>CM060402.1:101597935-102858270 GCA_030545235.1 Helianthus tuberosus
TAGTTTTGGTGCTCCGGATTTAACAATTTCAAGACTACGACGCTTGAGGTCTTCCTGAACGTTATTCAATTTTGTTTGGGCACTTGTGGAGATGAAATTAACCGTCGCGAGCTATATCCGATTGTCAGGAGATTGTGTTCTTGTGCATAGATTGTGTGTTTCACTTGCTGCTGTTCTAAGATGATTCATCAAACAAACTTTTATGGTGGTACTTTTATAAAAAAAAATGGTAGCAAGTATGGAAAGTGAATTTATATACATGTGTTTGAGAGTCTAGTTGGTTAAAAGTTAAAATTGACCCGAGGTTAATGGAGTTGAGCTCCTCAAGCCTAAATTGAAGCATACAAACACCTTTGATTAAGCTCGCCACCGAGTTTTTTACTTATATAAGTTGCAGGAAATGGAAAGTGTTGTTGAGTCTTATTTTTTTGTGTAGTTCCATTTTACAAAGCTCTAAGTACTCCTCTTTGTCAATGGTCGATATAAGTTTGGCCCAATTAAAAACTTGATCAATTTTGCAATCCATCTTAACATAGTTTTTAGTTTTTACCATTAATGGGTCAAAACTTCATTTCTACCAAAAGCTCAAAATAAACCCATATGTATCACCTATAATTGTTGCTGAAGTTAACTTTCAAAAACAAACCTCTTAAAGTGTTATGAATCTCTATTTTCTCTTCTCCTATTTCTTTCAATCAAATATTCCAAGTAAAAGGATTGAGTTTGAAAAAATAACTAGATACCCCTCAACTTATGTATATTTTACTTTTACATTTTTATCACAACTAGTATTAAGGACCCATGTGTTGTGGTGGGCCCGTAATTGTATATGTAATTTTAGGTATGCTACAGGGACCATTCGCTAACTAGTTCCAAAAAATAAGTTAGAAAGCAAATATATATGTTTAATATAATATAAATAACTCAAAACCTAAATTCCCCATTCGTGTATTTCAATGAAGGTGTAATATTATGTATGATAAAGAGGCAAAACTTTTATAAAAATACACAATTTATTAATCAATTTTTAACTATAATAAAAGTTTAGATTTTAAAGAAAGATTAAACCCTAGAAAAAACTATCATATATCAAGAGATGAGGGATTAATATTGTGTATGAAGTAAAGTTAATTAAACCATAAACCATTTATAGTCTTATCATATATGTTGTTGTGTTGAATTTTGCATACTTAGTAAAGAAAATGTGAATTTATTCACATTTTGTAACGAAAATTTTGGAAGCCTTTCAAAAAAATATTATTTTGTAAGCCATCTGCATTGCATTTGTTAAAGTCGAGTCCCATTCAGAATCATGACCAATCAAAGGAAGGAGACCTTGAATCATGACCAATAAAAAGAAATATAAATTGAACACTAATGTTGTGAGGGACTCAATTTTGTTAATTAATATAGAGGTAATTTTAAATTTATATCAAGCAAGTTATAGAATGTAACATTTCTTATAAATATGATTTATCTAATCAGCTCATTCTTTGTTTAATTCTAACTAGAAGGGTGTCCGCGCGATGTGGCGGGAAATACAACCACTGCTAGGGTGTGTATGTTCAGTGGGTTTGGCTATTATCCTCGACTGAAGCCGAAACTGAAGTCAGTCTATTTTACGAACCAATCGGTTTTGGTTAATCAGTTCGGTTTATTCGGTTCGATTGACGGTATTTGGTTCGGTTCGTTTAATTTTGGTTAACAGCCAAAACCAAACATGGTCTAAAACTTTTGCTTCGAAATACATACATGAAATTGATGTATAAATACATGAAATAGAGGTATAAAATATGAAATACACTAACTGGAGATATAAAAGCTAGAACCATATGAAAATATGACTGGTTTTGTTCATTTAATTTTGGTTAAATGAGGGTAAAAAACGATAACCAGTTTTTGGTTAATCTTTTTTTTAGTTAATTCAGTTTTTGGTTGATTATGGTTTAATTTCGGTTAACAATTGAGTTATTCCTCACCCTAAACACTGTTAATCACATTACACATCATTTTTTAATTAAAAAAATATAGAAATATGTGCTGAAATAAAAGAGAAAAAATGCTCGTTTTATGTGGTATATTTTTTTGAAAAAAATATTAACATGCGAAATAGTTATGGCCGTTTAAAAATTATGAAGCTGGTTAGTATTTTATAAGAGGATAGTTAGTATTTTATAAAAGGATTAAATGTAACTACCAACTTATTATTCATAACTTGAGGGAATTACAATGTTATTAAGATGAGAAGATTAAAGCATAACCACTATTTTTTGAAAGACTAATTTACCCTTATTTTAGATTGTATCTTATGTATTAAACTAAAAAATAATTTTAATTTTTAAGTATTTTAAAATGTCCTTTCCAAAAGCATTATAATATATTACTAGTGGGGTGCCCGCGCGTTGCAGCGGGAATCACAACACTTCGGTTGGTGATTTTAATGATGTGCACAAGTTGTTCAATTTAGTTTTGAGCCACAAACACAACCATAACCAAAACTTTTGATTAAGGTATTTAAAAAACCGATGTCTATTAATAACCAAAAATTTAATTTCAGTTGAAGTATTTAAGAAGAACCCATTATTATTAATTTAAGGCATGCTAATATATATTAACAGTATAGTTGGTAAATATTAACATGGACTATAGGAGAGAGGAGGTAAATAGGGCGCCCACTCATTAGTATTTTATAAGAGCATTCCCATTGGACTGGATCCTTTATCTCCTTCTATATAAAAACACACATTTCTCTATATTTTGTTAATTTTAAAAAAACATCTCACATCAACTCTATTTCTGTATCTATTTCTTACCGACAAACAATTATTTTTTCTCTTTTCTACACACTCATAATATAAATATAGAAGGTTAAATATAAACCTCTAAATATAGAGGTGTATTTTACTTTCTATATATTTTTCTCTATTATTGAGATTCCAATGTTGTGGTGTTTTTATTGTTTCCTCTGTTATTTTTTCTATATTATATAGAATAGATGCTCCAATGTAAATGTTCTAATAATTTAAAGAAAACCAAATTATAATTCAAATAAATGATAAAATAATTATACTAATTAGATTTATTTGATTATTAACGTTTAGGGCTTTATCAAAATTAATTCAAACCTTAGTGCACATATTGTGAAGTACTTATAATCTAAGGGGGTATTGGATTTTAATAATCCCAACTTTCACTAATTGGCCGGTAATAATCCCAACTTCAAAAATAGCCTACAACACTCCCAACTTGTAACATTTTGGCCAGCAATGATCCTTGTCTAACTGGGTTAGTGGCAAGTGACGTGGCAGCTGACGTGTTTAAAACTTGAAATATTTTGGCCACCAATAATCCCAAGTTTCACTAATTGGCCGGTAATAATCCTCCAGTCACCACCATCATCTCTTCCGACCACCACCACCACCACCACAGCACCGCCACCACCACCACCACCACCACAGCACCGCCACCACCACCACCACCACCATTACCACCACAGCACCGCCACCACCACCACCACCACCACACCACACCACCACCACCACCACTAGTCACCACCATCATCTCCGACCTCCAACTCCACTGCCACCACCATCTCCTCCAGCCACCACCATCATCTCCGACCACCACCAATCATCTCCTCCCACCAAACGAGACCACCACCAATCATCAGATTCTGGTGGAAATTTTAAACATCAGATTCTGATAATGATGTTCCGCTACACTATGAGGGTCTTGATGATCACTTTCCAACATTCGCTGAATTACACCAAACGAATGTTACACCAAACGAAACCACCACCAATTGGTCGGAGGTGGTGGTGGTGGTGGCGGTGCTGTGGTGGTGGTGGTGTGGTGGTGGTGGTGGTGGTGGCGGTGCTGTGGTGGTGGCGGTGGCGGTGGCGGTGCTGTGGTGGTGGTGGTGGCGGTGCTGTGGTGGTGGTGGTGGTGGCGGTGCTGTGGTGGTGGTGGTGGCGGTGTTGTGGTGGTGGTGGTGGTGGCGGTGCTGTGGTGGTCGGAGATGATGTTGGTGGTCGGAAGAGATGATGGTGGTGACTGGAGGATTATTACCGGCCAATTAGTGAAACTTGGGATTATTGCTGGCCAAAATATTTCAAGTTTTTAACACGTCAGCTGCCACGTCACTTGCCACGTCACTTTTAACTAACCCAGTTAGACAATGATCATTGCTGGCCAAAATGTTACAAGTTGGGAGTGTTGTAGGCTATTTTTGAAGTTGGGATTATTACCGGCCAATTAGTGAAAGTTGGGATTATTAAAATCCAATACCCCTAATCTAAGGGATGAAGTGGAAAATTTAGATTAATATTAGTAAACTTGTGACTTATTGGACCTTAAATTATTGATTAGTATAGCAAACAATTATATGTATTTTTGTTAATTCATAAATTGTGTTGGTTAGAATTTTACTTGTTGATTAGGGGATGTAGATAGTTAATATATTAAATGATATGAGGTTTTTTAATATCTTTAACGTTTTGATTCGATTCAAATACTAAATCCCATTGTTTAAATAATATTAAATTTTGGCATACAATAATATATTTTTTTGGTTACGGTTTAATTTTAAACCAGTCCATACTTCTGTTTGGCTCTAAAATAAAATATATATCTTGTAACTGAAAATTTGTTCCATATGTAGTTTTTATTTAATTTTTAATTTAAAGATTAAAAAAATTAGTCATTCTCATATAATAAATTGATATTTACAATATACATCACATGCAAATTTTATTTTTCAGCATGGGGCTTCATACACCACTAAAATTGGTCTAAAATTAATTTGTGTATGAAATTCTTAAGCCTTTACGTTTCCAACATCCCATAACTGTTTCTGGCACAAGAAAAGCTGTAAAAAATAGACATAACATATTCTTTCAAAACCCAACAAAATCATCTCAAAATGAACCATGCATTTGTGTAACATATTCTCGTCAACCTGAAATCTTCTAACTCGTTGACACCCATGGTTTATCATCTAAACTTTTAATTTCCCATTTTTAATAGTTCGACAATGAACTAATTAGTAAGATCATATAGATTTATTTTAAAATGCATTATTTGTGAAGTTTGATCAAACAAATGACACTACTTCTGTCTTCTCAACAATCAATCACTCTGACCAATCTAGACAAAAACTTAATTATGAGCAAAGCAAAATTATAGACTTAAACATGATATGAAATTAAAAACACAAATATGTAACTGAATGAATTAAAAAACTTCTGTAAAGTAACCATCTTTGCTTGTGCCCAAGTCTTGATTGGGATCATAAAAGTGTTATCACCTCCATTCATCACTGGATAGTTATTGTAAGCTTGCAGTTGGAATAAAAAATGAATCTGAATAATTTAAGCTACACAACTTCAAAAGCTCTCCAGATTGTTGCTTCAATGATGGATCATGATTCATCACACCCACCATGTATAAAAACATGGGGCTCACACACTCTTGCTTAAAGCGAGTTCACTTTCTAGGACAGTTTATAAAGCATCCAGGATGAAAATGTAACCCACAAGAATTGATGTGTGTTTTGATTATTATTATTATTATATTATTAAATGTGCATTGATGTGCAACCCATGGTTGCCTTAAAAAATATAACGTAGAGAAAAAAATAAAGTGAGTTATGGGTTTTAGTTAAATGATTATTAAATGTGCATTGATGTGTAACCCATGGTTGCCTTAAAAAATATAACGTACGGAAAAAAATAAAGTGAGTTATGGGTTTTAATTAAATTAAATGATTACATTATACACACACTAATTGCTTATTTGAAACCCTCCATTTTAATTTCCTTCAATGATCATAAAACTCTTGAATTCCTTTTGTATAAATTGGGTATGGATTAGCTTCCTCTGTGATAAAATTCATGATGGTGTTAGAAAGATAAATTCATCCCTAAAATGTAATTAATATATGCATTAATATGTTGTATACTAAACATTTGTACTTGTACCTTTTAATTTTTAAGAAGTCCCTATGGAAAAAAGACAACTTTACCCCCCAAACTTAATTAATCTATGCATTGTGTGTGTTGTATACTAAGCATTTCTTCTTGTACCTCTTAATTTTTAAGAAGTCCTTGAGGAAATGCTTTATAATATAGTATATAGATATAGATAGTATAGATAACTCACAACTTTAGTTAACAACCTCACATGTCAGTTTTGCACCAAGTCCCCTCTACTTTCTTACCCCTCAATTCAAATCATGTAGATCAAGGCTTCCCCAACCTTTTTGAGGGCCTAAAACGGGTTCTAAATTCAGGCCTAAATAAATCGGACACTTACCGTAAAAAAAATCGCTTTCGATCCAATCCTAAGATGTGGAAATATAGTGACACACATTTTTTAGATACGATTATTAAAAGACGTACAATCATGCATATTATAGTTGGAGTGAGTTTTAGTGAAAAAAAAAACTCTTTTAGCCATATAAGTTTGTTTTCTTTGTCAAAAAATGAAAATAAACTTACCCTCACACTTTCTAATACGTTGAAAAGAAAAAAAAATCGCAAAGCAATGTTGAAAAGAAAAAAAATTGCAAAGCAGTATTAAAAAAACAGACAATCCGAAAACGATGAAAAAAATTAATATAATTTTACATTGACCGAAAACCATAAAAATGAATATGGGTACGGTTTACCGGTACCAATTTTGGTATTGGTCAGGTAGGTTTGGTTCGGTTTGCCATGATACGAATACAAGTTCGTTTTCAACAAAATATATACTGGAATGTTGAGGAAAAAAAACTTAAACATAGTGGCGTATTCAAAACAAAGCAACTTTTATTTATGTGACCCGATTTACCTTCATACTTTAAACTTGATTTAGCCCTTACAAATATACAAATACATGACTACCAAAAAGTAAACAAAATCGATGCAAAATAAACTTTCAAGGCTGTTAAAACAGCAACTTATATCTATATAATTGAATGTCCATGATCGTATTCTGACTGACCTGACAGACTGCAGTTTATTACATAAAAACAAGATCTTAACTGGTACGGAATTCCTCCCAACTAGTAATGGTTTGAAATCAAAAACGGTTTGAACTCAACAGAACTCCAATTCCCTCTATCACATTCAAGAGGAAAAATATCATTTGGTCACCTGCAGTTAAACAAACCCGTAAAGCTAGTAAGGGGGGTTGCATTGGTTGGGTAACAGTTCAAAGTGGGTTCAGACCGCTATATGTAATGCAGGTCAGGTTGGGTTGGGTTGGGTTTTACAGAACCATAAAAACTTGTTAAAAATATTCATTTTAAAGGTTTTATTTGATTGAACACTTGTCTTTTTATCAACACGTGTTGACACATTTGACCCTTTTCCTTTTCAGCTAGATCTTTTAGCTTAAACAATCTGATTTATTTGAAACAAAGTATAACCCAACTCAACTCATTTGTATAATATATCAACAGACGATTTTTTAATTTTGAAAGCATGTACCTGGAAGAAATGCTGCATTAAGTCTCTTTTGAGACCATGATAAACTGCAGAAAAAGACTAAAATAAGATTTCATGTGATGTGACACAAAAATTGAAAAAATAAAAACAAATGAGTACTCACATTGCTCCCCCACATGCAGGACCAATGGCTTTACTAATTGACATCAAAGTCATGGCAATACCATTGGCTGCACCTCTTTGGTGTTGATCCTGTTATACATGCACATTTGTTTTAATATAAACGTTGACTAATATGCCTAAACAATGTTGAAAGATAAAATAAAAACTTTAACAATTATGAATGTTACCACAGCTTTATTTTGCAGCATTAAGGTCCCAGTTGTGATGCACACCTGGTTAGAAAAGAATAAATATCATGTTATAACGCAGGTAAAAAAGTTGATATTCAAATCTTTATATTTTGTAAGATCGATTCATATGATGTACCTTTTGGTAATTTATGTGGTTGACCAGTTTCAGTTTTACATAAAATTTTGAAGTTTTATAAATTTGACCTGTTATCTGTAAAATATTGCTCAGTCGACGCATTTCAAATTAAATGGTTGAAATTATCTCGTTTGCCTCTTTATGAGATCGGCACCACATACACTTACCAAGTACACCATCAATGTGTTCATAGTCACATCTTAAATGAAGTAATAGATAGCAGTTAATCACGTGATTACATAAAGTAAACAATATAAAGCCACTAAAACTTATTGATAGAACGCTTCTCACAATAGAAGCACAACTTAATGTAAAGAAGAGCATGAAGCCAGATAGCATCGCTATGTATGGGTAACTTGCGAGTAGAGGTATAGACAAAACCTACACGAGAAATAGTTTTATTACATAGGATAGTATGCAAAGAGCAAAAACATGGCATCATGGAAACATGGGTGTGGTTATCCGAATCGTATCAGACTACCAAAGTCAAAAGGTAGACAAATAACAAGTCAAGAGGAAGACTTACTCCTGACATGCGAACTACCATTATGGGCCCAAATCTCCTCTCTGCAATCGGATATAATGCCATTTGGAAAAGGAGAAGGCTTAACCCTACAACAAGTCTTGGTGATTAGTGGAGATTACTGTAAAAAATGTATTTAAGTCAGATTTAAGCTTTCATATTTTGACATCTTGAAACGCTAGCGTATAATGAAGTTTTGACATCTTGAAAACAAACAAATATTCTAGTTCATCATAGCGGTGTCCCAAATTTAGTACAAAAATACAAATTAAGAAACTCCTCCAACACCTTCACATGTTAACTTATGTATTGCAGATTGTTTTGTCCAATACTAAAGAGTTCACCTGTGATAGATAGGACTGTGCCAACATCCTCAGTAGTATAACTAAGTCCCCCCAAACTCCTCGGGCTAACAGCCCATAATGAGAAAATCTGTGAACGATAAAAGTGAACGTCATTTTGTAACTTATGATGGTTGAACTTATACAAATGTATAGTAGAAATAATGGCTTTCTAAGCCATATTACTTGACTGTATATCACCAACTAAAACCATCAATTTTTCAAATCAACCTCTAGTTTGAAGGAATGGTAGAAATTCCTCATTTATGATTTGAAACTAGATTTTATAATCTACCTCCGAGTAAGCCATGTTCTGGAGAGAAAAAACACTATAGACAATGATAGAAGACATTAAAGGCCAGTTCTTAAGGAGGCTTATCAAAGTAGAATCTTTTTTCTCATCTGTATTTTCCTCGGCATCAACTACATATGAAGTAGACTCCACCTCATTTTTTTGGTGAAAGTGAAGCGTTTCCTGCAGTTTAATAAAAATTTATCATGTTAAGTTCAAAGATAGGTCAAATGTCTAACACCCTATATGACTCTTATGACATGTTAATATTTTTTTTTTGTTAAGTCCATGGTTACAGCTCAGAGTTAGACATTCCTTCTTCTTACCAAAAAAGATTTAACATTTATCAAAAACTATTTCAGTAGATCAAAATCATTCCTATTTTTCATTACAGTCTCATAATTTAAACTTTTTTTTATCATACTGGAGGTTGGCTTTACAGAAAATGGAGGCTTGAAAGTAGTTTTGATTCAAAACATTGAATGAATATCATGTTAAGATACACATTAATGGAATTATTAAGGAAATATTAATTGCATAAAATTGTACCGGAAGCCATATTGCACCAATGGTCACAAAAAGTGCGAAAATAGAGATGCAAAGGCAAGGCAGTAAGTATGGAAATCTGCATCACAAGTCACAGTTGCAATTTGTTGAATTTGCATAACTATAACAAGAATAATTTTTACTGATAATATCACCATTGTTGAAAAATAAATAAATTAAAAAGGGGTAACACTACCTCCTCAATAGAGAATCTGGAGATACTAGACTTGAAAATTTCTCTGCAGGCTTAATTTCAACAGAAGCACAAATTTTAAAGTAAATAGTAATATATTTGATAAATTAAGTAGCAAAATAATCTACTTTTTCAAATAATATCACCATGAATGGTTTCTTTTTTATATCAATTTAAACAGTAAATAATCCATTGGGTGAAAGTTGTAATCTTTTTTGTCATTAAGAATACTGAAACCCGGTTAATCTCTTAACATCAAATACTTAGTTAGAATATATATTACATAGCGGTTACGAACTACGAGGACCAAAGTTGACAAAGATAAAGATGGTAACTACCATCATTAACCGAAAAGGTGTGTCCCTCTCTCACACCAATTCCGATCGGCACAAGGCAAAACAAGAAGGAGACGCACCGGTTGGATATGAACGGACAAGAAACATCACACCTCTTCAAGGATTGATCACAACCACATATCCAAGAGATATGACTTTTCACGAAGAGACACAACCTTTCGTTCGTACCCGTAGAAAACTATAAATAGGATAGAATGTTTCATTTGTAAAACTTACTTACTCTCATTCAATTTGTACATACATTCAAGTTATTGTTTATGCAAGTTTATTTTATCAAGCTCATTAGAGATCAAGATCCATTTCGGGCCAACAAATTGGTATCAGAGCTTCAGGCTCTAAGCGTGGGAATCGCAAGGCATCGCAGGGAATTCGCGATCAGGTTTCAATTTCGTTTTAATTCGCAAAAGTTTATTTCAGAATTTTATTTTCGGTTCTAGTATAATCGGTTGAACCGAAGGGTTGGTTAGGAATCTAGGGTTTGTTTTGATTCCGGGGTTTAGTGCGAATTAGATTGTTTGATTATTACACGATTCGGGTAATCGTGGGTTTGTAAGATCTATTGAAACCAAGAAAATAAAAGTTTAGTAGAAGTGAAGATTGTTCGGCAGGAAGATATGTCAGGAACACCCGGACAAAATCAGATAATAATACAGAAAGATGGAAATTCTCTTTCCCAGTTTCAGTGCCCAATTCTGAAACCAACAAACTATACGGTTTGGGCTATTCGTATCAAGACGATTCTTGAAGCGAATGGTTTATGGGAAACGATTGAACCGGCAGAAAATGCAACGGTAGATACTAAGAAAGATAAGTCTGCAATTGCATATTTGTTTCAAGCAATACCAGAAGATGTTGTATTGCAAGTTGCAAGTTGTAAGACTGCAAAGGAAATTTGGGATAATCTAAAGGTTAGACACGTTGGTGTTGATCGGGTACAAAAGGCACGTATGCACACGTTATTGTCAGAATTTGAATTGTTGCAAATGAAGGATGACGACACTATTGATTCGTTTACCGCAAAGATTAATAGTATCGTTACCCGGGCAACTGAAGTAGGAACGACATTGAGTCAACCGACTCTAGTACGCAAACTCCTAAATGGCGTACCGGATAAGTTTACTCAAATCGTTGCCTCCATGGAACAATACTCCGATCTAGAAACTATGACACTAGAAGAAGCAGTCGGAAGGTTAAAAAGTATGAAGAACGGCTCAGGTTAAAGAAAGGAAATCAAGGAGAAAGCCAAGATAGGCTTATGTTCACACATCATGATAACACCAGAGGAAGACAATCTGGAAACCGCAGACGTGGTAGGTTTAACCAAACACGTGGAAATTGGCGAAACAATGGAAATAGGCAAAGTCCCAGAAACGAAGGATCTACATCTAGACCTAGAAATGGAAATTCTAGAAATTGGAGGAAGTTTGCAAGAACCGACCTAAGTAAGATCCAATGTTTTAAGTGTCAGAAGTTTGGACACTTCAAGAAGGACTGTCCTGAGAAAGACGAAATACAGGAACATTCAAACCTCGTCGAGGAAGATGAAGCACCCGTATTACTAATGGCAATACAAGAAGAAAACGTTGTTCAAGAAAAGGTTCTACTAAACGAAGAACGCATAGAACCATCAAGTTACGCCACAGAAGATGAAAGTCTATGGTACTTAGACAACGGGGCTAGCAACCACATGACAGGAATGCGAAGTCACTTCAGAGAATTAGATGAAAAAGTGACAGGGCAAGTTCGGTTCGGAGACGGGTCGCACGTAGAAATTAATGGCAAAGGCTCAATACTGCTGGAATGTCTGAACCAAGAACAAAAGATTGTTTCACAAGTATACTACATTCCAAGTCTGAAAAGCAACATATTAAGCCTCGGACAACTTACAGAAATCGGTTGCAAAGTTGTTATGGACGGAAATCTACTGACTATCTGAGATCGGAATAGAAAGCTACTAATGCGAGTCAAGAGAATGAAGAACAGGCTATACAAAGTCAAACTGAAGACGGGAAAACCAATCTGCCTGCTCTCAAACACCGAAGACATAGCATGGTTATGGCACGCAAGGTTAGGCCATTTACACTTCGATGCTATTAAGGAAATGACTCGTAAGAACTTGGTATATGGAGTTCCTCAAATAAGTCATGCTAGTCAAATCTGTGATGCATGCTTATTAGGAAAGCATAGTAGGGCACCATTTCCAAATCAGGCGATCAGATCTTTAAAACCTCTAGACATAGTCTATGGAGATTTGTGTGGTCCTATATCCCCACCAACACATGCTGGGAAGAAGTATATATTCTTACTTGTAGACGACTGTACTCGCTACATGTGGGCATATTTACTAACTTCCAAGGATCAAGCATTCAAAACTTTTAAGGAGTTCAAAGAAAAGGTGGAAAAGGAAGCGCAGACCAAGTTAAAGATGCTAAGGACGGATAGAGGAGGTGAATTCACATCGGGTGAATTCAACAAGTATTGCAAAACCAACGGCATAGCAAGACAGCTCAAAGCACCATATTCCCCACAGCAAAATGGAGTAGTAGAAAGGCGAAACAGGACGATGTTATCCACTACTCGCAGTATGCTGAAGGCAATGAACATGCCACAGAACTTTTGGGGTGAAGCAATACGACACACGATATATGTACTAAACAGGGTTCCAACAAAAGCCCTGGTGAACAAGACACCATTTGAAGCATTAAAAGGAAGGAAGCCAAATCTGGAACACTTGAAGGTTTTTGGCTGCACTGCTTACGCTAAGGTACTACCACTTCAACAAAAGAAGTTAGATGATAGAAGTGCACCTATGGTTTACCTTGGAATGGAAGAAGGATCAAAGGCATACAGATTATATGATCCAGCAAAGAACAAGATATGTGTCAGTAGAGATGTAAAGTTCATGGAAGGTCAACCATGGAACTGGAATAGTTATATGGAAACGGTAGATTCAGGGAATCCCGAATGGACAAACTTTGTCATTCAAGAAGATGACAACCCACCAGAGTTAGAAGAAAATGAACCAAGTAGTCCTGGTAGTAGCGGGCCACATCATGATGATTCAGAAGTAGATCAGACAGAAGAATAAGACTCCTATGAAACCCCGCCAGCACATTCATATAATCAGAACTCAGCAGGAAGTTCAAGCAGTTTATCAAGTAGAGGCCCATCTACCTCTGAAAGTACAACAGATAGTATTAGTGACACTCCGGTAAGACAGAGAAGTCTCGAAGAACTGTATGAAGAGACAGAGGAAATTCAAGTACATCCACATGAATTATTACTTGCTGAAGAAGAACCAAGGAATTACAAGGAAGCATCTAGTGACAGAAACTGGATTGAAGCAATGAAGGCCGAGTTAGACTCGATAAACAAGAATAACACTTGGAAACTGACAGAGTTGCCAAGAGATCACAAGGCAATAGGTTTAAAGTGGGTATTCAAGACTAAGAAAGACGCAAGCGGAAACATTGTCAGACACAAGGCAAGGCTGGTTGCAAAAGGATATGTTCAGCAGCACGGAATAGACTTTGACGAAGTCTTTGCACCAGTAGCACGTATGGAAACAGTACGACTAATGTTGGCTTTAGCAGCATATCAAGGTTGGGAGGTACATCATTTAGATGTGAAATCTGCATTCTTACACGGAGACCTCAAGGAGGAAGTCTATGTATCACAACCAGAAGGATTTGTAAAGCCAGGAGATGAAGGAAAGGTTTATAGACTATCAAAAGCTCTGTATGGATTAAGACAAGCACCAAGAGCTTGGAATACGAAGCTAGATCAAACCCTAAAGTCACTTAACTTCAAGAAGTGTACTTTAGAGAGTGCAATCTATACAAGAACAAGTGAGACTTCTACACTAATAGTTGGAGTCTATGTTGATGACTTGATAGTCACTGGAACATCAAAAAGGGAGATAGACATTTTCAAATCTCAGATGAAGAACAAATTTGATATGAGCGATCTAGGATTGCTAGCATACTATCTGGGAATAGAAGTAATTCAAACAAGGGGTGAGATAGGCATCAAGCAGACAGGATATATCAACAAGATACTCAAAGACGCCGATATGTTATCCTGCAATGACACAAAGACTCCCATGACTCCAGGAACTCAATTAACAAAGACTGAAGAAGGAGATCTAGTAGATGCAACACATTATAAAAGCCTGATAGGTTCTCTCAGGTACTTATTGCACACAAGGCCAGATCTATGTTACCCAGTCAGTCTACTTAGTAGATTCATGCAAGAACGAAAGGAACAACACCTGAAAGCAGTAAAGCAAATACTACGATACATCAAAGGAACTAAAGAGCATGGAATCATTTACAAAAGGCAAGGAGGATGTAAGATCACAGGTTATAGTGATAGTAGTTTTGGAGTTAATACAGACAAATGAAAAGGAACAACTGGTCTGGTATTCTACTTTGGAGAATCACCTATAACCTGGTGTACACAGAAGCAACAGACAGTGGCATTATCATCATGCGAATCAGAGTTCATGGCAGCCACTGCAGCAGCATGTCAAGCACTATGGCTTAAAAGATTGTTGAGTGAAATCACAGGCTGGAAAGAAGAGAAGATAACACTCAGAGTAGATTATGTTTCAGCGATAGCACTCATGAGAAATCCAGTCTTTCATGGAAGAAGCAAGCACATTGACACACGCTATCACTTCATAAGAGAATGTGTGGAAAACGAAGATATCACTGTGGAACACATAAGTGGAGAACTACAACGGGCAGATATACTAACAAAGGCACTAGCAAGGATCAAGTTTGCTACAACGAGGGAACTGCTCGGAATTCAAGATTTGAAGCAACTTATGGATGTTCGAGATTAGGGGGGTGAATGAAACCCGGTTAATCTCTTAACATCAAATACTTAGTTAGAATATATATTACATAGCGGTTACGAACTACGAGGACCAAAGTTGACAAAGATAAAGATGGTAACTACCATCATTAACCGAAAAGGTGTGTCCCTCTCTCACACCAATTCCGATCGGCACAAGGCAAAACAAGAAGGAGACGCACCGGTTGGATATGAACGGACAAGAAACATCACACCTCTTCAAGGATTGATCACAACCACATATCCAAGAGATATGACTTTTCACGAAGAGACACAACCTTTCGTTCGTACCCGTAGAAAACTATAAATAGGATAGAATGTTTCATTTGTAAAACTTACTTACTCTCATTCAATTTGTACATACATTCAAGTTATTGTTTATGCAAGTTTATTTTATCACGCTCATTAGAGATCAAGATCCATTTCGGGCCAACAAATACCTATCAACTGTCATTTAAACTATATAATGCAAGATTGTGATAAGAAGATTGTGACCCATGCTTAGTGAAGAAGTGAACTTGGCATAAATACAGTTCTTTCAATCAATTTTCAAGATATATGAAAAGTTATATAGCATATCAACATACAGTTGGAGATATAAACCTGTGCAAGGAAACCTCCCAAAGCTGGTCCAATGACCAATACTATCCCCCAAGATGTACTAATCTGAAATAGATCTCTCAGTTCATAAATCTCCATGCGAAAAAACACTAATGGAGTATAATAAACAATAACAACATTCCAAAAATGCAGCAACTTGAAGCTTGAAGCTGATGCCATAAGAAATTATAGAAAAGAAAAGGGTCTGATTACTTACAGATGACAATCCTAAAGCTTGATGTTCCTCACGGAAAAGTTCACATGCATATGCCTGTTTATAGGAGCAGCGAATCAAAATTAATTACAAAATCTAAATGACTATGAAATAAGATGTTAAATAAGGATTACCCTTATAGGTCCGAGTAGCCCATTTAAAGATCCAAGAAGAAACCTTGTAATAATAGCCATCCAATAATTGACACTAAAACCGAAAAGTGTGTTGGAAATAACACTGAAGGAGAAGAAATTTACAAGTTGTAAGAGAACAATGTATTCAAATATTAATGAAACGCAATGGGAAAAAGTAACGAACACAGTTGAAGTTCCTATAATAATAACCGGCTTTCGACCATATCGATCAGCACACATCCCCCAAAAGACAGATGTCAATGCTCTTCCAATCATATATGCAGACCCTTCAAATATTTGAGATAAGAGACATGGTTTTTAGTCAATGATTAATCAACTAATGCCATTATTCATTCATGAAAGCTAGGGATTATTCGTACATCTGGTTTGTTCATAAAAACACTATTTTACACACGTAAGATAATGTGTTTGTGTTTGTAGCTCACCGTGTTCAGGTAGGTGGTGCAAGTCGAGAGTAGCCACAGGAGTTTTGTGTGACAAGTGGTTCCTAGCAAAACATAATGAAATTCTATAGGATCGCAATTCACCCAACTATGCTATTTTGGAACCAATTGTTAAGCCAGCAAGAAGACTCGATCGCGAAAGTTGGGGGTAGCATAAATGAGGATGCTAAGGTGGATGAGTGGGCACACAATGTTGGTGGATAAGTAATGAAGTTTTTTTTTGGGATAACTAGTGTTGCACACAATGCGGATAAGATAGGGGAGGGGAGGGGAGATTGAGATGGTTTGGGGATGTGCAAAGGAGATAGATGATGGCACCTGCAAGAAGCGTAGAGACCCTCATAGTGGAGGAGAGAGGGAGCACATATAGAGACTCAAAGTGATATGAGGGGTTTGTTAGCCTTGCACCTCCTACTACTAGTATAGACTTTATGTTATTTGTATTTTTATAGTGTAAGAAAAAAAGAAAAAAAGGAATGTATCTTGAGTCGGGGTTTTATATTCATCTTCTCACCCTCCCAGACCCTATTCTCTAAGTGGGATATAATTTAGTACGTTTGTTTGTCAGGTACGAAATATCACATAAACGCTTTCAAAACACATATCTAAACACACCTATAATGAGAAAAATTTGCCTACCTACAAAACCAGCATAGTAGCTAATGTCTTCCTCTTTCTCTGCAGTATTAAAATCCCTTATCTACAATGTAATCAAGATAAAGAATTCCAAATGTTAAAATATGGAAAATGGAAAACAAAGTAAATACATAACTGAACATACTAACCATGAAATAAAGAAACGGAAAGAGAGACGATATTGGCAGTGCTGAGAATGAATGACGGGATACATGTCAGGTATGTAACATCAAGATAAATATAATATAAGCTCCACAAGTTGCAAGAAGCTGTTTTGGTTTAAGATAAAAAAAATTATATACCTCTTTCCTAGAAAATCATAGCAAAACATATCTTTTATAATTCTCTATAGGTATTGTACATCATATGTAAGCCATAGCTAAATTGCAAACAAATAAGCATAAAAACCATGTTTGCAATATTTTGAGCCAATCTTTATTGATGTGAGCAGAAATGTATCTAACATCAAATAAGACACGTTATAGAACATGATACTCGGGATACTATTTATCGTATTTGGGATTTATATGTATCGCTCTTGAACTACTACTACTACTACTACTACTACTACTACTACTACTACTACTACTACTACTACTACTACTACTACTACTACTACTACACACACATATACCGTTAAACACTCTTTTTACCTGATAAGACAATGAAGAACAACTAATACAAACACAAGTTACTCACCAACAGAAAGCATTACAATCATATATAAAATACCTATTTTATCCGTGACCCATCATACCGATCCACATTACATCTAGGACAACTTCATAATATACTTTTCCCAAAAGTGGCTTCTTAAGACCCTACTTGGCCTCTAAACTCATGTTTTGGTCTTGTATAAAAGTCTTGTTTTTAGTTGAAAGAAAACAAAAAGTGATTCAGGTATCTCAAGGCTACAAATATTACTATAAATGGGATGTATCAGTTTGGCGGCTCAATAGAGAGAATGCATTATGCATCGGATGGATAGCTTTGGTTCTGTATGTATATCAGGTGTAATTGTAGGCATATTATCTAACACTTGGTAAGCAATCAACACGTTTGCAAAAGCTGTTATACATAACACGTGGCAGTTTCTGGGGGTTACATGTAACACGTCTGCAAAAAGTGTAACACATGACTAAAGGAACTCCATTCATTTAGATTTTATAGTTTTAACTAATGTGAAATTTCTTCCTATAATTGGCCTATATATATATATATATATATATATAGGGTAAGGTTCATGCGAGAACCACCCTTATTGCGAGAACCGCGAGAACCAATGTGAACACAAAATAAAATCTAAAAAAAATCAAAAAAGCACTCAAAATTTTTTTTTATTTTTTTTTAATATTTTTTTAATAAAAATCGCTATATTTCGTTACCATAAAAAAAAAAAAAAAAAAAAAAAAAAAAAAACTTTTTTTTTCGAGTAACAGTTATCTATGCACATGTGCATATGTATCATTACTTCAACAAATTCAGTAATACGTTATCAGGAATAGACAATTGCACTTTAATTTACAATACCATTAGTAATACACTACTTTTTACATTACCAATATTCAAAATGCACATGTGCATAATTAGGTATAACCATGATATAACGTGTTTTGTTACAAAAAGTTTGTGATTTTGAATGGAGAAGTAGGCTCATATACATGTTTTTTGGTTAGTTATATCTAGTGGTTGATGGTTTGGTTATAGTTGTCAATTTTTTATGTAATATGTTGATTGGATGGTATAAATGGTGTTTACATACATGTATTAAAGTGAAAATATTGTTAATGGTATTGTATCATGGATGGTAGGAGATAATGGTATTGTATTATGGATGGTAGGAGGTAATGGTAGTGTGTTATGGATGGTATGATAGATGAAAAAGGAAAGTGTATTCAAAGTGGTGTACCAAAACACCTTATTTAATGTTGATACATATAAATGCACATGTGCATTTCTAATATTGGTAATGTAAAAAGTAGTGTATTACATATGGTAGTGTAAATAAAGTGCAATTGTCTAATATGTGTAATGAATTACGGAATTTGTCAAAGAAATGACAAAAATGCACATGTGCATGCTTGTGTATTATGGATGGAACGATAGATGAAAGAGAAAGTAGTGTACCAAAATACCTTATTTCCTGTTAATACATATAAATGCACATGTGCATTTCTAACATTGTTAACGTAAAAAGTAGTGTATTACACGTGGTAGTGTAAATGAAAGTGCAATTGACTATTATTTGTAATGAATTACGGAATTTGACAAAGAAACGATACATATGCACATGTGCATGGATAACTGTTACTCGAAATTTTTTTTTTTTGAAATTTTTTTTTTATTTTTTTTATTAACAAAATATTGCGATTTTTTCAAAAAAAATAGTAAAAAAATAAAAAAAAAATTTTTTGGGTGTTTTTTAGATTTTTTTAGGAATTACTGTTTGTGTTCACACTGGTTCTCGCGGTTCTCGCAATAAGGGGTGGTTCCTAACGGATCTTTGTCCTATATATATACATATATAGGATTTGGTTCAAGAGTAAACCACCCCCACTTGTGAGAAACCTGAAAACCAATATTAAACAATTAGAAGTTGACACCTCATCTGAAAAAGGGTATATTAGTAATTTAACCCATCTAAAATCCCTAGAAATCACAACTCCGCATATACCCCCATTCTCTCTCCTATTTTCCAAATTTTCAAATCTTCCACCCTCTCTCCTAAATCCTCTCCCTCCTCTCTCTTTATCTTTCTCTTTCGTTCTACCTCAAACACCCAAACCTCTTTCACCTCCATTGAAGACTACAACCCTACCACATCTTCCACCTCCTCCCATCTCAAAAGATGAACCAGAAACTTGTATTGTTATTGAAGATCCAAAAATTGGCCGGACACTGAACTACCACGATAAGACCTTGAACAACTTAGAAATCTGAACCTGCACAACTTAACAAACTGTTAGGCTTGCCGCAAAGGTGGGAGGGCCACTCTGTGATCACCCTCTGACGTGAGGATAAGTATTTGCTAGAGAGAGAAAGTAGAGAGAGAATAAGGACGAAAGTTCAGAAAATTGTACTTGTGCTGTACTTGGAGAAGGTATTTATACTGGTCGACTTTGATGACGTCATTCGGTGGGACGCATTTCAGGATGTGCGTCCTTTGTTGGGCAAGGGCGACGAACCTTAGGATGTGCGTCCTTTTTATTATCGTCCGGTCTCTTTAGGGAGGTCCGGACTCGGCTATGTATCTACAAGTCCCCCAGTTTATCAAGTTTGAATCTGGACTAGGTAAAATTTTTGCTTTGTCGTTTTGAACTGATGATGTGGCGTCCGTCAGTTTTGAACTGGTGACATGGCATCTGTCAGTCAGTCACCATCACGTGCCTGTAGCGTTTCCTCCTTGGGAATCGCAAACGTCCCCTGAGGCGACATTTGATTGGATTGATGGGTTCCAGCTGTCTTCCACCTTCTCTTCTTTATATAAAAAGGAGTAAACTTCCGTTTTGCTCCATGTGGTTTGGTCATTTTAACGGTTTTGCTCCAATAGTTTAAAAATAGCCATTTCCTCCCTGATTTTTCTAACTTATCTTCATTTTTCTCCCAGCCTTTAACTCCATCAGAGAGGAAACTGGCGACAAACTCGAAAGATTAGGGAGCGAACTGGCGACAAACTCGAAAGATCAGGGAGGAAAATGGCTATTTTTAAACTATTGGAGCAAAACCGTTAAAATGACCAAACCACGGGGAGCAAAACGAAAGTTTACTCTATAAAAAGGGTAAAAGATTTTCACTTTTTCACTTTCCTCCTCTTGAATTTCTGTTCTTTTATCATCTTTTTACTGTCGGCTGATCTTTCTTCCCTTCTTTTCTACCACAAAGGTGGTTTCTTGGTTATTTTTACTTTAAAAAGTCATGATCCCGAGAAAGGAGAACTTATCTGCAAGCTTCAGCGTTTTGACGCAGAAGAAACTGGATAAGTTCATTAAGGATTACCAGATTCTGACCTTTTTTAACCCGGAACTTCTGGAACAAAATAAAGCCGTCTATCGTTTCTTGTCTGGAAAGTTTCCATTTTACACGCGGGTGTGTAATTTTGCAAACTATCATGTCCCGTTCACAAAGTTTTTAATAAAAGTCCTTCGGTTTTTTCACGTCCACCTTTCTCAAGTTAACCCTTTCGGTCTTAGCCGGATAAACCACTTTGAACTTTCTTGTAGGGCTTTGAATCGTAAGCCGGACTTAAATGTCTTTCGGTATTTTTACGAATTCATTACGGCCGGAGATTGGTACACCTTTGCTCATAGGTACTCCGTTCCTAGCCCCTCATCGGAGGAGAAGTAGAGCTTAAAAAACTGGAAAGACCATTTTTTCTGGCTAGATGACTTATGTATTCCTGCCGATATACCGTGGAGGTTCAAAGATTAGTCTATGGACTTTGAACTTAAGAAGGATTTTGTTTTTAACCAAGGGTTGGCCCGGGACTTAGTTAATAACCAGAGCCCCATCGCCCTATTCCGGAGCATTTTTTATTGTTTGGCCGAGTGAGCCAGATTTGGGGTTGGGGGGATAGAGATTAGCCGGTGATTGCTAAGAAGGACGATGGTACGTGATCCGGCCTACTTTCTGTCCTTGGCACTGCTTTCTTTTTTGTCTTTTCTGATGGTATTTCTTTTTTCATAACAGGTACCACCATGTCGCTTAGGGATGCTTTAAAGGTTCCTCGTTTTACCTATTTGGATTTTGATTTTATGGAGACGACCGGAGAAGAGGAACCATTCTTGAAGTAGGTAATTCTAGCTTCATCTGCTATTAGGACCCCTGGTGAACCGAATGCACCTTTAGAAAATCCTAGTGGGGCCGAGTCTGCCACCGGGCCTAGAGGATTAGGGGATTTTCAGGCTACAGGGGAGATACCGGAAGTGAATGAGGATAGTGACCCTGAGATCCATGATTTGGATCAGGAGTTGAATATTCAATCCTTGTTGGCGGTGGTTTCTCAGGGCAAAGGTAAGGGTGCTGCTTCCTCCGTCTCCATAGCTCAGGATCTGATTCCTAGGAAGAGAAAAGCTGGTTCTCTTTGCATAAATCCTAATAAGGATCACCATTATCTTCCGGAGGTATCCAAGAGGACGAAATCGATACTTCCTGTTTCTTCTGATCCAGTGTAGACGAATTGGCTGAGCACTTAACATGTGGTAAATCTTTGAGGGACAAAACTCCCAAGACCATGTCCGGGCCGACAATGCTTTATACTCGGTCCGATCCCGATGATGATGTGATGGAGGTGGAAACTACTGAGACTTTGAATAAAGGAGAGAAGAAGTCTGTGAGTTTTTCAGGTACGACATTGCGTTCTTCCTTGGGTCCGGACTGCTTTTTGGGGGATGAAGAGGATTAGGTTTCCTCCCTTCCTTCATCTTGGTTCGAGCCTGAGGTAATGACCTTTTTTCGGTATGCATATGTTTTTTCAGATGAGATGGAAGTCGACCAGGTTGTGGCTGAAGATAAGTTAAAAAACAAAGATTTTATGATGGATGCTTTGACTTCTAAAATGTTTATGTTCGGGATAAACACTCCAATCGACCACAGCTGAAGCCGCCGGATGAAGAGCCAAGATCTGGGGCTAGCTGTTTTGGCTAATTTAGCCCAGTCAAATATATATGTGGTTGATTTGTACCGTAGGTGGGTTGAAGCGGAGTCGGTAAGTGAGAATCTGGAGCATGAGTTATTGTCGACGAAGGATAAACTGTAACACACTCTTGATACAGAGAAGAAGGTTTCTCAACTTACCTGTGATCTGGCCGCTCAGAAAGAAAAAATCAAGGCTCTATCTGCCTAGTGCCAATCGACCCAAGCCGCTGCTTCTTCAGCCGGAGAAGAGAGGGACAAGGGTGCGGCCGAGTTAGTAAAGTTTACAGCTGCTATGAAAGAAAAGGATAAGGCGCATATAGATCTTCTGACCAAAATGGAAGAATCCTTATCTCAGGCCCGTGCTGCTTACAAGCGGATGGCCAAAGGTTTGGTACCTTCTTTTTATTGTTACTTCATGCTTTTATGTTCAAAATTTTCTAACTTGTTTTACAGAGAAGGATTTGCATAAATCAGGCAAAGCTGATCTAAAGGCGAAGGTAGAGGCCATGGAGAGGAGCCACGGTGCTGAACTGGATAGTTTGAGGCTGGAGATTGCGGGTTTGAAAAAGAAGGTGGAGGAACTGCAGGTGATGAAGAGCTGGTTTTTAATCGAAGGTGGTGGTTGTTTGGCTAAATACGTCCACAAAGGTCTGGAGATGACCAAAGTCGTTGCAGCTGTGATAATGCCATGAGTGCCATCGGTATAAATACTTGGATGCACGGAGGCTATGTTCATGCTTTGAAGAAGAAAACTCCTTATGACGAGGTGCCACTGTTGACGAGAGACGCGGAGGCTCAGTTGGATGCGCCTGTATCAAATTTTGATTCACTCCGGTTTCCTTTGGTTAATGACTTAGCTGCCTTAGTGAATGAACCTCTTCCCAGGATCCGGGAGGCTTTGGGTTTTAAAGAAGAAAATCCGAGTGAGGAAAATGTAGTGTAGGTGGACATGCCCGGTTCTTTTGGGTATGCACCGTTGTTTCAATGGTTTTTAAGTGCCTCTCTTTTGTCTGATTGCTTTTATTTTAATTTTGAGAACGTTCTTTTTGTGTGGAGTTCGATATTTTAATTTGTAACTTAGGATAATTTGGTATCACTTTGATTGTGAAAATAGTGCCGGACATTCACCTATCTGTCATTATTTTTTAGGGTTTGAATCCCTATTTTTACTCGTGATAAAAGTTAAACTGCAGTTTTTGAGATAAACTTATCTTTATTAAAAGAGAAGATGCCGGGGCATATCCGTTTAGGAGTTACATGAAAGTAAAGAAGTGCGGGTATAAAACGTCCGCTTTACATGGGAAATAAAAAGCTTTATTATAATAAAGAGGTTCAGTGATTTTGAGATATCACTTTTCAGATACACTCCATTGCAGGTTCTAGGTATTGGAGTCCCGTCGATCTTGGCCAAGGTGTAGGCTCTGTTTTTTCCTACGACCTTGATTATGTACGGTCCTTCCCATCGGGGGGCCAACTTGCCCGTACCTACGGGTTGGCTTGACATAATAGTCTACCTTGAACCAGATCTCTTTAACCATAGAGTTGTAGTGTTTTTCCAACTCTCTTTTATATTTGGCCTCTCGGATGGCCGCTACTTCCCTTCTTTCCTCGGCCAGGTCAAGATTCAGACGTAGCTCATTCTCATTTTGGTCCTGTTTTTGCAACATTCGGCGCGTCGGTATTCCAACCTCGGTCGGAATCACCGCTTCCGTTCCGTAGGTTAGGCTGAAAGGTGGTTCCCTTGTACTTGTCTTTGGCATGGTACAATGTGCCCAAAGCACGTGAGGGAGTTCATCAGCCCAGGAGACACCTTCCCTTCCTAGGCGTTTTTTGATGCCGCTGATAATACTCCGGTTGGCCCTTTCCACTTGCCCATTAGCTTGAGAATGTGCGACGAATGTAAAGCTTTGCTCAATTTGCATTCTTTCACACCATGTTTTGAACGGTTTGTCTACAAATTGTTTCCCATTATCGCTCACTATACATAACGACATTCCATATCGGCATACGATGTTTTCCCAGACAAAATGCAGGATCTGATCTCCCGTAATGGTTCGGAGGGGCTTTGCTTCCTCCCACTTTGTGAAATAATCTATAGTAACTACCAAAAATCGCACACCTCCGGTTGAAGTGGGAAAAGGTCCGACTATGTCTATCCCCCACTTTTGAAACGTCCATGCCGATGTTACCGGAATCAAATGATTTTTCGCTCGGAGGCTGACTGGAGCATGTCTTTGGCATTCTTCACAGGCTTGTAACTCGGCTACATCACTTTGACGCATACTGGGCCAATAATACCCAACATTCATGGCCTTTGCTACAACCATTCTCAGGCTTGAATGGATGCCGCATATCCCCCAATGGATTTCCCTGACTACGTAGCTTGCCTCCTCCGGTGTTAGGCATCTCAGGAGCGGTCCCAAAAATGTTTTTCTGTATAACTTTTCGTCATGTACTTGATACCGGGGGGCTTTTACTTTCAATTTCCTGGCCTGACTTCTATCTTCCGGAAGCTTGCCTGGTATCAGATAATCTAAGATCAGGGTAATCTGGTGAGGAAAATGTAGTGTAGGTGGCATATGGCCTGGTTTTGGAGGGTTTCTACCAAAACTTCTTTGTACAGATGGCATAATGTGACCGAGGCAAGTTTGCTTAAAGCATCGGCATTTTGGTTTTTGCTTCTGGGAATGTGAATCACTTTCCATGCGACAAATGCTGCCACTAGGTCTTTCACCTTGATCAAATATCGGGCCATGTTTTATTCATGAGCCTCGTATTTTTGGTTGACCTGATTTGCCACCAACAGTGTATCCACATGAGCCAGTACGGACTTTGCCCAGCTTTAGACGTAGTTTGAAGCCCAAACAAAAGTGCTTCATATTCAGATTCATTGTTTGATGTTTTGAAATCAAAACGTAAGGTATATCTGTATTTAATTCCTTCCGGATCAATCAAGATCAATCCTGCCCCAACGCCCTCTTTGCTAGAAGCTCCATCCGTATATAGGTTACATACTTTTGGAATAACCGGACTTTCTCTTGCACTTTCCCTGGTAGGGACTTCAGTCAAAAAATTAGCCACTGCTTGCCCTTTCACCGCACCTCGCATTCGGTAGGTTATGTCAAAGGCGCTGAGCTCAATGGCCCATTTGGTGAGACGGCCGGAGATTTCTGGACTTCTTAGAACTTGCTGAATCTGGAGATCGGTTTGTACTTTGATGTTAAAGGCTTGAAAGTACCTCCGGAGTCTTCAGGATGCATGAACCAAGGCCAAAGCCAACTTTTCAATCACGGGATATCTTGTTTCATAATCTTTTAGGACGCGGCTGACATAGTACACCGGAATTTGAGCCATGTTCCGGTGGACTACTAGTACCGCACTTATCGCAAAGTGAGAAGCGGACAAATAAACCATGATCTTTTCACCAGTCACTCGAGCGATTAGAGTGGGGAGGGATCCCAAACAAATTTTTAGTTCTTGAAAGGCTGTGTCTGCTTCCGAGATCCATTCGATCTATCCCTTTCCGGTGTTTCGTTTCAAAACGTTGATGAACGGTATGGTTCTATCCGCAGCTTTGGAGATAAAGCAGTGTAATGCGACTAGCTTTCTGTTCAGCGACTGAATTTCCTTTACTGTTTGAGGTGGCTGCATTTTTATTACGGCCTGAAATTTATCCAGATGGGTCTAGATTCCTGATTGTGTCACCCAAACTCCTAGGAATTTTCCTTCTTCGAGACTGAACGAACATTTTTAGGTGTTCAACTTCAAGTTTATGCTCCGGAGTCTTATGAACGTTTCAAGTATATCATCGAACATGCTGTCTTTGGCCTCACTTTTAATAACTAGGTCATCGACGTAGATTTCCAGGTTATGACTGATCTGGTTTTTGAAGGCTTTATCCATCAGCCACTGGTATGTAGCGCTTGCATTTTTTAAAGCCAAAACGGCATCTTGTTGTAATGATACAATCCTTCATTCGTAAAGAAAGTCGTTTTGTCTTCATCTTCAATGGCCATCTGTATTTGGTGATAACCTTTGTATGCATCAAGGAAACATTTTAGGCGAAAACTGGCTAAGGAGTCAATCTTGAGATCGATTTCCGGGACAGAGTAATAGTCTTTTGGGCATGCATTGTTTAGATTGGAGAAGTCTACACACATTCTCCAAGTATTATCTTTTTGGTAACCATCACGGGGTTTGAAACCCAAGTTTGGTATCGTACCTCCTGGATTATGCTTGCATCCAATAACTTTCGTACATCTTCGGCGATTGGTTTGTTTCTTGTGGGAGTCATGTTTTGCTTCCTTTGGTCCACTGGCTTGACGGTGTGTGAGACTTTTAGCTTATGCTCAGCCAGTGCTCTCAGAATTTCGATGACATCGAAATGCTACCAGGAAAATACGTACAGAGAACTAGATAATAGTTTCCACAACTGTCGCCTGGTATGATCGGGGAGTTGCGCACCGATAGTAATCTTATGTTCCGGAAAGTCTAGGTGAATTGCCCTTTCCTCTGTGAGCATGGTCGGTGGTTGGGAGCTACTTCTTTCGCTCTATCTTACTTCCACAACACACATTGTGGATTCGGAATGAAGGGTAGCTACTCCGGCTTCAGTCAGAAACTTTAGAGAACCGTGAATCGTGGAGCTAATGATGCCGAAAGCACACATTCTTGGCCTTCCCAAAATTACATCATGTACCGATCATGCCTCTACCACCAAAAAGGTCAGATTTACAATTCGCATTAGATCCCCGGTACCCAATTTAGTGGGTAAGGTGATTTGTCCGATGGGCTAAATGACTTCACAAGAAAAGCTTATTAGAGGCATGGAGATTTGAATTAACTTTGCTTTCGTCTGTGGCGCAAACTGCTAGAAGCATTGTTGATACATTATTTTCGAAGCACTCCCACTATCCACGTAAATCCTTCGGACCTTATGCCCCGCGATTATTGCGGACACAATAATGGGTCTGTCCTTAATGTCTCCGGAAGTGATGGGTGGAAAGGCAATAGGCTGTTGCATCCACGATATGAAATGTTGATTAGAACGTTTTGTTCCTTGATTATTTTCTTTTCAAATCATACAGATGCTGGATTGATTGTTCAGATTTTCAATAGGAGCCGTAGCAAACTTTCTTTCTTTGACTTCTATCACAAGGTGCGATAACTTACCAGACCTTACTGCCTTTTCGATTTCTTGCTTTAAAGACCAACAATCATCCGTGTTATGACCCTTCGCTCGGTGGTAATCACAATACTTTTTGGAGTTTTTGTCCCCGGTGGACTGAAGCTTTGGTGGTACGGGGAAGTTTGCTTCGTCAGTACTAAGGATTTCACTGGGGGTTTTTTAGAGATCAGATAAGTTATAGAATCGGGGATTAACGCTCCTACCCCGTGGGGCTCGATCAATCCTGTTATAAGGGTGTGTCCTTCCCCGATTTCTGGCCGGAGGCTTATCAAAACTGATCACCCATTCCTTTTCCAGGAAGATGCCTTATGATCTGATTTCAAAGTTGAGCTACAAGCATTCTTTCCCCTAGCAAAGGCACGAACGCATTCCATCAACACTTCCATTGTCTTGGGAAGGTTTTCATGCAGTTTTTCCACCAGTTGATTGTTCCTGACGCCATGGTAGAATCCAGAGACCCTCAACTAGCTGATCTACATGCTTTCGCGATTAAAATAATCGATGAAGCTATCAAGGGACTCTCCATCTTGTCACCGAATGATGTGCACTTTAGTTATTTCTTTTGAATAATGCCGTTGTTGGCTGAAGTTCTTGTGACAACCCGTATTTTCCAAGGTCTTTTACTGTGTATCATTTCCTTTCACGCTTCGTGTTATGTTGTAATTACGTGTACGTTAAATGGAATGGATAATGTGTTTGATTATACTTGATTGGTTTTATGGAAGGGTTGTGAGTTTATTAGATATTATGTGAATTGTATATTAATTCAGCCGCACATTCTTCACTTCGCACACCCCTTCACGACCGCACACTCTTGCGCATTTGGTTCTCGGCCGACTCTCACGACCAAGCCCAAGTCGTCCCTTGCCCAACCCTTACATGTTGCACATACATGTGGGGTATGTATTATGTATTGAGATTTTGAAATATTAAGGAAACCCTAGCTCTCTCATTCCTTCCTACACTTTGACGGCAACCCTCCGGTTAGTGTTTTGCCATTGTCTAATTGTTTAATGATCGATACATGATGTGGTGTTTGATTATGTTCTTGCATGGTGCTCGATGTTTAGGGTTGTATGATAGTAGAGTTCTTGATGAACATCTTGTGATAATTAACTGTTAGATCTAATTTAGAAGTATGGTTGATGTTGATCGATGATCTAGGGTTATTTGATGATGTGTACTCATTGGAATAATTGTGTTATTTCATCTGATTTAAATGTTGATGATATTGTTAATTGTCGTAATGATCGAGTGATGATTTAGGGTTCATGCACACTAGAGTTCGATGAGTTTTGTTGTGATGATAAACCGTTATTTTATGGGTTAGTGTTGATGATATTCATAGATCTAATTTGAATGATAATTATGTTGATGGTTGCTGTTAATTATTAAAAGATGATTAGGGTTTATACGAATCTTTGGAAGGTCGTAGAATTTGGAAAATATTTTATTTGATCGTGTGGATCATGGGTGAATAGATAGTTAACTGATTAGCCGTGATTTACAACCAACATAACTGATCCCGCACACCTGCATGTCGCACACCACTATATGATACACCCCTAATGCATAACGTACAGTCTAGTAAAGCAGGGTCGCATAATGGTTAACCATACAATCCTATACAGTACACACTTGAACTGCACGGTGTACAACTCAAAAATGCATGACCGCACACTATGGTGAGGTCTCACACTTTCTTGAGTGTCGCACACCATAGTGGGCCGCACATTCACGTTAGACTGTTTAAAGTCTTGGGCCGCACACTCATTTGCATTGGGCCAATCACAGAGATTGGGCCAATCATAGAGATTGGGCCACACATCTACTGGGCCGCACACTCGTCGGGTTACACACTCCGGGTGACCCATACACCCTGAATTGGACCGCACACTCTCATCTTTGGGCTATGACCTTTCTAGGCCACACACTTTTGTTGATTGAACTACACACTGTGCTGGGCTGTACACCCGTAGTGGGCCACACACTTGAATATGTTGATCTGTATGCTACTGTTCACACAGTTGGGCTTTTATTGAGAACCCAATTATGGCCCACATGCTATATGTGTTAAGTAATGACCTTGTTTGTCACAACCCCCGATCCCTGATCCCCGGGAACGGGCGGACGTGATCACAGATTTTGGTGCTATCAGTTTATTTAGTCTCGCAACGGAATTTACATCAGGACCGTAGTTAGGAAATGTTTATCAGAGTAAAACCACCATACTTGATATTAATAAATACATGGGCAAAACCCAAGTTTCTTATTACAATACATTTATAGGGACAAACCCTATTTTATTGAATTTAAAACATCGTTTATTAGGTAACTTTTATAGCCACATTTTCCCAAGCCTTCAGTGCTCTCCAGCTGGCTTTTCATTAATTGGCTGTTCACATTGTGTTACCTGTAACGCGTTTTAAAAACATTTGTCAGTCGGAAATACTGGTGAGTGAATCCCAGTTTAATCAAGAAACATTTTATCAATTAAAACAGTATTGAGAGCGATCACATTGTTTATTTCTACACAATTACTCATTCAGTATTTGCCACTTGACCGGATCTATGGCTTTGGTCAAATTACCCATTGGCTAACTCGTCGACAATGGTAATGCACTGTCATTCAGACTTACTACTACTCGTAGTAAATTTTGTATACAAAACCCCATAATACCAGCAGTAATTGAAGAACTACAAAGACTCAATCACCGCTTAATCACATTGTAAAACAATTAAGGTTTTGTAAAACATTCCAAAAATATTATCAAAAAGAGGATAAACTCACAAAAGGAGTTTATATAAAAAGAGGATAACTCACATTGCTGTCTTAGGCTTTTCGTAAGGGTTTCTTGGCTATAATCTATAATTTATACAAATGTACATTGATTAGTACCATAACCCTTTTCAAATTATTAATTATACCCTCCCCGAGACGGCATTCCAACAACTACGTCGGGCAGAACCACGACAGTTGTTACGGAACCCTAAATCAATCGGGCAGCGTAACTGTTATGAAACCGGGGTTATAATACTTACAATGGAGCAGAACCTCGCTAATTAGGGGTATAATACCCAAAATATTAAGCTTAATATCAGAGATTTCGAGATTGAGAGAAAGAAATGAGCGACAGAAAACGTAAACTGATGCGTTCTATTTATAGTTGTGTAATCTGGTCTCCACGCGGCCCGCTTCCGATAAGGCTAACCCTCAGGCGGCCCGCGTCCACCTATAGCTTTGACCAGTCAGCTATTAGACTTGACACGATGTCGACACGTGTCGACCTCTGGTGCAATCGCGTGTTATGAGTCCGCGCGGCCCGCATTAGTATAAGCTTAAGTTCAAGCGGCCCGCATTAACTAAAGAAGTTAGCGGAGTCAAACTCTGGTCCTAATTCGGCCCGCTTGATATGTTGGGGTGGGTCTAGGCGGCCCGCCTCAACTTATATTTCATATTTTTATTTTATTTTTATAAATTATAACGTAATTTGGGCTCGGTTTTCGCATACGGGGTATGATATAAGACATATGGAGACATTTTATAGTATATTAAAAAGTTGGAAACATTATAAGGGTATTGATTTTACCGAGGGTTGTTACATTCTCCCCACCTTGTTTTAGAGCTCGTCCTCGAGTTCTACTGAAACAAGTGCGGATATTTCCTCTTCATTTCTGACTCGAGTTCCCATGTGTACTCAGGTCCTCTTTTGGATTCCCACTTCACTTTGACTAGAACTAGTCTTTTATGTTTGAGATTCTTGATTTTCTTGTCTTCAATTTGTAGAGGTCTTTCTACAAACTTGAGTTGTTCATTTACCTCTATATCCTTAAGAGGCACTATCAGTGATTCATCAGCTAAACACTTTTTAAGATTAGATACATGAAACACATCATGTATTCCTACCATTTCCTCTGGCAATTGTAGCTGATAGGCTACAGGTCCTATTCTTCTAATAATCTTAAAAGGTCCAACATACCTGGGACTTAATTTTCCCCGTTTGATGAATCTTACCACTCCTTTCCAAGGAGAGACTTTCAACAACACTTTATCTCCTACTTGAAATTCTAACGGCTTGCATCGGTTATCAATATAACTCTTTTGTCGATCACGTGCTGCTTTCAGTCGTTCCTTGACTTGAATAATCTTATCAGTTGTTTCCTGCACTATTTCAGGTCCAGATAGTTGCTGTTCCCCAATTTCTGCCCAACAGACTGGGGTTCGACACTTTCGTCCATAAAGTGCTTCGAATGGTGCAGCATTGATACTTGTGTGATAACTGTTATTATAAGAAAATTCTATTAAAGGTAAGTGATCGTCCCAATTACCTCCAAAGTCAATTACACAAGCTCTAAGCATGTCTTCCATTGTCTGAATTGTTCTTTCACTTTGTCCATCCGTTTGTGGGTGATAAGCCGTGCTTAGTTTTAACTTAGTTCCCATTGCCTTTTGGAAACTTGACCAGAAATGAGATGTAAATCGACTATCTCTGTCAGAAACAATTGATAAAGGAATGCCATGTAAAGAAACAATTTCATTTACATACAATTTAGATAATTGTTCCATACTAATTGTTTCTTTCATTGGTAGAAAATGAGCTGACTTGGTTAATCTATCTACAATCACCCAGATTGTATCATTTCCTTTCCTTGTTTTGGGTAATTTAGTAACAAAATCCATTGTTATTAATTCCCATTTCCACACCGGAATTTCTAATTGCTGTAACAAACCTGAGGGTTTCTGATGTTCAGCTTTAACTTGTGTGTAAGTTAAACATTTAGAAACATAAATTGCTATGTCCTTCTTCATTCCTATCCACCAGAAATTTTTCCTTAAATCCTGGTACATTTTATCACTTCCTGGATGCATCGTATATTTAGACTTATGAGCTTCTTCTAATATACGATTACGCAGGTTTCCTAATTTAGGTATCCACATTCTCTTTTTATGGAACCTCCAAATTCCATCTGTTCCTTGTTCCAATTCTTTTAGCATACCTTTTAATTTTTCAGAATCATCCTTAATTACTGATTCTTGTGCTTCTCTTATCTGATCATTTAAATCTACTTGCAGATTTAATTTAAGAGAACGTACCCTGTTTGGCTTTTCATGATATTTTCGACTTAAAGCATCTGCCACTACATTTGCTTTTCCTTCATGATACTGGATATTACAATCATAGTCACTAAGAAATTCCACCCAACGTCTTTGTCTCATATTCAACTCCTTCTGTTCGAAAATATACCTTAAACTCTTATGATCAGTGAATATGGTAAACTTACTACCATAAAGGTAATGTCTCCAAATCTTAAGAGCAAAAATTATAGCTCCTAATTCTAAATCATGGGTTGAATAATTCTCTTCATGATTCTTAAGTTGTCTAGATGCATAAGCTATAACCTTTTGACGTTGCATCAACACACATCCATAACCTAATCTAGAAGCATCACAATAGACTACGAAGTCTTCAATTCCTTCTGGTAATGCTAGTATAGGGGTATGGGTTAATCTTTGCTTAAGAATTCTAAAGGCTTCTTCTTGTTTTATTCCCCATTCAAACTTAATAGCTTTACAAGTTAACTTAGTTAAGGGAATGGCTATTCTAGAGAAATCTTTAATAAATCTTCTATAATAACTTGCCAATCCTAAGAAACTTCTAACCTCGGTTGGTGATTCAGGGGTTTTCCATTTCATAATCGCCTCGATTTTTGTTGGATCTACATGAATTCCTTCATGATTGACTAAATGTCCAAGGAATTGTACCTGTTCTAACCAAAATTCGCACTTTGAAAACTTAGCATAAAGTTTTTCCTTTCTTAACAGACTTAAAAGTGCTTGCAAATGTCTTGCATGATCCTCTTTATTCTTAGAATAAATTAGAATATCATCTATAAAAACAATTATGAATTTATCCAAATATGGCTTACATATTCGGTTCATCATGTCCATAAATGCAGCTGGGGCATTGGTTAAACCAAATGGCATGACAGTGAATTCATAATGACCATACCTTGTCCTAAAAGCAGTTTTAGGAATATCCTCTTCCTGTACTTTTAATTGATGATATCCTGACCTTAAATCGATTTTAGAGAAAAATCGAGCTCCTTGTAGCTGATCAAACAGATCATCGATTCTCGGTAATGGGTACCGATTCTTAATCGTGACTTTGTTTAATTCACGGTAATCAATGCACATACGCATTGAGCCGTCCTTCTTTTTAACGAACAGTATTGGCGCCCCCATGGCGACGAACTTGGCTGTATGAATCCTTTTTCCAATAATTCATCTAATTGTTTCTTCAATTCTTGCATTTCCGCAGACGCCAAACGGTAAGGTGCTTTGGCAATCGGTGATGTTCCTGGTATTAAGTGAATTCTGAATTCAACTTCTCTGTCCGGAGGTAGTCCTGGTAATTCTTCTGGAAAAATATCTGAAAACTGAGATACTACTGGAATATCTTTTAGTTCTTTTCCTTTAGTGTTAGTGATTATAGAAATCAAATACACTACAGAACCTTTTCTTATACAACTTGCAGTTTTCATCACAGATATGAATTTTGTAGATCTAGAGAGCTTATCTCCTTTAATTGTGATCTTTTTACCTTTTGGTGAATTTATTTGGATTAACTTTTGATCACATAAAATACTAGCTTTATTGGCTATTAACCAGTCCATTCCTAAAACAACATCGAATCCTACCAGATTCATGGGATAAAGATTTGCAATAAATTTCTGATTTAAAATTTCTATGCTTGCTCCCTGCAAGATTTCAAAAATCCTAATGGTTTCTCCATTGGCTGTCTCTACTATGCATTCATGTGGTAGTTTAGTTAATGACTGATTTAAAATTTTGCAAAACGATGTATTAATAAAACTTTGGTTTGCACCAGAGTCAAATAATACTTTAGCAAAGACATCATTAACTAAAAACGTACCAGCTATGACATCTGGAATCATTTTGGCTTCTTCTGTAGTCAGAACAAATGCTCTAGCATTTTTAGTATTCTTGTTATCTGGAGCTGGAGCTAATTTTGGGCAATTCAGCTTGATATGACCTGGTTCTCCGCAATTGTAACATACCCTGCTATTAGCTTTCTTCCTGCAGTTTTCTTCCTTGTGTCCCGACATTTTGCAAAAGTTACAGTATATGGAACATCTCCCAGAATGTTTTCTTTTGCAGTACCTACAGTAAGGTGCAGAGGTAGAACCTAGATTTTTCCCACGGTTAGAATTTCCAGAACGAAATTCTTGGGTCAACTTCTGGGTTAGGCTCCTTCTTTGATCCTCTTCTCGGGTACGGACTAATTCATCAGTCAATGTATTGGCTAGTTCTACAGCTTCCTCTATAGTTTGTGGTCTAGCTGCCTTGACTACATGTCTAATTTCTCCAATTAATCCCCAAATATAACGGGAGATTAACACTGGTTCTGGTGATGCAAGAGTTGGCACTATCCTAGCATATTCAAAAAATAACTTAGTGTATCCTTTGCTATCTACACCAGTCATTCTAAGATTTAGGAATTTGTTTGCTATCTGTTCTTCCTCATTGGGTGGGCATAATTTTCTTTCTACCTTGTCCTTAAACTCTTCCCATTCCATATTATAGGTTCTATCACTTCCTTTTGTTTGGAGGATAGTATTCCACCATTCTAGTGCTGCATTCTTAAACAGATTAGAAGCAAACAGTATTCTATCTTCTTCAGCACACTTACTAATCCTTAAGACTGCCTCAGTCTTCTCTATCCAGCGTAAAGTTGCAATGGCCCCTTCATTGCCCGAGAATTCCATTGGTTTACAAGACCAGAATTCTTTATAAGAACAACCATAAGGCATGGTTCTTCTTCTTTTGGGAATAGGCATTTGAAGTATCGGTCCATTGTTCACACTGTTTTCTGGTTCAACAGGTCGTTTACTGCTATGCTTACTTTTATTATCAGCATCCTTAACAGTTTGAAGTATAAATGGCATAGCATCTATAATTCCCTGTGCCACTATATGTTGGATAGCACTATTGTCCACTTGATTTCCATTGTTATTGTTGTTTGGGTTCTCATTATTCAGATTATCGTCATTCTGAATATTATCATTCTGGATTTCTGGGTTATTATCCAAATTGACTTGATTTTCTTGGTCAGCCATCTGAATTTTAAACATTTATCCCATATTAATATCACAAATAATATATTAATATAATTAATCACATGACACGCAGTTTTGTCAAAAGCGTAGATCATTGCTACTTTTACTCTTTTCATATACTTATGCGTCTATTACACACTAGTACAGAAATGAAATTACAATACCAACAGAAATAAAATAATAATATGTATCCGTACACACATATCTTATTTTATTTTATTATTATATTATTATTACTACTGCTTCCTCCATTCTAACATTCATGGATATGGATTTATCCAGAAATCCATATTGCGCTCATCGTATTTCCATACGAGACACTCTCCCACCTGACGCATCCTCTCACTGCTTTCTAAGATCTCCTCCCCGAAAGTCCTAAGTTCTTGCACGTTTTCTGCACTCATTGAGGGTGCAGGTTCTCGGACTGGGTTTGGAATCTGGGGTACATTTTCCTGATATGGGGGTGACAGTTCATGAAATTGGTAAGGATCCTCTAATATTTCCCTAATATAATCATCTTGGTAATAGGGATCTAAAGGGTCCACACCTGGGTAAGCTTCTATGTTCTGTATGGGTGGATAATCCTGGATAGGGTAACGTTGCACAAAGTCCCTATTATCGTCCCACCAGGGGTCGTAATTCGGGTCTAGTGGGTTTGGTGCAGGTACCCGGGGGATTTCTTCTGGGTTAAAGTCGTGCATCTCTACTTGGTTTTCCTGGTTTTCTATTTCCATGGGTTGTTCTGGGTTTTGTGGTTGTGGGGCTACTAGTTGTTCCAGACCTGGGTCAGCAGCAGATGTAGCTAAGATATGGAAATTTGCTAGGCTTCTATTTAGCATATCTTGAGTATGAGCATCTGTCTCTCTCTTAATAGCTGCTAAAGCCCTTTGCTGTTGCAATTTCCTCATTCTCTTCCTGCGAGCAAAAGCTTCTTTACTGAACCATCCTCGTTTCTTAGTAGGAAATGGTTCTTCAGATTGAGCTCTAAAGGCAAATATTCCATCTTCCTGATCAGCAATATACCCTGAAAGGGCAGGCTGGGATGATGTACCTTCACTCCTAGGTGAATCAAATAACTGACGATTCACGTCTGATGGTCCTTGATCACTCATACTGAAAACTAACAAATAGTCAAATAACACATAACAAATAAATACAGTTATGCATGTATTTCTATAATTTATTTCCTAACACAAAATTTTTATAATTTAAGTGTCAGCAGAACACTTCTTTGGCTTGAACCAGTGGCTAGGCTCTGATACTACCTTCTGTCACAACCCCCGATCCCTGATCCCCGGGAACGGGCGGACGTGATCACAGATTTTGGTGGTATCAGTTTATTTAGTCTCGCAGCGGAATTTACATCAGGACCGTAGTTAGGAAATGTTTATCAGAGTAAAACCACCATACTTGATATTAATAAATACATGAGCAAAACCCAAGTTTCTTATTACAATACATTTATAGGGACAAACCCTATTTTATTGAATTTAAAACATCGTTTATTAGGTAACTTTTATAGCCACATTTTCCCAAGCCTTCAGTGCTCTCCAGCTGGCTTTTCATTAATTGGCTGTTCACATTGTCTTACCTGTAACACGTTTTAAAAACATTTGTCAGTCGGAAATACTGGTGAGTGAATCCCAGTTTAATCAAGAAACATTTTATCAATTAAAACAGTATTGAGAGCGTTCACATTGTTTATTTCTACACAATTACTCATTCAGTATTTGCCACTCGACCGGATCTATGGCTATGGTCAAATTACCCATTGGCTAACTCGTCGTCCAATGGTAATGCACTGTCATTCAGACTTACTACTACTCGTAGTAAATTTTGTATACAAAACCCCATAATACCGGCAGTAATTGAAGAACTACAAAGACTCAATCACCGCTTAATCACATTGTAAAACAATTAAGGTTTTGTAAAACATTCCAAAAATATTATCAAAAAGAGGATAAACTCACAAAAGGAGTTTATATAAAAAGAGGATAACTCACATTGCTGTCTTAGGCTTTTCGTAAGGGTTTCCTGGCTATAATCTATAATTTATACAAATGTACATTGATTAGTACCATAACCCTTTTTAAATTATTAATTATATCCTCCTCGAGACGGCATTCCAACAACTACGTCGGGCAGAACCACGACAGTTGTTACGGAACCCTAAATCAATCGGGCAGCGTAACTATTATGAAACCGGGGTTATAATACTTACAATGGAGCAGAACCTCGCTAATTAGGGGTATAATACCCAAAATATTAAGCTTAATATCAGAGATTTCGAGATTGAGAGAAAGAAATGAGCGACGGAAAACGTAAACTGATGCGTTCTATTTATAGTTGTGTAATCTGGTCTCCACGCGGCCCGCTTCCGATAAGGCTAACCCTCAGGCGGCCCGCGTCCACCTATAGCTTTGACCAGTCAGCTAGTAGACTTGACACGATGTCGACACGTGTCGACCTCTGGTGCAATCGCGTGTTATGAGTCCGCGCGGCCCGCATTAGTATAAGCTTAAGTTCAAGCGGCCCGCATTAACTAAAGAAGTTAGCGGAGTCAAACTCTGGTCCTAATTCGGCCCGCTTGATATGTTGGGGTGGGTCTAGGCGGCCCGCCTCAACTTATATTTCATATTTTTGTTTTATTTTTATAAATTATAACGTAATTTGGGCTCGGTTTTCGCATACGGGGTATGATATAAGACATATGGAGACATTTTATAGTATATTAAAAAGTCGGAAATATTATAAGGGTATTGGTTTTGCCGAGGGTTGTTACATTGTTTGCATACAACTTATTAGTATACGTGCATAACAATACGTGGATTTCCTGTATACAATTCTAATAAACAATGGTAACCTTAATAGGACGTGGTTGACCATAATTAGCTCAAGTGATTTAATCTGCCGAGCTAAACTAAGGTGAGTTCACACATTTTACCAAAAGCATGTACTCTCGGTGGTTGGGAACGAACAACACTTTCCCTGGTTTGGGATTGCCTAGTATTCCAGGGGATTGGAATACGCTTAATTTACTATTTATACTACATCTCTTAAGCGAACTAGACAGAACTCTATCTGAAAGTCCCCACACATTTTATAACGATTAACCGCTGGGGCCTGGCGAACGGGATATTAGTTAGTAGCGCTATTAGGTCTAACAAACCTCACACTGTGCCGTAGAGGACGGGAGTGAACTATTATGCCTGGGCAACTGGTCAATGGTGATAGACATTGACTTGGGGCACAAACATGACTACAGTTAGTTTCGGTATGGCACGAATTTAGTAGCTTAAAAAGATAGGGTAGCTCCCCATGATGTGTTTTATAAAACAGAGTAATTTAACAACTTACGTTTTTGGAACAACACTGATAAACTGTGAACTCGCCAACTTTATGTTGACACACTACTACATTCTTTGCAGGTCGTTATGTACTTTGCTGGAGCTTGCACGGTGGAAGGGTCGTTGTGGCGAAGAACCGTTGTTGGATTCTTATGAAAGATTATGAACTTTTAACTTTAAATGGGTTTTAGACTTTATGCTTCCACTGATACTTAAACTTTGTTTTGGTCTTTTGATTTCTTAGACACTAATCGTATTGATTGTGATGGGTTTTTATTTACTTTTAAATAATTGTTCAATATGATTGGTGGCATGATCCTGGTCAGCCACACGCCTCGCGGTAATACTCCGCATGTGGATTTTGAGGGTGTGACAGTTCTGAAGAAATAACCTCCGGAGTTCTTCAAAGTCGTTGATTTCCCCTTCGTTGAGTGCATCAAACCACACCCGGGCTGCCCCGGTTAGGGTTTGAGCAAACATGAAACACCATGCCGGCATCGACCACTGCTCTACTTGTGTGGCACCATTGAAGTCAAACATATGGTCGTCCGGATCTATAGTACCATCGTACTTTTTTACTTTGTATGACATTTTCAATTTCGGCAGGAGTTTGGCGTGGACAATCCTTGGACTGAACTTTGACTTCCCATTGATACCGGATGATAAGGCTTTGTGAGCTCCGGATCATTGACAACCATTGGCTGAGAGTTTGTATGCGTTACGACTGCTGGAGATGGTCTCGTGGAACCCTGCACATAATAATTGTTATAAATTCCTTCTGTCGGAGTAACAATTGTGTATAAAGTAGGAACCGGGATAAAGCCATAGGACCCGTAGTCCTTAGCTGTGACTCCTCTGCGAACAACCTGGTTCGTAAACCAAGGATTTGTTCATCACAGGTTTGCTGAGCCTTTAGCCTCCTGAGGAGGCTGGCATTCTTGTCGAGGAAATCTGCATCAAACTCCGACGTGGGTTGAGTTGGCATCAGTATGAACGGCAACGATGTGTCTGGTCTAGAGCTCAAAGGAGCTGTGACCATTGTCGTAGCGTTCGTAGGAGCTGTAACCTGTGTGTTAACAGACGAACCCAGGTTGATCAATGATTTTGTTCAAGAAGTTCAACTAGTTAAAGACTATGAACTAAAGATATAAAAGTATAAATATATGAAAATATGAATGGTTTGGTTCGGTTCGGTTAATTTTGGTAAAACGATGGTACAAAAAACCAATAATCAGTTTTGATTAATTCGGGTTTTGGTTAATCAATTTTTAGTTAATTCAGTTTTTTGTTGATTTCGGTAATCAATAACCAATTTTGATTTATTCGGGTTTTGGTTAATCGATTTTTGGTTAATTCAGTTTTTGGTTTATTTTGGTTCGGTTTCGTTTGTTTTTTATTCAGTTTCGGTTAACGATTCAATTATTGCTCACCTTTAGACATTGTTAATCACATAATATATATATCATTTTTTAATTAAAAAAACTATAATAATACTATCCTCAAATTAAAGAATATTAAATACTCGTATTTATGGTATTATTTAAAAAAAAGAATATCAGTGTACAAAAAGTTATTAATATTTAAAAATCATGTGGTAGTTAGTTTTTTTATAAAGAGATAAAGTGTAACTACTAACTAATTATCTATAAATTTGTTAAAGATGGGGGACTAAAGTGTAATTAGTGTTTGAAAGACTAATTTACCCTTATTCTAGGTTGTAACTTATGCATTAAAGCTAAAATGAGTTCTTAACGTTTGGGTATCTTAAAATGGTCTTGCCATAAGCATTATATAATCTGGTTGGATCATGTACAAGACCGATTTTACGTACGAAGCATACGCGATTAGGAGATGAGGATAAGTGTAGTTGGCTTGAAGGGTAATTTAGTCCTTTCTCACTTGAACAACTTCACCCCTTAATTTTCAAACGACTATAACTTTTTCATACGTTAACATTTTCTAAAAAATTACACCGTATTAAGTAGCATTTCATTCTCTTTATTTCAAGCAGCCTATTGCTGCAGTTTCTCAAAAAAATTAGAGTAAACTGCCAAAATGGTCCCTAAGGTTTGGTCACTTTTGCCACTTTAGTCCAAAACTCAAACCTTTTGAATCTGGGTCCCTATGTTTTCAATTTTGTTTCCATTTTCATCCAAAAGCAAAACCTGGTCAGATTTTTTAGTTGACATCCAACTTTTTTTGTCTTTTTCCTCCCTTTTAATGAAGGGTAAAATGGTCAGATTTTTTTAATTTGTAAATCTCTCTATATATAGTAAATCTCGATACAATATGATGCACATGTGTAATACTAATTTTTTTTAAATGTTATTAATCTTGATTTTTAATAAAAAAAATTGATGTGTCTTTTAAGATATTTTCAGTAGTTTTTTAGTTTTCTCATAATACTTTCCCTTTACATAAGTATGTATATGTATAAATATTTACAATATGATAACAAACAAAATTAATAGTTTTCATTGGCATTTTTAATTCTTATATTTGTCTGTTTATATTTAAAAACGCTATCTACAATTCATTAATAAACCTTTAGCAACTTATGAAAACTCGTCATTTATGTTTATATCTGATTGCAAAGTGTGCCCTTTGTCTTTAAAATATGTTCTTTAGCCCTAACTCTGTTAAATTTTAATGTTAAATCAGGGTGTTGGTAATTTTACTAACTTATTTAAAATATCTCCAATAAATAAAAAAATAAAAAAAGAAATTTGAAAATAAAAAATATAAAATGCCCCTTTTGAAACCATATATCAACCCATTAGTATCCCCCAAGTAAACAACTCAAAAACCTCCACTCTCCACATCATTATTGTCTTCACTGATCTAGGGTTTTAGTAAACCTACAATCCACAACAATGATCTACCTTTGTCATTCTCTACATCGATGTGGTAACAATTATGTTACTCTTATTCAAAACACCACTCCGAAAGCTTCTGATAATCGGATTAGATCGTGAGAAGCATTGCTGGTTATGAGATTCGTTGGCAGCTTGGCGCCACCGTGTTTGTGACCATAATGTACAACGTTTACAATGTAACAGAGATCCAGAGCCGTCTGACTAACGTCATTAGCCCTACCGATCAGATTATTTTCGCTTACCACATGCTCGAAGTTTCTCTCATGGGTAACTGATGAACGAAGCGATATTTACAGGGTGGTACGGTTTGATCTCGGGGGGCGGTAAGGAGGAGATCATAATAAAATAATAAGTTTATTTTATTTATTCAGTTTAATGAGTCATGTTTATCTATAGCTTATTTTTAGGATCAGTATTCTAGTATAATTGGTTAACTTAGATTTATCTTGTAAGGGTCTATATAAACCCATCTAGGTTTATGTTTAAGTCAAGTTTTAGTTCGTCTATTACCTTGTACGTGTCTTTTATTTTCTGATAATAAAAAGAGTCGCATAATTAGTTTGTGCAGATCTGTTCGTCAAGATCATCATATCTGTTCGTCAAGGTCATAAGAAGTTGTTCAAAGATTGGTTTGTATCACTTGTGAAAGTTTAACAAGTGGTATCAGAGCCTGAGTTATACATCTTGAAGGTGAACCTATATATAGCAGCTGTTTCTGAAGAAGTTGTATCCATGGCAGATCTCTCGTTCGTCGCAGGAATCAAGCGTTTGAATCAAACTAATTATCGTGTTTGGTCTACATGTGTCATGTCCTATCTCCAAGGACAGGACCTGTGGGAAGTTACTAATGGAACGGAAACGCAAGTGCCAAGGAATGATACCGGAGGTGCAATCGGGAAGTGGCGAATCAAGGTTGGAAAGGCAATGTTTGTGCTGAAGACAACAGTTGAGGAAGAGATGTTGGATCACTTCCAAGATTCAGAAACTCCTAAGCAAGTTTGGAATATCTTGCAGAGATTATTTTCTAAAAAGAATGACACCCGACTACAACTTCTCGAAAACGAGTTGCTATCGATTAAGCAGAAAGAGATGCAAATCTCTCAATACTTTCACAAGGTGAAGACGTTATGTAGGGAAATCACTGAGTTGGATCCTCAGTCGAGAATCGGGGAGGCAAGAATGAAGCGGATAATTATATACGGTTTAAGGCCTGAATTTCAGACGTTTGTCGCTGCTATTCAAGGTTGGTCAACCCAACCGACATTATCAGAGTTTGAAAACTTATTATCTGGACAAGAATCCCTTGCCAAACAGATGGCAAATCTGTCCACATCCACAGTACCGACGAAACACGAAAGTGAGGCTCTTTATGCAGCCAAAGAAAAGGGAAAATACAAGTCAAGTGGCAACAATCAGAAGAAACAAAGCTGGGATCGGTCAAACAGCAATTATAAGGGGAATCAGACCAATGATAAAAATAAGAAAGAAGAAAGTGACGTTAGTAAGAGCAACAATAACCGAAACTTCAAGAAACAACCATCGTTTAAATGTTACAACTGCGGGAAACGAGGTCACCTAGCCAGAAATTGCCGATCAGAAAAGGTTGAGGAAGGGAATGCCGCTACCACGCAAAACCGAGTTGAAGAAGGTTGGGATGCAGAAGCATATTTTGCAAACACTGAGATCGCTACCACGCAAAACCGAGTTGAAGAAGGTTGGGATGCAGAAGCATATTTTGCAAACACTGAGATCGTTCACGCGTTGACGGCGACTATGGAACCCTCGGTTAACTATATTAACGATTGGATAGTCGATTCAGGCTGCTCTAATCACTTAACGGGAGACAAAAAGAGATTAAATAACCCCATCAAGTATGAGGGTAACCAGGTAGTGGTAATTGCTGATGACTCGAAGCATGCAATAGCCCATGTTGGTGATGTGAGGTTTATACCCGAAAAGAATGACGAAGAACTGGTTATGCAGAATGTGTTTCACGTGCCAGGTATGAAGAAGAATCTTCTTTCTGTTCCACAGATTACGAGTACAGGACGATATGTGTTATTTGGACCGAATGATGTGTGTATTTTTGACAAACTTGAAACTAAATCAAAGCATGTAATCCGCGGGAGAAAGCATGATTCCGTGTATGTTTTGTCTGCCGAAATGTCATATGTTGACAAGGTAAAGAAGAACCAGAATGCGGATTTGTGGCATCAAAGATTGAGTCATGTAGGGTACGATAAACTCAAGTTAATTATTACGAAAAAGATGCTTGCTGGTGTACCAGATTTAGAAGTCAAGACTGATGTAGTATGTGGGGGTTGTCAATACGAAAAGGCTCATAAGTTACCATTCTCAAAATCAGCTCATCATGCGTCAGTCCCTCTCGAGCTAGTTCACACTGATGTGTTCGGTCCTGTGAAACAGTCTACAATGAAAGGTATGCGATATATGATTACCTTTATTGATGACTACTCAAAATATTTGTGGGTTTATTTTATGAAGGAAAAGTCTGAAGCGTTTGATCGATTCAAAGAGTTTAAGTTAGAAGCTGAACGAGAGACAAAGAGAAATATTGAATGCTTACGATCTGACAATGGTGGCGAGTATACATCCAAGGAGTTCTCAATATTTTTAAAAGAGAATAAAATTAAACGACAATTAACCTGTGCCAATACCCCCGAACAAAATGGAGTATCGGAAAGAAAGAACCGACATTTGACTGACATGTGTGGTAGTATGATGCATAGCAAAAATATTCCAGGAAGATTTTGGGCCGAGGCAATGAGAATTGCAGCATATGTAAGCAATCGGTTACCTCAACAAGCTATGGGTTATGAAAGTCCCTATGAAAGACTCTTCAAAGTTCAACCGACAGTAAGTTATTTCCGAATATTTGGTTGTGTCTGCTATGTATTTATCCCAGTTCATTTGAGAAACACGTTAGAAAAGAAAGCAACAAGGTGCATCTTCGTTGGTTATGATAGCGAGAAAAAGGGGTGGCGATGTTGTGAACCAAGTTCTGGTAGAATATATGTATCAAGGGTTGTAATCTTCGATGAGAATTCTTCGTGGTGGTCTCCGAATCAAGAGGTGTTACCTGATACACAGGAATTAAAACAAGAGTACGATGAATGCGTCACACTCCATATGAACAACTTTGATCAAGATGAACAAGAGAACGAGTTGACTGAACCGGAAGCTGAAACGACGACACCCAGGCGTAGGCCGTGGCAGACCGGCTCGTCGAATAGTCACTCAAACTCACAGCAATCAGGTCATGGTGTGTCAACCATTGCTGAAACAGAACAACAAACAAGTCGAAGATCTGAACGAGTACGAAGACCAAATCCCAAGTATGCGAACGTAGCTTTACTTGCTGATCAAGAAGTTGAACCTGAAATTGTGGAGCAAGCTCTATTGATTCCTAAATGGAAAAAGGCTATGGAAGAAGAGTTGGGGGCCTTACTACAGAACGAGACCTGGAGTTTAGTACCAAAACCTAATGAAACAAAGCCTATTTCTTGTAAATGGGTTTTTAAAATCAAAAGGTGAGCTGATGGGTCAATCGAGAGATACAAGGAACGTTTGGTTGCCAGGGGTTTTTCACAACAATATGGGATTGATTATGACGACACGTTTAGTCCCGTAGCTAAACTCACATCGGTCCGTGTAATTTTAGCTATATCAGCAAGTAAGGGTTGGGATTTATGGCAAATGGATGTTAGCAACGCGTTTCTATATGGTGACTTGGACCGTGTAATTTATATGGATCAACCGGGAGGTTTTGTTAGTCAAAAATTTCCGGGGCATGTTTGTCAATTGCAGAAAGCAATATACGGGTTGAAACAGTCACCCAGGGCGTGGTTCGGAAAGATTGGTGAATTTTTAGAATTGAATGGATTTGTTCCTACACATGCTGACACAAGTGTTTTTGTTCGTACAGAAGGTGATAAAACGGCTATTGTTCTTGTTTATGTGGATGACTTAATTATAACTGGTGATTTGATATATGTGGTGAATCAACTTAAGTCCAACTTATGCACTCGGTTCTTCATGAAAGATTTGGGAAGGTTGAAACATTTTCTAGGTTTAGAACTAGAATATGAACCTGATGGTGTAGTCTTGCATCAGCACAAGTATGTTGTTGATTTATTAGTAAGATTTGGGATGGAGAGTTGCAAGCCTATAAAAGTACCTATGGAACCAAATTTAGTACTTCGAGCGGATGATGGAAAAGAGTTAGAAGATGTTACAATGTACAGGTAGATTGTTGGAAGCCTTATTTATCTTACTCTTACACGACCCGATATATCTTATGCTGTGGGAATTTTGAGCAGGTTTGTCCAAGCTCCACGAAAACCACATCTCGAAGCAGCTAGACTTGTGTTACGGTATATAAAAACCACTCCGTGTTATGGAGTTAGGTTCAAGAGGGAGCCCAATATTGAGTTAATTGGGTTTTGTGATGCCGATTATGCTCGAGATCCGACAACAAGACGAAGCGTAACTGGGTATGTGTTCCTGATTGGTTCAGGGGCTGTCACATGGTGTAGCAAAAGACAGCCAACGGTGTCTCTTTCAACAACCGAGGCTGAATATCGAGCAGCAGCAATGGCTGCACAAGAGTGTGTCTGGTTGGTTCGATTATTGAAGGAACTGAATCAAAAAGTTGGGTAAAAAGTAACCATGTTTGAAGATAATATTTCCTCAATATTTCTAGCTGAAAATCCGATTTTTCATGCGAGAACAAGACATATAGAAGTCCATTATCACTTTATACGCGAAAAGGTGTTGAATGGAGAAATCGACTTTAAGTATGTGAATACGTTTGATCAAGCTGCAGATATGTTTACTAAAGGTCTGATGAAAGATAAGTTGATGAAGTTTTGTACTCTTCTAGGAATGAAGAAAGCAAATATCGAGAGGGAGTGATGAACGAAGCGATATTTACAGGGTGGTACGGTTTGATCTCGTGGGGCGGCAAGGAGGAGATCATAATAAAATAATAAGTTTATTTTATTTATTCAGTTTAATGAGTCATGTTTATCTCTAGCTTATTTTTAGGATCAGTATTCTAGTATAATTGGTTAACTTAGATTTATCTTGTAAGGGTCTATATAAACCCATCTAGGTTTATGTTTAAGTCAAGTTTTAGTTCGTCTATTACCTTGTACATGTCTTTTATTTTCTGATAATAAAAAGAGTCGCATAATTAGTTTGTGCAGATCTGTTCGTCAAGATCGTCATATCTGTTCGTCAAGGTCATAAGAAGTTGTTCAAAGATTGGTTTGTATCACTTGTGAAAGTTTAACAGTAACTTGGTTGTTCAGTTTTGAATTTGGTTGAATTATGTTGATCGGATTAATTTTGGCGTTATTTTAGAATAATTTTGGTTTGAATTAGTTTGACTGAAGTTCGGGTTTGTAGCTAGTGAAGTTAACCTAATTAGTAGAATCAGTAGAATGTTGTTGAGGTTTAACAGTTGAGTAAGTTAATCATCAGTCGCAAGATGCAAATGCAGCAAACTTTGGGTCGTCTTCAGCAATTTTGGCCCAGTATGTCGCCATGGTTTCCTGAAACCACTAGCTGGGCCACCAAAAGAGAGAGACAGAGATGGGAGACACTGAGTAGTGATGATGACAGTGTGGAGGGCGGTGGCAGGTTGGGGGATGGTTGTGGCGGTGGTAATCAGGTAGAGGGAGGGAGGTAGAGAGTAAGAGAGGGGGAAGGAAGGTTGAAATCGCAATGGTCACCAAATGTTTGGGGTGGGTGGTGGCTGCGTGGTGGCGGTTGTAGTGGTGGTTGAGTGATGGCGGTGGCTGGGTGGTGGTGGGAACATGAAGTTAGAATGAAAGAGAGGGTGTGTGCGTGTTAAGAGAGAGGAAGATAATGAGTTTTTAAATAATTAGTAAAATTACCAATATACCTAGATGTAAGATTAAATTTCAATTGAGTTAGGGATAAATGACATATTTTGTAAGGTTTTATAAACATAAAGTATGAATCCCATCAACTTTAATAAAAAAAGGGCACACTTTGCAATCCATGCAACAAAAAGAAGATATTTGTAATTTAGTCATATATTTATATGTTTACATATGAATATGCAGAGCAAACTCCACTTTTTGAGTTAAAAGAGCAAGCTTGGCTCAGTATATATACATATATATTTGAACTTAGTAAGTTAAATGTTAGTTAATTCTATTTCAATACTTCACAGCTTCTTATATATATCAAGAGCAAAGTCCTAGTTATTTACAAAACAAAACTCTTTTTGAGTTAAAATAGAAATAGTGACTATTTAACATTGCTATCATTTTAAAAGCATTCATATTGGATCCCTTATCTATATTCATATAACTACATTAAAAATTATTACATTTTCTCTCTTCTACTCACAACCACCTTTAAAAATATTAAAAAATTATATGCAGTGAGCAGTGTTTCACATATATTTACAGATAAACAGTAATATTCTCATATTTTCTTTCTCCTCCACTCACAAACGCTTAAAACTATCCACAATCATTCCTTACCTTTCTCACATAAATATAAGGTTCCATTGTGAATGCCATAACCATTTTTATTCTAACCCTATTATATGTGTTAAAGAATTATAAGAAACTTTTTAAAGTTATGAGAAAAAAAAAGTCATTCTAGCCAATCATAGAATTAAAGATTTATTATTTATTATATTTTTAGTCAAGAGATTTTTAGTAAAGTTATGAGAAAAAAAGGCCAATTTTAAAATATTTATTTAGTTGTTTTCTTTTCACTTGCTTTTGTTGACTGACTACTAGAGCAATCAAAACACTTGGTATTGATTGGTACTAAAATATCATTTAATCAAAGGTTTTGTTTGACTAATGCAGCAATCAAAACACTTTTGTACTGTAAATATCATTCAATCAAGGAATGGACATGATTTAATAATTCACTTGGCGATATACTATCATTTAATCAAAGGCATCAAAGCCCTCCGGTCTAGCAGTATCAACGTGTTGGATAAGACTTTTTTTTATCAATCGGTGAGGGTTATATCCCCGTGTTGGACAAATAGTTACAGTTTAATAGTAGAATTAGAGAGTGTGTGAGTTCAGGGGCGGACCCTATGTTGTAGGGGTTGTAGCACGGGCTACGGCTCAACTTTTTATCGGTAGTGTAAAATTTTAATTTTTTTTCGGTTTTTATACCAAGGATACCCCTGAACAACTATGAGAACACTCCTAAAAAAGAGATTGTAAGCCCAAATCAATTGAAAATAATAAGCCCAAATCTCAATTGCCCAATATGTTAGCCCAAATCATTTGAAGAATGTAAATAATATGTCCAATTGCCCAATATGTTAGCCAAAAATAATAAAAGATTGTAAATAATTGTCCAATTGCCTTGAAGTTTTAATGCACGACACGGCACAACTACGAGGATACCAATCAATTGAAAATAATAAGCCCAAATCCCAATTGCCCATTTCGTCACACTATAAGCGATGGTGATAAATTTGCAAACTTGAATAGAATAAGTGATCTTGCGCGTGTTATGGTTGAAACGGGAACGCATAGTTCTTTTCATTCAGTTTATCGGGTAGTGAAGCTAGCTTTGCTTTTACCGGTTGCAATCGCAACCGTTGAAAGATGTTTTTTCGAAATTGAAGCTTGTCAAGACGGATTTACGCAATCGAATGGGCCCAGAATTTTTGAACAACGCTATGGTTTGTGAGGTCGAAAAGGATTTTTTACGTGAAGTAAAAGATGACGATGTTATGGAACGATTCCAAGCTATGAAAAAAGAAGAGGACAAATCTAGTAGGTATTTGTTTTACTTTATTTATTTATTTATTGTCGTTTTTTTAATATAGTACGATTGCACGGTGAAAAAAAAATGTAGGATACTCCTGAGTTAATGTTCTAGTTTCGCCACTGTATGAGTTGGCATTCTGTAAAGAATTAATCAAATACATTGCTGGGATCGATTAAAACAAGATTTTGATTTCACGTTTACGTTTATGAAACCACTTTTTATATATATGTAACTATGATTTGATCAATGCTTTTAGGAGTTAGCCTCAAGCTAGTAGGAGTGCAAAATTCAATATCTTTCAAGGTCTCTTGTGTTTTTTCATGTGCATGTAAATTGATCGGTTCAGATCCTATTCTACACATCTTCAAGTTCTCAATAAAAATTCCACTGTTACTAACCTAACATAGACGATTAATTTAGGCTTATTGGTGTAATAGAGTAGGAACAAACATTTTCATTAAAAAAAAAAAGCTTAGTGGATGGACTAGGATCTCACAAATTTAGAGGGATTAATGGTAGATATACTCATCTATACTACCTTATTAAGTAAAGTGGGTTTTTTGTCCTTTTGGTAATTTGCCACACATATAAATTTTAAAGCATTATGTACAAGAGAAAGAAGCTATGTTAGAGGGGGTGAAATGGGACATTCTTCAAAGTTTTAAGAGGGCAATCCTGGGATTTCACCTCCTTCTACGCCTTCACTGGAAGAGGTTTTTAATACTGGAACTGGAAAGGCCTCTCAATTGAATGATTAAAGCAACGATGATTCTTTTCCACATTACTGCAGGTGATTAATACTGCAATTGAAGCGTCCCTGCATTTCCATTCCACCCAACCAAGTGTTGTGCTTCAACAACATCGTCCCTGCTGTTCAGATGGAACCTCGTGCCGGTTTACCAAGGGTTGTTCAAGACGGAGATTGTCAGGGTTTAGGGTGATTATGTAGAGGAACCAGCGGTGACGGTGGCGGGATTTGGTTGTAAAGGCAACAATTCTCTTCTACGTCTTTCTTCTGATTTATTCAGAATATTCAATGTACGTCTCAGCAGGAGAGGCGAATTTCTAGGTTATTTCCAGGCTTAATTTTTACCTAATTTGTTGTTTTTTTGTTCTATGTTTAGGGTGAAATCACAAGATTCGTATGTTTACACATATGTTGTGTATTTTGATCGCTAAGGAAGGATGTTTGAGAGGGAAGAAATAAAGGATGTCGATATATCATAGGTGATGGGTCTAATTCTTTTTTACCGTTTTGATATTTTTGTTGTGTATGATATGATGTCAGGGCTATGTTTTTTTTGGCTAAGATCAAGTCTGTGATTGATAATGATTAATGCCTCGGGACTACTCGAGCTTGGTTTTCCGGCGATTGTACAACAATGAAAGGATGACAACGGTTTCGATATTGGACATTCTCTTATTGTTACTTTCAATGTTGTTGATTATAACATTTGGAACTTTGTTAGGAATTTTAATTAAAAATTAAGAGCTCTGATCTGATTCCAATGACCTTGGATTCAAATTACAAGAGGGGGAGGGGCACCCTCGGCTAGCGGTTGATCGGCTTTGAAGCCGAATGCGAAACACCGCCGCCACCCCCTTTGGGTAGGCGAGCGGCTAGGGGAGCTCAGCTACTCTTTGCCGAAGGTGAAGTGGGCTAAGAACCGCGAAAGGATTGGCTTATCTCCACGAGGACTGTAAGATCATTTTGTTCATTTGTTGGCCATTGTAAGATCATGCATTGGCAGTTCTTAAACTTCTTTTTGTTAATCACTTATTTGATTTAGAATACTGTGCGTTCATAAGTTCATTGATTTAGAATATATATGATGATGTTGAATTCATTTGATAATCATTTATTTGGAGCAATTTGATTCAATCTACATTTTTACGTGAATTGAGACGTCACAAGATGGATCTGCATTCATATGAACGTGTGCAACTTTTATAATTGGTTTTTAAACAATATACAATTTAATGAACTACATTACTTATACATATAATTGAAATGCAATAATATCTTGTGTGTTTGTTGATTTAGGATATATCAGTGATGTTAATGAATGTTAGTAATTGTTTTTTTTTTTTTGCTTGTTGTTTGTAGGTAAGGGAGAAGGATGTCGCACAGGAAGTTTGATTGGAATCGGGTTTCGATGTGTCCAAGTTTCTAACCCGATTTGGAGGTCTGATGATTGTTTGGGGTATGGCATTGTTGCTGATGAAATGGCTCTTGAAGATGCTGGTCTTTGTGGTGATAAACTCTTTAAGGTTTATGATTCTTTTGTTTGTTTTATTTACCGCAGATCTGGTGGCGGGTTTTGGGTTTTGAATTAATTAGTTAAAATGTTAGTAAAGTTTAGTTTCCAATTATTAATAAGAAAAGTGTAACAACTTGCTTATCCACAACTTTGATAATCGCTTCAAACACACATATTAAACACTTGAGTTTAATAACCATGTGCAGGGACGAAATTGGCATTTGGCCAAACCTCAGGGACGAAATTGGCATTTTACTCTTTTGTGAATAATGGACAAACGTGTCCGAAGCAGGTGCAGGGAAGCTTTCAGGTGGAGCAGAGTAGTCGAGAATAATAAATTTGTATGAAGTTTTATTTTAGATACGATTTTTGACATTATTATAGTTCTTGTTTTCTTTTCATGAAAGATGTGGGGTGAGACCGGGGTTGAAAACTGCGGTTCCGTATGGTTATCTGGATACAAGTGAAGGGAGTGGTTGGGATCGGCTGTTTAGAAATGCTGATGAAGAGCTGCGGCGCAAGACAAGGTCAGCCGGTTGTTGTTAACAGAATAACAGTTGTGTTTGCTGTAAGTCATTCTTCAAACTAAGGTTTTGTTTGGTTTTGTTTTGTTCGTATCATGTCAGTAAAACTGGTTGATAGTAACTTAAATGTGTTTAGTGGACTATTAAGTCATAAAAAGTTTGATTTATTAAAACAATTGGGAAGCTACATAAAGCTACGTGAACTTGCTTATTTAATTGTGTTAATAAACGTGTGTGTTTGACTTTACCCAAAAAAAATAAACGTGTGTTTGAATGTGCTTATGTTGATTAGAGTTGCAATGATCAAATAATCGACATGAAGTAAATAATGAATTTATATCGAATATAATAAAATAATATTAGGACTTAACTGAAAAACAATATATAAACTACTGCGAATATTTATTCACCCAGGGGTTACCAATAATCAACTGTTTGACAAATCCCAATTGTTTTAAGAACGGCAGAGGCGTGCGCCTCGAGGCGAAACGCCTAAAAAACAATTCCGGTGTTTCTATTGTACGTGCGCCAGTACCGGTACCGGTACCGAAAATCCCAAAACAGGGTACCGGTACCGAAAATACCCGATATAGTTTGGTACCGGTACGGACCGGTTTTTTAAGGTAAAATATCGGTATCCAACCGGTACCGAAAATGCTAAATGCCGGTACCAAATCAGTACCGAAAATTAACTTGGTTCGGGAAATTCGGTATTGGTACCGGTACCTGGTACCATTTGTTCATACCTAGATCACAGGTTAGTACTGCTACAAGATACAAATGTTGTCAAAGGACTACTCAACTTTGTCACATGTTCTATAGTAGAAGTTTTGATTAGCGGATCCCTTTAAAAGGTGGACTTCTCAGGTATGTGCGTTCATCCTTTATAATTACCTTTTTTATTGTCCAAGATTCTATTTTTTTGCTGCAGAGTTAAAATGGCAAAGTACCAACACATTATCTGCCAAGTAACGATGACCTAGGACCAAACTAGGTAGGAGTAGAATAGTGTGGTGACTTTTCTTCTGATTGTGTAGGCTACCTCAATATCTTCTAAATCATTTTCTTCTGTTTGTAAAAAAATATTTCTATGATTCCCTTTTGTACTAAAATTGCATAGTATTCGTATTAATGGCTAAAGCAGTATTCTATTTAATGATTGAACCGATATGTGCATTACACCACCGCTAAGCATGGCAGTTAATAAGACGCCATGGACCTAACCACCTTCGAATTGCTTAAAGAAGCATTACACCGTCGCAACGCGTGATGGGTAAATTACTTCACACATTACTAAAACAAATAATCTACAAACGTCATACACACCACAAAACCCCAACAACCATGAGGCGACAAAATAAACACACCCGCCGCAACGCGCGGGCATTCCCACTATATACATAATATAAAGTGTTTGTGTTATGCATACTTTTTTCGTCTTTTTTCTTTGATCAGTTCTTTCAAGATAACTGATTTGATGATGTAAATACCATCTTTATTTTTGTGTATTACATCTTTTTTTCTTTGACAACATAGTTACAAACATCATATTCTTATCATTTAAATTTTGTAATTTGCTATGATACAACAAGGTCAGAAAATTAAAGACGAGTAAATAACCAAATAAAAACATGAATAATATAGGCCCAATCTTTTCACACACCCTTGTTGCCTATTTGGACACCTTTGATGCCCTAGACGCCTTGTATAGGCCTATACGGGGCGTCTAGGTACTGATTCCAAGAGGGTCTAAGTGGGTATCAGCCGGAAAGTTTGACTGGTCAGACGCCTCGTATAGGCCTATACATGGCGTATAGGACCCCTTGTATAGGTCTCATATATGACCCATACCCCCATATATGCCACGTATCGGCCTATATGGGGCGTATATAATGGTTTTTTTTTACAAACATTTTATACAATATTAATCATTTTAGCAAACTCTTAGGCCTATATGGGGCGTATATAGGTTTTTTTTTTTATTTTTTACAAACATTTTATACAATATTAATCGTTTTAGCAAACTTTTAGGTTCCGTATAGGACTATAGGTGTGATTTATGTCCCGTAAAGGCCTATACAAGACCTATACTACAATGATACTAAACTATACCTATAGTGCTATATCGGACCTATACGACACCTATAGATTTTTTTATGATTTTTTTGATTTTTTATGATTTTACAGAATTTTTTTGATTTTTTTTGAATTTTTTATATTTTTTTATAATTTTTAGGATTTTTTTGAATTTTTTTGATTTTTTTAGAATTTTTGATTTTTTAGAATTTTTTTTGATTTTTTTAGAATTTTTATGATTTTTTAGAATTTTTTGAATTTTTAGATTTTTTTTAGAAATTTTCTTATTTTTTAGGATATTTTTATTTTTAAAAAGAGAAAACAAAAAAAATTAAAAATATACGCCTCATATAGGGCTAGACTGGGCGTATAGTGTGGTCCAAAAGACAATTATACCCCTGTTGTGCCCCCAGTCTATGCCTAAATCAGGGGTAAAATGGTCCTTTTTGGTCTATACGCCATGTATAGGCCTATACGAGGCATATACGAGTCATATAAGACAAAACATGACATAATCAGAGATTTTCTTGGAAATTGAAAAAGGTTATACGCGTCGTATGACGTATAGACTTATACGACGCGTATATAAGGATGTGTGAATATGTAGACCCGTAATATACTTACCAACACATAACGTCACGACCCATATAAAAACGAGTTGTTTGAGAGGTAGCCCGATTTGTGTTTGTTTATATTGATCCACTTTACAACCCGGACAATTCTCGTGAATTTTTTTCTCCAATAGCCAGTCTTTCAGTTAATCGCGACTCGTCATCCTTTGGATTTAAACTTAACGCTAATTTCTACTTTTTTCTATCAAGAAAATCTCCAGGTTCAATACGAAATCGATTTGGATTGTATCCTTTCTTTCACTCAGTTGAAAAGGAGGGGATGAGAAGACTTTATGAGATCAAAGACAAGAAAAGAGAGCTCCAAAATAATTTAATATATACTAAAAGAAAATTACAAGAATGGTCCATGAATTCTTATTAGGTTTTCAACTTTTGTCTTTAAAAAGTAACATTTAATGTCCTATATAGAGTGTTTATCGATTTAGATTTTGGTTTATGAAGATTTTTCGGTCCAAACTAAATCGAACCAAGTTCAAAGTTGGTAAAACGAATCAAAAAATGAATTTAAATTAGGTTATGTTTCGGGTTCAAACAGAAGAAACGGAGTTTAGCACAAAAGTACCAAAAAATCAAAATGTAATTCGGTTTAGGTAGCAATCAAAATGGATCTGGATTTGGATTAAATGGGATTGAGTTGAAATGTAATTCGGGATCTTGGTTTTAACCGAATTAAGTTTCTTAGATTAAAGGGTGTGGGGGTGATGGTTGGCACATGATTTGCCATGTAGGAACATGAATGGAAGACTACGCCACCCCCTTGCATGATCCACCATGGTTTGCATGTATTAAACCATGACAATCATGGTCCTCATTTCCATTTTTCAAGAGATCTTTTCTTTTTTCTTTGGACAATGATAAATTAAAATAATTAAGGGGATAGTGAGTTAGCTCATGACCACACGCTTAGGGTATTGGTTTTGGATGGTAGATTAGAAGTGGGTGACATGGCACTGACGTGGAGGGTCATGGTGGTCATGAGGGTCATGATCACACCCTATAGCCTTAGTACTGAAAACTAATTACCTAATTTGATAACCTTAAAATCAAACCGGAAACAAAATATGTAATTCAGTTCGAATTTAAACAGTTTCAGTTTAGTTCATTTTTAAACAAATATTGACCAACCTAGTTTGTTACAACGTAGCGATGGTTAATACTAGGATGAGATCGATACCGGGAACGAGAATACCAATACCGAATTTCAAGATAAGTGGATACCGGGTTGTCGCAACCCCACCCCCTATCTGTCCCGGGAACGGGCGGCCGCGAGACCAGTTTTGGTGGTATCATTGTTTTATCATTTTGGCAGCGGAAATTTCATCAGGATCGTAGTTAGGAAATATTTATCAGAGTAAAACCACCATATTTTATATTAATAATCACATGGGTAAAACCCAAGTTTCTTATTACAACATATTTATAGGGATACACCCTATTTTATTTAAAACATCGTCTTTTAGGTAACTTTTATAGCCATATTTTTCTAAGCCGTCAGTGCTCTCCAGCTGGCTTTCTTCTAATTTGGCTTTTACATTTTGTTACCTGAAACGCGTTTTAAAAACATTTGTCAGTGGGAAATACTGGTGAGTGAATCCCAATTTAATTAAGAAAAGTTTCATCCATTAACAGTATTGAGAGCAATCACATTGTTTATTTCTACACAATTACTCATTCAGTATTGTCAATCCTAACTGGTGGGTCATATTACACATTGGCTAACTCGTTGTCCAATGGTAACGTGTTCCACATTTTGTATACAAAACCCCAACATATCGGCAGTAATTGAAGAACTACAAAGACTCAATCACTGCTTAATCACATTGTAAAACATTTAAGGTTTTCTAAAAACAATTTATAAAAAGGAGATTACTCACATTGCTGACTTAGGTTTCTTCTAAGGTTTCCTGGTGATTATCTATAATTTACACAATGCACACGCGTTAGTATAATAAACCTTTATATTTACATTAGTTATACCCTCCCCGAGATGGCATTCCAACGACTACGTCGGGCAGAACCCTAACAGCCGTTACAGAACCCTGGATCAATCGGGCAGCGTATCTAATACGTAACCGGGGTTATAATACTTAAATCAGGGCAGAACCTCGTTAATTAGGGGGTATTATACTTGAAAATTATGCCTACTCTTTAGAATTTTGTTGAGAGAGAAAAGAAATGAGCGAGTTTCGACTGAAGGCCAACGAATTCTATATATAGGGCTGTTCAGGGAGTTTGTCGCGCCCTGCGTAGCATTAGGCCAAGGCCTATGCGGCCCGCCAGGGACTACGTGTCCGGGCATAGGCTTGCCGAGTCAGCCCTATACCCCACACGTGTCGGACACGTGGCGTGCTCCGGTGCGTCCTCGTATCTACCCGGTCGCGGCCCGCGTAAGAAGGAGTCATAAGCTACGCGCCCCGCGATAGCCTTTAAAATTTTGTTTTTTTTTTTTATTTTTAATGCTAGATAGTATTTTGGGCTCGGTTTTCACATACGGGGTATATTTAGAGACATATAGGGGTATTTTAAATTATATTAGGGTCTCGAAAAATATTCAGGAGGGTTGTTATACGGGTACCCTACTGAAAGCCCCTAAAATGGATACCACAACCGATATAATTCGGTCAGTGCTGATTCGGTATGGTGCTAGTACAATATCAGTACTAGGTGTTAGAGCCTAAGTTTTATTTGTAATGGTTCCTATATCCTAAGGCATATTCTGGATAAATTATCCTTAATGTGTAATACGGGACATCAGAGGATCAAGGATCCTTAATGTTTACTATGGTTACTGTTATGGGTGAAATTCTGAGCCCCTATCCTGGAAAATATCTTGGTTTATATCTTGGTTATGTAGTGTCTGTTTACGTCCGGGATGCTGGTTCAGGATATTGGTAATATCCTGAATGGTATCCTCAGGATTACTAACGGATTATGTGCAGGTACGTGGGTTAGAAGCTAGCAACGTTCATAAGACTCATTCCGCGGAAGACTCGGTCCAAGTCGTTCAAATGAAGACGTTGAAGCCGTATTACTCGGTCCATAACGTTCACAATGGAATATTCGGAGTACCCCATATTTGTAGGGATTATTGTTTGTAATTCATTACTATAAATAGGTGGGTATACCAGATCAAATAGGACATCACATTTGCACTCGTTACACTCTAACACTCGTTCTCTAGCAAACTTTCACTCTCACACAAAAACATTGTAACACATAGCGATCTGGTCTATATCCTGCACTGTATCCTGAAGTTGGAAGTAATAAGAAGAACAAGGCAGCTGCGATTGTCAGCTCCCGAGGTTTTATGCCGACGATCTAAATTGATCAAGGGCTTTCCACGTACATCTCGTGTCATTTCCTTTACTTTTTGCTCATTGTTTGATCGTAGATACAGCTCAATATCCTGAGCCGTATCCTGAATACTGTTTTCAAAATAACTTAACCAGCATACTTTCAACACACTTTTTAGCACACTACCTCACTTAACTAATTTGATCACTTAATTGCTTCGGTAATTTTTGACCAAAACAATTTGGCGCCCACCGTGGGGCAAGTGGTGCTACTTTTACTAAAAATCTTTGTGAAATCGTTGATCGGTTTTCTATTTTCAAAACTTTTTGCCACATTGTTTACAATGGCCTCAAGATCAAACATGAGCTCCTCCACTATGTCTGCTGCAACCTCTGCTACTACCGGTTCGGTGCTTCCACCACCTCCTCCAAGGATGACAGCCTCATCAAGACCTCAGGATATTATCCCTACTCGCAGTGTTCAGGAATCTGCTCCTGTTTTGGCTTCTAATGATGAAATTCTAACCTTATTTGGAAGTGTGCAGGAACAAATGAGGCAGCAACAAGAAACAAACCAAATGCTATTGAGGGAAATACAACTCCTGAAGTCTGGCTCGAGCAGATCTGCTGAGGATATTGTCACTCCATTGCAACCCAGGACTTTGAACTTCAGTTCAGCTGTGTATACTAAGGATAACAGGGGGAATATTGTGCCCAGCCTTCCTCAGAATCATACTCCTGAAATACCCTCCTCGGTCAGGATGTCAACCGTGAGGAGCTCAGGATATGCTTCAGGATATGGGCAAAATCCTCCAACGGGTAACGCGTCAAATAATAATAATACTCATGCTACTAACAATACTGGATCTTTGCAGGATACAGGTGTAACATTAGCACTCACTAGGGAACTTCAGAAGTTGAAGGACATGATATCTAGTGTACCTGGAGTGGTCCAGCCGATTCCGGAAGTGTCCCAAGACAGCCACAAGATATCTCGCTTCGCATATCCTATTTGTGATGCTGAGATCCCAAAGAGATTTCAAACCCCCAACATGAAGCTTTACGATGGAACTACGGATCCCGAGGAGCATATTGCTCAGTATAGGGAAAGAATGGAGATTAACCCTATTCCTCCGGATCTCAAGGAAGCGTACTTGTGCAAGGGTTTTGGTTCCACCTTAACGGGATCAGCCTTGAAATGGCTCTTGAATGTTCCTCCGCATTCGATTACATCTTTTGCTCACTTAGTAAATTTATTCAACAACCAGTTTTCTTGTAGTCGAAGTTTTGAAAAATTAACAAGTGACCTTTACAGGATAACACAAGGGCATCTAGAATCCCTAAGGGACTATGTGAACAAGTTCAGCCAAGAATCCTTAGACATCCCACATCTTGATGTTGCAACAGCTGTGCAAGCCTTCAAGATGGGTCTGCAAAAAGATTCTCAATTTTACCAAGACCTTGTAATGAACCCATGCAGGAACTTGGATGAAGCTCGGAACAGGGCCCTGAGATATATTCGATTGGAAGATGACAGAAAGATGCAAGAGAGGATGAACTCATCTAACACTTATGAGTCAACTAATAGGAAGTCGGAATCCTCATTTAAGCCATATCGCTCTAAGCCGTATGGCAGAAATGAAAATAAGAAAGTGAATGCTGTCGAAGATGAGGATCCTGAAGAGTATCATGAGTTGTCCGAATATTGTTTTTTTGTTAATATTCCTGAATTAATGTATGCCATGCAGGGTTTAGGAGACAAGGCTAGGTGGCCTCGAAAGAATCAACAAAAGGCTGATTGGAAAGATAAGTCAAAATGGTGTGCTTTCCACGAAGATTTCGGACATGTAACTGAGGATTGCATTGCTCTAAGGAAAGAAATAAGCTATCTTCTAAGCAAGGGATATCTGAAAGATCTCTCAGGAAGAAAGAAGAATAAGGGTCAGGATACTGAGAAGGATCCTGAGCGAGCAGCATCACCTCCCGCGGATGCCAAGATAATTAACTTCATTTCGGGGGGATCCGACATTTGTGGAACTTCGTATTCGGCGGCAAAGAGACATGCAAAAGAAGCTAAGGCCGAAAGGGGAGACAGACCTGTCAGGATGACTACACTTACAACTGACAAAGTGATCACATTTGATGCTGATGACAGGGATACTGTCCAGGATCCTCACCATGATGCTCTGGTAATAACATTATATGTGGCTAACCATTTTGTACGCAGGATATTGGTTGATAATGGCAGCTCCGTCAACATAATCTAACTAGAGACTCTGAAAAGAATGAATGTATCTCCAATGGATATCACTTCGAAATCTACAGTGCTTGTTGGATTCAGTGGAGAGGCTAGGAACACAGTAGGAGAGCTAAAGTTGCCAGTATACGTTGAAGGAGTCAACTCGATACAACGTTTCTGTGTGATGGATTCTCTATCCTGCTATAACATCATACTGGGAAGACCGTGGATTCACGATATGAAGGCTGTGCCATTAACATATCACCAATGCATCAAGATACCTACCCCTTGGGGAGTTGTCAAAGTTGATAGTGATCAGCAGGAAGTGAAAGAATGCTACTCATCCTCGATGAAATCCTCAACCAAACCTAGTGCAGCATAGCAATTAAAGACGCGAGCCCAGGATATCGTGGAAGATCCGGAGCAGGATGTGAAGAAAATTATCTTGGACCAGGATAACCCCGATATTTCGGTGCTCGTAGGAACCAATATCCCTCAGGATATTGAAGAACAGTTAATTAACTTTTTGAAATACAGGATGTCAACGTTTGCATGGAAGCATGAGGATATGACAGGCATATCCAAAGACATCATCACCCACAAGCTTGGAATTGATAAATCATTCAAGCCTGTTCAACAAAAAAGAAGGAAGTTTGCTCCTGAGCGGAATACAATTATTCAAGAGGAAGTTGAGAGAGTATTGTTAGGGCATGAATTTTATGCTAAGGATCATCTATACTGAGTCTGGGCATGGATCACGGTTCCTTAATGGATGATGCAGACAGTCTGAGGATCCAGAGTCTGAGGATCACGAGCCTGAGGATCACGCGTCTGAGGATCACGAGTCTGAGGACCAGGATCCTTAACAGAACTTATGTTTTGCACGTTTTTAATGTGTAAATGCAGGTAATGGACGTAGTGGACCACTTCTTTGCTGGAATCTCGTGGAATATGCTTTTAGGCACGTGCATATTGAAGAAATAACCGTTAGTGGTGGTCATGGGTGACTTCCACCTTTTTCGGGAAGTTAGTTAGTTGATTTTTTCTTATCTTTTTAAGGGGAAAACAGCTCAATGAAGGCATAAGTCGTACACACCACACCAAAAACACATAACACTCGAATTCTCTGCAAACACTTAGCGAAAACACACACTTACACTAGAAATTCATTGTATTGAGCATGTTTTCTTCCGAAGTTGTACAAGGATCACTGCTGTTTTTGCAATATAGTTGGTGATCGGTAGTTTCCATCACCCGAGGTTTTTTATGCCGGAGATCTTCTAAAGATCAAGGGCTTTTTCCTCGTATAAATCTCGGTGTTCATCGTTGATTTCATATACTTGTTGTTCATACAATTAACCAAGCATCATACCTCACAAAATCAGATTTGGTTGCATTATCCTTGTGTGATTTTTGACCAAAACAGTTTGGCTTCCACCGTGGGGCAATTGGTGCTTCATCCCTAGAAAAATTCGCATTTCTGTGCTCATTTCAGTTCACTACAACCAAGCAAATGGCTTCCTCAGCGAAGAATGCTTCACATTTGATGCCCTCATTCACTTCTTCACAAGGCGTTCCCCCTTTGCCTCCACCACCTTCTGGATCCCAGAAGAATGCTGAGAATGCTGCGAAGAAACCAACTCCCGTTTTCTCAAAACCTCCAACTTCTTCTGCTTCTTACACTCCCACTACTAGTGACATGTTTACTTTGATTTTGCAGATGAAGGATCAGATACGGCAGCAAGATAAGACTAATGAGAGGATTCTCAAAGAAATCGGAGATCTCAAGAAACAAAAGACAACGGCAGAGGATCATTCCCCACTGCTGCCGAAATCCTTGAATTTTGATACTCCGGTGATTACTTCTCAGCCATCAGTGGTTCCAGACGTTCAATATGTGGGTGGACCGAAAGGAGTGCACTACGGAACAACAACAGTGACCCAGGCATCAGGTTCATATTTCCAGCCAGCGAGATCCTATCCTCAGCATATGGGATCCCTCACGAATTCAGGAGGATATTCAGGAGTGCACCAGGTTCAAGGATCCTCCTTTGTTCCAGGATCGTCCCAGGTTCAAGGATCTTCCTTTGTTCCAGGATCATCCTAGGTTCAAGGATCCTCCTTTGTTCCAGGATCATCCCAGGTTCAAGGATCCTCCTTTATTCCAGGATCATCCCAGGTTCAAGGATCCTCCTTTATTCCAGGATCATCCCAGGTTCAAGGATCCTCCTTTGTTCCAGGACCGTCCCAATTTCAGGGATCCTTCCAGATGCCAGGATCCTTGAGGAGTTTGCAAACAGGAAGTTCAGATGTCCATCAGGGGGATTTTATTCCAATGCAGATCAATGCTTCTACTGGTCCCTCGATCATTCCAGAGCCCCAACAATATGGATTGACATCCATTCTTCCTAATTTGAATCCGATGGGAGGTAACACTTTTAATAATTCTTATACTACTAACCATGGTCTTATGCAGGATCCAGGTATCAATCATGCCATGGCCAGAGAATTGCAAAAGCTAAAGGATATGATATCAAGTGTTCCAGGAGTGGTCAAACCTATCCCAGAGATTGCAGATGGGAGCCACAAGATATCTCGTTTTGCACCACCAATCTGTGATGCTGAGATACCCAAGAGGTTCCATGTGCCAACAATGAAGTTGTATGATGGTTCGACGGATCCTGAAGAGCACATAGCACAATACAGGGAGAGGATGGAGATCAATCCAATCCCAGAAAGGTTAAAGGAAGCATGCCTATGCAAGGGATTTGGATCCACTCTTACTGGATCAGCTCTCAAATGGCTGCTAAGTCTTCCTCCCTACTCTATTACCTCATTTGCTAATCTAGTTAACCTGTTTAATAATCAGTTTTCTTGTAGTAGAAAATTTGAACGATTAACTAGTGATCTATATAGGATAACCCAGGGTCATAATGAATTATTAAGGGATTACATTACCAAATTCAGTAAAGAATCCTTAGACATTCCCAACTTCGATATCGCCACGGCTGTTGAGGCCTTTAAAATGGGATTGCTTAGGGATTCATCGTTCTATGATGATCTTGTTATGACACCATGCAGGAACTTAGATGAGGTAAGAACCCGAGCACTTAGGTTCATTCGGCTAGAGGATGACAAGAGGATCCAGGAGAGGTTAGCAGGATCCTCAAAGTAGGAAAAGCAAGGATCCTCATTCAGGAACAACAAGTTCAGATCCTACAACAGATCTGATAACCAGAACGTGCATTCTATTGATCAAGAAGAGGATGATGAGGATTATCCTCCAATTTCCGAATATTGTTTTTCTGTTGATAACAATGAACTAATTCTTGCGATGCAGAATCTAGGTGATAAAGCTAGATGGCCCAGAAAAAATGATAGGCCAGCTGCAACTAAGGATAAATTAGAGTGGTGTGCATACCATGAAGATTTTGGGCACGTCACAGAAGAATGCATTGCACTAAGAAAGGAAATTGGATACTTGTTGAGCAAGGGGCATCTAAAAGAATTGTTGGGAAGAAAAAAGTCAAGGACTCAGGATCCTGAAAGGATCCCTAAGAAGGCTCCAGCCCCTCCAGCAGATGCACAAGTTATAAACTTTATTTCTGGAGGATCAGACATTTGTGGCTGTAAGGACCGTGTTCGCGACCTAAACGAGTCGGTTCAGAGGAATTCCATCAAATACAGGTGCGGAAAACAAGTATTTGACCTAAAACAGCTGAATCTTCACTTTAACACTGATTTGTATTGATATGAACACAATTACAATCAGTTCTCACACCGGCAGCACTTCGGTATGGAAATTCAGAATTGATACTTCTAATTTCGCTTGACCTTGATCTCCTATATATAGGGAATGGGATTTCGCTTCAGCATAACTCAAGCGAAATCTTAACATGTTGATTTCGCTTGAGCTGCTTCAAGCGAAATCCTTTACATACAAATACCTTCAAGCGAAATCTTGTTAACTCTCTCTAATTCTCTCGTTCTACATGCCCTGATCTATTCTAACTAGTCTAAGACTCGATACAAGACGAAGTCGACAGATGTAGTGCACCAACAGACTCTCCCTCAGATGTTGACGAGTCGACTATCGAGTCACAACAACACTGTATCTTCACATCTTCATTCTTGATCAGTCTCTGGGCTTTTCTCTCTCTATCTTCTTCTGACTCCCCTTCTCGATTTACTGGCATTCTTTTGTTCTTCAGTAACATCTTCAGGATCGTTGTCTAATCTACACAGACTTTCAGAATTGATTTTCAGGATCGAAACTTGGCTACCTGCACAATCTTAACCCAGATATAAATTTTCTAATTTTATCACAAATCAAATACCTGAGTACCAACACATGACTCTCATAATCATTAAAACAACCATATAATTGCAACATATCAGGCTCTCTCTCAAATATCTATGATGAACCACTTGAAGAAGGTTATATTTAACAAAAACAATTAGATTTACACAAACATTCCCCCTCAAATGCTGCTCATCATGTTTAGCACTTGGAATTTTGAAAATCAGTTTTCCAACATCAGTTGTCGAAAATCTTTTTGAATTTTTCAAACTTTATGCTAAAACACACTAAAATCTTTTTGTAATTTTTGATTGTAAAGGAATGCAATAAAGAAATTTTTACAAACAATATTTTTGTGAGTTTGTGCAAGAGGATCATATCAGTTTCTGAGACAGATCACTAACACCGTTAAGCTTCATTTCATATTAAGTTCTAAACAATTCACTTAGATTGTCAGTATATTGATCCACTTAAATTTTCACACAAAGTTCAATTGATCCGAGATACGATATTAATGTTTTAAGTACTTAAACTTATCCGTGTGTCCCACTACTTGAATATACTCTCGTATCCAGATCCCAATATTCAGTCTTACAGGTGAGTATACCACAGATGATATCTGTCAGGGGAATAAATTATGCAACCGTGATAGCTCAGGTCAGAACTTCCGTTCAGCAGAGAGCCTAGTTGACTTTTAGGTGTGTCCCCTTTAGAGGATCTTTTGTATTACAACAGCCATGATTAGCATTTTTCAATGTTTCATCATTTTTTAGCTGAGGGTGGTGCTATATTTCAAGCAAGCAGAAAGTATTCTCCGGGGACTAGGCCATTGCTTCCGCAAAATCAGAAGTCCCGGGATAATACCCCAGATATCACTGAGCATAAAGACCTAGTATCTCAGAATAAGGGACCTTTCAAACAAGATTTCAGGGGTTACCTATATATCCAAGTTTGTGTTAACCCACAAAACAAGCAAGTTTGAAATTTAGGTTTATATCTCGTCTCAATCTACTAAATGTGCAAAAACCTACTGGCACATCATCAGTGAGATTGTTTATCACTTTTAAATTTTACATTTCTTTAGCATGTTGTGATAGTCCACTGATGTACTATCATTTCCTCTTTTTCGCAACAAAACTCATTTTGAATTTTATCATGTTTTTCGCTTTTTCAAATTTTCAAATGTTTTTGGATTTTCTAAAAAATCTTACTCCCCCTAAAATGCAAACACATTTTAGGAAATTGAAAACAAACTGTACAAGAACATGACAACTGATATCGAATCACTTCAATTCGCCATCCACTTGGCATAAACAATCAGAACTCCCCCTCACAACAAACTATTTTCCCATAGTGATTTCAAAACACTTAAGTTTGTTTTAATCAAAATGGTTTTTCCGGAAAATTAGTTTTGTTGATTTTACCACTTGTAGGTTAGGGGTTAAATTCATCACATTGTTTTACCAATCATATGTAGAAAATCAGATACAATTTAATGTCCCTGAATTACCACTTATAAATCTAAATCACTTTCGTGAATTTCTCAAGAAATGTGCCGATTCCTACTCCACACTTACCAACCTGGGAGTTCCGGCAATTCCTGCAAAAATTCTCAAAAATTTTCAATTTTCAAACAAACAACATAAGAATGATGCCGATTCATGATCCACGATTACCAACTTGGGATCTCCGGCATAGTCCTTAGACTATCATGGGAAACATACTTCCATCCAAGTCTTCTCAGACTTGATGGCTTTCAGTTCTTGCACAGTAGGGTTGTAAGTTGCCTTTTTAGTTGCATAAAATTCTTTAACCCCCTTAACTTTCCCATTCAACATTTTCCCAAAAATTTTCTTAACACTTCCATTGAATGTTTTCTCGACATCAAACTTAGTTTTCTCTGTGTAAAACTGATTCGAGATATCAACCTTACCCACTTTCTGTTTAACTTCTTCAAATTTTAGTGATGGAAACTCATCATCATTCACTGAAATTTTTTTCTCAACCTGTGACTCTTCTGGTTTTGTGGAACCAGATTCATTGCCGACATTCACCTCATCTATCTTTACAACCCACACCTGGTTGTCTTTTCCTTTCTTTTCATACCTGTTCGTTGAACACTCACCAATCTCGAATTTTGAATTCTCAAAACTTCTAAGTTTTTCAGTCGGTGATTCAACATCAACAACTTTTTCTTTCATTTTCTGAGAAACTCCCTGTTTTGTTTTGGCATTCTTTGTACAATTCCATGCAATGTGACCGATTTCATTGCATCTGTAACAAGTTCGAGTCTCTCTTTGGTAACATATATCAGCTCCATTCTTCTTTCTTTCAGCAAGAAACTCTTGATTTGACTGTCTCCAGAATGGTTTCTTCTGTTCCTCTTCTGCAAGTCCACCTGACACAAATTCTGTTTTTGTTTTAGAATTTTTCAAATTTTTATAATTTTCTGGTGGAATAAATCCAAGACCTTTCTTTTTGTAGCTACAATTTTGGTTAGGTTTCTTTTGAAAACCAGAACCCGAATTGTAACCCTTTTTCTTGTTTAGACGTTGTTGAACTCTTGAAGTGTACTTTTTAGGTTTTTCAGTAAGATTTAAATCTTTTATTTCAGAAATATTAATTTCTGTCATTTTGAAAACCTTTTTGATCATGTCAAAACGAACACCTTTTATTGGAAACTCTTTGTCAGAGTATAATTTGTCCGAATCATTTAAAGTGTATGCAACTTCAAATGTTTCATCATCCAAATTTGCTTTCGATAACAAAAATTCTTTACTATAAGACCGTTTAACCGACGACTGTGAACTGTTGACCAACGAACTCAAACTTTTGACAGACGAACTTGAACACCCAGACTCAGACTTTGACTCAGACTCCTCCTCAGTGTCTAACACCTGATCGACCACCTTTTTGATTAACTCAGACTCATGATCAGTATCGGATGAGGTAAACGTGACATCAATGTTATCTGGTAAAACGTCAGTTGTGTCGGTTTTTAGCTTTATATTGACTGCTTTTTCAAGTTGCTCCTCGTTTGGTTTTCTAGGAGAGTACCCTTCCCAAATTGGAGGTGGACACTTGTTAAAGCTAACAGTCGGTTTCTTACCACTATCTTTCTTTTTCATTGGCTTCTCGTCTTGAAAAACTTCCATACCTGCAACAGTTGGGTAAATACGATCAATGAGATAATCAGAACTAGAATAACTTTGTAATAAACGTCTAATTCTCTCATTCTCAATCTTCTCTGTCTCCAACTCTTGCTTTCATTTAGCACTCTCTTCGATGTAGAAGTTAATAGCTTTTTGCTTCGTCATCAATGTTGCATTCATCATTGTCAGTGCTTGTTCTCGTTCTGAGTTTGTCTTTTGAAGACCAGTTACTGTTTTGTTCAAGATATCATAAGATTCTTTCACATAGTTAAGATTGAACAGTAACTGCTCCTTCTTCTTCTCATACTCAGCAATAATGTCGTCTTTCGCAACACATTCCTTGCATACTTCTAAACACTTCTCGCAAGGCTTGACGACTTCAACAATCTTCTCAACTTCGATTGTTTTAACTACCTCAATCACTTTTTCTACTTCAATCACATTTTCTTCTTCTTTTTCAACCTCGGTAATCTTCTTAACTACACTTTCAACATTCTGAACATCACCATCAGATTCAGTTTGTTGTTCTTTAGCAGCTCTTTTCTCCTTTAGTTTCTCTACTCGATCTGCAAAATAAAAATGAAAACTTTCAGGAGAAAGATGAGATTTGGCAACATTAACATATTTTTCTTCCTCATCATCACTGCTGCTATCAACTGATGTTTGATCAAACTCTACAGATTTTTCAGAACTATCATCTGATAAACCAGAATCAACTGGTGTTTCATCAAAAACCACTTCTTTTTCTGAAGTAACAACATTTTGAACACTCTCATCTGATCTTAGTGAATCTTCATCAGCACTTTCCGAGCTTTCTTCAGATGTAACAGACTCTTCCTTCACACTTTTCACTGTCTCACCAATAGATTTCATCCATGTAGCAAACATGTCTGGTTCTCTAACAATCTTTGCAATGAAAGCTTTGAAATCACCCTTTTCATCAACAAACATATCCCAGCTGAAGCCTTCTGGTAGTCTTTCATCATCTTGATCGACTATGCATGCTTTGTTATCAGGAGATATATAGTTACTCCAGTTGAAATCTACCAAACATCCTCTCTTTGAATCCTCAATTTTTCTACCATGATCCGTTTGTGAGTCTTGTGACTGACCAACTTGCTGATAAATGGCTTTCCGGTAGTAATCGTCTTTTCCGAACGAATTCTGAGCACCACTAGCTTCCCTGTTCTTGCACTCCCGCTTGAAATGGCCTTTTTCCCTGCATCTGAAACAAGTAACTTTAGATTTATCAAAACCTAAAGTAGATACACAAGCATCAAGAAAGTCATTTCTCCCGGTAATTGTTTTGAATTTCTCAGCTCGTCGAAGAACACTTGCGAGACACCATTTTATATCCATAAGTTCCATCTCTTCAGCGTCTATCTGATCGTAATCCTCTTTGGTAAGCATAGGATTGCCGATCCGACCAGCAACAAGACCTTCATAGGATAATAGTACTGAACCCAGAAGTGCCATATGGTCTTTAGCAGTGTCTTCAGAGAAGCTTTGACCTTCTGGAAGGTTGAGAGCTATGTTGCATTGAATCACGTAACCATTTCCTGTTTTTGTACTCTGAGACTGAAAACTTGAATTTGATTCTTTAGGATTAACACTCGGAAATGATGAGAATCCACTGCTGCTTTTGCCTGAACCCTGATCAGCTTTTTCTGATGAATCCCCAGCACTGAATGCAGTCTGAATTTTCGGACTTCTCTCAGATTCTGGAACTGGAATGCTACCCTTATAATACATCTTCACATCCTGTTGACCACTCGGACTGTTCATCCTCGCAATCTTCTGCTGTTCAAGATCCTGACTCTCAATTTTCTCTATAAACTGTGAGATCGTCAACCCATCATACACACCAGTATTCTTCAAGATCATCAAATACGTTCCCCGCTCCTTTTGAGGTAACGCGTCCGCCAATTTATCCACCCACTCCTCACGACCTTTTTCAACACCCAACATAGATAAAGATCGCACCAAATGACAGTATCTCTCGATTAGCTTTTTAGTATCCTCTCCCGGCAAACTACAAAACAAATCAAATTCTTTCTTTAGTAACTCTTTCTTGCTTTTGATCATGTTTTCGCTTCCCTCGAACTTGACCTTTAGTGCATCCCAAATTGACTTAGCAGTTTTCTCGTGCTGTAACAGAATGAATATATCTTCTTTTATCGCCTGCTGCAACAAACTAATCATCATTTTCTCGGCTCTATACATTGCTCGTTCTTGATCAGTAAACTCGGATATCTCCTTTTTAACATGTAATTCAGTTTCAGGCAACGTGTACTTTTTCAATATGCACTCCCATGATCTGAGATGATTTGCCTGAACCCAGTTTTCAAAGCGATCTTTCCACCCGTAGTATTCTTCAATACTCATTAGTTTCGGGGGTTTCTGAGTCGTTCCCGTCTCGTTTTCAAGATTCATGGCTTGAGCAATCGCAGCTGGTGATGACGGTGTTGCAAACGCATTATAGAACCCGGAATCCATACTCACTTAACACGTTACTCAATAACAGATTCTTTCAAGCGAACTGGTCACTTTGTGTCTTTCAAGCGAACTGGTCAAGTGAACAGTCTTTGAAGCGAAATTGTCAAACTGGTTGAAGCGAAATCCTTGAAGCGAAATGGTTCAAGCGGAACTTTCAAGTGACAACTTTCTGAAGCGAAATCCTGAAGCGAAAACCTTGAAGCGAAATCGTTCAAGCGAAAACGTTCTGAAACAACTTTTCTGAAGCGAAAGTCTTGAAGCGAAATCCTTGAATCTGTTTGAAGCGAAATGTAAAGTCTCGCTTGAAATTTCAAGCGAAATCGTCCAATGAAGCTTTGTTCTTCAAGCGAAATCCATTCGAAGATCGATTTTGATCACTTTTAGGTCGAATTTTGCTGTGAAACTTTCAAGGGTTTGTTATCTTGTATTTTTAAACAATCTGTGAGAAATTGAACAGTTTTTTACCGTGAAAAATTTCTGAACTGATGAAAGAAGGTGTAGAAATAAGAGATATTGATTGATTTCGGCTGAATTTTGCAGAACTCCTCCTCCTGAGCTCTGATACCAATTGTAAGGACCGTGTTCGCGACCTAAACGAGTCGGTTCAGAGGAATTCCATCAAATACAGGTGCGGAAAACAAGTATTTGACTTAAAACAGCTGAATCTTCACTTTAACACTGATTTGTATTGATATGAACACAATTACAATCAGTTCTCACACCGGCAGCACTTCGGTATGGAAATTCAGAATTGATACTTCTAATTTCGCTTGACCTTGATCTCCTAAATATAGGGAATGGGATTTCGCTTCAGCATAACTCAAGCGAAATCTTAACATGTTGATTTCGCTTGAGCTGCTTCAAGCGAAATCCTTTACATACAAATACCTTCAAGCGAAATCTTGTTAACTCTCTCTAATTCTCTCGTTCTACATGCCCTGATCTATTCTAACTAGTCTAAGACTCGATACAAGACGAAGTCGACAGATGTAGTGCACCAACAGTGGCACATCCTTCTCAGCGGCTAAAAGGCATGCAAAGGAAACTAAAACGGATAATGGAGAAAGAGCAGTTCGAACATCAAGTGTCTCCGAAGGAAAAGTCATAACCTTTGATGAGGATGATCGTGTTGATATCCAGGATCCTCATCACGATGGTTTAGTTATTACTCTTTTCATTTCTAACCATTTTGTCCGCAGGATCCTTATAGACGGAGGAAGCTCAGTGAACATTATCCAGCTTGATGTTCTAAAGAAGATGAGAAATCCTGAATCAGATATCATACCAAGATCCTCCGTACTTGTAGGATTTAGTGGCGAAACTAAGAATACCCTGGGGGACATTAAACTCCCAATATATATCGAAGGCCTACACTCTTATCAAAAATTTTGTGTTATTGACTGTTTATCTTGTTGCAATGTTATCCTTGGCAGGCCCTGGATACACGATATGAAAGCAGTCCCATCTACCTATCATCAATGTGTCAAGCTCCCTAGTCCTTGGGGAATAGTGAAGATTGATAGTGATCAGCAGGAGGCTAAGAATTGCTACACTTCATCGATGAAACCAGCCTCGAAGTCAAGGGAGCAATAGCAATCAAGGTATCCTCCAAGGGATGTCTTGGAGGCAAGAGAGCAGGATGTGGTAGAAATCCTCATGGATCCCGATGATCCTGAATCCAAAATCTATATCGGATCAGGGATCCTTGGCGAAATGAAGAAAGACCTTGTATCCTTCCTCAAAAGGAGAAAGACTACCTTTGCATGGAAACACGAAGACATGACTGGTATATCCAAAGATGTAATCACTCACAAACTCGGCATTGACAGGTCCTTCAAACCAATCCATCAAAGGAGAAGAAAGTTTGCATCGGAAAGGAATGTCATTATCCAGGAAGAGGTAGAGAAATTGCTCCGGGCAGGTATGATTAGAGAGGTCAAGTATCCAAGATAGTTGGCCAATGTGGTTGTTGTTCAAAAGAAAAACGGAAAGTGGAGGGTATGTGTCGATTTTACCGATTTAAATAAGGCATGTCCCAAGGATCCTTTCCCATTACCCCACATTGACTCCATGGTGGATGCAACTGCGGGTCATGAACTGTTGACTTTTATGGATGCCTCATCTGGATTTCAACAAATCCAAATGGAACCATCCGACCAAGAGGATACAGCCTTCATGACCCCAACTGGTATATACTGCTATATTGCTATGCCGTTCGGATTAAGAAATGCAGGTGCAACATATCAAAGGCTGGTGAATATGATGTTCAAGGATCAGATTGGACAAACTATGGAGGTTTACATAGATGATATGGTGGTAAAATCCTTAAAAGCTGAGGATCACCTAAGAGACTTGGAGGAAGCATTCAATATCCTTGATAAATATAATATGAAGCTTAATCCTTCAAAATGTCACTTTGGTGTTAAGACAGGTAAATTCTTAGGATATATGGTGACAAAGAGAGGCATTGAAGCTAGTCCGGAACAGATCAAAGCTATAGTGAACATCAAATCTCCGGCCAATGCTAAGGATGTTCAAAGGCTAACAGGCAGGATAGCAGCTTTGAACAGATTCATATCCAAATCCTCAGAGAAGTGCAAAGAATTCTATGATATCCTAAGGAAGAACAAGAAATTTGAGTGGACTGAGAAGCATGAGAATGCCTTAAGAGCTCTCAAAGATTATCTATCCTCAGCCCCAGCCTTGATGAAACCAGAAAAAGGCGATATGCTATCCTTGTATCTTGCAGTATCCTCAAAAGCAGTAAGTGCGGTCCTTGTTAAGGATCATGAAGGTACACAACATCCTGTCTATTATGTAAGTAAAAGTTTACTTGATGCCGAATCCAGGTATTCACACATTGAAAAGCTTATTCTTGCATTAATTATGGCATCTACTAAGTTGAGACACTATTTTGAAACTCATGTTATTGTTGTTAAAACTAATTTTCCAATTAAGAATGTTCTCAGGAAACCAGAGATGTCAAGAAGGATGGCTAAGTGGGCAGTGAAGCTAAGTGCATATGATATAAGATATGAGCCTAGGACAGCCATCAAATCCCAAGCATTAACCGACTTTGTGGCTGATTTCAGTAGTGATTTACAAGAAGAAGCTGAGTTAGAAGTCCAGCAGCTAGAGGAGACCAAGGATCCTTGGATACTCTATACTGATGGATCCTCAAATGTCAAAGGCACAGGGCTTGGAATACTACTAAAATCGCCACAGGGGGACATATTACCCCACTCTATAGCTTGTGAGTTCCAAACCACTAATAATGAGGCTGAATATGAAGCCTTAATTGCTGGTTTGCAAATTGCAAAGCATATGGGGATCAGGTATCTTGAGGTACATGTAGATTCATTGTTAATTACAAACCACTTTAATGGATCCTATGCTGTTAAAGGTGAAAAGCTAACCAAATATTTAGAGATAGTCAAAAGTTTGGCACTCTCTTTTGTTTCCTTTAGTTTAACGCAGGTACCAAGGGAAGAAAATACAGAGGCTGATGCATTGGCTAACTTAGGATCATCCTTGAAGATCCCGAAGGATATCAAGATCCCTATTATTCATTTCCTGACCCCGGCTATCGAGGATCATGTGGCTATGGAGATAGGAAATGATTCTGCAATTATCCCTAGTGAGGATACTCGATCCCATTCAGGATCAGGATCATGGATCTCACCAATTATGAGATACTTACAACATGGAGAGATTCCTACAGGAGAAAATCCTAGGGCTTTCAAAATTAAGGTATCTCAATTCACAATTTTAAATAATATGTTGTATAGACGATCTCTTGCAGGACCATACTTGAGATGCATTGAGGATCCTGAAGTCCAAGAAGTTTTAAAAGACTTCCACGAAGGAGATTGTGGAAACCACACTGGGGGCAGGGCATTATTCTCAAGGATCCTGAGGACAGGATACTACTGGCCAACCATGAAGAGAGATGCCGTGGAGTATGCTAAGAGATGTGATCCTTGTCAGAGACACAGCAATATCCTTCATCAACCAGCTGAATTATTGCATCCTATATCCTCATCTTGGCCATTTATGAGATGGGGTATGGATATAGTTGGTAAGCTCCCTAAGGCACCTGGTGGAAAAGTATTCATGCTAGCTATGACCGATTACTTCTCCAAGTGGATAGAGGCTGAAGCTTTCGCCCAAGTCAGAGAAAAGGAAGTTATATCCTTCATTAAAAGAAATATTATAACTAGATTTGGAATTCCTTCTGAGATTATATGTGACAATGGTTCCCAATTTATTGGGGGCAGAACCACTAACTTTTGTGACAGCTGGGGGATTAAGATGATAACATCAACACCAGTCCACCCACAAGCTAATGGTCAAGCAGAATCATCCAACAAGATCATCATCAACAATTTGAAGAAGAAGCTTGGATCCAAGAAAGGGAAATGGGCAGAAGAACTACCCTATGTACTTTGGGCTGATAGGACAACCCCTAAGAATGCTACAGGCCAAACACCATTCTCTTTGGTATTTGGGGCAGAATCAGTGATCCCAACATAAATGGTGGTTCCAACTGCTAGAACAAGTACCCGTGATCCTAAGGAGAATGATGAGAACTTGGCTCAAGACCTGGATACTATTGAAGAAATCAGGGATATGGCTAGGATAAGGATGGCTAGTTATCAACAAAGAATGGCTGGTGCTTACAACAAAAACGTCAGGATCAGGAGGTTTCAAGTTGGAGATATGGTATTAAGGAAAGAATTTCAGAATACCACCAATCCTGCTGATGGAAAATTGGCTCCAAAATGGGAATGCCCTTATTTGATTGAAGCTGAAGCAGGAAAGGGGGCATATAGATTGCTAACCATGGAAGGTGATTTGCTACCAAGAGCTTGGAATGCTGTCCACTTGAAGAGATATTTCATGTGACCAGGATCCTCATGGCACAGATGATCCTCACGATAGGGGTATCCTTAAAGGATCCTTAAAGTATCAGTTATCCTTACTTAGGTAATATCCTAAACTTTAACTATTTTATTTCTTTATTTCCTCATATAAGGATAAGGATCATGTATCCTTTATCCATCTCTCACGTGAGTTTGAGTTTTGAAAGTTCAGGTATCCTTAGCATGACATTGGTTATCCGCAGAAGCAATCCGTTCCTTGGGTTTAACCCCAGTTATTTGGGCTTGACCCCAGTTCCGCCTGTAGCGCATGATGATCCTGGTATAGTTCAAGGCAGTGGGACCAGTACTCGTTTTAGGGGCTGATAATTCCATTGTACTGGCTATGCCTAGGATCCTACGTATAATGGTAGACGTACCATACATCCATTCATAAGGTTTCTAACGTTTTCACGTTAGCTAAGGTTTTGGCATTTTCATGTCACTAAGTTTGGATAGTCGCCAGTTAGGGCCATACTCCAGTTTACATACGATCCTTGGGCTTGTCCCCAGTTATCCTTGGGCTTGGCCCCCGTTGCTAACTCTTATCTTATATTGGCTTAGTCCCAAGTTGTATCCTATTTCAGGTTTTTGGAGACAAACGACGAAGGATCCTTGATCCTTACCTTCCATTAAGGTTTGTCTTATGGTTATCCTGTTTATAATGATAAAGGTTAGGATCCTAACTTGGATTCTCAGGTATGATCCTTAACTATTTTGATTTTATTCATTATTCATTTGAATAACCCTTATACTTGACAACTGAACTTGTGATTCTTAAACTATATCACTTTTTAGAACTTATCGGTTATGGGATATGTGATCCTTGATCATATCCTAAACTTTTTGGATATCTTTTTTATTTTTTCAAGGCTTGATAAGTATAAACATAATGAACATTACAACAGTTGGAAAGTAAGATATTAACAAGGATATCAACAGAAAATAAGCCAAAAAGTTCAAGTTATTTTATTCACAAAAGGTTAAACCATTTACGGTTGTCAAAATTGCCAACCCACGTTTCTACCAGCAAAACGTGGCCCGTCCACATGGGTTGGCAAAGGGTATCCATTGTTTACGGGTCTTTGTAGTGCAGAAAATATAAGACGGAAGGATAACGAGTGGCTTCATCCCCCAAACAGAGGATCCATTCACCACCCATTATCCTGCCTATTGTTCAAGGATCCATGATCCTTCACCCTATAAACTACTGTCTAAAGTTATACAAGTTCTGACGATAAGGATCCTTGATACTAGAAGCTTTACTTTTCATAGTTTGCTTATTCAGTAATAATTTACGAGGATATAGAATCCTAACTTGGATTCTCTGGTATGTTATATTCTAACTTTTTCCAAGCTGTAAGTTGTCTCTTATCCTTTTTGGTTAAGGATCATTGATCCACATTTGTTCGAACACTTCAAGTTTTCTGTTAAAAGTTTAACATTATCATCAGATTTCCAATAACTTTCCAGTTGTTTGGCGATGATATCTTTGAAAATAGAAAGCATACATGAAAAAAAAATAAAAAATAAACAACAACAGTTGTAGCTAAAAATGTTTAATGTCATTCCCCATTCATTATGTATCAAATCATCTGGCCTGGATTTCACCAGCAAAACCGTGGACCATCCACCCAGGCCGGATAAGGCTATCTAACAGTTAAAGTGTCTATGCAGAAATTAAAGTGCAGGAAGGTTAATAGCAAACTATGTAGAAGGATTCATTCTCCACGAACGGAAGGATCTTCTGATCTGTAAAGGCACTTGAGGAGTTATCTCTAACTCTATATTCTGCAATGATGATTATAGAAGGTCTTATCAGTGACGACAGGCAGTGTAACAACTAGTTACCAGCAACAACGGCTAGTCCGCTTCTGACGGAAATATGACAGCTGTGAATCCTTATCACAACTGCCATATTGGGGGCAATTGTTAGGGCATGAATTTTATGCTAAGGATCATCTATCCTGAGTCTGGGCATGGATCACGGTTCCTTAATGGATGATGCAGACAGTCTGAGGATCCAGAGTCTGAGGATCCAGAGTCTGAGGATCACGAGTCTGAGGATCACGCGTCTGAGGATCACGAGTCTGAGGATCAGGATCCTTAACAGAACTTATGTTTTGCACGTTTTTAATGTGTAAATGCAGGTAATGGACGTAGTGGACCACTTCTTTGCTGGAATCTCGTGGAATATGCTTTTAGGCACGTGCATATTGAAGAAATAACCGTTAGTGGTGGTCATGGGTGACTTCCACCTTTTTCGGGAAGTTAGTTAGTTGATTTTTTCTTATCTTTTTAAGGGGAAAACAGCTCAATGAAGGCATAATTCGTACACACCACACCAAAAACACATAACACTCGAATTCTCTGCAAACACTTAGCGAAAACACACACTTACACTAGAAATTCATTGTATTGAGCTTGTTTTCTTCCGAAGTTGTACAAGGATCACTGCTGTTTTTGCAATATAGTTGGTGATCGGTAGTTTCCATCACCCGAGGTTTTTTATGCCGGAGATCTTCTAAAGATCAAGGGCTTTTTCCTCGTATAAATCTCGGTGTTCATCGTTGATTTCATATACTTGTTGTTCATACAATTAACCAAGCATCATACCTCACAAAATCAGATTTGGTTGCATTATCCTTGTGTGATTTTTGACCAAAACAATTATTAAAGTCCAGAATGATTAGAGAGGTTAAGTTCCCAAGGTGGCTAGCAAATGTAGTTGTGGTACAGAAGAAAAATGGGAAATGGAGAGTTTGTGTAGACTACACAGACTTGAACAAGGCTTGTCCTAAAGACCCATTTCCTCTTCCCCACATTGATGCAATGGTAGATGCTACTGCCGGGCATGAAATGCTGACCTTCATGGACGCATCCTCAGGATTTCAACAAATCCAAATGGAGCCTTCTGACCAGGAAGACACTGCCTTCATGACACCAACATGTATTTCTTGTTATACAGCTATGCCTTTTGGTTTGAAAAATGCAGGTGCAACATACCAAAGATTGGTAAACATGATGTTCAAAGACAAACTGGGGGACACCATGGAAGTGTACATTGACGATATGGTGGTAAAATCAAAGAAAGCTCAAGATCACCTCCAGGATATTGAAGGAGCATTTGATATCCTGGATCAGTATAACATGAAGCTGAATCCTGCTAAGTGCCATTTTGGAGTGGGGGCAGGAAAATTCCTAGGATATATGGTGACCAAAAGAGGAATAGAAGCAAGCCCGGAGCAGATCAAAGCCATCTTGGATATTAAATCGCCCTCAAATATGAAGGATGTTCAACGATTAACAGGGCGAGTGGCAGCATTAAATAGATTTATCTCAAGATCCTCAGAAAAATGTAAAGATTTTTATGATATCCTAAAGAAGAACAGAAAATTCGAATGGGGTGAGAAGCATGAAGCAGCCTTGCAGGATTTGAAGCGATATCTCTCAACTGCACCTCTATTGATGAAGCCTGAAAATGGTGAACCACTATCCCTATACCTCGCTGTATCAGGGAATGCTGTAAGTACCGTTCTTATAAAAGACCATGAAGGTCAGCAATATCCTGTTTATTATGTTAGTAAAAGCTTGTTAGATGCTGAAACTAGATATTCTCATTTAGAAAAATTGATACTAGCATTAGTTATGGCATCAACAAAACTTAGACATTATTTTGAGACTCATAGGATTCATGTTAAAACAAATTATCCTGTCAAAAATGTGCTTAGGAAACCAGAGATGTCAGGAAGGATGGCTAAGTGGTCAGTAAAGTTGAGTGCTTATGATTTAGTATATGAACCTAGAAATGCTATAAAGTCTCAGGGTTTAGCTGACTTTGTGGCTGATTTCAGTAGTGACATTCAGGATGAGGTAGACCTAGAAGTTCAACAGTTAGGAGAATCCTCAGGATCCTGGACATTATATACTGATGGTGCATCTAATGTACGAGGAGTAGGATTGGGTATACTACTAAAATCGCCACATGGGGACATATTACCCCAGGCTATTAGATGTGAATTTCCTGCTACCAATAATGAAGCAGAAGATGAGGCTTTAATTGCAGGATTAGAATTGGCTAAGAACATGAGTATCAAGAATTTACCAGTGTATGTTGACTCTTTGTTAATTACTAACAATTTTAATGGATCCTATGCAGTTAAGGGTGAGAGATTAATCGAATACCTCGATATTCTCAAAAAATTAGCAGGATATTTCGATATTTTTACACTTGAACAGGTACCGAGGGAGGATAATGCTGAAGCGGATGCCTTAGAAAATTTGGGATCATCGATCAGGATACCTGAAGGGACCCAAATACCAATATTACATGTCTTATATCCTGCAACGAATCCTCAGGATAAAGAAGTAGCGGGTATTCAGGATCCTGGAGCGGAATATCCTGAACAGGATCCTAAATCCTGGACGGCTCCAATTGTGAGATATCTCAAAGAAGGACACATCCCCAGAAATGAAAATCCTAAGGCATTTAGGATGAAGGTATCACGATTTACTATTATAAATAATATTTTATACAAGAAATCTCTTGCAGGACCGTATTTGAGGTGCTTGGAGGATCCTGAAGCCAAAGAAGTACTTCAGGATATACATGAAGGGGACTGTGGTAATCACACTGGGGGCAGATCGTTGTTCTCAAAAGTATTGAGGACATGATACTTTTGGCCAACAATGAGGAAAGATGCTGCAGAATATGCTCGAAGATGTGATGCATGTCAAAGGCATAGTAACATACTACATCAACCAGCTGAACCACTATATCCTGTAGTCTCCCCTTGGCCATTCATGAAATGGGGGATGGATATAGTAGGGAAGTTACCAAAAGCTCCGGGAGGAAAAGTATTTATGTTAGCAATGACGGATTATGTCTCTAAGTGGGTTGAGGCTGAAGCATTTGTTCAAGTTAGAGACCAAGAAGTAGTATCCTTTATAAAGAGGAATATCCTGACTAGGTTTGGAGTACCAGCTGAGATCATTTGTGATAATGGGTCCCAGTTTATAAGCAAAAGAACTACTGACTTTTGCAAGAGTTGGGGAATCAAAATGATCACATCTACTCCGGTACATCCTCAAGCGAATGGACAGGCTGAATCCTCGAACAAGATAATAGTCAATAACTTAAAGAAGAAACTTGGAGCCAAAAAAGGAAGATGGGCGGAAGAGTTACCCTTTGTTTTGTGGGCTGATAGGACAACGGTGAAGAATGCAACTGGCCAAACCCCGTTTTCCTTGGTATTTGGAACAGAAGCAGTGATTCCAACAGAAATGACAATACTGTTAGGGGAGGATTTTCTAACAATTAGTGATCCTTACTTGTTATCCTAATTAACGATCCTTACTTCTGTGACAGATAGTGATCCTCAGAAGAGCTTCAGGATCAGGATCATGGATCACTTTAAGGATCCTCGTACTGACGGTTGTTTGTTTATGTTTTGTATTACTTCGCAGGAGTAGCAAGCTTGACTTGGTCTTGGCAACGTTACTATGGAATATTCCACGAGTATTTCGCACACGTTTGACTGGAAATAGACGTTGTGGAGAACGTGGGAGCTTGGCACGAAAGTCGGATAGTTAGTTATTGTAGTTAACTTCTATTTTTAAAGGGGTGACGAGCTAGAATTAGAACACTTAGCCATTTTCAGCTACACACACTCTCATACAATCGCACTCTTGAAGCTCTCGACGAACACTTATTAGTTTTCACTCACTTTTACACATTTCACCATAGTGATCCTTGTACCTAGCTCGTTACTATCCGAAGTTGTAAACATTTATTGATCTATTTGAGCTTGGTGATCGGTAGTTTCCATCACCCGGGGTTTTTTGTGCCGGAGATCAACTCTTGATCAAGGGCTTTTTCCCCGTATAAATCCTTGTGTCATTTGTGCAATATACATTGAAGTGATCCTTGTCATTGTTCTACATTATAAGCATCATACCCCGTAACAGAGAGTTTGGTTGCATTATCCTCATCAGATTTTTTGACCAAAACAGTTTGGCGCCCACCGTGGGGCAATTGGTGATTCACTCTTAGAAAAATTCGTATTTCTGTGCTCATTTCAGTTCACTACAACCAAGCAAATGGCTTCCTCAGCGAAGAATGCTTCAAATTTGATGCCCTCATTCACTTCTTCACAAGGGGTTCCCCCTTTGCCTCCACCACCTTCTGGATCCCAGAAGAATGCTGAGAATGCTGCGAAGAAACCAACTCCCATTTTCTCAAAACCTCCAACTTCTTCTGCTTCTTACACTCCCACTACTAGTGACATGTTTACTTTGATTTTGCAGATGAAGGATCATATACAGCAACAGGATAAGACCAATGAAAGGATTCTCAAAGAAATCGGAGATCTCAAGAAACAAAAGAAAACAGCAGAGGATCATTCCCCACTGGTGCCAAAGTCTTTGAATTTTGATACTCCGGTGATTACTTCTCAGCCGTCAGTGGTTCCAGAGGTTCAATATGTGGGTGGACCGAAAGGAGTGCACCACAGAACAACAACAGTAACCCAGGCATCAGGTTCATATTTCCAGCCAGCGGGATCCTATCCTCAGCATATGGGACCCTTCATGACTTCAGGAGGATATTCAGGAGCGCAGCAGATTCAAGGATCCTCCCTTGTTCCAGGAACATCCCAGGTTCAAGGATCCTCCCTTGTTCCAGGATCATCCCAGGTGCAAGGATCCTCCTTTGTTCCAGGATCATCCCAGGTTCAAGGATCTTCCTTTGTTCCAGGATCATCCCAGGTTCAAGGATCCTCCTTTGTTCGAGGATCATCCCAGGTTCAAGGATCCTCCTTTGTTCCAGGATCAACCCAGTTTCAGGGATCCTTCCAGATGCCAGGATCCTTGAGGAGTTTGCAAACAGGAAGTTCAGATGTCCATCAAGGAGATTTTATTCCAATGCAGACCAATGCTTCTACTGGTCCCTCGATCATTCGAGAACCCCAACAATATGGATTAACATCCATTCTTCCTAATTTGAATCCAATGGGAGGTAACACTTTTAATAATTCCTATACTACTAACCATGGTCTTATGCAGGATCCAGGTATCAATCATGCCATGGCCAGAGAATTGCAAAAGCTAAAGGATATGATATCAAGTGTTCCAGGAGTGGTCAAACCTATCCCAGAGATTGCAGATGGGAGCCACAAGATATCTCGTTTTGCACCACCAATCTGTGATGCTAAGATACCCAAGAGGTTCCATGTGCCAACAATGAAGCTGTATGATGGTTCGACGGATCCTGAAGAACACATAGCACAATACAGGGAGAGGATGGAGATCAATCCAATCCCAGAAAGGTTAAAGGAAGCATGCCTGTGCAAGGGATTCGGATCCACTCTTACTGGATCAGCTCTCAAATGGCTGCTAAGTCTTCCCCCCTACTCTATTACCTCATTTTCTAATCTAGTTAACCTATTTAATAATCAGTTTTCTTGTAGTAGGAAATTTGAACGATTAACTAGTGATCTATATAGGATAACCCAGGGTCATAATGAATCATTAAGGGATTACATTACCAAATTCAGTAAAGAATCATTAGACATTCCCAACTTAGATATAGCCACGGCTGTTGAGGCCTTTAAAATGGGATTGCTTAGGGATTCGTCGTTCTATGATGATCTTGTTATGACAACATGCAGGAACTTAGATGAGGTAAGAACCCGAGCACTTAGGTTCATTCGGCTAGAGGATGACAAGAGGATCCAGGAGAGGTTAGCAGGATCCTCAAAGCAGGATAAACAAGGATCCTCATTCAGGAACAACAAGTTCAGATCCTACAACAGATCTGATAACCAGAACGTGCATGCCGTTGATCAAGAAGAGGATGATGAGGATTATCCTCCAATTTCTGAATATTGTTTTTCTGTAGATAACAATGAACTAATCCTTGCGATGCAAAATCTAGGTGATAAAGCTAGATAGCCCAGAAAAAATGATAGGCCAGCCGCAACTAAGGATAAATCAAAGTGGTGTGCATACCATGAAGATTTTGGGCATCTAACAGAAGAATGCATTGCACTAAGAAAGGAAATTGGATACTTGTTGAGCAAGGGGCATCTAAAGGAATTGTTGGGAAGAAAAAAGTCAAGGACTCAGGATCCTGAAAGGATCCCTGAGAAGGCTCCAGCCCCTCCAGCAGATGCACAAGTAATAAACTTTATTTCTGGAGGATCAGACATTTGTGGCACATCCTTCTCAGCAGCTAAAAGGCATGCAAAGGAAACTAAAATGGATAATGGAGAAAGACCCGTTCGAACATTAAGTGTCTCTGAAGGAAAAGTCATAACCTTTGATTAGGATGATCGTGTTGATATCCAGGATCCTCATCACGATGGTTTGGTTATTACTCTTTTCATTTCTAACAATTTTGTCCGCATGATCCTTATAGACGGAGGAAGCTCAGTGAACATTATCCAGCTTGATGTTCTAAAGAAGATGGGTATTCCTGAATCCGACATCATACCAAGATCCTCCGTGCTCGTGGGATTCAGTGGCGAAACTAAGAATACCCTGGGGGACATTAAACTCCCAATATATATTGAAGGCCTACACTCTTATCAAAAATTTTGTGTTATTGACTGTCTATCTTGTTGTTATGTTATCCTTGGCAGGCCCTGGATACACGATATGAAGGCAGTCCCATCTACCTACCATCAATGTGTGAAGCTCCCTAGTCCTTGGGGAATAGTGAAGATTGATAGTGATCAGCAAGAGGCTAAGAATTGCTATACTTCATCGATGAAACCAGCCTCGAAGTCAAGGGAGCAATAGCAATCAAAGTATCCTCCAAGGGATGTCTTGGAGGCAAGAGAGCAGGATGTGGTAGAAATCCTCATGGATCCTGATGATCCTGAATCCAAAATCTATATCGGATCAGGGATCCTTGGCGAAATGAAAGAAGACCTTGTATCCTTCCTCAAAAGGAGAAAGAGTACCTTTGCATGGAAACACGAAGACATGACTGGTATATCTAAAGATGTAATCACTCACAAACTTGGCATTGATAGGTCCTTCAAACCAATCCATCAAAGGAGAAGAAAGTTTGCACCGGAAAGGAATGCCATTATCCAAGAAGAGGTAGAGAAGTTGCTCCGGGCAGGTATGATTAGAGAGGTCAAATATCCAAGATGGTTGGCCAATGTGGTTGTTGTTCAAAAGAAAAACGGAAAGTGGAGGGTATGTGTCGATTTTACCGATTTAAATAAGGCATGTCCCAAGGATCCTTTCCCATTACCCCACATTGACTCCATGGTGGATGCAACTGCGGGTCATGAACTGTTAACTTTTATGGATGCTTCATCTGGATTTCAACAAATCCAAATGGAACCATCTGACCAAGAGGATACAGCCTTCATGACTCCAACTGGTATATACTGCTATATTGCTATACCGTTCGGACTAAGAAATGCAGGTGCAACATATCAAAGGCTGGTGAATATGATGTTCAAGGATCAGATAGGACAAACTATGGAGGTTTACATAGATGATATGGTGGTAAAATCCATAAGAGCTGAGGATCACCTAAGGGACTTGGAGGAAGCATTCGATATCCTTGACAAATATAACATGAAACTTAATCCTTCAAAATGTCACTTTGGTGTTAAAGCAGGTAAATTCTTAGGATATATGGTGACAAAGAGAGGCATTGAAGCTAGCCCGGAACAAATCAAAGCAATAGTGAACATCAAATCTTCGGCCAATGCTAAGGATGTTCAAAGGCTAACAGGCAGGATAGCAGCTTTGAACAGATTTATATCCAAATCCTCAGAGAAGTGCAAAGAATTCTATGATATCCTAAGGAAGAACAAGAAATTTGAGTGGACTGAGAAGCATGAAAATGCTTTAAGAGCCCTCAAAGATTACCTATCCTCAGCCCCGGCCTTGATGAAACCAGAAAAAGGCGATGTACTATCCTTGTATCTTGCAGTATCCTCAAAAGCAGTAAGTGCGGTCCTTGTTAAGGATCATGAAGGTACACAACATCCTGTCTATTATGTAAGTAAAAGTTTACTTGATGCCGAATCCAGGTATTCACACCTTGAAAAGCTTATTCTTGCATTAATTATGGCATCTACTAAGTTGAGACATTATTTTGAAACTCATGTTATCGTTGTTAAAACTAATTTTCCAATTAAGAATGTCCTCACGAAACTAGAAATGTCAGGAAGGATGGCTAAGTGGGCAGTGAAGCTAAGTGCATATGATATAAGATATGAGCCTAGGACAGCCATCAAATCCCAAGCATTAGCCGACTTTGTGGCTGATTTCAGTAGTGATTTACAAAAGGAAGCTGAGTTAGAAGTCCAGCAACTAGAGTAGACCAAGGATCCTTGGATACTCTATACTGATGGATCCTCAAATGTCAAAGGCACAGGGCTTGGAATACTACTAAAATCGCCACAGGGGGACATAATACCCCACTCTATAGCTTGTGAGTTCCAGACCACTAACAATGAGGCTGAATATGAAGCCTTAATTTGTGGTTTGCAAATTGCAAAGCATATTGGGATCAGGTATCTTGAGGTACATGTAGATTCTTTGTTAATTACAAACCACTTTAATGGATCCTACGCTGTTAAAGGTGAAAAGCTAACCAAATATTTAGAGATAGTCAAGAATTTGGCACTCTCTTTTGTTTCCTTTAGTTTGACACAGGTACCAAGGGAAGAAAATACAGAAGCTGATGCATTGGCTAACTTAGGATCATCCTTGAAGATCCCGGAGGATATCAAGATCCCTATTATCCATATCCTGACCCCGGCTATCGAGGATCATGTGGCTATGGAGATAGGAAATGATTCTGCAATTATCCCTAGTGAGGATACTCAATCCCATTCAGGATCAGGATCATGGATCTCACCAATTATGAGATACTTACAACATGGAGAGATTCCTACAGGAGAAAACCCTAGGGCTTTCAAAATTAAGGTATCTCAATTCACAATTTTAAATAATATGTTGTATAGACGATCTCTTGCAGGACCATACTTGAGATGCATTGATAATCCTGAAATCCAAGAAGTTTTAAAAGACTTCCATGAAGGAGATTGTGGAAACCACACTGGGGGCAGGGCATTATTCTCAAGGATCCTGAGGACATGATACTACTGGCCAACCATGAAAAGAGATGTTGTGGACTATGCTAAGAGATGTGATCCTTGTCAGAGACACAGCAATATCCTTCATCAACCAGGTGAATTATTGCATCCTATATCCTCCTCTTGGCCATTTGTGAGATGGGGTATGGATATAGTTGGTAAGCTCCCTAAGGCATCTGGTGGAAAAGTGTTCATGCTAGCTATGACTGATTACTTCTCCAAGTGGATAGAGGCTGAAGCTTTTGCACAAGTCAGAGAAAAGGAAGTTATATCCTTCATTAAAAGAAATATTATAACTAGATTTGGAATTCCTTCTGAAATTATATGTGATAATGGTTCCCAATTTATTGGGGGCAGAACCACTAACTTTTGTGACAGCTGGGGGATTAAGATGATAACATCAACACCAATCCACCCACAAGCTAATGGTCAGGCAGAATCATCCAACAAGATCATCATCAACAATTTGAAGAAGAAGCCTGGATCCAAGAAATGGAAATGGGCAGAAGAACTGCCTTATGTGCTTTGGGCTGATAGGACAACCCCTAAGAATGCTACTGGTCAAACGCCATTCTCTTTGGTATTTGGGGCAGAATCAGTGATCCCAACAGAAATGGTGGTTCCAACTGCTAGAACAAGTACCCGTGATCCTGAGGAAAATGATGAGAACTTGGCTCAAGACCTGGATACTATTGAAGAAATCAGGGATATGGCTAGGATAAGGATGGCCAGTTATCAACAAAGAATGGCTGGTGCCTATAACAAAAATGTCAGGATCAGGAAGTTTCAAGTTGGAGATATGGTATTGAGGAAAGCATTTCAGAATACCACCAATCCTGCTGATGGAAAATTGGCTCTAAAATGGGAAGGCCCTTATTTGATTGAAGCTGAAGCAGGAAAGGGGGCATATAGATTGCTAACCATGGAAGGTGATTTGCTACCAAGAGCTTGAAATGCTGTCCACTTGAAGAAATATTTCATGTGAGCAGGATCCTCATGACAGGAGTATCCTTAAAGGATCCTTAAAGTATCAGTGATCCTTACTTAGGTAATATCCTACTCTCGAACTATTTCATTTCCTTATTTTCTCATATAAGGATAAGGATCATGTGTCCTTTATCCATCTCTCACGTGAGTTTAAATTTTGAAAGTTCAGGTATCCTTAGCATAACATTGGTTATCTGCAGAAGCAATCCGTTCCTTGGGTTTAACCCCAGTTATTTGGGCTTGACCCCAGTTCCGCCTGTAGCGCATGATGATCCTGGTATAGTTCAAGGCAGTGGGACCAGTACTCGTTTTAGGGGCTGATAATTCCATTGTACTGGCTATGCCTAGGATCCTACGTATAATGGTAGACGTACCATACATCCGTTCCTAAGGTTTCTAACGTTTTCACGTTAGCTAAGGTTTCTAACGTTTTCACGTTAGCTAAGGTTTTGGCATTTTCATGTCACTAAGTTTGGATAGTCGCCAGTTAGGGCCATACTCCAGTTTACATACGATCCTTGGGCTTGTCCCCAGTTATCCTTGGGCTTGTCCCCAGTTATCCTTGGGCTTGTCCCCAGTTATCCTTGGGCTTGTCCCCAGTTATCCTTGGGCTTATCCCCAGTTGCTAACTCTTTTCTCGTATTGGCTTAGTCCCAAGTTATGCTATATTTCAGGTCCTTAAAGATAGGCAACTAGGGATCCTTGATCCTTACTTCTCTCTAAGGTTTATCTTATAGTTATCCTTATTATGATTAGGATCCTAACTTGGATCCTCAGGTATGATCCTTAACTATTTTTAATGCTATTTATTATTTATTTGAATAACCCTGAAAATTTGACAACTAGACTTGTGATCCTTAAAATATATTGCTTTTTGGGATTCTTTAACTATAGGATATTTGATCGTGGATCATGTCCTAAACATTTTCAATCTGACTTGTTCAAAATTTTTTATTCAATAAGTGTACATCAAAACAATGGAGAATTAAAGAAACAAAAGGATAACAACACAAGATAAGCGACAAAAGGTTAAGATTTTATTTATTAACAAAAGACTAACCCTTAAAAGGTTGTCAAAATTACCTACCCCGAGCATCTACCAGCAAAACGTGGCCCATCCGCTGGGGTAGGTAAAGGGTGTCCATGATAATAAGTTCAAAAGTAGTGCAGGAATATAAAGGCTTTAGGATCACAATGGCTTCATCCCCCAAACAGAGGATCCCTCCACCAATTGCGATCCTACCTATTGTCCTAAGGATCATACATGATCCTTAATCCTAAAAACTATTGTTCAAGTACAAACCATTAAATTGTTCAACATCACAACCACAAAAAACTACTACCAAATTTAAAAATTGGGCTCCGGCTGCGTCCAGGAATGTCCATCATCGCCCAATTGTGCAGCCTACACCTTTGCTGCATCCTCTTCCCCTCCAGCTGCGGTTTCCTTCACCAGATCCTTCCCACTACCTCCAGCCTCGATCGCCAAAACCTCCTCAGCCTCCTCATCATCCTCAAGATCGGCTAACCTTGCTTTCCAGCCCTCAACATCCCAGCTGCTTTTGTCAAAGTTAGGATCTTGAGCTTCCTGGGCCATCTTCAGTTTTGTCTGATACATTGTGATGGCAGCAGAGACCTTTGCACCTTCTATAAGGTCATGCTTTTCATAGTCAAGGTCAATCAGAAGTTTAGCCATTTTAGTCTTGGCATCTTGGAGTTCCTTTTGAAGATCAGCAATTGCAAGGTCCTTAAGCACTGCAACCTGTTGGAGGTCAGCAATCTTCTTGTCCTACTCCTCGACGTTCCCCACATAATCTTCAATCTCAGCAAATTTCTGCAAAGAAAAGGATAAAGCAGTTCAAGATCAGGTGATCCTCATACGACTAGGATACCTAGGCAGAATTGGTGATCCTTACATCATTGAAGTATTCAAGGAACTGGTGGCGGATCAGTGGTAGGCCTTGAAGGTCCTCAGAGTCAGAAGTTTTCCTCTTCTTGCCACCCTTTCCTTTAGTGGGTGCCTTGGGAATGGAGATGCTGGGACTGGTAGTGGCCCTCTTCTTCCTGGATCGAACAACATCAAGGCCAGCTGTGTTGAACTGGGATACATGCTTGGCAGATTTTCCAGCACCTACACAACCAAAACAAGATAAGTATCTTCACTTAACTTATATTTCACTATTTATTTAAATTTTAAACAAGGATACTTACTTGACATCGTGACAGAGCCTGAGGATACCTCCTGTGAATCTTGGGTTGTTGTCTTGAAAGATCTTGTTTCAGGATCAAGTTTCTTGAAAGCGAGAAGTCTCTCTTTAGCAACAGGAGACAATCTGAGGCGTGAGACGGTGATAGCTGCATAACAAGAAAGCAAAAATATAAGTGATCCTTACATCAAAAGAAAGTTTCTGGTGATCCTTCTCAGGATCCTCCACCCTACCATGGGTAGCCCATTTCTTGGGTAGATCCTTTCCATCCTCAATAGAATCTCTCTTGACGAAAAAGAAACGCCGCTTCCAATTAGCATCGTTCTTGGTGGCTTTGAAGATCGGGTGTTCCTCACCGGGCTTACGTTTAAACAAATAGCGATGAGAACCAAAGGTAGTAAGATCATACAGCTCTCCCAGCTCTGACATTCCTAGGTCTATCCCTTCCTGCTCGATGATCCTTTCAAGGGTGTACAAAACCCTCCAAATCATCGACATGGCTTGGATATAAGAGATGCCGGTTAGGGAAAAGAAAGATTGGGTGAAGGCTGGGAAAGGATATGTATAGCCTATGGTGAACGGAGTGACAGGAAAAGCAACCCACTTGTCGGAAATATGATCACTCAGGGCATTGGGATCAAAAGGTCTGAACTCAGTGTTCGCCGGGAAGCAGTGGCGGATCCTATCAATCTGTGCATCATTGAAACAACAGCGTTCTTTTATGGAATCTTCGATGATCCCCTGGCTTTTCGGAGGGCTGTTTTTCGGGTGATCCTTAGCTGGGGAGTTTCGGAGCAACATCTTTGATGGAATGATGGAAAGAAATGAAAACAGAGCAAGAAAAGGAAGAAGATGAAGAGAGAATACCTGTTTATCTTCGAAATGCAGTTATAAAGGGAGTCTCTCTGAAATTTTAAATGCATTTGATCCTATCTCTATCTCCTATTTATAATCATGATTATGCAGGGTTGTCACTTCTGTGACGTCACGATTGCAACGGATAGTTCAACAATAACGGCTATATTTACGATAGTTAGTTGCGGATAAGATCAAGAAAACATAACTCGCTCATTCAACATATCACTCCTTATATTTTGGGGGCAATTGTTAGGGGAGGATTTTCTAACAATTAGTGATCCTTACTTGTTATCCTAATTAATGATCCTTACTTCTGTGACAGATTGTGATCCTCAGAAGAGCTTCAGGATCAGGATCATGGATCACTTTAAGGATCCTCGTACTGACGGTTGTTTGTTTATGTTTTGTATTACTTCGCAGGAGTAGCAAGCTTGACTTGGTCTTGGCAACGTTACTATGGAATATTCCACGAGTATTTCGCACACGTTTGACTGGAAATAGACGTTGTGGAGAACGTGGGAGCTTGGCACGAAAGTCGGATAGTTAGTTATTGTAGTTAACTTCTATTTTTAAAGGGGTGACGAGCTAGAATTAGAACACTTAGCCATTTTCAGCTACACACACTCTCATACAATCGCACTCTTGAAGCTCTCGACGAAAACTTATTAGTTTTCACTCACTTTTACACATTTCACCATAGTGATCCTTGTACCTAGCTCGTTACTATCTAAGCTGTAAACATTTATTGATCTATTTGAGCTTGGTGATCGGTAGTTTCCATCACCCGGGGTTTTTTGTGCCGGAGATCAACTCTTGATCAAGGGCTTTTTCCCCGTATAAATCCTTTTGTCATTTGTGCAATATACATTGAAGTGATCCTTGTCATTGTTCTACATTATAAGCATCATACCCCGTAACAGAGAGTTTGGTTGCATTATCCTCATCAGATTTTTTGACCAAAACAAATACCTACTGCAAGATCTATGCTACGGGATCCTGAACAAAATCCTGAAGTCTTGTGCCAAGATTTGGATACTATAGATGAAAGAAGAGACGCAGCAAGACTAAGGATAGCAGCATATCAACAAAGAATATCCAGAGCATATAATAAGAACATAAGGACTAGAAGATTTCGAGTTGGTGATTGGGTGCTAAGAAAAGCTTTTCAAAATACCACTAATCCTGCCGATGGCAAGTTAGCTCCGAAATGGGAAGGACCATATGAAGTTGAGTCAGAAGCAGGGAAAGGAGCGTATCGACTCAAGAGTATGGAAGGGGATATGCTACCAAGATCCTGGAATGAAATACATTTAAAGCTCTATTTCAAGTAAGAGTAGAATTTAATGTCTATCTCAGAATGGTATGTATTCTATTTATTCTAAATGTATTTGTTTATTATTTATTTCGAACCCAATACTGACTTAAGCATCAGAGGGGTGTTAGCCAAGCTAACACCCACCTTAGTTTACAATTGTTTTGCAAGATATGTTTCAGGATATAGCTCCAGGATATGTACTCAGGATAAGTCGATAGATTAGAGGATTGGCCCCCTCTCTTACGTTTAAGGGATCCTAGTCCCTTCAAAGGTTTAAAGGTATTCGCCTTTCTTTCGAATTGGGTTTAAACACCTCGCCTGGAGCGCAAGCTATCTAGGTATAGTTCAAGGTAGCGGGACCAGTTCATGTGAAAGTGGCTGACAATTTCGTTACTGTTGGCTATATCCTGGATCCTGAAGGTATATGAGGATTGATCACCCTCTCTCACGAAAGAGTATTTTCATACTCTCTAAGGTTTAAAGGTTTTCACCTTTCTAAGAATTGGGTTTAAACACCTCGCCTGTAGCGCATGAAATTTAGGGTTTATCCCTAGATATCAGGGTTTATCCCCAGTATGATAAGGATTCATTTCAGGATATCAGGGGTTCTGCCCTAGGGTATTCGGAATTTATTCAAATCGAAGTATGAATATATTTGCATTTCTGTATCAAACACAGGGGACATACATTATACTGTTCAAAGGATAGATCCAAGTTTATAAGTGTGCACTGGGGACAAACTTGTGATAAAGGATTGAAATTGATTCTCTAAGAATCTCTGGTATGATCTCTCCTTTTTATTTGGACAATTTATAGGTTGTATTTCAATATCCTTATCAAGATATCTTTCAGGATATCTCCCAGGATACATTTATAATATATGTTCCTAAAAATGTACAAACCAAATAGTTTTCACAAGTAAAATTTTCATATCCATGACAACAATATTAAAGTCAAAAGAGGAGTTATATTATTAACCTACCAAAAGATGTGCTCTTAGTTTTACCTCAAAACAAGGCCCATCCACTAAGAGCACTAATAGTGTGTTACCATATTTACCCAACTAGTTGAAGGTTTCATCTCAAACCGAGACCCATCCACCTCCAACTGTTGTATTGTTCAAAAAGCATGCAGGAAATATAAATTGTTCAGGTGCAGGAAAGTAAAGTGCAGAAAAGTAAATTGTTTAAGGGACTACAGACCAACATTCAAATTTAAAAAGGTGGGCTCTGGCCTTGGCACGTATATCCGTCATCGCCCACCTAAGTGCCCTCACACAGCGGCATCCTCTCCAACCTTCTCAGACTTCTCAGCACCAGCATCCTGAGCAGCATCCTCACCAGCATCCACCCCGGCATCTGCTCCAGCATCCTTCTTGTCTCCAGCCCGGGTCACTACTTCTGCTGACTTAGAAGACTCACCAGCTTCAACAGGAAGTGGCACAACTTTGCCTCCGAGCTCCTTTAGTTTGGCCACCCAGGATTCAACTGGCCAAGCTGGACAAACAAGGCCCGTCTCCTTGGCCTCGTAGGCCATCTTGATGCGTGCTTGTAACAAGGAAACGATAGCAGAAGCCTTGATTCCATCCTGGAAGTTGACCAAGGCTTGATCATGATCCATTTGAACGGTGGCGAGTTTGACCTCAACGTCTTGGGTGACCTTCTTCAGCAGGCTTTCGTAGTGCCGGGTCTTCGCTTCAGCAATGGCACCTTGGTCAGCGACGGTGCTTTCAAGCTGTTTGATCCTGGCTTCATGGAGTGCCACAGTACCGCAAGCATCATTATACAAGTGGAGCAAATGCTGGAGGCCCTGCACATCAATTACAGGTATAAGGTTAGAATATATATTGACCAGGATATCCTGTCAGGATATCCTATTAGGATATACGTGCAGGATATATGTGCAGGATATACATGAAGGATATGCGTCAGGATATTACCTAGTTGAGGAAGGATGTCATTGGTTCTAAGGAATCAGAGAAGCTGAGTTCATCATAGGAGAACCCTTCTGAACCTGGAGCACTGACTTCAAGACCCTTCCTCTTTTTTGTTGTGGAAGCACGGGTTCTTGGATTGGCCTTGGGAGCCGGGAGTGGCTTGGAGCTAGTAGCAGCAGGAGTTTCCTTCTTGACTGTGGCTGGAGTTGGGTAGCTGTCGAGTTCATCGAGGTCCAGATAGACTGGAACTTTGCTGGAATCTGCACACAGGGAGTAAAATTCTAGATCTCTCCTAAAAATATCAAATAAAAACATGTATGTACAGGATATCTTACAGGATTCTTACCAGACATGTTTGCACTTGAAAGAGGGCTTGGAATTGGTGGAGATGGGTTGAAGCTTCTCTCTGCCTCTGAAAGGAGTCTGATAGTGTCTATTCTTTTTTGGGAATCAGCAAGGGGAGGTGCAATCTTCCTGAAATCGGCTGCATACACAAACAGAGAAAATGAAATTCATTAGTTCAGGATATGAGACAAGATAAGAGACATGATCATTCTTAAACCCTAAGTCCTACCCTTTCTCAACCATCTCATCGGATAATCCATTCCACCAGGGATTGAGTCCCTTTTTACAAAGAAAAACTTGGATTGCCAACCATCCTCGTTCCTGGTGGCACGAAGTATCAATGGGTCACCGAAAGTAGAATAAAATAGGAATCTAGATGAGCCATGGCATCTAAGCTTGTAGGCTAAAGGGAGGTCATGGATAGAAAGGTCAGGTATATGGTTTCTCTTGATTTGGTCAAGAACAGACAAAACACGCCAGAGCATTTGGTGATATTAAAGAATTCGGTGATGAAGTCCGGAAAGGGGAATCGTAACCCTAAGGTAAAGGGGAAGGCGTTGAAGCATATCCACTCGTTGGAAACCATATCTGACCGGATTTCTCTATCAAAGGGTCGGAATATAGTTCCTTCTGGGAAGATACCGGAGGATTTCAAGGCTGACAGGTGGGCACTATCAAAGGTGCATGTCTCATTCTCCGGTTCTTGGAGAAGATTCTGTTGGATGAATGTGGGAGGCGAGTCACCTGAACTGGACCTTGTTTGCCTGGGCATTTGGTCGCCTGAATTTTTCGCCGGAGAGAGATGATAAAGATGAATATGAAGATGAAGGAGAGAATATTACCTTTTTCCTTGTCGATTATGATTAAAAAAGGAGATGAGGATGAGAAGATATAGGGCATGATGAGTAAATATAGGCCGGGTGGTTGAAAGCTGTTACATCAATGATCTTATCTCTTAATTACCTCGGCCACCGTGAAAAATGTAACCGTTAGTGCAGGATATCAAACGGTAACATTTTTGGGGACAATTGTTATGGGTGAAATTCTGAGCCCCTATCCTGTAAAATATCTTGGTTTATATCTTGGTTATGTAGTGTCTGTTTACGTCCGGGATGCTGGTTCAGGATATTGGTAATATCCTGAATGGTATCCTCAGGATTACTAACGGATTATGTGCAGGTACGTGGGTTAGAAGCTAGCAACGTTCATAAGACTCATTCCGCGGAAGACTCGGTCCAAGTCGTTCAAATGAAGACGTTGAAGCCGTATTACTCGGTCCATAACGTTCATAATGGAATATTCGGAGTACCCCATATTTGTAGGGATTATTGTTTATAATTCATTACTATAAATAGGTGGGTATACCAGATCAAATAGGACATCACATTTGCACTCGTTACACTCTAACACTCATTCTCTAGCAAACTTTCACTCTCACACAAAAACATTGTAACACATAGCGATCTGGTCTATATCCTGCACTGTATCCTGAAGTTGGAAGTAATAAGAAGAACAAGGCAGCTGCGATTGTCAGCTCCCGAGGTTTTATGCCGGCGATCTAAATTGATCAAGGGCTTTCCTCGTACATCTCGTGTCATTTCCTTTACTTTTTGCTCATTGTTTGATCGTAGATACAGCTCAATATCCTGAGCCGTATCCTGAATACTGTTTTCAAAATAACTTAACCAGCATACTTTCAACACACTTTTTAGCACACTACCTCACTTAACTAATTTGATCACTTAATTGCTTCGGTAATTTTTGACCAAAACAGTTACTAACGATTGTTCTCGATATTTTCTTATGTTTATACGCAGGTGAACTAAGTGGTGGACTAAGTCAAAGTAGGAATCTCGCTAAGAATTCGTTACAAGGTTGCACGTGCTTATTCCACAACGGTTATGGGAAGAGGAGGTGGGTCTAGCATGATTATCGCACTTTATTGTTATCTTTATTTTCAAAGGGGTTGATCAAGTCATATATACGAATATACACACATATGTACACACACAGAACACACTCAACATCCACAACTTAACACTCTTGGCAAACACACATTCATCATTGTACCAAGCTTGATCAATTTCTGAAGTTGTATTTGATTTTATTAGCTAATATATTTGGTGGTTGATAGTTTTCACCCCCCGAGTTTTTTATGCCGGCGATCTACTAGTGATCAAGAGCTTTTCCTTATACAAATCCTTGTGTTTCATCTACATTTCAAGTTTTTCAATCATTGTATTCATACAAGCACTCTACCTCACAAACAGATTTGGTTACATTATCCTTAGATTGGTTTTTGACCAAAACAATTTGGCGCCCACCGTGGGGTAAGTGGTGCTTCAATTCTAACTTGTTTTTACCAATACGATAACCCTATGGCCTCTCAAGGAAAGTCATTTTTAATTACTATGCCAACGACAACTCTGTCCCTAAGCTCTATGTCGTTACATCCTATTCCCCCATAGTTCCAAAAGAGTAACGATGTTGCTCAAAAGAAGCCAACTTCTCTTTTCCAAGGATCTAAGCCTTTTACTACTTCCTCTTCTATAAATACTGAAAATGATATTTATGATTTGTATTCGCAGATGAAGAGCTACATGGAGCAGCAAAACAAAACAAACTAGAAGATCCTTCGTGAAATCGAAGACATCAAGAAGCAAAAGAAACCGGTGGAGGATCAATCTCCTTTGATTCCTAGGGTGCTAGATTTTGTCACTCCAGCATCAACAACTTAACAGTCAAGAGGATCCTCATTTCAACCACAAGGATTCTTAATCCTTCAACAAGGATCTATGGGGCTGTCCAAGCCTCGAGGATCCTCCTTCCGTCCGGAAGGATCTGTGGAAATGTCTAGCCTCAAGGATCCTACTTCCTTTAACAAGGATCATCTGCTCGACCTCAAGGATCCTTAGATCATCAAGAAAGATCCTCAACACAGACCTTCCTTGGACATAATGCCTTTCAGGGTCAAGGATCCTTAGGAAGGTAACCACTGAGAACTTCTTAAATCCACGAAGTAGAGTTCATCCCCATACAGACCATTGCTTCTTCTGGCCCTACCATATCAACCGAGATGTCTTATCCTAAATTCACTTCTGTAATACCATATTCGAATCAACAAGGAGGTAACAATTTCAATAATATATCCTTAGATACTAATTATGGCTATGTGCAGGATACATGAATGAATTAGGCCATGGCCAGGGAACTGCAGAAACTTAAGGATGTGATATCCAACGTTCTAGGAGTAGTCAAACCTATTCCTGAAATCCCAGATAGGAGTCATAGGATATCTTTCTTTGCTCTATCAGTTTGTGATGCAGAGATACCCACACGCTTTTAAACCCCCAATATGAAGCTATACAATGGCACAACCGATCTTGAGGAACATGTAGCCTAGTATAGAGAGATGATGAGATAAACCCCATCCCTGATAGACTCAAAGAAGCTTGCTTATGCAAGGGTTTTTGGATCTACACTTATAGGATCTGCACTTAAATGGCTGCTAGTTTTCCTCCTTACTCTATTACTTCCTTTTCACAATTAGTTAATCTTTTTAATAATCAGTTTTCTTGTTCTAGAACTTTGGAATGGTTAACTAGTGATTTGTATATAATTGCCCAGGCTCATGATGAATCCCTTATGGATTATGTCACTAAATTTGGGAGAGAATACTTGGAAATCCCAAACCTTGATATTGCAACTGTTGTAGAAGCATTCAAGATGGGATTACAAAAGGATTCTCCATTTGATGATGATCCTGTCATGACTCCATGCAAAAACTTAGATGAAGTCAGGAATAGAGCCTTGAGGTTCATCAGGCTAGAGGATGATAAAAGGATCCAAGATAGACTCAATGCTTATACAAAATATGATCACTATGATAAGAAGCAATGACCCTCTTTCAAAAATAACAGATCTAAACCCTACTCGAGAACAGATCTAAACCCTACTCAAGAACAGATCTAAACCCTACTCGAGAATAGATAACCACAATGTCCATGCAGTGGAATAAGATGAGGATGAAGAAGAGTATCCTAAGATATTTGAATATTATTTCTCCGTTAATACTAGTGGATTAATGCTTGCCATGTAGAATTTAGGTGAGAAAGCAAGATGGTTGAGGAAGAATGACAAGTCAACCTCCTTCAAAGACAAATCCAAATGGTGTGTGTATCATGAAGATTTTGGCCACCTGACTGATGAATGCATTGCATTAAGAAGGGAGATTGGTTACCTCCTCAGCAAGGGTCATTTAAACGAGCCGTTAGGCAAGAAGAAATCAAGGATCCAGGGTCCTGAAAATGCACCAGAAAGAGCTGCTCCACCTCCACCAGACGCTTAAGTGATCAATTTCATTTCTATAGGATCCGACATCTGTGGCACTTCCTTCTCAGTAGCAAAAAGACATGCTAAGGAGACCAAGTTAGAAAGTGGTGATAGACCTATTAGAACTTCCACCTTGACAGATCAAATAATTATATCATTTGATGAAAATGCTCGAGTTAAATATCCAGGATCCTCATCATGACGATTTGGTTATTACATTGTTTATTGCTAATCATTTTGTTCGCAGGATTCTTATGGACGGAGGAAGTTCTGTGAACAATGTTCAGCTTAATGTACTCAAGAAGATGAACATTGTACCAAGATCCTCAGTCCTGGTCAGGTTCAGTGGTGAAACCATGAAGACGCTGGGGGACATCAAACTTTCAATATACAAAGAGGGAGTTAATTCTATTAAAAAAAAATTGTTTTATCGATAGTTTATCTTGTTGTAATGTAATTCTTGGCAGGCCTTGGATAGATGAGATGAAGGTTGTCCCATCAACCTATCATCAATGTGTGAAGCTACCAACCCCTTGGGGAGTGGTGAAGATAGACAGTGATCAGCAAGAGGCTAAGAACTGCTACACTTCATCGATGAAACCGGTATCGAAACCAAAGACAACATAGCAATTACAGAAGCCTGCAAGGGATGTCATGGAGGCAAAGGAACAAGATATCAAAAAAGTAACTTTGGAACCTGGGGATCCTGACATCAAGGTGTTTGTAGGATCAGGGATCCTTGACAACATAGAACAAGATCTGATATCCTTCCCAGAAGAAGAAAGTCTACCTTTGCATGAAAACATGAAGATATTACATGTATTTCTAAAGATAGTATTACACTTAAATTGGGCATAGATAAATCTTTCAGGCCTATCTATCAAAAGAGAAGTAAATTTGTACCTGAGAGAAATGTTATCATCCAAGAAGAGGTAGACAAACTTCTAAAGGCAGGTATGATTAGAGAGGTAAAATATCCAAGATGGTTAGCCAATGTAGTGGTAGTACAAAAGAAAAATGGAAAGTGGGGGGTATGTGTCGATTATACTGATTTAAATAAGGCATGTCCTAAGGATCCTTTCGGACTTCCACACATTGACTCCATGGTGGATGCAACAGCCGGTCATGAGTTGCTTACCTTTATGGATGCTTTATCTGGATTTCAACAAATTCAGATGGAACCGTCTGATCAGGAGGATACTGCATTCATGACTCCTACTGGTATCTATTGTTATATTGCTATGCCCTTTGGACTAAGAAATGCAGGTACGACATATCAAAGATTGGTGAACATGATGTTTAAAGACCAGCTTGGTGATACCATGGAAGTCTACATAGACGATATGGTAGTCAAATCAAAGAAGGCAGAGGATCACCTCCAGGATCTTGAAGTAGCATTCAATATCCTTAACCAATACAATATGTAGCTCAATCCTTCAAAGTGCCACTTTGGTGTAAAAGCTGGAAGATTTCTTAGATACATGGTGACCAATAGAGGGATAGAAGCTAGTCCTGAACAAATTAAGGCCATTATAAACTTAAAGTCCCCAACAAGTGCAAAGGATGTCCAAAGATTGACAGGGAGAATTACAGCGTTAAATAGGTTCATCTCGGTCTTCAGAGAAATGCAAAGACTTCTATGACATCCTGAGGAAAAACAAAAAGTTTGAATGGACTGAAAAGCATGAAGCTGCATTTAAAGCTCTTAAGGATTGTGTATCCTCAACACCGCCGTTGATGAAGCCAGTGGATGGTGAACCCTTATCCCTATATCTAGCCGTCTCAGGTAATGTTGTAAGTGCTGTGTTGGTTAAGGATCATGAAGGACAACAACATCCTGTCTATTATGTAAGTAAGAGCCTTCTTGATGCTAAAGCCATATATTCTCACCTAGAAAAGTTAATCCTTGCTTTAATTATGGCTTCAACTAAGTTAAGATGTTATTTTGAGACTCATACTATTATTGTCAAAACTAATTTTTCAATTAAGAATGTTCTTAGAAAACCCGAGATGTCAGATAGGATGGCTAAGTGGGCAGTGAAACTCAATTCCTTTGACATAAGATATGAGCCCAGGACCGCCATCAAATCACAAGCACTTGCTGACTTTGTGGCATATTTTAGTGATGACTTGCAGAAAGAGGTTGAACTTGAAGTCCAACAACTTGAAGAAACCAATGATCCCCTGGATACTCTTCACTGATGGAGCATCAAACATTAAAGGAACATGATTAGGCATAATACTAAAATCACCACAGGGAGACATAATACCCTAGTCTATAGCTTGTTACTAATAATGAAGCGGAATATGAAGCATTAATAGCATGTTTGCAATTAGCCAGACTAATGAGGATCATGTATCTTTAGGTTTACATAGATTCATTGCTAATTACTAACCATTTAAATGGTTCATATGCTGTAAAAGATGAACAACTAATGAAATATTTAGATGTAGTAAAGGAACTTGCAAAATCCTTGGATTCTTTTAGCATAATATAGGTACCAAGAGAGGAGAATGCCGGGGTAGATGCTTTAGCAAATTTAGGATCAACCCTGAAAATCCTAGAGGATATAAAGATACCTATCAGTAATATCCTCTTTCCTGCAATTGGAGAACATGAAGCAATAGAGGTAGAAAAGGATACTCCAGGAGAATCTAAGGATCCTCAAATGGATTCAGGATCAAGGATCCTTCTGTCACACCCCGATATTTCCATGTATTACCGGTGGGCCCGGTGGGGAGTATCATGACGTAGTTGATATCGTCATAGTCAAATGTATACAGTTCAATGCACAGCGGAAGTCTTGGATGAAAATAATATTACAAACCAAAATACAAAGTATAATTAAATATTATACAAACAGTTGTATATGGATCCACAGGCGGATCTTAAAACAGAAATATAAATATTGTCCAACAGACTTAGACGTTCAGAACTTGCAAGATTCTTTATTAACGCCCCGAGCTCCCAGCCAATTACGTACGGTACCTGTCACTTAGTCTTTTTGGAAAAATACGTCAGTTTACACTGGTAAATACAATTAACCAACCCTTTTGAAAACATTTACGAAAATTGGTTTAAATGTACAAGGCACAAACATTTTATAACTTGGGACAATTATATTAATAACAATCTTGTATCAGATTTACATGTTTGTCCAATATTTAGGGCCGGTATAAAAGCCGAATAAGATTAATCGACACACCACAAATATAAACTCACAAGAAGTTTCCTCACGAGTGAGTATATCTTTTACATATGCAACAATTAGGTGTATGCCTACGCCCCGTGCTTAAGTCGTGGCCATTCACGCTTTTTGAATGAGCCGAGGATATCCAGGACACGGTTGTTAACCCCCAATGTTATTTGTTATCAAGCAACACTGATTAAAACGGGATTATACAATTTAAACATATTCGATTAAAAGGTTTCTACACCCGACCAAGCGGTAATAATTTACCGTATCCCAAGCCCGTATAAGGAAAATAAGTTAAAAGTATTTACCTGAGCTAAAAATGTAAATTAAACTCAGCCATATATTCTAATCAGCAAGTTCAAGTATTTCTACCGGGGCTCTCAATCTGGAACTAAGGTTTTATTAACCTATTAGATTCCTAACGGGTCTTATTTAAGTTGTAACTTAGACTGGTTAGTTTTAAAGAAAGGTTTACGGTACGAAACATGAGATTAAGCGATGACCGGATTGGAATGTGATTTAGACCCAACAAGTATGAAGACTTACATAAAATGGGTAAACTAAATACATTCTGGATTTTGAAATAAAAATGATAAGGTTTGACCCGTTTCGGTAATTTATGCAAACTAGTCACGTACCGAACGCGTATAAGCATAACGGGTAACTAGATAAGACAAGTACAAGTTCCATAAGTTATTATGCTTAAAATATATTGTGATATCAGTAGGATATCTTCAATTATGCCCAAAACGAAATTAAAACCAAATTAAGCCCCGAAAGGGTAATTTGATCATTTTTAAAGTTTATAAAAGAGGTTTAATAGAAAACTGAGGTTTTGGCCTAATATATTCAGTAAAAATATTTATTTTATCAAGTTATATCAGTAAGATATCATACATATGTGAGGTTTATCATTTATGCTAAACTATGCACCGTAAGGGCATTTTGGTCATTTCACATATGCTTTTAAGGTTAAATTTGGAAGTCTGAGTTCAAGACTTATACTTACTGTTAAAGTATCAAAATATATTTATAAAATCAGTATGTAACAAGTCTTAGGCGTGAAATATGGTTTTAAACCATACTATGCGCCTAATTAGCGTAAAAGTCGGTAATTGACGATATTCATGATGTTTATAAAATTCTAAATTTTTTATCAGTATTTAATGCTTAAAATATTCTATTTATTATATAACATCAGTAGAAAAAGGTTTGGCATGCAAATCATATGTAAAACTCATTTTATTAATGAAAAGGGTATTATCGTCAACTACCGAATTTATACGAGAACTCTAGGTTATGGTCAGTATAAAATTTAACAAAAATTTCCAAAATTACCTAAAAATTATATCATACCAGTGGGTAGAAAGTTTGGTGCCAAAATATGGGTTTAAATATGATTTATGTTAAAAATGTCATTTAATTAACAAAAAGTTCTATTTTACGCTATCTTGCATAACTTTTGATTGGGACCATAAACTGATGTCAAATTTTATGGACATACTTATTTTTCAGAAATAAAACTTTTTGTCCTCTCACATTTTCAAAAGTCCCATTTTTATAACATAAGGACATAAATGTCAACTTTTAAGCAAATAACGGAAATTGCAATGTAATATGATTTCTAAGGGACCTGATGTATAACCTCAGAGGGTTATACTAACATGGTCACAAAGGAACCCTAAGCCATATCTAAGCTAAGCTAATTCGGGTCAGAACTGAAAGCCAAAGCAAAAGTCTACTTTTGCGACTTTCGGTTGCGAACCGAGCCTAATACTCAGAATTATCGGGTTGAACATGCCAAAACATGTTCTTATATTATTTACCAAGTTATTTAAGTGATAAAATATATTTTATAGCTTCTACATTATTAGTTATAAATTATTTTATAAAAACTGACCCGTTTGACATTTCTGTTCATAACTTTGACCCAATAATTGACTGACTAAATGTGATAATTAAGAGGTGCCCTTTTGAGGGTTTATCACCTACTTAATTACCAACACATAGCCACTTTCAATTCGAATAATGGCTGGACCGTTAGTGATTAATCACAAAGTCAAAGTATAATTACGATATCTTTGACTTTTGGTCATTAAGCTAATAAAAACTTAACTAAGGAAGCTAAGAACACTCACAATGGTCCTTAGCACGAAGATTATACTTGAGAAAGCTTCCTAGAAGACCAGGATGCTATAGAGATCGGTTGAGAGTGAAATTTTTTTGAAGTGCAAGTTCAAGAATCCAAAACATGGCCCTTTATATAGAAATTTGAATGCTCTAGGATCATTGCAGCTGTTATGGGAGGTCATCAGATGTTAACAAGTGTCCCCATGGCAGTAAAAACCACTTGCACAGTCCTGGTAACGAAAAACTAGCATGCAATGGCGGTGAACAGGCTGTAACATGCAGCTGTCCAGTTTTTGGTCGCTGGTGACTTAGTCGCGGCCCGCGTAGACTTCAGAGAAGGTCTACGCGCCCCGCGAGAACCCTTAAATCCGGTAAAAACTTTCCCAGCTTTGCATTTTCAGTCCCTGGTCCATATTTAGTTTAAATAACTTTCATTAATTGCAGTATTAACCCCCCATAGTTAACTTTTAAGTGCCTTGGGTCATAAGATTAACTTTGTTAAGCTCCTGGTTAGCTGTGAGACCACTCGAAAAGTCTTGATTGCATCGAAACTCTATAAAATCAATATCCGACATCCGCGAGAATATGATAAAATGTTACAAGGCTTTGGGATTGTTAAAAGGTCACTCAGAGGTAACATTTTAACATGTTGACACGTTTAACCCTCGTGCTTTGTAAATTCTAAATTTTAAGCATAAACGTCTTTTTGCGTCAGATATTATATTTAACAAAGAATACGAACATCGTGTAAGGTCAATCAGAGCACAAGCTTGGCATGTTGACAATTTTGATCCTTCCACAAACATCTTTACACTAATTGACCACTTTAGTCCCTCAAAGTTATCTTATCACATGTTTAATGTTATGACACGTGTCGTTATTGCATTGGACATGATTTTTGCGAGGTGTTACACCTTCCAATCATGAAATTCATTCAAAATAGAGAGATCCCTTCGGGAGAAAATTCTAAAGCCTTCAGAACCAATGTATCCCAATTTATTATATTACAAGATACTTTATATAAAAAATCTCTTGCAGGTCCCTATCTACGATGTATTGAGATCCTGAAATCCAAGAAGTATTAAGATTTCCACGAAGGAGATTGTGGAAACCATACAAGGGCAGGACATTGTTCTCTGGAATACCTAGGACAAGTTACTTCTGGCCCACAATGAAGAAGGATGCTATTAACCGCTCAAGGAAATGTGATGCTTTTCAAAGGCACAACAACATTCTACACCAGCTAGCAAAACCTCTATATCCTATTATCTCTCCTTAGCCATTTATGAAATGGGGAATGGATATAGTGGGAAAGTTACCAAAGGCACCAGGTGGAAAGGTCTTCATGCTTGCTATGACTGGTTACTTCTCCAAGTGGATCAAGGCAGAAGCATTCGTTCAAGTCAGGGAGAAGGAAGTGATATCCTTTATTAAAAGAAATATTATTATTAGATTTGGTATTCCCTCCGAAATTATATGTGACAATGGATCCCAATTTATTTGGAAAAGAACAACTAACTTTTATGACATATGGGGAATAAGAATGATCACTTCTACACCAGTTCATCCACAAGCTAATGGCCAAGCGCAATCAAGCAATAAGATTATTATCAATAATTTGAGTAAGAAGCTAGGATCCAAGAAAGGGAAATGGGCTGAAGAATTACCATATGTTCTCTTGGATGATTGAAAAACTCCAAAGAATGCCACAAGCCAAACACCATTTTCTTTAGTCTTTAGAGCTGAAGCTGTAATCCCTACAGAAATGGTGGTTCCCACAGCCAGAACAAGCATCCGTGACCCTCAATCAAATAGTGAAAATCTGATCTAGGATTTCGATACTGTTGATGAACTTAGAGACCTAGCAAGTATAAGAATGGCTAGCTACCAACAAAGGATGGCTAGGGCATACAATAAGAATGTCAGATTCAGAAGGTTTCAAGTAGGAGATTTGGTATTAAGGAAAACATTCCAAAACACTACTAACCAGACAGATGGAAAGTTACCGCCTAAATGGGAAGGCCCCTACTTGGTTGAATTAGAAGCTGAAAAGGGGGCATATCGTTTGTTAAATATGGAAGGTGATCTACTACCTAATGTTGGTAACATTTAATTTTATTGTTTATTTCGTTTCATAGTTTGCTTATTCACTGTCAAATAAGGATGTAAATATGTTTAACATCTACTTTCACCAAACTTTAAGTTCTTGTAGAAGTTATTGACATCGAGTGGTTCAACAAAGGTTAAAGGGGTTGGCCACCTCTCTCATACGTTTAAGGTATCTAACACCTTCTAAGGTTTAAAGGTTTTCACCTTTCACACGAATTGGGTTTTGACACCCCGTCAGTAGCGCATGTTATCCAAGTATGGTTCGAGGCAATGGGACCAGTACACGCTTACTGGATGACAATTTCATTGATGTTGGCCATTGTAGGATCCTAACTATAATGGTAAACGTACCATACATCCGTTATCCGAAGGTTTTTGATGTGTGCAAAATGCAATATATAAATTACATCAAATGTGGCACAAAACTAACCCTTTTTTAGTACTAATGTTGGAAAAAGTGTGTTTTTGTCTTCCTTTTGTATTTTCAGGAATTAATGAGCTCAAATGAACAAAAGAAGCAAAAAGGCAGCTAAATCTAACATAAATACAAGAAAAGGAATAAACGTGGCATGCCCGACCCCTCGACAGCATCTTCCCAAGCAAAAACAAGAGAACAGAAGGCTGAACACGCCCCGTGCTCACTGAGCATGGGGGCATGCCCAAGTATCTGCAGAAAAGAAAAAGTTTTAGAAGCTTCTATCACCCACCATGGGGGAGTGTCCAGCGGACACGGGGCCGTGGTCAACTCTAAGATTCGCAGAATCTGGGAAAATCTTGATAGTACAGATACGCTTTTGCACACGGGGTCGTGCCCATCGGACACGGGGGCGTGGTCAACTAATGCAGACAAATTGCATTTAGTGAAGAAAGAGAAGACGGGTGGACACTGGGCCGTGCCCAATGGACACGGGGCCCTGTCCGGGCTTCTGTGCAGGTTATAAATAGGGATGCTTGGCTCATTTTCAAACCATCCCTTGGCAAACCACCTCTCTCACACTTCACCCACCCACTACCACCATCACAACCCACATCCACCACCATCATCCATCATCCATCATAGAGTGTGTGAGTAGTCTCGGGATCCAAGATTGATCGTAAGAGTTCTTGACAATCAAAGGCCATGTTTGCCTAAGTCTCTTACATCACTTGGTGAAGACAAGTGTTTAGTGTAATACTTTTTATTTTTAATATTTTCGCACTTTTTATTTGGTTATGTATTAATGACTTTAATAACTAGTTTCTTATGCTGAAGGTGAGTATTCCTTATCGTTTGTCCGTGGTGTCTTGGCATTATTTTACTGTCTATATAAAATAAAAGATTTTCAACATTCATATCTCCACGGTCTATAGGGAGGTATGTTGGCTACCAGGTCGGGGGTTAAGGGAACGGTTTGGAAAGAGTCTTGCCTTGTTCAGTGTATATATCCTACAAGGACCTGGGTTAACTTTAGTAGGGCCTCCTTCAATACCCACAGGTATTGGATGGCGGGGGTCCGAACTCCTTGACCCCCTCATATGTAAACTACTATTAAAACTTTAACCCGGCTACTTAGAACTGTATCCCTGCTGAGTCAGACTACTTAGCCGAGGGTAACGTCATCTCCAGAAGAGGGGCCTACCACAATATGCATTAATAACTTAATTAATTATCTTTCAATAATCCAACCCTTTAGGATTGTATCCTTGCTGACTCAAACTAATGGGTTGATGGTAACGTCAGCTTCAGAAGAGGGGCCTACTACAATAACTAAGATAATCTCTTAAAAAGTTCAAAAGTGCGGAAATAATCAAAGGTTACACTAAATACGAGTCGGATCCAAGTGATTCATCTTGTCTATCTGTTTTTATTTTATTTTATTTTTCAGCATTTTAGTTAGTTTTATTTTTTTCTAGTTTAAAACGTTTTTCTAAACTTTTGATTTGATTAGACGTTGAGGATAAACTGGTATTAAAAGTTCTTGTGTCCTTGGACGACCTCGGTATCTTACCAACACTATACTATGCTCACGATGGGTGCACTTGCCCATATGTGTGTCTAGTGTTAGTAAATATCGTGTTTTATAAATTTAAAACTTGGCTAAAAACTGTTAAAGGGCTTAAAATATACATTAAAAACTATACGACACTTCACACGCATCAAGTTTTTGGCGCCGTTGCCGGAGACACAAGGATTTTAAGAAAGTTAGGAATCAACGGCCTAATCAGTTTTTTCTTATTTCTCTATTTTTTTAGGATTTTTTTTTAGATTTTCAGCTTCTGCAGAACTCAGCACGGGGCGTGCCCGCTGAACACGCCCCCGTGCCCAATCTTTGGTACTAGCAATCCTGTTTTAAGTCAGACAGTAAGCTGAACACGAGGCCGTGTCCACTCAACACGCCCCGTGCCCAAGTTTCAGTTACTGAAAACAGAACCGTAAGATCCCGACAGTTGGTAATTTCTGACACAAACATGAGTGATACTAATATTTTTTACTTTCGGCACTCTTATGGTACGTGGTGTCAAATATGTGGTGGCCCTCATAAAGATTTAGAATGTTATTTTCTAAATTATAAGCCCCATTATATAGACCCATTTTTTCCTGTAGCCTTAAGAGGGGCGAAAGTAAAAATAATCCCTATCTCTCCCTCGAATGCTCTCAATCAACCCTTCTAGGAGAAATGCTTCTCGATGAATTATTTCAAATGGAATATCTAATTCTTAATTGGGTAAAAGAACTTGAGATGGATATCATTAATTCACCTCAAGAAGAAGCCCAAGAAGAATTATTGAGATTGCTTTCGAATACAAACAACTTCGTTGTTCCCGAAATCAACTCTAACTCTAGCGAGGACTTGAGCGATAGTCGTACCTGTGTCGATTGTGCCGTGAAGGACTCCCCATCGACTTCGTTCGGTGCATACATAGACCTGAGTGATTCGGCATACACATTCTTTAATGAGAGCCCGGGAAAGGGTTGGACTTGTCCACCTACATTTAGCACAGGAATCACCCTCACCGACAACCTCTTGCGTTCTCGTCTTAGTCTAGAGCAATTAAGGTATCTCAGGCACTTTGGGGTTGTTCTATCCAGTAAGGAACCACCCGATCCGGATGAATTCCTTAAAAATAGAAGAAACTTCATAAACAGCCTCTAGACACGGGGCCGTGTCCAGGTCAGCACGCTCCCGTGTCCACCCAAAGATTCCCGTCTGATTTCATGTCAGAATACGAACACAATGTGTCAGGATCTTGCCTACACACGGGGCCGTGTCCAGCCGACACGGGGCCGTGTGCAGCGTGCTGTCATTTTTTATAAATGCAGCAAGATTCCTGCACATTTGGACCACTCCAAAGACAAAGATCTGGTGGATCTTCACACATACCATCCTAGGTATATTCTAAAGAAGGTTCCCAACAACCATCTTGTCTTTTCCACTTTTATCCATTACCTTCTTCTTCAATTTTTCCTTAATACCACCATTAGAGCTTGAAATCTCCATAATTCCAAGCTTTATTGAGATGTTTGTTAGATTTTTATTCAAGAAATCTTGTTAAAAATAAGTTCTACAACAATGTTTTAAATTGTTTCTGCTTAAAAACGTTTTAAAAATCACGAAAACAAATTAAAACTCCAAGATTCCTTGTTTCAAAAAATCTGCAGAAAACTGAACACGGGGTCGTGCTCATCGAGCACGGGGCCGTGTCCGAGGTACTGTTTCTAAAAAAAAGTGAACTCTTTTCGGTATGTTTTCTCAGAATGGCGAGCAGAACTAGCGGAACATCTTCATCGCACTACAGAAACAACCGACAAGGGAGAAGGTCATCAACGGTTGAAGATTCTCTTGTAAACCACGTTTACGCTTTAAGAGAAGCTATTGATGAAATGACGGGAGTGGAAGAAGCATTGGTCGACCGTATCAATCATTTGACGGTGGGACTAGAGGGATGACTTCTAGAGGTCAACCTTTTGCACCAAAGGTTGAACATTCTCGCTTCTCCTCCTTTGGTGCCAATTATCACCCAAAGGGCATGGAACGTGGTACCGGAAGTCATCATACCGTTCGAATGGTACACCATACACCAGGAGCCCCCTCGAGACATACTACAAGGGGTTCCGGTTGGTGTCACCCCCCCCCCCCCCACACAGGATGTTGAGGAAAACGAGCCCGGCTTCTTCCTCCCAAGAGAAATAGAAGAATGGCTCTAACCACATCTAGGGAATACCCCTCAGTCTAAAAAGTTCTACGAGCCTTTTAAATACCGGAAAGCTATTTCCGGAATTTTGATTAAAGTAGAACTCCTTAGGATGATTTTATGTACCATTTGACTCATCTATCTTAGGACCTTTAGTTTTTATTTTTCCGCCTTGTCTTTAAATTCTCTAGGACCTTATGTAATGTGCTAGTTTTAATGAATGAAGGTTTCAATTAATTTGGTGTTTGGATGATGATGTAATGGGTAAAACACACTTGGGATGGTGAAGGATACCAAGGGAAACTTGCACCAGCACCCCATGCACAAAAACAGAGCCTCCCACTGATTTTTCTTCATTACAACAAGTTCAGCACGGGGCCGTGCTCATCCAACACGCCCCGTGCTCAACCATCTGCAGAAAAAAATGCCCAGTTCAGGTACCTGGACACGGGGCGTGCTCACTTAACAAGCCCCCGTGTCTAGCCTTCTGTTACTTTACTTTATTTTCTGTTACTTGCGATCTGAACACGGGGCCGTGTCCAGACGCCCAGTAACGTAAAATTTTGCTTTTTCACATCTTTTTACACATTCAATCAACCTAAAAACTTATTTTTGGGACACATTGAGGACAATGTGTAATTTAAGTGTGGGGGGGGGGGATGCTAAAACCTGAATTTTGCAAGTCCTAATTACAAGCTTTACACAAAACTCTATTGGAACCGCTAAACACCCCAAATTTTTTCAAATTTTTTTACTTGTCTAGGTTTAATTTGGGAATTTCAAATTCTAAAAAGGTGATATTTTTACAAATTTACAACCGATAGCGTCGTGATAAAAAGAACTAACATAAGAAAATTATGAAACGGCATGACAAATCTAGTTAAAATTTGATTATATATACTTGATCACATAAAAACCCATTCCCACAAAAAGTGAGCTTTGAGCCTTTATTGAGCATACAAATACACATCTTTAAACTAAATACTCATTTTTCGTTTCTTGTGTGAATAGCCGCTTGGTTTCTTACAACTCTAGAACTTGCCACGATGATACATTCCCGTTCCTTACCAACTTAAACCCGAGTAAGTAAATGATGGAGGCATTAGGACTAACCCTTTTTATTTTAACACCATTATTTTCTTTTTTTACCACCTACCCAAAATCCCCCTAGTTAACCCCTTTGAGCCTAAACCTTTTCATTTCTTAACCCAAAACAAACACCCTTTTACCCACCAAAACCCTTTTTCATTTTAAACCCTTTATTTTAGTAACAAAGCTCGGTTTTTCATATGACCTTCCTTCTAAAAAAAAAATTGATGATGATGAAGCCAAAAGAATTAAACAAACAAGTTTATCAAAAAGAACTTTGTTTGAAGAATTGCTTCATCAAAATAAAAAGTTACAAAAATAAAAAGTCTTACGAAAACCGATGCTTTTTACGCCTTTCGCCATTTTCTACTAACCACTAACCCAACCACCTACCTTTAACCCAAGCCTAACCGTTCCCCAAAGTACTCTTGATATTTACAAAGGTATATAGTTAAAAACGAGGAGGATTGATTGCTTGGCAAGCTTATGGTAGAAGTAAGTTCCATGCCGCTCTCAAGTGTTTCACAAAAATACATTTTCGGCCGAGTGTTGAGTGATCCCCCGTGAGGTATGTGAACTTGTATATAAATGGAATTTTAAAAAAGGCATGTTATGCCCTAATAAGTAATTTATCTTATGTAATGTTTTAAATAAATCATGACGAATGGGATTGTAAATAAATAAAAATAAAACTTAATAAAGAATCTTGGAAATCCCGACACTCTATGACAAACCCAAAACCTTCTCTTCTACCCATTCCATTTGGGAGTGTAAAGCCACATTATAAAGAGTTTTGCTTGAGGACAAACAAAGATTCAAGTGTGGGGGAATTTGATGTGTGCAAAATGCAACATATAAATTACATCAAATATGGCATAAAACTAACCCTTTTTTAGTACTAATGTTGGAAAAAGTGTTTTTTGTCTTCCTTTTGTATTTTCAGGATTAAATGAGCTCAAATGAACAAAAGAAGCAAAAAGGCAGCTAAATCTAACATAAATACAAGAAAATGAATAAACGTGGCATGCCTGACCCCTCGACAGCATATCCCTAAGAAAAAACAAGAGAACAGAAGGCTGAACACGCCCCGTGCTCACTGAGCACGGGGGCGTGCCCAAGTGTCTGCAGAAAAGACAAAGTTGTAGAAGCTTCTATCACCCACCACGGGGGCGTGTCCAGCGGACACGGGGCCATGGTCAACTCTAAGATTCGCAGAATCTGGGAAAATCTAGATAGTACAGACACGCTTTTGCACACGGGGTCGTGCCCAGCGGGCACGGGGGCGTGGTTAACAAATGCAGACAAACTGCATTTAATGAAGAAAGAGAAGACGGGTGAACACGGGGCCGTGCCCAATGGACACGGGACCGTGTCCGGGCTTCTGTGCAGGCTATAAATAGGGATGTTTGGCTCATTTGCAAACCATCCCTTGGCAAACCACCTCTCTCACACTTCACCCATCCACCACCACCATCACAACCGACATCCACCACCATCATCCATAATCCATCATAGAGTGTGTGAGTAGTCTCGGGATCCAAGATTGATCGTAAGAGTTCTTGACAATCAAAGGCCATGTTTTCCTAAGTCTCTTACATCACTTGGTGAAGACAAGTGTTTAGTGTAATACTTTTTATTTTTAATCTTTTCGCACTTTTTATTTGGTTATGTATTAATGACTTTAATAACAAGTTTCTTATGCTAAAGGTGAGTCTTTCTTATCGTTTGTCCGTGGTGTCTTGGCATTATTTTACTGTCTATATAAAATAAAAGATTTTCACCATTCATATCTCCACGGTCTATATGGAGGTATGTTGGCTACCTGGTCGGGGGTTAAGGGAACGGTTTGGTAAGAGTCTTGCCTTGTTCAGTGTATAGATCCTGCAAGGACCTGGGTCAACTTTAGTAGGGCCTCCTTCAATACCCACTGGTATTGGATGGCGGGGGTCCGAACTCCTTGACCCCCTCATATGTAAACTACTATTAAAACTTTAACCCGGCTACTTAGGATTGTATCCCTGCTGACTCAGACTACTTAGCCGAGGGTAACGTCACATCCAGAAGATGGGCCTACCACAATATGCATTAATAACTTAATTAATTATCTTTCAATAATCCAACCCTTTAGGATTGTATCCTTGCTGACTCAAACTACTGGGTTGAGGGTAACGTCACCTTCAGAAGAGGGGCCTACTACAATAACTAAGATAATCTCTTAAAAAGTGCAAAAGTGTGGAAATAATCAAAGGTTACACTAAATACGAGTCGGATCCATGTGATTCATCTTGTCTATCTGTTTTTATTTTATTTTATTTTTCAGCATTTTAGTTAGTTTTATTTTTTCTAGTTTAAAACTTTTTTCTAAACTTTTGATTTGATTAGATGTTGAGGATAAACCGGTATTAAAAGCTCTTGTGTCCTTGGACGACCTCGGTATCTTACCAACACTATACTACGCTCACGATGGGTGCACTTGCCCATATGTGTGTCTAGTGTTAGTAAATATCGTGTTTTATAAATTTAAAACTTGGCTAAAAGTGTTAAAGGGCTTAAAATATACATTAAAAACTATACAACACTTCACACGCATCAGTTTCTAACATTTTCATGTTAGCTAAGGTTTTGGCATTTTCATGTCACTCAAGTTTGGGCTTGTCCTTGTTTGAGCTTGTCCCCAGTATTTATGGGCTTATCCCCAGTATGTTTGGGCTTGTCTCCAATTTGTTTGGCTTAGTCCTAAGTTGTTTTTAACAGGTTTATGAGAATACGGAAGGTTCACGGATCCTTTTGAGAGGATCAAGGATCCTAGAAATTTGCATTTCTATGCTTAATTTATCTACTATGTAGTAATGATCTAAGGTGTTTAATCCTAACTTGGATTTCGTGGTATGTCTTCTATTTACCTTGTTTCTTTTGTTAGCTAATTCCATTCTAAGCTTTTACTGAAAAAAATAAATGATTCTTACATATTCACACAACAACTTAATTTTATCAAACAGTATACTCATTTTTTAAAACCATACATATCAAACAGGATTTTGAAAAGAACAAGTACCACAAGGTATAGTTGAAAGTTTAGTTTTATTAAGCACCACCATAAGTACCAAAATCATCAGCGCGGGCTTAACCAGCAATCATGGACCATCCATCTGGGCTGAATTGAGTGTTACTAGTTGTTAATGTCTATGTAGGAAATAAAAAGGAGGAGCAATAAAGGCTTTATCCCCAAAAAAGAGGATCCATCCACCTTTATCACCCCCCCCCCCCACAATTGTTCAAAGGATCAGGGATCCTTAACCTAAAGACTATTGTTTAAAGTTATTATAGACCAAATGTTCATCAAAAAATACCAACCAAAAGCATTAAAAAAGTGGGCACAGGCCTAGGCATTAACATGCTTCATCGCCCACTGTTGAAGCATCACCACCTGTTGCGTCACTATCACCGGTTCCACCATCAACCTCCTTGGCTCCACTCGTCCCAGCCTCGGCCGCCTTCTCCGCTGCAGGCTCCAACTCATCATCTCCACCAAGCTTTAAAAGGGTTTATTCCCAAGAAGCCAGATCCCAGGCGAAGCTGTCGAATTTAGGATTACCGGCCTCCCTTGCCATCTTGATCTTTGCCTGCAGCACTATCCAAGCAGCACATATCTTCACCTCATCCGTGGCCACCATGACAGCCTCCTGAAAACCCACCTCCGAGAAGTGTAGCTGCTCCTCAAGACTCTTCTTCTCTTTCTCAGGCTTAGAGAGGGCCTTATCCTTGGCATCAACGATGGACCTCATGCCAGCAAGATTCTCTTCAAGCTCAGCTATTTTCTTCTCATAATGGGCCTTCACACGAGTAAAGCCCTGTATACAACAGAACATAAATCAGGATACAATATCGTTGAAAACAAGTAATATTACAACCTCAGGATAAAGGATCCTTACCTCGGTCAAGGAGTCATGTAGTTGCCTCTCCACTTAGAAGGAATCTCCATCGGGCTCAGCAGGCTTCTTCCTCTTAGACCCTACTTTGGCCCTGGTGGTCACTCTCCGAGGCTCCTGGAAGCTTAGGCTCTTGGAGGGCTCCTTCTTGACAATCCTGGGGAAATAGGATGCAAGGCTTTGGACTTCGGGGTCGGTGAACTTGCAGATTTTTTATGAAGGATTCACCAGCAAATTCTGGGACTTAATTTCATCATCTTTATCGGGGCTTACTCTGGGAGAGGATCGAGTACTTATTTTAGCCATAGATTCGGTGAAGAAACAGAAAACAGAGAAGAAAATAAAGAAGAAGGGAAAGAAGGATAACTGAATAATAATTGCCAAAGTGAAGATATATGCCGGATTTCTTGTTCTTTAAAAGAAAAAGGTATTTATCTAGTCCCTAAATATCGCAATGATGGTTATAGTCGGCCAAGTCCCGTCGCTAGCTCATAACTGCTAGTTTGAAATTAATGGCAATATGATAGTTGTGATCAATTATCACATCTGCCATATTGGGGGCAATTGTTAGGGCCTAAGTTTTAACTGTTATGGATCCCATATCCTGAGGCTTATTCTGGATAAATTATCCTTAATGTGTAATATGGGACCTCAGAGAATCAAGGATCCTTGATGTTTAATATGGTTACTAACGATTGTTCTCGAGATTTTCTTATGTTTATATACAAGTGAACTAAGTGGTGGACTAAGTCAAAGAAGGAATCTCGCTAAGAATTCATTACAAGGTTGCACGTGCTTATTCCATGACGGTTATGGGAAGAGGACGTGGGTCTAGCATGATTATCGCACTTTATTGTTATCTTTATTTTCAAAGGGGTTGATCAAGTCATATATACGAATATACACACATATCTACACACACAGAACACACTCAGCATCCACAGCTTAACACTCTCGACAAACATATATTCATCATTGTACCAAGCTTGATCAATTTCCGAAGTTGTATTTGATTTTATTAGCTAATATACTTGGTGGTTGATAGTTTTCACCACCCGAGGTTTTTATGTCGATCTACTAGTGATCAAGGGTTTTTCATCGTACAAATCCTTGTGTTTCATCTACATTTCAAGTTTTGCAATCATTGTATTCACACAAGTACTCTATCTCACAAAATATTTGGTTGCATTATCCTTAGATTGATTTTTGACCAAAACACTAGGTAACATATACCCATCCCTAGTTAATATCAGTACTAGGTAACATCTAATGATTTAAATATGATTATAAAAATATCATTTTTTTCTCAAAATATAAAAAAACATCATACCTTTATTATTTTTTATTTTATAGTAAATAAAATAAGTTAATTAGTTATAACTTTGTATAGAAATAAATAAAATTAAAATATTATATCAAAAACATATCAACTCATAATTTTCTGCTTATCTATCTACTATAATAAAAGAAACCAAGTTTTGGACACGTGTCATTCATAGAACGTATCCTTAAATTTATATTTATCTTATATTAACTAAATAAATAAATAATAAATTAATATTAAATCTTATCATACTTTAATAAAATATTATCCTCAAATCTAAATTGTTAATTTAATATATTTTTAAAACAAATACCTCTCTTTCCTACTTATCTTATATTAAATATATAAATAATAAATTAATATTAAATGTTATCCTAATTTATTAAAAATATAACTTTTTTATTAATTGGTATACAAAATTATATTTATTCAACTCGTGTAAAACGCGGGGTTTTAAAAATATAACTGTTTTTATTATTTACTATACAAAGTTACATTTATATAACACGTGTAATACACAAAGTTTTTAAAGATATAACTTTTTATCATTTGCTATGTAAAATTTGATTTATTCAACACGCGTAATACACGAGGTTTTTACGGAGAATTTTTTTTATTATTTGGTAGATTTTTCAACCCGACTATACACGGGTTTTATAAAGATACGACGTTTTTAGTATTAAATATACAAAAATACATTTATTTAATATGTGTAATACACATGGTTTTTAAAAATATAACTCTTTTTTGTCACACCCTGGCTTTGCGGAAGCGTGGTTAATTTGGTGTGACTTCTTAATACCATAGCTTAACCATAACAAAGCTATATGAAATAAAACCATGCAACATCATCCATTCGATTAAGTTTTAAAAACCAAATACAATAACATTGTCTTAACGGAAACACATCCTAACGACATAAACATTGTTCAACAAACACGACATAACATAAGCATAGTTTAAGGACTGTGACTTGTCCAGGAAAGAGTCACATTCCCTAAACCCGGATGACCTCGTAACTAGTGCAGCGGGAAAACGTGTCATACCGCGCCAGATCCTTTAATTCCCTGAAATACATGTAAGTTGAAAAATCAACAATAATGTTGAGCGAGTTCATGTGTAAGTGAATAAATAAACCTTTGTAAGTATAAAAATAGTCTTGGTATGTAGCAAATAAGGGAATTGAGATCACCAATGGTTTGCAAGGCCACTGATATATGTGAAGTGCAAGTAGGGAGACTCAAACCTAGCAGATTTTGCCACGGCATTAGTATGTGGACAAAGTCACCCCGAGGTCCGTTTCTAGTTTGGCCTAGGGCTGGGCTCGCTACACACAGATAGATCTACCGCTCCTGTCCCTCGGTCCTACCATGAGGACTAATGGCCTCATGTTGCTCCTACCCACTCACGTGATCTAAGTAGTAAACCTCCTTACGCTAACCATACCATGTATAAAGTACTTGTAATCAAAGTAACATGTATTTCACCCCCGCAGTTAAAAACTGAAAACAGTTAAGAGAAAAGAGGGACATGAACTCACAGTGGTGCGTCTCTACCAAGTATACCTCCAAATCAAGCAGCTGTGTGACGACCTACACGTACTAACTCTATTAGACGGACGGCCGTGCCTTAGCTTTAAGGTTTAAGTTTTTGGGAAATAGTTAGACAACTATTTCGTGTTTATATTCTGTATACTTGGTAATCATTTTCCTTCCCAAGGATGGGGGATTTAATACATGTGTGTTCGTAATATATTATTAAGTCTCACTTAAAATATATTTTATTTCTAATCTCAAATATAAATATTCTTCTAAAAAATATTATATTTTCTATTACACATAATTTTCCCCAAAATAATACTTTAACAAAAATACGCGTTCATGAATATTTCCTTAAAATGCGTAAGTTACGTTTTAACGATCGAGTGGTAATAATAATTACCGGTGTAACTTATATATTTATCGTAGAGACGTTCGTATTATTTTGGATCCATTAACATTCGATAGTATTATCTTCACCCTAAAAATAATACTAGTATTTTCACAAAATAATCATAAACACATATCAAGTGACTTTATGAAAAATATATATACTAAATATATATTTACCAAGTTTTATTTTGTGAAATCCCACCTCCGATGTTTTGTAAATAAAGTCGTGGCGAAATTTATAATTTGAAAACAAGTCGAAAAGTATTTCTAACACTTATAGTGAAAATAATTCTCAGTGTTAGGTTTTAGAAAAATTTCGCCAGAGTTTCCTCTGTAACTGGAGGTGGCCACGCTTTCAAGCGTATCATTTTCTTTTATAATCAAATCAACCATTTTTCTTATTTCACCAAAACAACGTTCAAGACAACAAACTAGTTAATAAACATGTATAACTCGCAAAAATCACATGAACTTGTGGTTTTCTAATATTATGAAGTAAATCCCATTACTTTTAGCGGATCTCTATATTAATCCATCCGATTTTGTAAAAACCTCGTTTTTAGAGAAATTCCATCTTTACAACTTCTCGTCATCTTTTCCCAAAAATAGTTATTTTGTCGAAACTTAGTGTTACACAAGTATTTACACACTTGTGTGTTTGCTAAAATCATTCTTGTTTATGAAAGATCCGTCTTTAAAAGTATGTTTTCTCTTGACACGTGGTCCTTTGAAAATACCGCTTGTAGATCCGTAGATCTACTAGTTTTAAACACTATTTCACAAGCTACATCGCTTTTACACAAGTTCATGATTCGTGTGTGGTAGAGTTTCATCCTTTAACCCTTGTTACTTCCAAAACAACCTTATGTCATGATCCAAGATCATGACCAATCCGGGTTAAACGATGATCCGAGCTACCACAACATAGATCGGGTCCAAATAATTACACAAATCAAATACTACAAGATTTACACAACATATGAGCTTTTAACCATCACTTTTAGTGTTTTTAGTAGACTTTTATACTTCATCTTGTAAGATTACGAGTTTTAACCGTTACAAATCATTTTAACCACTTCAAAATAGTTCGAGAAGGTGATTCAAGCAACTTACTACTAGCTCGAGGCTAGGGAAGAAACTAGTCGCAAAATGAGAGGATAAAAGCAATAGAGTGAGGTCCTTCGCCTTCCGATTGCACCAAGCCTCCTTATACGTGATCCTTAACGCTTGTGTGATCTTGGAATAGCTTGAACTAAACTCGAAAAATTGATGGATTGTGTAGGGGTGTTCGGCCGTAGCTTCTTGAGAGAGAGAGAGAGAGAGAGAGAGAGAGAGAGTGTGTTGTGATGTGTTGAGATAATGTGTTAAGTGTAGATCTTATAGACAATTAGTGTGATCATTAACCAATGGTTACTATGCTAGCTAGATATTGAACACACAAGATTATTATAATCAAATAAAGGACAATGTGTCACCACATGGTGACCGAGTTCGGTTGGGGGGGGGGGGGTAATCCGGTTGGTTTTCAACTAAACAGTTAGACATTAGTTAGGTTAATCTAGTTAGTTAAGTGATTAACTCGGTTACTAATGTGTTGTGCTTTATGGCGGGCGTTAGGGTATTCAGGGACCCTAACTGGCTCAGAAAAAGACGAACAATGTTAATGACAATATTTTCATGTTCCGGGTATAGTCCGGTTGTTTGGTTGGATAGTAATCCGTTAAAGTGCTTAACAAAGCTTTAAAGTGTCGTTATTATTATTTTTAGTGACACAACTTATTCCTGACACCTTGGAAGGTGTCTAGTAATATTTTTCTCATGTTTTGGCACTTTATTGAGTAGCTAGATGCTGAATTGTTTATTAAAGTGCTGAGTTTTTGTGCTTAGAGCACGTTTTAGGCACTTCTGGTCATTGTAACTTATTCCTAGAGACGCAGTTCTACAACCCTTATATCCCTACACTCACCACTAGTGTAGTAAAATATTTCTGGCTCATACAGGCCTTAGAGGCAGTGTCTGCCTGATGCTGGCTTTATCAGCATGCTCAATAGGTTATCCGTTATGGTGCTACTGTGCTTTTTGTGCATCATGTTTGTCACTAAAGTTCAGCATGTAAATAATGTAGTGACGGTAAGTAAAGTATGGTGCAGGTATATGCATGTATCAGAAATCAAATAGCAGCTCATGAGTAATTTCAAACAAGCACAGTAATTAAGCAGTAATTAATTATTAATTAAGTCGTACGGATACCTGGTTTAGTGAGGGTTGTCACATTCTCCCCCCGTTAGAAAAATTTATTCCCGAAATTTTAAGTTCTGCTTGTAGATGCAGGGTTCTTAGGAAATAGGTGGGGGTATTTCTCTTTCATCCGGTCCTCACGCTCCCAGGTGTATTCAGGACCATGTCTGGCATTCCAACAAACTTTGACGAGCTTGACACTGCTCCGGCGGGTCTTGTTTACTTTCCAATCCGTAACCTCAACCGGTTCTTCAACGAAATGGAGCGTGTCGTCAACATGAATCTCGTCGATGGGAATGGCAATGGTATCTTGAGTTGGACTTTTCTTCAGATTGGATACATGAAGTGTATCGTGAACTGAATGGAGTTCAGCAGGTAAGTCCAGCTTGTATGCTACCACTCCTATTCTTTCCAAAATTCTGAAAGGACCAATGTAGCGCGGATTTAACTTCCCACGCTTTCTGAAGCGTGCCACACCCTTCCAGGGTGAAACTTTCAATAAAACCATTTCTCCAACTTGAAATTCCAAGTGTTTCCGGCTTGGATCTGCATAGGCTTTCTGTCTATGGCGAGCTGCTTCGATGCGTTTTAGAATCTGCGCAATCTTGTCTGTCGTCTCTTGGACGATTTCGGGACTAGCAAGCTGCCTATCACCTGCGTCAGCCCAGCATAGGGGTGATCGGCACTTGCGTCCGTAAAGGGCTTCAAATGGCGCGACACCAATACTGGTGTGGTAGCTGTTGTTGTATGAAAATTCGACCAAAGGCAAATGCTTATCCCAGCTACCGCCCAAATCCATAACACACGCTCTCAGCATGTCTTCCAAAGTCTGTATCGTTCGCTCGCTTTGACCGTCGGTCTGCGGGTGAAATGTGGTGCTCAGATTTAATTGTGAGCCAAAAGTTTCTTGGAAGGATTGCCAAATCCTTGATATGAACCTTCCGTCTCTATCGGAAATGATTGAGAGAGGCACTCCATGACGTGCGACGATCTCTCTCATGTAAATTTCGGCCAACTTGCTCGTATTATCCTTCTCTCTGATAGGTAAAAAGTGTGCTGACTTCGTTAGGCGGTCAACTATCACCCAGATAGTGTCATGACCTCTTGGCGTTCTTGGAAACTTTGTAACAAAATCCATTGAGATTTGTTCCCATTTCCACTTGGGAATCTCAGGTTGTTGCAGAAGTCCTGAAGGCTTCTGGTATTCCGCTTTCACCTTAGCACACGTTAGGCACTTGCTCACATAAACAGCAACATCGCCTTTTATCCTAGGCCACCAATAATAATCTTTGAGATCCTAGTACATCTTATCCGCTCCAGGGTGGATAGAGTACCGCGACTTGTGAGCTTCATCAAAAATAACTTTCCTTAAATCACCAAACAGAGGAACCCAAATCCTTCTCTCAAAACATAACGTTCCTTCCTCGTTTGGTACCAGTAGCTTCTCCATCCCACGGAGATATTCTTCTTCAAGATTTCCTTCCTTGAGAGCTTCTTTCTGCGCGGCACGAATGCGCAAGGAAAGATCGGTCCGGATAATCATTTCTAAATCCCTAACCCTTATGGGCTTGATCCTTTCTTTTCGACTTAGGGCATCGGCGACCACATTCGCCTTCCCTGGATGATACTTTATCTCGCAGTCGTAATCATTTAACAACTCAACCCATCGTCTTTGCCTCATATTCAACTCCTTCTGGTTGAATATGTGTTGTAGGCTCTTGTGATCTGTAAAAATTGTACACTTTGTACCATAAAGGTAGTGTCTCCAGATCTTTAATGCAAAAACCACTGTGCCAAGTTCCAAATCATGTGTGGTATAGTTCTTTTCGTGCACTTTCAATTGACGTGATGCGTAAGCAATAACCTTTTGGCGTTGCATCAACACACAACCCAATCCTTGACGTGAGGCATCACAGTATACCACAAAATCATCTGTACCTTCTGGTAGTGCTAAGATTGGCGCATTGCAGAGCTTATCCTTCAATATCTGGAACGCTTCTTCCTGTTTGATTTCCCAATCAAACTTCTTATCTTTCTGCGTGAGGAGCGTCAATGGTTGAGTGATTTTTGAAAAATCCTCAATGAATCTTCGATAGTAGCCAGCCAAACCCAAGAATAGTCGAATCTCGGTTGGCGTCTTTGGCGTTTCCCAATTCTTGATCGCTTCGATCTTGGTTGGATCCACATGGATTCCATCTCCATTTACCACATGTCCAAGAAATTGGACTTCACGTAGCCAAAACTCGCACTTAGAGAGTTTGGCATACAGCTGTTCTTTCCTTAGCAGCTCCAAAATAGCTCTTAGGTGTTGTTCATGCTCAGCCTTTGTCTTTGAATAAATCAAGATATCATCGATGAACACTATCACGAATTTGTCCAAGTACGGCTTGCAAACTCTATTCATCAAGTCCATAAAGACTGCAGGTGCGTTTGTCAAACCAAACGGCATAACAAGGAACTCGTAGTGTCCATAACGAGTTCTGAAGGCTGTCTTCGGGATACTTTCCTCTTGTATCCTTAACTGATGGTATCCAGATCGATCTTTGAATAAAAGCTTGAGCCTTGCAGTTGATCAAACAGATCATCAATTCTTGGCAGAGGATATCTATTCTTGATCGTCAGCTTGTTCAACTCCCGGTAGTCGATGCACATTCGAAAACTACCGTCCTTCTTCTTGACAAACAGGACCGGAGCTCCCCAAGGAGAGAAGCTTGGTCGGATAAATCCCTTGTCTAACAACTCTTGAAGTTGTGTCGACAGTTCCTGCATCTCAGACGGAGCAAGTCTATAAGGTGCCTTAGCCACAGGCACGGCGCCTGGAACTAAGTCAATGCGGAACTCTACTTGTCTTTGAGGTGGCAGTCCAGGTAAGTCCTCTGGGAAGACTTCTGGATATTCCCTCACGACAGGGATGTCTTCTATTCTCGGCTCAGCAGCCTTCTTATCCACAATGTGTGCCAGGAAGGCAACACATCCCTTCTGCAAACACTTTCGCGCTTTCAGGCAGTTGATAATTCTTAACGGCGTATCACGCTTCTCCCCGTGAACCACAATTGTTTCACCATCTTCGGTTGGGATAGGAACGACCTTTTCGTGACAAACTATTTCAGCCTTGTTGCCTGATAACCAATCCATTCCTACCACCACGTCGAAGCTCCCCAGCTGGACTGGTAGTAGATCCAAAGTAAACTCACGCTCTCCCAATTCGATCACACAACCTCTGATAACTTCATTGGCTTCTACTAACTTCCCATTAGCCAATTCGATTGAGTACGGAATATCTAACTTATTAGCGGCTAAACCAAGCATATTCTTAAATTCTAACGACACGAAGCTATAATCGGCGCCAGTATCAAATAAAACGGATGCATAGCGTTGGTTTACAGGGAACGTACCAGTAACGACATTGGGATCATGGCGCGCTTCCCTTGCTTGAATATGGAACACTCTTCCACGGGCTTGGTTCATCTCTGGGCAGTTCCTTTTAAAATTCCTGATATCACCACAGTTAAAGCATCCAAGTCTTTGCCCGTTTCCACCTCCATTTCCCGCTTGATTATTCCTTTGGTTATGATTCACGGTGCCCGCTTGATTAGCATTGTTGCCTCGATTCCCATTACCTCCATTGTTTCCTTGTGGGCGATTTCCATTCCCACCCCGGTTGTTATTTTTGTTTCCGAATCCTCCCTGGCCTCCCTGGCCAGCAGTGGCCCAACAAGTGTCCTTCAAGTGGCCCGGCTTTCCACATGCTTCGCATACTTTCTCACTACAATGGCCAGTATGGTGGCGTTGGCAGGTATTACACTTGGGCTGGGTGCCCATATATCCTTTTCCTTTCTTTCCACTACCAGCTGTAACCTGGGCTGGCGTGCCTGATCCTCCTTTCTTAACCACCACACTGGCGCCCTGCTTGAAGTTCGAGAACTTCCGTTTGTTACCTCCTGATGACTCGACGTGAGTCTCTTTCTTCTTAGGCTCAGCATCACCAAACTTGTTCAGGCGAATAGCCTCCTCTGTGAGAGCCATGCTCAAATCGATTGCCTCAGTAATTGTCGCAGGCTTGGATGAGGTCACCATGCTTATGATTTGAGGAGCTAATCCCCAAATGAAACGTTCAATCTGCTTGAACTCCGGAGTGACCATGTAGGGTACCACATGTGATAAGTCATGGAACCTTTGAACGTATTCTGCGATCTTTGGACCTTCCATTTTCAAATGCCAGAACTCGGTTTCCAATCTTTGGATTTCCGCGCGAGAGCAGTACTTTTTGCGCATAAGTTCCTTCAGTTCGGTCCAGGTTAGCGCGTAGGCAGCAGCTTCACCAAGTGTCTGTACTTGCAAATTCCACCAAGAGAGGGCTCCATCCAAGAATAGCCCCGAGATATAGGTGACTTGCTGATCTAGTGCGCATTTGCTCATGCGAAGAACAGATTCAGTTTTCTCAGCCCAACGAACAAAGGCGACAGCACCTCCTGTGCCATCAAAGTTGACCGGTTTGCAGTCTAGAAACTGCTTGTAGGTGCACCCTGCACATACATTGCAACACGTGAACGACATTAGCATCTTTGCTATAGATATCCAATTAGGTCATGGTATGTCTAGATGGCTTAGTATTACCATGAGGTGGATTGTTGTTGCCATTGTTGTTTGAGCTGCTTCCGCTGGGTCCTCCTTGCGAAGCGGCGTATTGTGCGATGGCAGCAGCGATAACTTGTTGGAGTTCTGCCTCATTGGTAGGCATCGGCGTTGGACGTTTCGGCGGCATCTTCTAAAAGATGTGTTTACGTTGGTCAGGCCATAGTAAAGATCCCATGTTATAATACGTAAGTCAGGTCATAATGTAGCGTACGTATATAATGATAGTAACAGTACATAACATCTCATGTTATAATCATATCAATCACACAACATCCCATGTTGCAAACATCAATCACACAACATCCCATGTCACAAACATCAATCACACAACATCCCATGTCATAGAATATAAATAACCAAATCAAGCATCAAGTATGATGAGAATACTACGATTGCCATATATTGAGACCACATAGTAAGCGTACAAGTACATCACAGTGTCATACAACATCAGTCGACTAAGGGCTACATCACCCTAGTCCAAAAACTATATCAAATCAGTGTCAGTACATCAAATACATGTCAACAAAAATCAGAATCATAATGTAGTCTCCAAAAATGTTGTGCAGTCAAAAGCAATCGCCGTCTTCTCACCAGCGTCTACCCATACGGTACTGAAGAGCTCTACACGGATGGCGGTGGAGGAGGGGGAAAGTGAGTGTAGAACAAACGACGCAACTGGAGCCAGTCCTCCTCCATGGCTCTCTGGGTACGCAACCAAGAAGCAACCTGCTGCTCAAGTGCCAAAAGGCGTGCAACATAGTCTGGTGGTAAAGGTCGAGAGGGCTGCAAAGGAGAGTGGGTCTGACCCTGGCACTGACACGGCGGTGGTTGGGCTCTCTCAAGCTCCTGAATGCGCTGCGTGTGTGCCTCGTGCTGGGCGACAAAAGACATCAGAACGTCCTCAATAGTATACCCCATGTGGAAGGAATGGTAGGGGTCGGTCGGTGGCATAACAGAAGGTGACGCCCAGAGAAACGGCTCACTGGTGGGATCAAAAGGTGCCACATGAAATGGAGAAACAGGGGGAAAAGTAGCAGACGGTGGTATAGCAGGGATAGATACCGGTACATGTCCAAATGGGTGAGCCGAAGAACCTTCTCCAGGTCGCGCTGGAGGTGCAAACTGAGGAAATGAAAAGGAGGTATCAACGTGACGGGTATCAGTGATCTGAGGGGGAATACGTGGGACCTCGTCATCAGCAGGAATCCACCCATGCTGGGCGTGCTCATCTCGTGGGTCCATCTGTGCCTCAAAAAGTGCTCGATCAAACTGTACTGGCATAGGATCATGGTGAGGTGCAACAAGAGGGTCAACTGGTGCATCAGCAATAAGTGGGGGATCAACATGACCAGCAGCAATGACATGATCGCCCTCCAACAACGGGGCATCCACTGGGTGATCATCAATAGGTGGGTCAGCAATGACAGGCTCAATAAGCATGCCAGCATGAGCAGGGTCATGCTCAAGCACTGGGTCAGGAGCAGCCAATGGCTCAAGGGCCATGGCAGGCTCGGGGTCATCAAAGGCCATCTCAAAATCAAACGCAGGGTCGATGGGATCAACTGGGTCGACTGGATCCTCCATAGGCTGATCCATGGGTATAAACTCTATATCCTCATCTGGGTCGAATCCTGGGGGAAAGACAGGATCAGAATCCTCCACATCATCGTGGTCGAAAGCAAAACTAGGAATAGGGGCAACAGAGGATGCCTGGTCGGGATCTGATCCGTGAGAAAAGTGCTACGCACTCTGAGTGTGTGAAGGTGCGGAGGCCACAGACTCGAAAGAGTCTGGGACCGGAGAGTGAGCAGGTGACTCCTCAGCGGGAGCATCTGCGATCAACAAAAGATCTCCAGCAGCAAGAAGGGCCTCGCCCTGAACCTCATCCTCTAAGGGCTCGTCGTCAAACAGATCGACGTCGTCGTCAGCGTCGGCGTCGAGGAGTAAATCGTAAGCAGGATATGAAGCCAAAGGTATGGGAGCAGGGATCTCCACTAACGGTAGGTCCCCGGCCAAAGGGCCATCAGCGAGCTCATCAGCACCATCAGGTAAAGCAAAGGGCTAAAAGTCGTCCTCGTCCGTGCTAGTAACGTCGGATGTGTGGACCTCGCGCTCTGAAGACTCTAGGTCGTCTGATACTATAGGTCTAGGGCCTGTGGTGTCTGAGTCACCTGTGCCAGAGGTGTCCATGGTGTCTGTAACATAAACACAAACATGCACAAATAGTCAATCATACAATCAGATAATCACATAAGTCACCAAGTAAGCAATCAAATAATTCTCCTAGTCCCACTAGCCTCCCAGCCTCCCAGACTGCTCTTCCTAGTCCCACTAGCCAATTCTCCTAGTCCCACTAGCCATTTCTCCTAGTCCCACTAGCCATTTCTCCTAGTCCCACTAGCCAACTACCTCGGCCTCCCAGACCGAGCCTCGGCCTCCCAGACCGAGCCTCAGCCTCCCAGACTGAGCCGAAAATAATAAATAAAATATGCTCAACATTTGTTTATAAAAAGTTTTGGATCTGGACTTAAGTGGTATGCAGTAAAAATGTTTTCGTGAGAGCCCTAGTGATCATAGTCTAGACTCGAGAAAGAATCCTAGTTCGCTATGATCAGAGCACTGATACCAAGCTGTCACACCCTGGCTTTGCGGAAGCGTGGTTAATTTGGTGTGACTTCTTAATACCATAGCTTAACCATAACAAAGCTATATGAAATAAAACCATGCAAGATCATCCATTCGATTAAGTTTTAAAAACCAAATACAATAACATTGTCTTAAAGGAAACACATCCTAACGACATAAACATTGTTCAACAAACACGACATAACATAAGCATAGTTTAAGGACTGTGACTTGTCCAGGAAAGAGTCACATTCCCTAAACCCGGATGACCTCGTAACTAGTGCAGCGGGAAAACGTGTCATACCGCGCCAGATCCTTTAATTCCCTGAAATACATGTAAGTTGAAAAATCAACAATAATGTTGAGCGAGTTCATGTGTAAGTGAGTAAATAAACCTTTGTAAGTATAAAAATAGTCTTGGTATGTAGCAAATAAGGGAATTGAGATCACCAATGGTTTGCAAGGCCACTGATATATGTGAAGTGCAAGTAGGGAGACTCAAACCTAGCAGATTTTGCCACGGCATTAGTATGTGGACAAAGTCACCCCGAGGTCCGTTTCTAGTTTTGCCTGGGGCTGGGCTCGCTACACCCAGATAGATCTACCGCTCCTGTCCCTCGGTCCTACCATGAGGATTAATGGCCTCATGTTGCTCCTACCCACTCACATGATCTAAGTAGTAAACCTCCTTACGCTAACCATACCATGTATAAAGTACTTTTAATCAAAGTAACATGTATTTCACCCCCGCAGTTAAAAACTGAAAACAGTTAAGAGAAAAGAGGGACATGAACTCACAGTGGTGCGTCTCTACCAAGTATACCTCCAAATCAAGCAGCTATGTGACGACCTACACGTACTAACTCTATTAGACGGACGGCCGTGCCTTAGCTTTAAGGTTTAAGTTTTTGGGAAATAGTTAGACAACTATTTCGTGTTTATATTCTGTATACTTGGTAATCATTTTCCTTCCCAAGGATGGGGGATTTAATACATGTGTGTTCGTAATATATTATTAAGCCTCACTTAAAATATATTTTATTTCTAATCCCAAATATAAATATTCTTCTCAAAAATATTATATTTTCTACTACACATAATTTTCCCCAAAATAATACTTTAACAAAAATACGCGTTCATGAATATTTCCTTAAAATGCGTAAGTTACGTTTTAACGATCGAGTGGTAATAATAATTACCGGTGTAACTTATATATTTATCGTAGAGACGTTCGTATTATTTTGGATCCATTAACATTCGATAGTATTATCTTTACCCTAAAAATAATACTAGTATTTTCACAAAATAATCATAAACACATATCAAGACTTTATGAAAAATATATATACTAAATATATATTTACCAAGTTTTATTTTGTGAAATCCCACCTCCGATGTTTTGTAAATAAAGTCGTGGTGAAATTTATAATTTGAAAACAAGTCAAAAAGTATTTCTAACACTTATAGTGAAAATAATTCTCAGTGTTAGGTTTTAGAAAAATTTCGCCAGAGTTTCCTCTGTAACTGGAGGTGGCCACGCTTTCAAGCGTATCATTTTCTTTTATAATCAAATCAACCATTTTTCTTATTTCACCAAAACAACGTTCAAGACAACAAACTAGTTAATAAACATGTATAAGTCGCAAAAATCACATGAACTTGTGGTTTTCTAATATTATGAAGTAAATCCCATTACTTTTAGCGGATCTCTATATAAATCCATCCGATTTTGTAAAAACCTCGTTTTTAGAGGAATTCCATCTTTACAACTTCTCGTCATCTTTTCCCAAAAATAGTTATTTTGTCGAAACTTAGTGTTACACAAGTATTTACACACTTGTGTGTTTGCTAAAATCATTCTTGTTTATGAAAGATCCGTCTTTAAAAGTATGTTTTCTCTTGACACGTGGTCCTTTGAAAATACCGCTTGTAGATCCGTAGATCTACTAGTTTTAAACACTATTTCACAAGCTACATCGCTTTTACACAAGTTCATGATTCGTGTGTGGTAGAGTTTCATCCTTTAACCCTTGTTACTTCCAAAACAACCTTATGTCATGATCCAAGATCATGACCAATCTGGGTTAAACGATGATCCGAGCTACCACAACATAGATCGGGTCCAAATAATTACACAAATCAAATACTACAAGATTTACACAACATATGAGCTTTTAACCATCACTTTTAGTGTTTTTAGTAGACTTTTATACTTCATCTTGTAAGATTACGAGTTTTAATCGTTACAAATCATTTTAACCACTTCAAAATAGTTCGAGAAGGTGATTCAAGCAACTTACTACTAGCTCGAGGCTAGGGAAGAAACTAGTCGCAAAATGAGAGGATAAAAGCAATAGAGTGAGGTCCTTCGCCTTCCGATTGCACCAAGCCTCCTTATACGTGATCCTTAACGCTTGTGTGATCTTGGAATAGCTTGAACTAAACTCGAAAAATTGATGGATTGTGTAGGGGTGTTCAGCCGTAGCTTCTTGAGAGAGAGAGAGAGAGTGTGTGTTGTGATGTGTTGAGATAATGTGTTAAGTGTAGATCTTATAGACAATTAGTGTGATCATTAACCAATGGTTACTATGCTAGCTAGATATTGAACACACAAGATTATTATAATCAAATAAAGGACAATGTGTCACCACATGGTGACCGAGTTCGGTTGGGGGGGGGGGTAATCTGGTTGGTTTTCAACTAAACAGTTAGACATTAGTTAGGTTAATCTAGTTAGTTAAGTGATTAACTCGGTTACTAATGTGTTGTGCTTTATGGCGGGCGTTAGGGTATTCAGGGACCCTAACTGGCTCAGAAAAAGACGAACAATGTTAATGACAATATTTTCATGTTCCGGGTATAGTCCGGTTGTTTGGTTGGATAGTAATCCGTTAAAGTGCTTAACAAAGCTTTAAAGTGTCGTTATTATTATTTTTAGTGACACAACTTATTCCTGACACCTTGGAAGGTGTCTAGTAATATTTTTCTCATGTTTTGGCACTTTATTGAGTAGCTAGATGCTGAATTGTTTATTAAAGTGCTGAGTTTTTGTGCTTAGAGCACGTTTTAGGCACTTCCGGTCATTGTAACTTATTCCTAGAGACGCAGTTCTACAACCCTTATATCCCTACACTCACCACTAGTGTAGTAAAATATTTCTGGCTCATACAGGCCTTAGAGGCAGTGTCTGCCTGATGCTGGCTTTATCAGCATGCTCAATAGGTTATCCGTTATGGTGCTACTGTGCTTTTTGTGCATCATGTTTGTCACTAAAGTTCAGCATGTAAATAATGTAGTGACAGTAAGTAAAGTATGGTGCAGGTATATGCATGTATCAGAAATCAAATAGCAGCTCATGAGTAATTTCAAACAAGCACAGTAATTAAGCAGTAATTAATTATTAATTAAGTCGTACGGATACCTGGTTTAGTGAGGGTTGTCACATTTTTTAGATCTATTCAACACATTTATACATTTTTATTATTTGGTAGATTTATTCAACCCGATTATACACGGGTTTTTTTAAAGATACGACGTTTTTAGTATTCAGTATACAAAATTACATTTATTTAATCTGTGTAATACACATGGTTTTTAAAGATATAACTATTTTTTATTATTTGATATATAAAATTACATTTATTTAACCCGTACAATATACGGGGCTCATAAAGATATAACTTTTAATTCTTTAATATATAAAATTATATTTATTCAACCCGTGTAATACACGTGGTTCTAACCTAGTTTTAAGTAAAACAAACTTTTATAACTCACTAATATTATTTAAATTACTATAAAATAAATAAATAATATAATTAGTGTTTTACTTCTATAAAACACGAGACTCAAATATAATTATTTATTTAAAAGAAAGCCATTTTTTGTGTTGAATCATAAAATTCTAGAACCTCAATACAAAATTATTCCATATATAAATTAGCAAGTTTTTTTGTGATTCATGACTTGTTACCATAAATTCGTATGGTACGCGATTAGGTTTGATTTTTTACATTCTTTGCATGAGGTTTTCTTTTACCTGATATGGTCCTTGATTACGAGACCATGATCTCCCGTCTATACTAAATAGACTAGGTTAGAAACCCGTGTTAACTAATTTATGTATTAAACTGTAAACAATAAGTACATAATTCAAGTTTTTTTTTTCGAGTTAAAAATTATAATCACAATACCGATTCAACTTTCTATTCGAATTGCTACATACATATAACCCCGATGTAAACCTACAATTTTTTTGCTGGCTGGAGTGTTTTTAACTTTTAAGGGTAAAAGAAATGTTGACTACCTTACTATAGAATTAAAATCAATTTTTATATCTTACACAAGGAAGATAACATATACTTGAGTATAAAATCTATCTAAATTTGTTATGTACCGAAGCCCAAGTCACCCTCCGAGTCCGATACCGAGTCCAAAAGATGCATTTCAAGTGAAGCCCATGCACATGCGCATAGGTAAACATAGTGGTGCACAAATCGGGTTTTTTTAAAAACCGGGTTTCGGGTAGGATCGGGTTCGGGTAGGATCGAGTTTTAAAAAATCGGGTTTTTTTAAAAACCGGGTCGGGTCCGGGTTTTCTTCCAAAAATGTATACCCTATATACCCGGGTTCGGGTAGGGTTCGGGTCGGGTTTTATAAAACCCGGGTATTATAATACCCGGGTATTATAATACCCTATTTCCGGGTTCGGGTATTCATCGGGTAGGGTTCGGGTATGCATCGGGTTGGGAAAAAACCCGCATCGGGTTGGGAAAAAACCGCATCGGGTAGTGCGGTTGTGGCTGGAGAGGGCTAGACGAGTGATGCAGGTGGCTGGAGAAGGCTAGACGAGTGATGCAGGTGGCTCAAGCAATTCCGTAAACACGTGTAGTCCAGCCACTTTATTTTGAACTAGTTGGATGCTCCGCCCGCGTTGCGGGCGATAAGCCAAATATTTCTTAGTTTAATAACATGTACGCATGTATTTTAGTTACTTGTGCATACTACTCATAACACGATCTCAAAAAAATTATATCGACTCAACCAATTAAACCAAAACACTGCCATAGTTTTGCTAAAAAAAAGGAAGGCAAGCCTGAGCTGGGGGCAAAATAGTAAATTGTCATAAACAATGAGCGAGTGTCAGACACCTGCTTGACAAAAAAGTTATATTGAGTAAATCAAGTAAAATAAAAACTACTATAGTTTTGAAAAAAAAATTAAAACGATGGCAAGACTCCAAATTTTAACTGAGGGGAAAATCATAAGTTTTTAAAAGAGGGCAAACTCATAATTTTAAACTGAGGGCAAATTCGTAATTTTTAGCTGAGGGGCAAAACCAAAATTTTGTTTTGAACTGGGGAAAATCATAGTTTTGAACTAAGGGCGAAATCATAATTTTTAGCTGGGGACAAAAGTATAAATTTATTTTGAGCTGGGGGTAAAGGCATAATTTTGAACTGAGGGCGAAATCGTAATTTTTGAAGGGTTATTGGATTTTATCACCTCTAACTATCGGCCTTTGGCCGTTGCCACCCGCAACTAACACTTTGACACTCAGCACCCCCAACTTGACTTTTTGTTTGTGCTGGCACCACTCAGTTAAATCTTCACTAACTGGGTTTATTTTTTTATCATATGTGGCACTCAATTTTCTATGTGGAAAGATGAGGTGGATAATTTGAAGGCTTATGTGTATATTTTAATTACTACAATGAAGATAATATATAACAAATATGTGTATGTATATATCCTCCCCTTCTCTCTCTAATTCTCTCCCTTTTCTGCCACCACAAACCGCCACCCGATGCCCCTCTCTATACCACCGCCCCACCTGCACCGCACCACTCCCAACCACCACAAACCACCTCATTTCTCTACGAAATCCTAGAACCAAATTACCTCAAATTCACAAAATCAAAAACCTTTTCTAATAACAAAACACAAAATCGAATCTAGATCTATTTCTTAAAATAAAAACACAAAAAACCCTCAAAATTCAAGCCTTAGAATTTTGTAAAATCCCTCAAAGTTCGGACCTGTTTATCACGGAACCAGACGAATCGGTGATGGTGGCGCCAGTAGCGGAGGTGGCTGAAGCTCCCTACCGTCTGTGGGTTTGGTGGCCGTTGCAGTTGATTGTTTCAGTTGGTCTCGTCACTTTGCCGGCACACCGGACGGTGGTAATAAACACTTTGTCGGCTCCATTGTTTCAGTTGGTAAAGCTGACACACTGGACGTAATAAACACTTTGCCGGCTCCATTGTTTCAGGTTGTCTCGTCACGTTGTGCTTAATTTCAGATTTGAGGTGAGTTGTTCTGACTCGGTAGACATTGATTGTGTTTGAGAAGGTCTAATGATGTTTGTGTAAAAACTAAAAAGTGAATACTGGATTACAGATTGTTATGGGTTGCAGGATGGTGGTGTGGGGTGGGTGGAGGTGGATGGTGGTGGTATTAAGTGAGAGAGAGATGGTAGGATGTAAAGAGAGAGAGAGAATGGGCTCCCCTGTTTAGGGTTTGGTTTGTACTATCTAGTGTTATAAAAAGGAGATGAAGGTTAAAGAAACATCATCATCACTTAATCAGTTCCAACTCATCAAATTTGTGCCACGTAGGATTAAAAACAAACCCCATTAGTGGAGATTTAACTAAGTGGTGCCAGCACAAACAAAAAGTCAAGTTGGAGGTGCCGGGTGTTAAAGTGTTAGTTATGGGTGGAAACGGCCAAAGGCCGATAGTTGAGGGTGATAAAATCCAATAACCGATTTTTGAAAGGGAAATTATAACTATATTATATTATACTAACATTAAATTAAAATTTAAAAAAAAGGCAGCTGCCCAATTTCCACCAATGTGGTGGCAGTACTATTGCCGCCATAGTCAATGTATATGTAAGTAACAAGGTGTTGCCCCGTCCGCGTTGCGGGGCGATGGCTGAATAATTCTCAATCAATTAAAGAAACATTACCATAGTTTTGCTAGAAAGAAAAAGTAAAAAGAGTGTTAGGCAGCTCCTTGACACGATTTTTAGCTGGAGCAAAATCATATTTTTTATTTTTACTTGGGGGAATATCAAATTTTTTCCCGAGGGTAAAATCCTAATTTTTAGCAAGGGGAAAAGCATATTTTTATTTTGCACCGGGGGCAAAAAAACGTAAGTTTGAATTGAGGGTGATATCGTAATTTTGAACCGAGTGGAGAATCGTAAATTTTAGCTGGTGGCAAAAGCATAATTTTATTTTGAACTAGGGGCAAAGACGTAATTTTAAACTGATATAAAATCATAAGTTTGACCCACCCGGGGGAAAAAGAAAAAATTATTTTGAACTGGGGCGAAAACGTAATTTTAAAGTGGATATAAAATAATAAACCGGTGTAAAATCGTAATTTTGAGCCGGGGGAAAAACAAAATTTTATTTTAAACTGGGGCGAAAACGTAATTTTGGCTGAGGGTAAAAGCGTAATTTTTTTACCGAGGACGAAATCGTATTTTCGGTTTAGCTGAGTGTAAAGTCATATTTTTATTTTGAACCGGGGAAAATCATAATTTTTAACCAAGGGTAAAATCGTAATTTTGAGGTAGGGGAAAACCATAATTTTATTTTTAGCTGGGGAAAAAAAGTAAATTTAAACTGAGGGTGAAATTGTAATTTTGCACCGAGGGAAAAATCGTAATTTTGAGCTGGGCCAAAAACATAATTTTATTTTGAACGGATGGCGAAGACGTAATTTTAAATTGGGGGCAAAACAGTAATTTTAAATGTAACACCCCGTGTTTTCACAAGTCAAAGTAAAAGTCAAGGTCTAAGTCAACGGTCGATTTCGCGCAACTTGACTTGCAAGAATTTCTTTATTTAATTCGCATTATGTGGAGTAAGTGTTGTTAATGACAATAATCGATGTGTGTTAATCGTTATTCAATCGACCTACGACTGCGAACTATAGGAAGTAACAATGCGATAAAGTTAACTAATCAATAATCAAACTATGCTAATCGAATCGACATCAATTCGCAACTCGAGCTACGTATTTTTACTTGTTATTATACGTGTGTGTGTGCCTTACGTGTTACCTATGCATGTTTATTTATGTTGTGTTTTTATAATCAAGAGAACTCAATCGAAACTCGAAATCTAACTCGAAATGCAACCGAACTCGAATCGTGAACGAACTATGATAATTGGTGGAAAATAGATTATGCGAGATATGAGTGTTTGAGACTAAAAGTAATTTGACTAGGAAACCCCATCGAATCGAACCGCTCGCAATCAAAATCGAAATATCAGAAATCGTCGTGCGAAACACTCGAAAAGTGCGACTGATCGATCAAGCTCCCAGCCGATCGAACAGCAGCCGAACGGACTGCTGTCCGATCGAGCTGCCTGGCCGATCGGTCAGCACTTACCCCTTTTGGCATCCTATAAATACCCTTGTCATTGTCATTCTTTCCACTTTTGGAAACCTCTAACCAATCAGCACGCTCAGCTCATCTTTTCGCAGATTTCTCTCGATTCCGGTAAGTTTTCGTCCTAAATCTTGTACTTTCCTGATCTATACACATACCTACACCTTTCTATCTTTCAAATCTTAACTTTTAACCGTGAAATCATCAAGAATCATGTGTTCAGGGATGATGTCATCATGGGTTCTTGAAGAACTTCATGATTTGGCCTCAATCCACCAAGAATAGCTTGGATCTAGCCGATTTCCACATAAACAAACAAAGATCTTTAGTAGATCTAAACATATACATGGTGGAAAAAGGATTGAAAGATGGTTTTCCAACTTTCATTCAACTCTTTTACACTCAATACCTTCAACCAGTAGAAACGGAGCTTGTGCCGATTTACAAATCCCTTCGGAGATTGTATGGCTTAAGGTCCGGATTCTACCCACGAGGTTAACCGATTACGGGTTAAACGTTAAACTCCGTTCCGAACAGTTCACCGACCGGATTTGGGTGATTCCTGTCCAAGCAGGGGAAACAAATAAGAACGAGGGTCCTATGGTTCGACTCGTTGTCAAAATACCTCGATATAACGACAAACAAACCTGAACAACCAAGTGTTAGACGAACAGGCCGACCAGGTCGGGAAGCTGACTGATCGGACTGCTGTCCGAACGGACAACCAGCCGATCGGACAGTCAGCCGATCGACCAGGCCAGCCGATCGGCTAGCGCATGGTCCCACACTTGAGCAATTCATTGAAGAAAGTATTGAATGAACTGCCATTCGATCGGACTACCGTCCGATTGGATTACTCTTCGGATCATGAGATACTATGCTTCAATACTTAGTCGATTTTCAACATGTTCAACGCGTTTGGGGTGCCACCCGATCGAACAGCCGTCCGATCAGCTGACATCCTGCTGAGGACCTATTTACTGAAGTACCTAACCGATCGGATAGCCGGCCGATCGAACGACCGTTCGATCGACCGACCGTTCGATCGACCGACCTGAAAGGTAAAGATACTTCAAAGTTTTCAAATGCTACAACGAAAACTTCAAAAGACAAGCCATCATACACAAACGCATCCTTCTCAAAGGAAGAAACAATCCACTCGAATAGCCAGCCGATCGGCCTACCGACCGACCGGACAGCGGACCGAACGGGCTGTCAACCGAACGGTCAGCCGTCCGATCGACCAGCTTTCCGACTCTCCAACACTTGTTTTCCGTTTTACGCTTCACTTATCATTATGCTATCGAATCTATTCAGGCTAACCTTACTCGCTAAGCGCTCCCTTCAATCCATTAATCGCTGTGAGTATACTCGATCCCTTTTTGCTTTACGCACTTTTGGGTGTTACATACGTTACTAATAATTCAAACTACAACTATCACACTACTCAAACTATTTGAACGCTAACTGTTAATGCATGTTATACGTGGCTTATGAATGCTTGTTTGTTATGTTTACACATGGAATGCTGTCTACCTGCCTTAGCAACGATAGTACTATAGTTTGGACTCAGCACCCGTTCACACGGGGGTTGTTAAGGATCTTTTACTTGCATGGATTACGGTGGTAATCATGTATTGCGAACTGCCTCGGGAAGTCGACCCGCAGTCATTGGTATCGATGGATCTATGTTGATAACTAACGTGCTTCATTTCACTATGTGTACGTGCTGGTTATGCGTAAACGAATTCGAACTCTATATGCTATTATCAAACTTGTATGCTCACCTTTACATTTTATGTATTGACTTTATTTTAACGTATGTGACAGGTGCTTAGGATGCATATGTGGTAGGAATTTGAAGCTAGAATAAAGCTTTAGAGCCCAACAAATAGTTGTCTGTAGATAACGAATCAAGGGTCTCTAGAAGCAGATAAACAATTGCTGTCTTTTTAAATCTGAGTTGTCGGAACAGAATATTTGCCTGGATTTATGTCTGTAATAATTATTTTACTGTTTGAGATACGGTATGGGACGTGTTTTTTAAATCGAATAGTATTGATAATTGTTATGGAGACTTCTGGACAATCTGTTTCGCTCAGTGCCATGCCCCGATGATTCCGCCATCGGTTGAGGTGTGACAGATTGGTATCAGAGCCATAACTATAGGGAATTAGGCAAGACTCGACCTAGTCCGGGTCGGTGTCTTAGAAACCTAGTCTATAGTTAGGAACCAACAAGACCGACTCATGCATATCTAGTAGGGATTATGTACGAGCTTATACCTCGCTATCCTCGTCTATGCTGCACTATCACTACACTTGAATTTTCAACTATGAAAGGGTGATAAAGTCGAGATTAGGTGTGAAAACCACAAACTCCCGACTAAATTGCCTAATCGACACTGCTCAGCGGGGGGGGGGGGGGGGGATTATACCAAATTAGGGGTGAAACCCATATTTTGATGAATAATCTCCTCTGCTTTATCAAAATAGGGATGAAGTTGTTAAGCTAGGGGTGAAACCCTAACCTTGACAACATGTTCCGCACCTTTTACAAGATTCTCACCAAAGTCTCGATGTACTCCAACGACCTGAAGTCACGACACGACTAACGGGATGTGTGCCCAACGCCCAAGAATCGAGGCAAGGACACAATTCTGGAAGTCAGACGTAGACAACAAGTCCTTGCGAATAGTTGAGTCGCTTTGGTCAGTCGAAGTCTACTAGCCGCAGACAATCTACCTCTCGAATTTTATGTGTTTTAATTCTGAGCCGCAATTGCTGACTTTGATGATTCGCTGATTTTATGTGCTTACTTGTTAACGTTTTGAGGTATCACTAGTTCGATCTAACGCCCTTGCTTTCGCTACTCACACAACACACTACACATCGTTAACAAATCGCGAAACTTTGAACGACTTCATGCTACAATATACGCTTATACTACGCTATTCTCGAGCGATCGCCGATCTTGAATAATAGGTTTCTATTTTCTGACTGCCTGACGTGTGCGTATATATACATAATATTGCAATGAAATTACACACGATTTGGTTTTAAATTTATAAAAGTGATTATTACTTTTACATCAAAACACACACGAAAGAGGCAAGTGTACCCCGTCACATATGTAATAAAGTATCGGTAAGAACCAAGTATCGATCCAAGGAAATGGGCGGAGGAATAATACTAGACCTTTGTCACTAAACTACCGGTAAAAACATAAGTTGTTTGATTTTAATAAACTAAAGTAAGCATAAACAACTACTAATAAAAACATAATAAATAATAGATAAATAGCCTTGCTTAATACACAACCAAAGCATGTCAACTAAGTCGGTTTTGGCACTAGAAGCATTCGGTCAATTTTCCATTTTAAGACAATTAGTATCCCTTTCGAGAATTCTAACATGACAATCATTCGGAAAGTTAAAACGATAAACACACTTTAACCACCTAAAATTGTTCTTTAACGTGCAATTGATAAATGTCTATGAAAATCTCTTAAAAATAAGTTAGTCATCCGTTAGGAGTTTTCTAACCTCACTTAAACAAGGAAAGCGACACCGATAAACACAATGCAACCACCGAGACAAGCATAAACTAGATTAAATCACAACCGAGTTCATTTTACAAATCTTACACATAAATTCACCAAGATAGCAATTTTGGCCTAAACTACTAACTAAGCTAACAAATTATGGCAAGAATTTATAACGACACCATCTAACCCGTTAAGGTCCTTACATGACGGCAAGCTCTCTTGATTAACAATAATTACATTTTATTAAATCACTAACCATTTCTAGTATCATGATGCATACATTTAAACCAAGCTAAACCAGTTAACCAAGTTCAAAGTTTACTAATACAAGATTAATTAAGCTTCATTTTTCAACTATCTTAACTAACCAAGCATCAATCATCCAACATAATTACTTATAATCAAGAAATCAATATCAATAACAAGGTTGCAAACTAATCATCAAAGATAATCATAGAAAATACTTCAAAGTGTCATTACAAACAAAGATTAACACACTAATGGCTATAATCAAGCAAGGGATTGTTGTGTTTTTGCCCAAAGGCTACAATAATACATAAACATTAATCTAACTGCTTGAAAGATTAACAAAAATATGGAAAGATTAGAAAACCAAACCATAAACAAGCACTAGACTAAGAATCCGGATAGTAATGGAGCTAAACGGCACAATGTGGCTTGAATCCGGGTCAAAAGCATAGCCTCCGGAGCCTGTAAAATCGCCTGTGAAGCTCCAAAAATTCCAGAATATCGAACAGAATGTTTCTGTTCTGTTTTTATATTTTTTCGCTGTCGCACGGTCGTTCTTCAGATGGCACGACCGTGCACTTTAAGCAATTATTAGGGATGGGGCACCATACTGCATACGTCATCAGATCTTTGACCAGATTCGAAATCGCACGACCGTTCTTCCTGTGGCACGGTCGTTCTTCGCCGGGTTCTTGTTGCACGCTTGGTCGCACCAGTCGTTATGTTCCGAGAGTTTGGATGATCATCGGCGCCGCACGGTCGTTCTTCAGATGGCACGTCCGTGCGTCCCCGGGATGGCCTTGTATGCCTTGCACTCCTAGTCGCACCCTCGTTTATTGCCGGGTTAATCAAAAACTGTCGGAGATGCACGGTTGTGCATCAGGTCGCACGACCGTTCCACAGGCCCAGGTCAGTTTCCTTAACAGAATGTCCGCAGCTTCGTCGTTTTGTCCAGAAAGTCCTCGTTTTCGCTATCATCTTGTCCGGTATGCTGTTTTAGGCCTGTAAACAAAAGTGTAGATAATTAAGTATCCGAATGACGGTTTTACGGCCAAAAACGCATAAAATATGGGTAAAACGGGGGACTAAAATATGTGTAAATTAACGAATATCACTGCCTCTAGTGATTAAATGCGTATGTGTTTCCTTGCTTCTTTGCCTTACGTGCTTAGGTGTTATGTGATTATGTGCCCTACGTGCTTGTGTGTATATGTAATTTTGTGCGCTCTGTGTTATGCGTTTACATGAATATACGTGTTCCTGAACTTTAGTAAGTAGTAGACGTGGGAGGTGAGATTCGAATACAATGTCTTGAGTTCCGTGGCGATGTCTATTGCAGACAATGTCGTCTGGATCCCGTCACGCACTTTCTCGTCAAGAAAAGAGAGACAAACGCCTTGCTTCCATCATCGCTAAAAGTGTAGCAAAGGCCGTGAGCGATGTCTATGAGAATGCCAGCAAATCATCCGAGGAATCGAGAACCGAAGCTCCTAAAGCTACCGCAAGGCCCTTCAGTTTCAAACAATTCAAGTCGTGTGGGCCAAAAGAATTCACTGGCGAAGGAGGTCCCACTACACTATTTCACTGGTTTGATTCCATTGAGGTCACTCTACGACAGAGTGGTTGCCCTGATGACCTCCGTACTCTGAATGCTACCGGCGTTTTCCAGTCCCGTGCACTAGACTGGTGGACGGCCGAGAGGAACAAGCGAGGGAACGATGCAGCCTACGGTCTGTCGTGGGACGAGCTCAAGGAAGTTATGCTAGAGGAATTTTGCCCTCCTTACGAACGTCAAAAGCTAGAAGATGAATTTTGGCACATACAACAAAAGGATGGTGACAATGCTGGTCTCACTGCTCGTTTCAAACAGCTCAACATTATCTGTCCCGATCAAGTCAAAACTCCCGACATGACAATCAAGAAGTACATCCATGCCCTGCCCGACTGCGTTGCTGATTTCGTGCAAGCGGCTAAGACCACGACGATCGAGGAAACTTATCTGCTGGCCGCTGAAATCAACGACAAGCGGGTAAAGGCTGGTGTCTGGAATAAGACTTCGAAGCATCTGCATCAAGCTACCGCTACCGCACCAACTGCTGAACCCACCTCATCGAGCAACAAAAGGAAGAACAAGAGAAAGAACAGCTCCAGCAACAAGAACTGTGCAATCACTGCTGCACCAGTTCAATCAGTACCAGCTCAACAGCGTCAAGTAGCGGCGCCTGTGGCCAATGCACCGCCTGCAAAGCGTGCATACACTGGGCCACACCCGCTCTGCCCTACTTGCACCTACCACCACCCAACTGCCATTGCTTGCCGTTTTTGTGCTCATTGCAATGTATACGACCATTTTACTACCAACTGCCGTATTTGACAAGCTCCTGCTCACCAAGCTCTACTCACCGCCCCACAGGGTCAACAAGCTCCTCCGGCACCCGCAGTCAAAGCCAGAGCCTGCTTCGCATGTGGTGACCCGAACCATTTCGCCAACATGTGCCCAAACAGGGTTGTGAAACAAGAGCCTCAGCAACAGCAGCCACAGCAGCAACAACAACAGCAGCAGCAGCAGCAACAGGCCGCACGCGCCAGAACTTTCAACCTCAACATCCGTCAAGCCCAGGCCGACAACAATGTGGTCAATGGTACGTTCCTTGTGAATGGTATTTATGCATCATGTTTGTTTGATACTGGAGCCGATAATTGCTTTGTGTCGTTCGAATTCGAGAAACTCCTTAGTCGTAAACGTTCCCAACTCTCCTCGACATTCAATGTTGAAGTCGCTACCGGAAGAACCATCGCCATCAATTCTGTTATCCGTGATTGTACTCTTGAGCTCAACAATCACATCTTCCCAATCGACCTCATTCTGATGCAACTCGGAAGTTTCGACGTCATAATAGGCATGGATTTTCTACGCGAAAACCATGCTGAAGTTGTGTGTTATGATAAGATGATTCGATTCTCGCTCGCGAATGGTGATTTGTTATGTGTATACGGTGATACTACTTCGAAGGGTCTCAAGCTTATGTCATGTGTGCAAGCTAGCAAGTATCTCCGCAAGGAATACAGGGCTTTCTTGGCTAACATCGTAGTAGCGGAGAAGGAAAAGAAAGAGAAGAAGGAAGTGAAAGACGTTCCTGTGGTTCGAGAATTTCCTAATGTTTTTCTAGAGGATCTTCCCGGGCTACCGCCAAGTCGTGATATCGACTTTCGTATTGACCTCATTCCTGGAGCCAACCCTATTGCCAAAGCTCCTTATCGACTCGCGCCGTCCGAAATGCGCGAACTCTCAACCCAACTCCAGGAATTACTTGAGAAAGGCTTCATTCGCCCGAGTACCTCTCCATGGGGCGCTCTACTCCTTTTCGTCAAAAAGAAGGACGGGTCGTTCAGGATGTGCATTGACTATCGGGAATTGAGTAAGTTAACTATCAAGAACCGCTATCCCCTACCTCGCATCGACGATTTGTTTGATCAACTACAGGGCGCTACGTGTTTCTCCAAGATCGATCTACTTTCAGGATATCACCAGCTACATATTCAAGAGGAGGATATACCCAAAACCGCGTTTCGTACTCGTTACGGCCACTACGAATTCGTTGTCATGCCTTTCGGTCTAACCAACGCACCAGCGGTTTTCATGGATCTGATGAATCGCGTGTGTAAACCATATCTCGACCGTTTCGTTATCGTATTTATCGACAATGTCTTGATCTATTCCAAATCGAAAACCGAACACGCGCAACATCTACGTTTGGTTCTCGAGTTACTCCAGGGTAACCAACTCTATGCCAAATTCTCCAAGTGTGAATTCTGGTTGGAGGAAGTTCAGTTTCTGGGTCACAATGTTAATAGTCAGGGTATTCACGTCGATCCTGCGAAGATTGAAGCTGTCAAGAGCTGGGTTACACCTAAGAACCCATCTTAAGTTCGCTCTTTTCTCGGACTAGCGTGCTATTATCGACGATTTATCGAGGGATTCTCAAAGATCGCTGTACCGCTTACCTCTTTCACGCATAAAGACAAGCCTTTTGTTTGGGGAACTAAACAAGAGACTGCTTTCCAAACCCTCAAGCGCATGCTTTGCAATGCTCCTGTTCTCACATTGCCCGAGGGAAACAATGATTTCATTGTCTACTGTGATGCTTCCAACCTTGGTCTTGGTTGTGTTCTCATGCAACGGGACAAGGTCATAGCTTACGCATCTCGTCAGCTCAAAATCCACGAGAAGAACTATACAACCCATGATCTCGAGCTAGGCGCAGTTGTTTTTGCGTTAAAGATTTGGCGACACTACCTGTATGGTACCAAGTGTACGATCTTCACCGATCATAGGAGCCTACAACACATCTTTAATTAGAAGGAACTTAATATGCGTCAACGCCGATGGGTAGAACTTCTCAACGACTACGACTGTGAGATTCGTTATCACACAGGCAAGGCGAATGTTGTTCCCGACGCACTTAGCAGACGGAGCTACCTGCTTAGCACTCGTAATGTTCAAGCCCAACACGATTTCGAAACCCTCATCCGCGACGCTCAACATGCATGTTTTAACGAACGCACCCTGAAGAAAGAAAGAATCTACCATGATGGAGCCCAACTTGTGAGCAAATCGAATGGGATATTCCACTTTTTAGACCGAATTTGGATTCCCAAACGAACTGATTTGCGGCAAATCTTGATGGACGAAGCCCACAAATCCCGGTATTATGTTCATCCCGGTGCTGATAAAATGTACCAGGACCTTCGCTATAAGTACTGGTGGCCGGGTATGAAAAGGGATATCGCTCTCTACGTCGGAAAATGCCTAACTTGTGCTAGAGTCAAGGCTGAACATCAAAGACCCTCTGGCTTACTCGAACAACCACCAATTCCCATGTGGAAGTGGGAAAGTATAGCTATGGACTTTATAACCAAGCTACCACACACGTCATCAGGTCACGACAGTATTTGGGTCGTGGTCGATCGTTTGACTAAATCAGCTCATTTTCTGCCGATACGAGAAGACTACAAGGTAGAACGATTAGCCCGAATCTACACCGACGAGATCATTTGTAATCATGGGACGCCTCGTGACATCATCTCTGATCGTGACGCTCGGTTTACCTCGCGACTGTGGGAAACGTTTCAAACGGCACTCGGTACAACGCTTAATCTAAGTACTGCTTTCCACCCTCAAACCGACGGTCAGACTGAAAGAACGATTCGTACCCATGAAGACATGCTCCGTTCGTGTGTCCTAGACTTCGGTGGTAATTGGGATAAATACCTGCCGTTTGTCGAATTCTCATATAACAACAGCTACCATTCTAGCATCCAAATGGCACCATTCGAGGCATTATACGGAAGAAGATGTCGATCGCCTATTGTATGGCACGAGATCGGTCATTCGCAACTAACCGGTCCTGAGCTATTACAAGAAACGACAGACAAAATCTTCCAAATTCGAGATAACCTGGTGAAAGCTCGGGATCGACAGAAAAGTTACGCCGATAAAAAGTGCAAACCCCGTGAATTTGACGTTGGTGACTACGTACTCCTAAAGGTATCACCTTGGAAAGGTGTAGTCCGATTCGGCAAAAAGGGAAAACTCGTGCCTCGATATGTTGGACCTTTTAAGATTCGGGAAAGGATCGGAAAAGTCGCCTACAGACTCGAACTACCAGAGGAACTGAGTAATGTCCACCCGACTTTCCACGTGTCAAACCTCTGAAAGTGCCTTGCCGATCACGACTTACACGTTTCCCTAGACGATCTACAAGTGAACAAAACATTACACTTCGTGGAAAAGCCTGTCGAAATCTTGGATCGCCAAACCAAGTAGCTCAGACGCTCACGCATTCCTATTGTGAAAGTCCGATGGGAAGGCAAACGAGGCGCAGAGTTCACTTGGGAACTCGAAAGCGACATGAAGGCTAAGTACCCGCAGTTGTTTAAAGAGTGAAGCTAGACAGAGAAAGTAGCATTGTGATTTTAGTGCTTTGTACGATTTCATATCCATCTATAGAATCACCGATTATAGTACGTTCTTGTGTGTTTGGTCACGTTCGTGTACGGATTCCACACGTCACACGTTCGGTCCGCAATCGTTTCGGAGTCAAAACCGGTCCAAACAGAAAGTTCTCAAACGTGATTCACGGCGTTGTACAGCTTCCAGCCTAATTTCGGGACGAAATTCCCTAAACAAGGGGAGGCTGTAACACCCCGTGTTTTCACAAGTCAAAGTAAAAGTCAAGGTCTAAGTCAACGACCGATTTCGCGCAACTTGACTTGCAGGAATTTCTTTATTTAATTCGCATTATGTGGAGTAAGTGTTGTTAATGACAATAATCGATGTGTGTTAATCGTTATTCAATCGACCTACGACTGCGAACTATAGAAAGTAACAATGCGATAAAGTTAACTAATCAATAATCAAACTATGCTAATCGAATCGAATCGACATCAATTCGCAACTCGAGCTACGTATTTTTACTTGTTATTATACGTGTGTGTGTGCCTTACGTGTTACCTGTGTATGTTTATTTATGTTGTGTTGTGATAATCAAGCGAACTCAATCGAAACTCGAAATCTAACTCGAAATGCAACCGAACTCGAATTGTGAACGAACTATGATAATTGGTGGAAAATAGATTATGCGAGATATGAGTGTTTGGGACTAAAAGTAATTTGACTAGGAAACCCCATCGAATCGAACCGCTCGCAATCGAAATCGAAATATCAGAAATCGTCGCGCGAAACACTCGAAAAGTGCGACTGATCGATCAGGCTCCCAGCCGATCGGACAGGCTATCCGATCGAGCTGCCTGGCCGATCGGTCAACACTTACCCCTTTTGGCATCCTATAAATACCCCTGTCATTGTCATTCTTTCCACTTTTGGAAACCTCTAACCGATCAGCACGCTCAGCTCCTACACCTTTCTATCTTTCAAATCTTAACTTTTAACCGTGAAATCATCAAGAATCAAGTGTTCTAGGATGATGTCATCATGGGTTCTTGAAGAACTTCATGATTTGGCCTCAATCCACCAAGAATAGCTTGGATCTAGCTGATTTCCACATAAACAAACAAAGATCTTTAGTAGATCTATACATATACACGGTGGAAAAAGGATTGAAAGATGGTTTTCCAACTTTCTTTCAAGTCTCTTACACTCAATGCCTTCAACCGGTAGAAACGGAGCTTGTGCCGATTTACAAATCCCTTCGGAGATTGTATGGCTTAAGGTCCGGATTCTACCCACGAGGTTAACCGATTACGGGTTAAACGTTAAACTCCGTTTCGAACAGTTCACCGGCCAGATTTGGGTGATTCCTGTCCAAGCAGGGGAAACAAATAAGAACGAGGGTCCTATGGTTCGACTCGTTGTCAAAATACCTCGATATAACGACAAACAAACCTGAACAACCAAGTCTTAGACGAACAGGCCGACCAGGTCGGTAAGCTGACCAATCGGACTGCTGTCCGAATGGAAAACCAGCCGATCGGACAGTCAGCCGATCAACCAGGCCAGCCGATCGGCTAGCGCATGGTCCCACACTTGAGCAATTCATTGAAGAGAGTATTGAACGAACTGCCGTTCGATCGGACTACCGTCCGATTGGATTACTCTTCGGATCATGAGATACTATGCTTCAATACTTAGTCGATTTTCAACATGTTCAACGCGTTTGGGATGCCACCCGATCGAACAGCCGTCCGATCAGGTGACATCCTGCTGAGGACCTATTTACTAAAGTACCTAACCGATCGGATAGCCGGCCGATCGAACGACCATTCGATCGACCGACCTGAAAGGTAAAGATACTTCAAAGTTTTCAAATGCTACAACGAAAACTTCAAAAGACAAGCCATCATACACAAACACATCCTTCTCAAAGGAAGAAACAATCCACTCGAACAGCTAGCCTATCGGCCTACCGACTGACCGGACAGCGGACCGAACGGGCTGTCAACCGAACGGTCAGCCGTCCGATCGAACTACCGTCCGATTGACCAGCTGTCCGACTCTTCAACACTTGTTTTCCGTTTTACGCTTCACTTATCATTATGCTACCGAATCTATTCAGGCTAACCTTACTCGCTAAGCGCTCCCTTCAATCCATTAATCGCTGTGAGTATACTCGATCCCTTTTTGCTTTACGCACTTTTGAGTGTTACATACGTTACGAATAATTCAAACTACAACTATCACACTACGCAAACTATTTGAACGCTAACCGTTAATGCATGTTATACGTGGCTTATGAATGCTTGTTTGTTATGTTTACATATGGAATGCTGTCTACCTTCCTTAGCAACGACAGTACTATAGTTTGGACTCAGCACCCGTTCACACGGGGTTTGTTAAGGATCTTTTACTGGCATGGATTACGGTGGTAATCATGTATTGCGAACTGCCTCGAGCAGTCAACCCGCAGTCATTGGTATCGATAGATCTATGTCGATAACTAACGTGCTTCATTTCACTATGTGTACGTGCTGGTTATGCGTAAACGAATTCGAACTCTATATGCTATTATCAAACTTGTATGCTCACCTTTACATTTTATGTATTGACTTTATTTTAACGTATGTGACAGGTGCTTAGGATGCATATGTGGTAGGAATTTGAAGCTAGAATAAATCTTTAGAGCCCAACAAATAGTTGTCTGTAGATAACGAATCAGGGGTCTCTAGAAGCAGATAAACAATTGCTGTCTTTTTAAATCTGAGTTGTCGGAACATAATATTTGCCTGGATTTATGTCTGTAATAATTATTTTACTGCTTGAGATACGGTATGGGACGTGTTGTTTAAATCGAATAGTATTGATAATTGTTATGGAAACTTCTGGACAATCTCTTTCGCTCAGTGCCATGCCCCGATGATTCCGCCATCGGTTGGGGTGTGACATTAAAGCGAGTATAAAATAAAAAGCTGAGGGTAAATCGTAATTTTTGAACCGATGGCAAAATCGTAATTTTGAGCTGCTGGCAAAAGGGTTATTATATTTTTTAATTGGGAGAAAAACGTAATTTTAAACTGGAGGCAACAATGGCAGGAAAGCACTATCCCCTGCCATGGTAAATGTATATGTTGAAAATTGGTTGATCAAATAGAAAAAGGGCGATCGCCCATTTTAACCAATGGCAGGGAATCACAATTCCCTACCATGATAAATAAAAAGCTAAGGGTAAAATCGTAATTTTTGAACCGATGGCAAAATAGTAATTTTGAGCTGCTGGCAAAAGGGTAATTATATATTTTAATTGGGAGAAAAACGTAATTTTAAACTGGGGGCAATAATGGCAGGAAAGCACTATCCCCTGCCATGGTAAATGTATATGTTGAAAATTGGTTGATCCAATAGAAAAAGGGCGATAGCCCATTTTGACCAATGATAAATGTATATGTTGAAAATGTATATGTTGAAAATGTTTCAAGTTGTTTACTTTATATTAGTCATGTGTTAAAATAAAGGAAAATAAGGGGTAGCTAATTTGTGAGTAGTGGGTACATCATATTAGGGATAGTAGCATGGATGTTATCTATATATATATATAGTTCTGCACGTTTCCATTTTGGATTATTATGAATGAAAGTTATAAAGTCTAATTATCTCTATTTTCTAATCTGGGTTCCTTCTCTAGTCTTGGTGAATTTACAAGAACCGTAACAAAATTACAATCAAACGTTTACGTAAATTTACCGAGGGCCGAGTTTCCTTCAGCGAAGTTTGTACTTGATAGTTTTGGTGCTCTAGATTTAACCAAAAAAAAAAAAATAGCAAAAACTTCTTACCTTACGCCAAAACTTTATAATATGTTGAGAAGATCAAGAATTGCAGAACAATATTTAAATAATCAAAAATGATGGGTGGATTTAGTATATAATTAAGAAAAATGGGTCCGATCTGTTACTCAAATCGTAGAGAGACAGACAAGAATTCACCCGGGGGGGGGGGGGGGGGGGGGGGGGGGGTTGTTGAGTGTTTCATGGTCGGATCAATGGTTTCAGCCTTCATTATGGCGTTTATGCGGTAGCAATTCCGAAAGAAAATTCGAGAAGGAAATAAAAAAATGTATGTGTTCTTGAGTTTTATTTAAGGAAGGAAATGAAAGGAAAATAAAAAATGTTGTGTTCTCGAGTTTCACTTAAAAGAAATAAAGGAAAATTAGACTAAACAGATTACTTTTTTTTTCCTTCCGATTTGGAAGAAAATGAAAGAAAAGACATCTTTTCTTTTTCTTTTCCCTATCAAGTTATGATCAAAGAGAAAAAATCTAATGCGAATCATAACTAATCTAGCCTTGAGAAATTAATGACACCAAGCTTTAACTTATTTTTTTTACACAACAATGCATGCATCACTATTTTCTTTCTTTTTATTTATCCAGTTATACAAATAACTAACATACTTGACATGAATTAAAAAAGAATGTCTTTAAGATAATAATCCAAATATCGTGATTAAAATGACCATAAGGCTAAAGGGTGTTGTCATGATCCTTATGAACACCATGACCATCCAGAAAGGTGTGATGTCACCCACCTCTAGTTCGTCATTCAAAACCAACTACCCTTAGGGTGTGGTCATGACTTAAACCACTATCTTCTTTATTTTTTTAATATGTTTTTGTCTGAAAATCATTAAATGGGAGGACCGTGGTAAACGTGGTTAAATCCACACGAACCACAATCAATTAAGGAGGGGTGGTTTACCATTTGATTAATGGTCCTATGTGTCAAATAATGTCCCAACCCACACCCCCACAACCCATAGCCTAAGCATCAATACGAAACAACTTTCTACTCATAGTGACTCTCATTACCATATTACCATACTATAAATTTATAACGTGTTGGTGCTTTAGTGAGTTGTACTCTAAGGTTAGGAAGTTTTCCAAAAAAATTTTTGAGTTTTCATTTTTAATCCAAATGTTTTCATTTTTTTTTTTTTTGCAATTTAACATCTTTGGTTTTATTTTTTTACTTTTAAAACAATTTTTTTTATCTTTTGCAATTTAACCCTAACATATTTTTATTTTCAACTTTGATCCCCGTATTTTTCATCTTTTGCAAAATTTCCATTGTACGTTTCTTTCTAATTTTGCGAGTGAACACGCCGCAATGTGCGTGTGGGTTTCAACATTTTTTTCGTCTATTTTTTCCCGTTTGACAGGACTGTCACAACGCGTCTATTTTTCTCTGTTTGACAGGTTCGTCGCAATGCGCGTAGTCTTAGATCGACTTTGTTATTCTTTTCTATTTTTACGTTTCAGTCTAATTTCTTCACATTATCATGCCGCAACGGGTATGCGTGATTCAACGATTTTACATGTACTTTTCGTTTGGTGTTATTTTTTCCTTTTTGTTTATTTTGTTTTTATGAGTTTTTTCGGTGTTGTTGGTCGCTGGTAGTTGTGTAGCATTAGTGCTACTTGGCACGATTTATGCCCGCCGCAACGCGGAGGCACTTAATACGAGTTATAACTATATATAACAATTCATGTAGATTCTACACTAACCCAAAAATCCTTCATTTTCATAATATTTACAATAGTACCAATTTTTCTTTAATTCTATTCTTAGTTTTCATCTCCAACACACAGGACAATCGGATGGCTTTTATTGTCTTTTTTGTTTTTGTTTGCATTACATTTTCTGTCTCATATGTTTCATTTTTAGATGGGAATGTTTTATTTTTATTTTTATTTTTATTTGGGGTTTTATGTTTTAAGTTTTCTCAATAAATTTGAGTTCGTCTACAACTCTATATTTTATGTAAGTTTATCGTATAAGTTTGTGTTTGTCTTTGTTTATGCCTATGTTTTACGTCACATATCGATATAAATTCACGTGTTTGTTTTACGTTTTTTTCCGGTTTTGGTTGTTGTTTGCTTACTTACTACTTAGTATGGTTTTAAAACCCCCGCACCCGCAACGTGGGGGGTTAAACACTAGTTTACATATAATACTAAACTTGTATTAACCCTTACAAGTGCATGCCCAAAAACTAGACAAAATCAATACAACAATAAGCTAATTAGGTCCTTTCAATGTTACAAACAACAACTTGTATTAACATTACTGTATGTCCATGAATGAATTGCGACCGACCGAGGGACTACAGTTTTATTACACAAAAACAAAAGGATCTTAACCCGTACGGGTCGAGTGACTTGAGTCCTCCCAACTAGTAATGGTTTGTAATCAAAAACGGTTTGAACGTCAACAGAACTCCAATTGCCTCGATCACATTCAAGAGGAAAAATACAATTTGGTCGCCTGCAGTTAAACAAACCCTTAAATCTAACGAATATCGAATGGGATTTTACATACAACATTCTCTTACAAGTTGTAAAGAGGTTTTTTTCTACATATGGATGACAAACTGGGGTCAGATGGGCTGGGGTTTACAAAACCACAAAAGCTTGTTTAAATATCCATTTTTCTAATTTGATGATTATTAATGTGTACAGCACACTTAACAGTGAGATTGTTACAATACAATCTAAGATTTTCTTTGTTAAATGATTTTCAGCACATTTTGACACATTTGACCCCTTTGTATGATATATCAACTGAGTGAGAGCATGTACCTGGAAGGAATGCTGCATTAAGTCTCTTCTGAGACCATGATAAACTGCAGAAATAAGATTTCATGCGATGTAACTCAAAAATTGAAAAAAAAAAAATTAAAAAAAAATGAGTACTCACAGTGCACCCCCGCATGCCGGACCAACTGCTTTACAAATTGACATCAAAGTCATGGCAATACCATTGGCTGCACCTCTTTGGCGTTGTTCCTGTCATCCATGTACAATTGATTTAACATAAAAGTTAATCTATATGCTTGAACAATGTTGAAAAGAAAATGAAAAACTTTAGAAGCCATGAATATTACCACAGCTTTATTTTGCAGCATTAAGGTCCCAGTTGTGATGGACACCTGGTTAAAATAAGAAACTGTATCATCTTATAACGAAGATACAAGTTAATATTCAAATCTGTAAATGTTGAAAGATCGATTCATACGATGTACCTTTTGGTACAAGCTTCAAAAAATTGGTGATAATAATGTGTAAGCCAGCTTCCATAGACGCTTAAAACGGTTTTGGTAGAACAAATTTTTAACGATTTTGTGAATTCCATAAATATATAAAAAAATTATATATGATTGCAGAATTTGTGACCCAGTTTTTTAATAAATCAAAATTCATGTGGTTGAGCGGTTTCCGTTTTACATAAATTTATTGAGTTTTACAAATTTGAACTGTTATCTATACAATATAGCTCTATCATCGTTAAAATTACCTCGTCAACCTATTTATGAGATCAAAATTGAATACCTCAGAATTACATCTTAAGTGAAGTAATTAATGGTGGTTAATCGAGTAATTTAGATAAAGGAAACAATTTTAAACACCAAAAAACTTACTGTGAAAATATTAATCACAATCGAAACACAACTTAATGTGAAGAAGAGCATGAAGCCAGATAGCATCGCTATGAACGGATAACTTGCGAGTAGAGGTATAGACAAAACCTACACGAGAAATAATTGTGTTAACCAAATCATCTGATACTTATTAACTCCTTTATCATATTTGGGTACCTTGACATTAAATGGTACAACAATTATCAATGATAAAAGAAGAAACTCCTTAAAAAATGCAGAAAAGTAAATGAAAATTACAATTTCGCTAACCAAAAGTTTTGTTTCTAAAGTCAAAGGGAAGACAAGCAATAGATAGTAGAGGAATTGGTAGACAAAAAATGAGTCAAAAGAAAAACTTACTCCTGACATGCGAACAACCATTATGGGTCCAAATATTCTCTCTGCCATTGGATATAATGCGGTTTGAAAAAAGAGAAGGCTCACCCCTACAACAAGTCTTAGCGATTAGTGGATATCAAAAGCATAAAAAAAATGTTTTTAACTTTACACTTAAGCCGTCAAATTGTGCCCGAAATAGCTTGCTATTGCAAACTAAGGTACTTTCTTTGGCATTTTTAGAAAAAAATAATGATTGTGTTGTAACAAGTCAAGTTATGATGGTTTCAAAAGTCAATACATATAACTTCAGCAATTGGCAAATAAGAAACGCTAGCTAGCGTGTAATGAAGTTTTGACATCTTGGGAACAAACAAATATTCAAGTTCATAATAGCGGTGTCCTAAATTTAGTATAAAAACACAGATTATGAAATTCCCCCGACACCTTCACATGTTAACTTATGTATTGCAGATTGTTTTGTCCAACTCTAAAGAGTTGATACTTAGCTTCTCACCTGTGATAGATAGGACTGTGCCAACATCCTCAGTAGTATAACTAAGTCCCCCCAAACTCCTCGGGCTACAGCCCATAATGAGAAAATCTGTGATCGATAAAAGTCAACACCTATAAACTTATACAAATGTATAGCAGAATCGCCATTTAAAAGCATGGTAAAATATATGAACGAAAATGTTCAGACATATGCAACGAATTCTTTGTTTTTAGACTGACTGGTTTTCGAAGACATGTTACTTGACTATACATCACCAAGTAAAAACATGGATTTTTCAAAAGCACCGGCCTGTCACTACAAGAAAAACAAGTAATTGCGGCGACACTTTTAGTCGCCGCTAAAACCTTTAGAGGCGACATTGGGGAGTATTAGCTTGCGAAAATTCTTTGTAGTGTGTAGGTTAAGAGAATAGTAGATATTGCTCATTTATGATTTGAAACTAAATCAGATTTTCTAATCTACCTCCGAGTAAGCCATATCCTCGAGAGCAAAAACACAATAGACAATGATAGAAGACATTAAAGGCCAGTTCTTAAAGAGGCTTAACAAGTTAGAATCTTTTTTCGGATTTGTATTTTCTTCGGCATCAGGTACATATGAAGTAGACTCCACCTCAGTTTTTTTGTGAAAGTGTAGCGTTTCCTGCAGTTTTAGAAAAATTATACATAAACAATTCATGTTAAGAACATGAAATTAAACAAGATGTAAGTACCCAAAAATAAAGAGAGGTCAAATGACAAACACCCTACATGATTCTTATGATATCTTAATATTCAGTTTCTTGTTAAGTCCATGGTTTTTCGGGCATTAGTTACAGCTCAGAGTTAGACATTCGTTCTTTTTACAGAAAAAACTAACATTTTATCCTCAACAAGTTCGTTAAATCAAAATCATTCATGTTTTTCTTTACGATCTCATAATTAATTTCTACTTATTTTTCTTCATCATATTGGAGGGTTGGCTTCACAGAAGATGGAGACTTATAAGTAGATTTGATTCAAAACAACGAATGGATATCATAGTAAGATACACATTAATTATTAAGGAAATGTTAATTGCATGAAACTGTACCGGAAGCCAAATTGCACCAATGGTCACAAAAAGTGCAAAAGTAGAGATGGTAAGGCAAGGCAGTAAGTAAGGAAATCTGCATCACAAATCACAGTTGCAATTTCTTGAATTTGCATAACTATAATAAAAATAATATTTGCAAAAAAAAAATGAAGATAATATCACCAATGTGGAAAAATAAAGAAGTTAAAAAGGGTAATACTACCTCCCCAACAAAGAATCTGAAGATACTAGACTTGGAAATTTCTCTGCAGGCTTGATTTCAAAAGAAGCACAAAATTGAAAGGAAATAGTAAAATATTCGATAAAAACAAAGCAAGTCTACTGTTTCCTTTCAAATATAGCATATCAATATACAGTTGGAGATATAAACCTGTGCAAGGAAACCTCCCAAAGCTGGACCAATGATCATTCCTATCCCCCAAGATGTACTAATCTGAATTAGATCACTCAGTTTATAAATTTCTAGCTGAGAAAACTATGCAAAAAATAATAATGAAGTATAATAAACAATAACTACTATCTAAAAATGCAGCAACTTGAAGCTAATGTCATAGGAAATTATATAAAAGAAAAGGGCCTGATGCTAGGAAATTATATAAAAGAAAAGGGCCTGATGCTAACTGATGTCAATCCTAAAGCTTGATATTCCTCACGGAAAAGTTCACATGCATATGCCTGTTTATAAGAAACCAATCAGCAGAGAATCAAAATTAATAACAGATTAAATGAGTATTGAATAAGATGCTAGATAAGGATTACCCTTATAGGTCCGAGTAGTCCATTTAAAGAGCCAAGAAGAAACCTTGTAGTGATAGCCATCCAATAGTTGACACTAAAACCGAAAAGTGTGTTGAAAATAACCCTGAAGAAGATGAAAGTTTCAAGCTGTAAGATAAAAATATACTCAAATATTCACCAAGTAATAGGAAAAAAACAGTTATTAAAGTAGTTACGAACACAGTTGAGGTTCCTATAAGAATAACTGGTTTTCGACCATATCGATCAGCACACAGTCCCCATAAGACAGATGTGAGTGCTCTCCCTATCATATATGCAGACCCTTCAAAAATGAGTGTCATATGAGATACACTTTTAGTAGATATGGTTGTTCATGTATCTGGTTCATTCATCGGAACACTATCTTACACATAAACACACATACATATATATATAAAACCAGTACAAGTTTTTCTAGCTCACCACGTTCAAGTAGGTCGTGCAAGTCAAGAGCAGGCATATGAGTTTTGTGTAACCCCAAAACTTTTCATCTTTACTTTTATATTGATATAATTTGTAACACTTGTATGCATTAAGCTATTGTACATCATGCTTAATTGTTTTTTTTTCTTAATGGTATTGTACAATGGTGTACTAACACTCCACTGTGCTTTATATTACCCAATACTAATTTGTAACATTTTTAGGCATAGAGTGTTATACCTTATGTTTAGGGAGTTTTTTAAAAAAATTGATTTTTTTACTTTTAACCCAAAACTATTTGATTCTTTACTTTTAACCCAAAACTATTTGATTTTTTTACTTTAACCTCAAAACTTTTCATCTTTTGCAATTTAAACTTACAACTTTTTTACTTTTAACTTTGGTCCTCTATACTTTTCATTTTTTTGGGAAAATTTTCGTTTTACGTTCCGTTCTAAATTTTGCGAGTTAACACGGCGCAACGTACGTGTGTGGTTAAACGTTTTTACGTCGTCTATTTTTTCCCGTGTGACATGTTCATCGTAACACGTGGGGTCCTATATCAACTTAGTTATTCTTGTATACGTTTTACGTTTCGGTTTAATTTCTTCGCATTAACACGCCGCAACTTCAGTGTTGGTGGTCGCCGGCAGTAGTGTGTCATTGGTGTTCGCCCCCGCCGCAACGCATGGGTGTTTAATACTAATTAATAGTTATATTATTATACTGTAACATACAAAGAAAAAAGGAATGTCAGGGTCTCATAGGTTTTCCCTCGTCTTACCCTCTCTAGACCGTGCTCTACGAGTGGGATATTATTGAGTACATTTATTTGTCAAGTAAAAATATAACATAAACGTTTTCAAAACACAGATCTAAACACCACCATAGTGAGCAAAATTTGCTTACCTACAAAACCAGCATAGTAGCTAATGTCTTCCTCTTTCTCTGCAATTTTAAAATCCCTTATCTACATTACAATCAAGATAAATAATTCCAAACGTTAAAATATGGAAAACCGAAAACAAAGTATATACATAATTTAACATAGAGTAAATTGCCATTTTAGTCCCTGAGTTTTGTCCAAATTTGCCATTTTAGTCCAAATAGTTTTTTTTTCGCCTGTGGGTCCCTGACTTTTCCATTTTGTTGCCATTTTGATCATTTTGTCTAACTCCATCCAACTCCATCCAATTTTGTCTAACTCCATCCAAAAACCCAGTTTGTACATAATCACTAATGTTTTCAGTTGCCATTTTGATCCAATTCCAAAAAATCAAAAAAATCCCAAAAAATCTAAAAATCAAAAAAATTCAAAAAAATCATAAAAATTCTAAAAAATTCAAAAAAATCTAAAAATCAAAAAAATTCTAAAAAATCATAAAAATTCTAAAAAATCCAAAAAATCATTAAATGTTTCGGCACGAACCGTTTCGAACCGTACCGTATCGAACAAAACCGTTTCGACCCGTACCGTATCGAACCGAACCGTTTCGACCCGTACCGTTTCGACGCCGTACCGTATCAACGCGAACCGTTTCGAACCGAACCGTTTGACGCGAACTGTTTCGAACCGAACGGTACCGTTTCGAACCGTACCGTTTCGAACCGAACCGTTTCGACCCGTACCGTATCGAACCGAACCGTTTCGACCCGTACCGTATCGAACCGAACCGTTTCGACCCGTACCGTTTCGAACCGAACCGTTTCGACCCGTACCGTATCGAACGGTACCGTTTCGACCCGTACCGTTTCGACGCCGTACCGTATCGACGCGAACCGTTTCGAACCGAACCGTTTCGAACCGTACCGTTTCGAAACGGTACGGTTCGAAATGGTACGGGTCGAAACGGTTCGGTTCGATACGGTACGGTTCGAAACGGTTCGGTTCGAAACGGTTCGCGTCGATACGGTACGGCGTCGAAACGGTACGGGTCGAAACGGTACCGTTCGATACGGTACGGGTCGAAACGGTTCGGTTCGAAACGGTACGGTTCGAAACGGTACCGTTCGGTTCGAAACGGTTCGCGTCAAACGGTTCGGTTCGAAACGGTACGGGTCGAAACGGTACCGTTCGATACGGTACGGGTCGAAACGGTTCGGTTCGAAACGGTACGGGTCGAAACGGTTCGGTTCGATACGGTACGGTTCGATACGGTACGTGCCGAAACATTTAATGATTTTTTGGATTTTTTAGAATTTTTATGATTTTTTAGAATTTTTTTGATTTTTAGATTTTTTTGAATTTTTATGATTTTTTTGAATTTTTTTTATTTTTAGATTTTTTGGAATTTTTTTGATTTTTTGGAATTGGATCAAAATGGCAACTGAAAACATTAGTGATTATGTACAAACTGGGTTTTTGGATGGAGTTAGACAAAATTGGATGGAGTTGGATGGAGTTAGACAAAATGATCAAAATGGCAACAAAATGGAAAAGTCAGGGACCCACAGGCGAAAAAAAAACTATTTGGACTAAAATGGCAAATTTGGACAAAACTCAGGGACTAAAATGGCAATTTACTCTATGTTAAATTATGTATATACTTTGTTTTCGGTTTTCCATATGGCAAATTTACTCTATGGCAAATTTAGACCACATCAAACCAAACCATTACTAACGGTTGATTCCGGTCTGTTTCACAATTTAGGCTCATTTTGCTTTATTACATGTCCAAATTAAGTTAGGAAATGTATAAAAAGTGTTGAAAACATAACCTTTTATGTCCAGCGTAAACAACAAACTTATTTGATAGAGTAAATTCCTTTTTTGAGACCCTAAGTTTTGGTGGGTTTAACTATTTGATAGTACAAAACCATTTTTTTTTAACTATATGAGCACCAGATTTTTCAATCTGTAACTCTTTGAGTCCAATACACTAACGTCGTCCACCATGTCTGATAGCTTGAAGGGCATTTCAATCACGTACCTATTTTATTATTATCTATTAATATCATATGTATTTTATTATTATATATAATATAGAGTAATACCCCCACCATGGGGCGTTTTCTGCCATGTGGCAGTCCAGTCAGCATGAGGGCATTATTGGGCGTTATTGCAAAAGTGCCGTAGTGGGAATAATGCCCAATAATGCCCCTTCCAATCCTTACACAATTATTTTTTTAATTAAAAACTTAAAATACTTTATTAAATTAAAAAAAATACAATACTAGAAATAAAAAAACCTATTCAAAAGTAAAAAAGAAAATTACATTTCCAAAATCTAATTAAAAATAATTAAAACTTTAGGGACTGAAATGCAAAATCTCTTTTTAAAGACTTTTGAAGTTTAAATCTTTTTTTTAAATACAATCAAAATGCAGGGACTAAAATGAAAAAGCTTCTTCTTCTTCCTTTCACCCACAAGAACAACAACCTGCAACTTTTCTTTTTAAATCACCTTCTAATTAAAACTAACTAAAACTAATTTCTTTTGTTTTTTTAATTAAAACTAAGTATACATATATGGCAAGGTTCAATTGGGTAAAGAAATAGAGTTCCGGCGTCTTTCTAATCACGCCACATACAATTTTCTCAAAAATCACGCACGAAAACGCCGGGGTGTAGTGGAGTCTTGGCGTGATTGGGCGTTTTTGTGCAAATATTTTTATAAAACACGCCCCATTACGGGCGGTCTAACTACATATTTTCAAAAAAAAGGATATATGAGTCTCTGGGATTTTTAATTCACTACAATCTGAGTCCCTGGCCGCTAGTTTTAGCCATTAAAAAGTTAAGGAAATGAAAATAATATGGTCTTTTCACCCATCCACACAACCCTATCTCATTTTTAACACCCCCCCCCCCCCCATTTGAGAACCCATCACTTTGTATCCCTATCGTTTTCCACTTCCACAACCCGCGAATCTTCCTCTCCGGCGACTACTCAACCCGATCACAACCACCCCTCCTCCCTACATGTTTGTCAAATGTCATCGCACCTGCTCCACTCCAACTATCAAGCATCCTTCCCTAAACTTTAAGACACGCACCCAAATCCACTATGCCATAAAGTCCTAACTCTTTGTCTTCTTCATTCCTCTAGGAACACACCGTTTCATGAAAAACCAATGTACAACTTTGAAGTTACTAACATCAATTTCTTGATTTGGGACATGGGTTTGTCCTTAAATTAGTTGATTTCTACATTGGTGTTAAGAAATGAGTAGATTACGACAATGCTTGGAAAAACAAAGGAGGGTTGGTGTCAAAGCAATTGACGTTTTTTCTTGTGTGTCGGTTGCTTCTTTGTCGCAATGCTCTTCGCTGACAGGTTTTCCACTGCCCTCAGTTACCACTTTAAAATAAAGACTAAATTGTATAAATCAACATTTATGTTATACCCAATCTACACTTCATACCCTTCACTATGAAATCGGCAAAACCCAACATTTATGTTCATGTTTTGTAACGTTCTATAACCTTTACACCTAACGTCTAAAAACTCAGTTAAGTTACCCCACATGCTTTGCATGTGAGGGTACTATGGTCTTTGATTACATAAAGGTTGATTTCTGCAAAAAAAAATGTTATTATATATATAGTAAAATTTTTTTTTTTTTTTGCAAAGACATTATTATTTGTTAATAATTATATATATATATATATATATATATATAGAGTGGGGATCCTACGGAAAGTGTGTTTTTCCTAAAAAGTGTAAAAAGTCATAAAACACAATAATTTCAGTCATAAAACACACCTAAAACTCACAAATAATAGAATGAATATTACTAAAACACCATATTCAAACTCTAATAGTCCATAAAAATTCAAACACACCATCGTAGAACTATGAATATAAAACACACAATGCTAAACAACATAAAACACAATAATATTTGTCATTCCACAATCAGAGCCTTAACATCTAAAACACAACACAAAACCCACATACATGATGTTTTAGTAATCTTTATCATATTATTTGTGGGTTTTTGGTGTGTTTTATGGTTGACATTATGGTGTTTTATGACTTTTTACACTTTTTAGGAAATTTGGACTTTCTGGCCAACTCCTATCCTATATATATATATATATATATATATATATATAAATTTTAAATTTATTTTATAAAAATTTTGATTTTAATATTTTTATAAAGTAAATAATAATGACAAGATAAATTACTTTTTATATAAAATATAAATAAAACAAAAATTCTTTTAAAGTAAAGTTATTATAATATCCAAAATATTTTTATAATTATAACGGATGTTTTAAAGGAATTTGAATTACAAAAGAAAAATACAAAAACTGTCTCTTTGGTCTCATACTGTTGTCTACTAATTCATCATAGATTTCATACTTTGTTCTTGAAGATGATTTATTTTGAGTTTTATCCGATTGAGAAATTCGAAGTGAACCATCAAATTGTTTTAGTCCGAAAGTGATTCACATGGCTCTCAGATTAAATGATTAATCCCTTGTTTGTTCGAAAAATCCAACATTTCTTTCGTTGCAAAGAAAAAACAATGAAGGGTCTTAGGGTTGTGTAAGATCCGGCAGCTGATACACATGAGGTGTTGATATGTACGTTGTTGGAGACTTGGGAGTACGGTTGGTCTCACTTTCTCTGCGGCTGTCGATCGATGGTTCAACAGTCTGATGCGATGATGGTGGTGATGTTTGACAACTACAATATCAATTGGCGATGTTGTGTTCTTTGGTGCTGACCGGTTATAGATGACAAATATGAAAACATGGCATGGTCGAGGTAAGACGCAAATGGAGGTAAGGTTACTTAAAGGTTAGTATAAGCAGAAATTATATATATATAAAGAAACATTTTATTAGGGATAAACAAATACAGGTTAATTCTATCTCTGGCAAAACTAGTCCAAGTTTTAAATTCGGATTCTGGGTCATCATGGGTAATTCTAGTTATATATGATCACTTTGGGTCACAATTATTTTTTAAGTGCATTGATATGGCCAATATGAGAAGCGAATTGATTCTGTTTTTTTTTGTAAAATGGAATTGAAATCTGACCAGCATAACTGTTTTGCATATTGATGAATGTTCATCCAGTTTTGCATTTTGATGAATGTAAATATTCATATCTGATAATATATTATGGCTTGCCCTGATATATCATTTGCTGTTGTTATTGATTATTATTTGAATATGGATGTTGCTGCTCTAAACGTGGGCTTTAGTATTGTTAACTCTAAACATAATTTTGTTATATAATATATTTGTGCATACGGAATATATTTACTGAAGTTTATTAAAGATTTTTTTAAACGTCAACTTAATTTATTAGTTTCTTTTATCGATATAAATTTGTCTAATATTTTTATTTTATAAACACATACTTATATATACATAAAAATACCTTTTAGTTTGAGTAGTTTTAAAACGTCCGTTATAATATATATATAATTATTGTAATATTCCGAATATTACAATAGGGTAGGGTTCATGCGAGAGCCACCTTTATTGCGAGAACCAATGTGAACACAAAAAAACCTAAAAAAATCCAAAAAACACACAATTTTTTTTTTAATATTTTTCTAAAAAAAATCGCTATATTTCGTTACCAAAATAAACTTTTTTCTTCGAGTAACAGTTATGGATGCACATGTGCATATTTATCATTTCTTGGACAAATTCCGTAATATATTAACAGTAGTAGAAAAATGCACTTTCATTTACATTACCATCCGCAATACACTACTTTTTACATTACCAATATTAAGAATGCACATGTGCATCATTATGTATAACCATGATATAACGTGTTTTGTCACAAAAAATTGTGATTTTAAATGATAAAGTAGGATGGTTTGATTATATTTGTCACTTCATGATGTAATATTTTGTTTGGATGGTATAAAGGGTATTAATATACATATAATAAAGTGAAATATTGGTAATGGTATTGTATTATGGATGGTATGAGGCAATGGTATTGTATTACGGATGGTAGGAGGTAATGATAGTGTATTATGGATGGTATGATAGATGAAAGGGAAAGTGTTTTCAAATTGGTGTACCACGTTATAACATGTTCATACATATAGATGCACATGTGCATTTCTAATGTTGTTAATGTTATAACAAGTTCATACATATAGATGAACATGTGCATTTCTAATATTGTTAATGTAAAAGTAGTGTATTATGAATGGTAGTGTAAATGAAAGTGCAATTGTCTGATATTAGTAATGTATTACGGAATTTGTCAAAGAAATGATACATATGCACATGTGCATGGATAATTGTTACTCGATTTTTTTTTGTGGCGAAATATAGCAATTTTTTTTAAAATATTAGATTTTTTTTTATTTTTTAGGTATTTTTTTGTTGTGTTCACACTTGGTTCTCGCAATAAAGGGTGGTTCCTAACGGATCCTTCTCATATTACAATAACTTTATTTTAAGAGAATTTGTGTTTTTGTTATACTTTATATAAAAAGTAATTTATCTTGTCATTATTATTTACTTTATAAAAATATTAAAATCAGAATTTTGTTAAAATAAATTTAAAACTATTTTTTATATATGTTTATATATATAAATATATAATTATTAACAAATAATAACGTTTTTACAAAAAAATTACTATATATATAATAACATTTTGCACAAATCAACCTTTATGTTATAAAAAACCATAGTACCCTCACATGCAAAGCATGTGAGTTAATTTAACTGAGTTTTTGGACAACGTTAGTTGTAAAGGTTATATAACGTTACAAAACATGAACTTAAATGTTGGGTTTTGCAGATTTCATAGTGAAATGTATGAAATGCAGTTTAGATATAACATAAAAGTTGATTTATGCAATTTTGTCTAAAATAAATTGAGGGTTTAGGTTGGAATTATTAGGTACTAATGGATTGCCTTTTTATAGTCTTTGTCAAATGATTATATAGTTTCTTACTGCTCTTGAGTTTTGTATGTTATGTTGATCTTGAAATGGGTTTGAAGGATTTGTTGCTCTGACGGTTTGTTTGGATGAAAAATCTTGAATCTTGAAAAAAAAAATTATTGGTCTTGATATGTATTTGGATGAACTGGTGGTGGTATTGTGTGCAGTGGCGGACCCAGGATTTTTTTACAATGGAGTCCCATTTTTCTGGTGTTGAGATTTTTCACAACAATACGTTAGAATTTTCGGGTCGGTCGTCGTTCGGTTCGGGTCGAGACGAGGACAAAATAAAATACAATTATAGGGTCTGTCCCATTCAAGAGGGTGTTATGATAAGAACTGCGATGCAAAAAAAAAAAAGAACAGAAAACGAAAAATATATAGCTCTCAATTCATTTACATACCTTCCAAGTATAGACACAAATCAGTCATATACATACACTTAATAACTAACCACTATTTAATCCATAAATTTACATACATTAACTTGAACGTGGACATGGACATGAAAAAATATATATGTAACTGAAAACATAAAAAATAGGTAGGATAAGGATTGAACTTGTGACCTTTTGGTTAAAAGACAAGGGATTTACCATCTAACCAAGCTTACTTTCATTACTATGGGTTCCATCTATATATTTTTATGGGGTCCATGAAAAACTTAACACACCACCTCTGCTAAAGTTTTAAAAAACATTGGGGTCCGGGGACCCCGACCCGCAAAGGGTGGGTCCGCCCCTGATTGTGTGGTGTGATGAATGGTGGTAGATCTAGGTTTATGTTATTTGACTCTCATACGGATTTTGTGTTGATATACGTTTTTTCTTATCTATGGCAAAGAGATGGTTGGCAAAAACAAGTATGGGTGCCTTGAAACCGCTTGTTACAGAGCTTAATCACTTTCCACTTTTTGGCGATTACAGAGCTTTTCGGGCGATTTTGTGTTGATATACTGTTGGGTGTTTTGTTTTAAAAATGAGAATTACAGGCAATGATAGTGGTGGTGTGGTGGAGGTGATGGTGGATGGTGGTGTTGTGTCGTGTAATAGATGGTGGTAGGTGTTGCTTTTTAAAAATAATAATAATAATAATAATATTTCACCTATTTTCAAATTGTCAAAAGGACGCAAACTGAAGCGGATTGGAAACGACTCAAGTAACCATTTTTTTTAAATAAGGACTCGGGTTCATTTTATGTGTATTTAATGTTATTGTAAGGGCATGTGGGTGAATTTACAAAATTAATCAACTTATTGTATTCCCCTAGATTAACTAACAAATTAAACTCATTACTATTATCAAAATATATTTTCTTTCAAAACAACTTAATTCATGGCGAAAGGCATTTTTCAATATGTGTAGGAAAAATTTCAATACATGTAAGATAAAGCGTATGATAAGTTACAATACGTGTAGATTAACTTCGAAATGTATAGGATAAAGTGTTTTGTTTAGAGTAAATTTATTTTTGAGTCCTTTTCTTTTAGTGGTTTTAACCACCCAAGTCCAAATAAAATAAAAAATTATCTACCAGAGTACGTACGAGTACATGACTTTTCACTTTGTAACCATTTAAGTCCAAGTTACAAACGTTGTTAACCAAGTCTGTTAACTATAAGGATATTTCAGTACAAGTGCATGATGTGCAAGTTATAAGGATGATCAATGGGGGCCAAATTCTTACAAGTTGGGATCGTTGGAGAGAATTTATAAAGTTAGGATTATTATCGGCCAACAGATAAAATTTAGGTTCATTAAAATCTAATAACCCTTATTATTATTATTATTATTATTATTATTATTATTATTATTATTATATTTGTATATATACATACACAAAAAGATCTAATCTCTTTCTCTTCCTCATCTAAACCTTCCACCATTATCAGCACCACCACAATTACCACAAACACCCCACCACTACCATTCCCACGACACCTCCATCACCAAACAATCACATGCAGACCAACGTACACAACCCCACTCACTTGTCTTCCCCATCCTAACCTATCGTACACACAATCACTATCCCCATCCAATGCCGACCCGGAGGAGGTGCGGAGTGGGCGACGACACAAGGCCCAAACCCTCCGAGGGCCCAAATCTTTTTAGTTTTGATAGAATTTACTTTGTATAAGCTAGAATATATATCTAGTGAATCGATAGATGACACAAACAAGCTCTTGTCAGGGTGGTTATTGCCTTGCTTAAACAACAAGGATAAGCGTGTTCTAATCCTGGCGTCTCCAAATTCTCTATTTTAGCTTATTTTTTTGGTTTTTTGTTAGCTGCATCATCATCATCATACTCAGTAAATCCCACCAATAGCAAAGCTAAGGTAGGGTCTGAGTAGGGTAAGATGTAGACAGCCTTACCTCTACCCGTTAAGAATACAGATGCTGCTTCCAGTGAGACCCCTGGCTTGATAGTAGTTTTACATCAAGCCTTGGACATAAGGCACATAAAACTCAGCAATTAAGACAAAGGCCGATTAGTGCATGTACTCCCTTGTCTTTCGGCTATCAACACCACCACATGATGCATGATTAACCATCCCCCTCTTTTAACGTTATTTTCATGAAATTAGTAAAATAACATTAAAATTAGTGCATTTTAACTGTTGCCCCCCCCCCCTGCGGAGCGCCCACACATATATACATTATATGCGCATACCGCTAGCGGACCATTTTTGTTAGCTGCATATGGCATTTAATGACAAATTTTGTCAACTACATCTTTCCCTTTAATTAATAAATTACTACCTAAACTTAGCTAAAAATAACTGTCACGGCCCCCGACCCGGTTTGACCCGTTTCAGGAGCCGCGGGACAGAAATTCCAGTGGTATTTATTTAATTGAGTTTAACAGCGGAAGATTTCATCAGGATCTTTTTCAAATTTAAAATATTTCCCGATTATTTTATTTCACAATTCGGGATAACCCGGTAATTTACAATATTTATAGATTTCACGAAGAAATCTTTATTTTACAAAACATGTTTCTTTATTTTTATACTGAGCCACTTCCTTAAGCTGTAGTGCTTCTCGGCACTTTTCCTAGATCACAACAGATCACCTGAAACATGTTTGAAAAAGGTTTTGTCAGCGGGAAATACTGAGTGAATCATTCATTTTAATAAAATGACTCAGTTATTATAATTTACAGTATTAAGAGAGATTACAATGTTTCAGATATCAAACCAACTACCCACAGTACTTGTCACTCGAACATCCATCGGTAGCCTCTTTGCCCGATGGAGTCTGTGACTATGGTCATATCACTCATTGGCTAACTCGTTGTCCAATAGTGACGGTTATCAAGTAATGTATACAAAACCCCACATACCGGCTGTAATATGGTGATTACATAAACTTAATCACTGTAATTATAATCTTTGAAAATAAACATGATTTTGAAAGTAATTTGATAAAAAGAGAATGACTCACATTGCAGATTTAAGTAGAGCCTAGCCTACTGGTTTAGCCTTTTTATCCTAATTTACACAAAATGGTTAGTAACTTAATACAGCATTTACGATAACTCACGAGATTAAACCTTCACAACGAATGACAAAGTGCGATACTTAAACATCCATCGGATTCACAACGAATGACAAAGTGTAATCACTTAAACATCCATCGGAGTCACAACGAATGACAAAGCATAACCCTAATGTGAGCAGCACTTAAACATCCCTCGGATAGTTTAATCGAGTGGACAATGAATCGTGATTGAGTTATTACCCTGATTATAGCAGAATTTCGAGACTCGTGTGTGTTAATATGAGTAGACAGTACGTATTTCAGAGTGTAAGTCGAATTCTTTCGACGTAAGTTGTCCAGAATTCAAGTGCCACTGTCTGCTATTTATAGCTGAATTTTGGTCAGCCCTACGCATCGTAGCCTAAAAACCCCTACGATGCGTATGGGTCTTTTATATGCATACGCATCGTAGACATAAAACCTCTACGATGCGTATGGGTGAAAAAGTAGGCCTATAGACTAGCCACGGTTGGGACTAGCTTTGCTGAGTTGCCAAATTCATATTTCAGTTATTTGACAACGTAATTTCGAGGATAATTATCCACTAGGGTTTACCCCCCTTAGTTTTAGAGGCCCTAATCCAAATTCTGAAAATTAGGAAAATTTTAGGGTTAGTGCGGAATCACTTGGGTGTCTCAATTATGGTTTCCTAATGGTTAATTAAAGTAATAATTAGGACCTTTTTGTAAGAGTTGTTACATTCTCCTCACCTTAATAAAATCTCGTCCTCGAGATTTACTGGAATAAATGTGGATACTTTCGCTTCATTTCTGATTCCAGCTCCCAAGTGTATTCAGCTCCCCTCTTTGAGTCCCATTTGATTTTAACTAGCACTAGGCGTTTGTGTTTGAGAAACTTCACTTTTCTGTCTTCTATCTGAAGAGGTTTCTCCACAAATTTTAACTTTTCATTTACTTCTATGTCTTGAAAAGGTACTACCAGAGATTCATCTGTTAAACATTTCTTGAGATTGGATACATGAAATACATCATGTACTCCAGCTAATTCTTCTGGTAGTTGTAAACGATATGCAACTGGTCCTATACGTTGGATTACTGGAAATGGTCCTACGTATCTGGGACTTAGTTTTCCTTTCTTTCCGAATCTTACAACTCCCTTCCAAGGAGATACTTTCAACAGTACTCTATCTCCAACTTGAAATTCTAACGGCTTGCATCGATTATCTGCATAACTCTTTTGTCGGTCTCTGGCTGTCTTCAATCTCTCCTTGATTTGAGTAATCTTGTCAGTCGTCTCTTGAACAATCTCTGGACCTGACAATTGACTTTCTCCTATTTCTGCCCAGCAAACTGGAGTTCGGCACTTTCGTCCATACAATGTTTCGAATGGGGCAGTTTCAATACTTGAATGATAACTGTTGTTATAGGAGAATTCAATTAATGGTAAGTGATCGTCCCAATTTCCACCAAAATCTATCACACATGCTCGGAGCATGTCTTCTAGAGTTTGGATCGTTCTTTCACTTTGTCCATCTGTTTGTGGATGATATGCAGTACTTAAGTTTAATCGAGTTCCCATAGCTTGCTGGAAACTTTTCCAGAAATGGGAAGTAAAACGACTATCTCTATCCGAAACAATGGAGAGTGGGACTCCATGTAGAGATACTACTTCATCTACATACAACTTTGCCAGTCTTTCCATGCTAAAAGTTTCTCTCATTGGTAAAAAGTGAGCAGATTTGGTTAATCGATCCACAATTACCCAAATCGCATTATTACCTTTTCTGGTTTTGGGTAACTTAGTAACAAAATCCATTGTTATAAGTTCCCATTTCCATACTGGCATTTCTAATTGTTGTAGGAGACCTGAAGGTTTTTGATGTTCTGCCTTAACTTGTGAACAAGTGAGACACTTAGAAACATATCTAGCTATATCCTTCTTCATGCCTATCCACCAGAAATTCTTTCTTAAATCTTGGTACATCTTATTGTTTCCTGGGTGTATGGTATACCTAGATTTATGAGCTTTTTCTAAAATTTTATTTCTTAATTCTCCCTGCTTTGGTACCCATATTCTGTTTTTTGTGGAATCTCCAAATTCCATCAATTCCTTGTTCTAATTCCTTTATTCGTCCTTTTATTCCTTCGGCTTCATCCTTGATTGCTGTTTCTTGAACATTCTTTATTTGTTCCATTAAATCTATCTGTAGATTTAATCTGAGAGCACGAACTCGTCGTTGTTTTTCACTATACTTACGACTTAAGGCATCTGCAACTACATTCGCCTTTCCTTCGTGATACTGAATATCACAGTCGTAATCACTTAGGATTTCCATCCATCTCCTTTGCCTCATGTTTAACTCTTTTTGCCCAAATATGTATCTTAAACTTTTATGGTCTGTGTAGATAGTAAATTTACTTCCGTAAAGATAATGTCTCCAAATCTTAAGGGCAAAAATTACGGCTCCTAATTCTAAATCATGAGTCGTATAATTCTCTTCGTGCTTTTTCAATTGCCTTGATGCGTACGCAATTACCTTCTTGCGTTGCATCAGCACACATCCATATCCTAATTTTGAAGCATCACAATATACCTCAAAATTTTCAATTCCTTCTGGTAAAGCTAAGATTGGTGCATGGGTTAGTTTCTGTTTCAGAATTCTAAAAGCTTCTTCTTGTTTAGGTCCCCATTCAAACTTAGTGGCTTTACAGGTTAGCTTAGTTAATGGTACAGCTATTTTGGAAAAATCCTTAATAAACCGTCTATAATACCCAGCTAATCCTATAAAACTTCTAATTTCCATTGCGGTTTGTGGAACCTTCCAATTTGTAATCGCCTCTATCTTAGCAGGATCTACGTGAATACCTTCATGATTCACCATGTGTCCTAAAAATTGCACTTCTTGCAACCAAAATTCACACTTCGAGAATTTGGCGTACAAATTTTCTTTTCTTAACAAAGATAAGAGTGAATGCAAATGCTGACAATGTTCTTCCTGACTTTTTGAATAAATAAGTATATCGTCTATGAAAACAATTACAAATTTATCCAAATACGGTTTACAGATCCTATTCATCATGTCCATGAATGCTGCAGGTGCATTCGTTAACCCGAAGGGCATGACTGTAAACTCGTAATGACCATACCTAGTTCTAAAAGCAGTTTTAGGTATGTCTTCTTCTTGTACCTTCAATTGATGATAACCCGAGCGTAAGTCGATCTTAGAAAAATATCTAGCCCCCTGAAGTTGATCAAAAAGATCATCAATCCTAGGTAATGGATATCGATTCTTAATTGTAACCTTATTCAATTCTCTATAATCGATACACATTCTCATTGAACCATCCTTTTTCTTCACAAACAACACTGGCGCTCCCCAAGGGGATGAGCTAGGTTGTATGAATCCTTTACTTAGTAATTCATCTAATTGCTTTTTCAATTCTAACATTTCTGTGGGTGCTAACCGATAAGGTGCCTTAGCTATCGGTGTAGTTCCTGGAATTAGATGAATTCTAAATTCTACCTCCCTATCAGGTGGTAATCCGGGTAAATCTTCTGGGAATACATCTGGGTATTCTGAGACTACAGGAATTTCTTTAAGTTCTTTACCCTTAGTGCTAATGATTACTGAAATCATATACACTATTCCTTGCTTTCGTTCATAACTAGCAGCTTTCATTACCGATATGAACTTCATGGGTTTACGTGGTTTATTTCCTGTAATCAAGATTACTTCTCCGGTGGTTGCCTGAATCTCTATGGAATTCTTATCACACAAAATTTGAGCATGGTTGGCTATTAACCAATCCATTCCTAACACAACATCAAATTCGGCTAATTTCATAGGTAATAAGGTTGCAAAGAATTTATGACCTACAAGTTCTATTTCTACATTTTGCAAAACCTTATCTATTTTAACTGAATTTCCATCAGCCGTTTCCACAGTAAAAATCTGCCTAATGTTGGTTAAAGGTACATTAAGGGCTTGGCAGAATGAAGTATTGATAAAACTTTGGTTTGCACCAGAGTCAAATAATACTTTGGCATATATGTTATGGACTAAGAATGTACCGGCTATCACATCTGGAATCATCTCGGCTTCTTGAGTAGTCAGCTGGAATGCGCGAGCATTCTTCTTAGTAGCTACATCGGCTGTCTTGGCTTTGTTGTCTGCTGGCTTTGCCAATTTAGGACATTCTGGTTTAACATGTCCCTTTTCTCCACAATTGTAACAAATTATGGATTTCTTCCTACAATTTTCTTCACGATGTCCTACCATTTTACAAAAATTGCAGGTTACACCACATCTTCCAAAATGCTTCTTTCTGCAATTCCTGCAGAACGGTGGGTTTGAAGATTGCCCTGTTCCTCTTCTCTTGAAGTTATTATTATTACCCGTACGAAATCCTTGGGTAATTTTCTGAGCCAGATCTTTCTTCCGGTTTTCATCTTGCGTGCGCACTAATTCATCAGTTAGAGTATTGGCTAATTCCACTGCATCGTCAATAGTGCGAGGTCTCGCAGCTTTAACGATATTGCGGATTTCACCGATCAATCCCCAAATATAACGGGAAATGAGTACCGGTTCTGGCGAAGCCAGTGTTGGTACTACTCTAGCATATTCAAAGAATGTCGAAGTATAACCACGACAATCTACTCCCGTCATACGATGAGTTAGGAACTTGTTTGTCATTTGTTCCTTTTCATACTCAGGACAAAACTTTCTTTCTACAACACCTTTGAATTCTTCCCAATTCATAGCATATGCCTTCTTTCTCCCTTTTGCTTGTAACACCGTGTTCCACCATTCTAGTGCTCCTTCTTTGAAAAGATTTGATGCGTACATGACCTGATCATCATGAACACATTTACTTATGGCAATTACTGCCTCGGTTTTCTCTAACCAACGCAGTGATGCCGTTGCTCCTTCATTGCCTGCAAATTCAATGGGTTTACAGGCCAAAAATTCTTTGAAAGTGCAACCAGGTGTTGCGGCTTTCATTTTCTTATGAAGTGGTGCGTGCGGTGGTTCATTATCATGATTAACACGATCATTGCCTCCGTTTACACTATTACTGAAGTTATCTTCAGAAATTCTTTTGCTTGGAATGATTTGTTGAGGCTCGATTGTATTTTTAACAGCAGCAACGAATGTTGGAATAGCATTGGCTATTCCTTGAGCCACAATATTTTCTATATCCTGCCTAGTCATATATTGGTCCCCCGGTTGTTGCTCAGATTGATTAACTTCCTCAATTGGTTCATTACCAACATTAGCCATCTGGTAATAAGTTTTATATAAATAATTAGTACAAATATTTTAATTATAATAAAACAATTTGCACATAATCACATTTATATGTACAACCAAAAGTTATTGGTTTCCCGAGTTTCATTTTTTATATATTATATGAATGCCTCGTACACACGATTATCATACAACGTCTTATTGTGAAGTTATTATACATACTGGTTCTTTATTTATTAACAACTATTCTTTCAACTCCCATTATCTGATTAGTTACTTTCTTTAAAAATGACGCTCCCTCTCGTCATACTTCCAAGTAATTCTTTCTCCAACATCCCTAATCCTATTTCCTGCATCAATTAACTCTTCGCCCCAGAGACGAAGTTCAGCCAGATTCTCCGAGCTCATAGGTGGGTAAAGTGGAGGTTCTGGGTCAACTTGTGGGAAAAATGTATCAGGGTTGTTTAAAAGATTTTGGTACTGCCAATCCGTAGTCCACCATTCATCTAATTCTACTGGTAGTGGTTGAGGTTGGACAATAGGATCTGGAATAGCAGGTTCCAGGTTGATTGGAATTGGAGCTTCTAGTGGGTAGCTAAAAAGATCTTCTTCAGTGAATATAAGGTTTGGATTGGCTGGTTCAAGCTTTTCATCGGCAGGTCCGATGAGGTCACTCATCACTAGTTGGTGATCTAAAGCTTCCCAAGGAGTCATTTTCTGTGTCTGTCTAGAACTCTCTCCTACTTCTCTTTTTGTTGGTTTAAAATTCTTCTCAGCTTCTATCTCTACTTGATTAATATTTTCCTTAATTTCTACCCCTTTCCCTTTGTCTTTTGGATCTTTAGGTTTGGTAACCTTTCTTGGCTTTTTCTTACGCGAGCGACTTCCCCATACGTATCTCCTTCTTTTCTGCGGTTTTGGTTTTGTCAGTGGGTTTGATTGAAATTCCATGGGTTCTTCTTCCGTGTCAGCGAAGTAACCGGTGAATTCCTTGGAAACTTCTATCTTAACGGGATAGAGGTTAAGATTTTCTAAAGCTTCGGATATCTCATTCATGCTGTGTAGCATATATGCAAAATACATACCAAGTGTTAAAATAACAAATTTGATAGATAACCCCTTTTTATTTTATTGCAAACCATACATAAAACAACTGACAAATATAGTTTACTGTAAACTTATTTATTTACTGAATAAGTGATAAAACTGTTTTTTAGAGATTTGCATTTTCTGCTACTGTAGCGAGCATATACAAATCTGCCCATTTCTCATCTAGCTTATCTTCCCAAGGTGATTTATCAATTAATTCCTGGATTTCTCGTTTAATCCTCTTTTCTCGGATTTTCTCTTTACTTTTCTTAAGAATCATCTCCCTCCTTTCAGGAGAAAGTGTTTCCTCGTAATGTGCCTTTCGCACAAATATTCCTTCTTCAGGACTTTCAGCCTGATTCGAGGATTTGGTTCGGGATGTACTACCCTTCTCGTTGGATGATTTATCTAATTTAAGATAAATACTTGACAGCTTTTGTTTACCCATACTGTAACTAACAAATAGTCAGTTAATAAAACACATAATCACATAATTGGCAAATAAATAAAATTAAGTATTTTCTAAATACTTAATTGGCTTAAATCAGTGGCTCTGATTTGATGGCTCTGATACCACCTTATTTCTGTCACGGCCCCCGACCCGGTTTGACCCGTTTCAGGAGCCGCGGGACAGAAATTCCAGTGGTATTTATTTAATTGAGTTTAACAGCGGAAGATTTCATCAGGATCTTTTTCAAATTTAAAATATTTCCCGATTATTTTATTTCACAATTCGGGATAACCCGGTAATTTACAATATTTATAGATTTCACGAAGAAATCTTTATTTTACAAAACATGTTTCTTTATTTTTATACTGAGCCACTTCCTTAAGCTGTAGTGCTTCTCGGCACTTTTCCTAGATCACAACAGATCACCTGAAACATGTTTGAAAAAGGTTTTGTCAGCGGGAAATACTGAGTGAATCATTCATTTTAATAAAATGACTCAGTTATTATAATTTACAGTATTAAGAGAGATTACAATGTTTCAGATATCAAACCAACTACCCACAGTACTTGTCACTCGAACATCCATCGGTAGCCTCTTTGCCCGATGGAGTCTGTGACTATGGTCATATCACTCATTGGCTAACTCGTTGTCCAATAGTGACGGTTATCAAGTAATGTATACAAAACCCCACATACCGGCTGTAATATGGTGATTACATAAACTTAATCACTGTAATTATAATCTTTGAAAATAAACATGATTTTGAAAGTAATTTGATAAAAAGAGAATGACTCACATTGCAGATTTAAGTAGAGCCTAGCCTACTGGTTTAGCCTTTTTATCCTAATTTACACAAAATGGTTAGTAACTTAATACAGCATTTACGATAACTCACGAGATTAAACCTTCACAACGAATGACAAAGTGCGATACTTAAACATCCATCGGATTCACAACGAATGACAAAGTGTAATCACTTAAACATCCATCGGAGTCACAACGAATGACAAAGCATAACCCTAATGTGAGCAGCACTTAAACATCCCTCGGATAGTTTAATCGAGTGGACAATGAATCGTGATTGAGTTATTACCCTGATTATAGCAGAATTTCGAGACTCGTGTGTGTTAATATGAGTAGACAGTACGTATTTCAGAGTGTAAGTCGAATTCTTTCGACGTAAGTTGTCCAGAATTCAAGTGCCACTGTCTGCTATTTATAGCTGAATTTTGGTCAGCCCTACGCATCGTAGCCTAAAAACCCCTACGATGCGTATGGGTCTTTTATATGCATACGCATCGTAGACATAAAACCTCTACGATGCGTATGGGTGAAAAAGTAGGCCTATAGACTAGCCACGGTTGGGACTAGCTTTGCTGAGTTGCCAAATTCATATTTCAGTTATTTGACAACGTAATTTCGAGGATAATTATCCACTAGGGTTTACCCCCCTTAGTTTTAGAGGCCCTAATCCAAATTCTGAAAATTAGGAAAATTTTAGGGTTAGTGCGGAATCACTTGGGTGTCTCAATTATGGTTTCCTAATGGTTAATTAAAGTAATAATTAGGACCTTTTTGTAAGAGTTGTTACAATAACTATTCAAATTACTTTCACATAAAAGTGATTAAATAATTGATGAGTTTATAATACATGAAAAATTGCGAGCAGGGCCCAAAAATTTTTTCTCGCACATGGCCATTTTTTTGTGATTTTCGAAGACGACCCTGTCCCCATCGAACCTCCACCAACGCTGCACAACCATTTGCAAACGTACACACCCCCACTCACTTGTCTACCCCATCCCACCTCACCATACACAACCCCACCATCGACCACCGTAGACACCTCAACTACCACCGTACAGAACCACCACTGTACAAACACCGTACACATTGCCTCAAAACCTTCAAATCTGGGGAGTAGGAGGGGGAAAGATACGGGGATGAAAATGGTGGCGGCGATTTCCCCAACTGAAACACACAATAGCCACCAGTGGTGTTTTGTTTATGGTGATGGTGGTTGGTAGTGGTATTTTGTTTATGGTGATGGTGGTTGACGGCTGGAGATGGTGGCGGTGTTAACGACTGGAAGAGGGGTTTGTTGTTTTTATATTATAAAAAGTGGTTGTAAGTGGCTGTGAGTGAAGAATAGAGAAAATGTTATTGTTCATCTATATATTGAAGGGGGTACCGTTTACCCTCTATAATTTTTTAATATATTTTAAAACTGACTATGACTATGAGTGGAGAAGAGAGAAAATATAATAATAAAAGTATAAAAAAGTATTAAATAATTGAAAAAGAAAGAAAACGTAATGTTTTTTAGTGTAATTATAGGGGAAATATGGTGGACGGGATGTTAAATTGGCAGTGTTGATGACCGGGAGAGGGGTTTGTGTTTTTGAGTAGATCTGAAGAGGTTAGACCCAATCCATTGTGTTTTTTAGCAGAAAAAATGTAGGGAGTATATGAAGAAAAAAAGATGGTGGTGGTAAGATCATTCACATTCAACCCACTAAAATCTGTGAGTGAAGTTTTTATAATATAAAAAATATAAAAAGTGGTTGTGAGTAGATGAGAGAGAAAATGTTAATGTTCATCTGTATATTTGGGAGACACTGTTTACCCCCTATAATTTTTTAACATATTTTGAAAGTGGTTGTGAGTAGAGAGGTGAGAAAAGGTAATGATAAAAGTATAAAAAATATTATTTAATTGAAAAGGAGAGAGAAAATGTAGTGTTTTTTAATGTAATTTAGGGTGAAAATATAATAGAGTGGATGTGAATGCTCTAAGATGGGTAGAGAGAGGCGGGAGGCAGATTGAGTAGGTTTAGATAGGGACATAGTGTAAGTTTATATATTATTTAATTTTTTTTATATAAATAACATGGGCAATTTTGTCTTTTCACAATATGTTAACATATAAGGCGTACATTAGAAGAAAAAAAATAGTACATTAGAAGAAAAAAAATAGTTCTTGCAAATTCTCACCACTCACCATAGTTCTTAATTTACCCTTCGCTATATATACAAGGGATTAACATCCATTCCACCAAATTCTTCTAGTGTTGTTTTTATATTATAAAAAGTGTGTGTAAGTGGCTGTGAGTGAAGAAGAGAGAAAATATTACTGTTCATCTATATATTTAAGGGGACACTGTTCACTCTCTATAAATTTTAATATATTTTAAAACTGACTGTGACTGGAGGAGAGAAAAAATATAATAATAGAAGTATAAAAAAGTATTAATTAATTGGAAAAAAAAAACGTGATGTTTTTTAGTGTAATTATAGTGTAAACATGGTGGACTAGATGTTAATTTACACATGATGTTTTACACTTGGCATGCCAATTTACACATAATGTTTTAACTTGAGCGCCAATTTACATTTTTGGCGTCAAAAATCAAATGACGTTTTAGTTTGAAATTATGTTTTATAATTGGTAAGTTAAATTTAAAATACTACTAAAACTCCATGTACCAAAATTTAGAACTCAGACATGGCGCAATGACATTCCTTCAATTTAACAAGATACAATGATTTTTTTTTAATGGCGTATGGTTAGGATGTCGTTAACCAGATTACTAGCTAATATGTTAGTATTAAAATTCCCTCTTTTCTGGATTTGAACCCAAAACTTCCAAAAGAAACAAAACTTCACCCCTTCCCCCCTTGACCACTAGGGCAAAAGATCATTGGTAGACATAGTGATGTTGCCTCGGATTCTTTCCTAGCATTCATAGCTTTTTTACCATTGGGAAACAAGAAAACTGATTCTAACCAATCATAGAATTTAAGATTTATTTATTTTTTATTTATTATAAAGAGTTTTTTTTTAGTAAAATTATACCTAAATACGCATAAAAATATCTTGGTGACATCTTGGTGGTGAGATAAAACTTATGAGTTATGATCATTATGGGTTCAATTTCCACAAATGAGTTTTTCCAGATTTATTGAGTTTTCTCATTAATTGATGTATAGTCATTATTGCCTAGTAGAGATGGATATGATCGAGTGGTTCCGCTGATAACATGATGATACTACAGTGGTCCGTCAGTGATCCACATTTGCTGTTAAAAAAAATTTGGTAGATCTTTTATTTAATCTCTTTCTAAATATGAGAAATGGATCCTTCTACGACCGCAAATTGGTTTGAAGAAACTATTCAATAGAAAAAAAAACGAAGAAGAAAAGTAAGACCACCGAAAAAGGTATCTTGTGAACTCGTTTGCTTTCGTATCCAAATGAAAAAGGATTTGATTTGAGAGCTAGGCTGGATCGATTAAAAATCCAATTTTAAATTACGCAATCACCAAATAGCCAATTTTAAAATATTTATTTTTGTTGTTTACTTTCTCATGTTTTGGTTGACTACTGTAGCAATAATGTATTTAAAATAAAATATTTGTTTTTGTTGTTTTCTTTTCTCTTGCTTTGGTTGGCTACTGTAGCAATAACGTAATCAAAGAATGAACATCATTTAATAATTTCGGTTGGTAACATATCACCATCATCATACTATCATACTTAGTAAATCCCATCAATAGCAAAGCTAAGGTAGGGTCTGAAGAGGATAGATGTAGACAGCCTTACCTTTACCCCGTAGAAATAGAGAGGCTGCTTCCAGTGAGACCCTCGACTCAATTGTAGTTTTGTATCAAGCCTTGGACCTAAGACACATAACACTCAAACAATCGGGACAGAGAATGATTGGTGCATGTACCCCGTGTCTTTCAGCTATCAACGCCACCACATTATGCATGATTAACCATCCGCCACTTTTAACGCTATTTTCAAGAAATTAGTAAAATAACATTAAAGCTAGTACCATTTCACTTTTGCCTCCCGAGCGCCCACACATATATACATTATGTGTGCACACCGCAAGCGGGGCAAGGTGTTAATAAGGATTTAGATTTTAAATTGGTAAAGGTTAAATTCTTATGGTGAACAAATAGAAGCTTAGTGGTAGAACTAGAGTGTGTGTGAATTTTCGTTCGAAAAAAATAACACCTAAATGAAGCCATTGATGGGATAGGTTAAATCAAGATTTTGATTTCATGTTTACATTTATGAAAAAACCCACATTTTATATATATGTAACTATGATTTTGATCAATACTTCTTACGAGTTAGCTTCAAGTTAGTACTTGTGCATAATATAAAGTGTTTGTGGCATGTATAATTCGATGATGCAATTACCATCATTTTTTTTTTGTATTACATCTTGTTCTTTGATAACATAGTGACGAGCATCATATGCTTATTATGTAAATTTTTTAATTATAACACAAAAACAAGGTCAGAAAATTAGAGACGAGTAAATAACCAAATTAAAACATGAATAATATACTTACCAACACATAACATCACGACCCATATAAATATGAGTTGTTTGAGAGGTAGCCCGGTTTGTATTCGTTTTTGGCGATCCACTTTACAACCCGGACAGTTCTCGTGCTCCAAAAGCAGCTGATCGTGACTCGTCATTCTTTGGATTTAAACTTAACGTAATTCCTACTTTTTTCCTGATAGAAAATCTTCAGATTTAAGAGATTGTTTCTTATTCTTCACTCAGTTGAAAAGGAGTGGAGGAGAAAGACTTTGTGAGATATAAGACCACGAAAGAGAGCTCCAAAATAAGTTTAATAATGTACTAAAGAAAATTACAACAATGGTCCTTGGATTCTTGTTAGGTTTCCAACTTTTCCCCTTAAAAAGGAACATGTAATAATAAAGGATTACCGACAAACTCAAACCCTCTTTTTAAAGGAATAAAGGATTTTAATAATCCAAACTATCAGCCGTTGGCCGATAACGGTTCTAACTTCAAAAATAACCAGTGGTAGTCCTACATTTTCACATATTGTAAACTAATGGACTTTTACTAAATAACCTTAATTTCTTTTTGCCCCCTTATACTTTTCGGTTTAGTAAAGGTCTATTGATTTACAATGTATGAAAATGTGAGATCACCACTGGTTATTTTTGAAATTGTGACCGCCGGCCAACGGCTATAGTTAGGATTATTAAAATCCATTATTCCTTTTTTAAAAGGTGTTTGAGATAGTTGCTGACTGGAATGTTTATTTGTAACACCCCAAAAACGGGTTTAGTAATTGAACCACGTTAATATCGAAGAGCGGGTAAAATACCGTTAGTGGTAAAAGTTAACCCGATAAACATTAGGATTTAATTAAACAAACCTAATGTTAAATAAAAGATAGATGAACGCCTTTTGAATAAAGTTTATAAAAAGAGCCTGAGGCTATCAGTACGTGATCTAAGTCAGGTTGTAGCATCCCCGAACTTAGTAGATTAAATTATCGTGTTTATTGATAATTAACGGGTAGTAGTCAACTAGAAATAATTAACCTAGTTGATTAATTGTATTGTTAGTAATAAATATTGGATGATATCCATATATAATTAAAATCTCAAACTTGAGGGGCCAAAAAGGGAAATACTTAAAGACTTGGTATATTAAGGAAACAAAACACAACACACACACTAAGTGCATGTGTGTGTGTCGATCAAGGATGGAGAAACAAGGGTAAACCCTTGCTCATCATAAATCACCAAATTGAAGGAAGATTCGGGTCTCAAATTCGTGCATGAACATGAATTATCGATCACCTAGACTAGGGGATCATAAGGTATGTTTAAGAACCTTGATTGGTGAAAGTTATAATTTAAGACAAGTAAAATACTTGCAATTAGATTGTTGGATTATGATCCAAAGATGAAATTAGGTGTAATTAGTTAGTTTTCTAGTTTTCTCATTTAGATGTAGTTTTCTCATGATCCTCTCCCTACGGATATAAACCGAGAATTTATTTACATTGGAGTTAATGTGTTAGTTATAATAAGGTCATGCGTAGCATGTGTTGATTGCTTACCCTGGCCAAGTAAGTAGTAAACACATGATATCATGAACTTCTTATGATAAGAGCATATATGTCCGGTGTAATAAGGACGAGGCTAAACGCGTCAAGTAAAATATAAAGTTTGATTGTTCATAAATTATGGATTTTACACGAACAAGTCAAACGGGTCAAACAAAATATAAAGTTTGATTGTTCATAAGTGATGGATTTCACACGAACAAGTCAAACGGGTCAATAGGGCTGAACTCTTGAAGAAGAGGTGTGAGTGCTAATATAGGCAAACTTTGCAATTCCCACGGGTAGCAAATGGCATAACCGTCGAGAAAAAAGAGGGAGAAAAAACTGCTAATAACTGCAATTTGTAATGCGAAGTTATTCAATAATTCCAATTATTGCGGAGATTATTTCGCCAACAGCATTCAAATAAGAGAGAGAGTGTAGAATGTAACACCCTATTTTCTATTTAACGGTTTTATATGCAAATACCAACAATTAGATGTGTAGCTAAGACTACACATACTATAAAAAAAATACGGGTTTATTAAAACTTTTACAAATTATAAGTTATTCTACATAACGTGATCGAATTCGTTGTTTAAAATATACAACGTGGCAAGGTGCGGAAGCATGTAACTATATCGTGTTCGGTTCTTCGTTGAGCTTGATCGTCTCTCGGCATCCAAAATGTACCTACATTTCATAAACATGAAATGCTTTAGTCATACTGGGATTAAAACGTGATTAAACGAGTCCGGGAAACAGTTGATTCTAAAAACAAGAATTTGGAAATGACCTCCACCGTAACTTACGGTGGCACCGTAAGTTACGGTGGCCCCTGTAATGTTATTTTCCTACCGTACAACAGTAGGCAACCTGTCACACCCCAATTTTTCCACGTGTCACCGGTGGGCCCGGTAGGGGAGTATCGTGACGTAGTTGGCAACATCATGGTCAAACAACACAATATATAAATGCACAGCGGAAGCAAAAGATAAATATATTACATTCCGAATATAAAGTAATATCCAAATATTACAACGGAAAGTAAAGGGGATCCACAGGCGGATCAATATAAGAAAAGAAACTGTTCAACAGACATCAGGCATCTAGAACTTTTAAGATTCCTTATTAACGCCCTGAGCTTCCAGCAAAATTCGTTCAGTACCTGTCACTTAACCTTTTTGGAAAAATACGTCAGTTTACACTGGTAAATACAATTAACCGACTCATTTTGGAAAAAGAGTTTGAAAAGTGGTTCTAGTGCAAACGGCACAAAATATCTTGACACATTGATTAAAATGCACAGAGGCAAAATTAATCCTTTCTAACTTGGGACAATTCTATTAATAAAAATCTTGTATCCGATTTACATGGTTGTCCAACATTTAGGGCCGGTGATTATACAATACAAGCCGGACAAGATTAATCGACACACCACAAATATAATCTCACAAGAAGATACCCTTACGAGTGAGTATACGTTATACATATGCAACAGGAGGTGTTATGTCTACACCTTGTGCTTACGTCGTGGCCATTCACTTTTTAAAATGAGCCAAGGATATCCAGGACACGGTCATTAACCCCCAATGTTATTTGTTATCAATCAATACGAATTAAAACGGGATTATGCAATTTAATCATCTCCGATTAAAAGGTTTCTACACCCGACCAAGCGGTATTTTTATAATACCGTATCCCAAGCCCGTATAAGGGAAAATAAGTTAAAAGTATTTACCTGAGCTAGCAATTGCAATTTATACTCAGCCGTATATTCTAATCAGCAAGCACGAGTACTTTTACTGGGGCTCTCAATCTGGAATGAAGGTTTTATTAACCTATTAGATTCCTAACGGGTCTTATTGAAGTCGTAACTTAGACCGGTTAGTTTTAAGGAAAGTTTACGGTTCAAACGCATGATTAAGCGAAGACCGGAATAAAATGTGATTTAGACCCGACAAGTTTGAAGACTTGTATAATACGGGTAAACTAAACACATTCTGGATTTTGAGATAAAAAGGATAAGGTTTGACCCGTTTCGGCTAATTTATGCAAACTAGTACATAAACCGAACCGAACGCGCCTGAGGCGTAACGGGTAACCATATGGGTCCTAAACAGGTTTCCTAAGTTAACATGCCTTAAATATGTTATGATATCAATAGGATACCTTCCATTATGCCCCAAACGAGTTTAATCTCATATTAAGCCCCGTAGGGGTATTTTGGTCATTTTAAGGATTATAAAAGGAATTGATTTATCTTCTGTGATCCGGGTCTGATTAATTCAGTAAAATGGTTATTTTTAACAGGGTATAATATTTGGTTATAAGTCTTGTATGCCAAAATAGTTTTAAACCCTAACTACGCGTATAATACGCGTATAACGCCGTTTTAAGCGACGTACGGGTTAAAATAGTATTCTGAGTTTCCGGGTCAGTTTAACAGGTTAAAACTATTATAATTATTATTTAAAATCAGTAGCAATTGGATTGGCGCCATTTGGACGTGTAAAACTCATTTTATGGCCGAAAAGGGCATTTTCGGTATTAACCGAATTAAGGCTCTAATCCTAGCTTATGATCAGTTTAAAAATAATTAAAAATCTTCAAAAATCCCAAAATATTATTTAACTTCAGTAGGTAAAAGATTTGGTGCCAAAAATTGGGCTTACATAGGTTTTATGCTAATGACGTTGTTTAATTAATAAAAATGCCTATAATTACGTCATTAAGCATATCTCCTAATCTAGACATCCGATTGACATGAAAATTTACATACATGCTTAATAATCAGTAATAAAGATTTTGGTACTTTTATATTTTCAAAATTCTCGTTCTACGATCATAAGGGCAATATGGTCATAATTAGGCATTTAACGGAAACGTCGGACGATTAGGGTTTCGAGTGGTATAAACGCAGAGGCTTATACACACAAGTAACTAGGTCCTAAAGGAACCTTAAAGCATGACTAAACCTATACAAATCGGGTCAGAACCGAAGTCAAAGCAGAAAGTCAAACTACGCGACTTTCGGCTCCGAATCGGTTCAAAACAGGGAGTTGTCGAACCAAACAAGTTTAGACAAGTTATAATACTTATTTTCAGTTTATATGAATGTTTAAATAGATTATACGCCTTCCGTATCGTTAAATATGCGTTAAACGATTCTGTTGACTTTTTCGGAAGAAGTTTGACTCGAAGAACGACCTAGTTAGGATTGGAATCAGTGAGTGCCCTTTTAAGGGTTAATAACCCACATAATTACCCACTTGTAGGAACTTTCATTTCGACAAATCTCTGGACCGTTAGTGTTTTAACGAGAAGTCAAACCGTAGTTACGACGGTTTGATTTCTAGGCTACTAACTAAGGAAAACTTGATCGAGAAGGGTTAGACATACTTACACTTGATTAATGAACGATTAGGAAGGCTTGGAAAAGATCCCTATGCTCCAGAAATGTTCAGTTGATGATATGAAGGAATGAACACAAACTTGACATTATGTAGGACTTTTATATATTGATCAAAGATCATTTGATTGTTGACATGAGAGTCTACACATGTTATAAGATGCATCCAAGTGCCCCCTAGTGACTCAAAACCATCATAGGCAGCCCATGGTATCACAACAAGTCATTTGGAGTCGGTTTGAGGGCTGAACAGGCAGCTGGAAGTTATTTCTGCATCTGGGTAACCCCTGCGCATCGTAGGGTAAAAACCCATACGGTGCGCAAGCCTTCTGCAGCAGGTTTCCAAACTTTCTTTTATTGCACTTTCAGTCCTCGGTCGTTCTAAACATCGCTTTCGCACTATTCTTTGCATCTTAAACCCTTAATATTGACATATAGGGGCTCTAAGACTTATACCCACTTTGTGAAGCCCCCGGATAACTTTGTGATCACCCGAAAAGCCCTAAATTCCAATGTTAACGATTCTAACCCTCACACACGAATTTTATCACAACTTTCTCATACGGTAACGAAACTTGGTGAAATTTTTATGGTACATTCTAGTGAGCATATTTAATCGTTACAAAGCTTCGGGTTTGCTAAAAGGTCACTCAAAGATATACTTTAAACATGTTGACACATTTAACCCCTGTAGTTTGAACTTTCTCACTTTCTTCCACAATTAGCTTCGTATGATCCATGATTCACTCGTTTAAGGGTATAAACATCGTGTAGGGTTATTGTGAAGTATATTTATTCATTGTTGACACTTTGAACCCTTGTATTTACATAGTTTCATTGTTTGTCAACTTTAGTCCTTCAAGAACATTCTTTCACACGTTCAAAGGTTATGACACGTGTCAAGACATTATAGGACGTAAATTTTCGGGGTGTTACATCCTCACCCCCTTAAAAGAAATCTCGGCCCGAGATTTACTGAATTAAAGGAAGTATTCTCTGCCTATTAATGGCAACTTACAGATGGTTAGGAATTTGTACGATCTTATTTGTTGTTTCCAATGCAACTTTCAGATCCTGTATATCGGACTTACCAATCTATTGTCCTAACAACAGATATTTAACATTCCATCTTTACAAGGTCTCCAAGGAGCAGCCTTGACGCCTTTATCCTAACTATTATAGAATAGCTTATCTTAAGGTGAGATGGTTATTCTTAATCGTTGTTAAAATAGGGTTGTGGTAATGAGTGCATAAGCAAAATGAACCGTCTTTCTTATTTAACAAATATCAAACTCTTAGAATATCGAGTTGGGATATATGAATCTATATCTTAAAATTTTCTTAATCAGGTTTTCGGTTGTTCCATAATCAACATGGAGTTCTTACAACACTCTAACCCAAAGCAGGATGTTAATCTTAACTCTACCTGCCTCTAGAGAGGTAAACAGGGTAACTTAGGAGAAGCTAACCAAGATATAAGGAGGTTGCAGAGATTTTCCTATCTCAGGCTCCCGTTCACTCATCATTGTCCGTGTCAAATGAGTGACACCTTTATGTTATTAGTCCACGAATTCCTTAATCGGGAATATTTACTTGGAAAATTTCATTTTGGATATCATCTTTGAATACTACTAGTCGACATTAGTACAATACGACCATTGGAATATCTCAGGGGTTCCATGTATTAAACCTCCATGCTGATCAGACATGGAAATAATCTATGGGACACACTAGGATACGCCAATCCTCATATGACACTTTTATCAAACATAGTTTGGCATTCGCAGGCGATAGAAAACAACGAGAGAAATAATTAAAATAACATATGTTGTCGTACTCTATGCAAAGAAAGAGTGCTGTTTAGATTTTCGGAAGAATTCCTTGCCGATCTATAAGAATCGGTTACCATGGTTTCCTTGGTAGTTATTTCTTGTGGATATAATAAACATTTTGCTAAGTTTATAGTTCAGGAAGATTTATTATTGTCCGTATTAAAAACAGGACACTTAGCAGGAATTATCATTGATAAATGATAATGGAGTTTATTGTACAAGTGCTTATATTAAATTAGAATGGAGATTTTCACAAACTAGGCACCTAGCTCAGTTGGCTAGGCGCGCGAAAGGGTGCGGCCGGCCTAGACCCGGGTTCGATTCCGGGGACGGCCATTTCCACCATTTTTGCGACTTACCTTTTTCTTATAGGAACAGAAAAATAGTTCTGGTAAATTTTCTACTTGTAAGTTTTACTTTACACTTAATATATATATAGCCCTTATGAAAAGTTTTAAAACTTGCTATACTTATAGTTTATGAATGATTTACTGGTATCCGAACCAAAATAAAACTCTTAGCATTTAGATTACTGATAACATGTCAAGGAATGTACCTGATGTCATTATTTATGGACTAGCTTAGGCATTTTAGGCGCTTTCAATTTTAGGCTTTACTTCCTCAGCCGCATTTCCTTTGACAAGTTTAGGGCACGTAGTCTTGATGTGGCCCTTCTCATTACAGCCGTAGCAGACTGCATTCATCATGTCCTTACAGTCCATCGTTTTATGTCCCTTAGCCTTGCAGATCCCACAAGCCCTGGGCTGCGATTTGGATTTTGGTTCGAACCTGCATTTCCCAAAATGGCGCTTCTTGCAGGTCTCACATACTGGTTTCTGGTCGGACTTTTGTTTGTTCTTTTTCTTAGAACTCTGGGAGTTATCTACCTTCCTTTTCCTTTTTGGTTCATTCTTTACATCAGGGGAATGAACGAGATCCTCCTTAAGAGTAAGGATGTGTGGTCCCAGATAAAATTTGGACCGAGCAGCATGGGACTCCTTGAACTTTTTCACCGCCTTCTTCACAGCTTTTCCAACAGCTGCGTCTATCATAGTTTGAAGGACATCTTTGGAAATTTTAAGGTTCACAATTTCAGCATCATTAGCATGCGTCGTGCCATCAATGGCGCGATTGACTGTTGTCTTATCCTTGGTTGCCATACTTTCTGCTATATAGTTATCCTTTTGCACCATCTCCTGGTGTTCATCCGGGAGACTTATGCGCTTGTTTTCCTGGCCCTTCCAGGCTTCTTTATAAGCTTTGGGCAGTTGGTTTTGATGTGCCCTTCCTCGTTACAATTGTAACATGTGGCGTTCTTCATCCCCTTGCAATCTAAGGTTTTGTGACCCTTGGTCTTGCAAATTCCACACAGTTTAGCGCGTGGGTCTATTGTACATTTTCCAAAATGTTGCTTTTTGCAGTTATTGCATTTGGGTCTGTTATCAGACTGACTCGAGTTCTTCCTAAACTCGGAATCCTTCCCTCGCTCCAAGCTTCCCTTCTTCTTCTTGTTAGCTTGATGAGAGTTTTCCTCCTCTCTTTCACTTCTTCTCTCGCCAGAAGCCTTAACAGAATTAATTCTGATTGCGTCTAAGGTGAGAGATAAGGATAAGTCCACCGCGGACCTATATGTGGTTGGCCTAGATGCTTTAACATTCCCTTTTATCTCTGGTGCTAGGCCTCCAATGAAACGCGCTATGCGTTTAGGTTCAGGGGTGACTAGATAAGGAACCAGGCGGGACATAGTGTTGAAACTTGTCACATATGCCTGACAATCCAAATTCTCCATGACCAGAGTCAAGAAGTCTGATTCTATCTTTTCTATTTCATGCTGAGGGCAATAGTTTTCCTTGACTAATGCAACAAATTGACCCCAAGATAAGTTGTAGAGTAGAACTTTCCCCGTGGCTTGGAGCAGTGATCTCCACCATGCCAACGCTTCTCCTTTAAATGATTGTGAAACAAATTTCACAATATCTTGCTCCGCACAACCGCTGATGTCAACAACAGCGTCCATCACATCGAGCCATGTCATGCAATCGATGGCTCCTTCTTCTCCTGTAAAGTCTCTGGGCTTGCAGGAGACAAAATTTTTATATGAACAGGTCTTAACTGGTGCCTCTTGATGAAACACAACTTGTCTAGACGGAATACTCCTTTGATTTGACAAGTCATGAACATCGTCCTCCCTTGACTCATGTGTTTTAAGAGGGGACTTACAACGAGCCGCAGATAGAGTCTTAGAGTGGGTATCATTTGACTCATCATACTGCCGATCAAGTGCTCGAGTAACAGCATAATCTATTATTGCCTGCAGTTCTGCTCCAGTTACATTAATTCTGGTAGTATCATTGCTCTCCTTCAAGTGACTGTTAACTTCATCTAATCCAGCCATGTAGCTTGATTGCTACATAAATATTAACAATGATTTATTCAGAGATTAATATGGAATCATCATCTTTGACGATTTATCAACCATGGTAATATAAACCATATTGGTTAACTTGTTAGTTATATTTAATTAGTATTTTCCATTATAATTTATCCTAGTTATGAAACATTAAGGATATTAAAGTGGCGCATAAGGCCTAGTCACAAGGACAGTTCTAAATTTGTAAGCCATGATTTCAGAGAATCGAGGCATTAAGGTTTGAATCACATTCATTACCTTGACAGGGAGTTGTAGACTTCAACTGTCTTTTGTCTTTTAGGACAATAGATATAGCCCGTGGGCATTTCCCTTCTGAGGGACGGTTATAATATGATCATCTTCTCAGATGCTATTAGTCGAGATTGTACGGATCCTACCGACTATTATGCTTGGACCTGGTCCAACATTTTTGGACAGGAGGTCAAGGACTACCACTGTCGTTGCCTTTTCGGACAACAAGTTTTGCCCGTAGGCACTTCATCACTACTGGATGTTTATAATGTGATCATCTTATAGGATGACACAAGCCATGATTTCTAAATCAATAGACTAAATAAGGAAATTGGAAGAATCTAATATAAGGATGACTGTTGTGATTTTATCGAATCACATTTGTCAGGAGTGCTAACACGTTCTTAGGTGTTAACAAGGATTTGAATCTCTTGAGTAGGTTTCACCATCTTGGCCGCATAGGCTAGATTTCACCTTTAAGATTCTTTTTAAAATGCCTACTGGCAGGGCAGGAAGGATATTTATTTTATTCAGGATTTTTATCATAAATCCTAATTTATAATTTAATAATAGCACTAATGGCCTAGTCGCGTAGACAAGTTTAATTTATAAGCCATGATCGTCTGGGATCGAGGCATTTAGGTGTGAATCAAAGTTCATTACCTTTTCTTGACAGGGAGCTGTAGGCTACCACCGTCTTTAGTCTCAGAGGACGTTAATTATAGCACGTAGGCACTTCCCTTCTAAGGGATGTTATTTTCCATTCATTTCCTATTTCATGTTTAGAATGAAAACTTAATTTAATCAATCCATCATATGAAAATAGAAGTACAGAGTTGCCCTAAGCGGGTCTTTGAAAGGATAATGTGTCCTTAAAGGGACTGAAAGATAAATATGTCCTTATAAGGACTATCAAAGAAACGATCTGTAGCAAAAGGAGTTTCTTCTTCATTTTATGCTTTCTCCTTGGTTGCACGTTTCATCCTGGCCGCGGTACGAAGCTCAGCATCTCAAGGCTTCGGGTGTGGAGAACTCCTATTACGGCTTCTTCGCTTGGCGACGTATCCAATATATATGAAAATTTTGGAAGAAAAGATTTCCAGATAAGGATTGAGAATATTCCTATGTTAAGTCTAGACTCAGAAGATTTAGGAATGTGCAATTGTGTCATTGAGATTAAACACATAAAGCTAGTGTTTAATTCACTCAATGTTGGCTCTGATACCAACCTGTCACACCCCAATTTTTCCACGTGTCACCGGTGGGCCCGGTAGGGGAGTATCGTGACGTAGTTGGCAACATCATGGTCAAACAACACAATATATAAATGCACAGCGGAAGCAAAAGATAAATATATTACATTCCGAATATAAAGTAATATCCAAATATTACAACGGAAAGTAAAGGGGATCCACAGGCGGATCAATATAAGAAAAGAAACTGTTCAACAGACATCAGGCATCTAGAACTTTTAAGATTCCTTATTAACGCCCTGAGCTTCCAGCAAAATTCGTTCAGTACCTGTCACTTAACCTTTTTGGAAAAATACGTCAGTTTACACTGGTAAATACAATTAACCGACTCATTTTGGAAAAAGAGTTTGAAAAGTGGTTCTAGTGCAAACGGCACAAAATATCTTGACACATTGATTAAAATGCACAGAGGCAAAATTAATCCTTTCTAACTTGGGACAATTCTATTAATAAAAATCTTGTATCCGATTTACATGGTTGTCCAACATTTAGGGCCGGTGATTATACAATACAAGCCGGACAAGATTAATCGACACACCACAAATATAATCTCACAAGAAGATACCCTTACGAGTGAGTATACGTTATACATATGCAACAGGAGGTGTTATGTCTACACCTTGTGCTTACGTCGTGGCCATTCACTTTTTAAAATGAGCCAAGGATATCCAGGACACGGTCATTAACCCCCAATGTTATTTGTTATCAATCAATACGAATTAAAACGGGATTATGCAATTTAATCATCTCCGATTAAAAGGTTTCTACACCCGACCAAGCGGTATTTTTATAATACCGTATCCCAAGCCCGTATAAGGGAAAATAAGTTAAAAGTATTTACCTGAGCTAGCAATTGCAATTTATACTCAGCCGTATATTCTAATCAGCAAGCACGAGTACTTTTACTGGGGCTCTCAATCTGGAATGAAGGTTTTATTAACCTATTAGATTCCTAACGGGTCTTATTGAAGTCGTAACTTAGACCGGTTAGTTTTAAGGAAAGTTTACGGTTCAAACGCATGATTAAGCGAAGACCGGAATAAAATGTGATTTAGACCCGACAAGTTTGAAGACTTGTATAATACGGGTAAACTAAACACATTCTGGATTTTGAGATAAAAAGGATAAGGTTTGACCCGTTTCGGCTAATTTATGCAAACTAGTACATAAACCGAACCGAACGCGCCTGAGGCGTAACGGGTAACCATATGGGTCCTAAACAGGTTTCCTAAGTTAACATGCCTTAAATATGTTATGATATCAATAGGATACCTTCCATTATGCCCCAAACGAGTTTAATCTCATATTAAGCCCCGTAGGGGTATTTTGGTCATTTTAAGGATTATAAAAGGAATTGATTTATCTTCTGTGATCCGGGTCTGATTAATTCAGTAAAATGGTTATTTTTAACAGGGTATAATATTTGGTTATAAGTCTTGTATGCCAAAATAGTTTTAAACCCTAACTACGCGTATAATACGCGTATAACGCCGTTTTAAGCGACGTACGGGTTAAAATAGTATTCTGAGTTTCCGGGTCAGTTTAACAGGTTAAAAATATTATAATTATTATTTAAAATCAGTAGCAATTGGATTGGCGCCATTTGGACGTGTAAAACTCATTTTATGGCCGAAAAGGGCATTTTCGGTATTAACCGAATTAAGGCTCTAATCCTAGCTTATGATCAGTTTAAAAATAATTAAAAATCTTCAAAAATCCCAAAATATTATTTAACTTCAGTAGGTAAAAGATTTGGTGCCAAAAATTGGGCTTACATAGGTTTTATGCTAATGACGTTGTTTAATTAATAAAAATGCCTATAATTACGTCATTAAGCATATCTCCTAATCTAGACATCCGATTGACATGAAAATTTACATACATGCTTAATAATCAGTAATAAAGATTTTGGTACTTTTATATTTTCAAAATTCTCGTTCTACGATCATAAGGGCAATATGGTCATAATTAGGCATTTAACGGAAACGTCGGACGATTAGGGTTTCGAGTGGTATAAACGCAGAGGCTTATACACACAAGTAACTAGGTCCTAAAGGAACCTTAAAGCATGACTAAACCTATACAAATCGGGTCAGAACCGAAGTCAAAGCAGAAAGTCAAACTACGCGACTTTCGGCTCCGAATCGGTTCAAAACAGGGAGTTGTCGAACCAAACAAGTTTAGACAAGTTATAATACTTATTTTCAGTTTATATGAATGTTTAAATAGATTATACGCCTTCCGTATCGTTAAATATGCGTTAAACGATTCTGTTGACTTTTTCGGAAGAAGTTTGACTCGAAGAACGACCTAGTTAGGATTGGAATCAGTGAGTGCCCTTTTAAGGGTTAATAACCCACATAATTACCCACTTGTAGGAACTTTCATTTCGACAAATCTCTGGACCGTTAGTGTTTTAACGAGAAGTCAAACCGTAGTTACGACGGTTTGATTTCTAGGCTACTAACTAAGGAAAACTTGATCGAGAAGGGTTAGACATACTTACACTTGATTAATGAACGATTAGGAAGGCTTGGAAAAGATCCCTATGCTCCAGAAATGTTCAGTTGATGATATGAAGGAATGAACACAAACTTGACATTATGTAGGACTTTTATATATTGATCAAAGATCATTTGATTGTTGACATGAGAGTCTACACATGTTATAAGATGCATCCAAGTGCCCCCTAGTGACTCAAAACCATCATAGGCAGCCCATGGTATCACAACAAGTCATTTGGAGTCGGTTTGAGGGCTGAACAGGCAGCTGGAAGTTATTTCTGCATCTGGGTAACCCCTGCGCATCGTAGGGTAAAAACCCATACGGTGCGCAAGCCTTCTGCAGCAGGTTTCCAAACTTTCTTTTATTGCACTTTCAGTCCTCGGTCGTTCTAAACATCGCTTTCGCACTATTCTTTGCATCTTAAACCCTTAATATTGACATATAAGGGCTCTAAGACTTATACCCACTTTGTGAAGCCCCCGGATAACTTTGTGATCACCCGAAAAGCCCTAAATTCCAATGTTAACGATTCTAACCCTCACACACGAATTTTATCACAACTTTCTCATACGGTAACGAAACTTGGTGAAATTTTTATGGTACATTCTAGTGAGCATATTTAATCGTTACAAAGCTTCGGGTTTGCTAAAAGGTCACTCAAAGATATACTTTAAACATGTTGACACATTTAACCCCTGTAGTTTGAACTTTCTCACTTTCTTCCACAATTAGCTTCGTATGATCCATGATTCACTCGTTTAAGGGTATAAACATCGTGTAGGGTTATTGTGAAGTATATTTATTCATTGTTGACACTTTGAACCCTTGTATTTACATAGTTTCATTGTTTGTCAACTTTAGTCCTTCAAGAACATTCTTTCACACGTTCAAAGGTTATGACACGTGTCAAGACATTATAGGACGTAAATTTTCGGGGTGTTACACAACCACCGTAGCATTTTCATCTCCACCGTAACTTACGGTGGCACCGTAAGTTACGGTGGACTCTGTAACAGCCCAGTTTCCTTTTTGCCGTAATTGACACGAAATCTTTCGTATCTTTCAAACCGCTTGTCCGTTTAACCTACCGTTTCTTCCTACGTGATTGTGATTTGATTCTCCATCACATGGAGTTAAAATCCGACATCCGGCTTAATAAATTCTGAGACTTTTATGCCTTCGGCTTATTATCTTTTTACAAGATTTTGACCCGTTTACGCATTTATCACACAAACATATTTGTTTGACCTTTATATCACATACACTACTTCAACTTAAGGTTATTTACCATATTAGGTTCTAACCACAGTTTTATTACACAATTTAAACCCATTTTCACTTGTATGCTTATTTTGACCCGTTAAGGGTATTTAAGCACTTTCGAGCCTAATTTCGCTTTTGATTACTTCTAGCAATCCATCACCACATTTGTTATCATATAATCTCCCACCACAACTGAATTTATGGTGGGTTTAATGTGGTGATCTATAAAAACCAATTTTTACCTCTCGGATCATTATTTTACGGCAAAAACTCAAATAGTGCCATTTGACTAATATAATACCTCTTTCAGCTTCTATACTTATTCTAAGTATTTATCTAATCATAAAGCTCGTTTCCAAACAACCTTTAAATGTTGTTTGTTCAAATTAGCTAACAAGGGCGTTTTGGTCCTTTTTAGTCTTTCAATTACGACAAGGTCTTTTGAGAGCATGTTTGACCCATGATTCTTCTTTTGAATTATGATCTTGCTCGAAAAGTCAATATGCTTTTCAAAACGCCACTACCCTCTTTTAAAACATTCGGTTTACCCATTTAAGTAACCCATTGTCTATCTAAGACTTCATTAAATACTCATTGAACCTTACGTTCTCAATGAATCAATACTCTATTACACATACCTGGCTCGGGTCAATGTATTGACCTGATTTAAAGCCTTGCTATAATATTCGCTAAATAGTAGCGATGCAAATATCATTTCTACATTTATTCCTGAAATCATATAACTCGACAAGAATCATTAGTCGCTATTATCAAAAGGTGGTATCTTCACCCTTTGACCCGTTTGGTCTAAATGACCGATTATATTGGCGAGATGACATGTATTTTCATCTCGACTATATGACTCGCTCCGATTTACATCGTGCGGTCGCTTTACTTATAATTCATTTCTTAACACTTTTCGGCCTATTAAGGCTTACTTCATAAGTGTCTTTTAAAGCCAATAGTTATGGTCGATGCATGACCAATTTACCGTTTTACCCTTATTGTTTGTTTTGGTTTACCCTATAAGGTAACCATTCAAAAGTTCATTTTCCCTTTGTCATAAAATGATCAAATTACTGATTTAACTCCTTTTAAACCATCAACATGGTTTCTTGTCATACTCGACTATCTTGTTCCGTACGTTTACACGCCGGAACATCATACCTCAATTATGTATTTATCTTATTCGTAACTAATACGATAAGAGAATATTCTAAAATATAAGACTAGTGTAAGTTATACTTACCTTGCATCCGAATTATGCTTTTTCCTTCATTCTTGATTCGTTTGACCTGTTTTCACTCCAAGCTTCACCTAGCTTGTTTAAGCGCCAACTATTATTCATCATTTCACAAGGTGGTTAGTTTAGTCATAACTTAATACGATCATTCCACCCTACGCATTTTATATTCAAGAATTATCATTCATCGTATTATAGGTCGGTTTGACTGTTTAAAGTCAACGGCCTATTAATCATAAGTGATTACATGATGTAGCTTTACTACTCATTTAACTACTTGGTCAAATACACGGTAGCATCATACTTAGGCTACCGTTTATTCACTTCGTTTACCAAGTTTTATAACCATAATTCATCGAATTAACACTACATTAATCTTTCTTAACACATGATGATATCAAGCTTCATTTTTAACATGAATTTATCATCATTTCCATTCTTTTTACACCAAACCCAATTCATGGTAATTATGATTCATGTACTCAAACACCTAAATGGTTCAAGTAGCATACTTTTATTATCTAATATGAGGATTCTAATCACAATTTAGACACTAACATCATCATATCATAAAAACCCATCTCTATCATGTATGAACAAGTACTCAATCATGTAAATTTGTTCAAGTACTTTGTTTCTACTATCAACTATGATGATTTCTAGCACAATTATATCATCATCTTCATTATCTAGCCATAACCCACTTAGCACATACAAGGAAAATCATCAATTCCCTAGTTTTCAACACTAGTTCATCAAATTGTTAACTAGGGTTGTTCCTACACATAGATTTCTTCACAACTACACTCATGGATTCATCATCCATTCCCAAATTGTGATTTTGAGTGTTCATCATAACTTCAAGACATCACCAAATTACAAAATTTAACATACCTTACGATCCCTTTGACTTGGTGATCATTTATACGCGTTCATGCATTGATTTGGGGCTTGATTCAAGCTCCAATTTGGTGAATTTGTTTATTTTAGGGTTTGAGCTCTCTTGGTCGCTCCTGATGATCGATCCACACACACAAAGTGTGTGTGGTGTGTGTGTGTTTTTTTTATTAATAGAACTTGTTCCCTTTTTGACGATTTTGGTCCCTCAAGTTTTGTTAACTAGTAAGTAGGCTACAACCTACTTATTTTCAACAATACTTTGTTTTGTTAACTAGGTTAAACTTTGCTAGTTTAACTTAGTGAGTTCGGGGTAGTCATAACCCGTTTTATTTTAAGTCCCGTTAGCTCGGGCCTTCTATATACTTTGTTTTCCTCAAAGTATTTTTCCTCTTTTAATTAACATCAAATTTATTTATTTAAATCCTAATATTAACCGGGTTAATTTTTACCACTAACGGTATTTTACCCGTCGTCACTAGTAACGTGGTTTAATTACCAAACCCATTTTTGGGGTGTTACAAGTCTACCCCCCTTAAAGAGGTTTCGTCCTCGAAACCTTTTCTTACATAATTTATTGAGTTTCAACCCAATGTACATAAACTAAGTAACCTTCTAAGCATTACTCACACTTTGACCATTTGTTAGTGTCATTAGACAAATATGGTAACATCTTTTAATTACACAACATATGTATCTTTTATGCGAATTTACGCAACTCAGAATAACACCATCTTGTCATTTCGACTTGTTTGATTAACTTAGCGAAATCCATCGCTTTTATACTTTCGGATTCTTTGTGAATCCGTTATTTTCACCCATTTGGATGTTTCTAGTGAGATCTTTCACTATTTACAAACAGACCCCTTTTCTTTACGAACTTATTTATTTGGTTCATTCGTACAGCATTCGCCACTAAAATGAATTTCCTGATTTTATCTTATTTATTTAGCACTATCTTGATGTGCTATTAACGGAATTCTACAAGGCATATTACCACATACCTTCCGACTTTATCCTTTTTATCGTGCCTTTACTCGATCTGACTTCCCAACACTTTGCTTGTGTTGCCTTGTGATCGCTCAGTATAGGCGATCAATACTTTTCGTTATTATGACCTCATGGACCATCACTGCCGTTTTGTACTCACTTACCTTTATTATTTGGCTTGACTGAGTAGCCATTTGGCCACTTGGTCATACACGCTTATCAACTATGATTATTTCACGCTAATCTTAATATAGATAGCGTGTTGAACACTTTCTTAATTTAAATATTGACCTTAACCGGCCTCACTGACTAGTCTTATTAGTCCAGTTACTTTATACCCATCTCTCGGGCTACTATGTGATTTTATTTCACATAACTTTCCTGACCATGATCGCGTCACGTCGTGTTTTAGGTTTATTTCCCAATCATCTCATACTATATATGTTTGATAAAACGTTGTTCTTGACTAAAACGGAATTTTAGTTTAATGTTTTATCTTTAATTTATGTCAAGCAATTTTGACGACTTGGCATTTACTCTTTTACAGTCTTTGTTTTACGCGAGGATTCTCACTGGTTCTCTCGCCTTGTTTAAGTAACTCGTAGGTTCTCTCACGTGGCCTCGTAGGCTATTTCCTTAGGTCTTCACCCCCTTTTAATGGGAACCCTAAGGTTTATTCCCCTTTCTTTTCGTGACCCGAGGGTCATTCTGGTCCCGTAGACCTTAACACTAATCGCATTCCCGTAGGTTACGATGATCCCACAGATTCATCTTTTATTTGTATCTACATTCAAATTCATATATAGCTTCAAAGCATGTCTTGTTATGTTTGGAATCGTATATTTCCGCTTTTGAACTTTAGTTGACCTTGACCGTAGTCTAAGGCTTCATTTGTTTATTTTTGGACGAAATTTTCCGACTTTATGACTTCTCATATCATTTATGCGTCGGTTCATCTTATGCTCACCATTCTCCAGTTTTCATATATCCGTACTCGATTATGTCCCATTACCGGGCTCATTATTCTTTTGCTTTTAACGGTACCACTATCCCGTTTGTATTTACTCATGCCGTCCGGCGTGATATTGTAATCTACCCGTTCAACTTTAAAATAGTTGAACATAATTTATTCAAAATTTTTATTTACATTATTTTGTCATCTTTTAGTTATGACCCAAAACCCGAGTCCTTTAACTTTCCATCCGAGTTTCCGTTTCTCGGTCTGTGCATGCGTTCAATTCTTACCCATCAACCGGGTGTTTTACCGAAGTCGTTATTATTGCAACCCTCCCGGTATGCATTAAGACCTCGCTTCATTTCTATATTCCGACGTTGTCCTCGAGTTTGACGTTTTACAAAAACGACTCGTTTAGGGACATATTCGCATTTTCCGGGTTCGAGTGTAAGTACACTCCCTCCCAACGCATATCTTGATCATTCTACATGTTTATGTTCTTCGGGTTCGAGTGTAAGTACACCCCCTCCCAATGCGTACCTTAACTATTTTACATGTTTCTCTGTCCCTTCTTTCGGGCTCATTATCCTAATGTAATACGCTTCCGTCACTCGGCTGTGCGTTTACATTATTATCAAATATTTTACTCATTTGATTCATTTGGGTACTTTTAATTTGTCCCATTTACCCCATCCTTATTACATTGGATGTAAATGTGTCGGCTATAAGAAGTTCATGGTATCATATGCCACTACTTACTTGGCCAGAGTAAGCGATTAACACATGACACGCATGACCTTTTTATAGTTTTCACATCACGCCCTATGTAAGTAATACCTCTGTTTATTTCTCTTGGAAACAATATCCTGGATAGGTATTCTATTCAGGTTTGTCCAAGTTTTCAATCTAAATCTGCAACTATCAGTTTCTACGTATTGGTTGCATGTTTATATTCATGCAATAATTTAAACGTGCACCGGGTAAATGCTTGCCCTAACGGGCTTTTCTTGCCATTAGTCTTGTTCGCGACCATTACGCGATTTAGGTCCTTGATGAGCATGCTCTTCTTGTCATATCTCGGACCGTTCCATCATCATATCCACAATTCGTTTGACTCTCGTCGTCTTCAAACGCGAGTGTCCTTCAATTAAAACATTCACAAAAGTTAGTAACATCAACTTCAATAATCGCCCGTATTATAATACAAGGCTTTTTTCTACTACACGTGTCAACGCGCGTATTTTCGTCAACTATATCAATCATTTCAATTGGGGTAACGTGTATCACACGATAGCCCTATGTGTTGTTTACAACACTTTAGCATGCGAAACTATTAACATACATGTACTTACCGGATCTGCGATCAAGCCTCGAACCGAACACTACTCTTTATAAAGAGCGTAAGGTTTAAGTCCAAGCATGGTTTTCCCCACCATACTTGAATCTCTTAAACCAGGGCTCTGATACCAACTTGTAACACCCTATTTTCTATTTAACGGTTTTATATGCAAATACCAACAATTAGATGTGTAGCAAAGACTACACATACTATAAAAAAAATACGGGTTTATTAAAACTTTTACAAATTATAAGTTATTCTACATAACGTGACCGAATTCGTTGTTTAAAATATACAACGTGGCAAGGTACGGAAGCATGTAACTATATCGTGTTCGGTTCTTCGTTGAGCTTGATCGTCTCTCGGCATCCAAAATGTACCTACATTTCATAAACATGAAATGCTTTAGTCATACTGGGATTAAAACGTGATTAAACGAGTCCGGGAAACAGTTGATTCTAAAAACAAGAATTTGGAAATGACCTCTACCGTAACTTACGGTGGCCCCTGTAATGTTATTTTCCTACCGTACAACAGTAGGCAACCACCGTAGCATTTTCATCTCCACCGTAACTTACGGTGGCACCGTAAGTTACGGTGGACTCTGTAACAGCCCAGTTTCCTTTTTGCCGTAATTGACACGAAATCTTTCGTATCTTTCAAACCGCTTGTCCGTTTAACCTACCGTTTCTTCCTACGTGATTGTGATTTGATTCTCCATCACATGGAGTTAAAATCCGACATCTGGCTTAATAAATTCTGAGACTTTTATGCCTTTGGCTTATTATCTTTTTACAAGATTTTGACCCGTTTACGCATTTATCACACAAACATATTTGTTTGACCTTTATATCACATACACTACTTCAACTTAAGGTTATTTACCATATTAGGTTCTAACCACAGTTTTATTACACAATTTAAACCCATTTTCACTTGTATGCTTATTTTGACCCGTTAAGGGTATTTAAGCACTTTCGAGCCTAATTTCGCTTTTGATTACTTCTAGCAATCCATCACCACATTTCTTATCATATAATCTCCCACCACAACTGAATTTATGGTGGGTTTAATGTGGTGATCTATAAAAACCAATTTTTACCTCTCGGATCATTATTTTACGGCAAAAACTCAAATAGTGCCATTTGACTAATATAATACCTCTTTCAGCTTCTATACTAATTCTAAGTATTTATCTAATCATAAAACTCGTTTCCAAACAACCTTTAAAGGTTGTTTGTTCAAATTAGCTAACAAGGGCGTTTTGGTCCTTTTTAGTCTTTCAATTACGACAAGGTCTTTTGAGAGCATGTTTGACCCATGATTCTTCTTTTGAATTATGATCTTGCTCGAAAAGTCAATATGCTTTTCAAAACGCCACTACCCTCTTTTAAAACATTCGGTTTACCCATTTAAGTAACCCATTGTCTATCTAAGACTTCATTAAATACTCATTGAACCTTACGTTCTCAATGAATCATTACTCTATTACACATACCTGGCTCGGGTCAATGTATTGACCTGATTTAATGCCTTGCTATAATATTCGCTAAATAGTAGCGATGCAAATATCATTTCTACATTTATTCCTGAAATCATATAACTCGACAAGAATCATTAGTCGCTATTATCAAAAGGTGGTATCTTCACCCTTTGACCCGTTTGGTCTAAATGACTGATTATATTGGCGAGATGACATGTATTTTCATCTCGACTATATGACTCGCTCCGATTTACATCGTGCGGTCGCTTTACTTATAATTCATTTCTTAACACTTTTCGGCCTATTAAAGCTTACTTCATAAGTGTCTTTTAAAGCCAATAGTTATGGTCGATGCATGACCAATTTACCGTTTTACCTTTATTGTTTGTTTTGGTTTACCCTATAAGGTAACCATTCAAAAGTTCATTTTCCATTTGTCATAAAATGATCAAATTACCGATTTAACTCCTTTTAAACCATCAACATGGTTTCTTGTCATACTCGACTATCTTGTTCCGTACGTTTACACACCGGAACATCATACCTCAATTATGTATTTATCTTATTCGTAACTAATACGATAAGAGAATATTCTAAAATATAAGACTAGTGTAAGTTATACTTACCTTGCATCCGAATTATGCTTTTTCCTTCATTCTTGATTCGTTTGGCCCGCTTTCACTCCAAGCTTCACCTAGCTTGTTTAAGCGCCAACTATTATTCATCATTTCACAAGGTGGTTAGTTTAGTCATAACTTAATACGATCATTCCACCCTACGCATTTTATATTCAAGAATTATCATTCATCGTATTATAGGTCGGTTTGACTGTTTAAAGTCAATGGCCTATTAATCATAAGTGATTACATGATGTAGCTTTACTACTCATTTAACTACTTGGTCAAATACACGGTAGCATCATACTTAGGCTACCGTTTATTCACTTCGTTTACCAAGTTTTATAACCATAATTCATCGAATTAACACTACATTAATCTTTCTTAACACATGATGATATCAAGCTTCATTTTTAACATGAATTTATCATCATTTCCATTCTTTTTACACCAAACCCAATTCATGGTAATTATGATTCATGTACTCAAACACCTAAATGGTTCAAGTAGCATACTTTTATTATCTAATATGAGGATTCTAATCACAATTTAGACACTAACATCATCATATCATAAAAACCCATCTCTATCATGTATGAACAAGTACTCAATCATGTAAATTTGTTCAAGTACTTTGTTTCTACTATCAACTATGATGATTTCTAGCACAATTATATCATCATCTTCATTATCTAGCCATAACCCACTTAGCACATACAAGGAAAATCATCAATTCCCTAGTTTTCAACACTAGTTCATCAAATTGTTAACTAGGGTTGTTCCTACACATAGATTTCTTCACAACTACACTCATGGATTCATCATCCATTCCCAAATTGTGATTTTGAGTGTTCATCATAACTTCAAGACATCACCAAATTACAAAATTTAACATACCTTACGATCCCATTGACTTGGTGATCATTTATACGCGTTCATGCATTGATTTGGGGCTTGATTCAAGCTCCAATTTGGTGAATTTGTTTATTTTAGGGTTTGAGCTCTCTTGGTCGCTCCTGATGATCGATCCACACACACAAAGTGTGTGTGGTGTGTGTGTGTGTGTTTTTTTTATTAATAGAACTTGTTCCCTTTTTGACGATTTTGGTCCCTCAAGTTTTGTTAACTAGTAAGTAGGCTACAACCTACTTATTTTCAACAATACTTTGTTTTGTTAACTAGGTTAAACTTTGCTAGTTTAACTTAGTGAGTTCGGGGTAGTCATAACCCGTTTTATTTTAAGTCCCGTTAGCTCGGGCCTTTTATATACTTTGTTTTCCTCAAAGTATTTATCCTCTTTTAATTAACATCAAATTTATTTATTTAAATCCTAATATTAACCGGGTTAATTTTTACCACTAACGGTATTTTACCCGTCATCACTAGTAACGTGGTTTAATTACCAAGCCCATTTTAGGGTGTTACATAGAACTACCGTTAACTGCTACTTTTTCAGTTTTTTTTATGAGTTTACATGGCTGAGATTTAATCTCGGTTTGATCTAACGGCTAATATTCAATTTGACATCGGTTACAAACCATGTTGTCTATAATATATATAGTTCACATAATTACGTGTTCAGACGAAGGTTATTGAAAACCCCATTTGAATGCGTTAAGAAATCAATAACAATCTCACAATCAAGGAATCCAAAATTTGTAATGGTGGTGCCCAGATTTGATCAAAGAAAATGTCAAATTTACATCACTTGATAGTGTTCCTGACCCCTTTGCCCCAATAGTTGGCGAGTGATTAATAGTTGATTACCACATTGGGGTGGTTTAGTAATTAATCGTCAATAACCATGTCGGGGTTGGTTTAATCATTAACCAGGGCTAACCAAATTTTCTCTTTAAGTATGAAAGGTATTTTGGTTATTTCATACCAATGTAATTTTACAGAAGTTAGCGTTCAAAAAAAATTTTATTTTATATTCATATCAAATAACTATTGTCCCAAAGATGATAACTTTCTAAAACCAGACACAAAAATGTAACTACATCCAAATCAAATTAACTATTAATTTGTATAATTCACTCTAAAATTAATCCAAGAAATAAAAAAAATCAAAGTGTTTATATAATTTAACTTTTTTGTCCGCTTAACTTACACACCTTCTTTGATACGATGCTACTTTTATATATACATTTTTGTGCAGTATGAAAACTTGAACCCTCAATCTTCGGGAATGAACAGTTTTTCATCACACTATACTACAAACCTTTGGTTTTTATCATTTTAACTAACTTAACTTTATACACTTATTAATCCACAAACTTGCTTCAGACTTTTAGGATTGAGTTAAAGTCCATACGAATTGAGGGTTTAAGCTTTCATTTCAGGTGCTCGCAACTAATAATGATTTGTAGTCAAAAATGGTTTGAATGTCAGCAGAACTCCAACTCCCCCGATCGCATTTAAGATAAAAAATATCATTTGGTCGCCTGTAAGTTAAATAAACCAGTAAATCTAATAAACTGTACAAGATGCAGTAAGATAACAATGAAGTAATATTACTGATTTGCAAATTAAAACATAGCGAAATTGGATTATAATAATCCTACCTAGAGGTGGTTAACCAATATTAGACCCACGTTTGAATATTGTCGCTGACAACCTCACCTTTTAAATATATTTTTTCTCAATGCACATCCGTTAAAAAAGTTCACTCCGTTAAGTTAATTTCTAACTGATGTTTTAGGGTTTTTGATTATAATGAGGATACGAGTCGAGTGGACTGATGTAAAACTTACCTCAAAACGGTGCTTTAAAAGACGAAAACAGTGCTTCAATTTGGATGTTTAAACTTCCAATTAACAAAAATCATGTTACGTATCTTATTTTTATTTTTATTACTATTGTTAAGTCAAGGGATTAGTATGCTATATTGATTTAGTTTGGGGTGTCTTATGTAAGTTTCTTATTTATTTATTTATTTATTTGGGTTACGTATGGAATGGAAATCAAGCATAATTTGAGTCAAATATCTCTCTATTTCTTAGTTTTCTTCTTCCCCAAGGTTTTAACCCTATCAAGGGTATCAGAGCTCCAGTCCGATTCCTCATCGGAATTCCTTGCCGCCGCCATGACTAACACCCGCAATAATGAAATCGACAACACCCTCAAGTCCCATGGTAAGGCAATCAGCGACATCCAAGCTGCGTTAGCGGCCCTGATGAAGCAACAGGAACAATCTTCGAAGCAGCAGGAAGAGATTTTGAAGGCGGTGCGTGACAAAGCCGTGCAGTCGTCGGGTAGTTCCTTCGGGTCCTTCTCCGGCCCAGATGGTGACTCACGAACATCCAAACCATTCCGTATCGGTAAGATCGACTTCCCTAAATTTTCGGGGGACGATGTTGAGGGGTGGGTCTATCGCTGCGAACATTTTTTTTCGATGGATGACACCCCCGATGACTCGAAATTACGCTGTGCTGCGGTTCACTTGGAAGGCGATGCCCTCCAATGGCACCGTGCCTACTTGAAGACCCGTAATGCCACAGTTGCCGAGGTCCCATGGGCGGACTATGTTCGTTCGATCTCTGCCCGTTTTTCTGATGCAATGTTTGAAGACCCTATGGAAGAGATTGCATCTCTCGTTCAACTTACTGATGACGCCAAGGGTCTACAAGAATATAATTCAGGTTTCGATCGTTTGCTTAACAAGGTTACCGTTAGCGAACTTTATGCCGTTAGCCTATATTTGAAGGGTTTGAAGCCGGAAATTAAAGGGCCGGTAAAGATGTTCAAGCCTCAGACACTACGTGAGGCGTATGGGTTAGCAAGAATTCAAACTATTAACAGCACATGCTTGATGAAGCGTTTCAACGCTGTGGAGGATGGGCTGCAACCCGAAGATGTCAAAATAACACCTCCCGTTAATGGTTCAAAACTACCCTTGCTGCCAAGTCCAACAACCGAGCCATCAACTTCTACACCGGGAATCCTTAGATCGAGGAGTTTGACGAGTGATGAACTTGAGCAAAAAAGGGCAAAGGGGGAATGTTTCTGGTGTACCGAAAGGTTCGTTCTGGGGCACAAGTGTAAGAAAAAACAACTTTACATACTTAAAGTGGTAGATGATGAAAAACAAGCAACGGAAGAGGATGAAGACAAGGTTTCTTGAAGTACTTTTTGAGGGCAAAAAGTAGGTTAAGGGGGGAGTATTGTTACGTATCTTATTTTTAGTTTTATTACTATTGTTAAGTCAAGGGATTAGTATGCTATATTGATTTTGTTTGGGGTGTCTTATGTAAGTTTCTTATTTATTTATTTATTTATTTGGGTTACGTATGGAATGGAAATCAAGCATAATTTGAGTCAAATATCTCTCTATCTCTTAGTTTTCTTCTTCCCCAAGGTTTTAACCCTATCAAATCAAGCCGTTTGAAGCAACGCTTCGAGGTAAGTTTTACATCAATCGACTCGTATCCTTATTCTAATCAAAAGCCCTAGAACATCAGTTTGAAATTCTTGAAATTCAGAAAAAAAAAAAAAAAAAAACTTAACGGAGTTAAGTTTTTTTCTTAACGTAGCCATTAAGTTCTTTTAACTAAGGTGCAGTGAGACAAAATTATTTAAACGGTGAGACTGCCAGTAACTATTCAAAAATCAAAAGTGGGTCTAATATTGGCCAACTACCTTTAGGTGGGATTACTAAAATCCAATTTCCCTTGTTGCTCATTCACCGGGTGGTCCCACGGTGTTTCAAGCAGGTTTAAACGGGTAACTTTAATGTGGGTCGGTTTAAAAGGTTCATTTAAAAAAACAGGAACACTGTTCCAATATAATCTAAGAGTTTATTGATAAAAAGATTTCAAAGGTTTTGTTCTATTCGAATATGTTTTGGATGACTTTCAACCCGTCTAAGCCGGTTCCCTTTTAGTTAATCTTTTACCTTAAACAATTTTCACCAACTGGAAACAAAAGAACCCCAAACAACTCATTGTGTATAAATGAAACACAGTGAAAGCATGTACCAGGAAGAAATGCTGCATGTTGTCTCTTTTGAGTCCATGACAAACTACAGAAAAAGACATGACATGATGTAACACCATGTGACACACAAATTGCAAAAAAAAAATGATTAAAGTTGTGTGACGGGTGTGCGAGTCTTTGTGGTTCATGAAATAAATAAAGTGTACTCACAGTGCTCCGCCACATGCCGGACCAATTGCTTGAAATGCTGACTGCAAAGTCATGGCAATACCATTGGCCACGCCTCTTTGGTGTTGATCCTGGTATCCATGTACATTTGTTTCAATGTAGCTAATTTGTAAGGCTCTTAACACTTTAAAAGACAAAATTAAAAAATGGTAAACTATGAACATTACCACAGCTTTATTTTGCAGCATGAAGGTCCCAGTTATGATGGATTGCTGAATAGAACAAGATACTAAATTAGGAAGCTTAAAACGGTTCCATAGAACTGACAAATTTTTTTATTCATTTTATGAATTCCATAAACATATTGAATATAATTGCAAAAAGGAAAATTGGTTTTTAATAAACCAACCTTTGTCCCGTTGGTAAATAATAATCTTACCTACGTAATTGGTATACAATAATTCTACCTATCAACATTTTGGTACTCAATGAACTTCCGTTAATTTTTTTTAACTGAAGTTAGTTTTTTAGTTTTATTTATTACACAAACAGTCCCTGTAGTTGTAATTTACTAGTTTTAACTATTTTAAAACTTATAAAACAAGTTAAAACTAGTAAATTACAACTACAGGGACTTTTTGTGTAATAAATAAAACTTAAAAATTAACTTCAGTTAAAAAAAGTTAACGGAAGTTCATTGAGTACCAACATGTTGATAGGTAAGATTATTGTATACCAATTACGTAGATAAGATTATTATTTACCAACGGGACAAAGGTTGGTTTATTAAAAACCAATTTTCCTTGCAAAAAATGTTTGAATAATTTATGATCCATTTTTTTCTGTAAATCAAAACTTACGCGGTCAAGAACACTTTGAGCTACATTAGACTACTTTTAACTCTCTGACCCATTTCTCTTTTACAAAAATTTCATGTATTACAAAAAGGAAAAATTACAAGTTTTGTCCTTTATCTTTATACCACTTTTCAGGCGGTGTCCTTTTTAATGAATGTTGGCAGGCGATGTCCTTTACTAGGTATTTTGTTGCAAGTTTAGTCCTTTACACCCCACCCAATTAAAAAAACTCTGTTAATTGTTGGGTGTAAAGGACTAAACTTGCAACAAAATACTTAGGTAAAGGACTAAACTTGCAACAAAATACCTAGTAAAGGACACCGCCTGTCAACAATTAACAGGGTTTTTAACTGGGTTGGGTGTAAAGGACTAAACTTGCAACAAAATACCTAGTAAAGGACACCGACTGTCAACATTCGTTAAAAAGGACACCGCCTGAAAAGTGGTATAAAGATAAAGGACAAAAGTTGTAATTTTTCCATTACAAAAATTTGACCCGTTTTCAATAAATCTATCTCAATTTGGCATATTTTTAAATTAAATGATGTAAATTACCATGTTTACGTGTTCATATAAGAACAAAAAGTGCATTCATAATTTAAATTAAGTGATACACAGCAGTTAATGAAGTAAATCACATAAAGTAAAAATTATTCCGTTTAAAAACTTACTGATAAAACATTCTTCACAATCGATGCACAATTTAGTGTGAAGAAGAGCATGGAGCCATATAACATTGCTATGTAAGGATAACTTGAGAGTAGGGTTATAGACATAACCTACACAAGAAATAGTTGTGTTTACCTATGAAGCAACCAAGTTATCTAATACTTAATATGAAATCCAGAATATCATTGACATAACATAGGACCATCCGTGTAATTTAGTCTAATTGATATGAATATATTTATTCAGCTTTGCAGAGATATATTATGAAATTATAAAAGACAACACTGTCTTAGACCAAGAAGAATCCGCATTATAAATGCAGAAAACAAATGTGACTCACAATTTTGTTAAACACAAGTTTGACTTCCAAAGTCAAAAGGAAGACTGCTTACCCCTGAGATGCGAGCTACCATTATGGGCCCAAATGTCCTCTCTGCAATTGGATACAATGCGGTTTGGAAAATGAGAAGGCCCACCCCTACAAAACAAATAAGTGATTAACAAGACTAGATTAACAATACTAAATTTTGATTTAATGCTAAAAATAGAATCAAATAAAAAGTAACCTCACCTGTAATAGATAGGACTGTGCCAACATCCTCAGTAGTATAACTAAGTCCCCCTAAACTCCTCGGGCTAACAGCCCATAATGAGAAAATCTGTGAATGATTAAAATCAACACTGTTCAAAAGTTATGACGGTTGAATCTATGTGAAGATATAGTAGAATCAGAGTTCTAGTATTCAGGACACTTGCAGTGAGTTCTTAGTTTGCAGAATGGTTTGCCTTCCTAAGCCATAGTAGTTGACTATTTGTCACGAATTAAAAGTATTGCTTTTTTTTTTTTTGCATAAATTGTTCATTTATGCAAAGGATTTGTTTGCAACTGTTGAATTGCAATTAAAATTTATATTTTAAAAAAATACCTCAGTGTAAGCCATGTTTTCAAGAGAGAAAACACAATAGACAATGATAGAAGACATTAATGGCCAGTTCTTGAGAAGGCTCAATAAAGTAGAATCTTTTTTCTCAACATAAGGTACATTGGAAGCAGACTCCAACTCATTATTTTTATGAATGTGCAATGTTTCCTGCAATTTTAAAATAGATAAATTGCATAGTATGAAATCAAAACAAGATGTACACAATAATAAAGAGAGGCAATTTAAATTAAACTTTGGTTTGCTTCTAACATGGTATGTGGATCCAAATTCCTAAGGGGCAATATGGAACTAAAATTCATACCAGGGTATGCACTCTCAGTGTACTTTTTTTTCTAGAGGTTGCACTCCAATAATATTTTATTTTGTTCGCCATTCATAAAATTATGAAAACGCTACAGAACCATGGAAGATATGCACTAGCATAACCCGTCTTCTATGCAGATCAGAAATTGGAAATTACAAATGAGAATGCACTAGTTTGAATGTAAAAAAATGGTGGTTCAAGTCGATTATATCCCAGTTGGTCAAATGTCAAACCCCATGTTCTACTCTTATGACATGTTAATATTAAATTTTTGGGTAATCCCATGGTTATTCAGGCATTAGTTACAATTCTCATGTTTTTACCAAACAGTTTAACATATCATTAATATCTTTAATTTCAATTTTTTAATCCCAGGGTTGGTTCCTCAGAAAATAGAGACTTAAACGAAGAATTTAAATCAAAATATTGAACAAATATCATATTAAGAGGCATCCTAAGTAACTAGCAAGGAAATGTTAAATGCATAAAACTATACCGGAAGCCAAATTGCAACGATGGTCACGAAAAGTGCGAAAGTGGAGATGCAAAGACAAGGCAATAGGTATGGAAATCTGCATCACAAGTCATATTTTTTCACACTCAAAACTGAATCTGCATAACTATAACAACAATAATATTTGCAAATAATATCATTGCTATCTAAAAGCAAAGTAGCTAACAAAGGATTCACACTACCTCCCAAATAGAGAATCAGGAGATACTAGACTTGGAAATTTCTCTGCAGGCTAAATATCAAAACATTCAAGGAAAGAGTAAAAGAGAAAAGAAAGTTCATCAGAGTTTCGACAAAATAAAGTAGCAAGATAATTTTTTTTCCAATTAGTTTTACTATGAGTGCATTCTTTTATTTTAATTTAAGTTGTGATTATTTTGTGATAAATTTATTCAACTTACATTGCATTGTTTCATTTAAATAACCCTTACGGTGAAAGTTCTAATTTGTTTGTCGTTAAGAACAACCATTAATCAGTCATTTTCAAGTAAGCCAACACTTATCAAGTAATTTATTATAATTTTGCGCTAGATGCCTCTAAATCATGCAAACCCCGTATTCATAGAACGATTAATTCTTAAGTTTTAACAATCATTTTAAAGGTGACGATAAACGATGAATAAAAGTTTAACTGCCTTATGACATTCTAAACTCTAAATGCCTCACTCGCTATGCATTATCCCCAAATTTATTTCTAATACATGATATAAAATCTTTGAGCTTATTGAAAGATCCTTTTAGCATTTAAATTAAATGCATGATTCTGACAAAAGAAAATATTGCAACCCTTCTTCATGAAGTAGTGAATTGAAGATTGGATATATAAAAGGCGCATACTACATATCAAGACACAAATGGAGATAGAAACCTCTGCAAGGAAACCTCCCACAGCCGGACCAATGACCAGTCCTATCCCCCATGCTGTACTAATCTGAAATAGATCAATCAATTTATAAATCTCCAGGTAAGAAAATAATAAGATCTATATAATTTAGGAATTTGTATATCTTTAGGATCCTTTGTATTTATCAATAGAAAGAAGATACTATCTCTAACTTAGAGATATTGATGTAATCGATATAAATATAGGGTAGATCAATGAAATTTTTTATCAGAAAATATTAAACCTTCATGGTATCAAGACCCCTACGGTCCTGACCTGTTTTTGATCACCCTTCGACCGCCTCCTATCCGATCAATCCTGCCCTGTTTTCCGATCACAAGTCTTCTCCAATCACCCTCATTATTCTCACACTAATGGATTCCAAACTTCACGATCTAATACGAAGAACTTTATCCCCATAACCCTTGAGGTTGAGACCACGCACTATGGATCTTGGTTGGAATTATTCAAGGTTTGGTACACGGCTTTCCAAGTCATTGACCACCTTGGTCCAAATCTGCGTCACCCGCTGCCTCTTCTTCCGATGATGCCAAGGACACCTCCTTAACTGATGACTCTTGGAAACGTATTGATGCCATAGTACTCCAAGGGATCTATGGTGCCATCTCTACAGACTTGCTGCATACTATCCTCAAGCCTGTTCAACAACTTATGAGGCCTGGACCACACTTGAAAACCTTTTCCAGGACAACAAAAAACTAGGGTTGTGTACCTTGCTCAACAATTTTCCAATCTCCATCTTGACAATTTTTTTGGTATGACTGCATACTATCAAGAAGGAAAACTCCTAGCCGATCAGCTTGCTAGTGTTAGCGCACACGTTTACAACCATAGGTTGGTCCTACAATTAATAACCGATCTAAACGAGCAGTTTGAAGGTTTGCTACCATTCTTCAGCAATGCGAACCTCTACCGGAGTTTCAAGAGGCACGCTCTCGCCTCATCATGGAAGAAACCCGTAAGAAAAATCAGGTGTCTCTTGTGGCCCAAGCTTCCGCCACTGCCCCACCAGCCTCCACTTCCACTGGCAACCAGTCCACGCACAACCCTTCCTCTGATCGTACACGTAGTCATGGCAGTGACTGGGATCGGGGTAGGGGGCGCGACTCTGGTGGTCGTGGCTACAACCAGTGGCGGAGCCACACTTTGAACAACGGTGGCGTCCGACACCATTGAATTTTGTGTAGTAAATACAACATATAATAGGAAAAATTTGAGCGACACCATTGTTTTTTCACGAGCGACACCATTGTCTTTTTACAAACGATACCATTGTTTTGTTTTATTCTAAAAGAATTATATAATAAACAAATTTATATTTCAAAAAGTAAGCCCAGATACTTGAATTTAATTAGTATACTTTAAATCATTAAAGGTCCATGCTTAATTTTTATTTTTTCTAATCCTGTAAACATTATAGCCCCATGTCTAACTGGCTTTGTTTCAATTGATTAACCTAACATGATGTTCGATGATCATTTGAATGATGTGTGCACTTGTTTGTTATAATGAAAAAGAGGGGTTTTTTGTAAGTTGCCATTGAAAACATTATCAATCGTTTTCAAAACATGAAAATGCGTACATAGCAACTATTAAATGCATATTTTTATATATTTCAAATGACTTTATAATTTTATTATGTGTTTTTATTAAATAACATTGTATTTTACTGTGACATTTGTTTTTATTATGTGATTTGACCCGACTAGATCCGAACCGATCCAAAAAGTTCGACTTTGGGTTACTATAAATCGGGGTATCTATAAAAAATGACACCATAAGAAAAAATGTCTGGCTCCGCCACTGGCTACAACTCACACTAGTCTAACACATACTACCCGAATAACTGGTCTTCCCCTCCTTAGGTTGTGTATTACAATGGGTTTCCCTCTAATTGGCAGCCCATGATGGCCGATCCACCTTGCCCGTACCCATCTACCCCGCGGCCCAACACTTCCCTGGTATACTTGGACTACAACCTAATCAGGCATATGCAACAGGTACACTCCTACATACATTGAGCAAGCATTATACACCATGTCTCTTAACCAGCAAGACCCACTTGGGTACATGGATATCGGTGCCACTGGACACATGATGAACCAAACAAGTAATTTCTTTTCATTTTCTTTTTATAGTTGCACTTCTACATGCATTTTTGTCGGTACTAGCACCACCATTCCAGTTGTTGGACAAGGCAACCAAATCCTCCCTCCTCCCTTCCCCCCTTCAAACTAAACAATGTCATATATGCACATAAATTAATCAAAAATCTTTTGTCTAAGCGTCGTCTTGCAATCGATAACTTATTTCAATTGAATTTGTCCCTTTCAGTTTTCTTGTGAAGGACCTCAAGACACGGGTAGCTATCATACGATACAATAGCACGGGCAACCTCTATCCCTTCACCACACTACTTCCAAGCACTTCTCCTTCAGCTTTTGCAACCATAACGTAAGACCGTTGGCATTAACGGATTGGGCACCTGGGCAACAACTTATTGTGGCCCCTTAAATCTTCATCTTTTATTAATTATGGTCAATTAAATAAGTTTATTTTTCAACCTTGTGTTTTGGGGAAAAGTGTGAAACTCCTTTTTTTATTATGTTAATCATACATTTATGTCGTTTGACATTATTCATAGTGATCTTTGGATCTCTCCGATTTTAAGTACCGGTGGGCACGATTATTACATTGTGTTTCTTGATAACTTCTCCAATTTTCTGTGGATATACCCTATTAGTAATAATTCACAAGTTTACTCTATTTTTAATCGATTTTATAACCTTATTTACACTAATTTACACTAAATTTGAAAGCAAAATCAAAAAGTCTCAATGTGACAATGGAAAAGAATATGCTAACAATAACTTCTATAATTTTTGTCACCAAAAAGACATAGAGTTTCATTTCTCTTGCCCCTACACCTCCTTCCAAAACGGCAAAGCGGAGTGCAAAATAAGTTCTATTAATCTCAAGCGTCTCTCCCAAACACCTTTTAGCACCACGCTCTTGAGGTTGCCACCTACCTAATTAACATTTTACCTAGCAAAACTCACCATTTTCGCTCTCCCACCTCACTATTATAGAATCGTTCCCCCGTATATGATAAACTTCCTATATTTGGCTTCCCGTGCAACCCTCTTGCTCCCTCGACCACTATGACTATTGTTCCCAACCATGTGTCTTTCTGGGTTACCCACCAAACCACACGAGTACAAATGTCTGGCATTCAAAATAATAAACTTATCATTTCTAGGCATGTCCACTTTGAGGAATCTATTTTTCCATATTCAATTCGATCACCCACTAAACCCAACTCTTATGACTTCTTATCTACCCCTTTACATCCTTACCTTTGGGAACATATCTCCTAGACCACTGCTACTATCAACCCCTCGGCCCATCCCCTTCAATCCTTGGCCCAATCACATTCCCTTCAAACCTCAACCCACTCACCTTCCATCCCCTCAAGCCTGCCTCCTTCAAACCAGCCCATCCACTCTACCCAAACTAGCCCTTTCACCCATCTTTCAGCCTATCATTAACCTGGCCCAAATACCCGCCCATATACCGCAGCTACCCATCCATCGGCCCACACAGTTACACAATTCGCCACCCAACCAATTACACCATTCGCACATACTTGATTCTGTTGTTCTAGACCACATCAATCCCCAACCCTACTTAACAACCACCCCACCCCTTACTCAACCACCGCCCCCATCACGTACCATTCGCACTCGTGCAATGGATGATATATCTAAACCAAAACAACCCTTTAATATCCATGCTTTTTTCCTCATCTCCATACCTATAAACCCTTAACATGCCTTATCCATGCCTGATCAGTATAATGTCATGCACAATGAGTCTAGTGCACTTATTAAAAATGAGACCAGGGAGTCGGTACCTCATTTACCACACATGATCATTATACGTAGTATGTGGCTTTTCAAACAAAAATCTAAATTTGATGGGAGTCTAGAAAGATATAAAGCTTGTTTAGTTTGTGATGGCAGAAAACAACTGTTTGATATTGATTGTGGTGACACTTTTAGTCCGGTAGTAATACCGGCCACAATTCGAACTATTCTCACGTTGGCTTTGTCTCAGTCATGGCCGGTTCATCAACTTGATGTCACGAATGTGTTACTCCATGGGAATTTGGCAGAAACAGTTTATATGTACCAACCCATGGGATTTCAACACTGTTATCCAGATCACGTCCGTTGCCTTAAGAAATCTTTATATGGCCTCAAACAAGCACCACGTGATTGGGATCGGGCCGCTTCACATATTTCATTATCATATGTGGCTTCGTTCAAAGTAGATGTGATAATTCTTTATTTACATATCACCATGGTACTAATATTGCATATTTGTTGATTTATATGGATGACATCATTCTCACCACTTCAACCGATTCTTTGAGGCAACGTTTTATGTTCATCTTGGTCAGTGAGTTTGCTATGAAGGATCCCTGCCCGTTGACATATGTTTTGGGTACTTCTGTCACCAGGAAAGGGGACTCCATTTTTTTCTCAACAGGCTTACACGAAGGATATTATACATTGCACGCGTATGGATTCTTGCAACCCGGTATTCACTCCTGTTGATACTCAGTCTAAGTTGAGTGGTTCTACCAGTGCCTTATTTGATGACCAACAATATATCGTAGTTTGGCCGGTGCACTTCAGTATATAACTTTCACCCATCCTAACATCTCCTACTGAGTTCAGCAAATTTGCATGCATATACATTCACCGAGAGTAGAGCACCGGAATGCTCTAAAATGCATAATTCGGTATCTTTGGGGCACTATTGTATACGGTTTACATCTTGGCTCTGCTCCCGTTTTATCTCTACTAGCTTACACTGATGCTGATTAGGCATGCTTCCTTGACACTCGATGATGGACCAGGTTATTGTGTGCATCTTGGAGATAATTTGATTTCTTGTTCTTCCAAGCGTGAGTCGACAATCTCTTGCTCTAATGCGGAAGCTGAATATAGAGGTGTGGGAAATGTCACAGCAGAGATATGTTGGCTACCTAATCTCCTTTTGGAGCTTCATCGTCCCCTTTCTCGTGCAACACTGATAATGTCAGCGCCACCTACTTGTCTGGCAACCCGGTACAACATCAGCATACGAAACATATTGAACTCGACATACATTTTGTTTCTTGAACAAGTTCAGCAGGGTCGTGTTCGGGTTCTACATGTTCCTTCTTGTTACCAAGTAGTAGACATTTTTACAAAAGGCCTTCCCAGAATTCTTTTTGAATGCTCCAGTTTTAGCCTTCGGCCTCCTCCTATATCGACTGCGAGGGTATAATAGGATCTATACAATTTAGGAATTTGTATATCTTTAGGATCCTTTTTATTTATCTATAAGAAGTAGATATTTTCTCTAAACTTAAAGATATGGATGTAATTGATATAAATATAGGGTTGATCAATGTAATTGTTTATGAAAAAATATTTAACCTTCAGAAAACATTATGAAAATATGAATGGATTAAAATAATCAATAACGATTATATCAAAATGCAACAACTTCAAGCTGATATCGTAGGAAATTAAAATCTAGAAAAGGGCACCTTTGTTGCTTACAGATGACAATGCTAAAGCGGAGTGCAAAATGGCAAAGCGGAGAGCAAAATAAGTTCTATTAATAATATGATACATACCCTATTGGCTCAAACGTCTCTCCAAACACCTTTTAGCACCACGCTCTTGAGGTTGCCACCTACCTAATTAACATTTTACCTAGCAAAACTCACCATTTTCGCTCTCCCACCTCACTATTATAGAATCGTTCCCTCGTATATGATAAGCTTCGTGTATTTGGCTTCCCGTGCTACCCTCTTGCTCCCTCGACCACTATGACTATTGTTCCCAACCGTGTGTTTTTCTTGGTTACCCACCAAACCACATGAGTACAAATTCCTGGCATTCAAAATTATAAACTTATCATTTCTAGGCATGTCCACTTCGAGGAATCTATTTTTCCATACTCAATTCGATCACCCACTAAACCCAACTCTTATGACTTCTTATCTACCCCTTATCCTCGGCCCAATCACATTCCCCTCAAACCTCAGCCCACTCATCTTCCACCCCCTCAAGCCCGCCTCCTTCAAACCAGCCCATCCACTCTACCCAAACTAGCCCTTTCACCCCTCTTTCAGCCTATCATTAACTTGGCCCAAATACCATCCCATATACGGCAAGTCCGCAACTACCCATCCACAGGCCCACACACTTACACCATTCACCACCCAACCAATTACACCATTCGCACATACTTATTTATGTTGTTCTCGACCACATCAATCCCCACCTCTATTTAACAACCACCCCACCCCCTACTCAACCACTGCCCCCATCACGTACCATTTGCACTCGTGCAATGGATGATATATCTAAACCAAAACAACCCTTTAATATCCATGCTTATTTCCTCATCCCCATACCTATAAACCCTCAACATGCCTTATCCATATAATGTCATGCACGATGAGTCTAGTGCACTTATTAAAAATGAGACCAGGGAGTCGGTACCTCGTTTACCATGCATGAACATTATACGTAGTATGTGGCTTTTCAAACAAAAATTTAAATCTGATGGGAGTCTTGAAAGATATAAAGGTTGTTTAGTTTGTGATGACACACGCCCCGCTGCGGTGTGCACGTATAATGTATATATGTGTGGGTCCGGGGTGGGGGGCAAAAGTGAAATTGCACTAATTTTAGCGTTATTTTATTAATATCTGGAAAATAATGTTAAAAGCGGTGGGCGGTTAATCATGCATCATGTAGTAGTGTTGATAGCCGAAAGACAAAAGGGTACATGCACAAATCGACCTTTGTCTCGATTGTTGAGTGTTATGTGGCTTATGTCTAAGGCTTGATGCAAAACTACTATCGAGCCAGGGGTCTCACTGGAAGTTGCCTCTCTATTCCACGTGGTAGAGGTAAGGCTGTCTACATCTTACCCACCTTAGACCCTACCTTAGCTTTGCTATTGGTGGGATTTACTGAGTATGATGATGATGATGATTAGTTGTGATGGCAGAAAACAACGGTTTGGTATTGATTGTGGTGACACTTTTAGTTTGGTAGTAATACCGGCCACGATTCAAACTATTCTCACATTGCCTTTGTCTTAGTCATGGCCGATTCATCAACTTAATGTCACAAATGTGTTTCTCTATGGGAATTTGGCAGAAACCATATATATGTACCAACCCATGGGATTTCAACACAGGGATTATCCAGATCACGTCCGTCGCCTCAAACAAGCACCACGTGCTTGGGGTCAGGCCGCTTCACATATTTCATTATCATCCGTGGCTTCGTTCAAAATAGATGTGATAATTCTTTATTTACATATCACCATGGTACTGATATTGCATATTTTCTGATTTATGTGGATGACATCATTCTCACCACTTCAACCGATTCTTTGAGGCAACGTCTTAGGTTCATCTTGGCCGGTGAGTTTGCTATGAAGGATCTCGACCCGTTGACTTATGTTTTGGGTACTTCTGTCACCAGGAAAGGGGACTCCATTTTTTTCTCAACAGGCTTACACAAAGGATATTATACATTGCACGATTTTGGATTCTTGCAACCCGGTATTCACTCCTGTTAATACTCAGTCTAAATTGAGTGGTTCTATCGATGCCTTATTTGACGACCCAACGATATATCGTAGTTGGCCGGGGAACTTCAGTATCTAACTTTCAACCGTCCTAACATCTCCTACTGAGTTAAGCAAATTTGCATGCATATACATTCACCTAGAGTAGAGCACTAGAATACTCTAAAATGCATAATTCGGTATCTTTGGGGCACTATTGTATACGGTTTACATCTTGGCTCTGCTCCCGTTTTATCTCTACTAACTTACACTGGTGTTGATTAGGCAAGTTTCCTTGACACTCGATGACTAGGTTATTGTGTGCATCTTGGAGATAATTTGATTTCTTGTTCTTCCAAGCGTCAGTAGACAATCTCTCGCTCTAATGCGAAAGCTGAATATAGAGGTGTGGGAAATGTCGCAGCGGAGATATGTTGGCTACGTAATCTCCTTTTGGAGCTTCATCGTCCCCTTTCTCATGCAACACTGGTCTACTGTGACAATGTCAGCGCCACCTACTCGTCTGGCGACCCGGTACAACATCAGCGTACGAAACATATTGAACTCGACATACATTTTGTTTCTTGAACAAGTTCAGCGGGGTCGTGTTCGGGTTCTACATGTTCCTTCTCGTTACCAAGTAGTAGACATTTTTTACAAAAGGCCTTCCCAGAATTCTTTTTGAATGCTCCAGTCTCAGCATTCGGCCTCCTCCTGTATCGACTGCGAGGGTGTAATAGGATCTATACAATTTAGGAATTTGTATATCTTTAGGATCCTTTTTATTTATCTATAAGAAGTAGATATTTTCTCTAAACTTAGAGATATTGATGTAATTGATATAAATATAGGGTTGATCAATGAAATTGATTATCAAAAAATATTTCACCTTCAGAAAACTTTTGAAAAATATGAATGGGTTAAAATAATCAATAACGATTATATCAAAATGCAACAACTTCAAGCTGATGTCATAGGTACTAAAGTCTAGAAAAGGGCATCATTGAGCTTACAGATGACAATGCTAAAGCTCGATGTTCCTCACGCAAAAGTTCAGACGCATATGCCTGATTATAATAAAAGAAAGAGAAGCTAAATGAATCTGCAACATCAACTTATAGCTGTAGGATGATATGTAAGAAAAGAATTACGTTTACAGTTCCAAGTAGCCCATTTAAAAAGCCAAGAAGAAACCTGGTAACAATAGCCATCCAATAGTTGACACTAAAACCGAAAAGTGTGTTGAAAATAACCCTGAAGAAGATTAAAATTACAAGATTTAAAAGAACCACTGATGTTAAGAATTTTATGAAGCATAATGACATAATAATAACTGTTGAAATAGTTACGAACACTGATGAAGTGCCCAAAAGAATAACTGGTTTTCGACCATATCGATCAGCAACCACTCCCCATAAGACAGATGTCAGTGCCCTTCCAATCATATATGTAGACGCTTCATAAAGTTGAGCATCATATGAGATATGTTTTCAGTAAACAACAATAAACCAATGCCATTTGTTCATTTATTAAAGATAGGGGTGTTTCATGTTTGTAAATCTGATTCATTCATCCAAAACATTAACTGATTCTAACTACAAAATATCGCATAATCACTTTCAAAGCACCCATCCAAACACCACCATAAGAGGAAAACTTTTCTTACCTACATAGCCTGCATAGTAACTAATGTCCTCCTCTTCCTCTGCAATGTTAAAATCCCTTACCTACCATAGGATCCAGATAAAGAATTCCAAATGTCAAAATATACAAAATGGGTTACAAAGAAGATACAAAAGTGAACATACTTACCATAAAATAAAGGAACGGAAAGAGAGATGATATTGGCAGTGCTGAGAAGGAATAATGGAAATACATGTCAGGGATCTAACATAAACATAAATTAATTTCAAGCACTGTAAGAAATTAGATAGAAAATTTTATATTGCTTTATATTGAAAGGTGTAGAGAAACTATGGCTACAAAGTGCTCATTAAGGAATCCTAGTAACACAGTTTGATCAAAAAGTTAGTTCATCAAAGGCCAAGTGCACTACTAGAAAACTGCTGCTATTCCCACGTCAATTTCCGTGGGTAATCCGTGGGTAACTGCGTTTACCCACAGATTTTCCACGAAAATGGGCTGTAGAATAAAACTTTATATTTTAATATCGTTAATTTTATTTATTATAAAATTTTTTTATGATAAATTGGATTCCTACGCATTTCCTACTAATGATTAAAATGAAAACGAATTTCGTAGGAATTGCGTCAGTATTTTCCTACACATTTCCTACGGATATATACAAATATGTTTAAAAAATAACATATATGTGTATTACAAAAAAAAATTATCTATTCCATGAGTAATCTGTCGGAATTTCCAACACACATCCTACGGAATCAATTTAGAAATAACATATATTTTTATAAAATAATAAAATTTATATTTGAATATCATTAATTTTGTTTATTATGAATATTTGTTTACGATAAATTGGATTCCTACGCATTTCCTACTAATCGTTAAAATAAAAACAAATTCCGTCGGAATTCCGTCGAAAACTTCCGACACATTTCTTACGCATACCGATTCCTACGGATTTCTGACTAATAGTTAAAATGAAAACGAATTCCGTCGGAAATCCGTGGGAAATTTCTGACACTTTTCCTACGCATAACAATTTGTGGCTTTTTTGTCGCTTTTTTTGTCACAAAACTAAGACCCTTTCTTGTTCGTCGGAATTTCGTGGGAAAAGTGTCGGCATTTTCGTTCGTAGAAAATTTTGGTAGGAATAGTAGTAGTTTTCTAGTAGTGGTGGAGTGATAACCACACACAGGACTAACTTATTAGCTCTACAAAGTGCTTATTTAGGAATCCTAGTAACACAGTTTGATAAAAAAGTTAGTTCATCAAAGGCCAAGTGGAGTGATAACCACACACAGGACTAACTTATTAGCTCTACAAAGTGCTTATTTAGGAATCCTAGTAACACAGTTTGATCAAAAAGTTAGTTCATCAAAGGCCAAGTGAAGTGATAACTACACACAGGACTAACTTATTAGCTCTACAAAGTGCTTATTTAGGAATCCTAGTAACACAGTTTGATCAAAAAGTTAGTTCATCAAAGGCCAAGTGGAGTGATAACTACACACAGGACTAACTTATTAGCTCTACTACTCTATAGATTTTTCTGACGAATTTGATGCTGATTGTAGTAGGGGGTAGTTATAATACAAATATGAGTTGCTTACTAACGGAGAGCGTCACAATCCATATACAAAACACTTCCTTTATCGATAATCCGGTTTGCACCTCTTTCTTCTGATCAACACAGCACCCAGGACAACCTTCATAATACACTTTCTCCAAAAGTGGCTTCTTAAACTCATTGCCACCCATGCTATATGACTCACTAAAACAAATGCAAACTCAGTTCCAAAATAAACTCAACAACCTGATTGTTATAAACAAAGAATCTTCCAAGTGGTCTAACTTTAATCAAGATAAAAAGAAAGCAATCTACAACTACACATGACAATACTAATTATGTGAGCTAGTGGAGAACCAAATTCTATGCTATTCTCAACTTTAAAAGATTCTGTGTGTTTCAGACATTTACATCGAACAGGTGTGTGGCACTAATGTGCCAACACAAGTATGGAAACTGATTTGGATAATTGTATTAGAAGCAGACAAAAATGTAACTACTTCCAAACCAGAAGGTCTATTTGTATAATTAACTCTAAAATCAATCAAAGAAATAAAATAAATCAAAGTGTTTTTGTTATCTTAACTTTTTTATGACCAGCTAACTTACACATGCCTACACTGATACAATACTACTCTTATATCTACACTTTTGTGCAGTATAAAACGTGAATCCTTAACCTCATGAGAACAGACATCATTTCTTCACGCTATACTACAAGCCTATGGTTTTTTTTATCGTTTTAACTAATTTAAATTTATACAGATATTGATCCACAAACTTGCATATTGGATTGCTTTAGAGTTTTAGGATGATACGGTTGAAAATCTTTCTATACTAATAAACAAAAATCTTTTTATACACGTGTCACTCTCTGGTGTCTTCTCACTTTTAATAGTAATATAATATTAATTAATATAGTTAGAAAAAAATGTATAAATTCAAATTTAATTAATAATTATCTACAACTAATATAAATGTATCAATTAATATAATATAATATAATATAGTATAATATCTAACTATTGATAAAAGATTTCAAATAAATATATATTATATATTATGATATTATATAAATTAATAAATTTAAACGAATGTGGGAAATCAAGTTAATGCACGTAACTAAATTCAGATTAGGAAATGTATTTGTATGATTTATTATTATTATTATTGTTATTATTAATTTATATATTTTTAATTTTTTTATATTTAAAAGTTCCAAGATCACATTAATTTATTTATTTTACCTTTTTAGAACAACTTTTACAAAATTCTAAGTAGAGTGTTGCAACATATTTATTTTAATCTATGTTTGATATAAGTTTATCTACAACTAATATAAATGTATCAACTAATATAATATAATATAGTATAATATCTAACTATTAATAAAAGATTCCAAATAAATATATATTATAGAGTCAAATGTCATTTTAGTCCCTGTGGTTTGGGCCATTTTGTCAGTTTAGTCCAAAGGTTTCATTTTTAACCTGTGGGTCCAAAAAGGTTTCACAGTTGCCATTTTAGTCCACTGGGTTAACTTCATCAATTTTTTCTGGTAACGAGAAGGCCAATTCGGTCATTTTATATGGCTGAATTGCCCTTTTAGTTAACAGAATTACATAAAAAATGACCGAATTGGCCTTCTCGTTAACAGAAAAAATGGATGAAGTTAACTAAGTGGACTAAAATGGCAACTGTGAAACCTTTTTGGACCCACATGTTAAAAATGAAACATTTGGACTAAACTGGCAAGATGACCCAAACCACAAGGACTAAAATGACATTTAACTCTATATTATATATTATGATATTATATAAATTAATAAATTTAAACGAATGTGGGAAATCAAGTTAATGCACGTAACTAAATTCAGATTAGGAAATGTATTTGTATGATTTATTATTATTATTATTGTTATTATTAATTTATATATTTTTAATTTTTTTATATTTAAAAGTTCCAAGATCACATTAATTTATTTATTTTACCTTTTTAGAACAACTTTTACAAAATTCTAAGTAGAGTGTTGCAACGTATTCATGGGCGGATCTTAATAGGGTTGTGGCAGGGCCACGGCCCGGGCAAGTTTTTCGGCCGTAGTGCTAATTTTCTACATTTCGCTCGAAATTTTTTATATATACTATGTTTGGCCCGGGCTTGCCCGGGCTTTTTTTAGCGCCTGTGTCTTTCGGCCCTGGCACGTTCAACGGGCAAGATCCGCCACTGAACGTATTTATTTTAATCTATGTTTGATATAAGTTTTATTAAAAAGTTATTGTTAATTACATGGGTTATAAACTTGTGTATTACACGGGTTTGAGGATTAAAATTATATAATTTGATAATGTATGCACAAATTTACATGACTAAATTATTTTTAACCATGCAACTTAAGGGGCAATGGAGGTAGCAAATCATGGAACTTTATTTCTCGTCGTGACTTCATCTAAATCTTAATAGATGGTCAATGCAATTTCATAATTAACCACTTTGATGTTATGGTTTTTATATCTGAGAAAAAATAAAATATACTTATAAAAGGTTACAATAATATGTAAAGGTTATATATAACGAAAATATAACCAGAATCAAATCAAGTCATAAAAAAGCCAAGCTATGTAACAAAAAAGAGTAGGAGTAGAATAAATCAAACGTGTATCTACATTGGCTTAACAATTCCATAATAGATTGGAGAGTAAGATGAGGACCAGTGGCGGATCTTGCCCGTTGAACGTGTCAGGGTCGAAAGACACGGGCACTAAAAAAGCCCGGGCAAGCCCGGGCCAAACATAGTATATATATAAAATTTCGATCGAAATGCGAAAAATTAGCACTACGGCCGAAAAATTTTCCCGGGCCGTAGCCCTGCCATATGCCTACTAAGAACCACCCTTGATGAGGACATAATTGTTATATCATGGATGACTAATTAAAAATGATTAGATATATTTATAAGAATGTTTCGTGAGCTAAAAAATTAGAAACGTGCAAAATAGTTTAGAAAGGCCAATAAAATTATATAATTAAGGAAATGAAATGGTTACCATAGTAAATATGGTATGGTTATTATATATTTGCAATATTTGATTAAAAAAAGTAAATATGACACATATTTCAGTCGTTTATTATTAAATTATATAATTTTTATCCTCAAACCCGTATAATACACGGGTGTATAATCTAGTGCATCTTTATAACAAGTACAAGCTTTTCTTTTTCAGTTTAGGCTTTCAAGTGGTTCGTGACATGTTAGGTTGAAATGATCAATAATAAGAATGACAACCTCAAGTTTAATTTGGTCTCTCAAGCCAGTGGTAAATACCAAAATTTTTGTAGAGGGCACAATGTGGGCCAGCTACAAATGGGACGGAAAAAGGAAAAAAGTAATTATCATATATCTATTAATAAACCAAAGTTGTGAATAGTAAATTCTTGCCACATGGCTCTTCATTATTGGTTGTCTACTTTCCTCTGTTCTGCGTTGGTATTGTATATATTTGGAGCTTTGTTGTAGTGGCTGGTTTGCATTGTGGTCATGATTTTGGCACGAGTTCGAATCTACCCCTGCCTTTTATTTTTCCTTTTAAACTGGGGTCATATGTGCCTGCTCTAGCCACGCGTCCTTTTCACCTTTTTCCCTGCTACACGCGTCTGATGTTCTAGATACTACAAAGGAGTGAAACAGAGAAGACAGAAACGCAAGACAGAGACAGAGAGAACGTAGGTGAAGATGGGTCGGTGCCCTCCCTCGGCGGCGACGCGGCTGTCTCTACGGTGATTAGTGAACTCCAACGGCCCACGGCTTAACCATCCTACCAAACGACGATGAGTGGAACAGTCGGTTGTGCTTCGGCTAGGGTTCCGCTTAAAACCTGGTTCGTAAATATTTGGTCAGATTTGTTCGATTTTGAGGCTTACTTATCTGATTTTGATTTTATTGTTAGGTTTCTATATGATTTTGAGGTCGACAGATTGGTTTTACTGTAATGGATGTTTTGTATAGCCTCAGGTTGATTTTTTTTATTTGCTTTGTGTTGAACATTTGCTCCAGTGATATTTACTTGATATTTACTTTCTTCTGAACTGATTTTTGTTTTGCAGTGAAATCATGAAATATGGATTTCACTTGGGTTATTTTTATTCTGTCTATATTGAAGTCCTCTGTTTTGATCTTCCTTAAACATTTTTTTTTTCAGATTTTACGGCGAGGATTCTGATCTAGGGTTCCGGTGACCATTCAAGAATGTCTGATAGGGCCAGGTATCAAGAGCTTTGCTCTCTGTTTATATTTGTTTGCTTGTTTTTTTAATTTTTAATGCACGTTGATTTATTTTAGCACATGGGTTTTATGAATTCATGATAAAACTTTAATTTTTATTAAATGGTTGTTATTAATTTGTGAAGAAAATTGAATCTTTAGCAAATGGGTGTTATGAATTCGTGATAAAGATTTAATTTTTAACCTGTATTATATGGGTGTTATGAATTGGTGATAAAAAAAATGAATCTTTAGCACATGGGTGTCATGAATGCATGATAAAAGTTCAATCTTTAGCAATAGTTTGTAACTTTGTAATCTGGTTTAGTCTACAACACAATCTTCATGAGCTAATGTGTTGGATTAGCAAGTAAATCAGTTGGCATGAACCTATTCTTCTGCTGGCTTTTATGGGTAATTCTACAAAGCTTTTAAATGAATCCTATGTTGGCTTAGGACACTACACCCTGTCCCCTTGACGGATGTTGTTTGTCAAAGCCGGAAATCATATATATTAGTCTGAAACAAGGGTTCACCCATTGATTCCTAACCCGTAATAAAGCTTATTTGGATTTCTCTTTAGTATTAAGTAAATACTAATTAGTTGCCGTGTCTCTCCTATTTAGCTCCATAAATTATGTTATAAAATTGAAACCATTATGTGATTCAGACATGTGCTTCTACCAAGTGGGCTACCCCACATTGGCATGGTTAGTTTTTTTATTTATTTTTATTCTCGGATTGCTCTTAACTTGCCATTTGAATTTCTAAGGATTTTGGTTGATCATGATTCGTGAGTATCAAATCGATCGCTAGGATTTTGGGTTAGCAAGTGCTTTGGTTGATGAATAGTCGAATAGATGAAATGTCATGCTAGAATGCGGGTCAATAAGACCATCTCCAATGCAATGCATTTGTGACATGGATGATGAGATGGAGGAGAGAGAAAGTAAAGAGAGAGTAGAAATGTTCTTGGCTAAGTACATGCATTTGTGGATAGAGAAATAAAGAGAAAGAGGAAAGGGGGTGAATAATGAGGTGATGTGGCAATTTTTTTTGTAAAAATTTTCATCTTATCGATTAAACAAAAGAAAATGAAGATCCCAACCCCCAAAATGATTTAAGAACAAGAATAGGTGACTTTTGTGTCCTTAGGTAAGCACCTATTATGATGGTAGAACAAACACTCAATGAGAACAGTTGATGGTCAAAAGCAGTTTAGGAAGAATTAGGCTAAGGTAGAAAATTGGAACACATGGTCCATAGGTGGACCAAATGTGATGAGACGAGTTATGTTGGACATGTTTCCTCAAGAAACAACACATAACAACATTGTTAACAAATCAGGGTGGTAACCTTGGGGTGTATCACCGTTCTTGATTTAGTGAATATGAACGACGCACGCGCCAGAATGTCCCCTGAGACCGCTACATCAGGTCTACCAATTTTGTTTTTTTTTTACTAGGTGGTTTCAATATGATATTTTAAGTTCCGCATTTCCCTCTTTTAAATTTACTTCTTTGGGTGGTGAACTTGATGTTTGTTTAGAAATCTTCGTTGCTGCTGTGTTAATTAAGCATGTATTATCTTCACTAAAAAATGAGTAGGCGGTAAGAAAAGTGATGGATTTTTTTTTAATAAGTCCAGTAAAAGTAAATTAATTGAGTTTAGTTAAACTTTAGTTCGATATCATGTGAGGAGACTAAAACCATTATTTTTCATAAAAGAGCACTTATTTGTTTTTGAAAATTGGTACCTTTTTGATTGACTTCTGAGTCATTTATTCACTGAATATGTTTTAATTTGCAGCTCAAACTTTGGACTTCTAAAATTGTTTGTGCCAGAAGGTGTAAAAGATCAAACATAACCGAAAAACTTTAGCCCAAACAGTCGTTTGAGTCTTTCCACTTAGGCATAAGATCCTCTTTATTCAATCTCAGCTTCTGAGAGAAATCAACACAGGAGTCTTGCAAGCTAAAAGCGAGCAAGGTATGCTACTCAGGATATCGTAGTAGTTATTCAATTTTCAGTATAATATTTTTCCTACAAATTCAAAATTGTTATTTATGCATGATACATCTTCCTCATCGTATTATCCTAACTGACCATAATATTTTCCCAAGTTTCTTTTTAATCGACCCGTTTTGACCCGCTACCCAACCCGAACCACCCGTTTTGGCAGGTGTATTTACTAATTATGGAAAATGGAAAGCTTGGGCGGTTAGGAAACAACAGGTCAAGTTGAGCCATCGCTTTTCTGGTCTGCCTTTAAAATAAGAAAGTTAATTACAATGTGTGTGAAAACAGAAAATGCACAAGGGGGAACTGTTATTGATGTGTATGTTGCAATCATACTGAAGAGTACCTGTTCACTATTTTTGCAGGAAGAGATGGAAGCCTCATATATTGTCAAAATTCAATAATTAAATTTAACTCTTTGGGCTGGTGATGCCTATACTTTATTAGTGACAAAATGTTGTCATTTGTTTTGAGTGAGAACATATTTAGATTGATTTATTGATCTATATATTATTAACTATAATGTCTAGAAGACTTAAAAGTATTGAAGAAGTCAAAATATATTTTACTTATAAGGGGGGATGGGGCACCAGCGGGTACCCTTTACCCGCACCCAAACACTACGACCGGAGGGGCGGGTGGGGTTGGGGTTAGGTTGTTGCCGCTTGAAGTTGCTGATTGTGTGTGTATGTGTAATAAATTGAAAAGAAAAAAGGGAAAGGGTAGTTTAGAGTAGTGGTGCCACCAAAGAGGGTAGTTTAGGGTAGTGGATGGTCTAAGTGACGTGTCGCGACGGGATTGGTGGGACTTAGGGTATATGGGTTAAGTGCCCCCTCCCCCTAAAGTGTTGCTTAGATTACAATTCCCCTAAGCATTTTAGCTTTTTATGTTTTTATCGTAGGTGTTGTCTAATTCAAAATACAAGCTTTTATAGCTTTTCATTAACTCGGTGTTGATTTTGTGTCTCCTACTACTTGATGCTAAGGACACGTTACATCGAATACATGTCGTTTAAGGCCCAACACTATCATGGAAGGTTTATTTGCTACTTTCTCTATACACGTCTTTCCCGCCGCAACGCGCGGCTGGGTAGAAACCTAGTTTAATTAATAATATACAAATATCTCGATTACAATTTTCATCTTTTGGAAACACTCATTACACTTTCATTAGTAACATTGAGAAGTTTATCTCCTTCTACAACACAAATTACAAAAGTGAACAAGAAATCATCACCAATACGATTACACAAATTAACTTTACATGTTACATCACTAGAAAACATCTCACAACAGAGACGGTTATAAAAGGCAAAACCAATCCTAGCTTTATAGTCGATGGACCAAAGGCTATGATAGATGTTTCCTTGTCTTCACAATTGAGCTGTGCATTTTAGCTACATCTTATTAAATATTAATTATATTATAAATACACTACTATTATTGTTAAATATATTAGTTTCGTTTTGTTAAATTTGGTAGATATATTATTGTAAAATATGTTAGTGTCGTTTGTTTTTATATTTGGTAGAGTGTTGAGAAAACAATCTAAAATTATGAACTAAGACGACGGAGTTTAAAGGAAATATCAAATAATATAAATAGTCAAATTATTAAATTATTTGTGTTCGTTAAAAAAAAGTTAATTGTTTATGAAATTACATTGTGGTAGTTCAGAAAAAAGTTTATTGTTTGTGAAATTACATAAGGAAACGAAAGTAATGAAACTGGTGGTGTAATTGTGTTGGTGGTAATTCCCGACTCATTACAAGTCGGTGATGAGAAAAGTGATAAAGGAGTTCAAGTCACAAGCCGGTGAACTTGAGGGATCAATGTTGACAAGTTGGTCATAGTTGGTTAAGTTTCCTAATATGTTATAATTATATTTGGTAATGTTTTGGCCACCAAGTTAGAGCTAGCATGTATAAACCGTGTTAGGGTTAGACATTATTAAGAGAAGGGTTAGACATTATTAAGAGACAAGAGAAGAGATAAACCAAGTTATGGTTTATGAGTTATTGTAATCAAATTTTTTTTAGTTATATTTTCTTGGTTATAATAAAAGTTCGTTTTTCTATTCGTTCATGTTCTTGTGTTTGATTATTCGATTGGGACTTGAATTGGTATGAGAGCTAAGTTCAATCGTGTTGGTAATTTTAGTGTTACCAATAGATTTTCGTGATATTGGATTAACTCGTCGACCAAGTGAATCTTATTAAATATTAAACGAGTTAGGAGATGCGGGAGTGCATGCTTGCTTTAATGTTAATAAGATTTGGCGTATTTATCGGTTTTGTTTTTATAATGAATTTATTAATTTAAATATATATAGCATTTTATATATATTTACTTTTTGTCATGTTTTGTGAATTAATTTTAAGTGGGCCAAAAGAATGAACATGATATATAAGTTTTCATACATTGGGCTATGTTGAAAACTTTGAACGGGCCTAAAACGTAGATTGGATCACATGTTGGATCTGATTGTTTCTTAAAACCAATAAACCGATGGGCATGAAGTATGCATACATGAGAAAAATAATTTTGGTCGACATAGTGAACAGTTTTGTTCTTTTTGTTCGAGATCTCCGAACGAGCGGTACGGTTTCAAGAATTCTCAAACATTCAACAGATTCGTTCTTGTGTGTTCTACACATCTTATCCGATTAATCATTGGTAGTACCACCAAATAGGTTAATCTGAAAGTGAACACACGATTTGTGTAGAAATCCAGGTTTTTTCTTCATCTCAGTTTTCTTGCAATTGGTTCGAAATTGGTTAGTAATCGCTCATATACAACAAAGATTAACCTATTTTCGTTGTTTGATATAATACTAAATCCAATTTCGAGATGCCGTGTCTGATTTCGTTGTTGGGTTTCGGTTTGCAATTCGTGTTTTGCCTCCGTGGGGTTCTTTTTATTGGGTTCTTGAATTTATATTATCTTCATCGGATTTATGATTATTCAAATGTTTCATATGTGTGTGATTGAATTGATATTTGAGGTTTTCGTAATAAAAAACTAGAAACACATGACTGATCGTGACATAAATCATAATGTTGAGTTTGTTGAAATACACATATAAATCATCATGTTGACTTTTCTTAGAAGTTGATGGTGGGACCATTATGTTTATTAATGTTAAATTTTGGATAACTTAACATGTGTTGGATGATTTAGGTTGCTAATTGATAAATGGTTCATGGGTTACCGATTCAGTATGAATTGTTTGTTTTGAATTGCAATTAACAACTGTTCTTGTGGGTTTACAATTGAAACAAAAGACATCTGTACGGTGTTGAGTCATGATTGCAGTATTCAACCCAGACGAAAAGAACAAAGTATCTCGGTGTTCATGGCTGAATTAGACGAGTAGTCGGTTGCGTGCTTTGTTGGTTTTAGCGATGACGACGTCTTCGATTTTGTTTAAAATCGTCGGGCTCGATCGGGGTTGTTGTCGGTTAATTTTGGTTCGAAAAATAACCGGGTAGGAAAAGAGAAGTGATTGCCATGACGGTATCTCTTTTACTCGGAGGACGCATTGATTGCCGCCCGGGCTTGGTGGCCGGCTAACACCCCGATAATTAATGAGACAACAAGCATCAGCCTTCTTGCGTGATCCAGCATATCCACATAGGCTTGTGTATATGTTTTCTTTGTTTGCTAGATAGATGATCGCATGGGATGAATGTGAGTTTAGTCATCAATTTCAAAATGACAAAACACAAATCCAAGTGATGATTGTCTAATTAATTTTCTTTGGTATGCTTTTTGCATATGTATATGTATACATATAGATACATATACTTCAGTATATGTATAACCCATGGGATTAATGTTCATGTGCAGAGACATACTTTTATTTATTTATATCTCACACATATAGACATGTGTGTTTATGTGGTACATAAGGACATACATGGGTGTACGATGATGAGTTCTTTTACACACACATATAAGTAGCGATTTGATATTTGGTCGTTGGCAGATGGGTATGTAAGGAAATTAATTGTTTTCTAAACATTATTAAGCATGTACACACAAGTGTATGGATCATATTATTTAAACAAAATGTGAAGGCTTTTGTTGTCTGTTTGTCAACCAAAGTGAAACCAAGAACAACACTTGTTTTGTGAAAGCGATCAGAATAAAAACCCGTGGAGTGCTATAATTTGCTAACGGTGGAGTGCTATAATTTGCTAACGGAAGACACGCGGTCTTGAAATCATCGAGCGTTTAATGGGTTATTTCTTGATACAAAGCAAAGGAACAATGGTCATGCTTGTAGTCATCTCAAAATACAGATAAGTTATTTCCTTTTATGTATAAATCTTATGTATTGATGCATGAACATGCAACGTGTTTTGGTTAGAAACCGAGCTCGCTTATTGATACGTAGGGTGTACCGTTGTGTTAGTATCGTCTAGTGTGTTACAAGAGTCGTTTTGAAGGCTGTCGGTTTTGTCCTTATGCATATTAAAGAATTATGTTAACATGATACTTGTTATATTCCTACTAATTCCGTATCTAACTCATAGTAATGTTTGATTAATTATCTATAAGGTAAGTTCTCATATTGTAAATAATCTTGAATGTGTGACATGGAAAACATGATTTGTATGAACGCCTTCTGTATATGTGGTAGATGATTTTATAAAACAAGCATGATATATGACTAAATGTAATATGTTCACTAAGTGTTTGTTGAAACACAAACAAGAACTAGGTAGCAAGACAAAGGAAATTGATGTCAAATTATATCATGTTATATGCAATATGAATGAAATAAGGCTAATTGGCATGTTTGATATCTTGATTGAACGGGATAATTGGAGTCGCATCTTCATTACTCTTGAATGATATTAAGTTAGTGGTTCTTTTAGTTGGAAGAGTTTGAGCCACTTTGATATATTAACTCATGTATATTTCTATTGCTAAGCATGTCTTGTTGCTTTTGTTTAACATGGAGTATTTTCTTAAAAATGGTTAAATCCGTGTTATCCCATTCATGTCTATGTGAAAGGTTTTTAGGCTATGTTAATAGCCTAGTATTAACTACATAGGGTTCCTAATAAAAGGAACTAGACTACCCTTAATAAATTTAGATACATAAGCCTGGAATTGAGCAATCTAATATTTTGGGGTGGTAGTGCTATTGTACATCTTACTGAACCTAAAAGAAAGAGTTTAGGTGAGAAAGGAATAGAGTGTATATTCATATGCTATAAGCCTATCGGTTCTATGTCTTAGAACTAATGAATGAGTGTGTGTAAAAACTGTCATAGAATCAAGGGATATCATCCGTAATTCTCATAATAGGGCTTCTGATCCTATTGAGAATGTAGCTGTTGATTCTGATAAGCATCGGTTGCTGGTAGTGACAGCGTATCTGCTCCTTCTCAACCTAGGAAAAGCATGAGAAAAAGAACAACTGAGTATTTTGGTTTTGTCTTTCATCTTTATTTAGTTGAAAGGACTAGGAGTTAAGTTGGACATCAGGATCAATATATTATTTTAATATTGAAGATGATCAACTCCAGAGCAAAACCTTAAACAAGCATTGTTGAGGTGATCCTATCTAATGGGTTCTTTCTGAACCAACAAGATAAAGATCTATGTACCAGTCTTGATTTCTCTAGTAAAGGAGTAATCATTTGATATGAAGGGTTTGATATGAAGGATCTGGAGGAGGATGTTATTATCCTAGGAATAAGGATAAGAGGGAGGAACAATAGTATATTAGTGATATAGTTCCATTGCATTGAGAAAGTGTTGAAAAAATTCAATTACTTTGTTTGTTCTTCGGTTAGTACTCCTATAGGTCCTAATATTTGACTTGTGCGAAATCAAGGTGAATCTACTTCACAGATGGAGTATTTAAAGCAATTGGATGCCTAATGTATGTTATGATTTGTACAAGGCCCTATATAGCATACGTTGTGGGAAACTGAGTAGATTTACCAGTAATCCAAGTACTCGGCATTGGCAAGTTGTGAATAGGTTTTCAAATGTTTGAAGATAACCATGATCTATGGTTTGTGTTATTAGGGTTTCCTTCAGTTTTAGAAGGGTATTCTGATGCAAGTTGTATAACTAAGTGGATGGGTATTCCTAATTGGTGGAGGTGTTATCTCCTAGGCTTCAAAGAAGCAGACTTGCATCATAAATTCAACAATGGAATCTGAATTTGAAGCTTTAGCAGCAGCTGCTGGTAAAGAAGTTGAGTGGCTAAGAAATTTGATCTTTGAGGTTCCTTTGTGTTTAAAACCGATATCACCAATATATCTATCAAATGAGATAGTGTTGGCTAAGGATTTTAGTCAGATGTATAATGGAAAGTCTAGACGGTTATGTGTTATACATAGCATGATTCATGAGCTCATCATGCATAGAGTGATATCTGTTGAATTTGTAAGATCTAAGTATAATTTGACTGAGTAGCTAACTAAAGAGTTAGGAGAGATCTCGTGAATAAATCAGTCATAGGGATGGGTTTAAAGTCCATACTTTAATATCCTATGTCAAGATACCCAATTCCCATCTAATACAACGTTAGATGCAGAATTCAATGTGGAAAGCTTGTCATAGAGATATTGGAACACATGATCAAAATCATCCCAAGGTTGTGTTCAGACTGCAAGATAAAGGAGGTTGAAGTATAACTTCTTAATAGTTCTTTGAAAAATTGCATTTGCAGGTGCGAGAATAAAAGAACTACCTATAAGAGTATGAAGTTTAGCCGCTTCAAGAAGCTTGGAATTGGCTTTGATATACTCTTTGAAGGATTGGACACAGGCTAGTAAAATATTGTGTCAAGTAAGAACAATGAATTTGTGAACTTATGTGTATATTATCTTCATGTATTCGTTGTGAATGGAAAGGGTTCAATCCATAGCGACACCCTGATATTCGAATATTTGGAATGTGTAATATACTAATGTGAAATTCAATCGTCGCGATATTTCATTTATGCATAAGTTTGTGTTTGTTTGAGAAGTGTTTTGAGTTAATCATGGATATCACCAAAATGGGGGAGTAATGTTGGTAATTTTAGTGTTACCAATAGATTTTCGTGATATTGGATTAACTCGTCGACCAAGTGAATCTTATTAAATATTAAACGAGTTAGGAAATGCGGGAGTGCATGCTTGCTTTAATGTTAATAAGATTTGGCGTATTTATCGGTTTTGTTTTTATAATGAATTTATTAATTTAAATATATATAGCATTTTATATATATTTACTTTTTGTCATGTTTTGTGAATTAATTTTAAGTGGGCCAAAAGAATGAACATGATATATAAGTTTTCATACATTGGGTTATGTTGAAAACTTTGAATGGGCCTAAAACGTAGATTGGATCACATGTTGGATCTGATTGTTTCTTAAAACCAATAAACCGATGGGCATGAAGTATGCATACATGAGAAAAATAATTTTGGTCGACATAGTGAACAGTTTTGTTCTTTTTGTTCGAGATCTCCGAACGAGCGGTACGGTTTCAAGAATTCTCAAACATTCAACAGATTCGTTCTTGTGTGTTCTACACATCTTATCCGATTAATCATTGGTAGTACCACCAAATAGGTTAATCTGAAAGTGAACACACGATTTGTGTAGAAATCCAGGTTTTTTCTTCATCTCAGCTTTCTTGCAATTGGTTCGAAATTGGTTAGTAATCGCTCATATACAACAAATCGTCATAATCAAAACAAGCAACCAAAGTTGAATTCTCATCGGGTTTCGGACTTGTTTATCGAAGCCTGTGTTTGAGAGTTCATGATCGTGACCGAGTGAAGGGTTCGAGATCAGCGGCAGCTTAAACAAAACCAGCCGGTTCCGGCTTGCAATTAGCGGCTGTAATTAAAAGGGGACGGTGGCAGTTCTTGTTGATCACGTTCATGGTTCGACTCGAATTTGCAAGGCTATTTTTTTCGCTACATGTTATCGGGATTTGAAAGAAAAAGTTTTTGTTACTGTGGTTATAGAAAAAAAGAAATCCTCGATTGACTTTCCGTCTGAGAATTTAACGATAGTAAAAAAAGTCGTTTTGATTTATTTTGTTTGGAGACGTGGATTCAAAAAGGAAAAAAAGTCAATTTAGCTGCTTTTATTTTTTGGGGAACAACGTTAGACTACTGGGTGTGGGGCGTTGGTTGAGGCAGGGATGTCAGGCAACGTTGGCTAAACCACACCAGGCCGACGTTGGCCACGGCGTTGTCCCACCGGCATGACTTTGAAGCCTGGCGTGGGGAGTGGTGAGGTGGCTGGCTAGTATTGGCTGGTAAGAGATAACTGTTGGGCTAGCCGTTTGGCATATCCGTTTGGCATAGCCGTTGGCCAATGGCTATTTAAAAAAAAAAAACTTTTATTTATATTCTATTTAAATCAAACAATTCTTACTTGGTGAAATAGGTTCTTTTATAATCAATTTAAAACCATCTGCTAGAGGTTGTAACAATCCTACTCATTTTTACTATCAAAAAATTCAAAAACCACTACCAACCTACAAAAATATATATACAATGGATTCTTCAATTTCAAGCGATTCGTATGATAGATTTGTTTTGCCATCCTCATCCAACGATGGGGCATAAATATTATTATCAACAGTGGCGATGGTCGTGAAAGCTATTGTTGAAGATTTAGATGAAGGGACTTTCCAACTCCAACCCAAACTGAGGAAGTATATTGTTCGCGAACGCGAAACCGCAAACGATTTGCTGGTAAGCGATTTTTTCTCACCCCAACCAACATATGATGAAAAATGTTTAGGCGTCGTTTTCGTATGAGTAAAATTTTATTTTTAAGAATATAAAAGGATTTAGAGGATAATTATGTTTTTTTTCCGACAAAGACCCGATGCGCGTGGTAATTTATATTTACCACGTGGCAAAAGGTCACGACTGCCCTAATACAATTGGCTTACGGCAATAGTTCCGGCATAATGGATGACTATTTAAAAATTTCGGCACAAGTGGCTAGGGAAAGTCTTCAAGAGTTTTGTGTGTATATCATTGAAATATATATGTAAAGATACTTAAGAAAATTGACGTTTAGTAATATGCAACAAGTTTTGGAACATCACGCTGAATATCATGGTCTCCCCGAGATGATAGGTAGTTTAGATTGTATGAAATAGGAGTGGGAACTTTGTCCAACTGCATGGCAAGGCTCTCACACAAGCGGATATCATGGAATGCCGGCTATGATGCTTGAAGCTGTTGCATCACAAGATCTTTGGATCTGGCATGCATTCTTTGGTATGCCAGGTTCACATCACATAATGATATAAACATTATACATCACTCACCGCTTTTCAATGATCTAATAAATGGTGTTGGACCAAAAGGAACAGTTTTTGTAAATGAGGTTGAATACAAGTATGGGTACTATCTTGTTGACGGAATTTACCCTGAGTGGGTTGTTTTTGTGAAATGATTTTCAAGAGATGGAACCCTATATCCTAAAAGAATAAAGTTTAACAAAGTTCAGATGGCGGCACGCAAAGACGTCGAGCGAGCATTTGGTGTTTTGTAGAAAAGGTGGCGCATTTTGAGCACGCCTTGTCGATTGTATGAAAAAGATCAAATAAGAAACGTGATGTACGCATGCATCATTTTACACAACATGATTTTATAGGATGAATGGTGTAGGATCGTTTTCAGACCCGAACGAGTCGATCAGAAGAGTTTTTGCTCAATACGAAAGGCGGAAACAGACGTATTGAGGTCAATTCAGCGAGATATACACTTTAATTGTCGATTTGATTGATTTAACAACGATTTACAGCGAGACGACACTTCGGCAGCACTTCGTGGCTCAAACCGGAAAAGTTGCAAATGATTTCGCTTGAACATGTATTTATAGGCGCTTAATTCCGTTTGAAAGAGTCCCAAACGAAAATAGATTCCAAGCGGAATCTAATTCCGTGCGGAATTACACCATTCAAGCGGAATTACCTAAAATCTCGAACTACGTGCCCTGATCTAACATTCTAAATACAAGACTCGATACAAGACGAAGTCGACAGACGCATGCACCAACAGACTCCCCCTCGAATGTTGACGAGTCTTCAGTGTCGAGTCTTCACATCTTTAGTCTTTATCAGTCCTCTCGAACTCTTTGAAGTATCTGACACTGTAAAGTATCCTCAATCTCTGTCTTCTCTTTTCATCACCAACAGACTCTCAGAATCAGAACTTGACTCTTTGTCATTCAGACTCCCCCTCTCAGTAAGCTGGGATCGCAGTCTGGCTTTCACATATTCACAGGATCGAGAGCTGGCTCTTTCCACAGGTTCAAGACCAATTCCTGGCTCTACCATTACCTGCACAAATCTCTACCCAAAAATAAATTTCACAAATTTAAAATTTGACAAATTTAGATTCTGCTAACCACTTGTAAATATAATTTTCAAAATGATTTAACATTAATAATTTCTGATGAACCACTTGCAGGAATAAGATATTCAAACAATGATTTTACAATGTTAATCTTTTATGAACCACTTGCAGAAATTTCATTTTTCTTTTCAAAAATACACTCTCCCAAACCAGTAGTCATCATGTTTAGCACTTGGAATTTTGAAAATCAGTTCTCCAACACCAGTTGTCGAAAATATTTTTGGATTTTTCAAAATTTATGCTAAAACACACTAAAAATCTTTTTGAATTTTTGAATGTAAATGAAATGCAGTAAAGAAATATATACAGACAATATTTTTGTGAGTTTGTGTAAGAGGATCATATCAGTTTTTGAGACAAATCACCAACACCGTTAAGCTTTAAACATTTTAAGTTCTAAACGATTCACTTAGATTGTCAGTATACTGATCCACTTAAATTTTCACACAAAGTTCAACTGTTTCGAGATACGAGATTAATGTCTTAAGATACTTAAACTTATTCGCGTGTCCCACCTCAGAATATACTCCCGTATCCAGATCCCAATATTCACTCTTACAGGTGAGTATACCACAGATGATATCTGTAAGGGGTTAAATGCGAGGACCGTGAGAGCTCAGGTCAGAACTTCCATTCAGCAGAGAGATGACAGCTTCGACTTTTGGTGTGTCCCTTTTAGAGGATCTTTTCTTCAACAACACATGATTTACAAATTTTTTCAATGTTTCATCATTTTTTATGCTGAGGGTGAGCTATATTTCAAGCAAGCGTAAAGTATTCTCCGAGGACTAGGCCATTGCTTCCGCAAAATCAGAAGTCCCGGGATAATACCCCAGATATCACTGAGCATAAAGACCTAGTATCTCAGAAAGAGGGACTTTTCAAACAAGATTTCGGGGGTTACCCATATATCCGAGAGATGTTCCCCACGATATAAGCAAGTTTGAATTTAGGTTTATATCTCGTCACAATCTACTAAATGTGTAAAAACCTACTGGCACATCCTCAGTGAGACCGTTTATTACTTTTTAACTTTCTAATTCTTTAGCATGCTGTGATCGTCCACTGATGTACTATCATTTCCTCTTTTATACAACAAAACTCGTTTTTGCATTTATCATGTTTTTTGGCTTTTTCAAATTTTTAAATGATTTTGGATTTTCTGAAATTCTTACTCCCCCTAAAATTCAAACACATTTAAAGGAAATTTGAAAACAAACTGTACACAAAACGTGACAACTGATATCGAATCGCTTCAATTCGCCATTCACTTGGCATAAACAATCAGAACTCCCCCTTACAACAAACTATTTTCCCATTGTGATTTCAAAACACTTAAGTTTGTATTAATCAAATGGTTTTTCCGGAAAATTAGTTTTGTTAATTTAAAACCACTTGTAGGTTAGGGGTTCATCACATTGTCTTTTAACCACTTGATAAAATTTAACATTTTTAGGTTCAATCATCAAAAATCACTTGTAGAAAATCAAGTACAACTTAATGTCCCTGATTTACCACCTGTAGGTGAAAACCTTTCTCAACCACTTGTAAGACGAAATCACTTTCGTGAATTTCTCAAGAAAGATGCCGATTCCTGTTCCACTCTTACCAACCTGGGAGCTCCGGCAAGTCCAGATTTTTACTGTTCATAATAGGTTCCATCCCAGTCACAAACCTGGGACTAAACACTCTTACCTGGTTTCTTCAATTTCTTCTCATAAAATTCCTTAACCCCTTTGACTTTCCCATCAACCATTTTACCAAAAATATGATGCACTTTGGGGTTAAACGCCTTTTCAATATCAAATTCTTTCTTTTCAGAGAAAAATTGATTTGAAATTTCAACTTTGCCAATTTTTTATTTAAAATTTTCAGCCTTCAATGTTGAAAAATTGACATCATCCATTGGAGCAACTGAATTCTCACTTTCAACCCCAATTTGTGGCTCCTCTGACTTTGTGGAATCAGATTCATCACCAGACAGTAGCTCCTCTGATTTTGACGAATCAGAATCATTGCTAGAACTATCATCAAACTTCTTAACAATCCATTTGTGAGTGTCAAGATTCACCCTTTTCTAGTAAAATCTCTTTGAACATTCACCAATTTCAAATTTTGAATTTTTGAAAAGTTTAGTTCTCTCAATTGGTGGTTCAAACTTCAGTTTAGAAACTCCCTGTTTAGTTAGATTTTCCTATGAACATTTCATGGCAATATGACCACTTTTTCCACATTTGAAACAGGTTCGAGTTTCCTTCTTCTGATCAACAGTCTTCTCCATTTCTTCTTGCTTCTTCGCAAGGAATTCTTTGTTCGACTGCTTTCTGGACAAATTTTCTTTTTCCTCTTCAGTAGATGTACCTGAAACAAATATCATTTTTGATGTAAAATCTCGAACATATTTTTCATTTTTATGATTTTCTGGTGGAATAAAAACTAAACCTTTCTTTTTGAAATTACCGTTATGGTTTGGTTTCTTTCGATAACCAGAACCAGAACTGTAACCCTTTTTCTTGTTTTCTCTTTGTTGAACTTTTGAGGTGTACTTTTTAGGTTTATCATTAAGATTTACATCTTTTATTTCAGAAATATTAATTTCTGTTAGTTTGAAAACCTTTTTTATCATTTCTGGTTTAATACCTCTTATTGGAAATTCCTCAACAGAATATAATTTGTCGGAATCATTCAATGTATATGCAACTTTGAATGTTTCGTCATTCAAATTAGATTTTGATAGAAGGAATTCTTTATTGTAAACTCTTTTGCCCTGTTTGTCGGTTTGACTCGAAGTGCTGGACTCAGACTTTGACTCTGACATAGACTCCGACTTTGACTCCTCGGATTCATCTTTATCCAACACCTGATCGGCCACTTTCTTTATTAACTCGGACTCATGATTAATGTCAGATGACGTAAACGTGACATCAATATTATCTGGCAAGTTAACTGAAGACTCCGACTCCCACTGTAAATTTGTTGTGTTTTTTACTCTTTCTGAATTTGGATTTCTCGGAGAATATCCATTTTCAAGCGGGGGTGGACACTTGTTGTAACTGAAACTTTGTTTCTTACCAGAATCATTCACTTTAGTATCCTTCTTCTTTTCTTTCTTCTTTTCAGGAGTCTTTTCTTCAGAAACCTTCTGTTCTTTAGTTACTTCATGTCTTCAACAGTTGGATAAACCCTGTCAATGACATAAGAAGTACATGAGTAACTTTTTAACAAACGGTTTACTCTTTCTGTTTCAATTCTTTGAGCTTCCAGTTTTTGTTCCAGAACAGCACACTTTTCAATATAATTGTTAACACTTTTCTGCTTTATCATGAAAGCTCCCTGAATTGTCTTCATGGCTGTTGCTTGTTCACTGCTGGATTGATTGTATTGATTCATTGCCTTGTTCAGAACATCGTAAGATTCCTTAAGCCTGTTCATGTTATTAATCAATTCACTGTTTTTCTTTTTCATGACCTCATAGGTTTCACAATTCACAGGAATCTTTCTCATATCAACTTCTTCATCAACCTTGAACTTTGGAATGTCTTTCACCTTTTTCCTTATCACTGGAACCTCCTCATCATCACTGCTGACTGGTGTTTTTACCTTTTTCTTTTTCTTTTTAGCATTTTCATCTTCACTATCACTTTCTGCCATCATTTTCAAATAAGCTGCCATTCTTTTTGCATAATACTCAGTATCATCATCACTATCTTCTTCAATACAAGCAGCAAAGGCTTTGTGATTTGAAGTTTTGTTAGGATCATAATCATCCCAACTGAAACCTTCCCAGCTAAACCCTTCTGGTAACTTTTCACCATCTTGGTTTATCAGGCATGCTTTACTATCAGCTGAAATATATTTATCCCAACTGAAATCTTTTGTTGACTTGTTATCTTGATTCACCATACATGCTCTCTTTGAAGACTCCTCGATTACTTTCCTACCATGTGCCACTTGTGGTTCTTGTTGTTGTTGAGCAACTTGATGATAAATTGATTTCCGATAGTAATCATTGTTGTTGAACGGATTTTGAGCTCCACTTGCTTCGCGATTAGTGCACTCCCTCTTGAAGTGTCCTTTTTCCCTGCAACGAAAACAAGTAACTTTAGATTTATCAAAACCTAAATTAGAAACACATGCATCATGGAAATCATCTCTTCCTGTGAACTGTTTGAATTTCTCAGCTCGTCTCAACACACTAGCCAAACACCATTTTATATCCATCAATTCCATCTCCTCAGCATCAACCTGATCATAATCCTCTTTGGTCAACATTGGATTCCCGATCCTTCCTGCTACTAAGCTTCCATAAGACTCCAAAACAGTCCCCAACAAAAACATATGGCTTTTTGCAACTTCTTCAGAATAACCCTGATCATTTTCAAGATTCAATACAATGTTGCATTGTAACTTCTTGCCATTCTTAGTTGCTGAAATGTTCGGATCAAAAGATGGATATGATGAAAAATTTGTGTTGCTATTTGATCCTTTTGATGAACTTCCTGATGAACTCTTTGCATTGAATGTAGTCTCAACCTTTGGTGACATGTTGGTAGTTTTGTCATTCAACCCTGCTTTGTAATAAAGCCCAATATCTTGTTCACCATCAAAATCTTTCATTCTTAAGACCTTTCTCTGTTCCATCTCCGGAGCCTCAATTTTTTCAATAAACTTGCTCAGTGTCAAACTGCTAAACCCTTTCTTGTTCCTTAACATCATGAGATATGTGCCCCAAGTCTCGTGTGGCAATGCATCAGCTAGCTTTTCAATCAACTCCTCATTATCTTTATCGATGCTCAACCTCTTCATGTTAGCTAACAAATTGCAGTATCTTTCAATGATCTGCTTGGTGCTCTCAGTTCTCAAACCACGAAATAGATCGAATTCTTTCTTCAAAAGCGACTTTTTGTTCTTGACCATCTCTTGGCTTCCAACAAATTTCGATCTTAATGCTTTCCATATTGAATACGAAGTTCCATTGTGTTGCAATAAAAGCAAGATATCTTCCTTCACAGCTTGTTGTAGTAGACTTAACATCATTTTTTTCATCTTTGTATTTCTTTCTATCTTCGGCACTTAGATCTTTAATTGCAATAATCTCTTCATCATCAGTCATCGGTCTAACATATTTCGTTTCAACACATTCCCAAGCATCCAAATAATTTGCTTGTACCCAGTTTTCAAAACGTCCTTCCCAACCTTTCTACTCCTCAATGTTCATGAGCTTAGGCGGTTTTTGCATAGTCCCTGTTTCATTTTCTAACATTGTGTTCTGTGCCAGAGTAATCGGGGTAACTGGAGTAGCAAATGCGTTGAAAAATTCCTCTTCCATTATTCGGTTATCAAGAATTTTCTCAAAACAGTCTGTTTTCAAACGGAATTAAGCTTCACAAACGGAATTCCTTTCAAACGGAATTACACAGTTCAAACGAGATTATCCTTGCAACAAAATTACCCTAATTTCGTTTGAAATCAACACTCTTTCAAACGAAATAAGGACTTTGAAGCGGAATTAGTAATACCACGTGAACCAACTCAAACGGAATTACGACTTTGAAACGGAATTACCAATTTCGTTTTAAACTCCTCAAACGAAATTACCAACTAAAGCGGAATCACTTGATTCAAACGGAATCACTGAAACGGAATTACCGATTTCAAATGAAATCAACCCACTTTTCAAACGGAATACCGGGTTCAAGCGGAATTAAGGACTAATTCCGTTTGAAATGCTGCTGATGTCATCGTACTCGCGCTGATTTTGAAACGGAATTAGAAAATTTTATCAGTTTTAGATTGAATTAAAGTCCAATTTTTTCAAGGATTTGTTAAAACACAATTCCGAGTATGATGTGTGAAAATCAAGACATTTTGACCGAGAAAAATTGTTAAATTTTGAAAAGAAGGTGTAGAAATCAGAAATTGCAGCTGAATTGGTAAGAACTCTTCTTCCTGAGCTCTGATACCACTTGTAGGATCGTTTTCAGACCCGAACAAGTCGATCAGAAGAGTTTTTGCTCAATCCGAAAGGCGGAAACAGGCGTATTGAGGTCAATTCAGCGAGATATACACTTTAACAGTCGATTTGATTGATTTAACAACGATTTACAGCGAGACGACACTTCGGCGGCACTTCGTAGCTCAAACCAGAAAAGTTGCAAACGATTTCGCTTGAACATGTATTTATAGGCGCTTAATTCCGTTTGAAAGAGTCCCAAACGAAATTAGATTCCAAGCGGAATCTAATTTCGTGCGGAATTACACATATGCACTTTCAAGCGGAATTACACCATTCAAGCGGAATTACCTAAAATCTCGAACTACGTGCCCTGATCTAACATTCTAAATACAAGACTCGATACAAGACGAAGTCGACAGACGCATGCACCAACAAATGGCATGCAGTAGTTGAATATTATGGTGAGGGGACCGAATCAAATAACGAAGACATTAGTAACGAAGAGAGGACGCAAAACCAAAATCTAATCGAGTCAAGACAAATAAATTCACACCTTCGAGCTGATTTGGTAGAACATGTTTCGACACTTTCTAGATTCGACTCTATTGAAGATGAAGATGAAGATGATTGATTTTCTTTTGGTGATGTAATTTATTTTTTTATTGTAGTTATTTAATATAAACTAGTTTGATTATCTCTGTACACTTATATATTAGTTAAATAAGAAGGTAACTTAAAAATAGTTTTAATATATATGCCCGTGGTATCTAACTCTCGATGTTAATTTAAAAATTATAATAAAATTAAAGGCGGAAAAGTTGGCTCTAAAAGTTAGGGGTGTTCAAAACTATCCATATCCGAAAATCTGATCCGAATCCGTAATATCCGAATCTAAAATATCCAAATTCAGATTCGGATAGTGATTTTAAAAATTTTCGGATATTTCGGATATTCGAAATATCTGAAAAAATAATTTTTATTTTTCTGGATATCTGAAATACCCGAAAATTATCCGAAATACCCCAAAATATCCGAAATACCCGAAAAATGTCCGAAATATCCGATAACTATCCGAAAATTTATATTCGGAACTCCAAAAGTATCCGAAATATCCGGTTCTGAATATTTAAAAATAATAAAAAAGTAAAAATTAAATAAAAAATGGATATTCGGATATCCGATTCACTATCTGATATCCAAAATTTTGGATACGGATTCAGATAGTGAAATCTGGTATCCGAAATTCGGATATCCGGTTTTGAACAACCCTACTAAAAATCAGGGAGTTACAAAACTTTCGATATACGCTTTGACCTTGAGGTTGATTAAAGACAATGTAGTAGTTCTTAAGATGTTAGTTTGTTTTTGCCTTGGCTGTATCTTTCTCCATTGGAAGAATAGGTGCTACCAATTCATCAAACTCATCGATGGTGTCGTTATATGTGAACACCCATCGCCGTGACTAGATGCCACTTTGAAGATTTTCCCAAAATGTCCCAAGTTTTTTCACAAAGAAAAATGGGATGTCGTATTGGATTATGTATTGTTGATAAGCCTTGAAAACGTCGTTTAAACCACTTCCCCTCATACGCTTATCAGTAAGCGGATTGTGAATACAATTAAGGTGATTGATTTAAGTATTCATTGTGGTCCATTTGCTCGATATTTTGTCTACGTTGCGATATTCATTTCATCCCATTGTCCTATGAAACTTGTCATAAACTTGAACCCAAAAAAAATATTTAGACGTTTCACTATTTCTTATTTAGAAGAAAAATTAGTAAACATGTCTAAAAATAAATTAATAATAACATTAAGTATAACTATAATAACGATATATTATTTAGGTTGCCGGATGAATAGTTGCTAGACTATTTTTTAACTACTTTAGTTCTTTTGTTTTACTTTTTCTTATTTTAATAATATATTAGTTTTAAGCATATTTGGCATTTATCTTTCGACTGCTATACTAAATGTGGGTACCGAACCGAATCAAATCGATACTGGTCAAATTTTCATCGCAACGTGTGGGGGAATTTTACTAATTTCCAAAGAATTAACCGTCATCAAATCCTCACAAATGTCGACCCAAACGTGTGCTAAAGCGTTTTCTTCATTGCTCAACCACCTTTAGAAATCCTAATCTGGGTTCGCTAAACCTAAATTGAAACTTAACATAGAGTAGGTATTTGTTCTTCCTTTTCTGTTATGGTTTAATGTAACTTTTGAGCCATTTTGACTTGTCCATTTTTTCGTTCTCAGATAAAAAATCCTGAATCTGCAACTGAATTTAGTTACAATTATAGGTCTGTCTTTGTTGATAATTTATGTTGTGTATCCTAAAATTTTAACACGATAGTATGTCTTGTGGATGAAACATGCAATGTGGATTTGTAATTTTGTTAAATTTATGCTTTTCTTGTTTTAAGATTATTAATGCTTATAAATTTCTGGTGGTTATTTTTCTGCAGTTTATTCACTTGCAACAATGCTACCTTCTAATGGGTTAGCCCTATATGATTTCCAGTCTGTGGTGTCTACATTTACACCATACAAGTATCTATGAATATTTCTATTTTTGAGCACCATATTTAAACCATCACTATGTTTATATCTTTTGTACTTCTATTTCTCAATCAGGCGACGAAGGTTGGTTGCAAAAGTTACAAATGATGAGCTTTTACGTTCCTCTAGCAGTGTATCCAGGTATGATCGCAGTCATATGTCATCTATTTGTTCTTTGTTTATATCAAACCGGTTTAAATTTTGCATTTATACTTTACCACAGCATGGAGTTTGACCGCGGTGATGATATGTTTGATACGACTGACATTTCAAGGCGTATTTAGGTTTCTAACTTCTTAACACAAGTAGTTGATCATTTTTCTTCAAGGCTATTGCTAAACATGTATTATAACTTCTTGTTTTTTTACTTCAGATTGTTAATGAACCCTCGAGAATCACACCTGCCCGATCAAAACTTAGTGTATAAGATGTGAACACTCAACAGGTAACTTGATTCTTGTTACAAGTGATATCCGACTCTTCTATATAAGATAAAAGTTTTGAAAAACAATTTGTATTGACTGTTTTCATGTTTAGATTGTGTTGCAGTATGAAGAGCCTACACAACCTATATGGAGCATTGACTTTTATCGTATTGAGCCATTGATGCTTGTATCGAAGAGTGATGCCTCTAAGGTATTATTACTATTTACCTTGATTCGTTACTAATTGTAGTTTAGCTTGTTGTATGACATGCCATTCTAGGAGTGTTTTTGTACACGTTTTTTATACCAAAACATTAGTAGGAAACTCTCACAATGTATAGTTTATCAATTCTCTCGTGATATATTGTATAGTACTTTCATTAGTTTTCGTGTCCGTAGCATTGGTGTATCCCGAGCCTTAGAGATCATAATTAAATAATTAAAAAATCATATATGCGATACGGTACAAGGAATCAGGTTTCATTAGAAGTATTGAATTTTTTTAAGGTAATTAAATAATTGTATGAGAAAAATACAAAACCATATATTTTTGAAGCATCAAATTATCCCTTCTATTTATGAAAACTTTTAATCAATACAGATCATAGATTATGATGACAAGCAGGGATGTTCAATATTGGATATCCGAAAATTCGGATATCCGAAATTTTCGGATACCATATTTCACTATCCAAATCCGTATCCGAATTTCGGATATCCGAAATTCGAATACCCGAAATTGTGGATATCCGATCGGATTGTGAATCGAATATCCGAATATCCAACATTTTATTTAATATTTTATTTTTATTATTTTTTGATATTCGTAACCGGATATTTCGGATAGTTTCGGATATTTGAATATAATTTTTCGGATATTTCGGATATTTTTCGGATACTTCGGATATTTTTCGGATATTTTCGGATATTCGGATATCCGAAATAAACGGAAATTAAATTTTCAGATATTAAAAATTTTAAAATCACTATCTCCAAACCCGAAAATTCGGATATCCGAATTTTCGGATATTTCGGATTGGGATATCGGATGATTCGGATCGGATTTTCGGATACAGATAATTTTGAACACCCAGTAAATATAATTGGACCGATTCAAATGGAGGGAAGGGACAATATGAAAAAACCACTATTGTTACTTGTTATCTAATTGTGGGAAGGGTTATGAAAAAAACCACTATTCTTACTTTTTATCTAGAAATATTGAACAAATGTCATTTTAAGAGGCATCCTAACTGGATACTCATAATTTTAGAAAACATAACACTATATTATTAGAATAATGAAAAGGTAAAATAACGTTGATTTACGAAAGAAAGAAAAAAAAAGGAAACTAAGGTCATGGGGTGTACTCTAACATTTGGGGTGTTAATGGTGACATTGCATGTTAACCGAGATTACAAACCACTCCCTCCTTGTGTTAAGGGGCATTAAATAGGTTGTATGTTAACATGTTAACCGGATGTTAAGAGACGGAATTAATTATTCTTTTATTTTTTAAAACAAAAACCACTAAAAAATAGGGTTAGACGAAGTTAAAGGGATTAAACCATTTCCTTTGAGTGGGGTAAAATAAAATGAGGAAAAAAGGTTGACGTGACATTTAGATAGAGTTAAGATGGGTTAAAGTATACCAAAGGCCTAAAAGTAAAGTGGTTTTGATAACACTTACATTTGTACTTCGATTACAACTTGTACGTTAACACTCAAAACTCATTTTGAATATTTTTTGTGTCCATGTGGATAAAAATAGACATGTTTAAATTAATATATGTTAAAAATTTACCAATATAATAAAATAAAAGTTACAATAGAAAAAAATTATAAAATATTGTATCATAGAATAAAACGTAAAAGAAAAAAGTTATAATAATAAATAAATATTTAGTTGCTATTCATCGTTAGTCTAAATTAATATATACAAATAAATACTCTATTTTTAACAAAACTTTATTTTAACAAATTTATACCAAAATGTCGATGAAATAAAATTAAACACGGCTAAGTACTTAAGTTTTTGGAAATAAATTAACGAACGTAAGTTATTAAAGAAATATCAAATGAACTGATAAAGGAAATATGATAGAAAAAAAAAAGAATTAATAAAAGTAAAAAATAAATGGAAAACGGATATGATTTTAAAAACAGTAAAATTAAATAATTAAAAACTATAAAAATATTAAATAATAAAATACCAAAACCTATATATTATTATAAAAATAAAATTACTATTCATGTTCACTCGTTAAAAATATATATATATAAGTGTATAATTCGTTAACCCCTGAGAAATACAACATTGCAAACGTTGATACTTTATTTAAGCTAAGCCTTTGGGAGATAATAGATGATGCTCTACAAACAAGAATATATTACCAATCAATTTGGGAATGGGAACTTTTAGTTTCATTTTCAAAAGCAACTAAACAAGGAATGTCATTCTATTGCCATGCTTCTGTCATGTTTAAACATACAAAATTGATGGTCAAGATCGTAAATTTGACCTGACAAGAAGCCATGGATGTCAAAATCCTTTAGTTGAATACAAAAACTATTCAATTTTTTCCGATGAAAAACGATAGGTTGCAGCCAAGAGTACAAGAAGTTCACAGATGACGACATATGTCCATATCAGGCTCAGTGTTTGGACTTGAGTCTGGATGCGGTTCAGTCTATTGTGACTAACCCAACCCAACCCACTGTTCCTCCGTGTTGCAGCTCCATCTCACACTCAGTAAGGACTATGTCTGATCCATCGGCCTCCAAGACATCGACAATCGTTGCTTAAACATTTATCGAACTTACCAAGTCTAGTAACAAAATTCTCATTCCCATTCCCAACCTTTGTCTTCAAATACCAAGGCAAATGAACTTAAGGGTGAATCACTGAATTGTATAACTAAAATAAATGACCAACATTATTGCATATGACAACATAAGAAATTAAAATAAAGGTATAGAATATTAATATCTAGAATTAAATGAATTTTTCAAATTCTCCCATGTGGACACACCTTCAGGATGAATATGAACAAAATATTTCACAAACCTCGCATCAGAACACGCAAGAATTGTGCTCAACGATAACTTCGGCTTCGCTGCATCTCTCTCCAGTAACCATAAATACATAGAAAACCTGAGATTGATCCTCTGAATATCATAACACAAGTACGACGGAAACACCACCACAGCTTCCAACGGATAGCCTAAACGATTCTGCAAACAATCGAGCTTTTTCTCAAGAAGATCTTTTGTCTGGTTTAACACCGATGGGGCCCGCTTAATCATACTCGAAACTACATTATAATCAAGCCCTGCTTGCACTAAACAATCAAATCTTTCCTGTAGTTGGTCTCCTCTGCCCCGGAACTTTTTTAGCGCTTTCGATAACTCTTCGGAGTTTTCGATATAACCCAGTCTCAGTAAGAAGCTTTTTCTTTCGACAATTGTATTGGAATCCTGATTATTGGTCGCTTTAGTGTCAGACTTTGTAGCCAAATTGATTAACATTAAAGGATCCTTCTTTATACCTCGACATAAATCATCTTTTTGAATTTTCAAACTGTTAATAACGGTAGTCGGCGCTTTTAACGAATTAGAACTGAGAACTTCCATGTGGGTAGCAACAATGCTTGCAATTTCTTCCGTCTCCATCCCGATTTCGACCAAGAAACACACTGCTGTCGAAAGATTCTTCGCACCCTTTGACGATAAAATTTGCGAGTTTTTCAAAAAAAGGTCGTAAATTTCGTTCATTTTAAACCCGAGCTTTAGCAATTGACCAACCAGCACATAGATCCGTTTCCCCGAGACTTCAAACAGTAACGTGGGGTTCTCCGTAAACAGAGTTTTCATCTGTTTATCGTCGTAACCCACTTGCACGAGGAAACTCATGGTGTCCAGCATTTTATCCCAATTCAAAGTGGTTCTTTCGGATATATAACTACCGATCCATTCATTTCCGAACCCGAACCCTTTCAGCTTATCGAGAACCATGAGAAACTTATTATCGATACGCCCGATCAAGAGTGAAGGGCAGCATGCTACTAGTTTAATCACAGTTGATTTACTGAATCCTAATTTCTCATAAGCCTTAAGTTTCATAGATAACACTCCATGGTCGTACCCAAATATCTCCTTCGCTTCCTTATAAATCTTGCCAATCTTTGTTCTAGGAATCCCGTAACCACACAGAGCGTGAAAGTTATCGAGTAAAAGCCCGTCATCCCCTAAAAAAATCAACGATTTAGGAAGCAGTGACGGGAACTCGGTAGGATTCAAACCTAAACTCTCCAAAAACGGTTCATATTCGTTAATGGGATTGTAACGAAAGTACTTCGACAAAGCCCGCGAAACATCCTGTTCGTTATCAACCACGGACAACAAGTTCTGGATAAAATGAGGCGAGTTCTTGCTCATGTACTCCGCATCGGTGAAATGGAAGCCTCTTGTAAAATGCAAATAATCGAAAAGTGCGGTTTGTGCCTCTGTTCTCACAAGCCGCGATACACGATTACTGTTAGCACTAGCTTGTGATTGATGGGAATAAACAACTCCACTTTTCACTAAACTTGTAGATTCTGATGTGCAAAAGTTTCTCCTTTTAACTGATATATAAAATGGTCCATTTCTAATACAGGCATTTTTACAAACAGTTGGTGGGCATAATACATAATGCAGTTCAGAAATCATCTCAGAGATCCAAAATCGCCTATTATAACTGATCCTATGAATCAGCATAGCAAAACTCACGATACCCAGAAATGATTCTGCGAAACAATAAGAGGGTGTTCGTTAATTTCAATGTTTGATAATACTCTCATGTGGGTTTTGGGTTCAAATGTAAGCAAATACGAATTGATAAAGCAAGAAAATGTAACTGAAAGAAAAGGAAATTGATACGAACCAGCATTTTCACTTACAAAACATTGTGTTTCTTGAATTTGAATCTAGATGTCCATTTGATTGCGTAATCTGGTGTAGTTGAAGAAGGTACGATGTACGGTTCTTGTAAACCCTAATTTTAGGGGTTTGGGGATGAATTTATATAGACCCCCTCATTTAAGACTTGGTGGGCATTGAACCTCCAAAAGTTTCATATGTGTATCACATTTCTTTTATTTGATGGGTACGGATGAGCACGGTACCCGTTCGGTACCAAACCGGTACCGGTACCGAAAGTATTGGTACCAAAAAATGGGAAAAGTGAATACCAGTATTGAATACACCGTTACGGTACCTGTATTTACCGATGTTTTACCCGTAAATGCCGGTATCGTATCGGTACCGAAAAACGGGGAAAGTGGGTACTGGTATCGGTACATAATATACCACGTACCAAATGTTCATCTCTATTAATGGTACGGTTTTAAGAATATTGTTTTTTTTTTTTAACGGCAAATTTCTTTTAATTCATGTCGTCTATAGGACTTGAACTCAAGACCTCCCTCTCCCAATGTGTTTAAAGGTTTTGTCTTTACCAATGGACCACCACCCCATTCATTAAGAATATCGTTTTAAACGGGCATATCCAAAGTGAAGTTATTAGTTATTGTAGCTTTAAGGATTGCGGGGATGATAAAGCGCCTGGCCCGGATGGTTTTAACTTTAAGTTTATTAAAATGTTTTGGCATCTTTTTGAGGAGGACTTTATGAATGTGTTCGCCAGTTTTTTCGAGCTCGGGTCTTTTAGTAGAGGTTGTAATTCTTCTTTTATCACCCTAATTCCCAAAGTAAAAGATCCTGTGGAATTAAGTAATTATAGACCTATCAACCTTATTGGTATTGTCTCCAAGTTGATTTCGATGGTTCTCGCTAATAGATTGAAGACGGTTTTATGTTCAGGGATATCGGAATCTCAATCGGCATTTTTGAAAGGTAATTATATTCTGGACGGTCCTCTGATAGTTAATGAATTGTTTAACTGGGGTAAGAAGGTTAAGAAAAAACTATTTTTTCTTAAGATCGACTTCGAGAAGGCTTATGATAATGTGAACTGGACTTTTTTACTATCGATTTTGGATCAAATGGGTTTCCCGCAGAGATGGTGCAAGTGGATAGAAGGTTGTTTGGTGACGGCGAGATCTTCGGTTTTAGTGAATGGATCGCCTACTTTTGAGTTTGCGTGTTCTAAAGGGATGAGACAAGGTGACCCTTTGTCTCCGTTCCTTTTTATAATAGTGATGGAAGTTTTATCTTTCATGATAAACAAGGCGATAACGGAAGGGTTCGGGATCGGTATCCAAACTCCAATGAACGGTCCTAAAGTGTCTCACCTGTTCTACGCGGACGACGCCATAATTTTGGGGGATTGGTCGAAGTCCAGTTTTGATAATGTTGTTCGTATTCTCCGAATTTTTCATCTATGCTCCGGTTTAAAGATTAATCTATCTAAGTCTAATTTGTTCGGGGTCGGAGTGGATTTTGGGGAATTGGAGATAATGGCGAACTCTATTGGATGTCAAGCGGCAGTCTTCCCTTTTAGATATCTTGGTTTGACCGTTTGGGCGAATATGAATAGGGTAGTCAATTGGAAACCTGTATACGATATTGTCGAAGGTAGGCTTGCTAAATGGAAAGCTGTGATGTTATCTATGGGAGGGAGATTAACTCTGATCAAGTCGGTTCTAGAGAGTCTCCCGAATTATTTTTTCTCTCTTTATAGAGCCCCGGTTCAGGTTATTAGGGACCTCGAATCGAAGATTAGGAATTTTTTGTGGGGAGGTAGCAACGAGGTAAATAAAATTCATTGGGCTGCGTGGGAGCGGGTAGCTTGCCCGATTAATGTTGGAGGACTGGGCCTTAGTAAACTTAATCACATCAATATTTCTTTATTATCTAAATGGGGATGGCGCTTTAAATCGGAAAAAGATAAACTATGGGTTAAAGTGATTGAATCCGTGCATTATTCTAAAGTTAAATGGGATAGTTTTCCGAACAGAATTTCTATGGGGGGTGTATGGTGTAATATAGTTAAGCTGCTGAGTAAAACGATGGTCGAAAATAAGCCGATAAAGAGTCTCTTCAAAGGGGAGGTTGGAAACGGGGAGAATTTGAAGTTCTGGTTGGACCAGTGGTGCGACATCGGCCCTTTGATGTCTCGGTTTCCTTTGTTGTTTAATCTGGAAGTTAAGAAAGACTGTAGCGTTGCTGAGAGGCTGTCAAGTAGTGGTGGTGTTTCTAGATTTAATTGGCAATGGAAGAGATCGCTGGAAGTCGGACAGGAGATTGATGAATTTATCGGTTTGTGCTCTGTGTTGGTTGATAAGGAGTTAAAGAATGCATCAGACAAATGGAGCTGGGCTGGATCGGCTGATAATTCGTTTAGCGTGGGTTCAGTTAAGGATCTGCTGATTAAAAATTGCGGTCTTCAGGGGAATTATGCTCCGAGTAAGTGTAGGTGGCTGCCTCGGAAGTGCAACGTTTTTATATGGAGGCTTGGAATTGATAGGTTGGCTACTATGGATGCATTATCGAAAAGAAATTTAAACTATGGGGATCAGACCTGTATTTGCTGTGGAGAAATCGATGAATCGGCGGAACATCTATTCACCTCGTGCACTCTTGCGTCGACTGTATGGTCTATCATCAGCTTGTGGTGTAAAGTTCCGGTTATATGGGCTTTTACTGTTAAAGATCTTATCGAATGGCATGAGAGCATGGGTTTCAAAGGGAAGAAAAAAGATATTATTCAAGGTATTATAAGAATTGGTTGTTGGGTTATATGGAAGGCCAGAAACGATGCAAGATTCAATAACAATCCTGTGAATTTGGCAGGTATTATTCGTGAGGTTAAAGTGGTAGGTTTTTTTTGGTTGAATTCTAGATCGAAAGATTATAAGATTAGTTGGGAAGATTGGTGTAAGTTTAGTTTCATGTAATGTAGTGTTTCTGTTTGTTTGTTTGCCGCCCCGTCTTGGGGTTTTGGCGTTTTGGTGTTAATGAAGTTCTCCTTTCAAAAAAAACATTGGTTTCCCAATGAAAAAGTTACCAATTTTAATAGGGTTGCTTAATGAGTGAGTAGAGTTAGACTTAAATTTTAACTTTAACTCGAAGTTAAATGAGCCAGTTTGACTCTTATTTTTAAACAAGCTAAAATTTGAATTTAAGTTTGTCTTGTAAAAAAAAAACCCGAGTCAGCTGGTGACTTTACGGGCCAACCCGTTTAAAATGATAATAATTTTATTTATTTAAGTAAATTAATTTTTTTTTTTTTGAACGGCCGACAAAATTTTATTCAAAACGTAGCAAGATGCTACCACCAAATATACAAAAGTTTAACACCAAAACATTAGACAATTACAACTGGAATAAACTATCCACCAAAATCAAAACGACTCCAAACCTCCCATGATAATGTTGCCAATTTAGATCTATTTTTAACCCAAAGGAACGCCATTGCTTTTATCTCATCTAACACCTTCGTGGTATTCGGAGTTGTCTGCCTAAACACAACATTGTTTCTCGATTTCCATATACACCAAATCGTCACCAATACCACCGCATGAAAAGCTTTCCTTTTTATCCTTGAGCCGGAGACTGTTTCATGTAATTCAAGCAGATCCTTCAAACCAAACGCATATATAGGAGGTCTCTTGCACCAACCCGCAACGTTTTGCCAAATCGCTTGTGCAAACTGGCAAGATACAAAGATATGTTCACTCGTTTCAGTATACACCCCGCACATCACGCATCTTTGATCCAGAACCGGCACATTTCGAACTGATAAGGCCTGTTTAGTCGGTAGCTTTTCCATCTCGGCCCGCCAAGCAACGATACCAACTTTCTTCGGAACCCAACTGTTCCACTCAAAGACTCTTACCGGATTTGATCGATTGAAAGACCCAAGGATAGATTTGATGCTTGCCACACTAAAAGCACCGCTGTCTTCATATTTCCAGGCCCAACAATCACTCCCCGACGATAAGTAAATTAATATTAACTAGCAGAATTTTGTTGCGCTCTGCGTCGGAACTCACTTATTTATGAGTCTAGAGTGTTTTTGTATGTTTATGTGTTCTATTTTATTAACATTAATTACTCTAATTATAATATCAAACATGAAGTGCAACACATTGAGTCAGCTTGTATACGCGACATTGACCTATACCAGCCTAGATGTACACTATATATATATATAGGGAGAAGATCATGCGAGAACCACCTCTTATTGCGAGAACCGCGAGAACCAATGTGAACACAACCAAAAATGCCTAAAAATAGCTAAAAATCACACAAAAAATTTTTTTTAATATTTTTTATATAAAAATCGCTACTTTTCGAAGTCAAAAAAAAAAATTTAATTCTTTTTTTTCCACTAAAAGTAGCGATTTGAGCATAAAAAATATTAAAAAAAAATTTAGATTTTTTTAGATTTTTTTTAGATTTTTTTAGGTTTTTTGGGGGTTTAGTTTTTAGCATTTTAGCTTGGGGGGTTAGGTTTTTTGGGGGTTTTAGTTTTTAGCATTTAGCTTGGAGGGGGGGGGGGGTTAGGTTTTTTTAGCTATTTTAGGTTGTGTTCACATTGGTTCTCGCGGTTCTCGCAATAAATGGAGTTCTCGCATGAGCCCCCCCTATATATATATATATATATATATATATATATAGGGGATCGCTAAAATGAAAACCACATCTAGTTATAAGAACCATGAGAACCACTTTTTAGCCCTTAGATCAACTATATGGATGGATGAGATTAAAAGTAGTTAATATTAATATTAAAAGTTTTTTGTCTTATTATGTCTTTAATATTTTAATCAAAAAGGGTATTTAAGTAATTTTGTTTTTTTTTGTCTTATTAGTTTTATTGTTTTTTAATACATTTTTGTCCTTATTGCATTAAATGTTTTTTTTTTCTAAAATCAGTTTTTTTTTTATTGAACAAACATCAGTTTTTTTTTTTTAAATCAGTTTTTTTTTTTTTTTCTAAAATCAGTTTTTTTTTACGCTCCGTTTTTTCACGCCGTTTTAGGACCCGTTTTTACTGGTCGTCTTACGCCCGACTTTTTCACGCGTCATTTTTTCAACGCGCCGTTTTTACGTTAACGTTGTTTACGTTTTACGCGCCGGTTTCTTACGTTAACGTTTTTCTACGTTTTACGCGTTGGTTTTTTACGTTTTACGTTAAAATTTTTACGTTTTTATGTTTTACGTAAAACTTTTTATGTTTTACGTAAAACTTTTTACGTTTTACGTTTTACGTTAAAATTTTTACATTTTACGTTTTTACGTAAAAAGTTTTACGTTTTACGTAAAAAGTTTTACGTTTTATGTTTTACGCGCCGGTTTTTTACGTTTTACGAGCCGGTTTTTTACGTTAACGTTTTTTACGTTTTTACGATTTACGCGCCGGTTTTTTACGTTTTACGCGCCGGTTTTTTACGTTAACGTTTTTTTACATTTTACGTAAAACTCTTTACGTTTTACTAAAAAAAATTACGTTTTACGTTTTACCTAAAACTTTTTACGCTTTACAAAAAAACTTTTTACGTTTTACGTAAAACTTTTTACGTTTTACGTTTTTACGTTAAAAAAGTTTACGTTTTTACGTTTTACGTTAAACTTTTTACGTTTTACGTTAAAAAGTTTACGGTTTAACAATTTTTTTTTACAAAAACTTTTTTACGCAACACGAACGCACCCAGAAAACGCAAACTCGGTAGGTGTCTCAGATAGATTGTTATCGTCATCGACTAGGGAAAATAATATAAAAAGCCAACAACATCAAAACAAAGCGTATCTCGAAAAAAAAGGGTTTGGCTCAGATTTTTCGATAATAAAAAAGGCTGCAAAATGGGGTTGGAGGTTCAAAAAACCTACCCTCCGCCGTCTTTGCCGCGCCATCGTCATCAAAATCAACGTTTTTTTTTTTTTTTTTCATCATCACAACCGATTCAAATAAAGGCACAATATTCAACCGATTTAAACATTCAAAAGGACCAAGAACATCATTCAAACATATTCAAACAGTTTCCACAGAAATCAACCCAGATTCAACAGAATTAAAAACCCAGATTTAAACCCAGATTCAAACCCAGATTCAACAAAATTAAAAACCCAGATTCAACATTCAACCCCAGATTCAAAACCCAGATTCAACATTCACAGCCGATTCAAAACCCAGATTCAACATTCACAGCCGATTCAAAACCCAGATTCAAACCCACAAGGAACATGAACATCATTCAACCCACATATCAGATTCAAGATTAAACCCCCAACATACCACCATCAGATTCAAGAACAGTAGAACACCCAAATCAAACCCCCAACATACCACCATCAGATTCAAGAACAGTAGAACATACAAAATCAACAGATTAAACCAACAAATCAACACACAAATCAACAGTCGAAAACAACCCTGAACCAACAGATCAAACCAACAATCATCAACCGAAAAACAAACCTGAACCCGTTTAAACCAACAAATCAACCACCGATAGCCATCACTCAATCACCGGCACCACCTCTAGCCACCACTCAAACACCGGCACCACCGACGTCGCACCACCGGCACCACCAACAACGTCGGCACCACCGACATCATCATCGCCATTAATCTCTCAGATGAAGAACAAGGCTCATGTGTGGGTTTCCACATCATCATCGCCATTAATCTCTCAGATGACGGTGGCACGGTGTCTCAGCGGCGGTGTTTGGCGGCTGCAACATTGACAGACGGAGACGAGACCACCGCAGGCGGCGGTGGCATTGTGGTGTCATCGAGACCTCGTACAAGCAGAGAGACAGAGATCGGAGGACGGTCGTTGCGATGGGCTGGTGGGTTGAGACAGAGATCGGAGGACGGTGGTTGCGATGTGCTGGTGCGATGTGCTGGTGGGTTGAAGATGAAGACTAATGAGAGAGGAGAGATGAGAGGAAGAAAGTCTGCAACTTAAAAAGAGAGAGAGAGGATAGATGAGAGAAGAAAGCTTGCAACATTAAAAGAGGAGAGAGGAGAGAGGGGAGAGATTAGACATTTAAAGGAAATGACCAATATACCCTTATTGTTGGCAAGATCTGATTGGTGGAGACTGGTTCTCGCGGTTCTTACAACTGGAGGTGGTTCTTATTCTAGCGGCCCGCTATATATATATAGGGGGCCGCTAAAATGAAAACCACCTCCAGTTGTAAGAACCGCGAGAACCACTCTCAACCAATCACAAAAGAGGGTAGTTTGGTCATTTCCTTTAAATGTCTAATCTCTCCTCTCTCCTCATTAAAAGTTGCAGACTTTCTCTAATCTCTAATCTCTCCTCTCTCATTTTAGTCTTCATCTTCAAAACACAAACAAAACATCATCCTGCTCCCTCTATCTCTCGATGACATCCAGCCCCAAGTCCAACCTCACACCCACCACCATATCGCAACCACCGTCCCCCCCCCCACCCCCTGTTACATGTTGAAGAACCACCGACCACCACCACCACCACCGTCTGGTGGTGGTGCTACGACGGAATAGATCAGAGAGACGGGGAGAAAGAGGAAAGACAGAGGACCGAGAGGCAGAGATGAGAGAGAGAGAGAGAGACCGGTGGCGAATTCCGGCCACGGCGCTGCCGCCACGGCGCCGCCGCCACGGCGGTTGCTCAAGATTTGGATCGGAGTTACCTTTCTCCGGTGGCTCAAGATTTGGATCGGAGTTACCTTTCTCCGGTTGCTCAAGATTTGGATCGGAAAACCTGTTTGTTATTGAGGTGTTTTTGTTGTTTGTGTGTGGAAAAAAAAGAATACTGTATTTTTACAATATGAATACAATCACTCATGTAAGTTCTATTTTTTTATAATTATTTTATATACAGTTATTGAGACAAGATGAAGCATCAAACGGCATGGTGATGAAGCCCAGGCGTCCACGTGCTGTTGTCCTCTGTTCAAGATTTAGATCGTTTCGTTCTAGTTTCGGTTTCAGATTTTGGGTTTGGTTTGGTTCGAGGTGACTCAAGGTCAGGTTGTTCGGTTCAGTCAGGTTACTCAAGGGCTGGTGGGATTCACGGTTTGGGCGGCGGGAATCTGTTTTGGCTCGGTTCACTCCTTTAAGTTCAAATTCAAGTTCGCGGCACGGTCGGTTCGGGTCGATTTTCATGTTCAGTTTGGTTGTTTCTGGTACAGCGGACTCGGTCAACTCAGCTTATGTTCGAGTCGACTCAGTCAACACTCGATTCAACAAGTTCGAGTTCTGGTCAACTGTGGTCAACTCCGGGTCAAAACGGAAGTCAAAGTCAGTCAACGCGGTTTGACAAAACGACACGAAGATTCGGTAAAAATTGTTGAGTTTTATTTAGTTAACGCGCACAGAGCTCGAACCGATACTTTAGTGACTTGTTACGTTTGGCATTTTGATAGAAATTTTATATATTGTGTTTATATTGTTGAAAATTGTTGAGTTTTGAAAAGACAACGAGAACTTGAGTTGTCGGCTTATTCCAAAAACAGAGGAAACTCTGTCCGTTTTCCGTAAAAACGTAAAACGTAAAAACGTAAACTGTAAAAATTTTAACGTAAAAAGTAAAAATTTTAACGTAAAACGTAACGTAAAACGACGCGCAAAAAAAAATTAAACCGCAAACTTTTTAACGTAAAATGTAAACTTTTTAACGTAAAACGTAAAAACGTTAACCGTAAAATGTAAAAAGTTTTACGTAAAACGTTAAAAGGTTTACGCAACACGTAAAAAGTTTTACGTTAGCCGTAAAACGTAAAACGTAAAAAGTTTTACGTAAAAACGCAAAAAGTTTACGTAAAACGTGAAAAAATCGGCGCGTTAAAAAACGTGGAAAAACGACGCGTTAAAAAAAACGACGCTTGAAAAAACGGCACGTTAAAAACGTCGAAAAAACGGCGCGTAAAAAACGTGTAAAAAACGGCGCGTTAAAAAATGTGAAAAATCGGCGCGTTAAAAAACGTGTAAAAAACGGCGCGTTAAAAAAACACCGATTGAGAAAAACGGCGCCTTAAAAAAACGGCGCGTTAAAAAACTCGGTGTGCAAAAACCGGAGCGTAAAAGTTTTTGTCTTGTTCAAAAAAATTGAATTTAAAAATGTTTTTCATAAAAAAATTCTTTAAAAAAATATAAAGTAATATAATAAAACAAAAATGTAATAAAAAAATAATAAAGAGAAAAAGACAAAATAGAGTAATTTTACTATACTACCATTTTGAATTAAAATATTAAAGATATAATAAGACAAAATCTATTTAATATTAATTTTAGTTACTTTCAATCTCATCCATCCATCTTCTTGATCTAAAGGCTAGAAAGTGGTTCTCTCAGTTCTTACAACTGGAGGTGATTTTCATTTTAGCGCTCCCCTATATATATATATATAGGTTTAGGATCCTATAAAAAAGATGAAATTTGTGAGAAGAATAGGAAAGAACATGATAAGAATACATGTCATTATTTAATTTATTAGGATAAGGGCAATTAAGTAATTTAATAAAAGACCTAACTAAAGATAAAATTCAAAAACTCACATGCAATGCACATGTGAGTTTCTCCCGTCTTTTTTAAACGTCAATAACTTTTTATACATAACTTTTTTTAAAAAATAAACCATAATAACGAGTGTTTTTTTATCTATAATATAAGCACCATATTGTTATACTTATATAGAGAAAAAAATTACATTTCAATCGGATGTTTTAGTCCATGGTGTTTTCTCTATGTTGTTTTAATTGTATAGTGATTCAATGCGTTGTGTTTTACAGTAAAATACCATGAACGTATGTAAGGCACCATAACATTGCAAATAACATTTACATTCAATCTTTCAGTCTTGTTTTCTATGGTTTTTATTTTAGAAATTCAAAACAGTCTTGATCATGGTGTTTTACTGTAAAACACAACGCCTTGAATCACTATACAATTAAAACAACATAGACAAAACACCATAAACTAAAACATACAATCGAAACGTAAATTTTATTCTCTATATAAGTATAGCAATATGGTACTCATATTAAAGATAAAAAAAACACTCGTTATTATGGTGTAATTTTTTTTGAAAAAAAAAGTTACGTATAAAAAGCTATTAACGTTTAAAAAAGACCGGGAGGGGGGGGGGGGGGAGCTTGCATGTGCATTACATGTGGGTTTTTGAATTAAAAATGTTAAATTTACCTTTATACTCTTAATATAAAAAATTAATTATTTTAATGGTAAACACTATTTACAATTTTGTCATTATAATCTCAACTATTAGATTATAGATCAATGATGTAGATTCCTTCCTACACTTCTCACAAAACACACCATTTTTACAATAACCCTATCATATATATATATATATATAGGACAAAGATCCGTTAGGAACCACCCTTTATTGCGAGAACCGCGAGAACCAATGTGAACACAACCAAAAATGCCTAAAAATAGCTAAAAATACACACAAATTTTTTTTAAGTATTTTTTATAAAAAAAAATCGCTACTTTTAGTAAAGAAAAAAATTAATTTTGTTTTAATTTTTTTTTTAAATTTTGGCTACTAAAAGTAGCGATTTTAACATAAAAAATTAAAAAAAAATTAGATTTTTTTAAGGTTTTTTGGGGGTTTAGTTTTTAGCATTTTAGCTTGGGGGGGGGGGGGGGTTAGTTTTTTTTTTTTTTTTTGGGGCGGGGTGGGGGTTAGGTTTTTTTTAGCTATTTTAGGTTGTGTTCACATTGGTTATCGCGGTTCTCGCAATAAATGTGGTTCTCGCATGAACCTTACCCTATATATATATATATTATACATATGATTTCAAACTTGTCATGAAGAGTAGTAAACTTATATTTTAATAATATTTGATTCTTTTAATAATATTATTTAATTCTTTTTATTTTGATAATATTTGATTCTTTTAATAATATTTATTTAATTCTTTTTAATACTAATAATACTTAATTCTTTTATATCAGTATATTAATTAATTCAATTCAAACCTAGAACAATAGTTTGATTTTCTTTTCTCAATATTGTTTTCTAAGTTTTCATTACTTTATTGTTTTGTTACATTACTTAGTTTAAACTCACATTTTCCTCATATAACTTTTAACATGCGATTAAAGTATCTGTTATCAAACAGAAAACCATAAAAATAAATGCGAACCAGTACCGAGGTTGTTTGGTTATAGTTTTAATTTATTTGTTTACTTTAAAAATATAATTTAAAAATACAACCATCATATCACTATTGTACGGTATCGAACAACAACAGTATCGTTACATGTATTTATTTTTTACTTTCGATAAACTCACATCGTATCGCTAATATAGGAATATCCGTACCAATACTATGACGATTTGCACCTTTAATTACCGCTCGAACAACATTGTTGCCACTGCCGATACCAGTGTTCGTTTTTATTGTTTCGGTCGATATAAAACACGAGTTGATCTCTATACCGAGTGCGTAGATCGTACCAGTACAGTACTGCAACGAACCTAACCAATACCGATCAAATTCCCGCAATAGCATACCGCGGCAATGCGCGAAAAAGTAACCTAGTTATACTTATGAATTTACAGTCTTGATGAACAGTGGCTTATATTTTAGTTTTTTTTTATTAATTATTAAGTATTTTATAAGAAGAAGATAATTGATTACTAATTAGACGTTGGTGGAAACTTTATAATTAATTATAAGCATGTGTTAATGTTACTAAATAGAGTTAATTACGTTTTCCGTCCCTATCGTATGTTAAAAATCACTATTTCAGCCCATTATTTTAAAAATTGTCATTTCAGTCTCTATGATTTTACTTTCGTAACTATTTAAAAAATACTAGTTATATATATTAAGGTAAGTGATGATGAATAGTAATATATTCTTTATTTATTATTATAAGATTTTTTTATTTTATAAAATTACATTTATTTATTATTATAAGATTTTATATATTAGATCATTTAAAACATATTTTGTTTTCTCCTATAACTTTTAAGATAAGATGATTTATAAAATTTCAAGTATGTCATTGAGACATGTATCTTTTTATCTACGTGTTGATAAAAAAAAATCGAAACTGAGTTGTGATTGGTAATATACATGGAATCGAAGTACAAACGTACATCTTATCAAAGGTAACGTTTCCATTAATCTCATAATACAATGTAATGTCCTATAAAATTCCTAATATACCGTTACGACATGCTTAGTTTATCTATGTTTTGATAAAAGTTTTGTTCAAAATCGAACAAGTAAAATAGAATTGATTTTTCTGTTTTTATTATGACGAACCGAACTAATTATACCACCACAACTTCGGTAGCAATATATTCTTTATTTATTATTATAAGATTTTTTTATTTTATAAAATTACATTTATTTATTATTATAAGATTTTATATATTAGATCATTTAAAACATATTTTGTTTTCTCCTATAACTTTTAAGATAAGATGATTTATAAAATTTCAAGTATGTCATTGATACATGTATCTTTTTATCTACGTGTTGATAAAAAAAAATCGAAACTGAGTTGTGAGTGGTAATATACATGGAATCGAAGTACAAACGTACATCTTATCAAAGGTAACGTTTCCATTAATCTCATAATACAATGTAATGTCCTATAAAATTCCTAATATACCGTTACCACGTGCTTAGTTTATCTATGTTTTGATAAAAGTTTTGGTTAAAATCGAACAAGTAAAATGGAATTGATTTTTCTGTTTTTATTATGACGAACCGAACTAATTATACCACCACAACTTTGGTAGCAGTATAGAGTATATTTCATATATTGTATGCTATAGTATTGGTACCATACCGGTATCAGGACGAACCAAAGTGATATCACACTAACACCATCCATGTTTTGTCCATATCTGTCGAACAACATCGGTAATGGTACTATTGAAAACATTAATGGTATTCGTTTTCATGGTTTTTGACCGACGTAAAATACATGTCGATATCATTTTGATCATATCATGAATATTTTTTGTTGATACGAGTGCCGGTACCGTACAAGTACCATAGTGAATCGAACAGATAATGACCAGATAACCGCCGCAACGTGCGGAAGAATTTTACTATATATATATATATGATTACAAAGTCTCCATGAATAGTATATAATTTGTTAAAGTATTTGTTTACCTCTTTAGCATTTATTAATTTTTTATTCTATTTTTATGCATTTATTTTTAAATAAATTTTTATTTATTATTTAGTTTGATTTTTTCTTCTAATAAGATGTGTTTATTAACTTTAAAAAAAAACTTACTTTGTATCTATGTTTATTTATTTTTTCAGCATCGTTATATGAGTTTTATTGAAAATGAATATCGTGTCGCTATTGTACCAAACTGATCTGAAATGGACAATGAATGGTAATGTATTATCTGTTCTATGTTTATTTGTTTTCAACATTATGATATAACTTTTATTGAAAATGGATATTGTGTTGCTACCGTAACAAACTGAGCTGAAAGGGCCAAACAACATCTGTATCGATGCAGGTATTTAGTTTTATTGTTTTTTACTTTCGATAAACTACCATAACGCTGCCATACCGTACCGAACCAAACCGAACAAGATCGGTAACAGTACTTGTATCCATTTTTATGGGTTAATAACGGATAATGTGTCGCTACCGTAGTAAACCGTACCAAAATTGGTACCAGGACATGTATTCACATTTATTGTTTTCGGTTTTTATAATTTTTCATTTATACAACTTTGTTCGCGATAGTAAATATCGGTATCGTAATGACCTGAACTAGTCGACACAGTTCGAACAACATCGGTGCCGGTAGGGTTTACTTATATGATTTCCAGTCGATGTAAAACACGTGTTGATTTTTATACTTAACGCATGTGTGATAACCCGTAACTTTGAGTTAAAAACCCGTATGTTTCACTTTTATAAATTAAATCATATGCTTTTATTATTTGATTAATTAATTAAACTTTTATCCATATCGTGTTGAACCGAAGTGTTTGAACCAAGTGCATGTCAAATCAACACACTCGCGAAACCAGAAACCTATATGGTCCAAAAAATAGCGTGTATAGTATATATTTACAATTATTATACATATTAATAGTGAGTTGCCATGAATAGTAATAAGATATTTATTTATTATTATAATTTTTATATGCTTTTACCTTTATTTTATTTTATTAAATAAGTTTATTTTAAACGTATTTTGATTTTCTATTACAACTTTTAATACACAATATTTTTCAAAATTTTTAGTATGTCGTTGTGACATTTCTATTTTCTTGCACACCTGGACAAAAAAATTTCAAAATTCGTTGTGAATGGTTAACGTATAAGTAATCGAAGACGTAATTGTTATGAAAACTACCTCACTTATTTTTTGTAAATCCACATTGTTTTACCTTTTCGTTATTCTAATAATGTAGTGTTATGTTTTCTAAAATTCTGAATATACCGTTGCGACGTGTTTACTTTTATCTACGCTTCAATAAAAGTTTTGTTCAAATTGGACGAGTCAAATATAATTGATTTTTCTTTTGTTATTTGTTGTGACGAACCGAACCAATATCTTATGACAACTTCAGTAACACTATAGAGAAAAAATTATATGCCTGAAGCTATAGCGAGTGTTAGTACCATGACAAACCAAATTGATATCGTCTAGCAACATTGATGCCTTGTCGGTTTTGTCTGAACAACATTGGTACCGGTACTATATGATTCGTTACTGAAATTCATTTTATGGTTTTTCGACCGAAGTAAAACATGTGTCGATATAGTTTTGGTCATAGCATAACGTTATTTTTTGGGTTTTATCTTCCAATTGATATATTGAGTGCTAATACTGTATTGATACCATAATAATGAATCAAATCGATACCGACCTAATACCCGCTGCAACGCGCGGAGGAATATTACTAGTTATATATATGAATAGAAAGAGATGAGGAACAGTGTTTTTATTTATTTTTTTAATATTGTTTTCTTTTCTAAGTTTTTTTTTTTATCTTTTTATTATTTTAATTGATCTAAACATATTTTTTTTTCCAAATAACTTATAAGATACGATCAAAGTACCAATTATTAAAACAAGAAACTATAAAAATGAATGTATACAAGTACCGATGTTGTTCGGTGCAGTAAGGTGGCGATACAGTATCAGGTTATCGAAAGCAAAAACAATAAAAATAACTACCGGCACCGATACAAATGTTGTTCAATCAGTTTCGATTGGGTTTGGTACGACAGCGGCACAATATCTGTTTAAAAAAATAATTTATCATAATGTTGAAATAAAAGAAAACCTAAATTGAAATGCAAATGAGCCGAACCGATATCAATTGAACAACACAGGTGCCGTATCGATATGTGTTTTTTTGTTTTCGATCGATGTAGTGTTTTCTCTCTCAATTACTATAGCGAGTACAAGTACCATAACAAACCAAATTGATACCGACTTAATCCCTGCCGCAAAGCGCGGGGAATATCACTAGTTATATATATATTGTTATCGAGGGATGATTAATAGTAACTTTATTTTTTTAATAATATATAGTTTTTTATTAATTTATTATTTAATATATTGTAATATAATAGTTTATTATTATATTTACTTTTAATAACATATTTTTTAAACATATATTTCCTTTACCTTTTTCTTAATAATTTTTTTTCTTTTTTAACATATATTAATTTATCGATTAATTTGATTCTTTTTTAATAAGTTACGTTTAAAACTTTTTTTTCTAAAAACTTAAGTACGTAGTTGTGTTTGATTTCTTTCCCTTACATTCCGTTATAAGTTTTGTTAAAAACGAGGTTATACTCAAAATAAAGTATTATTTGGTATTATAAAACGGTACGATGATAAACTAAATCGTTCTAATGGTTTGACTTTTTAAACAACATGCTTTATTTTCAAATCACGTTTGTTTTACATTATTATTTGTTCGGTTTCGGCGCAACGCGCGATATAAAAAAATAGTACTAATGTATTATACACATATATTATTTGTTGATGTACAAAAAAACAATAATTAGTATGCATTTTTAAACCTTCCCTACTTCTACTATTTTTGTAAATATGCATGTGCTAGCCAAACCCCAACTGATTCTTCCTTATGGCCCATGATGTGCAGCCCACACAAATCATCCTACACCGCCCCCAACTTGAATCCCATAAAGTTACATATATTTTTGGAATGACCTTCATAATTACCCAACTCTAGAGAAAACCCTACTTCTTTGTTGAAGTTTACGGCGGCAGAAGGATACCCCCCACCATTGCTATCTCTCCTCCACGCTAACTCCCTCTCTCCCTCTCCCTCTCGCACTCCATCTCAATCGGTTAGTATGTTTATTTGTTGTTTATGGTTTGAAGTTCTTCGTTACATGACTGCGTTTTCTGCGATTGTTGATGCGTATGATTATGAGATGACATGATGATTATATGAGTTGCTTGAATTATGTGTTGATTAGATTAGTTTTGTACTAAGTTAGTTTCTAGGGTTTAGATGTGATGAATCTTGAATGTATATGGAATTAAATATCGCAACCCCCGACCCCTGCCCCGGGAGGCGGGCGGCCGCGAGCTCGCATAGCTGGTGGTATCGGTGTTTATTTAATTTGGCAGCGGAATTTACATCAGGACCCTAGTTAGGAAATAGTTTATCAGAGTAAAACACCACAATTTTATAATAATAAATACATGGGAAAAACCCAAGTTTCCATTACAAACATGTTTTTAGGGATAAACCCTAAATTAATGAAATAAAATTTCTTCTTTATTTAGGTAACTTTTTATAGCCACTTTTCCATGCCTTCAGTGCTCTCCAGCTGGCTTCTATTTGGCTTTCACATTTTGTTACCTAAAACGCGTTTAAAACATTTTTGTCAGTGGAAAATACTGGTGAGTGAATCCCAGTTTAATCAAAACAAATTTTATCATTTTACAGCCTTGAGGGCAACCCGCAATTACATTTGTTTACATCTACTTTAATTACCACCCACGGTACTGTCAATCCTGACTTGTGGTCATGCTACTACTCACAGTGTAGTAACAAGCTATGTATACAAAACCCAACATACCAACGATAATTGTAGATTTACAAATACTCAATCACTGTGAATTGTAATTTAAATAATTGAGGTTTTGTAATGACAGTTTACAAAATGAAGGATTAACTCACATTGCTAATTTAGGTATTTCCTTGTGACTTCCTGGTTATAATCTATTAAATTAAACAATGCACACGTGTTAGTATAATAACCCAATTTACATTAGCTATACCCTCCCCTCGAGACAGAACTCCAACGACTGAGTTGGGCAAAGCCTAGACATGCGTTACGGAGCTCTAGATCAATCGGGCAGAGTTACTAATACGTAACCGGGGGTTATAATACTTACATCGAGGCAGAGTTTTGCTATATAGTGGGTATTATGCTAGAGAATTACTTTTACTATTTAGAGATTTGAGAGAGAGATCGAAAATTTGAACAAGGAACAACTGAACGTTAAACTTCAATTTATAGGGCTGATCAGGGGGTCTCTCGCGCCCCGCGACCTCCTGTGCTTGATATTTCGCGGCCCGCGAGCCTTGCTAGGGTAGGCCCTAGCTTGACTGACTCAAGGGCTAGCTTCGACACGACTGGCACACGTGGCAGCCCAGGGTTACGCATGGTGTCAGCGGGTCGCGCCCCGCGAAGCACACATCCATCAGGGTCGCGCCCCGCGAGCGATCCCTAAATCTTGTTTTATTTGATTTTTGTTTATATAAAGGTATATTGGGTCCATTTTTCGTATACAGGGTATATTTTAGGACACATAGGGGTGTCGCAAGTATTTTAGGAGAGTTGTTATATCCTCCCCACCTTGTTTTAGAACTTGTCCTCGGGATCTACTGGAACAGGTGTGGATATTTCCTCTGCATCTCTGATTCAAGCTCCCAAGTGTACTCTGGTCCTCTCTTGGAATCCCATTTCACTTTGACTAGAACTAATCTCTAGTGTTTGAGATTCTTGATCTTTCTGTCTTCAATCTGTAGCGGTCTTTCTACAAACTTAAGTTTCTCATTTACCTCTATGTACTTAAGAGGTACTACTAATGATTCATCTACTAAGCATTTCTTGATACTACATACATGGAATACATCATGTATTCCTGCCATTTCTTCTAGCAGTTGTAGCTGATAAGCTACGGGTCCTTAATAATCTCAAAGGGTCCAACATACCTTGGGCTTAGCTTTCCCCTTTTGATGAATCTAACTACTCCTTTCCATGGAGAAACTTTTAATAATACTTTGTCTCCTACTTGAAATTCCAACGGTTTTTGCCTGTTATCAGCATAACTCTTTTGCGATCGCGTGCTGCTTTTAGTCTTTCCTTGACTTAAATGATCTTGTCCGTTGTTTCTTGCACTATCTCTGGTCCAGGCAGTTGCTTTTCTCCAATTTCTGCCCAATAGACTTATGGGCTTCCTCTAATATTCGGTGGCATAGGTTTCGTTGTTTGGGTATCCAAATTCTTTTCTTATGGAACCTCCAGATTCCATCTGATCCTTGTTCTAATTTCTTAATCATTCCTTTTAATTTCTCAGTATCGTCATTGATTACTGATTCTTGTACTTCTCTAATTTGATCATTTAAATCTATCTGCAGATTTAATTTGAGAGAACGTACTTTTCTTGGCTTGCCGTGATATTTTCGACTTAAAGCATCGGCTACTACATTAGCTTTTCCTGCATGATACTGGATACTGGATACTACAATCATAATCACTAAGGATTTACATCCAGCGTCTCTGTCTCATATTTAACTCTTTTTGCCCAAAAACAGATCTTAAACTCTTATGATCGGTGAAAATGGTAAACTTACTACCGTAAAGGTAATGTCTCCAAATTTTAAGGGCAAAAATTATGGCTCCTAATTCTAAATCATGGGTTGTATAATTTTCTTCATGATTCTTAAGTTGTCTAGAGGCATAGGCTATAACCTTTTGACGTTGCATCAACACACATTCATAACCTAATTTAGAAGCGTCACAATAAACTACAAAGTCTTCAGTTCCTTCTGGTAACGCTAGTATGGGTGCGTTGGTTAATCTTTGCTTAAGGATTCTAAAGGCTTCTTTCTGTTTTGGTCCCCATTCAAACTTAACTGATTTACAGGTCAGTTTCGTTAAAGGAATGGCTATTCTAGAGAAATCCCGAATAAACCGTCTATAATAATCTGCTAGTCCAAGAAAACTTCTTACCTCCGTTGGTGATTCAGGGACTTTCCATTTAGTAATCCCCTCGATTTTTGTGGGATCCACATGAATTCCTTCATGATTAACTAAATGTCCAAGGAATTGTACTTCTTATAACCAAAATTCACATTTTGAAAATTTAGCATAAAGTTTTTCCTTTCTCAATAATGTAAGAAGTACATGCAGATGCGCCGCATGTTCCTTTTTACTCTTAGAGTAAATGAGAATATCATCTATAAAGACAATTATGAATTTATCCAGATATGGTTTACATATTCTGTTCATCATGTCCATAAATGCGGCTGGGGCATTGGTTAAACCAAATGACATGACGGTAAATTCATTATGACTATACCTTGCTCTGAAGGCAGTTTTAGGAATGTCCTCTTCCTGTACTTTCAGTTGATGATAGCCTGAGCGTAAATCGGTCTTGGAAAAGAATCGAGCTCCTTGCAGTTGGTCAAACAGATCATCGATTCTCGGTAATGGGTACCAATTTTTAATCGTGACTTTATTCAATTCTCGGTAATCGATGCACATACGCATTGATCCGTCTTTTTTCTTGAGAAACAAGATTGGTGCTCCCCATGGTGATGAACTTGGTTGTATGAAACCTTTCTCCAGAAGTTCGTCCAATTGGTTCTTCAGTTCCTGCATTTCTGCTGGTGCCAAACGGTAAGGTGCCTTGGTAATTCCAAACCGATTCTACCCCCAATTTGGATATTGGTTATACTCTCCTCCTTGCAATAGGGTATGACCCGAACCGATTTTTAAAACATGTCAAAAAACCATTTTAACCGACCTGATCCTATTTCAACCCAACCCAAATTGATCGGTGTAGGTTCGAATATTTTTCCATTGAAATTGGTTAATAACCCCAACCGCTTTTGTCATAAATTGATCTTGACCAAAGTTGACCAACCCGGTTTGGTTTATAACCTGAACACCAACCACTTCTTAAAAAAAGTTTTGTACACCTCTAAATTATAATGGTGATATCTAGTGGGATCATACTCTATATTGTGTGGGCTTATCTTAAATGAACTATATCTTATAACATCAAAATTTTGGCTTATCTTAAACGAGCTAAACGTGTTAACGAACAACTTTACTATGACTTGAGCTCCGCTTGTTTACAAACCAAGCCAACTCGACTTGGCTCGTTTATAAACACACCAGAAACTTATAACCATTTTCTTATGAAGACCAAGTTAAGTCGAATTGCATGCCGGTTTCATGTTTGATTAAATATAATTAATTGATGTTAATTAAATAAACTTGGGCTCAAGCTATGACATATCATATCATCTATGATTTATGAAGACCAAGTACAGTCAATTGCGTATTGCATGTTTAAGGCCTGACGATGGTTCGTTTATAATTAACAGTTTTTAAAAATTTGGTTTTGTCCTTTTTATGAATTATGTGACCAAGTTTTGGCTAATTAGATATGACATGATAAACAATATGGTGGTAACAATATGTGCACATGAGTATAGTATGTTGGCAATATCCTTTGACCTATGTGAATATCTGGTACTAATGTGAACTTAGAGTGATCATTATTGTGTTATAGATGGACAGATGATACTCCAATGGTCCATAGTGATCCAAGTTTGCCGTTATAAAAAAATTGTAGGAAATGGATGGAAAAGGCTCTGACGGGCGGGTCTTCTCAAAAGACAACATGGCTGAATTGGGAACCCTTAAAAATCCATTGTTTCATTTGGAAAAACTGAAACTCTTGGAGGTTCTCTGCCTAGAAGTCTTCCATAGGTCACAGCTGATTGAAATTATGGAAATTATGTCATTTCGTTGCTATTTTTAAGGCTTGGGTGTTCGGGGATTTTTGGGTTGATGTTATTGGGTGTTTTGTTTTTTCGAAGATGCATTAAGGTTTATTTTTCTAGTTTCTCGCTAGTCTTTCTATGATACTATATCATTGTTGCTTATTGAAAACATTTTTCAAATAAGCGGTCAATCTTTTGTAATTTCTATGGGGTGCTACTAAATGTAATCCCCACATCTAACAAACTTGGATGTGAGTCCCACTATATTTCCTCTCATAAAAAGGTTTAGCAAGTAAATAGGGGTGCGTTTAGACATGCCAACATAGACACTGTTCTCAATCAATATGTTTGGGAAATTCTCCTATATATAAAAAACTGAATGAAATGAAATGAAATGAACAGTAACAAATGTTTTGTCTTCACCTACAAAAGAGCCTGAGAGTGAGAAATGGGAGAAAAAGAGAGGGAGATGTGGAAGAAAGAGCGACTGTTCAGGAAACGGTAGGTCTCTGGCGAACGGCCGGTGTCCGGTGAACGGCCTTACGAATGCTCACCTACCACCCATGGAACCTAAGATGCAAGGGGATGAGAGCGGTGATGATGTGGTGGCTCGAAATCGAAACAGAGACGGAGACGGAGACGGAGGGGGTAAAGACAGTGGCCGCGTTCTTCCAAAAACCCACCCAAAACCTAGAGAGAGAAGGATCAGGGGAGTGTCCGGTCGGCCAGTCGTTCCTCCAAAGGCGCGTGCACCATCACGCCACACAGATCAGAAGTCCGATTTCCAAGGCATGGTGACAGTTTGGAGGTTCAGGTGCGGTGGTGTGGTTCCGGTGGTGATTACAAGTGGTACCGAAACCCTTGGCAGCGATGTTGAGGCGCACACGGTGGTGACAGTAACAATTTAGAGGATTAGGGTTCCGACGAAATGTGGAGGTTTTCTGAAGGCGGCGATTAGGGTTCCGGCGAGTAAAGTATAACATGCGATTAGTCGAATGGAGTAGACTTCTATTGAAGTTCAATTCATATAGCTAAACTGTTATCAGTCTATTAGTAAAATTGAACATGTGGTATTTTTCGAGTAATGTGCATCGACCCTACTGGAAGTGTTGTTGGCCAGTTTTTTTGCAGCTTAGAGCATTTATTGAACAAGTAGCTGTGGCAGGTTGGGTTCTAAGGTGTACTCCATATGAGTATGTATATCAGACATATCTGGCAATAACTACCATCAGCAACAAGCGAGTCAAACAAACCCATCCTCAAGACCCCAATTTTTTCCAGCAAGTTCAATGCATATATTCACAAGTTAGTGAAAAAAAAAACTACTTCACATTCAATTATTAAAGGAAGAATTGTATTTGGTTTATTAAAGTAAATCTTTATTTAGATTTTTGAAGCATATTGATGACATGAGTTCTATTACATATAAGCTTATGATTGGATCATCATATTTTAAGTAATTGTGTGACTATGGGACGTTATTATAATTTATAGTTGTGATTAATTTGATAGGCAATTTGAAATAAATCAACTAGCTAAATGTGTGTATGTTGACTTCATTTGGATTTCCAGTAGGCTCGATGCACGCTACCAATTTTGCGACGGGTTTGGGGTTGACATGTTTTTGGAGCGGAGAGCGGTGGTCGCTGGCTACTTCAGAGACGCCATGGAGATGAAAAGAATGTGAGTCAACCATGGCACAGGTGGATGGAAGTTGAGTATGGTATTGGTGATATTGAGAATGAGAATTGAGGGAAGACAATCTCAAAGTGTTATTGGATTGAAGGTGGCAGGTATGAAATTGGAACAATTGTGTGTGCTTTTTTGCTCAACGGCACAAAGGTACAACAAGATTGTTTGAGTTACTGTGAATGTAGAAGAAAGGAATCAAAGATCTAAAAGTGGCGATTTGTAGGTATGTTCATACTCCTAAACTGCTTATGTTTTTCTTACCATTTTTGGAGTTTTGCTATTTTCGGCAGTTCATTGCTAATAGTATAACTTTATCATGTAAATATTTATGGGTTTTTGGCTGGTTCTATCTGTTAGGCTTTTGTTGCTCCAGGTGGGAATTTTAGGGGTTTTGGGACTTCTATCTACTAAAATAAAAAGGCGACCTGCCGCGCCGGGCTATAAGATAAGGTACAGTGTAGTACTTGACTTGTAAGAAAGAGCTTTTGTAAATGTAAACCTTTTTTTGTTGATTATTTTAGTGGTTATATCTTTGATTTAAAATCGAAGCATCGCCAATCTTGGTTGATTTCTTGGGTTTTGTTTTCATTAACTTCTTCACTCCAAGACCATGCGTAGTCGTTGGGGTGAATAATGCCCCACCCTAGGGCGTTTTGCGCCATGTGGCAGCCCAGTCAGCAGTGGGGCATTATTGGGCGTTTTTACAAAGAGGTGTAGTGGGGATGTGGGGCATTATGTTAAATGAGATGTAATATAATTAAATAAAATAAAAACCATCAAAAAATCTTATTGGATAAAGAATAGGAAGATGGAGGATGGTTGGACAAACAAATGGAGGGCAAAGCGTGATTTAAATCATGCGAAAACAAAAAAATGACCAATCACGCCCAGGGGGCGGTAGTGGGGCGATATTGGGCGTTTTGGTGGCTTTTTTTGAAAAAACCACGCCCATTACGGGTGGTCTAATATGTTAGATTATATTACTTTTCTTGAAATGTGATTGTTTGTCTGATGTCAATCAATATTGTAAGACGTTACGCCTGCACGAAGGTTGAATTCCAATCACGCCAGCTCAAAAAATCAGCTAATTCTTTTTTGTTATGTAAGCTTATTTGCGAATTAAGCCTAAAAAATGCACATTTAACATGTTGGTGGTTGTTTTTGATTTGCGAGACTCAGATCAACCATCTAAGAGGCCTGGAAAAGGCACCCTCATAGACGAAAGTTGGTTAAAAGAAGTCGTTCGTTTTTTCCACCCAAAACAACAAACACGGGTGGGATGGCAGTTAAGAGCAAGGAACAATCAGCTAATTCTTTTTGTTCAAATGATGCTGACCGCCTACTAATTACAGGCAGCGCAACACATCAGCCATGTAAAACATGTAATTAATGGTTGAATGTTAATGACACTAATATGTATGCCTAGACATACCATTTCTTAATGGTTGCGTATGTTAAAGCACCATGGCAACTTAATGGTTCTCAGTTAGCATAACGAATTCTCGCCAAAGTGAGACCAACATCTAATGTCGCGCAACGCGCGACCGGTCGAATACCCCTAGTTGTTTGAAAAATAGAAAACAAACAAATTTAAAAAAAAAAGTCAAAGTTGTGTTAGAAAGTCAAGTTGTGTCAGAAGGACAATGTGTTCATTTTCAGTTTATGGTTTCTTTAATTTGTTTGGTTCGGTTTATTCGGTTTTCAAAATTTTGTAACCCAAACCAAAAATCAAACCAAATTAGGAATATGCAAACCGAACAAAACCAAACCAAACCAAATTCAATTTGGTTTGGTTTCAGTTAGAAACCAAATAAACCAAATATAACCAAATTGTACCTTAAATACTTTTTTTTTCCTAACTTATATTTATGTTTGTGTTTTACCTTCCAAAGAACAAATCAGTAACTGTTGGTTCTAGTGGAACCCACAAAAAAACAGATGATTGAAAAGCCAAAATAGTCTACAACATCTGATCACCAATAACAGTGTTTTAAAGATCTTCTCCTCCCAATGGCAAAGACTCAACATCTGCTTTCTCCAAAGTCTGCTTAAGCCAAAGGTCTGCCTCAGAGAAACTCTGCTGATCCAAAGGTCTGCCAAAGTGAACCTCTGCTAATGAAGACAAAGTCTGTTGAAGCAAAGGTCTGATCATCCATTGCTGATAAAGATAAAGTTTGAAGAAGCTAAGGTATGCTATGGCTCAACAGATGTTAAAAACCAACAGAGGATAAAGATCAACAGATGATGACACTAATATGTATGCCTAGACATACCATTTCTTAATGGTTGCGTATGTTAAAGCACCATGGCAACTTAATGGTTCTCAGTTAGCATAACGAATTCTCGCCAAAGTGAGACCAACATCTAATGTCGCGCAACGCGCGACCGGTCGAATACCCCTAGTTGTTTGAAAAATAGAAAACAAACAAATTTAAAAAAAAAAGTCAAAGTTGTGTTAGAAAGTCAAGTTGTGTCAGAAGGACAATGTGTTCATTTTCAGTTTATGGTTTCTTTAATTTGTTTGGTTCGGTTTATTCGGTTTTCAAAATTTTGTAACCCAAACCAAAAATCAAACCAAATTAGGAATATGCAAACCGAACAAAACCAAACCAAACCAAATTCAATTTGGTTTGGTTTCGGTTAGAAACCAAATAAACCAAATATAACCAAATTGTACCTTAAATACTTTTTTTTTCCTAACTTATATTTATGTTTGTGTTTTACCTTCCAAAGAACAAATCAGTAACTGTTGGTTCTAGTGGAACCCACAAAAAAACAGATGATTGAAAAGCCAAAATAGTCTACAACATCTGATCACCAATAACAGTGTTTTAAAGATCTTCTCCTCCCAATGGCAAAGACTCAACATGCTTTCTCCAAAGTCTGCTTAAGCCAAAGGTCTGCCTCAGAGAAACTCTGCTGATCCAAAGGTCTGCCAAAGTGAACCTCTGCTAATGAAGACAAAGTCTGTTGAAGCAAAGGTCTGATCATCCATTGCTGATAAAGATAAAGTTTGAAGAAGCTAAGGTATGCTATGGCTCAACAGATGTTAAAAACCAACAGAGGATAAAGATCAACAGATGATGAAGTTCAAGCAGATGATTGATCAACAGAGTTTTCCTTTATTATCCATGTAATAGTGCTTAGGCTATAGCAGATGTTAGGAGTTGGTTAGGCTGTTAGATGTCGCTGTCTAGGTGACGTCAGCTTAGGTGCTTCAGACGTTTGGTTTGTACTATAAATAGAACAGTGCATGTACTGTTCTATTTATCACTTTCCTCTTGACATTTTGTACAAACAAACTAGGAGTGATCAGGCTAAGGGGGAGTTTGTAATTCTCATGCATACGTAAACATTGTAATTGCAATCTTTATAAAAGAATGATGATGAAAGCATTCTTCTCATTGTTGTGATTTAAAAGTTCATTATTCCGCTACATATTTCCATATTTGTTTATCTTCATTCATTGTTTCATCTTAAACTATCACAATAATCAAACTCAGATCCTAACAGTAACAAATTTAAACCTAACAACATATAAATAAAAGACATAGTAAAAAATTAAAACAAACCTATCCATAAAGTTGTCGTACACACAACCACAAAGTTAAAACTGCAAAACATAGATCATAGAAACTATGAATAGTCAATAAGTCTAATGACACAAAATATAATAATCTTCAAACATGAGTCTTTCTCCAACTCGAGTAAACCTACATACATAAAATAAAGAAAATTTAATAAATAAACATGAATTTTGATCAACATTTGATGAAACCATGGGGATACATATACTTAGAAATTAGATTTAGTATTTGGGCTAATAAATTGTATATAGTTTATTAAACATTATTATTTTTATTTATTAATTAATTAAATTAACGGTTTATTCAGTTATCCAAATAAAATCAAATAAACAAAAATGTGGATCCAAAAACTGAACCAAAAACCATATTCACAATTCGGTTATGGTTTGAAACCAAACCAAAAACAGAATTCGTTGTTTGTATCGGTTTATTCGGTTACGATTACGGTTTGATTTACGGTTTTTATTTGGTTACGGTTTTTTCTGAATACCCTTAAGGACAATGCTAGGCCAATAAAAGAGCATTATCTCTATATAAATTATATAAAAAAAAACAGATAGCGTTTTTTTGTCTTTTATTCTATTTCGTCATTTAGTGTAAACTTTTTTATTTACAACTCATATAGTTTAATTATTGTATATTTTTTTTCTTTTACTTTAACCAAATTATTTTCTACCCCAAATAGTTTTTTAATGAACACGTTAATACCGTTTTAGACATATTTTTTAGCTTTTCTTTTTCTTTGCTATAACGAGTGTGGCAAAGGTTTTTTTAGTTTAGGTTTTTTTTAACGAACGCGCTGATACTTATTTGAACATAATTTTTAATTTTTCCTTTTCTTTGCTATAACGAGCACACCGAAACCGGCCAAGTTTCCATCGTTATATTTTTTGTTTACCTTTGTTATTTACTATATTGTTTTACCTTTTCTTATTATTTTGATGTTTAGAGCTGAGTTACGACGCAAATAGCATAACACATTTAGATATCATTTTATTTAAATTTACAAATTTATTTATCGGTTGTCATGTGTGTTATACGCTCTAAATTCCAACAACATTCATGCGCAACGCGATGATAACTACGACCCTAGTTAATAATTAAATATGCACTCATTAATGATGTTCACTTTCTTCATATTCTATTATCAAAATCATCAAGTTCAAAAGACCCGAGAGAAAGCAAAATAAGTGCTTAAAAAGACTTGTTCTGTAATATTCATATATAAACAAGTATATATTAGCGTGAGTTGTGACCCCTACCAAACTTCCGTTTTGCTCCCTGTGGTTTGGTCACTTTAACGGTTTTGCCCCAAACCTTTAAAAATAGCAATTTTACTTCCTGATGTTTCGGTTTTGTTGCCAGTTTGCTCCCTGCGGGGAGCAAATTGGAAAAACAAACAGTTTGGATGGAGTTAGAGGCGGGGAGCAAACTGACAACAAAATCGAAACATCAGGGAGTAAAATGGCTATTTTTAAAGGTTTTGGGCAAAACCGTTAAAGTGACCAAATCACAGGGAGCAAAACGGAAGTTTACTCAAGATTATATGATAATAGTAATTCGTGATCCTCAAGGGAGAAGTCATTTGTGATAACTACCAAACTTTGTGATACAAGAAAAAGGTACTTATTAGCGAAACATTACAGTAATAATAAGTTAGGCGAGTTTAGTAAAGACAAACTCTTGATTGAAAACCAAAAAGTAAACATAAGTTAGATTATTAACATCCACTCGAAGTAATAATAAATTGGAATATTGGATTTTAATAATCACAACTATTCGTCGTTGGCCGACAACAATCCCAACTTTAAAAATAACCACTAGCGGTCTCAACTATTAACATATTGGCCTCCAATGGACCCTGACTAACAGAACCTAAACGCCGTTAGTCTCCGGTCGCCGGAAAAACGTTTTTGGCCGGAAAACTCATTTTAGGCCGGAAAACTCAACATTTTCGTTCCAAACCTCTTTTTAACCTTATTAAGCACCTTTACGAACCTTTTTCTAGTAAAATCCCCAATTATTGAAGTCGCCGGAAAACTCTTTTCTCGCCGAAAAACTTCTTTTTGGCAAAAAAACTCAACTTTTTGGCGGAAAACTCAACTTTTTGGCCAGAAAACACAACATTTTCGTCCCAAACCTCTTTGTAACCTTAGATTAGACCTTTAGAAACCTTTTTTTTCTGGACAAAAACGGATTTCCGGCGACCGAAGACTAATGGCGTTAGTGTTCTGTTAGTCAGGATCCATTGCTGGTCAATATATCAATAGTTGGATTGACAGTGGTTATTTTTGAAGTTAGAACTGTTAGTGGCCAACTGCGAATAGTTAGGATTATTAAAATCCAATATTCCTAATAAATTAAAAATAACACTTTCTCAATTTCACCAACACATTTTGAAGATCCAGTAAAAGCTTTCTTTTTCATAATGTCATTGTCCCTGTCCTCTTTTTTTTTATTTCAACAAACATCAGACAAGGAAATTTACATCACAAATATGGACCTAAAGATAGCAAAATAAGAAGCTAAAGCATCTTCAATCACACTTTAACTTCTTTCAATAGTAAAATGCACGAAAATGGCTTCATTGACTGCATTCATCGTAGTAATTATCACTTATAACAGAAACAAACCGCTCGAGCCAAGGAAGCTGGTGGAGATCCTTAATTGTGTTATCAATGTACGAGGTGTCATCGTCTGCACACGAGGATGATGATGATGATGATGACGATTCACATGGGTTCGTATGGTGGTCACTGAGGCTAAACCCACCGGCAAGAAATCTTTGAATCAATGCGAGTTGTGATCTTTCTTGGTCAGAGTAAGCATCCATCATGTTTGAAAGCGAACCAAAAGACTCCCATGCCCATTCCTCAAACTGTTGGCCAGGGTCGGAAGGAGTGGTAGAGGTAAAGGTAAGCTGGTCATTTTCTTCTTCTTGTCCTTCGTCACCCCACGATGCACATTCGCATGTTTGCTGACCGTTTACATATTCAGCACCGCAAGAATAGCAGAACTCGTGTCCACACCTGCACAAGTATATGCACCAGTTTTCTGTATGAATTCTTGAAAAATATGAGATTTTTTTTTTTCAAATAAAATTGGGATCTGTGAGTTTGTTAATTAATCTGCTTTATACAACAAAAAATTACACGACCCATAGGAAGTCAACGATAAACTACCTAAACTAGGGGTGACAGTCGTGTCAGGTTGGCAGGTTGAATTGTTGAAGCCAAACACAACTCATATTTACTTATGTCAAAGACGTCAACCCTAATCTGAGCACACTTAAAATTGTGTAGCCCACACACGATTCATTTAACCCATTTATCAAAACGAGTCAAACGGGTTGTAATCAAAGTGTAGACGGGTTGCAATAAATGGGTTAAACAGTTCATAAACGTGTTGGTGTCAACCTGTTTAATTAGACGGTTTGACGGGTCGACTTGTTTAATCAAATTAGCTAAACCGGTCAACCGAGCACGGGGTGTTTATTAAACGGATTAAACATGTCAACTTGAATGTGTCCCGTTTATCAAATGGGTCAAATTAATGTGATGACAAAACACTACCTAATCATCTTCATGGACATATTTTTGTTCTCTGTCAATCATCAATGGTCATACTTTGACTTTCAAAGTCAAACATTGTTCAATCTTTAAATGAATTTACTTAGTTTCTAACAAACAACCGATATGTATATCCAAATCAGAAGTCAAAAAAGATCATACCAGCAGGTCAAATCATAGCAACCATGGGTTAACTCAATCATCCTCTCACACATCTGGCAACGTTTCCATCTTCTACTCTCAACAAGACAGTCAAAAGCAGCATCACCGTCAACGACATCCATCTCCTCTGCTGAGACTTCCTGAAACTCATCACAACTAACTGAAGCATGCCAACGGACCCCACATTTCACGCATATAAATCTACTACAAACAGGACACTTAACACAATTATCTGTCAAGTCTGCGCCAGAACTAGGATCAAGAAGAACCGCACAGTCAGCAAAAGGACAGTAAAACTTGTCAGCCACACACGCATTTGGTTCCAAAAGAGCTTCCTCTAACGACATAAAAGAGCCAACAGGAAGAAAAGACTTATGTTCAGGGACAGAAATGTAATATCTGCATTTTGGGCTCGGGCACCTGATGGGAACCTCAGATAGCCCAACTTTTTCATCAACATAAGCCTTCAAGCAATGGGAACAGCATTTGTGTGAGCATTTCAGTGTGACCGTCATGAACGATGGTTTATCTTCACAACATATTAAACAATTTTCAACAGTTAGATCGCCCTTGGCATCATGAACGACCCCAATTGCCACTAGCGCCAGGTGCAATGGAGGCTCGAGATTGACATCAGGAACACATTTTAGAACAAAATGTTCAAGATTTTTAACATGTTCTAGTACTCTTTGTTTCAATGCCATGAGAAGTGGATTCTCAGGCACTTCCTCATTTGTAATCTGCCAAAAGATAAATGTTCAAATGGTAATACAAGATAATACAAAAAACAAGATTTCCTATGATATGCTTAGGAGCGGCTCGACTGTACAAAAAAATAAGCTGAAGCTTGGGGCCCTATATTTAAGGGGCCCAAGTTTTATTAGGGCTTCACTACGTTCGATTCACGTTCAATTCTTCCTCTACGATCACAACTCCCTCATCTCTCAACCTCTCAAATTTTCTGTTAAAATTGTGTAATTCTGTTCCTTTTAGAAATCGTGTACAAAAGTATGTGTCATCATATTATCACGTGTTTGGATCCTAAGCAAAGAAAAAAATTACGAAAAGAGCCCCAATTTTGGAATCCGCTTGAGGCCCCAAAAGGTTGAGCCGCCCTGCATATGCTTTTGAATAAATGAATGTAATAATCATAAAATAATCAACAAAGAATTGACTCACCTGATCAAATAAGATTTGGGAATTGGTAAAAGCATATACCCTTTTGACGTTACGTCGAATTGCTTCAACTAAACCATCCATCAAAGCTAGATAATCAGCTACATCTTCTTCAACAAAAAATTCAAGCTTTTTCTGAACCCGAATCACAGGAACCTCATTAGGTCCTTCCATGATCACCCCAATTCCAGACACCCCAAAACCTCCATTCCCCGGGTCCGAAACCGACACACCCTTGAACAACATTCTAACCGAAAACTCATCAAATTCATCAATTTCGTCATCACCATTCTTCACAATTTCTTCCAACTCATCCTCATCACCACAACAACTTCTAAACTCATCTTCATCATCTCCAAACTCCAACTGAACTACACCCTCCATTTGAGTTCAAACTCTGTAAAATCCACACAAACCCATCAAATTTCAGAATAATCTCAACAAATTAAACCAAACCCAGATCACATAAGCTACAATATTCAAAACCCATATTGAAAAAATACTAATTTAGTTTAATCCATTCAAATTAAACCAAACCCAGATCACATAAGCTACAATCATCAAAACCCATATTAAAAAAAATACTAATTTAGATTAATCCCTTCAAATTAAACCAAACCCAGATCAAATTAAATCACATAAGCTACAATATTCAAAACCCATAAGGAAAAATACAAACTTGATCAGCAAACTGAAAAGGGGATATGAATATATGATCTTGAAAATTACAAAATTGAATAAATAATGTGAAGTAAAGTGATGGTTCCGTAATCCATACCTGTGTAATGTGAAGTAAACAAATTGGTTTGAAGGAATAATTTTTATCTGAAATCACAACAAATCTTTGAATTTCTAATACTTTGACTAAAATAAGAAGTAAGAACCCTAATCTGACAAAACTGTCGCTTGTTTTTTTCACATAAAACTACTTTTTTTTCTTTGGATTTATTATTATTTATTTATTTATTATTGTAGGAAAGTATAAATAATATTGGAAAGTTTAAAATACGATTTCTCGCGCTGGGGGAAAGAATAGAATCATCCGTGACTGTTAGGTTTTGGCGTGATGTCGAAGCGAAATGGACATAAGTGTTAAATAAAGTTTAGACATATTGTATTCATAAAAATTTTATAAACATTTAGGTATTCATGTAGCAAATAACTGATTTTATTAGAAACTCTGTGAAAATTATTGTATATAAACATATGAACTTAAATCCATAAATTTTTTTTAGAAAAATAGATAAATCTCTATAATTAATAAGCAGGGCCGGCTCAACTATTTTGGTGGCTTAAAGCAAATTAAAAACTCGAGGCCTTTTACCAAAAAAAAAAAAAAAAACACTATTTGAGAAAATCCCTCCTTTACCTGGTCTTGGGACCGGCAAATTAAACTAAAAGGTTTATTGTTGGCGAAGTTATTTTTCTTTTTTTGTATTTTTATATATTTTTTATATGTATAAAGATAAGTTCAGCTTAACCCAAATATCATATATAATTTTTTTTAGTTGGAGACCCTATTGATTTGAAGGGCTAAAGCCCAAGCCTCAAAATTCTTAGGCTTGACCCAGCCTTGTTAAGACCGTGGGGTATGGTGGGACGGGGGTTTGGGGCATGGGTTGACACGTGGATATGGGGCACTCAATACACAAACCCAAGTTTCATAGGGGTATGGTGGGCGTGGCTGGGCTGGCGTAGCCAAGCCACATCATTTTTTTAAAATTTAAAATGACCCCCTATGCCCTAGCCAACAAGCCAATAAGAGCCGGCCACATAGGATCGCTAGCATGCGCCACGCCCGGCCTTAAACTCCCGTCCAAGGGGCCACGCCCAAACCCAACCCCACCCGGAATGGTGACTCGGACGTTTCTCTCCAACCCACGCCCAAACATCCGCCCCATACCCCATAGTCTAATAAGTAAGTACATGTGAAGTCAAATGACACGTTTTGTAGCCTCAACATTGTTTTCTTCTCTTTTCTTATTAGAGGACCCGGGGTGGAAGCGTGGTGGGCCTTTTCCACGCGTGGAACAAATGTAAACACCGCCGCCGGTTGTAAAGTTCACGCGTTCAATAGTTCACGCGTTGAATGGAACACGCGTTGAAGAAATGGAAAAGTTACCGTTTTTTATGACTTTTTGCATGAACTTTGACTGGTTACCAATCTTCCAACTCATTCCACATTATACCCACTTTGTCAGTTTACCTTTTTATAAAAAAAACAGATTTAAAAAAAAACAGTTTTCAGTTTTATAAAAAACAGATTTAAAAAAAACAGTTTACAGTTTTATAAAAAACAGAATTTAAAAAAACAGTTTTCAGTTAAAAAAAACAGTTTTCAGTTTTTAAAAAAACAGAATTTAAAAAAACAGTTTTCAGTTAAAAAAAAACAGTTTTCAGTTTTTAAAAAAACAGAATTTAAAAAAACAGAATTTATAATTAAAAAAACAAAAAATTAAAAAATTAGTGAGTGATGGAATTTGTACAAGTGATGACCATTTCCAGCAAAAAAGGGTGTGAGTGATGGAAATAATGCTTGATGATATGGCAGAACCTGATTGGATGTTGTCAGTGATGGAATTGAGTGTGAGTTATCCCACCCCTACCCCCCTTAACCTATCCTGATTCACGATCCGTTAACCGCTTCTTTTAAACTTCCCCACTCATTTCCTTATTTCCTCCTGTAATCGAATTTCCGAAAATTTTTATTTTTTTAATGAAATTTACTAAAGTTGGAGTATGTTATTTGTTTTGTTATTTAATTTATATCCTGCTAAAATCGCCAAGTTGATGGAACATGTCAAATCTCTTGACTATTTATAAAATAGATCTTCATGTAATTAATTTCTCTTTGTAATGGTTATATGTCTGTGTTGGCTTTAGTGTCTTGCTAGTTGGTCATTTTTTAATGTAAATAAACATTTCAAAAAAAAAAAAATTTAATAATATTAATAATAAAAAAATTGATATCCTGTGATTGCGTTCATAATTCTTTATTTATTTGATACTTGTTAATACCTATTTCTTAACATTTGCTTATTTAATAAGCTTTTATTAGTTTGGAACATCATGCGTTTCAATGTCTCTATTTTATTATAACCATTACTAGGTTATCACCCGGGACTGCTTCCCGGGTTGTTTATTTTTATCAGTTAATAATGATGGTTTTTAATTAAAATGTAACATATTATTTCAATAAACTTCTACACACGAAATTGATTAATTGTTGGTACAATAATAAATTAAAAAATGTCTTCATATATGTTAACAAATAACAATAACAACGTAAGTAAATGGGCTCCTACTCATTATAGCATAATCCACCCTCTCTCCTTGTCCATAAATGCCCAAATTCCACTGCTATTATCCTCTTCAATTCCCTGTCACCAACAATGAATCCAAACAAATATAATATTTGGATATTATTTGATCAAATGTTGACCCAAAATCATTAACAAAGGGTTTGTTGGGTACATTTCTTTTTTTAGGAAGCTTCAAATATGTCTGCAGGTGGTTGTTTTAAGGTTCCATGTTCAAAAAACTGTATCAAATTAACAGTTATTTCACGAATCAAATACGAAATACAATGATTATTAAAACTATCAAGGTACTAATTAAGAACAAAAGATTGAAATAATAAAAAAAAAACTACATATTAAATACACAAAACATTGTCGTAAGATACCTAAGAGGGAAATACAAAATAGGTATAGGAAATCAAAACTGTGAATGAAGATGACTGTTTTGAACATCTATATATAATAAAAACATAGGAGACTTATTTTAAGAAATTATAAAAATATTATATGCGAACGATAATTCCTCAAATTTACCAAAAAATAAGAATTATGATAAAGATTTTCGTTTACTTTTAAATAAATACGTAAATGTAACTTTTAAATTTTAAATTTTGAATCTATTATAACATAACCGGATAGACCAAAAATAAATGATAATTACAGGAGAAAGATAATTCTTAAATTTACATAAATAATCATTCGAATATGTTAATGATTTGAATTTAAATTTAAAATTTAAATAAGTACTTTTAAAATGTATGACATTAATTAATAAAAGTATGTAAGTTTTGACATTTGAATATTGATCTAATGTAAGATAATTTGATTGACCAAAATATGTATATAATATAACTAATACATACCTACCATACGTCTATTATATATAAATACTGCATTTCTCATTTTGATTGATACCATTACGCTTCAACAAATTCTTCTGCAACTGATTAGCAATATACGTAAAGCCATTTCCATGCTTCTGACACGATCATCTTCATGGACATGACAATTAGAGAAACCATCGCAACAGGAGCAGGAAGAAGCTTCAGAAAAACAAATATCACATAGTTAAAAACGAATCATAAATGTTTGACAAAAGAGTAAAAAAATCAGGTCTAAACATGACTTACAAAAGGTTGATCATACTCCGAATCAAACTTAAATGGGTAGTACTTAGGATCAGTTTTAAGATTGTCCAAACATCCATCAGTAACGCTTTGTTCATCATTGTTCATCATCATCGAATGAGTCAACACTATGAGAACCATTATGTAAAGGCTCAACAATACCGCAAGTACAATCCACGTCATCAACAAAGCCTTTATCTCTCTCGGACAAATGAACTAACATAGGATTTACATTAGGTGGTACATCAGACTGAACTTGTCCGACATCATCAGACAGTTACAAAACTCATATGGTATGTCCAGTACAACAAAATGAACTTAGAGTGATATTAGAATCATAAACATCACAAATAAACAAATGCCTATAAATTATCTGTTAGTATAATAAACTTACTAATATCTTGGAAGTAAAAGACATAAGGACTTTATAAAAAAACATTTTCAGACAAAGGGAATGGATATAAACCTGCAGATAAGTAAAAAAGTATAATCAGACATAGAAATTCAAGGCAAATCCGATGACGAATAACATGTAAATAAATAGAAATCAATACAAATGATGTAAGGACTCCAAAACGAAGAACATACAAACAAATGGAAATCATTAAAAATTCTAAAAAAAATAATCAGACATACATATTCAGAAAGACATTAAAAACCAAAAAAAAAATAAAAACTATGATCAACAATTACAATCCCTAAATCAGAAAGACAATCAAGAGAAAATAAGAAACCCTAATTTCAACAACGCAAAAACCTTAATAATCTGAATAGAGGATCAATAACAAATATTAGCAATCAAAGATTTAGAGTTTTACCTGTCTTATATCGGATATTCCGTTCTACGTCGCCGATGATAAAAACATTGAAGACAGTGATGGAGGAGGAGGCGTCAAGAGAAAATAAGAAACCCTAATTTCAACAACACAAAAACCTTAAGAATCGGAACAGAGGATAAATAAGAAAGATTAGCAATCAAAGATTTAAACTTTTACCTGTATTATATCAGATCTTGACTTGTATATCGCCGTTGATAAAAAGATTGAAGACAGTCAAGAAAAAATAAGAAACCCTAATTTCAACAACAGAAAAACCTTAATAATCAGAACAGAGGATCAATAACAAATATTAGCAATCGAAGATTTAGAGTTTTACTTGTATTAAATGGGATCTTCCGTTGTATATCGCCGATGATAAAAACATTGAAGACAGTGAAGAAGGAGGAGGCGTCAACAGAAAAAAAGAAACCATAATTTCAACAACCCAAAAACCTTAAGAATTAAATCAAAACAGAGGATAAATAAGAAAGATTAGCAATCGAAGATTTAACCTTTTACCTGTATTATATCGGATCTTGACTCGTATATCGCCGTTGATAAAAAGATTGAAGACAATGGCGGAGGCAGATGGCAATACCACAGAGAAGATAGGGTTAGCAAAGGTTGTTGGCGATGACTGAAATGAAGAAAGCAAAGAATAATTTTTTTATAAAATATATGTACCGATCCGAATAAGTGGATCCGGATGGAAACGGGGCTTCATGATATGTGAAAAAAATACCCATCCAGTTTCCCGCCAAAACCACATCTAAGAAGCCCTAATATTGCGCCATGTGTCCCAAATTTTATTCGTTTATTATATATAATAGATAATAGATAATAGATTAGCATCATAAGAAATCCTTCAGTTTTATTACACATTAGAAATCTTAAATTCTTCAACCAGGGATTTTGTTTGTGTTAAATTGTTGTGATAGCCAACTTTCTTATAGGTATAATCGTCCAGAAAAAATATAACATCACTCAAATTTTGAATTAAAAATAGGTATAAATGTTTTCCATTGTGTCACGTACTTAGGTCCACCCGAGTACATCGTCGAGTACGTATTTGTTTATAATTCACAAAGTTTCGATAATAGTACATATCAACTTTTTACATGCATGATGTTCAGATTTGGATATAGGTTTAAAGAATTATTTCGCATATAGGTTCAAAAAATTATTTTCAGTGGAAGCCAACATGTACAAAACTCTTTCAAAATCCTCCACTAATGATCCGGGTGCATGTGGTTTAAGAAATCGAAGTAAAACAACCATAAAGTGTTCCAAGATAAATAACCTTTGAAGTGTGTTCTTACATGAGTTTGGTTACATGCAGTGGCGGATCTAGGATTTTTTTTTAATGTGGTCCATCTTTTTCGGTGTTCAAAATTTTCATAACAAAACATTAAAATTTTTGGGTCGGTCCTTGTTTGGGTCGGGTCAAAGTGAGGGCTGAACTAGATTTAAAAAAAAAATAGAAAAACGGGCTATACAAGGATTGAACCCATGACCTCTTGTTAGTAAAAAGGGAGACTTACCACTACACCAACTTTCCTTTTCACTATATGTGATCACCTAATTGTATTTATGGGGTCCTTTTACAATTTAATATACCGAATCTGCTAATTTTTTTAAAAACATTGGGGTCCGGAGACCTTGACCCACTCTATGTGGGTCCGCCCCTGGTTACATGTATCACACCCAGGGGCAAACCCATGTTAACGGCTGGGTGGGTGGGCATACCTTTTGAAAAAAAAATTAGTGTATTTTTAAGGTAAAAAATCCGATCGCAATCCTTGAAAATATGATTGAACCACTCATCTGTACCATCTGAAAATAATTCATGGCCAATGAATTCATATCAAACAAAACTTGAATTCAAGTGGTTGTAGCCTCCATCCCAAGAATCAAGAGTGTAAGAAAACAAGAAGACTCATTATTCTTACTATTTGTAATTGCAAGTATAAACGAGTATAATAGTTCAATATATGCATAGCTTCTACAAAAAGAGAGCTTCTAGGTGTTCTAATGACGCCAACAAGCACCAAGGTAAGCTAGGATATAAGACCTTACTACCTAAGAATATTCAAGCACGTACAAAAATACTTGAAAATCTTTTATTTTGCACTTTTCCAAACAAGAATATTGCTTCGTTTCTTTCAATATGATGCAATCTTAAATAAATGGTATACAATGTTTTTTTTCTTTTAAAAGTCAACGAATCCTTCAAATGGGTTACTTGCGAAATTCACCGTATCGGGATACACTCGTCTCCGAACCGGGGAAAACCCTTATCTAGGGCTGAAGCCTGCGAACACTCGCCCTAAGGCATGACAGTGTGATGAGGTAAAACCCGCTCAGTTCAAGAATCGAAAGTAAGATAGAGAGCCCTCCCATCTCCTAGTTGTTTAATCTTGCAATTCTAACTTTTCTAAATGCTATTTATGTTACCCAATGTAATTTTTACACATTTTGAAGCTAATAGGTGGAATTCCCCGCACCTTGCAACGGAAATTTGGTCGGTATTGTTCGATTTGGTTGGTTACGGTATCAGCACCTCGTATAGCAACTGAAACAGAAAATCTAAAGAAATTGTGATATACCTAAAAGATATCGACACGTGTCTCATATCGAGTATTCGGGATATAAGTTATCAATATATATTTTTTCGTATAAAGCATATAGGTTGGTGATGTTTAAATCACATTCTAAACATGTAATTAGTAGATGTCTTGTTCAATGTGTGACCATATGACCATATACTATTAGTAATGTTATATATGTTGTGTGTTTTACACATAAATCCAACATATGTGTGCATTATACCATATTAGTAGGTCATATGACTAAATCTAGTGTGCATCCATTACTTAAACATACATCATATTAGTATTATAATTCTTAAGGTAAATATCAAATACAAATGGGTTTAACATTAAGAAGTGAAAGGAAGTTTATTTATTTATTTATTGAATTTTTTCGATCTTGTAACACCCTTGTTATTATTTTAAGGTTTTCGTATAGTTTACGGAAATGAACATGTAATTATAATTACATGTACTTTGAATAATACGGTTAATTTAAATCTTTTACAAATGAAGGTTTATATACATCGTAATGAATTTGAGTTCGTCGTTTAAAAGTTACGACGAAATATCAAATGGAAGCTTTTAACTTTATCGTGTTCGGTTCCACATCGAGCTTGATCTTCATCCGGCCACTCTTGACATTCACCTATGATCAAAACCAACTTAAAAGTTAGTTTTGATAGTTAAATAATAAGTTTAAACAAGTTACATGGATCAAACAAACAAAATTTAACAATTTTCAGATTCAGGGGGGCCTAGACGCCCCACCTAGCCCCCTTTTTGACAGCAAGTTCTTATTATGTTGCTGCATATTCCCAGCATAACCCGATTTCACGGAAACGAGCATAACTCTCTCGTTTTTAATCCGTTTTACCCGATTCTTTTTCCTACGCGTCCGTAATTCAATTCTCCATCTTATGGAGTTAAAATCTGACATCCGGATTAACAAAATTTCAGACTTTTAAGTCTTCGGCTTACTACCCTTTTTACCAAATACTGACCCGTTCATGATTTTATCACACCAACATGTTTGTTTGATCTTTAAACTCATGAAATTCATTATTTCAATATCTCCTATCATATTAATCTCAATCATGGTTTTCTTACATAATAAAATCCCGTTTACGCTTAAATGCTTATTTTGACCCATTAAGGGTATTTACGCATTTTAGTCTAGAACTTGTGCTTTTCTTTTGACGCTACAAAAATTCCATGTCTAATTAACTACAAATATTCCACCACAACTATTTTGTTGTGGATTTAACATATGAACCCCTTTTTCCCAACTTTACCAATCGGTTGGTCATTTTTCGCAATTGACTATTTCTAGGCGTTCGACCCACAAATGTTTTTTTCTAGAACTTTTATACACATCTAAGGGTTACAAACTCATAATATAAGTTTCTAAACAACCTCTAAGGGTCGTTTACACTGTTTACCTATTAAGGGCTCTTTGGTCACATTTAATCCTTCATTTTTGCAATGAAGGATTTCGGCTAGATATTTGACCTTCTTTGCACTTTTAACTATAAGTCCACATATGCGTACCTGGCTCGGGTCATAGCATTGACCCGTTTACATACCTCTTGCTTTAAATTTTCTAATTAAAGCAACACAACACATGTTATTTCCTGTAATCACAAAACTCAACAAGTAGTCGTCAATTATTAATGTCAAATGGTATTAACACACCATTTGACCCGTTTAGTCGACATGACCATTTATCAACGTATGATGGTATATTAATTTCATCATGCTCCTTGAACCAATTTCGGTTCGCGCGCGTGAGTTTTACTACATAAAAGACATTTTCTTAATGTGTCCGACCCGTTATAACTTTTACCAAATGGTGTCTTTATTTTTTTGATATCACTATTATTTTAACTATTAATTTGACCAATTTGGTTGTCGAGTGAATTCCATCACCTCATTGACATACCAACTCAACCATTTTCGCTATATCAACTTTAAACATATTTTAACTAAGCTTGTCTGTATAAATGTAACGAGACGACAAGTCGCGTACCTTTAAAGCGTTCCCTTCAAGCGCATGTCCACTCCGGTTTGCCGCTTGAAAACTCGACTCCTTTGTCTATAGAGTTCAATCAACGATGTGTTTAGAACTCCATTCATGACGTATAAAGCATATTTCACAATGTTATTCGAATATGCGTTTTTATTCGAAACTTAACATCTTAGCTTTCTCTTAGCCGTTTTAACAAACACCTTATGGGCAGAAATTTACATGATTCATTATCAAGTTCATAACTTGTCATATAGCCAAATTTAACATCAATCGGTCTATTTTATATAAAGGTTAACATCAATAAATCAGAAATCGCTTCATAAATATCAAATTACACTAGAACAACATTTGAAATCCTAGTGTTCATCAAGTTCACAACAACCCACTAATCACCTTCAATGGTGTTCCTGAAATTTACTACAATTAGGCATGATTTCATCATATACTTGTCTAGGGTTTACTCCTAGACACTATATTGTTCCTATTCCATCCAATTAACAAACATGCATCATCAAATTTCTGATTTCCCAAATTCATGAGAATTTCAAGTAGAGGATTTTTATGAATTTTCATGTACCTTATGATCTCCTTTCAATGGGGATCACTAATCCGGGTTCGGATTTCGTTTTAGGGTTGATCTTGACCTTCAATTTGTGGATTTAAACAAGAACTAGGGTTGGAGTTCTTTCCCTTGGTCGCCCCTGGCTTCTGGTCGAATTCAGACACTCACAATTGTGAGTGTTTGAGTTTTTTTTTATTTATTTTTATTGATATTAGTTTCAAGTTAAACACTTTTGGTCCCTCTAGTTTCTTTTGATCAAATGAAGCTATATCTCACCATTAGTCACTTAATCACATGCTACTAACTAGGTTAATTACTCCTAGTTACTTTAACGGGTTCGGGAAATTATAACCCGTTATGTTTTAAGTCCCGTTAATTTGGCCTTTTTATATACTTTGGTTTCTCAAAGTATTTATTCCCCTTTTTAATTAATATTAGGTTTATTTATTTGAGTCCTAATATTTATCGAGTTAATTTTTACCACTAACGGTATTTTACCCGTCTTTACTATTAACGTGGTTTGATTACCAAACCCGTTTTTGGGATGTTACAAGTCTACCCCCCTTAAAGAGGTTTCGTCCCCGAAACCTTATTTACGTAGTTCATTGGTTTAATCAAACGAACCTAGTTTCGTTTTCAAGGCTCCCGCTTCCTTTGGTCAAAAGTTTTCATGTATACTGACGCGTACGTCTTTCATGTGTAAGGCCTCGCGGGCCGTTACTTACAGCTTATAACCCTTTATCTTTATTGACTGAGTTGTCACTTGACCACTTAGTCTCGTTAGTCTTTTAATAGGTCTATCCCGCGCTTGTGTTATATTAACAAGCGCTTGTATTTGTTATGACGCTTTCTTAACTTTGAATAGTTTTACCGGCTAGACTAATTAGTCGCCGTCACTTCATACCCCGTAACTCACGTTACAACGTGATCATTTTCTATATTTCTTTTCTTGTCCATGAGCGTGTCACGTCACGTTTAAGTTTAATTCAACGTTTCTTTATCATACTTCTTCTTTTCGAATGTATCGTCTCGCACTTATCGATGTTAAAACCCATACTCTTTGATATTTGTTATTTCCGAATTCGCCTTATAGTATTCATATTTGTTAAAACGTTATTTCTTACTAAAACTGAATTTTTAGTTTAACGTTTTTCTCTTTAACTATGTCAATTACTCATATCAAGGAAATTGAGAACCCATAATTTATTGTTTTCCGTTCTCGTTTTACGCGGGGATTCGTAACAAGTTCCCTCACCTTACACTATTGACCCGTAGGTTCCTTCACTTAACCTCATAGGCTATTTCCTTAAGCTTTCACCTCTTTAAGGCGAGGCCCTTATGATCCCTTTGCTTCAATTCATGACCCGTGGGTCATTTTGGCCCCGTAGACCGTTACACTAATTAATATCCCGTAGGTTATGATGATCCCGTAGATCATCTTTTATTCAAGTCTTTATTCAAATGTATATACGTTTATATACGCATATGGCGTTAAGGCACCCCTTTTTATGTTTAGAATTATTCACCTTTACTTTTTAGATTTCGTTTGACCTTGACCGTAGTCTAAGGCTACATTGTTTTCTTTCGATTATCTTTCCGACTTCTTGACTTCTAACGTCAATTACACGTCAGTTTGCCCTACACTTACCGTTACCCGGTTCTTACCTATACTTCTTTACGTCCCATTACCCGGGTTCTTTTATTTTAATGTTTTTAACGCCTATAACCCCTTTACATAGGTTTATTAATATTTCACACTTTTATTTATTCGATTCGCGCTTACTTACTTTAGCAAGTGTCATTCTTTATTAAATTTGTTTGACTTGTTCGTGTGAAAATTCATCACTTATGAATGTCAAACTTCAGTCTTTGTTAAACCCGTTCAGCTTTGAAATAGTTGAACGTAATTTATCAAAATTTCTATTTGTAGTATCTTATCGTCCTTTAGTCATGATCCAAAACCCGAGTCTTTTTGACTTTCCATACGCGTTCCTGTTTCTCAGTCTACGCATGCGTTTAATTCCTTACCCATCAACCGGGTGTTTTACCGAAATCGTTATCATTGCACCCCTTCCGGTATGCATTAAGACTTCATTTCGATTTACTTGGTCATCTTAGCGAAATCCGTCGCTTTTATTCGACCATGTCTTTTATTCTTTACGTGACCACCATTGGCGGCCTTATTAATTATGAGTGACGATTATCATCGTTATCCTTGCTTTACTACGACTAAAGTTAACAACCTTGATTATCTTTTTCGTGTGGGCAACACCTTTGTTTTTATGACCCGGCGGATCATCTATACTTTAGTTTTACTTGCCCATATTGTTCACCATGGCCCTTTCGTCCAAGATGACTTATTTTCGTGAATTTTCTTTTGATCATTCATTTATATCATCATTTACATTAATCCTTGTCCCTTCTCTCGGGCTCATTATCCTAATGTAATACGCTTCCGTCACCCGGTTGTGCGTTTACATTATTATCAACTATTTTGTTCATTTGTTTCATTTGGGTACTTTTTAATTTGTCCCATTCACCCCGTCCTTACTACATCGGATGTAAATGTGTCCGCTATAAGAAGTTCATGGTATCATATGCCACTACTTACTTGGCCAGAGTAAGCGATTAACACATGACACGCATGACCTTTTTATAGTTTTCACATCACGCCCTATGTAAGTAATGCCTCTATTTGTTTCTCTTGGAAACAATATCCCGAATACATTTTCTATTCGGTTTTCCAAGTTTCTAATTTACATATGCAACAATCATTCTCTACATGTTTGTTGCATATTGCTATTTGTGCGTTTACATTTAAAAGCATGCACCTGGTAATGTTTGCCCCGACGGGCGTTCCTTGCCATTAACCTTGTTCGCGGTCGTTACGCGATTTAGTCCTTGGTGAGCATGCTCCTCTTGTCATACTTCGGACCGTTCCTCTATCATATCCGTAATTTGTTCAACCCTCGTCATCTTCAAATGCGAGTTTCCTCCAATTAAAACATTCATAAAAGTTAGTAATGTCAACTTTACTAAATGCCCGTATCATAATACAAGGCTTTTCTACTATACGTGTTAACGCACGTAATTTTGTTAACTATATCTATTATTTAATTGAGGTATCGTATATTACACGATAACCCTATGTGTTGTTTACAACACTTTAACATGCTAAACCATTAAAATACACGTACTTACCGGATTTGCGATCAAGCCTCGAACCGAACACACTTTACTTTTTAACCATGAGCTCTGATTACCAACTTGTAACACCCTTGTTATTATTTTAAGGTTTTCGTATAGTTTACGGAAATGAACATGTAATTATAATTACATGTACTTTGAATAATACGGTTAATTTAAATCTTTTACAAATGAAGGTTTATATACATCGTAATGAATTTGAGTTCGTCGTTTAAAAGTTACGACGAAATATCAAACGGAAGCTTTTAACTTTATCGTGTTCGGTTCCACATCGAGCTTGATCTTCATCCGGGCACTCTTGACATTCGCCTATGATCAAAACTAACTTAAAAGTTAGTTTTGATAGTTAAATAATAAGTTAAACAAGTTACATGGATCAAACAAACAAAATTTAACAATTTTCGGATTCAGGGGGGGCTAGACGCCCCACCTAGCCCCCTTTTTGACAGCAAGTTCTTATTATGTTGTTGCATATTCCCAGCATAACCCGATTTCATGGAAACAAGCATAACTCTCTCGTTTTTAATCCGTTTTACCCGATTCTTTTTCCTACGCGTCCGTAATTCAATTCTCCATCTTATGGAGTTAAAATCTGACATCCTGATTAACAAAATTTCAGACTTTTAAGTCTTCGGCTTACTACCCTTTTTACCAAATTTTGACCCGTTCATGATTTTATCACACCAACATGTTTGTTTGATCTTTAAACTCATAAAATTCATTATTTCAATATCTCCTATCATATTAATCTCAAATCACGGTTTTCTTACATAATAAAATCCTGTTTACGCTTAAATGCTTATTTTGACCCGTTAAGGGTATTTACGCATTTTAGTCTAGAACTTGTGCTTTTCTTTTGACGCTACAAAAATTCCATGTCTAATTAACTACAAATATTCCACCACAACTATTTTGTGGTGGATTTAACATATGAACCCCTTTTCCCAATTTTACCCATCGGTTGGTCATTTTTCGCAATTGACTATTTCTAGGCGTTCGACCCACAAATGTTTTTGCCTAGAACTTTTATACACATCTAAGGGTTACAAACTCATAATATAAGTTTCTAAACAACCTCTAAGGGTCATTTACACTGTTTTCCTATTAAGGGCTCTTTGGTCACATTTAATCCTTCATTTTTGCAATGAAGGATTTCGGCTAGATATTTGACCTTCTTTGCACTTTTAACTATAAGTCCACATATGCGTACCTGGCTCGGGTCATAGCATTGACCCGTTTACATACCTCTTGCTTTAAATTTTCTAATTAAAGCAACGCAACACATGTTATTTCCTGTAATCACAAAACTCAACAAGTAGTCGTCAATTATTAATGTCAAATGGTATTAACACACCATTTGACCCGTTTAGCCGACATGACCATTTATCAACGTATGATGGTATATTAATTTCATCATGCTCCTTGAACCAATTCCGGTTCGCGCCGTGAGTTTTACTACATAAAAGACATTTTCTTAATGTGTCCGACCCGTTATAACTTTTACCAAATGGTGTCTTTATTTTTTTTTGTTATCACTATTATTTTAACTATTAATTTGACCCATTTGGTTGTCGAGTGAATTCCATCACCTCATTGACATACCAACTCAACCATTTTCGCTATATCAAATTTAAACATATTTTAACTAAGCTTGTCTGTATAAATGTAACGAGACGACAAGTCGCGTACCTTTAAAGTGTTCCATTCAAGCGCATGTCCACTCTGGTTTGTCCGCTTGAAAACTCGACTCCTTTGTCTATAGAGTTCAATCAACGATGTGTTTAGAACTCCATTCATGACGTATAAAGCATATTTCACAATGTTATTCGAATATGCGTTTTTATTCGAAACTTAACATCTTAGCTTTCTCTTAGCCGTTTTAACAAACACCTTATGGGCAGAAATTTACATGATTCATTATCAAGTTCATAACTTGTCATATAGCCAAATTTAACATCAATCGGTCTATTTTATATAAAGGTTAACATCAATAAATCAGAAATCGCTTCATAAATATCAAATTACACTAGAACAACATTTGAAATCCTAGTGTTCATCAAGTTCACAACAACCCACTAATCACCTTCAATGGTGTTCCTGAAATTTACTACAATTAGGCATGATTTCATCATATACTTGTCTAGGGTTTACTCCTAGACACTATATTGTTCCTATTCCATCCAATTAACAAACATGCATCATCAAATTTCTGATTTCCCAAATTCATGAGAATTTCAAGTAGAGGATTTTTATGAATTTTCACGTACCTTATGATCTCCTTTCAATGGGGATCACTAATCCGGGTTCGGATTTCGTTTTAGGGTTGATCTTGACCTTCAATTTGTGGATTTAAACAAGAACTAGGGTTGGAGTTCTTTCCCTTGGTCGCCCCTGGCTTCTGGTCGAATTCAGACACTCACAATTGTGAGTGTTTGAGTTTTTTTTTTTTTTATTGATATTAGTTTCAAGTTAAACACTTTTGGTCCCTCTAGTTTCTTTTGATCAAATGAAGCTATATCTCACCATTAGTCACTTAATCACATGCTACTAACTAGGTTAATTACTCCTAGTTACTTTAACGGTTTCGGGAAATTCTAACCCGTTATGTTTTAAGTCCCGTTAATTTGGCCTTTTTATATACTTTGTTTTCTCAAAGTATTTATTCCCCCTTTTAATTAATATTAGGTTTATTTATTTGAGTCCTAATATTTATCGGGTTAATTTTTACCACTAACGGTATTTTACCCGTCTTTACTATTAACGTGGTTTGATTACCAAACCCGTTTTTGGGATGTTACAGATCTAGTTAAGCAATGATGTTTAGTTGATTTTTTAAATTTTTTTCGATCTACTTAAGCAATGATGTATAGTTGAAAAATGGCAAAAAAAGTAATAAATAAAAGAGTGAATTTCAAGAATTGTCCTTTATCTTTATACCCAATTTCAGGCGATGTCCGTTACCTTTAAAATTGATGAATTTTATACTTTATGTTTCCAAATGCTATACGGTTTGTCCTTTTGGCCTAACCCAGTTAGTTTTTTTACACATGGGAGCAATTTTATCATTTTACTTTGCATGGACTAATTATGCAAATAACTTAAAAATGATGATCGATGATTACTTTACTGAATGAAGTTAACATCTCCCACTATAGATCACAATCATCACATGTCAACAAATTCAATCTCAAGGTAAAAAGGAAAAGGCTTCAGGTCTTGTGCAGGAGGTCAGAACCAAAGACACTTTAGCCAAAAGTCCATCCCAAATCCTACATACAATAAGTCCTTTTCACTTTTCAATAAGCTAGAATTTCTTGCTTATTGACTTATTGACTTATCCGCCGGAGGTTAAGATTTTATATCATCATCTCCAACCAAGCCCCATACAAAATAAATTTTAAATAAATCACACAAAAGACTGCATTTATAAAAGGAAAATAGAGGTTGATCTGTTACTTGATAGACGCAGGTCTTTCAGTTCAAAATTATATATATTTATGGAACCCATTAAGTCTAACCACCACTCAAGTCAATATCCACCGTTGGATCATGCTGAGATGAAATCTCAGCCGTTTAAACTCTCAAAAATAACCGCTCTAATGACGGTTACAGGAGGTTATGGTTGGTTTTTGCAACTGGTGGTTACCTCCACCTTTTGCTGCCCACTATCTCCACTCTACGACTCAACCGCCTAAAATATTACCTTTAACCATTTTGGATTCTCTCTCCTCTTCTGATACGGTTTCGTAATTTCTGCCAAAACTCACGCAAGTTAGAATACCTGTTCCCTCCATCTTTGTTCATCAAGGTCATGGTAACTGTTCCCTCCAGATGGTTTCTTCCCCCATTATAAACCCCCCACCACTTCCACTACTATCGTCCTCCATTCAGCCTTTTCATCCATGGTCAAAGTATTCTAGGGTATTTGATTTCTCTGGATTCCCTTCTACAATTTGCGGTATATATACACAAATCCTAGAAAGTTTAATCTCTTCTCTCACTCTTCTCAAGATGCTTGAACATGGTAATTGCCGGTTCGGGTTTTTGATTTGCTAAAATGTTTGTTTCCGCTATATGTTGTATAATCTAGGTAAATTGTGGTGTTAATGAACGGAATTAGGGTTTAATATATGGTTTTCTATTGTTGTGTAGTGAGAACGGGATTGCCTATGAAAGTTATGTGATTGACTCTGCAATTTGATATGTCTGTTTCACAAAACCAGGTAACAATTGAGCCCTCTCTTCGGTTCTTTGATTCCGTAAGCAATACTAACATCATACATGTTAGGGGTCATTTTCTTTGCATACATATCCTGACCAATATCCTGCCTTTGTTTGTTTATTTGTGACCAGGATGCTGGAAGAGGATATTGCTAACATCTTGGGCGATATCCTGAGGTTTATTGAATTAACCACGTGCAGATTAAAGGCTGAGACTTGCTAACGGTCAAATGGACTTCTTCTCCTCAAGACTCGGGCGGATTTGTTGAAGGAGAGACGTTGAGCCCGAAAGACCAGTTCTACAACGTTCGATGAAGGAATATTCGGTGGATCCCGGAAGTTTAGGATAGTTTGTTATTTTATCTTTACTATAAATAGATGGGGGCGGATCAGTTTAACACACACAATTTTTCACTAACACTCTCGAACACTTTCACTCTCTAGCTCATTGCAAACACCACACTTGTATTCAAATTTCATTGTAACACGTAGTCGATCCGCACCACATCATGCACTCTATCCTGACGTTTGAAGTAATAAGAAGAACAAGGCAGCTGCGATTGTCAGCTCCCGAGGTTTTATGCCGGCGATCTAGATTGATCAAGGGCTTTCCTCGTACATCTCGTGTCGTTTACTTTACTTTTGCTCATTGTTTGATCATAGATACAGCTCAATATCCTGAGCCGTATCCTGAATACTGATTTTCTAAATAACTAAACAAGCATATTTTACACACACATTTCTAGCACACTACCTCACTTAACTAATTTGATCACTAAATTGCTTAGGTAATTTTTGACCAAAACAATTTGGCGCCCACCGTGGGGCAAGTGGTGCTCTCTTTACTAAAAATTTTTGTGAAATCGCTAATCGGCTTTCTATTTTCAAAACTTTTTGCCACATTGTCCATAATGGCCTCAAGATCAAACATGAGTTCCTCTACTGTGTCTGCTATGACTTCTGCTACTACTGGTTCGGTGCTTCCACCACCTCCTCCAAGGATGCCAGCCTCTTCACGACCTCAGGATATCATCCCTACTCGCAGTGTTCAGGAGTCTGCTCCTGTTATAGCTTCTAATGATGAAATTCTCACTTTATTTGGAAGTGTGCAGGAACAAATGAGGCAACAACAGGAAACAAACCAAATGCTTTTAAGGGAAATACAACTCCTGAAGTCTGGCCCGAGCAGATCTGCTGAGGATAATGTCACTCCATTGCATCCCAGAACGTTGAACTTTAGTTCAGCTGTGTATACTGAGGATAACAGGGGGAATATTGTGCCCAGCCTTCCTCAGAATCATACTCCTGAAATACCCTCCTCGGTCAGGATGTCAACCATGAGGAGCTCAGGATATGCTTCAGGATATGGGCAAAATCCTCCAACGGGTAACGTGTCAAATAATAATAATACTCATGCTACTAACAATAGTGGATCTTTGCAGGATACAGGTGTGACATCAGCACTTACTAGGGAACTTCAAAAGTTGAAGGACATGATATCTAGTGTACCTGGGGTGGTCCAGCCGATCCCGGAAGTGTCCCAAGACAGCCACAAGATATCTCGTTTTGCATATCCTATCTGTGATGCTGAGATCCCAAAGAGATTCCAAACCCCCAACATGAAGCTTTATGATGGGACTACGGATCCTGAAGAGCATATTGCTTAGTATAGGGAAAGAATGGAGATTAACCCTATCCCTCCGGAGCTCAAGGAAGCATGTTTGTGCAAGGGATTTGGTTCTACTCTAACAGGATCAGCCTTAAAATGGCTGTTAAACGTTCCTCCTCACTCAATTACTTCGTTTGCTCATTTGGTTAATTTATTTAACAGTCAATTTTCTTGCAGTCGGAGTTTTGAAAAGCTAACCAGTGATCTTTACAGGATAACTCAAGGGCCTCAGGAATCCTTGAGGGATTATGTGAACAAATTCAGTCGAGAATCCTTGGATATCCCACATCTTGATGTTGCAACAGCTGTGCAAGCTTTTAAGATGGGATTACAAAAGGATTCTCAGTTTTATCAGGATCTTGTAATGAATCCCTGCAGGAATCTAGACGAAGCTCGTAACAGGGCTTTGAGATATATCCGTCTGGAAGATGATAAGAAGATGCAAGAAAGGATGAACTCATCTAACACTTATGAGTCAACTAACAGGAAGTCAGAATCCTCATTCAAGTCATATCGGTCTAAGCCATATGGTAGAAATGAAAACAAGAGAGTGAATGCTGTCGAAGATGAGGATCCTGAAGAGTATCCTGAGTTGTCTGAATACTGCTTTTCTGTTAACATTCCTGAATTGATGTATGCCATGCAGGGTCTAGGAGACAAGGCTAGGTGGCCTCGGAAGAATCCACAAAAGTCTGACTGGAAAGATAAGTCAAAATGGTGTGCTTTCCACGAAGATTTCGGACACGTAACTGAGGATTGCATTGCTCTAAGGAAAGAAATAAGCTATCTTCTAAGCAAGGGATATCTGAAAGATCTCTTAGGAAGAAAGAAGAATAAGGGTCAGGATACTGAGAAGGATCCTGAACGAGCAGAATCACCTCCTGCGGATGCCAAGATAATCAACTTCATTTCGGGAGGATCCGACATTTGTGGAACTTCGTATTCGGCAGCAAAGAGACATGCAAAGGAAGCTAAGGCCGAAAGGGGAGACAAACCTGTCAGAATGACTACCCTCACAACTGACAAAGTGATCACTTTTGATGCTGATGACAGGGATACTGTCCAGGATCCTCACCATGATGCTTTGGTAATAACGTTATATGTGGCTAACCATTTTGTACGCAGGATACTGGTTGATAATGGCAGCTCCGTCAACATAATCCAACTAGAAACTCTGAAGAGAATGAATGTATCTCCGATGGATATCACTTCAAAGTCTACCGTGCTTGTTGGGTTCAGTGGAGAGGCTAGAAACACAGTGGGAGAGATAAAGTTGCCAGTATACGTTGAAGGAGTCAACTCGATATAACGTTTCTGTGTGATGGATTCTCTATCCTGCTATAACATCATACTGGGAAGACCGTGGATTCACGATATGAAGGTCGTGCCATCAACATATCACCAATGCATCAAGATACCTACCCCTTGGGGAGTGGTCAAAGTTGATAGTGATCAGCAGGAGGCGAAAGAATGTTACTCATCCTCGATGAAATCCTCAACCAAACCTAGTGCAGCATAGCAATTAAAGACGTGGGCCCAGGATATCGTGAAGGATCCGGAGCAGGATGTGAAGAAAATTATCCTGGACCAGGATAATCCTGATATTTCGGTGCTCGTAGGGACCAATATCCCTCAAGATATTGAAGAACAATTAATTAACTTTTTGAAATGTAGGATGTCTACGTTTGCATGGAAGCATGAGGATATGACAGGCATATCCAAAGATATTATCACTCACAAGCTTGGAATTGATAAATCATTCAAGCCTGTGCAGCAAAAAAGAAGGAAGTTTGCTCCTGAGCGGAACACAATTATCCAGGAGGAAGTTGAGAGACTATTGAAGTCCAGGATGATCAGGGAGGTTAAGTTCCCAAGGTGGCTAGCAAACGTGGTTGTAGTACAGAAGAAAAATGGGAAATGGAGAGTTTGTGTGGACTACACAGACTTGAACAAAGCTTGTCCTAAAGACCCATTTCCTCTTCCCCACATTGATGCAATGGTAGATGCCACTGCCGGGCATGAAATGCTAACCTTCATGGACGCATCTTCAGGATTTCAACAGATCCAAATGGAGCCTTCTGACCAGGAGGATACTGCCTTCATGACACCAACGGGTATTTATTGTTATACAGCTATGCCTTTTGGTTTGAAAAATGCAGGTGCAACATACCAAAGATTGGTAAACATGATGTTCAAAGATAAACTGGGGGACACCATGGAGGTATATATCGATGATATGGTGGTGAAATCTAAAAAGGCTGAGGATCACCTCCAGGATATCAAGGGAGCATTTGATATCCTGGATCGATACAACATGAAGCTGAATCCTGCTAAATGCCATTTCGGAGTGGGGGCAGGAAAGTTTCTTGGATATATGGTGACAAAAAGGGGGATAGAAGCAAGCCCAGAGCAAATCAAAGCTATCCTGGATATAAAATCACCCTCAAATATGAAGGACATTCAAAGATTGACAGGCCGAGTAGCAGCTTTAAACAGGTTTATCTCGAGATCCTCAGAGAAATGCAAAGATTTTTATGATATCCTGAAGAAGAACAAAAAATTCGAATGGGGTGAGAAGCATGAAGCGGCCCTACAGGATTTGAAGCAATATCTCTCAACCGCACCTCTATTAATGAAGCCTGAAAATGGTGAACCACTATCCTTATACCTTGCTATATCAGGAAATGCTGTAAGTGCCGTTCTTATTAAAGACCATGAAGGTCAGCAATATCCTGTTTACTATGTTAGTAAAAGTTTGTTAGATGCTGAAACTAGGTACTCTCATTTAGAAAAATTAATACTAGCATTAGTCATGGCATCAACGAAACTTAGACATTACTTTGAGACACATAGGATTCATGTTAAAACAAATTATCCTGTTAAAAATGTACTTAGGAAGCCAGAAATGTCAGGCAGAATGGCTAAGTGGTCAGTAAAGTTAAGTGCTTATGATTTAGTATATGAACCTAGAAATGCCATAAAATCTCAGGCTTTAGCTGACTTTGTGGCTGACTTTAGTAGTGACATTCAGGACGAGGTAGACCTAGAAGTTCAACAGTTAGGAGAATCCTCAGGATCCTGGACATTATATACTGACGGTGCATCTAATGTAAGAGGAGTAGGATTAGGAATACTACTAAAATCGCCACAGGGGGACATATTACCCCAGGCAATTAGGTGTGAATTTCCTGCTACTAATAATGAAGCAGAGTATGAGACTTTAATTGCAGGATTAGAGTTGGCTAAGAGCAAGAGTATAAAAAATTTGCAAGTATATGTTGACTCTTTGTTAATTACTAACCATTTTAATGGATCCTATGCAGTTAAGGGTGAGAAATTAATCGAATATCTCGATATTCTCAAAAAATTAGCAGGATATTTCGATGTTTTTATACTTGAACAGGTACCAAGGGAGGATAATGCTGAAGTGGATGCCTTAGCAAATTTGGGATCATCGATCAGGATACCTGAAGGGACGCAAATACCAATATTACATGTCTTATATCCTGCAACGAATCCTCAGGATAAAGAAGTAGCTGGTATTCAGGACCCTGGAGCAGAACATCCTGAAGAGGATCCTAAATCCTGGACGGCTCCAATCATGAGATATCTAAAAGAAGGACACATCCCTGGAAATGAGAATCCTAAGGCATTTAGGATGAAGGTATCACGATTCACTATTATAAATAATATTTTGTACAAGAAATCTCTTGCAGGACCGTATTTGAGATGCTTGGAGGATCCTGAAGCCAAAGAAGTACTTCAGGATATACATGAAGGGGATTGTGGTAACCATGCTGGGGGCAGATCGTTATTCTCAAAAGTATTAAGGACAGGATATTATTGGCCAACAATGAGAAAAGATGCCGCAGAATATGTTCGAAGATGTGACGCATGTCAAAGACATAGTAACATACTGCATCAGCCGGCTGAACCATTATATCCTATTGTTTCCCCTTGGCCATTTATGAAGTGGGGTATGGATATAGTGGGAAAGCTACCAAAAGCTCCGGGAGGAAAAGTCTTTATGCTAGCAATGACGGATTATTTCTCTAAGTGGGTTGAAGCAGAAGCATTTGTTCAAGTTAGAGACCAAGAAGTAGTATCCTTCATCAAGAGGAATATCCTGACCAGATTCGGAGTACTAGCCGAGATAATCTGTGACAATGGTTCTCAGTTTATAAGTAAGAGGACTACTGACTTTTGCAAGAGTTGGGGAATCAAAATGATTACGTCTACTCCGGTACATCCTCAAGCAAATGGACAAGCAGAATCCTCAAACAAGATAATTGTCAATAACTTAAAGAAAAGGCTTGGAGGCAAAAAAGGAAGATGGGCAGAAGAATTACCCTTTGTTTTATGGGCCGATAGGACAACGGTAAAGAATGCAACAGGCCAAACCCCGTTTTCCTTGGTGTTTGGAGCAGAAGCAGTGATTCCAACGGAAATGACAATACCTACTGCAAGATCTACCCTAAGTGATCCTGAACAGAATCCTGAAGCCTTGAGTTAGGATTTGGATACTATAGATGAAAAGAGAGATGCAGCAAGGCTAAGGATGGCAGCATATCAACAAAGAATATCCAGAGCATATAACAGGAATATTAGGACCAGAAGATTTAAGGTTGGAGATTGGGTGTTAAGAAAGGCTTTTCAGAATACTACTAATCCTGCCGATGGCAAGTTAGCTCCAAAATGGGAAGGACCATATGAAGTTGAATCAGAAGCAGGGAAAAGGAGCATACAGACTCAAGAATATGGAGGGGGATATGCTACCGAGGTCTTGGAATGCTATACACCTTAAGCTCTATTTCAAGTGAGTTTAGAATTCAATTTCTAACTCAGGTTGGTATGAATTCTATCTTTTTTAAATATGTTTTGGTTTAATTTATTCTTTGAAACCCAATACTAACTTAAGCATCGGAGGGGTGTTAGCCAAGCTAACACCCACCTTAGTTTACAATTGTTTTGCAAGATATGTTTTAGGATATGGCTCCAGGATATGTACTCAGGATAACTCGAAAGATTAGAGGATTGGCCCCCTCTCTCACGCTTAAGGGATACTGATCCCTTCACAGGTTTAAAGGTATTCACCTTTCTTCCGAATTGGGTTTAAACACCCCGCCTGGAGCGCAAGTTATTCAGGGATAGTTCAAGGTGGCGGGACTAGTCCATGTAAAAGTGGCTGACAATTTCGTTACTGTTGGCTATATCCTGAATCCTAAAGGTATATGAGGATTGATCACCCTCTCTCACGAAAGGGTATTTTCATACTCTCTAAGGTTTAAAGGTTTTCACCTTTCTAAGTCTTGGAGTTTATACACTCCCGCCTATAGCGCATGAAAATTTGGGATTTTCCCCAGGATACAAGGGATTTATCTCCAGTACTTCCTTGGGTTTTACCCTTGGGACCTAAAAAATTGCCTATACAATGGAAACTGAAATTCAGAAGATTTCTCAGTGTTTGAAGATATTGTACACAGGGGACATCCCTGCCAAGATGGTGATGTAAAGCTAACAGGATGAGGCTCAGAACTAATGCACTAAGTACCTTGCACAGGGGACACCTTCATTGGAAGAGTTGCAAAGGGATTGAAGTTTGGTAATAGGTTTACACCCTATTTCTGGTATGATCTTTCCTTTGTAAACATCGTCTAAGTTTTTAGTAATATTATTTTAAGTATCCTGATATATTCTCAAAGTCCTTTTCAGGATATTTGATTAGGGTGTTTGAAACTAGTATTAGTTTGGAACTTTGATCATTTAAATATTATCAAAACTTGGTTTTGAAAAGATAGACTGTTTTTCACTTTCTAAAGAAATTTTTACAAAGTTGAAGGAATGTTTGGAAGTTCTATCTAATAAAAGGTTTTTACAGTATATCGCTGAGCATACTGATCAGGATATTTTATAAGATAACGGTATGAAATTTTTTACAAAGCTAAGAGTTACACTAAGTAATGCAAGGCAATAGTGAATAAGTCAAAAGATAGTTATATTATTAACAAGTCAAAAGTTGTGCTTTTGGTTTCACCTCAAACCGAGGCCCATCCGCCAAAAGCACAATTAGTTTTTACCATACTTGTGTAACGGTTGCAGGATATATCTCAAAACAGGACTTGTCCACCTACAACCGTTATCACATTCAAAACAAGTTATACTAATTGATGACCAAGGGCTTCGTCCTAAAACCTAGGACCCATCCACCTTTGGTCATCACATTGTTCTAGTGCAGGAAATGTAAATTGTTCAAAGACAGGAAAAGTAAATTGTTTATGCAACCACAACCATGAAATTTAAAAAGTGGGCTCCGGCCTTGGCACATATATCCATCATCGCCCACTCCGCTGCCTAAGGGGCAGCACCCTCTTGAACAGCAACCTCCTTCCCAGCGTTCGCACCAGCATCAGCCTCAGGATTCTTCTCGGCATCATCACCAGCATTGGCCGCTCCCTCTGTCGCATTAGAAGGCCCTTCACCAGTATGTTTTGCAGGATGAGCAACGGGATGACCTCCGAGGCCCTGTAGTTTCTCCTCCCAAGCCTTTACATTCCAGGAAGGGCATTCAAAACCCAAATCCATGGCCTCATAAGCCATCCTTATCCTGGCTTGGAGAAGAGAAACGACCACGGATGCTTTTAGGCTATCCCGATATGAACTCATATTCTGCTGATATTGGAGAAGGGCGGCATCTAGCTTGGCTTGAGCGTCCTCATTAGCCTTGTGGAAGGCAGCTTGATGTTCCTGAGTCATTGCCTTGTATTTGTCTTCATAATGCTGGGATTTGGCAGCCGCAATGGTTCCTTGGTCAGCTATGGTGGCCACAGCTTTCTCCAGCTTGATCTCCAACATCTTGTTAAGCCCGCAAGCATCTTCATACAAGTGCATAAAACGATCCAGACCCTATCGATAAAGACACAGGTATTGATGTAAAAAGTAAGCAGGATAAGGACTAACATACTTGTGTAGGATATCAAAAAGAAAATTCTACCTGTTTGAGGAACGAGGTGGCTTCGTTGAACCCATGATTCTCGAGAGAGAATGTTTCAGAAGCAGCTGGGGAGTCCGTCTCCTTTCTCTTCTGAGAGCTGGATGCCCGGGTTCTGGATGCCGGAGGGCCTTTGGGAGCAGAAACAGTCTTCTAGGAGGTAGGCTTTGGTGTGGTAGACGACTTTGGCTTGGATTCTTGTTTGATGGGTTCGAGGCTGGAGTAGCAATCCAATTCGTCAAGTTCGAAACCCTCAAGGTTGACGACTGGTACTACACAAGGGAAGATATTCTTAAACTCATCATACTTTTGAAAAATAATTAATATATGCTGAGAATGTGCTTACCAGACATTTCTGAGCTTGATTTCTGGCTTGAATCTGTAAGAGACAGGGAGAAAGTTCTTTCACTAACAGGAAGACGGTAGATTTCCTTGATCTTGGATTCGGATTCTGCACTGGGAGGCACTAAATCTCTGAAATTCGCTGCATAAAAACATCAGGATATAAGTCTGGGATACAGTTTGAAGATATAATTGGGGATATTCCTAAAGCCCTAAGTCCTACCCTTGGTTAACCATCTAACCGGTAGATCGAAACCCTTATCAATAGAGTCTCTTTTTACGAAAAAGAATTTTCGTCGCCATCGATCCTCGTTCTTGGTGGCTTTAAGAACCAGAGGGTTTTTGGTGGTAGAAAACAGAAGAAACCGGTGATTGCCGTGGGATCTCAACCGGTATGCTATAGGGAGGTCTTCAATGAACAGGTTGGGAAAATGACGAGACTTGATTTGATCCAGCACTATCAAGACTCGTGTCACACCCCGATTTCCACGTGTCACCGGTGGGCCCGGTGGGGGAGTTATCGTGACGTCATGGTTGGCAACATAATAGTCAAACAACACAATATATATGAATGCACAGCGGAAGCAAACGGTAAATATTATTACATTCCGAATATAATGTAATATCCAGTATTACAACGGAAAGTAAAGGATCCACATGCGGATCTTTAAACATATCATTTGTTCAACAGACTTTAGACGCCTAGAACTTGCAAGATTCCTTATTAGCGCCCTGAGCTTCCAGCCTATTTCGTCTAGTACCTGTCACTTAGCCTTTTTGGAAAATACGTCAGTTTTCACTGGTAAATACACTCAACTGACTCATTTGAAAAGAGTTTAAGAAAATTGATTTAGATGCACCAGGCACAAAACCTTTTGACACTTTGATTAAAATGCACAGAGGCAAAATTAATCTTTTATAACTTGGGAAAATTATTTGTATATAATCTTGTATACAGTTTTACTTATTTGTCGTCCGTTAGGGCCGGTTTGTAGGGCCGGACTAGATTAACTGACACGCCACAGGTATAATGCCCATGGGCTATCATCCTCTAAGTGGATTACCAGTTCCGGTATAATGCCCACAAGGATGATACCTCGGAGTGGATTACCAGTTTTTACATAATGCAGCTGTCAAGTGTATGCCTACACCCCGTGCTTAAGTCGTGGCCATTACTTCGAATGATGCCAAGGATATGCGAGATATGCGCGTAAACGCAAACTTGTGCGCTTTTTGACACTTTTAGTCCCTGCAGGACATAAAAGTTTATTCTTGCGCACCAAACACCTCCAAGCCTATATCTAAGCTATGAGAAGTATGAATAGGGTATGTTTGACTCATGGTCATATTCCGGGAGGTCCGATAATCATACGAATCGGCATACTTTAGCAGTTTGACGCTTTAACCCCCTTGTACACGAATTTGATCATAACTTTCTCATACGACAACGAATCTTTATGAAATTTATATCGTGCATTCTAGTGAGCATAATTAACCGTTACAAAGCTTCGGGTTTGTCAAAAGGTCATTCAGAGGTATAACTTAAACATGTTGACACATTTAACCCCTGTAGTTTGTAATCTCTCACTTTTAGCTTCGTATGATCCATGATTTATTCGTTTGATGGTATGAACATTATGTAGGGTTACTATAAAGTATAATTATTCACTGTTGACATTTTGAACTCGTATATTCACATACTTTTCATGTTCGTCAACTTTAGTCCCTCTAAATATAATTTCACACGTTCAAGCTTATGACACGTGTCAATACATCATAGGACGTGAATTTTCGAGGTGTTACATCCTCACCCCCTTAAAAGAAATCTCGACCTCGAGATTTGCTAAAATGATGGAAGTACTTTTTGTCGCATAATGGACTTAACTTCCATAACATATCTGGAGTCTTTCCAAGCTCCTAAAGTGACTCATATATTAGGTACATATATCCTTTTTGGAGCTTCTTAACCTGTCGATCCTTAATCGATACAGGATGCTCATCACATCATAAATTTGCATAACATTATGTGATAGGGCTTCTTGACTTATTGTCGAAACACACCTTTCAGTCACTAGTGTGTAATGTATTGCGAGCTCTGCCAAGCTCCTTAAATAGGTTTTAGCTTATAAGCTACCTGATCTTGATACATTCGATTTCCTTCGAATGATTCTATATATATTCAGAGCTTAACTAGCCTGATAATTTAACAGATTTGACACACCCTTTCAGGGTGATATCTCTTGTTGAACCTTATTCCTAGATCAAGAATTTAGGAGGTTTGCTATTTTCATTCATCCTTGATTTTCTGCCGAATTCTGGCATCTTACAGATGATTATGAATTTGCGTGATCTTATTTGTTGTTTCCAATGCAACTTTCAGATCCTGAATATTTGGCTTACCAATCTATTGTCCTAATCAATGGATTGTTTAATATTCCATTTATACAAGGTCTCCCAAGGGAGCAGCTTTGATGCTTACATATCAACTATTATATAAAAGCTTATCTTAAGGTGAGATGGTCATCTAACCATTGCTTAACTAATTTAAGGAATAGCTAATCTTTACAGCCAGTCGAACAATTCGACGATCCTGGGTAATTGATGGCGATTCTTAATCGTTGCCTAATTAGGGTTGCGGCATGTATGCATAAGCAATATGAACCGTCTTTCTTATTTAATAACATAAAACCCTCAGAATATCGAGTTAGGCTATATGAATCTCCTATCTTAAAATTTACTTAATTAGGTTTTCGGTTCTCCCAATTATGGTGCTATCCGTCTTGGAGATTTCATAATAATATAGCCTTAATGGGATATAAATCTTAATTCTACCTGTCCCTCATGGTAAACAGGGTAATCTTAGAAGAAGATAGTTAAGATACGAGGAGACTACAGAGAGTTTCCATATCTCAGGCTCCAGTTCATCCAACCACGCTTGTGCCTAATAAGTGACACATTTATGTTATGAGTCCACATATTTCTTTTCCAGGGAATATGTATTTGGACAATTCTATTCTGGATATCTTCTTTGAATACCATTAGTTGACTTTAGCACAATATGACCATTGGGATATCTCAGGGGTTCCATGTATTAAACCTCCATGCTGATCAGACATGGAAATAATCTATGGGACACACTAGGATACGCCAATCCTCATATGACACTTTAATCAAACATAGTTTGGCATTCGCAGGCGATAGAAAACAATGAGAAAAATAATTAAAATAACATATGTTGTCGTACTCTATGCAAAGAAAGAGTGCTTTTAGATTTTCGGAAGGTTTTTCTTGCCGATACGAGAAGAATCGGTTACTATGGTTTCCTTGATAATTATACCTTGTGGATGATAAAAAAAAAATTTGCTAAGTCTATGGTTCATGAAGATTTATTATTGCCTGTATTAAAAACAGGACACTTAGCAGAAATTATCATTGATAAATGATAAGGAAGTTTATTGTACAAGTGCTTATATTTAATTAATAATGGAAGTTTCACACTGATAGTATAGACTATGGGAATTGAGTATAACTCACCCCTTTGGCAAAGAATCACAAAAGCTTTACAATTGCCTTGTCTCAGTTGGACGATCTAATTATAGCCCTTAGGCAAAACATCATTACGGATGTAAAAAAAATTTTAATCATCGTATTGATGATTTTTGTCTTGATCGTATTGATCATATGAACTATTAGGCTTGAGCATAGCTCACCACCTTGGACAGGGAATCATAACGATAACAACGTCAATGTCTCAAATGGACAATATATTATAGCCCGTAGGCAAGACATCACTAAAGGATGTTAAATAATATGATCATCGTATTAGATGATATGAGTCATGATCGCATTGATCACATAGACTATTATGTTTGGACATAGTCCAACATTTTAGACAGGAGGTCAAAGACCACCACTGTCGTTGTCTTATCGGACAACTAGTTTACTCCGTAGGTGCTTCATTACTAACGTATGTTTATAATATGATCATCTTATAGGATGATATAAGCCATGATTCCAAGATCACTAGGCTAGATTTGAGAATTGGAAGAATCCAATATAAGGATGACTGTTGTGATTTTCTCGAATCACATTTGCCAAGAGTGCTAACACATTCCTAGGTGTTAACAAGGATGTGAATCCCTTGAGTAGGTTTCACCATCTTGGCCGCGTAGGCTAGGTTTCACCTTTAAAATTCCCATCAATTGCATACTGACAGAGAAGGAAGGATATTTATTTTATTCAGAATTTTTATCATAAATCCTAATTCATAAGTTAATAATAGCACCAATGGCCTAGTCGTGTAGACAAGTTAAATTTATAAGCCATGATTTTAGAGAATCTAGGCATTAAGGTTTGAATCAAAGTTCACTACCTTTTCTTGACAGGGAGTTATAGGCTACCACTGTCTTTAGTCTCAGAGGACATTAACTATAGCCCGTAGGCACTTCCCTTCTAAGGGATGTTTATTACTGAATTGCCCCATAGGGTAATTCATTAACCATGGTAAACAGAGACCATATTTGGTTAATTTATTAATCATATTTATTTAGGATTTCTATTATAATTTATCCCAATTATAAAACATTAACAGTTTTATTAGTGGCACCAATGGCCTGGTCACATGGACATTTATATATTTTTGGCTTATGATTTCAGAGAATCAAAGCAACAACAACTGTTTTATTTAATAGCACAAAAGGCCTAGTCACAAGGACAATTTTTAAATTATAAGCCATGATTTCAGAGAATCAAGGCCTTTAAGTATATTAGCACAACTGGCTTAGTCACATAGACAATTATAAATTATATGCTAGGATTTCAGAGAATCAAAGCATTTGAGGTTTGAACCTAGTTCATTACCTTTATCTGACAGGGAGTCATAGCTACCACTGTATTTTGGCTCATGTAGAAATGAGCAAGGCCCGTAGGCACTATATTACCACGTATGGTTAAAATATGATCATCTTAATTGATGACATAAACCCAGGATTCAGGGATCATTAAACTGGGTTAGGAATCTTTTGAAGAATCCTATATAAAAATGACGTGTGTGATTTTAATTGAATCACATCTGCCAGGAGTGTTAACATGTTTTAAGATGTTAACAGGGAATTGAATCTTTTTAAACAGGTCTTACCATCTTGGCCCGGTCTTATAATTGACCCGAGGCTAGGTTTCACACTTAAGATTCTTAATTTATAATTAACGCAGAACAATTTTTAAATTGAGGTGTAAATATGGATCTGAATCTAAATTGCGGAACTGCCATCTTGGCCGGTCTTAAAATGACCCGAAGCTAGGTCTTGCCCTTTTAGATTTTGCCATTTTATTATAATGGTAGATCTTGCAAAAAAAAAAAAGAAATATTATTTTTCCATTTATTTAATATTTCTTATTTAGAATGAAAGTTTAAACTTAAGCATTCCATTATATAAAAATAAAAGTATAAAGTTGCCCTAAGCAGGACTTAAAAGGAATAATGTGTCCTCGGAGGGACTGAACGATAATTATGTCCTCATAAGGACTAATGAGGAAACGATTTTCAGCAAAGGAGTTTCTTCTTCATTCAATTCCGGAATGCTTTCTCCTTGGTTGAACGTCTCATCCTGGTCGCGGTACGAAGCTCAGCATTTCAAGGCTCCGGGTGTGGAGAATCCCTAGTTCAGCTTCCTCGCTCGGCGACGTATCCAATAATAATAATTATAAAAATTGGAAGCAAAAATTTCCATATTAGGATTAAGATTATTCCTATGTTAAGTCTAGACTCAGAAGGTTTAGATATGTGCAATTGTGTAACTGAGATTAAACACTAAGGCTAGTGTTTAATTCACTCAGTGTTGGCTCTGATACCAACCTGTCACACCCCGATTTCCATGTGTCACCGGTGGGCCCGGTGGGGGAGTTATCGTGACGTCATGGTTGGCAACATAATAGTCAAACAACACAATATATATGAATGCACAGCGGAAGCAAACGGTAAATATTATTACATTCCGAATATAATGTAATATCCAGTATTACAACGGAAAGTAAAGGATCCACAGGCGGATCTTTAAACATATCATTTGTTCAACAGACTTTAGACGCCTAGAACTTGCAAGATTCCTTATTAGCGCCCTGAGCTTCCAGCCTATTTCGTCTAGTACCTGTCACTTAGCCTTTTTGGAAAATACGTCAGTTTTCACTGGTAAATACACTCAACTGACTCATTTGAAAAGAGTTTAAGAAAATTGATTTAGATGCACCAGGCACAAAACCTTTTGACACTTTGATTAAAATGCACAGAGGCAAAATTAATCTTTTATAACTTGGGAAAATTATTTGTATATAATCTTGTATACAGTTTTACTTATTTGTCGTCCGTTAGGGCCGGTTTGTAGGGCCGGACTAGATTAACTGACACGCCACAGGTATAATGCCCACGGGCTATCATCCTCTAAGTGGATTACCAGTTCCGGTATAATGCCCACAAGGATGATACCTCGGAGTGGATTACCAGTTTTTACATAATGCAGCTGTCAGGTGTATGCCTACACCCCGTGCTTAAGTCGTGGCCATTACTTCGAATGATGCCAAGGATATCCGGGACATGGTCATTAACTCCCAAGGCCATACACCAAATAATAATAAAATAATACATATTAAACAGGTTATGTAAGTACATCAATCACAATCCGATTTAAATGACTACATACACCCGACCAAGCGGTACTTTTATAGTACCGTATCCCAAGCCCGTATAGGGAAAATAAGTTAAGAGTATTTACCTGAGCTAGCTCCTGTCTTAAATATCAGAAATTAATAACTCAGTCGTATTCACTTAAGTAAGCGTAGGTACCATTTACCGGAAAGCTCTAGTCTGGAATGAGGGTATAAATAATTAATTAGAATGCTAACGGGTCTTTAATTAAGTCTAAGCTTAGACCGGTTAGTCTTACAGGAAGATACGGTTCGTACGCACGATTAAGCGAAGACCGGATAGAATGTGATTCTGACCCGACAAGTTTGAAGACTTGTGTTATATGGGTATTTCATACACACTCTGAATTTTGAGATAAAACCGATAAGGTTTGACCCGTTTCGGCTAATTTATGTAAACTTGTTACATAAACCTAACCGAACGCGTAATAAGCGTAACGGGTATCCATAAAAGTCATTTACAGGTTTCCTTAGTTAATATGCCTTAAATATGTTGTGGTATCAGTAGGATACCTTCCATTATGCCCAAAACGAGTTTAATCTCAATTTAAGCCCCGTAGGGGTATTTTGGTCATTTACCTAAGGCATATATACTACCTGTCATACAACTACTCGAACGATGTGACCATAAGGTCACTTAATGTGTTTGGTCGGATCCTAATGATCGACCAAACGGGTCGGGTTCGAAAGTATAAGCGATTGTTTAGATCGCTTACCTTTACGACCCTATATAAGCACTAAACTAAAAGTGACGAGCTAAGCATGTTGAAACATGCTTAACTAAGTTAGAAAACAAGTTTGGTATCAAAACAAACGGTTTTGATACCCATAAGTAGTTTGGTTACAAAATACGCAAGAATACGTATTCTGGCCGAAACTACGGCTCGTCACTGAGCCTAGATAACGTGGTAATCAGTAGGTATAGTCACTAGGGACTATAACCTTCGTGATCACGCTCACGTTATGAAGTTCAAAGGAACTTCGCATCGACCATAAACTGGTCAATGCAGAAAGTCAAACAAAGTTTGACTTTCGGACTCGTAAAGCAATAAAAGAACGAAAGAATACTTACGAAGGGTCCCCGAAAGCTAATCTCGATCAAAATAGCTCAGGTATGAAACGAAAGTTCCAACTTAGAGCACAAATGATCAGATTTGTGGGTTTTTAAGCCAAAGGGGGTTGGGTATTTATAGATTTCGGGTAACCGTTAAGATCGTTTCTTGAATAACGTGCCTTAATCGGAACCGTACACTTGTCGTAAAGTTGTGGTGTCCAGGAAGTTTGTTCTTATCCGCTGACTAGACGATAGGAAATGTGTGGACACGAATCGATCAGCTGCAACTTGCAAAACAAAACATTGAATCTGGTCTGTCACTGGCTAGCGCACCGCTACGCTAAAAGTGTAGCGCACCGCTAGGCCCTAGTTTGGCAGATTTACACTTTTGGTCCCTGTCATGCATTCAGCCCATTTTCGACACGTTTAAGGCCCGTTAACCCCATTTCAAAGCTCTAAAATGAAGTTAAGGTATAGGGAACTTAAAATGTGTTCAAAAATATGTCGGATGTCGGTTCGTTTGGCCGTACGGTCGCGATGTTCGGTTAATTACGACGGAATGCGCACAAGCGCGAAAAACGATCCAAATGACGCGACGAATGGATTTTTCTTATGGCGAACACTAAAATAAAATGTTTTAGTGTTTACATAAATTTTTGGGTGTCCGGGGATATACAGAATGCGAGATATGCGCGTAAACGCAAACTTGTGCGCTTTTTGACACTTTTAGTCCCTGCAGGACATAAAAGTTTATTCTTGCGCACCAAACACCTCCAAGCCTATATCTAAGCTATGAGAAGTATGAATAGGGTATGTTTGACTCATGGTCATATTCCGGGAGGTCCGATAATCATACGAATCGGCATACTTTAGCAGTTTGACGCTTTAACCCCCTTGTACACGAATTTGATCATAACTTTCTCATACGACAACGAATCTTTATGAAATTTATATCGTGCATTCTAGTGAGCATAATTAACCGTTACAAAGCTTCGGGTTTGTCAAAAGGTCATTCAGAGGTATAACTTAAACATGTTGACACATTTAACCCCTGTAGTTTGTAATCTCTCACTTTTAGCTTCGTATGATCCATGATTTATTCGTTTGATGGTATGAACATTATGTAGGGTTACTATAAAGTATAATTATTCACTGTTGACATTTTGAACTCGTATATTCACATACTTTTCATGTTCGTCAACTTTAGTCCCTCTAAATATAATTTCACACGTTCAAGCTTATGACACGTGTCAATACATCATAGGACGTGAATTTTCGAGGTGTTACAACTCGCCAGACCATTGGCATAACCTGGGCGTAACTAAGGCCGGTGAGGTCGAAAAAGCTGGAAATAAAGGGTGGAAACGGGTACCGGAGTCCAAGAGAGAAGGGGTAGGCGAAGAAACAAACCCACTCATCGGATATCGCGTCTGATCGGGCTTCCCGATCAAAAGGGCGAAAGACTGTTCCGGTGGGGAAGACGCCGGAATCTTTAAGAGCAGCGATGTCGGCATTGTTGAAGCAGCAGATCTCCTTTGCTGGATCAACGATGAAGTTCTGACTTACGAGGCTTGAAGCTGGTCGGTCCGATAGGGATTTCGTTCGTGGTGCCATGAAAAGTATTGAGCAAACTGAAATAGATTCAAGAGAGAAGGATAGAAAGGAAAATACCTGATGTCCGCTTGAAGATAAGGATAACCTTGATAAGGAGTCCCTCGGTTAATATAGGATGAATATAGGGGGGTAAAGAGTAAATAATGCTTTGGAAGTTGCACCGCTGTCATTTCAAGGGTCTAGTCGTATTAATTACCTTAAGTTATGAGGTGAAACTTTTGAAATATATCCGTTGGATTGGTATCCCAACTGATATATTTTGGGAAAATTGTTAGGGGTCATTTTCTTTGCATACATATCCTGACCAATATCCTGCCTTTGTTTGTTTATTTGTGACCAGGATGCTGGAAGAGGATATTGCTAACATCTTGGGCGATATCCTGAGGTTTATTGAATTAACCACGTGCAGATTAAAGGCTGAGACTTGCTAACGGTCAAATGGACTTCTTCTCCTCAAGACTCGGGCGGATTTGTTGAAGGAGAGACGTTGATCCCGAAAGACCAGGTCTACAACGTTCGATGAAGGAATATTCGGTGGATCCCGGAAGTTTAGGATAGTTTGTTATTTTATCTTTACTATAAATAGATGGGGGCGGATCAGTTTAACACACACAATTTTTCACTAACACTCTCGAACACTTTCACTCTCTAGCTCATTGCAAACACCACACTTGTATTCAAATTTCATTGTAACACGTAGTCGATCCGCACCACATCATGCACTGTATCCTGACGTTTGAAGTAATAAGAAGAACAAGGCAGCTGCGATTGTCAGCTCCCGAGGTTTTATGCCGGCGATCTAGATTGATCAAGGGCTTTCCTCGTACATCTCGTGTCGTTTACTTTACTTTTGCTCATTGTTTGATCATAGATACAGCTCAATATCCTGAGCCGTATCCTGAATACTGATTTTCTAAATAACTAAACAAGCATATTTTACACACTCATTTCTAGCACACTACCAAACTTAACTAATTTGATCACTAAATTGCTTAGGTAATTTTTGACCAAAACAATACATACATCTAGATTTTTCCGATTGTCTGATTATGGTTTTGTCAGTTTTGTTTGGTTTATCTTCCTGGTGATTAAAACATTCTTAACTTCAAAATCCTGTAAATTACATAACACACTACTGGAACGTTGGTATATCAATAATTCAATATGATTATGGTACAAAGCTATAGTTTTTATCAGTTTTTTAATGTTGGTGTGGGTGGTTGGTCCTAAATTACAATTGGTTTCTTCTCAGGTGTCCGATCGTTGACTCTTTATGCTTGGCTGCTTTGACCGGTGAGTATACTGCATCAATCAATCATGTAGCTCGGAGTCCTGATGGAACCATCTTTGGTATCTTAATGTCTATCTTATATTTTAATTTAGTTTTTCTGTCAATAAAATCTGAGTTAACAGTATGATTTTCGATACAAGTGTTGCATACTTGAAGGATGTTGTGCATATATACTAATACCATGGTGGTGATGATCTCCTGGAGGTTTGTTTTATTCCTTCTTATGCCTTTTTTTTTCATTTTTAAGTGGTTCCCATTATTATATATATTAACTGCATTAATATTCCATATCATATACAGAGTAAGGTTTGGGATGTAGCAATAGGTGCCAAACAGTTTAAATTTGATAATCATGAAGCACCTGTGTGTTCTATATGTCCACATTTTAAAGAAGACATTCTGGTATAAATTATAACCCACTATTATAATAGCTATCTTTTTTTTCTCTATGTATTTCAAGAATTTTTATAATGCTATTAAATATAAACATAAACTCTCTGTATTTCAAGAATTTTTTTGTGTTAAATCAAATTGTTTGGCAGCATTTATATGCTCTAGATGGAGGTCTATTTTTTTTAATCTTTTACACTTTTTTTTTTCATTTGAATTGTTTAGGGCCGGCTCTTAGAGGTAGGTTATATCACAAAAAAAAAAAAAAAAAAAACCCACGTAATCATGCTTAGAAGACTGCATTTGTGATTGAACATGATTTCATAATAACTGGAATAAATCTTTTCTTATAGGTAAGTCTCTCACTGACTATTTTAATTGTGTTTTTCTAGAAATGGCAAAATGGATGAGTAGAAGCTTGAAAGTCGATGGATAGTGTTACAAAATAGCAGTTTATCGTAGTTATTGTAACGAATTTTGGCACCAGCTTCTACATAGTCAAGTGTGAAGTGGGGAAGCTGTGAAGTCGGGAAGTGGGGGTGGTGGTTAAAATGATCTACACTATGTATTACGAACATTGTGTTTTAAGGTTTTTTGGTACATTTTGTATGCGATGGGGCATAAGATGGTGAAACTCACGTACCAATTTGCAGAGGTACGTCATTCCATTAATTATTGTAATAATATTCTATAATAATAATTTGACCTTTTAAGCTTTAGAGTTGAATTCAACATCTAATTTTGTTATGGGTCAGCCTTTAAAGCCAACCAATGATAGCAGAAGTTCACCCTTTACTTCATGTAATGTAATTACCTGATTATGGTTGTTTCTTACTGCTACATTCTCTTTTGTAAAAATGTAATAAATATATAGTTTTGACAATGTTTAAACCCATTCTCTTTTATCCCAATTTATTTATTTCACCCATTTAACCCCAATCCACTCATTCATTATTAAATGGATACAAATTGGCACCTCCAATTGCAAGGTTCATCATTTACAAAGTTGTATGTTATTGTTATTAATAATAATATATACATAATTGTTTTTGACTTGTAAATGGTAATCCTCGGTTTTAGTGGAGTTTGTAGTGAATGTTCTTTTCTTTTATTTTAAGTAGTTCTAACAACTTGGAGTATGTTGCAGCAAACAAGCAGGTGGTAGGATGGTATAGCACATGTCAAAAGCATATAAGGACATCACAACTCAAGTGTTACTCAAGCTCATCCAACAGTACACAAGAATTAGAATACCCTTTTTTACCAAAGGTAGCATTTTTTAATATACATACACATATAAATCGATTTTTATATACAATCTTTTCCAAATCTTATTGATTTGGGTTGTGTTTTAATCCGATCAAACAATTTTTTTTCCAATGTATGTTATTTCATTTGGTCGCAAGGAAGGCGGCTTTATTCAGTGACCAAACAAATGAACAATCCAAATTCTTAACATTGGTTTCTTAAGCACTTTCTCTCTTTGCATGCCAAAATTGTGATGATTTTAAACCCAAACTTGAAACTTATTTACTGATGTTTTTTGAACCCCTTTTTATAGCTTTGCGTCTACAATAGCAACATCGATAGAAGATACGGGAGCATGAAGGCATGGTTTCCCCAACTACCAATCTATGCAATTGAAGAATACAACTCAGGTTTAAACATTCTAGACATATAGGAGTAACGGTGAAGATGGGTTGGGTCAGAAGCGAAGTAGCAGATTTTATGCACTAATATATGCTTGGGTTGTTTTGACCCGTCAAACCCGTTTCAAATCTATTTTCTATGATTTTACTAACTGTTAAATATAATAGAAAATATAGCTCTAATGTTAGATACTTTTGTTCAGGCACATCATATAATTGGACTACCTAAATCATATGATTAGGCCGGTGGGTGTGGCATGGCGCCACCCCGCCACATCATCGCCGATAGCGCCCGCGGGGCGCCACCATCCACACCGCACGAGTTAAAGGGGGGCGCCATGGGTTGTTCGCCAGCACGTTAACGAGGGAGAATTGAGCTGATCGAGGGGTGTTTGGTCAAAATGGGGCGCTATAGTGTAAGGTGGGTAGTTAAACCACACCCTCCATGTTAAAGGAAGGGGCTTTAAAGCCCCCGGTGTGACGTGGACATGATGTGGCACTGAGGTGGCGTGATAAAGCCCTATACCACACCCTCCAGCCTTAGGATACCAAAAAACTGGAAAAAGAGAATAGATACAACACATAATTTGATCTCAAAAGTTCCACACTACAACACTGTAAGTTTACATCTATCAACATCTAAATAACTATAAGAAAAATGATTATTACCTCTAAATAAGATTTCATAAATAGGTGAAAAGGAAAAAAAAATCCAAAGTTCTGTTAACAATTTCCAGTTGACCATGAAGGTAAACACAATTTTCCCTTCAGTTTTTTTTTTAATATTTTCTTTAACAGTGTTTTTTTAGGCGCTTCACCCTTCTCAACCAATGGTCACTAGCCAGGGACGAAGACCAGCCGCTCCTCATGCACTAGGTCAAAGAATGTGCATGGTTTTTTTTTCTTTTCAAATAGATATTGTGACATTTTTAATGGGGCAATAAAAAGTTTAGCTTTGACGTATTATTCGTTTTCCTTTGGTAACTTTAAAGAGTTCCGCCTTTGTCTTTCACACTGTCTAATTTAGTTTAATGCCAACATTTATATCTTGAGTTTACTTGTATAATTTTAAGTTGTGTTCTTAAGGTCATGGGTTCAAGCCGTGGGAAACAACCTCCTGCACAAGGTATAGGGTAAGGTTGCGTACATCAACTCGCAAAGCGATCCTGCCCCTCCCTGGACGCTGAAGTCTGGACCCTGTGCAATTGCGGAAGTTAAGTCAAGCACCGGGTACACCCTTTACAATAACAAGGTGTATTTTTTTCAATTATTAGTTTTGTTTGATGCTTCACTAATGAATTGTTTGTCAATATCATATAAAAGGACTCTTACTCAATAAGAACTTGGGGGTTGATTGTTTGTTGACCATTAAAATTGGATGTGAATTTTGGTAACCTATTTCATGTAGATAAGTAAGAAACTTTAATTTTGCATAACAAGGTACATACTTTGGTGTCTAATTCAAGTAAGTTATCATGACATCCAACCTTTTAGATGTGAGCTTTTGTACCTTGGCCTAAAACCCATTCTTGAAGTTGATGAAATGAGTGAATGATATATAAATGAAGGGAGCTTGAGCTTAAAGTTATAGCTTCTAGGGTTTACGTGGTAATCATGTTCATAGGAGTGAAGATAATGAGCATTTTTTTTCAGATTTTTATTTGTAGAAAAACTTGTGTCTTTGGCCATTACTATTGGAGGCTATTGGTGAATAAGTTTTTGAATTTTTTTTTCAAGTATGTTAATGTTCTTTCTTCACATTTTAATATTCTCATTTTGGTTTTATCTTAATATTCTTCTGAGTAATTACTCTTTTCGTTTACAGTAACTTTTTTTATTCGTTTGTTCGGCGCCGATTTGTGTCGGAGGTATTTCGCCTAGCTTTATATGCAATGTTGTACTTTGAAAACAAGCCAAGAGTCAATGTTACCAATTTTAGCAAGCGGGCGAGGGTTACCATTTTAAGTAAATGGGTCAACTTATCATTTTTAGTGAACGGGTTGAACTCGTCATTTTTAGAATGCAAAGAAAAAATTACTTACAAAAAAAAAACTTACGGCATTATAACATGAAAGTACCCGTCCACCGGACGGGTATTAAACTAGTTATAGATGGTGGTGGCGGTGGCGGCAGTGTAAGAGTGGTGGAGGGTGGCGGTTGGTGGTGGCAATGTGAGAGTGGTGTAGGGTGGCAGCGGAGAGAAGTAGAGAAGGAGGTAAAGAGACAAAATGATTTTTCTTTTATATTATAATATATATTATATTATTAGTTTTTAAAATTTATTTTGTTTTATTTGTTAAAATATTTTTAAATAAACGGGTAAAAAGACTAAAATACCCTTGTGTGATCTGATTTAACGAAAAAAAAAAAAAAACTGGGTTAGGCAAAAAGGACAAACCGTGTAGCACTTGGAAAGATAAAGTACAAAACTTATCAATTTTAAAGGTAAAGAACACCGTCTAAAATTGGGTATAAAGATAAAGAACCATTCTTCAAATTCACTCTAAATAAAATAAAATAATTCGTGTATTTATTTTACTAGTGTGAATACACTTTTTTTTTAATTCTAAGACTAAAATAAATGCTTGATAAGATGGGGAAAAAATTCAAAATTTCACTTCTCATGTTGAGTATGTTAAGCCCATTATAGAATAACCTTGCACGTAATTCTTAATATTAACATATTTACATTGTGATGGTTTATATGTGCCCAAAACATAAGATCTGATCACAAAGGTAGCATGACATGTGATGTACTAATTACTTATATAATTTGAATATGTTTAATTATACGTTTTACTCGCGTTATAAGTGTTACTACATAAGTAAAGAGAGTTAGCAAGAAAATAATAATATAGAACCACACTTATTGGCATGAATGATCATACCCTCTCAGTTACGACATAAGTAAAGAGACTTGGCAAGAAAATAATAATATAGAATCGCACTTATTGGCATGGATGATCATACCCTCTCAAATTGGTGAGCCCTCCTTTTCCAAGACCAAGGCAAGGAAATATCACGTCAAAGTCGCCGGTGCGCACACTTTGGATACCTATATACAGGTGATTCGAATACTTTCAAACCGTCCAAAAGTGTGTATTTCACGGTCTTTTTGTGTAATTGGGAGCTCAAAGGTGTAATTCCAGGATCATGATATTGTTATTATCATCTGGGAATTTTATCATCAATGGATTTGTGTTTCTATTATTCAGTTTTCATCTAGTTCTTACCGTTTTCTTTGATTGCTCACATTCAAATACCTAATGAATAGGTGTTTGGGTTTGTATTCGATCACTATTAGTATAGATTTAGGATTTGGGACATCCAGTAACAGATGTTTCTATTCATTTAAAAGTTCGTATTTCTATTAACAAAAGTTTTTATTGACATCCTCTCTCTCTCTCTCTCTCTCTCTCTCTATATATATATATATATATATATATATATATATATATAGGGGATGGTTCAAATGAAAACCACTTTTATTGTGAAAACTCGAAAACTAACTAAAAAAAGCCTAAAAAACACACAAAATTTTTTTTTTTTTTTCAATTTTTTTTATAAATTTCGCTGGTTTTTATATATGAAAAAAAAAATTTCAAAAAAAAAAAAAAGTTTTTTTTTTTTGGTTGTACTGCACATGTGTAGTACACTAATACGGAAAGCCTAAACCACTTAACCCACCCCCCACCGACACCCCCCAAAAACCTAAACCCCCCACCCCCACCCCCCAAAAACCTAAATTCACCCTCCCACCAAAAGCCTAACCCCCCACCCCCCAAAAACCTAAACCCCCCCACCCCCCACCCTCCCGAAAACCTAAATCTAAACCCTAAACATAAACCCGAAAAAAACCTAACCCCCCCCACCCCCACCCCCCTAAAAACCTAAACCCCCCCTCCCCCCCACACCCAAAAACCTAATCCTAATCCTAAACCTCAAAAACTAACCCTAAAAGCTAAACTAGACTCAAAAAGCTAATTTTAAGCATGTAATGCAATTGTAGTACATGTTATATTGCACATGTGCACTACTATAATAATAGTATTGAAAACAAGACGACACCATAAATCTATTTTTTATGTCATAAAAAATATGCTCGAATATACTTGAATGAAAGATACAAAAATTTGTGATCTTATGGTGCCATTTTTGTTTTAAAATGATAACGTATGGAGAAATGGGAAATGTTTGAAAAGTTATATATTTTTTTTTCCAATTTTACCCCTCCTTCATTAAAAGTCTCCCCCCCTCCTTTTTAGTGGTTTTTAATTAGTTTTCGAGTTTTCACAATAACTAGTGGTTTTCATTTGAACCTTCCCCTATATATATATATATATATATATATATATATATATATAGGGGGAGGTTCATTTGAGAACAAAATTTAGTTGAGAAGAAAAAGAACAAATGGTACAATTGTAAAATATTAAGTAGTTATTCTTTAATCTCATTTATTACAATCTTTAAGTAATTAATTACTCATAAAGACTATTATTGTCTACATTAATTTTCATTGCCTACACACATAAAGTTATCCTACACATTTTGAAAATTATCCTACACATGCTCAAATTTATCCTACACAACTCGTAATTTATCCTACACTCTAAATTATTTTTTTTAATTTTTGAAAAAATATATATTTTTTGAAAATAAGTTACAAATTTAATGTAGTTAGCTATTAAAAAGGAAGACTAGATATTAATGATCTATGTGACTTTACCAATATACCCTTACATTAAAATTAAATGAAAATATTAAATGAAGTAAAATGAAACATTCTTATTGCTTGAAACTTATTCTTTTTTCTTCTTACAAAAAAATTCTTCTCATTTGAACCTTCCACTATATATATATATATATATATATAAAGTATAATGTACAAAAGGGCTTAACGTACGTTAACGTACGCGACAGAAATAGAACGTGCGTAATTATTATCCCATGCGTGATTATCACATTTTTTGATCAACTTAACTTGCGTAATTACGATCCCATGCGTGATTATCTCCAAAAAACTGATCCCATGCGTGATTAACTGCTACCATGCGTGATTAACTGGCTCCCATGCGTGATTAACTGATCCATGCGTGATTTTTGCCCTGATCCGATGGTTACGCGCGTTGCGTACATGAAGTACGATAAGGCTTTTTGTATGTTAACCTTTCCCTATATATATATATATATATATAGGGAGCCGCTAGAATAAGAACCACCTCCAGTTGTAAGAACCGCGAGAACCACTCTCAGCCAATCGGCCAATCAGATTCAGCCACTAAAAAGGGTATTTTGGTCTTTAACTACCAAATGTCATTTCCTTTTATCTCTCCTCATTTATTATATGTCAGATCATCTCTCTCTCTCATCTATTTAATCAATTCAAAAAATCATTTTCTCATTTCATTGTCTCTCTCCCTCTCTTGAAGTTGCAGAACTTCTTTGAAGATGGATGTGTGATGAACACCTCTGTTCCTCCCCCCACCCTCCGATGAACATGCACCCGCCACACCCCCACACCCGGCGACCCCCAAAAACCGTACCCACTCCGGCGGCCCCCTCGTTTCTTCGGCGCTCCCTCGTTTCTCCACAGTAATTTCCGGCGGTGGTTCCCCAGTTCTTCAGTGGTGGTGGAACACGAAGAGAGAGACAAAGGTAGCGATATTTTCTTTGTGTCTCTGTTTTAGGGGTTTTGTTTGATGTTTTTTGGTTCTGTATTTTTTTATGTTGTTTGATGTTTTTTTGGTTCTGATCTTGATGTTTTTTGGCGACGGTGGCCGGTGAAGGGGGTTTGTTGTGGTGGGTTAGGGGGGAGGTGTGTCGGCGGCGGCGGAGGTGAATGATGGGTGGAGGGGTGGGGTGGGGTGAGGGGGTGTCTCTGTTTTTGGTGGGTGCTCGATGTCGGAGTTAAAAAATTGGAGGTGAATGATAGGTGAAGGTGGGTTTTTAATTTTGGTGAATCTAGGTTTGAATCTGGGTTTTGAATCTTGTGGGTTTGTCTTTGTGGGTTTGAATCTTGTGGGTTTGATTCTGTGGAATCTGGGGTTAAAACATTGGAGATAAAACTCTGTTTTTGATGTGGGGTTGATTCTGTTGAATCTGGGTTGATTTCTGTGGAAACTGTTTGAATATGTTTGAATGATGTTCTTGGTCCTTTTGAATGTTTAAATCGGTTGAATATGGTGCCTTTATTTGAATCGGCTGTGATGATGAAAAAAAAAACGTTGATTTTGATGACGATGGTGCGGCAAAGACGGCGGAGGGTAGGTTTTTTGAACCTGCAACCCCATTTTGCAGCCTTTTTTATTATCGGAAAATATGAGCCAAACCCCTTTTTTTTCGAGATACGCTTTGTTTTGATGTTGTTGGCTTTTTATATTATTTTCCCTAGTCGATGACGATAACAATCTATCTGAGACACCTACCGAGTTTGCGTTTTCTGGGTGCGTTCGTGTTGCGTAAAAAAGTTTTTGTAAAAAAAATTTGTTAAACCGTAAACTTTTTAACGTAAAACGTAAAAAGTTTAACGTAAAACGTAAAAACGTAAACTTTTTTAACGTAAAAACGTAAAACGTAAAAAGTTTTTTGTAAAGCGTAAAAAGTTTTAGGTAAAACGTAAAACGTAAATTTTTTTTAGTAAAACGTAAAGAGTTTTACGTAAAACGTAAAAAACCGGCGCGTAAAACGTAAAAAAAACGTTAACGTAAAAAACCGGCGCGTAAAACGTAAAAAACCGGTGCGTAAATCGTAAAAACGTAAAAAAACGTTAACGTAAAAAACCGGCGCGTAAAACGTAAAAAACCGGTCGAAAAAACGTCGCGGAAAACGGAGCGTAAAAACAGGGCGTAAAACGTTCCGTAAAGAAACGCTCGTAAAAAAACGGGGCGTAAAAAACGCTCGTAAAAAAACGGGGCGTAAAAAACGGTTTTAAAAAAAATTATCATTAAAATCTGAATTTAAAATATTTGTTTAAGGGTAAATTACACTTTTCGTCCTTTATGTTTGTATCACATTGCAATGGATATCCTTTAACTTCAATAATTACAACCACAGTCCTTTATTTGTAAAACCCGTTACATCTTACGTCCTTTAGCACTAACCAGGTTAAAATTTTAAGTTAAGTCTATTCACATGAGGGTAATTTAGTCTTTTTACCAAATTAATTAAAAATAGTTTAATTAAAAACTAAAATATATATATATATATATATATATATATATATATATATATATATAGGGAGCCGCTAGAATGAGAACCACCTCCAGTTATGAGAACCATGAGAACTAGTCTCCCCCAATCAGATTTTGACAACAATAAGGGTATATTAGTCATTTACACCAAATATCATATCATTCCTCTCTCTTCATTTAAATCTGACACTCTCTCTCTTCCTCTTAAATCTCACCATTTCTCTCTCTTTCATTTAAATATCACTGGCATCTTCTTTTTAGTTGAAGAGTTACCTTGTTCCTCATTTGTTTCCACTACCATCTTCATCTTCGATGGTGAGAGAGAAGGGGTATCTGCCAACAGCCTCTAAAAAATCCGATCTACCTCAAACACCCCCTCCCTCCGGTCATCAGCAGCCACCCCTTTTCTTCTCCGATACGTCGACAACCAGCAACAGCAGCCACCCCCTCACCTCCCCTCTTCAAACGTACGGTGGTGGCGGCGGCTGATGTGTCAACGGCGGTGGTGGCGGTGTGTCGACGGCAGTGGTGGCGGTGGCGGTTGATGTGTCACCGAGTTTGAATCTTGGGTTTGAATCTTTTGGTTTTGACTTTCTTGATTGGTTGTTTGGTAAGTGTTTTTGTTGGGTTTGAATCTGTTTGAATATCTTGTTGGGTTTGAATCTTGTGGTTTGAATCTGGGGCTTTTTTGATGAACTTTGATTTTTGTTCGGTTGTTGATTGTTGGTTTGATCTGTTGATGTTCATGTTCATGTTCCTTTTTGGGTTTGAACCCGGTTGAATGATTTTATCTGCTACAATCATGTGTTTTGATTCTGTTGAATGATGTTCATTATTGTTGCTGGGGTTTCATTTGATTTGATTTTGGGTATGTACATCATGTGATATCGGAATGCTGTAAAAGACGAAAGTAAAGTTGACAGTTTTGGTGGGTTTGTTCTGTTTTGTGGAAATTTTGGATATGTGGGTTTGATCTGTTTCGATATGGGTTTGATTCAGTTGAATCTGGTGCTGGGTTTTATTCGGTTGAATCTGGTGCTTTTTGGTAGATTTCGACCAGTGAATTTGGGCGGTGATGATGAAAAAAAAAACCGTATATTTTGTTGACGATGGCGCGGCACGGTTGGTGGATGGTAGATTTTTGAACCTGCAACCCCACTTTGCAGCCTCTGATTATCGAAAAAATCTGAGCCAAGCCCCGTTTTTTTCAAGAATCCGATCATTGTTTTTGATTTTTGTTGTTTTTTAATTTTTTTCCCAGTCGATGATGATAACAATCTATCTGAGACATCTACCGAGTTGCGATTTTTGGGTGTGTTCATTTTTGTGTAGTTTTTTTTGAAAAAAGTGCCAAAACCGTAAACTTTTTAACGTAAAACGTAAATTTTTTAAACCGTAAACTTTTTATTGTAAACCGTAAACTTTTTAATCTAAACCGTAAACTTTTTAACGTAAAACGTAAAGAGTTTTACGTGAAACGTAAAACTTAAAAAGTTTAACGTAAAACGTAAAAAGTTTAAAAAGTTTTACGTAAAACGCTTAAAAAAACGTTTAAAAAAACGGTGCGTAAATTGTAAAACGTAAAAAACAACGCTTAAAACAGTTTTACGTAAAAAGTTTAAAACGTAAAACGTAATAAAGTTTAAAGTAAAACGTAAAAAGATTAAAAAAATTAACGTAATACGTAAAACATACATTTTTTAACGTCAAACGTAAACTTTTAACGTAAAACGTAAACTTTTTAATGTAAAAATGTAAAGTTTTTAAAGTAAAACGTAAATATTTTAACGTAAAACGTAAAAACATAAAACGTAAACTTTTTAACGTAAAACGTAAATTTTTTAACGTAAAACGTAAATTTTTTAACGTAAAACGTAAATTTTTTAACAAAAAACGTAAACTTTTTAACGTAAAAAGTCAGCCGTAAAAGCGGCGTGTTAAAAAGCAACGCGTTAAAAAGCGACGCGTAAAAACGTAAAAGGTAAAAGGTTTTTCGTAAAACGTAAAACGTAAAAAGTTTTACGTAAAACATAAAACGTAAAAAGTTTTTCGTAAAACGTAAAACGTAAATATTTTTTCGTAAAACGTAAAACGTAAATAAAACGGGACTTAAAAAACGCCGCGTTAAAACGGGACGTAAAAAACGCCGCGTTAAAACGGGACGTAAAAAACGCCGCGTTAAAACGGGACGTAAAAAACGTTAACGTAAAAAACCGGGGCGTAAAACGTAAAAAAACGGGGCGTAAAACGTAAAAAACCGACACGTAAAACGTAAAAAACCGACGCGTAAAACGTAAAAAAACGTGGCGTAAAACGGGACGGCTTGTAAAAAAACGGGATGGCTAAAACGGGACGGCAGAAAACGGGACGGCTAAAACGGGACGGCAAAAAACGGGAAGGCAAAAAAACGGGACGGCTAAAACGGGACGGCAAAAAACGGGACGGCTTGTAAAAAAACGTGACGCTAAAAACGGCGCGGCAAATAACGTGACATAAATAATGGGGCGAAAAAAACGGGACGTAAAAAATGGGGCGCAAAAAACAAGACGGCTTGTAAAAAACGTGACGTAAAAAACGGCGCGGCAAAAAACGGGACGGCTTGTAAAAAAACGGGACGGCTAAAACGGGACGGCAAAAAAACGGGACGGCAAAAAACGGGACGGCTAAAACGGGACGACAAAAAACGGGACGGCTTGTAAAAAAACGTGACGCTAAAACGGCGCGCTAAACCGGGACGGCTTGTAAAAAACGTGACGTAAAAAACGGCGCAGCAAAAAACGGCGCCTAAAACCGGGCCTAAAAACGGCACTTAAAAACTACGGTCGCAAAATCGGCGTGAAAAAACGGAGCGTAAAACGGGTCGTAAAAAAACGCGCGTAAAAAACGGGTGGTAAAAAAACACGCATAAATTTTTTTTATATAAAAAATCTGATTTTCAAAATTTTTGTTTAATAAAGAAATCTTTTTAAAAAATAAAAAGTAATATAATAAAACTAAAAAGTAATATAATAAAACAAAAAGTAATTAAAAAATAATAAAGTGAAAAAGACAAAAAAGAGTTATTTTACCAATCTACCCTTTTTGATTAAAATATAAAAGACATAATAAGACAAATTTTATTTAATATTAGTTTTTGTTACTTTTAATCTCATCCATCCATCAAGTTGATCTAAAGGCTATAAAGTGGTTCTCATGGTTCTCATAACTGGATGTGGTTCTCATTTTAGCGATCCCCTATATATATATATAAGCTGAGATATCTCTCTTTCTCTCTCTCTCTCTCTCTCTCTCTCTCTAAACTATCTTCCCCAAAATCCAAATCCAAATCCCCTATCTAACACACACACACACAGTTAGTCTCCATCGAAGGCATCAGTAAAAGTAAACATGAAACATGTGGATTTCAAACCATAAACAATGGCAAAAGAAAACACCAAATCTGTTGAAGTTAGGCTCTACCTATGAATGTGCTTTCTGTATATATATTTCTGCAGGACCTCCATTTGTCTCATTAACAAGTTTAGAATGCTTCAAATCTGCTTCTCTTACAAAACTCTTGCTTTCACCATCTAATTTTGAAGATCTGAGCACTTAAAGCATCAAATTTGGCCACTAATACCACCAATAACCATCACCACCACCAAACCACAATCTCTAAATCTGAAAATCCCATCCTCTACCATTCACACAGCAATGGATTGTACCTGAGTCTCCATCTTTCTCTCTGTACTTCACCGTCGTAGCCACTTCGCCACCCACCACCAGATTCGGGAGTCGCACCTTCCTCTCTCTCTATCTACCAAAACCCTAGATTTGGATAATCGATTGCAGATCTGCTAAAACAGATTCGAGATGGGGCGATGGAGTTGCAGATATGGTGGAGATTTCTGGGTGTTTAAGGAATGAGGGAATGTTTAGAGTGAGTGATGGCCGGAGTGGTTGTGGCGAGGCTTTAGGTAGTTGCGGACGGCAGGAGTTGTGGTGGTGAGAAGCTTAGGTTACAGTGTTTTAGAGAGAGAGAGAGAGAGAGAGAGAGAGAGAGTTGGAGAGTGTGTGAATTTTGGTTTATAAATATAAATGAATATATTTTCTTGTTTTTTCATTTTTAGTATATATTTTAAGTAAATAGGTAAAAATTACAAAACTACCCTTGTGTGAATAGAGTTAACTTAAAAATTCTAACCTGGTTAGTGTTAAAGGACGTATGGTGTAACAGGTTTTACAAATAAAGGACTGTGACTGTAATTATTGAAGTTAAAGGCTATCCATTGTAATATGATACAAACATAAAGGACGAAAATTGTAATTTACCCTTTGTTTAATATAAAATTCTGTTTTTTAATAAAAAGTAATTAAAGAATAGGACAAAAAAGCAATTAAATATAATATATATAAAAAGAAAAAAAAAGTAATTTTACTTAAATACCCTTTTGGATTATAATATTAAAAACATAATAAGACAAAAAATACTTAATATTATTTTTAAATACTTTTAATCTCATCCATCCATCATCTTGATCTAATGGCTAGAAAGTGGTTCGCGCGGTTCTTACAACTAGAGGTGGTTCTCATTCTAGCGGTCCCCTATATATATATATATATAGGGGAAGGTTCATTGGGGAACACTAAAAAAATGGGGAACAGCGGGGAACCGACTCAAACGAACTCCGATTGGACTCATTCCAGCGGCGTTGGGACCGGCTCGTCGAACCCTAACTAAGATATCTTAACCCTAAACCCTAAATCCTAACTCATAAATTCTAAACCCTAAAGCTAAAAAATAAGGCTAAAACCTAAGCTAAACCGTAAAATCTAAACGATAAACCCTAAAAGCTAAACCCTAAAGGCTAAACCTAAAGCTAAACCCTAATGCTAAACCTAAAGCTAAACCCTAAACCTAAACCCTAAGGCTAAACCATAAAAGCCAAACCCTAATATATTTAGGGTTTAGGGGTTATGATTTAGGGTTTAGGGTTAAGAGATCTTAGTTAAGGTTCGACGAGCCGGTTCCAACGCCGCTGGAATGAGTCCAATCGGAGTTCGTTTGAGTCGGTTCCCCACTGTTCCCCACTTTTTTAGTGTTCCCCCAATGAACCTCACATTATATATATATAGGGAGAGGATCATGAGAAAACTAGATATAAATGAGAAAACTAGAAAACTAACTAAAAACCACTAAAAATGAGGGGGAGACTTTTAATGAAGGAGGGGGGACTTTTAATGAAGGAGGGGTAAAATTGGAAAAAAAAATATATAACTTTTCAAACATTTCTCATTTCTCCATACGTTATCATTTTAAAACAAAAATGGCACCATAAGATTACAAATTTTTGTATCTTTCATTCAAGTATATTCGAGCATATTTTTTATGACATAAAAAAAGATTTATAGTGTCGTCTTGTTTTCAATACTATTATTATAGTAGTGCACATGTGCAATATAACATGTACTACAATTGCATTACATGCTTAAAATTAGCTTTTTGAGTCTAGTTTAGCTTTTAGGGTTAGTTTTTTTGGAGGTTTAGGAACAGGATTAGGTTTTTGGGTGTGGGGGGAGGGGGGTTTAGGTTTTTGGGGGGTGGGGGTGGGGGGGGGTTAGGTTTTTTTCGGGTTTATGTTTAGGGTTTAGTTTTAGGTTTTCGGGAGGGTGGGGGTGGGGGGTTTAGGTTTTTGGGGGGTGGGGGGTTAGGCTTTTGGTGGGAGGGTGAATTTAGGTTTTTTGGGGGGTAGGGGTTTAGGTTTTTGGGGGGTGTCGGTGGGGGGTGGGTTAAGTGATTTAAGCTTTATGTATTAGTGCACATGTGCAGTACAACAAAAAAGGAATTTTTATTTTTATTTTTTTTGAAAATTTTTTTCCATACATAAAAAGTAGCGATTTTTCTATAAAAAATTGTAAAAAAAAAAAAATTTGGTATGTTTTTATGTTTTTTTTAGGCTTTTTTGGTTAGTTTTTTTGTTTTCTCATTTAAACTAGTTTCTCATTATCCATCCCCTATATATATATATATATATATATATATATATAGGACAAAGATCCGTTAGGAACCACCCTTTATTGCGAGAATCAATGTGAACACAACCAAAAATGCCTAAAAATAGCTAAAAAAACACAATTTTTTTTTCTTTTTTAATATTTTTTATAAAAAAATCGCTACTTTTAGATTTTTTTTTAAAGATTTTTTTGGGTTTTTTGGGGGTTTAGTTTTTAGCATTTTAGCTTGGGGTGGGGGGGGGGGGGGGTTAGGCTTTTTTTAGGTTTTTTTGGGGTTTTAGTTTTTAGCATTTAGCTTGGAGGCGGGGGGGGGGGGGGGGGTTAGGTTTTTTTAGTTATTTTAGGTCGTGTTCACATTGGTTATCGCGGTTCTCGCAATAAAGGTGGTTCTCGCATAAACCTTACCCTATATATATATATATAGGGGATGGCTATATAGAAAACCCTATATATATAGAAAACCCTAGAAAACCCAACCTCCTGACATTTTTTTTTTTTGAAAAAAATAACACATGTAATATAAATGTTTTTAAGAGTTTTGGGCCAAAAAAATAAAAAAAACGCTGAAGGAATGATTTAAAAAAAAAAAAATCAGCAATTTCTGTCTTTTGTGCCTAACACATGTTAGGCAACCGGACATTGCTGAAATTTGTTTATTTTTTTTAAAAAAACCCTTCGGCGTTTTTTTGTTTTTTTTGGCCCAAAACACTTTAAAACATGTATATTACATGTGTTATTTTTTTCGAAAAAAAAATGTCGGGAGGTTGGGTAAAAATGGGGGGAGATTTGAGTTTCCAGAGTTTTCTAAAAATTTAAGGGTTTTCTGTCTAGCCTTCCTTTATATATATATATATATATATAGGGAAGGTTCATTGGGGAACACTAAAAAGTGGGGAATAGCGGGGAACCGACTCAAATGAACTCTGATTGGACTCATTCAAGCGGCGTTGGAACCGGCCCATCGAACCCTAACTAAGATCTCTTAACCCTAAACCCTAAATGCTAACTCCTAAACTCTAAACCCTAAAGCTAAAAAATAAGGCTAAAACCAAAGCTAAACCGTAAAATTTAAACTATAGACCCTAAAAGCTAAATCCTAAAGGCTAAAGCTAAAGCTAAACCCTAAACCCTAAAGCTAAACCATAAACCCTAAAACTAATCCCTAAAGATAAACCCTAGAGCTAAACCCTAAAGCTAAACCCTAAAAGCCAAACCCTAATATATTTAGGGTTTAGGGGTTATGATTTATGGTTTAGGGTTAAGAGATCCTAGTTAGGGTTCGACGAGCTGGTTCCAACGCCGTTCGAATGAGTTCAATCGGAGTTCGTTTGAGTCGGTTCCCCACTGCTCCCCACTTTTTTAGTGTTCCCCAATGAACCTCACACTATATATATATATATATAAGTGTCCGCTAAAATGAGAACCACCTCGAGTTGTAAGAACCGTGAGAACTACTTGATCCGGGGCGAGGTGGACCAAATTTTTTTTTCATAAACGTAGATGCATGTATTATAACAACATTTGTAAAAAAAAATTAAAAAAAAAAATGTCGTGTGTGTAGTTTTGAGCACCACAAACTTGTAGCCGATATAAAAATCTGCCTCCTTTGAAGTGCAAGGCGGGTCGGAAGACGATCCATTTCCGTTCGCCACATATGAATGTTAATTTTGAGAGGGACCCAAGATTCCTATTTGAAAAGTTGCGTCCGGTGATTGTTTCGGTCTTTCCTCATCAGTTTTTTGGCATCAACGACTGTAAAGTGAGGATTGCCTTCTACATCCCATATCCACACGTCCTTATTTCCTGCAAAAGAAACCTTGGACAACATGTAATTAACGTCTTGCATTTATGAAATTTCTTCTACTGTGGACGGACAAGCTTTCCGGCCGGAACCCAGAGAGTGAGCTGCTCCTGTTCTCTGAATTCGCTCTGAAATAGTGCAGTTTTTATTGTTTTCCAAGGCAAAAAGCTTCGGCCATCTGTCCATCAAGAGTTTATCGCCAAACCACCTATCTTTCCAAAATCGTAATGACTCTCCATTGCCAAGCTTGCCTTTAAAGAACCAATGCGCCTGCTTCCTGTCACACCCTGACTTTTGCGGAAGCGTGGTTATTGTTGTGACCTCTTAATACCATAGCATTCAATCATAACAATGCTATATGATAAAACCAAAAGACATTCATCCATAAATATTAAGTTTAGAAAATACCACAACATACTTGTATGGAAACATCGACACCAAATTCAAGTTACAAACCATAACGTGTTTTAATGAGTTCACGAAGACTCGACCACATAACTTAAACCAAACCCGAGCTTAGGACCATGTATCTCGTCCAGGAGTAAGATACATCTCCTAAACCCTACGACCTCGGATGACATCTTTTATTTAAACGCAGCTTGAGACACATGCACACACCTGCCAGATCCACTTAGTTCCCTGAAATACATGTAGTTTAAAAATATCAACAAAAGTTGAGCGAGTTTATGTGTTCGTGAGTATGTATAAAACCTTTGTAAACAGTGTAAGTATGAATGTCCCGGTATGATAGCAAACAAGGAAAAGATCACCAATGGTTTGCAAGGCCACTAATATGTGTGACGGTGTAGGAAGACTCAAACCTAGCAAAGTTGCAACGGGCTTCCGGCTGGAAGACATAGTCACCCTATGGGCTACCCTGGTCCTCATGGGTGTGGGCTCGCTACACCCAAATAGATCTATCACTCATGCCCCTCGGTCCTTATACGAGGATTAATGGTCCCAAGTATCAGCCTACCCAATCACATGATCTATGGTTCTTTCCTAGGCTAACCATACCAATAGTATCTGTATGTAATCCTTTTGTAACATATATTTCACCCCCGAAGTAAATAAACAAAACAGTTTAAAGAAAAGGGGGACATGAACTCACAATATTGCGTCTTCAGTACTGGCACTCAAATCTCCTCAGCAAACACGACTACCTACAGTGTACTAACGTCTATTAGACGAACGGGTCGTGCCTTTGCTTAGTATTAACGTTTTTGAGTTACGTTTATAATGTTCCCAATATTATTCCAAGTTATAACTTCTTGTTAAAATAATTATTTTAACTTTAAATTATATTTAGTTTTGGAATAATTGTTTAAGCAATATTTCTGTTTTAATACTTCTCTAAGTATTTTATTTTCGTGATTCCTTCCCAAGGATGGGGGTATCTTATACATGTATATTTGTATTATTGTATTTGTAATTCCCAAAATAATATATTTCCAAGTCCCACTTTAGAAAATATATTTAAACTTTATTTTGACCAAAATAATGTATTCCAAGAAAATATATATTTTTCCCAAAAATTACATATCTTCTAAATATTTAAGAAATATATTTTACCTCCAAAAATAATATATTTCCCCCTTTTGTCAAAGTATAATATAACTTGTAATAATAATAAAAGTCATACTTTCATTCCGTTTGTATCCAAAATAATATTTACCAAAAATATATATGTAACGGTATTTTTCCAGAATATTTTATAAGTTACGTTCTTGCGTCCGGTTCCACGATATTAAGTGTGTAACTTATATATCTATTCCTTGTGATTTTTGGTATTATTTTGGATTGTAAATTTCATGGTATTTGTTAAGTTATATCATTTTACCCCAAAATAACATAACTTATTTCACAAAGTATACAAATATTCACACAAGTGTCTTAATGTATATATATATTCTAAATATATATTTACCCATTTTTGTTTACTAGTGGGAAGGCCCGCGCGTTGCCGCGGGTATCTATGATTTTTTGCCGCATGTTGCCCAACGAGTTCACATAGTTTATTTTTTAAACCAGTTTGTTAACACACTAATATAGCAATTGAGTATAAACAAAGAATTGACATAAAAAACAACAATCACCAAAGCTCTTTTTCTTTTAACGACCAACGATAAAAGCTCGCATCCGTTTCTATATATGTTCCTACTTTCGATCATGTACTCGCTAAACATATTTTCAAGTAATTCCAAATGATATCAAGATCCATTTATGAATATTTCACACAATAGTATGATTTCTCCAAACCTGGGTGAACTCATGACTTTGATGCCCAAATTGGATGCGTTACGCCCAAAATCGATAGTCCCGGAATTCGAGGTGGGGTACAAGTGCGAATTCTGGAAGGTTCCATTGCTAAGATTCTGGTAACTTCTATTACCGCTACCGGTGCTGCTTACAGCGGTGACACGTGTTGATAATGACTGAGAAGCAGATTGAGATTCCATAGGCTTTCCTGAATGATTTCTGCCACGATGCATGTGGTGTTCGCAGTATTTGGAGTCGGGATAGGCATCTTTCGCGCATCTCCATTTTTTGCCGTTGTTCCTTCGACACCTTCCCGGCTCTGGATCAAGCTTCTTACCATAATATGAACAATATCCCAAAGCTTCAAAAAACAAGATTGCATACGATTAGTTAAAAAGTACATAGTAATAAAATGATTCAAGATAACTTATGCATTAAAGATACACTGCTGGCAACTTTTCAAGGTTTCCTATTGAGATAACAATTTTAACTTTACTACTTACAGATAAATCATATTTTGCATCACAGTATATCGGTGAAAATTGCCACCACTGTGGGACTAAAAAAAGAACTACATAACTCACAAGAGGAAGATATATACAGATAATAGAAGAATGCACTGTTAATAATAAAAAAAGATATTAAATAAATTCCAAATGATAATCTATCCATCATTGTGTTGTATATATAACAGTATGTTAATGTAGGGATGTAATTTGGGTCATGTTCATGGGTTGGTGGATCAAACCCAAATAGAGCAAAAACCTAAGAATTGTGTCAATCACATGAACCCGAACACAACACGAGTTTTCGCAAATTGACAAACACAACTCAACCCGAAATTTTATACCACTCAAAAACTATAAATTTACAACCAAAACACAAATGTATACAACACAAATAAGTTTAAATTACAAAACATGATGCACATTTCTCTTTTAGTTTTTAAAACTTTGGCATAAAATACCCCATAAAGTTAAGTTATGCCACAATATACACTTTGGAAATTCACATCTCCAACAGTATGTTAGGTATTCTACATTAAAACCAATTAAACAAACAAGAATCCAATGTATTCACCAACAAAAATGACACACATGCTCAAATTATCAACTTGATACCCCAATAAAACTAACAATAAATTCATCAAACAGTAACTTCACCAAACAATCAATTTATTGAAACAATAAAGATTATTTTCCTCAAAAACAGGAAGACCAATATGGTAAAACAATCAGCATCAGACGTTTCAAATGGATCTTACGATATATAAATACTTTTTACGAAAAAAAGTACAATAAAAATAAAATAAAGGGCCCACCCGCAAACTCACCAGGTCAACCCAAACACGATCTGAAACTGACCCGAACCTGTTTATACTAAACCCAAACCCACGGACTCCGTATTAGGTTCTTAACGCGTCGAAAATGATACCTCTTTGAAGTATATCGTACACAAATTGAATTATTGTCCAAGACTACACACTCAAGAACATTATCATGTGATTTGTAGACAAAACACCTAATGAATTAACTTTTTGGAGTAGTTCTCAAAGATAAAAATTGCAAAAGTATTTTAATTAATTTTCTGGTTGGTTTTATTCCATTCAAGTGCTTTTTGTACCCTCCTGGGCATCGTTGACTACAAACGAGCCGAGCCGAGCCGAGCTTATTTAAACTTGGTTATGAGCCGAGCCCGAATCTAAAAATAAGCTTGTTTGGTAAACGAGCCTGAGCTTCACTTATCGAGTTCGCAAGCCTAAATGAGTGTGTTATTTATATTATTTTTATTTAACATATTAATTAATTGATAATAAACGAGCCGAGCTGAAGCTTGAGATACTACCAACGAGCCGAGCTTGAGCTTTGAAAACAAAGCTCAAACCAGGCCGAGATCAAGCTTGGGCTCGACCCGGCTCGTTTGCACCCCTAATGGTCACACATATAGATGCAGGGGAAAAACTAATTGATACACTTGTAAAAGAAATACATACTGAGGAAACGACTGATAAGGATGAAAAACAATACGGTAATAGTTTAGTGCTTCCAAAATTTTCATTTCCATTTCAAGTATCTCTTTTATTTCACATTGGTACTTTTCATGATTATTAATAATTAAGAAAGGCTCAGTGTGTAGTATAGAAAGAGAGAGATATATATATATACATTACAAGGATGGTAAAGAGGATGAGGAGAATAAGAGAGAGGGCATAAGCTAGTCTGGAATAGCCATACGGTTCTCATGCACAGCAACAATAGCACAGGCAAATCACTGCTAAGCACAGCCCAAAGAACACGAACCACGCGGCTGCCATAGCAAAGAATGGTACAACAGTAAACGCCACAGACTGCATTCAACATTTTCTAACAATTAGCCGAACAAGTTTAAAGAAAATATTAACATAGATATTAAGATGAGATTTTTCATAATTGCACTAGCGGTGGCAATTTCAACCCATTTACTTATGATTGTGTCAAATAGAAAAAACAAAGGGGTCGAGAGTTGCCCCAGAGCATTTTAATGCATAAAACCTCCTAATTGTTTTATGCACAAAATTAGAATAATATTTAATATGACAATATTAGTAATCAAATTTAACACACTTATAATCATTAAAAAAGAATTAACAACTATAAAATTAGTGAAAGCCTGTACTTCCGTGAAGTGAATTGAATTCACAATTAGGTCAAAAAACCGATAGATGATTTGATCTAAATAATCCACAAAACTCATACCATAATCGTGATTAATCAGAACCAAACTTAAACTTAAACTCGATAAATCATACAAATCTCCGTTTATACATATAATCAATAACGTGTTACCTCTACGCGCAAATGGAGCATGGTAGGAACATCTGATCGGGCACTTTCTCGAACGTCATGAAAGCGTTGTGGTGCCATTGAGGATGAAGTTGATCTCTTCTGTAAGATAATCAACACCAACTAACATTGAAACAAAAATCAACAAAAAAAACCTAATCGAGGTCACCTATTCTAAATTTTTAGTGTCTTATTATTTTACCCAAAATAATCAGAAATCATAATCATTAAGGGGCGTTTCGACTATCCTTATGGAACTAATTATTTAATTAATGTGACTTGAGGTCACAATAACATGTTCTGTGAAGGGGCAGATAAACAGATTCCTTTTATAACTATCGAGTTATCGACAGATCAAGTAATCAGTATCAAGTCATCCAACTTCAAACCAGCTACAACATAACTAACCATCATAGATTCAAATGGTTACACAAAATTGCTAATTTACAAATTTCTTTAACCTAATTTAAAACACTTCTCCTCCCTTTATTCCACAAGAAATTCCCAATTTGATCATCTTATCTATTACTTTCTTAATCAATCACACTAAAGCTTCAAACTAACATAAACCCCCAAATACAAACCCGAACTTGGATCGAAACAAACATCAATTAACACAAAACATCTAGGGTTTTATATAATCGAATTTCAAAAGTAAAAGATAACAAATCTGAAATATTATACCTCTAAGACAGTTGGAGGAGGATTTGAGTTGGGGTTACGGCCGCAATGAAAACAGATACCTCTCTTTTAAGAGCATGTAGACGTTTCTCTTAGCAATTGCTTTCTTGTTGGCAAGCCACTGATCCCTCCAAGCATCTACTGAAGGTAAACAATCTGATAAACAAACTTTTGAAAACTACTCGATCGAGAACACATCGTATAGAAAACGTACAGGAAATATTGCCGAAAGTATGAAAAGCTCAAGCATGGAAGATTCAGTTAGGTTGCTGACAGATCTGATAACTATTAGGTAAAATCAAAACCATTTACTTGCAGTATGTACGTACCCTGTCAGTAGGCTTATAGTTTCAATCTAGACTCATGTGTTGCTGTAAGCATATAACATTTTAAACAAAGTTACAAAGATAATACAATCAAGAACATTTCCAGCAAAATGTAAGATAATAATTAACAATAAGGCTTACATTCACTCTTTCAACCCTCCGCATTTCATCTTCAAGCAAAGGTAGTTGTGCAGCAGAAGTCCAACGGATGCAATCAACATGACTGAAAAGTCCAATCGTATAATAAAAGCATCTTAATATACCAGGATTATTGTACATTCAGTAAGCACACACATACCAACTATCAATGGCTTGTAAATCTAAATTCGAATTCAATTCGAAGAAATATAATGGAAATCAAGAGCACAAACAACACTTACCTAATTTCGTGTGAATTTACATGGAGGCATCTTCCATCTGAATCGCATACTCCAAACCCTAATTTTCATCAAACAGAGTAGATGTTCAATCCAGGTTGCTTGCGAGCAGAATAGAAGATCACCAAAACCCAAAATTACAAAAGTGAATTGTTGTCGTTAGAAGCCCTAGCTCGCTTCACCGCCGTTGCTGGACACATCGGCTCCGCCTCCCTTCCCTTCCCTTCTCTTCTGTGGAACTGCATATAAAGCCTCTCTTTTCATTGTAACACTTTTCTTATCAGGGGTCGGATGAAAACGATCTGCCGCAACATTCAATAGGAGGTTTAAGGAATTGAGTGTTCATGAAAGAGAAGAAGGAATTGTCTGAATTACCCCATCTAGCATCTTAAAATATGGAGATTGTCTCAATTTGTCTGCTTTATCTTTGTTGTACATATTGCTTTAAAATTGATACGCGTGGCAAAATTACGATCTTGTACATCACTTCTTCTTTTTATAATAGTATAGATAAAACCAACCTCCAATATTTGTATTTTTTGTTACAAAAATTATGACAAAGTTTATATCGAGAACTTATGATCAAAATATGTAACAACTCTCATTAAAATTTCTATTTCTTATTTTGTTTTGTCCAATAGGAAACCCTAATTGAGACCCCCAAGAAATATGACATGACCCCTAAAATTTTCAGAACAATCGGAACTAGGATCAGGGCCCCTAAAACTCAGGGGGGGGGGGGGTATTCCCTAATTAATATTATCTTCGCAGTTTGTTGTAAAATGCGAATTTCTACAAACCGTCGACTCACCCAAGCTACTGAGACACGAGGCAACCCTATGCTAGAGGGGTTCCCTTGCGCCAAGCGCAAGGCCCTCGCGCCACGCGAGGGAGCCGTTTTCCCAGTATAAATGCAGAGCTTTGGCACTTGAAGTTTGGCGTTGGTTCGACGTTAAAATTCAATTCGTACACTGAGATATCGTCTGTTTACTACAAAAACACACACAAGCACGAAATTCTACCGCGATAACAGGGTAATAACTCGATCACTGCTACGATACAATGTCCGATCGATTGAAACCAATCCGATGGATGTTTAAGTGCTGCCTAAACTCGGGCTATACTTTGTCATTCGTTGTGAATCTGATGGATGTTTGAGTGTTACCCGAACTCGGGCTATACTTTGTCATTCGTCGTGAATCCAATGGATGTTTAAGTACTGCACTTTGTCATTCGTCATGAGGGTTTTGAATTCGTGAGCTTATCGTAAATGTTGTATTAAGTTACTAACATAGTTTCGTATGCATTGTCATTTAAATTAGGTTACAAGGCTAAATCAGTAGGCTAAACTCTGCCTGTCTAAACCTGCAATGTGAGTCATTCTCTTTTTATCAACAATGTTTTATAATACTCCAATTTATTTTCAAAGGTTATAATTACAGGGATTAAGTCTTGGTTATCTTGAATCACTGGCAAGTGGGGTATTGTGCACATTACTAATCTCTCACGGTTAGGTTCACCAACCTAACAGTGATAATCATCACTACTTGGGTGAAAGGACCCAATAGTGGTATGACCATCGTCACCGGGGTGTGACATGGCGCCAGATAAAAATAAGATACTAGCCATTGTAATCACTCTTATGCTGTAATTTATAACTGTGTGTCGTTTTATCAAAATTGAGTGACTCGCCAGTATTTCCCCACTGATAAAATCTTTTTAAAACATGTTTCAGGTGACCTACTGTGAATCAAGGCAAAGTGCTACGGAGCACTAATAAAGCTTGAAGTGATGGCTCAGTAAAATAAATAAACATGTTTTGTAAAACAGGGAATTTACTCGCAAAATTCCTCTATTGTAAATTACGGGGTTTGTCCCAAATTATGAAATAAAATAATTGGGCATTTTCAAGTCTTAAAAGATCCTGTTAAACTTCCTCTATACACTCAATTAATCAATACCACAGGTTTCTATCCAACGGCTCCTGAACCGGGTAAAACCGGGACTGGGGCTGTGACAGAAAAAGGTGGTATCAGAGCCACTGATTTAAGCCAATTAAGTATTTAGAAATACTTAATTTTTCTGATTGCCATTCTGTGAGTATGTGAAAATTCAATTTACAAAGTTTTAACTTCGAATTTTGTGTGTGTTTCTTCATATATGCTAACAGCATGAATGAACTATCCGAAGCACTTCAAAACTTTACTATCCATACCACAGATATGGATACCACCGATACCTTCACTGACTACTAGGCTGATACTGAAGAGCCAATGATCTTTCAAGCCCAACCTCAGGAGAAACCAAAACCGAAAAAGAGGAGAAGATTCGTAGGCTGGAGGCGTGTGCGTAGGAAGAAACCAGCAACACGGAAAGCTATAAAGACTGAGGATCCGATGGATAAAGGCAAGGGAATAGAAATCGGGGAAAGTTCCGGGAAGCCCAGGAAATGCGATCATGGGAAGAGCTGGATCGTAAATTGGGACTTAGTGACCTCATCGGACCTGCCGATGAAAACCTCTTCAATTACCCAGCTGGAGCACAACTTCCAGTTAATCTAGAACCTGCTATTCCAGATCCTATTATCCACCCCCGACCTCTACCAGAAGAGCTAGAAGAATGGTGGACAACTGACTGGCAATTTCAGAATCTTTTAAATAACCCTAATACCTTTTTCCCTCAATTTGACCCTGAGCCTCCACTACACCCACCAATGAGCACCGAGAACTTGGTTGAACTTCGCCACTATGGTGAGGAGCTGGTGGACGCAGGAAATAGAATCCGAGATGTGGGGGAGAGGATATCTTGGAAGTACGACGAGAGGGAACGTCGTTTCTGAAATGCCAGCTGATGAGGATCGTATGTGGTTGTGCGGATATGTGTATAATAATAATATAATAATAAAAATATAATCATGTAAAATAACTAAAAATAAAACTTTGTAACATATCTGGTAATGTACGGATGCCTATTAAAATACATAAAATATGGAAGTCAAAAAATCGACAATTTTGGCTATACGTGTTGACATGATTGTGTTGACGTGATTATGTGCGATTGTTTATTATGCTTGGTCGTTATTTATTTTGTGCTAATAAGTAATATATATTAATTACCAGATGGAACACGTCGGTAATGAACCAGTTAACGAAGTTAACCAATCTGAGCAAAACCATGAAGATCAATTTCTTAATAGGCAAGATATAGAGAATATCATTGCTCAGGGAATAGCCAATGCTATTCCAGCAATTCTTGCTGCTGCCCGAAATCCAGTTGAGCCTCAACCAATTATTCCTAGCAAACGTACTCATGGCGACAATTTCAGTAATAGTGTAAATGGGGGCGACAACATTAATAATAATGATAATGACGTAATGCAAGCCCCATTTCTTAAAAGAATGAAAGCTGCAACGCCTGGTTGCACTTACACGGAATTTCTTTCCTGTAAACCAATCGAATTTACAGGCAACGAAGGGGCGACTACTGCACTGCGTTGGTTAGAGAAAACCGAGGCGGTGATTAAAATAAGTAAATGTACCGAGGAAGACAAGGTCATGTACGCGTCACATCTTTTTAAAGAAGGTGCGCTAGAATGGTGGAATACGGTACTACAAGCCAAGGGGAGTGATGTGGCTTATGCCATGAGTTGGGAAGAATTCAACAGTTTGGTGGAAATGAAATTCTGCCCTGAATATGAAAAAGAACAAATGGCGAACAAATTCCTGAACCACCGAATGGTGGATGTAGACTGTCGAGGGTATACTTCTACATTCTTCGAGTATGTTAGAGTTGCACCAACCCTGGCTTCGCCAGAACCGGTACTTATTTCTCGCTATATTTGGGGTTTGATTGGCGAAATCCGTGATATCGTTAAAGCTGCGAGACCTCGCATAATTGACGATGCAGTAGAATTAGCCAACACCTTGTCACACCCCGATATTTCCACGTATTACCGGTGGGCCCGGTGGGGAGTATCGTGACGTAGTTGATATCATCATAGTCAAACAACACATTAATTAAATGCACAGCGGAAGCAAAAGATAGATTTATTTCAACTGAATAGATTGTAATATTAAGTATCACATAATAGTTGAAACAGATCCACAAGCGGATCGAAATAAAAAGGAAATTGTTCCACAGACTTTAACATCTAGAGCTTGCGAGACTGGATTATTGATGCCTGGAGTATCCAGCCTATTTCGTATAGTACCTACACTTAGCCTTTTTGGAAAATACGTCAGTTTACACTGGTAAATACAACTTAACTTACTCATTTTGAAAAGAGTTTAAAATTGATTTGAATGCACTTTGGCAAAAAAACATCTTTTATAACTTGGGACAATTATTCAAATATAATCTTGTATACGGTTTTATTTATTTGTCGTCCATTAGGGCCGGTTTGTAGGGCCGGTCTAGATTAATTGACACGCCACAGGTATAATGCCCACAAGGATTATTTCCTTTAAGTGGATTACCAGTTTTTACATAATGCATCTGTCAGGTGTACGCCTACACCCCGTGCTTAGGTCGTGGCCATTTCTTTGAATGATGCCAAGGATATCCGGGACATGGTCATTTAACCCCCAAAGGCCATACACCAAATAATCCAGAATAAAACGGGTTATGTAATTACACAAATCACAATATGATTTAAATGACTACATACCCGACCAAGCGGTATTATTATAATACCGTATCCCAAGCCCGTATAGGGAAAATAAGTTAAGAGTATTTACCTGAGCAAAGTATAAATCAAATACAGCAAGTGCACGTAGCTTTTACTGGGCTCCTAATCTAGAACGAAGGTTTTAATAACCTATTAGAATCCTAACGGGTCTTTAATTAAGCTTAGACTTAGACCGGTTAGTTTTCAAAAGGAATACACGGTTCAAACGCATTATAAAGCGAAGACCGGTTTAGAATGTGGTTTTGACCCGACAAGCTTGTATGCTTGTTTAATATGGGTAACTTAAACACATTCTGGATTTTGAGATGAAAACGATATGGTTTGACCCGTTTTGGCTAAATTATGCAAACTAGTTACATAAGCCGATCCGAACGCGAAAAGTGCTTAACGGGTAACCAAATGAGTCATATACAGGTTTCCTAAGTTAATATGCCTTAAATATGTTGTGACATCAGTAAGATATCTTCTATTATGCCCGAAATGGTTTTAAACTCAAACTATGCCCCGTAGGGGCATTTTGGTCATTTAAAAGGTTATAAAAGAGTTTAAATATAAATCTGAGTTTCGGGTCTGATATAATTAGTAAAAATACTCAATTTAATAAGTTATAACAGTAGGGTATAGCCTATATGTGAAATTTATTAATTATAACCATACTATGCACCGAAAGGGGATTTTGGTAATTTCACTTAAGCTTAAAAAGGTCAAAACTGGAAATCTGAGTTTAAAACTTTTTCTCACTGTTACAATATAATAACTTACTTAAAATATCAGTAGGCATCCAACCTTATATGTTTAAAATAGTTTTGATTCATACTATGCGTAAAAATGCTTAAAAAGGCGATTTGGAGCCATTTCCGGGTTCTAAATAGAAAGCTGATATTTTTATTATTTCAGAAGGTTTAAAATAATTTATTTATCATATAAAATCAGTAGTAAAAGGTTCGGGGTTAAAAAGGTTTGTAAAACTCATTTTATAGCCCAAAAGGGCAAAACCGACAATAACCGATTTAAAGCTACAACCCTATGTTATGCTCAGCCTAAAATTAATTAAAAATCTTCAAAAATCCCGAAATATTATATTACATCAGTGGGTAAAAATTTTGATATAAAAAAGTGGGTTAAACTAGGCTATAAGCTAATTATGCCGTTTAATTAACAAAAAGCCTTCTAATTACGCTATTGAGCATAACTCTTAATCTAGACTTCAAATTGATGTGAAACTTTAGGAACATGTTTATAAATTAGTAATGAAGGTTTCTACCCTTTTGCTTTTTCAAAATCACGTTTTAAGGTCATATGGGCATAATAGTCAACATTTAAGCACTTAACGGAAACATGCATATGAATCGGATAACTAATGAACCAAGTTGTATAATCACAGAGGGTTATACTAACATGAAACCTGGTCCTAATAGGGTTCTGAGGCATTTCTAAAACATGCTACAATGGGTCAGAATCGAAAGTCAAAGCAAAAGTCAAATTATGCGACTTTCGGTTCCAAACCGAGCCTAAACTGATAATTGTCGGATTGAACATGTTTAGACATATTCTTACATTAATTACCAAGTTATATTAATGATAAAACAGGTTGCATGTCTTCTACATTGCTAATTATGTGTTAATTTGAAAATAAGCTTTATATTGACTTTTTAAGATCAAGTTTGACCCGACAATTGACCTAGTTAGAGTGGGAATCAGAGGGTGCCCTTTTAAGGGTTTATTGCCCACATAAATACCAACTTATAGGTACTTTTAATTCGAGATTTGACTGGACAATTATTGATTAATCTCGAAGTCAAACCTTAATTACGACAGTTTGACTTTAAGCTAATTAACTAAGCTAAACTGAATTAAAGAAGGTTAAGGATACTTACAAGAGTCCTAAGTATGATTAGGGATCCTAAGAAAGTTTGTTGCTGATCAGAGGAGCTCCAGAAGTAAGCTTGAAGTGAGTTGCAAATGAACAAAGAAATGTTGCAACAAGAGGTCTCTTTATATAGTGAACTTTGATGCATCAAGATCACCCCAACTAAGTCTATAAATGTTGTAAGATGATCTCAGGTGTCCATATGATGCCAAAAACCAGTTGTAAGGCCCCTGATTTTCGAATACCACTCTTTTAAGGCGGTGTAACTTGTTTAACAGGCATCTGTCCAAAATTCTGCCCAGTTACATGTCTTACGGATCATAAGCCTTAGGCTTTGCGGTCCGTAACCGTCTTTAGGAAACCATCGCCCAGCTCCGCTCTCTTACGGACCGTATGGGTTCACCTTTGCAGTCCGTAAGCTTTCATCAGAAGACAAAAACTTGTAACTTTCGAGCTTTGACCATGCAATCCTTCATAATTCGAACCTTGGGTCTTTTGCAACAGAGTGGGACCATATGATCAGTTCTGAAAAGGCATGCATGCCTAGCCATGCACTTATGTTGCCTTAGATTTTTGTGTTGCATGCTTTTAAGGGACAAGAATTCTTTTGAAAAGAAATAGCCATATACTTTATCGTAACATTATTTCTAAATCCAATTCCTTATAAACTGAATTTATTTATTTTAGGAATAACCGGTTAAATATATCAGATGTTTATCATAACGATTTAAGGTCTTGGGATTTATTATTATTTGGTCGCTCAGAGGTGTTAATTAACATGTCGACCTTTTAAATCCTACCATACATCTTTTACTTGATCCGGGTTCCTGACACGCTTATCTTACATGACACGTGTCTTTATTCTATTGGGTATGATTTTACGAGGTGTTACACACCTTGACCGACGGTCTGGTACGTACACGAGAAGAAAATCAGAAGAAGGAAGTGGCCCAAAAGATTACCCAAGGATTCCGTGCGGGTAACAGTAGCAATTTCAAGAAAAAGGAGACCGGGTAATCTTCCACTGTTCCATTTTGCAATACCTGTAAAAGAAAGCATTTTGGAAGATGCAAAGGGTATTGCAATTTCTGCAAAATTCCGGGGCACCAAGAAGAAGACTGCAGAAGAAAGAAATCCACAATTTGCTTCAATTGTGGAGAAGCTGGACATTTTAGACCAGGCTACCCCAAATTGGTCAAACCAGCTGATAACAAAGCTAAACCTGCAGAAGGAACTACCAAAAAGAACGCAAGAGCCTTCCAACTGACTACTCAGGAAGCAGAACTAATTTATGATGTGATTGCTGGTACGTTCCTAGTTCATGACATTTATGCGAAAGTATTATTTGACTCTAGTGCAAACCAAAGTTTTATAAATACTTCATTTTGCCAAGCTCTTAAGCTATGCTTAACGAAACTTAGGCAAGTTTTTACAGTAGAGACGGCAGACGGGAACTCTGTTAATATAGATACGGTTTTGCAAAAAGAAAACATAGAACTTTCAGGTCATAAATTTTATGCAAATCTATTACCCATGAATTTAGCTGGATTCAATGGTGTTAGGAATTGATTGGTTAGTAGCCAACCATGCTCGAATCCTTTGTGATAAGAATTCCATAGAAATTCGTGCACCCATAGGAGAAGTAATTATGATTACAGGGGATAAGCCGCATAAACCAATGAAGTTCATTTCGGTAATGAAAGTAGCTAGTTATGAACGAAAGCAAGGAATAGTGTATATGATTTCAGTAATCATTAGCACTAAGGGTAAGGAACTTAAGGAAATTCTTGTAGTATCAGAATACCCAGATATATTCCCAGAAGAGTTACCAGGATTACCACTAGATAGGGAGGTAGAATTTAGAATTCATTTGATTCCTGGATCTACACCCATAGCAAAGGCACCCTACCGATTAGCACCCACTGAAATATTAGAACTGAAAAAGCAATTAGATGAATTGCTCAATAAAGGATTCATACAACCTACTTCATCCCCTTGGGGAGCACCAGTGTTGTTTATGAAGAAGAAGGATGGTTCGATGCGAATGTGTATCGATTATAGGGAATTAAATAAGGTTACAATTAAGAATCGATACCCATTACCTAGAATTGATGATCTTTTCGATCAAATTCAAGGAGCTAGATATTTTTCTAAGATAGATTTACGCTCCGGATACCATCAGTTGAAAGTACAAGAAGAAGACATACCTAAAACTGCCTTCAGAACTAGGTATGGTCATTACGAGTTTACAGTCATGCCTTTTGGACTAAGAAATGCTCCGGCAGCATTCATAGACATGATGAATAGAATCTGTAAACCATATTTGGATAAATTCGTAATTGTCTTCATCGACGATATACTTATTTATTCCAAAAGTCAGGACGAGCATTGTCAGCACCTGCATGCACTCTTAACTTTGTTAAGAAAGGAGAAGCTTTACGCCAAATTCTCAAAGTGTGAATTTTGGCTACAGGAGGTGCAATTTTTAGGACACATGGTGAATCACGAAGGTATTCACGTAGATCCCTCCAAGATAGAAGCGATCACCAAATGAAAGGTCCCGCAATCAGCTACAGAAGTTTTCTAGGCTTAGCTGGGTACTATAGGCGCTTTATTAAGGATTTCTCTAAGATAGTTGTGCCATTAACTAAGCTAACCTGTAAAACAGTTAAGTTTGAATGGGGACCTAAGCAAGAAGAGGCTTTTAGGATTTTAAAACAAAAGTTAACAAACACCCTAATTCTTGCCTTACCCGAAGGGACAGAAAATTTTGAAGTTTATTGTGATGCTTCTAAACTAGGATTAGGATGTGTACTAATGCAACGCAAGAAGGTAATTGCGTACGCTTCAAGGCAATTGAAAAAGCACGAGGAAAACTATACGACACATGACTTAGAATTACGGTCGATAATTTTTGCCCCAAAGATTTGGAGACATTATCTGTATAGAAGTAAGTTTACTGTTTATACAGATCATAAAAGCTTAAAGTACATATTTGGGCAAAAAGAATTGAATATGAGGCAAAGAAGATGGATGGAAATTCTAAGTGACTACGACTGTGATATTCAATATCATGAAGGAAAAGCAAATGTAGTTGCAGATGCCTTAAGTCATAAGTATCACGAAAAGCAAAAGCGAGTTCGTGCTCTTAGATTAAGTTTACAATTAGACTTAATGGAACAACTGAAAAATGTTCAAGCCACAGCAATCAAGGATGATGCTGAAGGAATGAAAGGAAGAATAAAGGAATTAGAGCAAGGAACTGATGGAATTTGGAGATTCCATTTGGGTACCTAAGCAAGGAGAATTAAGAAATAAGATTTTAGAAGAAGCCCATAAATCTAGGTATACCATGCATCCTGGTAATAATAAGATGTACCAAGATTTAAGAAATAACTTCTGGTGGATAGGAATGAAAAAGGACATAGCTAGATATGTATCTAAGTGTCTAACTTGTTCACAAGTTAAGGCAGAACACCAGAAACCTTCAAGGTTACTTCAACAATTAAAAATGTCTGTTTGGAAGTGGGAACTAATAACCATGGATTTTGTTACTAAGTTACCCAAAACCAGAAAAGGTAATGATGCGATTTGGGTAATTGTGGATCGATTAACCAAATTAGCTCATTTTCTACCCATGAAAGAAACCTTTAGCATGGAAAGGTTAGCAAAGTTGTACGTAGACGAGGTAGTATCCTTACATGGAGTTCCACTCTCCATTGTATCGGATAGGGACAGCCGTTTCACTTCCCATTTCTGGACTAGTTTCCAAGAAGCTATGGGGACACGATTAAATTTAAGTACAACTTACCATCCTCAAACAGACGGACAAAGTGAAAGGACGATCCAAACCCTAGAAGACATGCTCCGGGCATGTGTAATAGATTTTGGTGGAAACTGGGATGACCACCTACCCTTAATTGAATTCTCCTATAATAATAGTTATCATGCAAGCATTGAAGCTGCCCCATTCGAAGCACTGTATGGACGAAAGTGCAGAACTTCGGTCTGTTGGGCAGAAATAGGTGAAAGCCAATTATCAGGTCCCGAAATCGTACAAGAAACCACCGACAATATCACTCAAATCAAGGAAAAACTAAAAACGGCTCGAAATCGCCAGAGGAGTTATGCAGACAATCGACGCAAGCCGATGGAATTTCAAGTCGGAGATAAGGTCCTCTTGAAAGTTTCTCCATGGAAAGGAGTAGTTCGATTCGGGAGGAAGGGAAAGTTAAGTCCAAGGTACGTAGGACCATTCCCAATAATCCAGCGGATAGGACCAGTTGCTTATCGCTTACAACTACCAGAAGAGCTAGCTGGACTACATGATGTATTTCATGTATCCAACCTCAAGAAATGTCTATATGACGAATCCCTGATAGTACCTCTTCAAGATGTAGAGGTAAATGAAAAGTTAAAATTTGTTGAGAAGCTACTGCAGATAGAAGACAGAAAGATCAAATTCCTCAAACACAAAAGACTAGTGCTGGTCAAAGTCAAGTGGGATTCAAAGAGAGGACCTGAGTACACTTGGGTGTTGGAATCAGAGATGAAACGAAAGTATCCCTACTTGTTCCAGTAAATTTCGAGGACGAGATTTTTATAAGGTGGGGAGGATATAACAACTCCCATTAAAATTACTATTTCTTATTTTGTTTTGTCCAATAGGAAACCCTAATTGAGACCCCCAAGAAATATGACATGACCCCTAAAATTTTTAGAACAATCGGAACTAGGATCAGGGCCCCTAAAACTCAGGGGGGTATTCCCTAATTGGTATTATCTTCGCAGTTTGTTGCAAAACGCGAATTTCTACAAACCGTCGACTCACCCAAGCTACGGAGACACGAGGCAACCCTATGCTAGAGGGGGTTCCCTCGCGCCACGCGCCAGGCCCTCGCACCACGCGAGGGAGCCGTTTTTCCAATATAAATGCAGGGGTTTGGCACTTGAAGTTTGGCGTTGGTTCGTCGTTAAAATTCAATTCGTACACTGAGATATCGTCTCTTTACTCCAAAAACACACACAAGCATGAAATTCTGCCGCGATAACAGGGTAATAACTCGATCACTGCTACGATACAATGTCCGATTGATTGAAACCAATCCGATGGATGTTTAAGTGCTGCCTAAACTCGGGCTATACTTTGTCATTCGTTGTGAATCCGATGGATGTTTGAGTGCTGCCCGAACTCGTGCTATACTTTGTCATTCGTCGTGAATCCAATGGATGTTTAAGTACTGCACTTTGTCATTCGTCGTGAGGGTTTTGAATTCGTGAGCTTATCATAAATGTTGTATTAAGTTACTAACCTAGTTTCGTATGCATTGTCATTTAAATTAGGTTACAAGGCTAAATCAGTAGGCTAAACTCTGCCTGTCTAAACCTGCAATGTGAGTCATTCTCTTTTTATCAATAATGTTTTATAATACTCCAATTTATTTTCAAAGGTTACAATTATAGGGATTAAGTCTTGGTTATCTTGAATCACTGGCAAGTGGGGTATTGTGCACATTACTAATCTCTCAAGGTTAGGTTCACCAACCTAACAATGATAATCATCACTACTTGGGTGAAAGGACCCAATAGTGGTATGACCATCGTCACCAGGGTGTGACACGGCGCCAGATAAAAATAAGATAGTAGCCATTGTAATCGCTCTTATGCTGTAATTTATAACTGTGTGTCGTTTTATCAAAATTGAGTGACTCGTCAGTATTTCCCCGCTGATAAAATCTTTTTAAAACATGTTTCAGGTGACCAACTATGAATCAAGGCAAAGTGCTACGGAGCACTAATAAAGCTTGAAGTGGTGGCTCAGTAAAATAAATAAACATGTTTTGTAAAACAGGGAATTTACTCGCGAAATTCCTCTATTGTAAATTACGGGGTTTGTCCCAAATTATGAAATAAAATAATTGGGCATTTTCAAGTCTTAAAAGATCCTGTTAAACTTCCGTTGTACACTCAATTAATCAATACCACGGGTTTCTGTCCCGCGGCCCCTGAACTGGGTAAAACCTGGACGGGGGCCGTGACAAAATACACTTGTAAATACTTGTTTAGAAAATATTTTTCTAAGTGTTGGTATTTTTAGAAAATTTTGCCATAGTTTCCCCTAAAAATGGAGGTGTCCATGCTATTAAAGCATATCATTTTCTTTTCAAAAATCATCACAACAATCAACAATTAATCCCTAAACAACTTACACTTACCAAGTGCAAAAACTTTACAATTTACATAGCAACATGAACTTGATCTTTCACAAAAACTTGTAGTAACTTGGTGGTGTATTTAGTAGGTCTAGTTATCCTTTAAAGTGTGTTTATTTCTTTAAAAATCTCATTCTTAAAGAATTTAGGTGTTTACAACTTGTAAACATATTTTACAAAAATGTTTCTTTATGGATCTTCTTGTTTCATAAGTGTTTATACACTTGTTTTACCACCAAAAATAGTGTAGGTTTTAGTAAGAACCATGATCTTCTAAAAATCGTATTTTGAACTTGATTCTTTTAGAAAAACCATTCATAAATCTTAGATCTCTAAGTTTACCAACTCACTTGATTATCATTTTTCAAGGAATCATTTTATTTTTAAGTTCATGCTTACACATGAAGATAATCATCTCTTTTCATCACATAATCATCCTCTCACTTGCTAGATCATGTGTTTAATCACAATCTAGCAAGCATCCTTATGATGATCAACATCATATTCTCAAGAAAATAACAATCAAGTGTCATTCATACACTAAACAACATAGTTTCATCCATATTTCATCACATGTTAAGCTTATGTTCAAGATTCAAGATTATGTTCTTTAGTGTTCTTGTGATTTACAACATAATACATCTTTTAACCAACTAAAATCAAAAGTAACAAAGGTCATGAGAGTCTTACTACTAGCACTATGGCTAGGGATGAACACAAGAGAATGAAGGTGACAAAGATGGTGGATAAAAGCTAATGAGAAGGGTCCTTGGAGTTCCACAAGCTTCACACTTCGTTAAACACCTCCTTACACCCTTGGATGGTCTTGGATTGAATGATCTTGAAGTGAAAAATGGTGGTGGTGTGAAGAGGGGTGTTCGGCCGAGAGCTTGGGGAGGAGAGGGAGAGAGATGAAGTGTGTGTTAGTGTGTGAAATGTGATGATCTCTTGAATCCTTATGCCATACTTATAACCATCACTTCTAATATTTTGTCCATAATAGCAAGCAAGATCTAATATAAAAAGAAATAAAATCTTTGAGGTATGGTGGTGATGGTATGGCCGATTACTAGCATAGGGGGGGGGGGGTCTAAGTGTAACTTTGAGCCAATTAGTTAGTTTATAATCCAAATCCAAGTATATAGTTAGTTAAGTTAGTTACTAGATATTTTAGTGGGTGTTAAGGTGTTCGGGGATCATGACTAGCTCAGAAATAATTAAACAATGTTTCTAGTATAATTTTGGTGTTTCGGGTAGTGTCCGGTTGTTCGGTTAGATACCGGTTCGTTAAAGTGTCAAGCTATTCCATTTAATGATCTTTATGTTACTTTTTGTGACACTTTTAATTCCCGACACTTAGGAAAGCATTCAGGACCATTTTGCCATATTTTTGCGCATAACTAGCTTGTTAAAAAGCTGAATTTTGCTGAAATATGCAGAATTCTGCACTTTATGTGGGTTTTAGGCACTTTCCAGCACTTAAACTATCACCTAGTGACGCAGTTTTATGGTCCTTACATCCCTGCACACCATACTAGTGTAGAACTTGGTTTCTAGCTCATACTGGGTCTCAAAGCACTGTCTGTCTATGTACTGAACTCCGTCAGCATATTCCTGTTCTATCCGTTAACTGTGCTAACTGTGCCTTGTGCATCATGTATGTCAATAAGGTTTGTATGTGATAATGATGTGACATTATGTAATATGTGATGCACATGTAAGTGTGATGCAGTAATTAAAAAGCAATTAAGTAATCCAGTACATTCATTAAGCATTAATTAATATTAATTAATTGTACAGATACCTGGATTTATGAGGGTTGTCACATTCTCCCCCTGTTAAGAAAATTTCGTCCCGAAATTTAAGTTCTGCTACTAGTTGCAGGGGTCTTGGGGAATAAATGTGGGTACTTCGCTTTCATACAATCCTCACGCTCCCAAGTGAACTCTGGGCCGTGTCGTGCGTTTCAACGAACCTTGACGAGTTTGACACTACTCCTGCGCGTCTTGTTAACTTTCCAATCAGTAACCTCAACAGATTCTTCAGTAAAGTGGAGTGTGTCGTTAATGTGGACTTCATCGGCAGGTATGACAACTGTTTCTTGAGTTGGACTCTTTTTCAGGTTAGATACATGAAATGTATCATGAACGCCATTCAATTCTGCGGGTAGATCCAACTTGTAAGCTACATGACCAATCCTCTCCAGGATTTTAAATGGTCCAATGTATCGCGGGTTCAACTTCCCACGCTTCCCAAAGCGTGCTACACCCTTCCAGGGTGAGATCTTTAACAAAACCATATCTCCTACTGCAAACTCCAACGGTTTCCTTCTTTGGTCCGCGTAACTCTTTTGTCGATCACGAGCCGCCTTTATGTGCTCTCGAATCTATGTAATCTTATCAGTCGTCTCTTGTACCAATTCAGGACCAACAAGCTGTCTATCACCCGCGTCTGCCCAGCATAGCGGTGATCGACACTTGCGTCCATAGAGAGCTTCAAACAGTGCGGCTTGGATGCTTGCATGGTAACTATTGTTGTACGAGAATTCTACCAAGGGTAAGTGAGTGTCCCAACTACCACCCAAATCCATTACGCACGCTCGCGACATATCCTCCAATGTTTGAATCGTTCGCTCGCTCTTGCCATCAGTCTGCGGATGGAATGCAGTACTCAGATTCAACTGAGAACCAAAGGCTTCTTGGAAGGATTGCCAAATCCTTGACACAAACCTTCCGTCTCTATCAGAAATGATCGAGAGAGGCACTCCATGTCGTGCAACTATCTCTCTCAGGTATAGCTCAGCAAGCTTACTAGTGTTGTCTTTCTCCCTGATCGGTAAAAAGTGTGCAGACTTCGTCAGACGGTCTACGATCACCCAAATCGTATCATGACCTCTGGGTGTCCTTGGTAACTTCGTTATAAAGTCAATTGAAATCTGCTCCCATTTCCACATGGGTATTTCAGGTTGTTGCAGAAGACCTGAAGGCTTCTGATATTCGGCCTTTACCTTGGCACAAGTCAAACATTTGCCAACATACGTTGCAACACCACCTTTTAATCTCGGCCACCAATAGAAATCCTTTAAATCTTGGTACATTTTATCCGATCCTGGATGGATCGAGTACCGTGACTTGTGAGCTTCATCGAAAATAACGTCTCTCAAACCACCAAAGAGAGGGACCCAAATTCATTTCATGAAGCACAACGTTCCTTCATCATTGGGTACTAGCTGCTTCTCCTTCCCACGGAGATATTCATTCTCAAGATTCTCTTCCTTAAAAGCTTCTCTCTGCGCGGCACGAATGCGCAATGAGAGATCCGTTTGAACAATCATTTCCAAAGCTCGAACCCTTATAGGCTTGATTCTTTCTTTTTGACTCAAGGCGTCTGCGACTACATTCGCCTTCCCTGGGTGATACTTGATTTCACAATCATAATCATTTAACAACTCAACCCATCGTCTTTGTCTCATGTTAAGCTCTTTCTGGTCGAATATATGCTGTAAGCTCTTGTGATCAGTAAAGATTGTGCATCGCGTGCCATACAAGTAATGTCGCCAGATCTTTAATGCAAACACCACCGCGCCTAACTCCAAGTCATGCGTGGTGTAATTATTCTCATGAACCTTCAACTGGCGCGAAGCATAGGCTATAACCTTCTGTCGCTGTATCAGCACGCATCCTAAACCATGACGCGAGGCGTCGCAATATACCACGAAGTCGTCAGTGCCTTCGGGTATGGATAAGATCAGTGCATCGCAAAGCTTGTTTTTCAACAATTGAAATGCTTCTTCTTGCTTGTCTCCCCATTCATACTTCTTGTCTTTCTGCGTGAGGGAGGTCAAAGGTTGAGCGATTTTCGAGAAATCCTCAATAAATCTACGATAATATCCTGCCAAACCTAGGAACTGACGGATCTCGGTTGGCGTCTTCGGAGTCTCCCAATTCTTGATTGCCTTGATCTTTGTGGGATCCACATGGATTCCATCTCCGTTAACCACATGACCAAGGAACTGAACCTCGCGCAACCAAAATTCGTACTTCGAGAATTTCGGGTACAATTTCTCTTTCTTGAGCAGCTCTAAGATAGCTCTTAGATGTTGCTCATGTTCTTCCATCGTCTTCGAATAGATTAAGATATCGTCGATGAACACGATCACAAACTTATCGAGGTACGGCTTACAAACTCTATTCATCAAATCCATGAATACTGCTGGCGCGTTCGTCAACCCAAACGGCATAACCAGGAACTCGTAGTGTCCATAGCGAGTTCTGAAGGTAGTCTTTGGAATACTTTCCCTCAACTGGTGATAACCCGATCGAAGATCGATCTTGGAGTAACAACTCGAACCTTGTAGTTGATCGAACATGTCATCAATCCTTGGCAAAGGATATATATTCTTGATAGTCAACTTGTTAAGCTCGCGGTAGTCAATACACATGCGGAAACTACCATCTTTCTTTTTGACAAACAGCACTGGAGCTCCCCAATGCGAGAAGCTTGGTCTGATAAATCCCTTATCCAATAGCTCCTGAAGTTGTGTTAACAGCTCTTGCATCTCGGAGGGTGCAAGTCGATAAGGTGCCTTAGCCACAGGCGCAGCGCCTGGAACTAAGTCAATGTGAAACTCGACTTGTCGCTGCGGCGGCAATCCTAGCAAGTCTTCGGGAAAGACTTCAGGATATTCCTTCACGACTGGAATGTCTTCTAGCTTTGGCTCAGCAGCTTCTTTATCCACAATGTGTGCCAAGAAGGCGACACATCCTTTCTGCAAACACTTTCGAGCCTTCAAACAACTGATGATCCTTAGGGGTGTATCGTGCTTCTCTCCATGTACCACAATTGTTTCTCCATTCGCCATCGGAATGCGAATGACCTTTTCGTGACATACAATCTCTGCTCGGTTGCTTGCCAACCAATCCATCCCCACTACCACGTCGAAGCTTCCCAATGCCAACCAATCCATCCCCACTACCACGTCGAAGCTTCCCAACTTGACCAATCCATCCCCACTACCACATCGAAGCCAATCCATCCCCACTACCACGTCGAAGCTTCCCAACTCGACCGGCAGCAGATCAAGTGTAAACTCGTGCTCTCCCAGTTCTATCACGCAACCCCTAATAACTTCATTCGCTGCTACTAGCTTTCCATTAGCTAGTTCTATTGAATATGGAATTATCTAGCTTACTGGTTACCAACCCAAGTATATTCTTAAATTCTAGCGATTCAAAACTATAATCGGCACCGGTATCAAATAGTACAGATGCATAACGTTGGTTGATAGGGAACGTACCAGTGACCACATTTGGATCTTGGCGAGCTTCCCTCGCACCGATGTTGAAAACCCTTCCTTGAGCTTGATTGAGCTTTGGGCACTCTCTCTTGAAATGCCCCACGTCTCCACAATTAAAACAACCTGGTCCCCGACCATTCCCATTCCCGTTACCCTGATTGTTGTTTTTGTTGCGATTTCCACTCCCAGCTTGATTTCCAAAATTACCACGGTTTCCATTACCTCCATTATTTCCTCCTTGAGGGCGGTTTCCGTATCCATTCCCACCACGGTTGTTGTTGCCATAACCTCTCTGACCATTGCTACCACGCCCAGTACCAACCCAACATGTCTCCTTCGATTGACCAACTCTTCCACAAGACTCGCATCTTCCAGCTCAGCACCGTCCATTGTGATGCAATTGACACGCATCGCATTTGGGCAAGGTGCCCATGTACCCTTTTCCTTTGTTTTCAGCACCAATTTTGGCCCTGGCTGGTGTGTTTGCCTCTTCCTTCTTGTTAGCACTGCGGGTACCTTTCTTGAAGTTTAAGAACTTCCTTTTGTTCTTACCCGATGACTCAACGTGAGTCTCTTTCTTCTTCTGGTCAGGGATCGAAAACTTGTTTAACCTGATTGCTTCTTCAGTTAGTGCTACACTCAGGTTGATAGCCTCGGTGATTGTAGTAGGTTTTGACGTCGTTACCATACTCATAATCTGAGGTGCCAACCCCCAAATGAAACGCTCAATGCGCTTGAATTCTGGACTAACCATGTATGGTACCACGTGAGATAGATCATGAAATCTCTGCACATATTCGGCGATCTTCGGACCGTCCATCTTGAGGTTCCAGAATTCAGTTTATAACTTTTGAATTTCAGCCCTGGAGCAATACTTTTTACGCATGAGTTCCTTCATTTCATTCCAAGTCAAAGTGTATGCTGCTGCTTCTCCCAGAGTTTGGACTTGGAGATTCCACCATGAAAGCGCTCCATCTATGAACAATCCGGAGATGTAGGTGACTTGGTGTTCTGGTGCGCATTTGCTCATTCTTATCATAGAATCGGTCTTCTCCGTCCATCGAACAAAGGCCAGAGCACCCCCGGTGCCGTCGAAATTTAGAGGCTTACAGTCTAGAAACTGCTTATAGGTACAACCTGTACAAGTAACGTCATTCACAGAAAGCATTAGCAAACGCACATAGAATATCCAAATGTAACGTAATGTGTCTCAAGCGACTTAAACATTACCATGGGGTGGGTTGTTTCTTGAGGTACCCCCGCTAGTTTCAGCGCGTGAGGCCTCGTGCTCTGCTATCGCTCGTGAAATTCGTTCTTGTAACTCGGCCTCAGTAGTGGGCAATCGAGTTTCCCTTCGTGGAGGCATCTTCTATAAGAAGATTGTATAGGTCAGGTCTTATGCATATAAGTATGTAGTACGCGTATGTAATACATTTATCAACGCAAGTAAACACGTAACATCCCATGTCATAACACAAACAAGTAATTCAATAATGTATGTAATGAGAATGTTGCGATTGAGCTTTCATGTATCAAATGACCACAAATACAGTTTTACAAGTTTCACAATGTACCATATCACAACCAAAAAGGACTACAGGGTCACATCACCCTTGTCCAAACTATCCATCAAACTACAACAATCAAAAGTCAAAAGAAATGTGGTCTTCAAAAAGCTGTGCAATCTGGGCTCAATAGCTGCACTCTCACCAAAAGTATGCTACCTTCATAAAACCAAAAACTGCTATGCTGATGGTAAAGGAGGAGGAGGTGGAGGAACGAAAAGCAACCTACGTAAATGCGCTAAATCCTCCTCAAGGGCATGAACGACACGCAACAGGTAGCTAACCTGCTGCTCCATAGTAAGAAAACGGACATCAAAATCTGGGTATGACAGGAGAGGAGCGGGTGGAGTCGCGAATGGTGACTGACAAGGACAATGCGGAGGACGCGGAATCCTCTCTAACTCCATGACTCTCCTACACAGCATCTCCTGCTGGAGCTGCAGCGACAAAAGCAAATCATCCCTCGTGTATCCAATGTGGAAGGGATGGTATGGATCAAAAACAGGCATCGTGTTGGGTGGAAACCAGATGAGTGGCTCGCCCGATGGTGTAGTAGCAAAAGGAGTAGTATGTGAAAACTGTGGCACAAAGGGAAAAGCTACTGACACAGGAGGAATATGACCGGGCTGCTGACTCGATGGACCTTCCCCTGGATAGGGAGGAGGGATATCCTGTAAAAACATGACTGGTAACTCAGTGCGATGAATGTCAGATACGTGTGGGTAAAACAGAGCGATATCAACGTGTGCATGAGTAGGTGCGATTGGGGGAGTAACAGGTCTAACAAAAGGAGGTAGGTCATCGTCGTCCTCGATCCACCCATTGTGGGTGAACGCTATCTAGGGTCAATCTGGGCTGCAAAAGGAGCATGATCAACCGCTGCAGGCATAGGGTCAGGCAACAGTGGTGCAACAACTGGTACATCGGCAGGTGCAGGGTCATGCTCAGGTAGGGGATCGTGAGCAGGTATAGGCTCTGGTGCAATCATAGGCTTAGGGTCAGCTGGAGCAAGCTCAAGATCAGCGGGTATGTCAAAGAGCTGATCGTCAGGAACGACAGGTGCCTCAAAAGGCTGCTCATCGGGGACAAACTCAATCTCAGGATCAGGGTCAAAGTCACGAGGAAAGACAGGATCAAACTCATCATCAAACTCGAAATCCTGTGGAGGAACAGGTGCGGCAGACATAGTTGTGTCAGAATCAGTATCGGTGGGATATCGCTGTAATCCCAGTGCGTGTAGAGTAGTAGATGACACAGGCTCGAATGAATCAGGACCAGAATGGTCAGAAGGAGCCTCGACAACAGGAATCTCATCGTGTGGAACAACAATGACATCACCAACTGGAATCTCAACAAGTGGAACGACAACGGCATCATCGACTGGAGCTCCATCATCCTGGGCACCCTCAGGGGGACCCTCAATAAAAAGTTCGATGTCGTCGTCAGACATAACGTCTAGAGGCAGATCCTCAAGAGGAAATGCAGCAAGAGGAAAAGGAGCAGGGATCTGAACAAGAGGTAGATCCTAGCCAGGAAGACCATCAGCTAGCGGTATATCATCTCCAAAATCTGGTAAGGCAAACGACTGAAAATCATCATCATCGTCACTCGTAGTGTCAGATGTAAAAACCTCAGGGTCTGTGGCCATCTCGTCATCTGAAACTATGGCCATAGGGTCTATGGTATCTGATACTCCACTATCAGAAGAGGACATGGTGTCTGTAACAAAACAATCACACATATGCACAAATATCAACAATCATCAAATAAGCATGTAAGTAATAACAATGTAAGCATGTATGCATCCTAGTCTTCCCAAGACTATCCCACCCAGCCTCTCAGACTGAACTACTTAGTCTCTCAGACTAACCTCCCAGTTTCTCAAACTGAACTACCCAGCCTCTCAGGCTAAACCTCCCAGTTTCTCAGACTCTCCCAACTAGTCTCTCAGACTACCCAGTCTCTCAGACTGAACTACCCAGCCTCTCAGGCTAAACCTCCCAGTCTCTCAGACTGCCCCAACTAGTCTCTCAGACCCAGTCTCTCAGACTGAACTACCCAGTTAGTCTTCTCAGACCAACTCCCCAGTCTCTCAGACTGAATCACCCAGCTAGTCTCTCAGACTAACTCCCCAGTCTCTCAGACTGCACTACCCAGCTAGTCTCTCAGACTAACTTCCCAGTCTCTCAGACTGAATTATAAACTAATTCTTAGAAATGTATTTTGTGTCTTTTATTTGTAAAAATAATTGTTTTCCTGGATCTGTACATTTTGTGTATGCAATGAAAACATGTTTGAAAACATTTTTGTGAGAGCCCTAATGATCGTAGTCTAGACTCGAGAAAGAATCTTAGTTCGCTATGATCGAAGCTCTGATACCAAGCTGTCACACCCTGACTTTTGCGGAAGCGTGGTTATTGGTGTGACCTCTTAATACCATAGCATTCAATCATAACAATGCTATATGATAAAACCAAAAGACATTCATCCATAAATATTAAGTTTAGAAAATACCACAACATACTTGTCTGGAAACATCAACACCAAATTCAAGTTACAAACCATAACGTGTTTTAATGAGTTCACGAAGACTCGACAACATAACTTAAACCAAACCCGAGCTTAGGACCATGTATCTCGTCCAGGAGTAAGATACATCTCCTAAACCCTACGACCTCGGATGACATCTTTTATTTAAACGCAGCTTGAGACACATGCACACACCTGCCAGATCCACTTAGTTCCCTGAAATACATGTAGTTTAAAAATATCAACAAAAGTTGAGCGAGTTCATGTGTTCGTGAGTACGTATAAAACCTTTGTAAACAGTGTAAGTATGAATGACCCGGTATGATAGCAAACAAGCAAAAGATCACCAATGGTTTGCAAGGCCACTGATATGTGTGACGGTGTAGGAAGACTCAAACCTAGCAAAGTTGCACCGGGCTTCCGGCTGGAAGACACAGTGTAGGATCGTTTTACCGACCAAATGAGTCAATCAGAGGCAATACACAACTGTTTGAGAGGCGGAAACAAACAAACAGTCTAGAATCAGTGAAGAATTGAGTAGAAACAAAGTATTTCACTTTAAAACAAGCTTCTCATTCAAAATAGACTTGATTACACGGTGAAATTTCAGCAGCACTTCGTGACACACTAGCTAATTCCGTATGAAATGAGAAGCCTCACCCACCTATATATAGGCAAGTGATTCCGTTTGAAATGACCATGTATCATTTCAAACGGAATTAACAAAACTAATTTCGTTTGAAATGACCATGTGTCATTTCAAACGGAATTACATCAAAATATCATAAATTTACATTTTAGACCCTGTACAATCTACTGACATGACCTAGACTGATAGACATAGGCTATAGACATTATGCACCAACAAACTCCCCCTTGGATATTGCCGGAGTCTTCAGTCTGGTCTTCAGCTCTTCATAGTGACTTGAACTTTTCTTCTCTTGCTTTAGGCTTTTTGAACAACAGCTTCCTAAGCTTCTCGTTATCTTTAACAGTTTTCAGTCTTTCTTCTTCTTGTTCTCTCATGAACTTGCCACGCAGCATTCTATCTCTTTCCTCACGTTCCTTCTTTTCTTTCTCAACTTTAAGAGCTTCCTCTTTCTCAATCTCTCTCCATTTCGTTGACCATTTACTTTCAGCATTTATACCCTTCTGGAAGCAAATTGACACAACCTTTTGAAATTGCTTTGCTTGCTCTCTATCTTCAGCTTTAAATCCAATCTTGTTAACAAACAAGCATTCAATATCTTTTGTCGAGCAATTGATCAACCACAAAGGATCATAAACAGTGATGTATCTGATTTCACTTTCAACCCTGTAAGTAATCACAACTTCAGTTGTCAGACAGTTGTACACCCAATACATAAAGCCTTTATAAAATTCTTGCTCCATTTGTGGCAAAGGAATATTCTTGATCACTCTTGGCTTTTTGATTTTCAATATAGTCTCTTCTACACCAGTAACTGGATTCACCCTCCTTACTTTCTTTGGCCGGTGTGGCTTCCAGTGCTGAAAATCTCTGAATGCTTCAAACTTTATCAAACCCCACATAGGTATATCATTCTTTCTAATCGGATAATCCAACGTTCTGACTTTGTCAAGCTCTTCCACATCCCACCAGGGCAATGACATGATATCATGAAGTAATGCAAAATACTGAACACCATATTCTCGACGAATGGCATAAGCATTGACCTGTGGTAGAAAGCCCCAACTGATTATATCACCAAGTGACACATCTCTATCTCTTTTGTAGAACTTCAGTGGGCGTTTGAATTTTCTTTCATTACTCTTTCGAAACCATTTCTTTCTTTCTTCCTTCTGAGCATCTTTCACTGAACCATCAAAATTCTTATCTTTCAAAACCTCTTCTACTTTCCTTCTCAATTCATCAATATTCTCTTAACTGAAAAATTTGAATAATGTTGGAAAGTCAGAAGTATCCACATTCACATCCTCCTCATCACTGCAATCTTCGACTTCAACCCTATCATACAGATCAGCATCTTCAACATACTTGTACTGATACTCAGGTTGTTGGTTGATGTCGAACTGATTTAATTCATCTTCAAAATCAAACTTGAAGTTCGGATCATCAATACAAGTCATTTCAATAAGATCATTCATGGTGTAAGTATTCCTGAACTCTCCTTCTTCTACATCAGGCTCTAGACACAGATTTAACTTCTCTACTTCATCAACACTTTGATCAACATTCTCCCCCTCACCACCAGCACTTTCTGGCTCTTCATTAGCATCGTCATGCAGATAATCATCGACATTTCTTTCATTCGAAGTTTCAGTCACTTGAATACCAGAAGTACCCTGATCGTCATCATTACCATCGTCATCATCACTACTACTTGCAGAGAATACATCATCTGCATCATCTGATTTCTCTTCATCATCATCCTCATCTTCATCATCTTCTTCAACTTCATTTATAACATCAACCATTTCAACGTCTGCTTCAAAAATAGCAGAAACAACAGAGATAGGACGAGGATTCGGAATAGGTGATTCAGGAGAAGTGGATAGAACAATCGCCTTCTCAAAAACATCTTCAAGATCTTTACCCTTATCTTTCATCTGAGCATCAATTTTAGCTTGACGTTGAGCTCTAACCTCTTCAATCTTTATTTCATCAAATTTCAGTTCAACAGTCTTTCCAAGCATACTCTCTAACACTTTGTTTATCATGTACAACTCGTGTTCTTTCTGTGCCTTGATAGCCTCTAACTCTTTGTTCTTCAATTCAAAGTATTTGTTTTGTTCATCTCTGCGTGCCTTTTCTTCCAACAATTCTGCAAGTTGAACTTTCATAACATCAATTTCAGCTTCATCAGCTTCAATCTTTTTCAGCAATGACGAGTTCTCAGCTTCAATTGTTTTGACACGCTTTTCGAATTTCTTCTCACGATCAACCAACCTTTTGTTCTCAACCATTACTTCTTCAACTTTCTTTTCCAATCTCTTAACTTGCACATCAGTTGCAAAATTGAAATCACCAATTTCTTCAAGAGTAATACCTTCTGGAATATTTGGAAAAGTTTTGAATCCAGAAGAACCAGGTGTAGTTTGGATAGTTGGTTGTGTGGATGGTGGTGTTTGAAATATTGGCTGAGATGTAACAACAGGTTGTTGTTCATGTGGAGGTGTAGCAATGTGAATATGTGGTGGTGAAAGATGTGGTGGTGATTGGATTGGTGATGGTTATCTTGGTGGTGATTGATGAATTGGTGAATGAATTGGAGATGGTTGATGTTGAGGTTCAGGTGGTGGTGATGGTGGTTTACTAGGTTCTTGTATAGGTTTCTTGTTCAACAAGATCTTCAATGTCTTGGAGTTGCTTTCTTTTTACCTCCAGAAGTAGGTGGTATTTGAATATCTTCAATATTTTCTTGAGAAGGAGTATACTCATCGTCATCTTTATCCTTTCTTCTTTTTCTTTTAAGCTGTTTTTCCTTCTCGATTTCTGCTTGAACTCTTTTAGCACGTTCAATTTCATCAATTTCTTCATCAGATGAACTTGATGAGCTTGTTGTACTTTTGTCTACATCGTCACCTTCTTCATCACCAGCTACTTTCTCTAGTTCAACATTATAATCAGTAAGAGATTTCAACAACTTTGTAGATTCAGGAGATAAACGAACTCCAGAACCTTCAACATTAACTTCTACTTCAGTTTCAGCTTCAGCTTCCTCCTCTGATTCATCAACAAGCAATGTCTTAACCGCTTTCTTTTGTCGTTTCTTAGATTGAGAAGATGAACCCTCCTCTACTTGAACTTTCGGAGTTGCTTTTCCTACTCCTCTTCTTTTTCTCTTCTTTCAAGAACCACTCGCTTCGAGTTACTTTGAAATCTTCAAGAATTTTCAATTCATCTGCATAGCTCTTCTCTTTCATTTCTTCTTCATTTCTCCAGTTCTGATGATTGACTGGATCTGGATCTTGATAATTCTTATCTTTGATGAAACCAAAGAATTCAGCTTTTGTTTTTGGCTCTGGATGGTTAGGATGATATCTGGCCAATTGTTTCACAGATTCATTATCCATGTGAGATAACACCAGCAAATCATTGTTTTCATCTCTTTCAAGATCAGGATATGCATGATCTAACATCATTTGAACAAATCGTGGATGCAACCAAGTCTTCCTCTTTGAAGTAATTTCCTCTACCAAGTAATGAAACACAATCTTCGAAAAATTATACTTCTTGTTTAATACGAGAGCTGTTACCATGTTCATTTGATAATCTCTCATTGCATCATAACCTTCCTTCCTATGACTTAGAGCTTGCAACACTAAGTGAATAAGAAACTTATATGGATTTGAAAATTTTGACTTCAAGTAATTAGCACTGTTCAGTGCACCATTATAATCCATTCGCAGCATACAGCCTTTGACCATCCTTTCTGGGAATTTTGTCGGAGAATTTACATCATCAGGAAAATCCAACACTTCACGGATAAGTGCCTCCGAGATAATAATTGGTTTGTTTTCACCATTTAGCTCAACAAACGAATTGATCACTTTACTCTCTTCATCATATGTTGCCTTCTCCCAAAAAACGTTTGATATGAGATCTGAAAACCAGATGTTGATTCGTCAAGGCTTTTTGCATAGGCAATCTTCTCATAAATTCTAAAATACTCTTGAATTCAGACAGCTTTGGAATCTTTTCCTCATCGAAATCACAACAAGTGTTGTGTAGTGCATCAAACAACACATTCGTAGGCTGAAAAACAACATCAAACAATCAAATCAAACACTTTGAAAAATTTTCAACACATTAATCATTCAAATGAAATTACTTCAAATGAGATAGCATATTCAAACGGAATTACATATTCACACAGAATGACATTTTCAAACGGAAATACAGTATGATGAACTGACAGTTTGAAACGGAATCGCTTTTTCAAAAATGCTCTTTCAAGCGGAATTAACTTGTTATTTCGTTTGAAACTTCACATTTTCAAAACATGAACTTTTGATGAAATTGATTTAATGGTTTTGTTCTATGATGAATTACGAGCATGTGGATATGATTTTTATCCATTTTGCACCATCAAACAACCCTAGATCTAAGTCTGAAAACCTTGTTCAACGTCATTCAAGTAATAACAACAGATCTGGTTCAATCAAAGTCCTAAAACTTATCTACAACAAATTCCGACCACACATGTATGATAATCGTTAATTTTAGGTCAATATTAAACCCTAGATCTACAGTTCAAGACATACACATCACCGACCAAACAAAATTAGGCAAAACTGGGTCAAATCGACCATCAAACTTACCTTTACCATGATAATAGTTGAGTATGCCAACTAAAATCAAGATTTCTAACAACAATCGGGCAGAGTTTTGGGTGTAAAAAAATAATTTTGGGATTTCACTTGAAATCGCCTTGAACAGTGGTTTGAAACGGAATAACACAAATGAGCTGTTCAAGCGGAATTACACTCCTATTTATAGACAGCCTGATTTCGTTTGAAATAGGCACTGGGACATGTTCAAGCGGAATTACCAACTCAAGCAGAATTCCATTTTCAAGCGGAATTACGTTAAAATTTTCAAAATTTTAACTTTTTCAGATTTTACCGACACACCCAGTTAACTAAGTCCAAGTTAATGACCTTAGTCAACTGTTCAGTCTACCAAGTCCAAGTTAATGACCTTAGCTGACCAGTTTATGAAGATGCTGATTTTCTGAAACAATTTTAAGTTCAAGTTAATGAACTTTTGAACTTTCAAGCAATTACCAATCACTTTATCAAACTTCTGCTTACCCAACCCTCATGATCCAGACATGTTCAGCACATAAGACTTTGATCATCTGTTCCCCAATGTTCATTGTTGAAAATAAAATGAAATGCAAATCTTTTTGGATTTTTTAATATGATAAGCAATAAACTGTACACACAATATTTTTGTGAGTGTGTTAGGGGATCATATCAGCTGCCGACAAGATACAAGCACCGTTAAGCTTTGATTACATTTTCAGTATTAAACAGTTTGCATTGATTGCCGATATACTGATCCTCTTAAATTTTCACACAAAGTTCAATCTTGTTCAGGATACAGATTTAGGGTTTTAAGGCTTAACTATTATGCGTGTACCACCTCAGAATATACTCCCGTATCCAGATCCTAATATTCAGTCTTACAGGTGAGTATACCTAGATGATATCTGTAAGGGGTTAAATGCGAAGGCCGTGAGAGATCAGGTCAGAACTTCCGTTCAGCAGAGAGATGACAACTTTGACTTTTGGTGGGTTCCCTTTAGAGAATCTTTTTTACAACAGCACATGATTAGCATTTTTCAATGTTTCATCATTTTTTTATGCTGAGGGGGGGGGGGCTTTTATTTCAAGTAGAGTAAAGTATTCTCCGGGGACTAGGCCATTGCTTCCGCAAAATCAGAAGTCCCGGGATAATACCCCAGATATCACTAAGCATAAAGACCTAGTATCTCAGAAAGAGGGATATTTCAAACAAGATTTCGGGGGTTACCCATATATCCGAGAGATGTTCCCCACAAAAAAACAAGTAATTATTTATGTTTATATCCCGAAAAAACCTACTAAATGTGTAAAAACCTATCGGCATATCATCTGCAAGACTGCTTAACACATTTTTACTTTTCATTTCTTTAGCGTACTGCACTGTCTAGCTGATGTACTATCATTTCCCCTTTTTACACAAACTCATTTTTACCTTTTCAAATGTTTTTGGATTTTGAAAATTTATCATGTTTTTGTATTTTTCTGCAAACTTTCTCCCCCTAAAAACAAAGACATATTTTTGTGTTTTTGTTTTTATCAAAAGCAGAAAATAAACTGTACAAAAACTTTGACAACACAACGTGGATCACATCAGATCGCCGTCCTCCTCGGCTTCACATTCAATAACCCTCCTAGAAAACAAATTTTTCATCCCATTTAATTTCAAAAGATAGTTAAATCTCTTTTTATCAAACGGTTTGGTGTAAAAATCAGCTTTCTGTTCATCGGTGTGTATATGTTCGATTCTAATCAATTTCTTCTCGTGACAATCACTGATGAAATGATGTCGAATTTCTATATGTTTTGTTTTAGAATGGTGAACTGGGTTTTTCGTTATGTTAATTGCTGCTTCATTGTCCACAAATATGGGCGTGTCCAAGAACTGCAAACCAAAGTCTCGCATCTGCTGTTGGATCCAAAGGATCTGAGAGCAACAGCTCGAGGCCGAGACGTATTCAGCCTCACAAGTAGATAGCGCTACTGAGGTTTGTTTCTTGCACTACCAAGTGACTAGTCGAGTTTCGAAAAACTGACAGCCTGTAGTGGTGGACTTAGCGTTTTGCTTGCAACTACCAAAGTCCGAATCAGCAAAACCTGTGAGAGAGAAATCGCCAGACTTAGGATACCACAAGCCGGTGCTTGGGCAGCCTTTCAAATACCGTAAGATGCGTTTCACGATCGTCAAGTGTGACTGGCGTGGGCTGGACTGATATCGGGCGCATAAACACGTCGGATACATGATGTCCGGGCGAGAAGCAGTAAGATACATCAAAGATCCAATTATCGACCGGTAATATGTCTCGTCCACCTTTTCTCCACTCTCATCTGGATAAATTCCATGATTTTGAGCTAAGGGGTTGATGTTGGAGTCGATTCAGACATGTTAAACTTGTCTAGAACATCGTTCACGTATTTGGTTTGATGAATGAAGATTCCTCCGAGCATTTGCTCGACCTGTAGCCCTAGGAAGAACTTCATCTCCCCCATCGAACTCATCTCGAATTTCTTCTTCATAACATTCTCAAAATCTTTACACAACTCGCATTTGTCGAACCAAAAATGATATCATCAACGTAGATCTGCACGATCAAAAGATGCCCTGCAACCTCTCTTGTAAACAGAGTGCTATCAACTGTCCCTCTGGTGAACCCGTTGTCCAGGAGATGTTGGGAAAGCGTCTCATACCAGGCTCTCGGGGCCTGGTGAAGTCCGTAAAGCGCTTTATCCAGAAGATAGACTTTGTTTTTTTGTAGTGGATCAGTGAACCCCGGCGGTTGTCCCATATACACTTCTTCTTTGATTTTACCATACAGGAATGCAGATTTCACATCTAATTGGTAGACTTTGAATCCTTTCCAAGACGCGAACGCCAGGAAGATCCTAATCGCCTCAAGTCTAGCAACAGGCGCATACACCTCAGTAAAGTCAATGCCTTCTTGCTGACTGAATCCCTGTACTACCAATCGTGCTTTGTTTCGAACAATGACTCCTCTATCATCTCTTTTACATTTGAATACCCACTTTGTTTTGATCAACTTTTGATTTTCAGGAAGGTCTACTAATCTCCAAACTCCCAGCTTCTCAAACTGCTGTAACTCTTCTTGCATAGCGTTAACCCTGCTTTCTTCAGTTAAAGCTTCTTTATATGTCTTGGGTTCAACCTGCGAGATGAAACACTTAAGTGAGAACTCTTCTTGTAAAGGAGCAACAGATGTATAAAAACATGTAAGAGCTCTATTGATCTGATCTCTTGTTTTTACTCCGCTCTGAAGATCACCAATTATCTGCTCTGAAGGATGATAAGACAGAGTTCTTGGCATAGCAGTGTCAGGCACTCTCACTTTCGATTGCAAGTTCGTAATATCTAGATCACCGGTGTGATCCTCAGCTTCAGTCGTAGCAACATTTGGTTCCTCGTCAAAAGTCGGACCGGATTCCGAATCTGAGTCGTCAGAATTATCAAACGTTGGAGCTGGTTCCTCTGGTGGTTCGTGAGCAGTTCCACTTGGACCGGCCTCATGATCGTTTGTACCATTTGTAGGCATGTTTGTACCCACATCAGGCTGAGAAACTACCAACGGTCTTGGCACCTGATCTTGTGACATTGATTGTTGATGTTGGTATAAGTAAGCTAGTTCCTCCTCACTTGGCTCAGTTGGCAGTTGGAAAGACTCCCAGAGTTTGTCGTAATCGAACAAGAATCTTTGTCCGGGAAGTTGTGGTGGAGCAGTATGTTTCTGACAATCAACATGCTGAACTTGAATTATCTTCCCCAGGCATGGAACGAACACTCTCTTCAGCGGACTCGCATATCCTACAAAGAAACCATCATTACTTTTAGCGCCAAACTTACCATCCGGATCAATGAAAGTACAAGGCGATCCAAACGGTTCTAAAAACTTCAAATTTGGTTTATAACGATGAAGAAGCTCAAAACACGTTTTCTTGTATTTCTTCACTCTCAGAACACGGTTCAATGTATAGCACGCTGCTGCAACTGCTTCAATCCAGAAAAATATTGGCAACTTGGAATCGGCGAGCATCGTTCGAGCTGTTTCGATCAAGGTACGATTCTTTCGTTCAGCTACACCATTTTGCTGTGGAGTGTATGGTGCACTAAATTCATGAAGAATTCCTTTTTCATTACAAAACTCGAGCATGCGATTGTTTCTGAACTCCGTTCCGTTGTCACTTCGTATTCTTCTGATCGGCAATTTATACAGTGTTTCCATCTTTTTGAACAACACCATCAATGATTCAAACGTTTGGTCTTTGCTTTCAATACACATCACCCATGAAAATCTGGTAAAGTCATCGGTGACCGCCAGACTGTACAAATCTCCACTCACGCTCTTGACATTAACTGGTCCAAAAAGGTCCATGTGTAGCCTCTCGAGCGGTACTCTTATTGAATTCAGCAACTTCTGTGGATGTGTCTTCTTCATCTGTTTTCCTTTCTTGCACTCTACACAATCATCATTTAAATGAAATTTTTTCAGATTTACACCTTCGACTAAATCATTGTGTACAAGAAAGTTCATTTTACGCACATGAATGTGGCCCATCTTTCGATGCCACATTCTCGACTCTTTTTCGGTTGCTTTGGTTTTTAACACAAAACATTGTTTCTGATGATCTGTTGTTATTGCGACACTCATATCAAGAATATATAAATCATTTTCTCATGGAGCTCGCAACAACACCATCTCCTCAGGAATTTTGAAACCAAGTTTTATGACTAAACATTCATTTTTAGTGAAATGTATTGTAAAAGACTTGTCACAGATCTGTGAGATACTCAGCAGATTGTTTTCAAGTTCGATTATATAGTTCACTTTATCAAACGTAACGACTCCATTCGTTAGATTCCCTTGACCAACTATCCTGCCACCCTGATTCCCAGCAAATCCCACATATCCTCCGTTGATAGATTTGACGTCATAAAGCAATGCTAGCATTCCAGTCATGTGCCTTGAAGCTCCGCTGTCCATGATCCATTTCGAGATTATTGACTTCGGCAGCCCCTGTACACATTGAAGAAAATCATTCAAACAATGAAGCCCATGATTTCTTTACAGTTGAAACACTACCAAATACAATATCACATGTCACATCAACTTTTGGAATGTTAAAAATGACATTTGGAACAACAGGTTTGACTTTTGGTTTTAATTCTCCCTTTTTAATTGGAGGAAATTCCTCAAGCAACTTGTCTAATTCAAATTCAAGTTTCTTAACATCATTTGCACACACTTTTGATTCAAATTTTAGCTCATTTTCCATCTTCTTTTCCTCAACTGATTGTTTTAGTTTAACCACCCATGATTGATTTTGCAAAAAATTTTTCTTTGGATAAATCTTTGAAGTCTTTTGAGTTTTCGAAGATTCACCAATCTCAAATGTTGATTTCGGCTTGTCCTCGGACTTCAAAGATTCACCTCTTTTCAAAATTCGAACAGGGGAAATCATTGGTGTTTTGCCCTTTTCATCAGTTGAAACTTTTTGTTTCGGCTTTTGCAAAACATGTTTCTTGAAAATGCGTTTTTTAATCTTTTTGGTGCATTGTTTCGCCATATGACCAATTTCATTGCTGTGGTAACAAACTCTTTTGTCATACTCAACAAAAGTTGATTTGTAGGTCTCTTCTCTCAATTTTTTCACTGCATTGAAATCGTCAATGGCCTTTTGACTGAAAATATAGTCCTTTTCAGCATCAACATTAGGACCAACAACAAACACATCATTTAATTTCTCCTTTGGCTTGACATTCTTCTTATCCATTTTCTTTTCAAAACCAATACCTTTATTTTTGAAATTGTTTCCATTTCTCTTGCTATTACCACCATTGCCCACCCACTCTTTCTTTCCCAAGTTGTTTGATAGTGATTTCACAAAAGACTTTTTAGGTTTTGAAAGAAACTCGTTGTTGTTAACCTCAGAAATGTCAATCTCAACAAGTTTAAACACCTTCTCAACATTTTTCATGTTCGCATTCTGAATTGGATACTCAAAATCAGAATAAAGTTCGTCAGTTCCAACCATTGTGTAAACCACAATGATCGAATCATCATTCGTGACTGTGTCTGATTTTGGTATAAATCTGTCTAAGAAGTTACCATCTTCTTCAGAATCAGAAATAGAATTCTCAAAATGAGTTTTCACAATCTCAAACTCTGAGTTATCACTCTCTTTGTCTAACACTTGGTCAACAACGGTCTTGATTACCTGTGACTCATTGTCAGTGTCGGACGGAGAGAATGTAACATCAATACTCTCAGGCAACTCATTCTCAAAGGTTCTCAGTTTGAGGTTCAAAGCAGCTTCCACCCCATCTGGATACTTCTGAGTGTAATGTTTCCACATTGGGGGTGGAACACTGTTAAAGACAGGTGTTGCATCTGGTTGTTTCGGGACAATCTGATCAATCACATATGAAGATGCAACATAACTCATCAACTTCTTATCAATTCTTTCATTCTCAATTTTTGTTAACTCTAATTCCTTTTTTAATGAAGCAATCGTGTCCAAATGAAAGTTGATTTCCTTTTGTTTATCAAAAACTGTTGATTTTTACAATCTTGTGGCTTTATCGTTTTCAAGACTTTCTTTTTGAATCATTTTGATAGATCTAGCCAACGTGTCATAAGCTTCTTTTGCTTCACTTAGATCAAATTTAATCTCATCAGTGTATTGTTTCAATTCCTGAAACTTTTTGTCTTTTTCAAGACATTCCATGCATGGTTTTGAACAATTTTTGCATGAAGTTTCAGATATTGAATCAAATTTTTCAACAATATTTTCCTCTTGATCAATTTTAACATCCTGTTTACCGACACCATCAGACTCTGACTCAAACATTCCTTCTGATTTGGTCTCCTCCTTTTCGGATTTCCCGTCAGACTCCTTTTGACCTAACTCTGTTTTGACCGACACGTTTTCAACTGACTCAGTATCAACAGACTCTGGTTTTACAGATTCTGTGTCTACCTCTTTCAGTTTTCCCATTAAGGCTTTGTCAGCAATCTCTTTCAGTGTTTCTTCAGTCATTTCTTTTGAGACATCAATTATCTCTTCAACCAGTGCTTTCTCAGCATCATACTGTGGGCAAAATCCGGTTGTTGGCTCACTGAAAAAACCTGCAAAAGAATTAAACACATTAGGAGGCATAATTGATTTTAAAGGACTAGCTAAAACCTCCTGTTTGGATTGATAATAGTAGACTTCTGCAGCAACTTCTTCGAGATCAACCAAACTTTCTTCAGAACCATCTTCACTAACAACCTCTGTTTCAATAACACTCTCTGGTTCCTCCACAATCTCAGCCATCATTGCTCTACCCTCACTGCCAGGGATATACTTATCCCAACTGAAACCTTCAGCTACCTTTTCATCATCTTGATTGACTATGAGAGCTTTTTCCGGCTTGTTTTTGATCTGAGGTCTTTGAACTACAGGTTGTTGATTTGTCTTGTGATAGATCACCTGTCTGTAGTAATCGTTGGTAAATGGATTTTGGTGGTTCTTGACCTCTCTATTCGGACACTCCCGCTTAAAATGCCCCTACTCTTTACACTTAAAACACGTCACTTTGGACTTATCAAAACCAAGCTTTTGATCCGGTCCTGACAAACTATTCCGACCCGTAATTTCCATAAACCTTTGGGCTCTTCTTACCAAACTAGCCATTCCCCATTTAATGTCAATCAGCTCTAGCTCCTCTGGATCGATTTGATCGTAATCCTCCTTTGTCATGTCTGGATTACCGATCCTCCCAGCTACCAAACTCTCATATGACTCAAGAACGGAAGCTAACAGTGTGATGTGTTGCTTTGCAGCTGCTTCTGTAAACTCTTGTCCATTTTTTATGTTTACAACAATGTTACACTGTATCCCAGAAACATAACCCTGATTATTCGAGCTTGATGAGCTTTGTGGAGACATTTGTTCTGAAGTCTTGGGATTTAGCTCATAACTTGCAAACGGTGAAGGCTTGTTGTTGCTTGATGTACTAGACGAAACACCAGATGTTGAATCTGCACTGAACGCTGTCTGAATCTTCGGGCTCAGATTCGTTGTTGCCGAAGAACTGCCTTTGTAATATAGTGAAACATCCTGTTGAACATTTGCAGAATTCATCTTTCTGATCTTCATCAGTTCAAGTTCATGTGCTTAGATCTTTTCAATGAATGAACTGAGGTTAAATCCAACATACTCTAAGTTGTTTTTCAACACCAAAAGATAAGTACCCCATTCATCATATGGCAAGGCATCTGCCAGTTTATCAACCCACTCTTCGTCAGTTTTCTCAATACCCAAACGCTTCATTTCAACAACTAGGTGACAATATCTCTCGATTAACTGTTTTGTTGTTTCACCTTTAATTCCCCTAAAGATGTCAAATTCTTTCTTCATCAAAGCAGTCTTGCTTTTTATCATCGATACACTTCCCAAAAACTTCACTTTCAAAGCATGCCACACTGATTGTGAATTATCTTGATGTTGCAGTAATACTAAGATATCTTCCTTAATTGCTTGTTGTAGAATACTCATCATCTTCTTTTCTGCCTTGAAATCTTCTTGTTCAGTTTGTGTCAAACTGCTAATCGACTTCTCAAGACCCAAACCATCTTTAGGAGGAACATATTTCGATTCGATCTTCATCCAGCACTCGAAGTGGTTTGCTTGAACCCATGTCTTAAACCTTCCAGACCAACCCACATACTCGTCAATATTCATCAACTTAGGAGGTTTCTGCATCGTCCCAAGTTCATTCTCCATATTCATGTTTTGTACAATACTGGTCGGGTTTTGTGCTGCCGTCATTCCCCCACCGGCAAAGAAGTTATAAAATTATTGATTGTCCATTTTACGAAATCAGATTATCGAAAAAAAATTCAAGTTTTGAAAACAGAACTTTTCAAACAAAATTAGCTTTCTACACGGAATCATACTTTCAAACGGAATTACGAACAAGATGGACTTTCACACGGAATCAGATCTTCAAACGGAATTATCCTTTTCAAACGAAATCACTTTTTCAAGTGAGATTACTTTTCAAGCGAAATTAGTTTCTCAAACGGAATTGCACCTTCAAGCGGAATCAGGTGCCATTTCAAACGAAATTAACCAAAAACCTGTTTTCAAGCGGAATTAGCCAAACGGAATTACCTTTTCAAACGGAATTGGTTATTTCGTTTAAAATTACCACCACTATTCAAACGGAATTAGTTATTTCAAGCGAAATAACCACACTTTTTCAAACGGAATCAGTGTGCTCGTTCAAACGGAATCAGGTTTTTGGTCCATTTTTGTCACTTTTACTTTGAATTTTGATCTGATTCTCTCAAGGGTTTGTTAAAACAGTATTTTACACACAGTATCAGAAAATCAGTCCATTTTGTCCATTAAATTGTCCAGAAGTTCAAGAAAGTGTAGAAAAAGGCACTGATTCAAGTGTATTGACTCATAACTGGCTCTGATACCAATTGTAGGATCGTTTTACCGACCAAATGAGTCAATCAGAGGCAATACACAACTGTTTGAGAGGCGGAAACAAACAAACAGTCTAGAATCAGTGAAGAATTGAGTAGAAACAGAGTATTTCACTTTAAAACAAGCTTCTCATTCAAAATAGACTTGATTACACGGTGAAATTTCAGCAGCACTTCGTGACACACTAGCTAATTCCGTATGAAATGAGAAGCCTCACCCACCTATATATAGGCAAGTGATTCCATTTGAAATGACCACGTATCATTTCAAACGGAATTAACAAAACTAATTTCGTTTGAAATGACCATGTGTCATTTCAAACGGAATTACATCAAAATATCATAAATTTACATTTTAGACCCTGTACAATCTACTGACATGACCTAGACTGATAGACGTAGGCTATAGACATTATGCACCAACACACAGTCACCCTATGGGCCACCCTGGTCCTCATGGGTGTGGGCTCGCTACACCCAAATATATCTATCACTCATGCCCCTCGGTCCTTATACGAGGATTAATGGTCCCAAGTATCCGCCTACCCAATCACATGATCTATGGTTCTTTCATAGGCTAACCATACCAATAGTATCTGTGTGTAATCCTTTTGTAACATGTATTTCACCCCCGAAGTAAATAAACAAAACAGTTTAAAGAAAAGGGGGACATGAACTCACAGTATTGCGTCTTCAGTACTGGCACTCAAATCTCCTCAGCAAACACGACTACCTACAGTGTACTAACGTCTATTAGACGGACGGGTCGTGCCTTTGCTTAGTATTAACGTTTTTGAGTTACGTTTCTAATGCTCCCAATATTATTCCAAGTTATAACTTCTTGTTAAAATAATTATTTTAACTTTAAATTATATTTAGTTTTGGAATAATTGTTTGAGCAATATTTCTGTTTTAATACTTCTCAAGTATTTTATTTTTCGTGATTCCTTCCCAAGGATGGGGGTATCTTATACATGTATATTTGTATTATTGTATTTGTAATTCCCAAAATAATATATTTCCAAGTCCCACTTTAGAAAATATATTTAAACTTATTTTGTCCAAAATAATGTATTCCAAGAAAATATATATTTTTCCCAAAAATTACATATCTTCTAAATATTTAAGAAATATATTTTACCTCCAAAAATAATATATTTTCCCTTTTGTCAAAGTATGATATAACTTGTAATAATAATAAAAAAATCATACTTTCATTCCGTTTGTATCCAAAATAATATTTACCAAAAATATATATGTAACGGTATTTTTTCGGAATATTTTATAAGTTACGTTCTTGCGTCCGGTTTCACGATATTAAGTGTGTAACTTATATATCTATTCCTTGTGATTTTTTGTATTATTTTGGATTGTAAATTTCATGGTATTTGTTAAGTTATATCATTTTACCCCAAAATAACATAACTTATTTCACAAAGTATACAAATATTCACACAAGTGTCCTAATGTATATATATATTCTAAATATATATTTACCCATTTTTATTTATAAAACCAACCTCCAATATTTGTATTTTTGTTACAAAAATTATGGCAAAGTTTATATTGAAAACTTATGATCAAAATACACTTGTAAATACTTGTTTAGAAAATATTTTTCTAAGTGTTGGTATTTTTAGAAAATTTTGCCATAGTTTCCCCTAAAAATGGAGGTGTCCATGCTATTAAAGCATATCATTTTCTTTTCAAAAATCATCACAACAATCAAAAATTAATCCCTAAACAACTTACACTTACCAAGTGCAAAAACTATACAATTTACATAACAACATGAACTTGATCTTTCACAAAAACTTGTAGTAACTTGGTGGTGTATTTAGTAGGTCTAGTTATCCTTTAAAGTGTGTTTATTTCTTTAAAAGTCTCATTCTTAAAGAATTTAGGTGTTTACAACTTGTAAACATATTTTACAAAACCGTTTCTTTATGGATCTTCTTGTTTCATAAGTGTTTATACACTTGTTTTACCACCAAAAATAGTGTAGGTTTTAATAAGAACCATGATCTTCTAAAAATCGTATTTTGAACTTGATTCTTTTAGAAAAACCATTCATAAATCTTAGATCTCTAAGTTTACCAACTCACTTGATTATCATTTTTCAAGGAATCATTTTATTTTCAAGTTCATGCTTACACATGAAGATGATCATCTCTTTTCATCACATAATCATCCTCTCACTTGCTAGATCATGTGTTTAATCACAATCTAGCAAGCATCCTTATGATGATCAACATCATATTCTCAAGAAAATAACAATCAAGTGTCATTCATACACTAAACAACATAGTTTCATCCTGTCACACCCCGACATTTCCACGTATTACCGGTGGGCCCGGTGGGGAGTATCGTGACGTAGTTGATATCATCATAGTCAAACAACACAATTTAAATGCACAGCGGAAGCAAAAGATGAATCACATTACAAACCAAATAAAAAGTAATATCAAAGTATTACAATCGGACTGTAAAGGATCCACAGGCGGATCAAAAGATAAAAAAAAAGATCATTGTTCAACAGACTTTAACATCTAGAGCTTGCAAGACTTGATTAATGATGCCAGAAGTAGCCAGCCTATTTCGTCTAGTACCTGCACTTAGCCTTTTTGGAAAATACGTCAGTTTACACTGGTAAATACAATTAACTGACTCATTTTGAAAAGAGTTTAAGAAAATTAGTTTGAATACACACGGCACAAAATATCTTTTATAACTTGGGACAATTATTTAAAAATAATCTTGTATACAGTTTTATTTATTTGTCGTTCGTCAGGGCCGGTTAGAAGAGCCGAACAAGATTAACTGACACGCCACAGGTATAATGCCCACAAGGTTGATTCCTTTAAGTGGATTACCAGTTTTTACATAATGCAACTGTCAGGTGTATGCCTACACCCCGTGCTTAGGTCGTGGCCATTTCTTTGAATGATGCCAAGGATATCTGGGACATGGTCATTTAACCCCCAAAGGCCATACACCAAATAATACAGATTAAAACGAGTTATGTAAATACATTAATCACAATCTGATTTAAAGCGTCATCTGCGTGGAACATTTCCCAACTATTAAAGCGTCATCTGCGTGGAACAAGTGGGAAAGAGTAGGACCACCATTCGGAAGCCGAATACCTTCAAACTCACCCAACTCCGTCGCCTTATTAAGAATTGAAGCCAAAGCCTCCATCATAATTAAGAACAAGTATGGTGATAAAGGATCTTCTTGCCTCACACCTTTCTCGCATTGGAACTCATAGGTGGGGGAACCATTTACTAATACCGAAGATCTTACCGAAGCAGGGATGCCTTTAACCCAAAGGCACCATTTTGGTGGAAATCCCATTTCGCTCAAAATAGATAGTAAAAAACCCCAATTGACGTTGTCAAAAGCCTTCTCGAAATCAATCTTTAACATAAAAGCTTGTTCCCCATTTTTCTTAATCCATCCAATGACCTCATCTATAATCAAAGGGCCATCTAAAATGAAACGTTCCTTTAGAAAAGCCGTTTGAATCCACCATAAACATCAAAATAAGTCAACCTAGAAAATGATATAAAATTAAAATTTTAAACATACATTTGACATAAATTGTTACATAAAAATGTTAACATACATTTTTACAATAATATGGAAAAGTGTAACAATGCACTTTATTTTCTGTAAACATAAAAAAAATGTAACCGGCACAACGAATCTTGCTTTGATTGTTACATTTCAACACCCTGTTACATAGTGTTACAATAAAAAAGACCAGATCTTTGGAGACTCATAACTTCAAATAATCAAAATCAACTATGTTTCTAGCTATTAACACCCAGCTAATCTAAAAGGATAAACACCATAAACACCAAAATAAACAATAACCAGATCTACTTTTCTTTTCTTTTTGTGCCGTTTAAATCCACCATAAACACCAAAATAAGTCAACTAAGAAAATGATATAAAATTAAAATTTTAAACATACATTTGACATAAAATGTTAACATACATTTTTACAATAATCTGAAAAAGTGTAACAATGCACTTTATTTTCTGTAAACATAAAAAAATGTAACCAGCACAACGAATCTTGCTTTGATTATTACATTTCAACACCCTGTTACATAGTGTTACAATAAAAAAGACCCGATCTTGGAGACTCATTACTTCAAATAATCAAAATCAACTATGTTTCTAGCTATTAACACCTAGCTAATCTAAAAGGATAAACACCATAAACACCAAATAAAAAAAGTTGCAGATCTACAAAACACAAAAAATGATGATCTACAAAACACAAAAAATTACAAATATGAAAAAAAACTGAAAACAAACATACTTATGGATTTGGAGGATCTTTTAGATATGGAACATCATGTTCAATCATCGAACATCTTTTGGATCATCTTCAACATCGAACCGTCATCTGAAACATCATCTTCACACATCAAACATCTTCAACCGGATTTGGAGCATCTTTTGGAACTGGTAGCATCTTTCCAGGCCATCTTTTGGATCTGGATCATTTTTTGGATTTGAAGCATCTTTTAGACTTGGTAACTAAAAAAATTGTTGACATCTGGATCTTAACTCACACACCGGATCTGGTAACCACCGCTGCGATGGTGGTGGGTATTCTTTTCAATCTGGAACAAAATTCTAGTTGTGCTGGGTGTTTTTTTTAATCTGGAACAAAAGTCTTTCTATGAAGCTTGATGTAGCTTGGTTGAGATGAGAGAGATTTCTAGTAGTGGTGGGTGCTTTTTTTTTAATCTGGAACAAAAGTCTTTCTATGAAGCTTGATGTAGTTTGGTTGAGATGAGAGAGATAAAGTTTGTAAAAAAATGACGGTGATGGAGGTAACAATTAAGACTACTTTATGGAGAAAAGTGAATTCATTCAATGATGCTAAAAATTTGGAGGTAATAATGAAGATTGTTTTATGGAGAAGAGTGAATTTATTAGATTAGAGAGATTAAGTTTTTCAACGTAGTACAAAAATGTGTGAAGTGAAAACTTCGAAAAGTTTGAAGCTATTACATTAATTGGTGGTTAGAGGTGAATTTCCGAATTTACCCTTTAAGCTATCTATTACAAAAAAACACGTGGAAGCTTATTGTCCACACAATTGGGTTTCTAAGGTTTTCTCATCTGGAGTGGGTTTTCTCATTATAATTAGCCTATATATATATATATATATATATATATATATATATATAGGGTCGGGATTTAGAGAAAACGCTCAAAAGTGTGAGAACGCTTATGGGTCGTCCGATCAAAACAATCAATGGACTAGATTGCGCGGTGGCGTTTTCGTAAATAACATCAATTTTATTAATTTGGCGCGCTTCATTAAGGGTAAAAAGGTTTTTTGACTTAACATAAAACGCCAAACTCACGCTATTAAAATCCCGCCTTAACACACATAGGACACTTCATCATAATATAACGCCATAGATATAAAATGCCAAACTTTGTTTTTAACCGATAAAGCTGAACAACCAGTACTGAAACGACGGAACTTAATTACTAGCATTTACTGTAATAAAAATCCCGCCTAAAATACGCGCCAAAAACTTCCTATATAAACAAACTCTCAGAACTACTAAAATCCACACCAAAACCACAAAAACCTATATTTTCCTCTATACCATTCATCTTATAAACGCCAAAAAAAAACAAAATATCAAAGATTCCAATCCATGTTTCTTTGATATACACCATTTTCTCAATAAAATTTCGCTCTATGTAATCAGCAATATCCTCAATATAAACGCCAAAACATACAAAAACCACAAAACTTCAAAACCGCCATTTCATGGAGATTCAGTTTTTGTTCTCAATAAAGTTTAGCTAAACGGGATGGATAACATTGTTACACATCTTTCTTGATTGAGGATTAACAATGTTATCCATTTCGTTCAGCAAAACATTATTGAGTTTAGCACGACCAAAATTAGAAGTTTATGGTAGTTTTATTTAGTGGCGTTATTGTTTTTTTTTTTTTGCGTTTATTTCCTTGTTCGATCTTATATTGTTTGTTATGTAACTTCGAAGTAGCATGTTAGGAACAAATAGGTAGAAAAAAAAAGTTGCAAAAAAAAATGATGTAAAACGCCAAACTGAGATCTGTCTGTGTTCTATAGGATTAAAATATACAAAACGCCAAACTACTCTACACTGACTCTTGAATACCATCTGTGTGTGTTCTGTAAGAATGAAAAATACAAAACGCCAAACTACTCTTCACTGGCTCTCGAAGACCTTGTCGATCTTCTTTTAATTACGGCATGTTTGCATGTCGATGCATAGTGTCCATAGCCTTTGCAGTTCTGACACTGTCTTTCCTTGGCCCCCGGGTTCCGACTTTGATTTCTTTTTGTCGATTGCTATCTCTTGTTTAGATTTCAGCCGCTTCCGAGAACCAGAACCCTTTGATTTATACCCAACAGGGACTCTTATTAGATTCTTGTCCTTTTTATATTGACCAGTTATCTACTTATCTCCGCAAATCTACCCCTAGAACTAGCGGGAGGAGCAACAATCTGCATATCTTGAACCTTCTTCATATAAGATTGAACATGATCCTTTTATAAGGATAGCTCCTCTTTATTACCAGATAAACGGTTCAAAGTATATTCGGTTTAAAAAATAATATCTCGCATCATACTTTGCACATCAGGATCAAGCTCGGTCATATATTCACGACTAATTGAGTATTCAGGAGAGCAGTTTGGGGATGCCTCTTTGCGCCATCAATTCAGAATGTATTGTTTTGGAAATTCCCTAATGTCCATAATTCTCAAAACATAGAATATATCTCTACATAGCAAACCAAACTGTTCAAAACGCCTGCATGAGCAACTGCATGTGCAATCAGACTTACGGAACATTACCAGAAAAATGCCAAAAACAATATCTCTAAACCGCCATGCATAGAATGTTTGTCTAAAAAAGTAAAAAAACAAATTGCATGTGATAAAACGCCATTAATAGAAAACGCCATAAAAACCAAAACGCCATTATTTACCTCAAATAAAGATGTACAAGGCTATTGGAAGTCATTTACGTAAAACTTAACAAACCCATCAGGCTGATCTTCGTAACGTTGATTTATGCAATCCGCAACTCCAATAAGCTCAGCTTGAACGTCACAAAAATACTTTTTGTGTATATGTCAACCGCTTGCCCTTCCAACAATTTGTAACTACTCTTCAACTGGGGTCTTTTGTATCGAGATTCATGATCATTTTTTCGATGTGTGTGACGATGTGCTTCTATTGCAGTCTCATAATGCGTCATGAACTCAACAAGAGTAGCTTTCGAATTGCACACTTGACCAAAAAAATGATTCTCACTCTCTGACCTGGATGTCGTTCGCATAAGACCAGACATCTCCTCCATTCTATAGTATGCAGGGATCCAAGATTCCCTAAGTGCAAAAATATCAGATAGCCAGTCATTATCTTCTGAATTGAACTCTGCGATAACCGCTTCCCATTGTGATTCAAACTCTTCAGGTGTGAGAATATCCGTCCACACAACACCACAAATACGTTCTTTAAAATTGGTGGAATTGCATAGCCTAACACCAACCTATATATAACACGAAAACACCATGCATAAAAAAAATACAAAAAGACAAAACTTAATTAAAAAAACACTAACAAGGTAAAAAACGCCATGAATTTTAAAACACAGTGTATCCTAAAAAGCCAAAGGTAAAAAAAGCATAACAACCTTCAGAGAAAGTTTATGCATCACATGCCACATGCATAACCGATGCCTCATGTCAACAAATACAGCAGAAATAGCCTTCTTCATTACTGGATCTTGGTCAGTGACAACAACTTTTGGTTGAGAACCAACAGCTTTTAGGAAAACTCTCAACAACCAAATATACGTATCAGCAGTTTCTGACGCCAATAATGCTGCACCAAAGGTAATATTGCAGTGATGATTGTCTATACCAGTGAACGGTACAAACACCATAGAGTATCTGCATATGAAAAGGCCATGAGAATAGAAAACAATAATAAAATACCATTGCATGTAAACTAATAAAACGCCATTGCATGTAAAAAAATAAAACGCCATTGCATGTAAACTAAAAAAAAGGCCATTGCATGTAAAATAATAAAACGCCATTGAATGTAAACTAATAAAACTCCAAAAATAGAAGAAGTTGAATTATAAAATATTACTTGTTCGAACGATATGTGGCGTCAAACGAAATCACATCACCAAATACGTGGTAATTACGTTTGGCTTGATCGTCACACCAAAAAAGACCCTTCAAACGATTCTCTTCGTCCGTGATGTAATCATACGAGAAATTAGGCTGGGAATGTTTTTTTTCATTCAAATGTCTCACAACCATATCGGCGTCATATTCCCCTATAAACAAGTTAATGTGCCTATTTTAGTTCTTAAATTCAACTTTACTTGCACCAACATCTTTAAAACCACCAAAACAAGTCTTCATAACATTAAACGCCTTGACGGGACCCAAATTCAGCTTTAGACATGCTGTGTATAACATGCTTCTGGAGCTGAGTGAGGTGTCGTTCAGTTGGAAGAAAATGCTTATCGGGACGTTCAACAAGTTCATGATTGTGCTCTTCTACAAACTTACACACCTTCCATGATCCAGCCTCATAAAGTACACATAACAGTGCACCACAATCAGTCCTCTTTGAAAAGTTGGATCGCACTACTCGCTCCTTTTGATTGGGTCCAACGTATCAACCTTCTTGTCCTTGTATAACCCAGATCTCGTACACAAGTATAAGACACCTTTAGAGTTTGTCTTTGTAGTCCCTTTCCTGACTGAAAACCCACACTCTTTGGCATACTTAACATTCATTGAATAACAATCATCGAGGCTTGAGAATACCATGTCCTTTGTGGGCTTTAATTCTTCACTAACGTCAGGAATAAAAAATGGTAATCCAGTTTTGGGGCAAAGCCTTTGACTCGAGGAAGAAACTTCAACTGAGAAAACACAGTGAGGAACAGAAAAATCAGAAAAACACTGCGATGTCTCGTAATAACATTATATATTAAAACGCCATTAATTGAATAATAAACAAGACATAATAAACACATAATTTAAAAACGACATGATAAAAAAAGCCATAAGATGTAAAACGCCATAATTAACAAAACTAATGTTTACACAAATTAACAAAATAGGAATAACTGATGTTCACAAAAACTACTAAATAAAATTCAAAACTAATCAAATAGATGTAAAACGCCAATGATCGTAAAAACATAAGAAATATACTAGAACGTAAACGACAATTAAAATTAAAATAGAAAACTCCAATTGCAGTTCTAAACAATTGTTTAAATACCAATTAAAACGCGATTAAATTGCATAATTGAATAACACTATTGAAAATCATACAATACATTATAAAAAATAATAATACAAAAAAGCGCCATAGAACAATGATAAAAGAACAAAACGCCATATATGTTGCATGATTTGCTTGAACGAAAAATAGAAAACGCCAACGAATTTTACTTTGTCGAACAGAATCCATGTTAAACGCCATAGATCTGAGAAAGCTTGCAAAGGAGGTAACAGCTAACAATAAATCTTTGGAGTTTTAAATTGAAAGAGATTTATAACGCGAATAAGGAGGGAACGTATAAAAGGACAATCGTACCCCCGCATAACAATTAGGGCCCCCTGCCACGTGTTGGGCCAGGATCCGTTCTCACACTTTTGAGCGTTCTCTCCTGGACCCATTTATATATATATATATATATATATAGGGGTCCGCTAAAATGAAAACCACCTCCAGTTGTAAGAACCATGAGAACTAGACCGTACGGGGCGAGGTGGACCAATTTTTTTTTTCATAAACGTAGATGTGTGTATTATAAACACATTTGTAAAAAAAAATTCAAAAAAAAAAAATGTCGTGTGTGTAGTTTTGTTTGTGTTTACGGGTACCGTAAATTTTAAACAAAATTTACGGTACCCGTAAACGCAAATTTGTGGTGCTCAAAACTACACACACGACATTTTTTTTTTTGAATTTTTTTTTATAAATGTGTTTATAATACACGGATCTACGTTTAAGAAAAAAAATTTGGTCCACCTCGCCCGTACGATGTAGTTCTCACGGTTCTTACAACTAGAAGTGGTTTTCATTTTAGCGGTCCCCTATATATATATATATGGTCAGGATTTAGAGAAAACGGTGAAAAGTGTATGAACGGAGAGAACGGTTATGGATCGTCATATCAAAACAATCCATGGACTAGATGCCGCGGTGGCGTTTTCGTAAATAACATCACTTTTATTAAGTGGACGCGCTTCATTATGGGTAAAAAAGTCTTTTAACTTCTCTACACAAAACGCCAAACTCATGAATAAAACGCCATTAAAATTCCCGCCTTGACCTACATAGCACACACCATCCTAATCTAAACACCGTTAGATATATAAAACGCCAAACTTTGTTTTTAACCGATAAAGATGAACAAACAGTAACTGAAATGACGGAACTTAATTACTAGCATTTATTATAATAAAAACGCGCCTAAAATATGCGCCAAAAACTTCATATATAAACAACCTCTCAGACCTACTAATAACCACACCAAACCCAAAACACCATATTTTTCTATATACCATTCATCTTAGAAACGCCAAAAAAACCCAAATATCAAAGATTCCAATCGACCTTTCTTTGAGATACACTATTTTCTTAGTAAAATTTTGCTCGATGTGATGGGCAAAATCCTTATGCGGGAATATTGTCTATCTCATTGAGTCTATCCTAAATATAAACGCCAAAACATACAAAAACCACAAAATTGCAAAAACGTCATTTATTGGAGATTCAGTTTTGTTCTCAATAAAGTTTAGCTAAATGGGGTGGACAACATTGTTTGACATCTTTCTTGACTAAGGATTAACAATGTTGTCCATCTCGTTTAGCAAAACATTATTGAGTTTAGCATGACCAAAATTAGAGGTTTATGGTGGTTTTATTTAGTGGCGTTTTTTTTTTGGCATTTGATTTCCTTGTCCGATCTTGTATTGTTTGTTACGTAACTTCGAAGTAACATGTTATGAACAAATAGGCAGAAAAAAAAAGATGGAAAAAAAGATATATAAGAGATGTAAAAATGAAAAATATAAAACGCCACACTACTCTTCACTGGCTCTCGAAGACCTTGTCGATCTTCTTTTAATTACGGCCTGTTTGCATGTCGATGTGTAGTGTCCACAACCTTTGCAGTTCTGACACTGTCTTTCTTTGGCCCCGGGTTTCGACTTTGATTTCTTTTTCTCGATTGCTATCTCCTGTTTAGATTTCAGGCGCTTCCGAGAACCAGAACCTTTGGATTTATACCCAACAGGGACTCTTATCGGATTCTTGTCATTTTTATATTGACCGGTTATCTCAGAAAATCTATCCCTAGTACTAGCGGGAGGAGCAACAATCTGCATATCTTGAACCTTCTTCATATAAGATTGAACATGATCCTTGTATAAGGATAGCTCCTCTTTATTACCAGATAAATGGTTCAAAGTATATTCCGTTGAAAAAATAATATCTCGCATCATAGTTTGCACGTCGGGATCAAGCTCGGTCATATATTCACGACTAATTGAGTATTCGGGAGAGCAGTTTGGGGAAGCCTCTTTGCCCCATCTATTTAGAATGTATTGTTTTGGAAATTCCTTAATGTCCATACTTCTCAAAACATAGAATATATGTCTACATAGCAAACCAAACTGCTCAAAACGTCTGCATGAGCAACTGCATGTGCAATCAGACTTACGGTACATTACCTTAAAAACGCCAAAAACAATATCTCTATAACGCCATAAAGAGAATGTTTTCTAAATAAAAAAAAAAAAAAAAACACAACTGGATATGATAAAACACGATGCACATAAAACGCCATATAAAAACAAAACGCCATTGTTTACCTCAAATAAGGATGTACAAGGCTGCTGGAAGTCATTTATGTAAAACTTAAGAAACCCATCGGGCTGATCTTCGTAACGTTGATTTATACAATCCGCAATTCCATTTAGCTCAGCTTGAACGTCACAAAAAATATTTTTTGTGTATATGTCAGCAGCTTAGCCTTCCAACACTTGGTAATTACTCTTCAACTGGGGTTGTTTGTATCAAAATTCATGATCATTTTTCTGGTGCGTGTGACGTTGTGCTTCTATTGCAGTTTCGTAATGAGTCATGAACTCAACAAGAGTAGCTTTTGAATTACTTGACCAAAAAAATGATTCTCACTCTCCGACCTCGATGTCGTTCGCATATGGCCCGACAGCTCTTCCATTCTATAGTATGCAGGGATCTAAGATCCCTGAGTGCAAAAATATCAGATAGCCAGTCATTATCTGCTAAATTGAACTCTCCAATAACCAATTCCCATTCTGATTCAAACTCTTCAGGTGTAAGAATATCCGTCCACACAACACCACAAATACGTTCTTTGAAATTGGTGGAATTGCATAGCCTAACACCAACCTATGTATAACACGAAAACGCCATGCATAAAAAACATATATATTACACAAAGACAAAACTTAATTAAAAAACAGCAACAAGGTACAGAACGCCATATCCTAAAACGCAGTGTATCCTAAAACGCCAAAGGTAAAAATTAGCATATCAACCTTCAGAGAAAGTTTATGCATCACATGCCACATGCATAACCGATGCCTCGTGTCAACAAATACAACTGAAATAGCCTTCTTCATTGCTAGATCTTGGTCAGTGACAACAACTTTTGGTTGAGAACCAACAGCTTTTAGAAAAACTCTCAACAACCAAATATACGTATCAGCAGTTTCTGACGCCAATAATGCAGCACCAAATGTAACATTGGAGTGATGATTGTCTATACCAGTGAACGGTACAAACACCATAGCGTATCAGCAATATGAAAACGCCATGAGAACTGAAATAATAATAAAACGCCATTGCATGTAAACTCATAAAACACCAAAAAAGAACAGAAGAGGTTGAATTATAAAATATTACTTGTTGGAACGATACGTGGCGTCAAACGAAATCACATCACCAAAGACGTGGTAATTACGTTTGGCTTGATCGTCACACCAAAAAAGTCCCTTCAAACGATTGTCTTCGTCTGTGAAGTAATCGTACAAGAAATTAGGCTGGAATGTTTTTTTCATCCAAACGTCTCACAACCATATCGGCGTCGTATTCCCCTATAAACAAGTTAATTTGCCTCTTGTAGTTCTTAAATTCAACTTTACTTGCACCCACATCTTCAAAACCGCCAAAACAAGTTTTCATAACATTAAATGCCTTGACTGGACCAAAATTCAACTTAGACATGCTGTGTATAACATGTTTCTGGAGCTGAGTGAGGTGTCGTTCAGTTGGAAGAAAATGCTTATCAGGACGTTCAACAAGATCATGGTTGTGTTCCTCGACAAACTTATAGACCTTCCATGATGCAGCCTCAAAAATTACACATAACAGTGCACCACAATCAGTCCTCTTTGAAAAGTTGGATTGCACTAAACGCTCCTTTTGATTGGGGTCCAACGTATCAACCTTCTTGTCCTTATATACCCCAGCTCTCATACACATGTAATACTTAATATGTAATACACCTTTGGAGTTTGTCTTTTCAGTCCCTTTCCTGATTGAAAACCCACAAGCCTTAGCATACTCAACATACATTGAATAACAATCATCGTGGTTTGTGAATATCATGTCCATTGTGGGCTTTATTTCTTCACTAGCATCAGGAATGATAAATGGTAATCCAGTTTTGGGGCAAAACCTTTGACTCGAGGAAGCAACTTCGTCTGATAAAACACAGTGAGGAACAAACAATTCAGAAAACGCCATTAAAAATAGAAAATGTCTCGTAATAACATTATAGATTAAAACACCATTAATGAATAATAATTAAGACATAATAAAAACATAATTTGAAAACGTCATGATGAAAACGCCAAAATACGCACACCATAACTTTATTGATTAACAAAAAAATGAACTAACAATACTAATGCAACGTGATAATGAAAACGCTATGAGATGAATAATTAAAAACAGTTAACAACATAAATAATTAACAAAATATAACATCATAATGAAAACGCCATAATTAACAAAAATGATGTTTACATGAATTAACAATTAGTAATAACTAATGCTTACAAATACTACTAAATAATATTCAAAACTAATCAGGTGTAAAACGCCAATGATCATAAAAACATAAGAAAAATACTAGATCCCAAACGACAATTAAAATTAATAATGAAAACTCCAATTATCAGGTTTTACTAATTGTTTAACAACCAATGAAAACGCGAATAAATTGAATACATGAACAACGCCACTGCAAAGCGTACAACACATTATGAAAATATAAATAAAAAAACAATGAAACAAGTATAAAAGGAACAAAACACCAAATCTGTTGCATGAATTGCTGGAACAAAAATAGGAAACGTCATTGAATTTTACTTTGTTGAACAGAATCCACGTTAGACGCCATAGATCTGAGAAAACTTGCAAAGGAAGTAACAGCTAACACGAAATCTTTGGAGTTTTAATTTGAAACAGATTTATAACGCGAATAAGGAGGGAACGTATAAAAGGACATTTGTACCCCTGCATATGAATTAGCGCCCCCTGCCACGTGTTGGGCCAGGATCCATTCTTACTGTTCTCATACTTTTCACAGTTTTCTCCTGGTCCCGTACCTATATATATATATATGCGCAGGTTAACGTACAAAATCCCTTAACGTACGAACTGTACGCGATTCAGAATCAACATGTGAAATTAATTTATAAACATGCGATTTGTAAAAAAACATATAACATGCGAAAATGAAATGCACTCCATGCAAATTTGATAGACACACCAACATGCGATTTCATATTGATATACACACTCCATGCGAAATTGAAATACACATCAACATGCGATTTCAAGTTTTTGTAACATGCAATTTTCATTCTTGGAAACATAACGTGCGATTTTTTCATCGCGTATGAATCATATGTTAAGGCGTTTTGTACGGTGCACTTTTTTATATACATATATATATATATATATATGGCAGGATTTAGTGAAAACGCCTAAAATATGAAAACGGTGAGAACGATTTTTGTGTTGACATGTGGCGTTTGTGCTAACTTACACTAAGGGTAATATTGTCATAAAAACCCATGCACATGCCACTCACATGCCAAAGAGCATTCACATGCAAGTCCTATGCATATTCCACCATCTTTTTTAAACTCCCGTGTAACAACTCTCATCAAAATCCCTATTTATTAAATTAATTTGACCAATAGGAAACCCTAATTGAGACACCCAAGTGATTCTGCACAAACCCTACAAATTTCAGAACAATCAGAATCAGGATCAGGGCCCCTAAAACTCAGGGGGGGTATTTCCTAGTTTACGATTATCCAAATAATTCGTTGGCAGAAATGAATTTAAGAAATCTGTCAAGTCAGCAGGCCTAGTCCCACGCGTGGCAACCCTGTGACTTTGAGGTGTCCCTTACGGGCCGTAAGGGATGAGTCTTACGGTCCGTAAGTCTGGCACATTTCGTGTATAAATAGAAAACATTGGGACTTGATTTCTGGAATTTGAGCGACGAACCAATTCGTAATACGCTCCGAGATATTGTCTGAATACCACAATTAACACACACGGATCACTAATCGACGCCGCAATCAGGGTATTAGCTCGATCGCTATTACGATTCATTATCCGATCGATCAATATATCCAATGGATGTTTAAGTGCCGCCCACATTAGGGTTATACTTTGTCGTTCGTCGTTAAATCGATGAATGTTTAAGTATCGTACTTTGTCGTTCGTCGTTAATTCGATGGATGTTTAAGTATCGCACTTTGTCGTCGTTGTGAGAATTTGATCTCGTGAGTTATCGTAAATGCTGTATTGATTACTAACCCCGAATTGTGTGCCTGTTATTAAATTTAGGTTAAAAAGGCTAATCAGTAGGCTAAACTCTGCCCGTATAAATCTGCAAAGTGAGTCATTCTCTTTTTATCAACTATTTTACAATACCTCAAATTATTTTCTAGTTATAATTACAGGGACTAAGTCGTGGATATCTTGAATTACTGGCTAGTGGGGTATTGTGCACATTACTAATTTTCTCCCAGTTAGGTTCATTGACCTACTAGGGATAATCACTGTTAGGTTCATTGACCTACAGGGATAATCATCACTACTTAGGTTCATTGACCTAAATAGTGGTATGACCATCGTCACCATTGTGACTTGTCACCATTGTGACAGAGCGCCAGATAAAAATAAGATAGAAGCCATTGTAATCGCTCTTATGCTGTAATTAATAACTATGCATCATTATGCAAAATGAATGATTCACTCAGTATTTCCCGCTGACAAAACCTTTTTCAAACATGTTTCAGGTGATCTGTTATGATCCAGGAAAAGTGCCGTTAAGCACTACAAGCTCAAAGAAGTGGCTCAGTATAAAATAAAGAAACATGTTTTGTAAAATAAAAGATTTCTTCGTGAAATCAAATGATTGTAAATTACCGGGGTTTTATCCCGCGCTGTGAAATAAAATAATCAGGAAATATTTCAGTTTTAAAAGATCCTGATGTTAAACTTCCGCTGTTAAACTCAATTAAATAAATACCACGGGATTTCTGTCCCGCGGCTCCTGAAACGGGTCAAACCGGGTCGGGGGCCGTGACAGAAAAAGGTGGTATCAGAGCCACTTATCGAGCCACAGATTTAAGCCAATTAAGTATTTAGAAATACTTAATAATTTTTATTAATTGCTATTTTGTGATTATGTGTTTTATTATCTGACTAATTTTGTACAGTATGGGCAAATCTTTATATGTTAACCACTGTAGCAATAAATACAAATCTTTAAATATTCTGACTTAAAATTTAGTACCTTTATTTATTTACAGTTTAGAAATCTTATTCAGTAAATAAATAAGTAAACCTTAGTATGTTTTAATTTTCAGTTGTCTTGGTAGTTAACCAGTATGAAATAATATTTAAAAAGGTTTTCTATGAAATTTTATTATAAAATTTTGACTTAATAAATTTTGATTGTTTTGCATATTTAAACAGCATGAGTGACTTGTCCAACGCCCTTCAGAATTTAAATCTCTATCCAGTAAAAATAGAGGTTTCCAGAGATTTCAATAGGTATATACCAGACATAGAAGAACCTATAGAATTCAACGCTTCACCTCTCGAGAAACCCAAGCCTAAGAAAATGGAAATTGGGGAAAGCTCTAGGCAAATTGAGGGGTTACCATCTCAAGAAGAACTAGATTTTATAATGGCAAACGATGATACTATTGAGCCTATTAATGAAAATGATTTTATTCATTCTCTTGAAACACAACTACCAATGAACTTAGAACCAGCTATTCCAAACCCTTCAATCCACTCGCAAATAGACAAATGGTTGAATAATGAAATACTGTTACAAAACCATCCCTATAAGCTTTTTCCTAAGTTCAATCCAGAACCTTTACCAAATCCACCAATGAGTAACGAGAATATGGCTGAACTCCGTCATTTTGATAAAGAATTAATGGATGCTGGGAATAGGATCCAAGAGATTTTGGGACATATCTCCTGGAAGTACGATAAGAGGGAACGTCGTTACTAGAAAATCAACTGACAAAGGATAAGGGATTTATGGAACTATGGTTGTGTAATAGTAATAGTAAAATCAGTATGTGTAAAATAAATGATAAAACGGTTGTATATAGAGGCATGATATAATCTATAAAACAAATAAAGTTTTAGAAGATTTACAATTTTGTTTGTATATTCGTTTACGTGATTACATGCAATTAATTGTGACATTAGATTATTTCTTCTATACTAATTATTTATCTATAAATTAGATATCAGATGGAAAACGCGAATAATGAACCAGTTAATGAGGTTATTCAACCTGAGCAACAACCGTGGGATCAATATATGACTAGGCAGAATATAGAAAATATTGTTGCTCAAGGGATAGCCAACGCTATTCCAGAAATAGTTGCTCAAGGGATAGCCAACGCTACTCCAGCAATCGTTGCTGCTGTTAAAAATCCAATCGAACCACAACAAATCGTTCCTAGCAAACGTATTTCTGAAGATAACTTCAGTAATAGCGTAAACGAAGGCAATGATCATGTTAATCATGATAATGAACCACGACAAGCTCCGCTTCCTAAGAAAAGGAAAGCTGCAACGCCTGGTTGCACTTACAAAGAATTTCTTGCTTGTAAACCCGCTGAGTTTGCAGGCAATGAAGGAGCGACTGCGGCATTGCGTTGGTTAGAGAAAACCGAGGCAGTAATTGCCATAAGTAAATGTGCTCAGGATGATCAGGTCATGTATGCGTCAAACCTTTTCAAAGAAGAGGCGCTAGAATGGTGGAATACGGTGTTACAAGCAAAAGGAAGAAGGATGGCGTATGCTATGAACTGGGAAGAATTTAAGAGCTTTGTAGAAAGAAAATTCTGTCCCGAGTATGAAAAGGAACAAATGACAAATAAGTTTCTAACCCACCGGATGGTGGATGTAGATTGTCGAGGGTATACTTCGACATTCTTCGAGTATGCTCGAGTGGTACCAACCCTGGCTTCGCCAGAGCCGGTACTTATTTCTCGTTATATTTGGGGATTGATTGGCGAAATCCGTAATATCGTCAAGGCTGCGAAACCTCGCACGATTGATGATGCGGTGGATTTAGCCAATACTCTGACTGACGAACTAGTACGAACAAGAGAAGAAAATAGAAGGAAGGAAGTAGCCCAAAAGATTACCCAAGAATTCCGTCCAGGTAACCATAACAATTTCAAGAAAAGAGGGAATGAGCAATCTATCACTAGTCCATTTTGCAATTTTTGCAAAAGAAAGCATTTTGGAAGATGCAAAGGATATTGCAATTTTTGCAAAATTCCGGGACATCAAGAAGAAGACTGCAGGAGGAAGAAATTTTCAATCTGCTACAACTGTGGAGAAGCTGGACATCTTAGGCCAGATTGTCCAAAACTGAACAAACTATCTGACAATAAAGCCAAACCTGCAGAAGGAGCAAAAAGGAATGTAAGAGCCTTCCAGCTGACTACTCAAGAAGCCGAGATAATTCCAGATGTGATAGCCGGTACGTTCTTAGTTTACAACGTTTACACAAAAGTATTATTTGACTCTGGTGCAAACCAAAGTTTTATAAATACTTCATTCTGCCAAACTATTAACTTACCTTTAACCAGCATTAGGCAAATTTCTACAGTAGAAACGACAGATTGGAATTCAGTTAAAATAAATAAGGTTCTGAAAAACGTAGAAATAAAACTTTTTAGTCATAAATTTTCTGCAACCATATTATCTATGAAATTGGTTGAATTCGAGGTTGTGTTAGAAATAGATTGGTTAGTAAACAACTATGCTCAAATTATCTGTGATAAGAATTCCATAGAAATTTGTGCACCCACTAGAGAAGTAATAATGATTACAGGAGATAAGCCATGTAAACCCATAAAATTCATATCAATAATGAAAGTTGCTAATTATGAATGAAAGCAAGGAATAGTATATATGATTTTAGTAATCATTAATACTAAAGATAAAGAACTTAAGGAAATTTCTGTAAGTTCAGAATACCCAGATATATTCCATAAGAGTTACCAGTGTTATCACCAGATAAGGAGGTAGAAATTAGGATTCATCTAATTCCAGGAACTATACTGATAACCAAGGCACCTTATCAGTTAGCAACCACAAAAATATTAAAACTGAAAAAGCAATTAGATGAATTATTAAGTAAAGGTTTCATACAACCTAGTTTATCCCCGTAGGGGGGCATCAGTGTTGTTTGTTAAGAAAAAGGATGGTTCGATGTATATTGATTATAGGGAATTGAATAAGGTTACAATTAGGAATCGATACTCATTACCTAGAATTAATGATCTATTCGATCAATTCCATGGAGATAGATATTTTTTAAGATCGATTTACGTTCCGGATATCATGAATTGAAAGTACAAGAGAAAGACATACCTATAACTGCTTTCAGGACTAGGTATGGTCATTACGAGTTTACAGTCATGCCCTTCGGGTTAATGAATGCACCTGCAGCATTCATGGACATGATGAATAGAATCTGTAAACCGTATTTGGATAAATTTGTAATTATTTTTATAGACAATATACTTATTTATTCAAAAAGGTCAGGACGAACATTGTCAGCACTTGCATGCACTCTTAACATTGTTAAGAAAAGAGAAGCTTTACGCCAAATTCTCGAAATATGAATTTTGGCTGCTAGAAGTGCAATTTTTAGGTAATATGGTAAAACATGAAGATATTCACGTAAATCCTGATAAGATAGCAGCAATTACCAAATGAAAGGTTCCGCAATCCGCAATGGAAATTAGGAGTTTTGTAGGTTTAGCCGGATACTATAGACGGTTTATTAAGGATTTTTCCAAGATAGATATATCATTAACTAAGTTAACCTATAAAACAGTTAATTTTAATTGGGGACCTAAACAAGAAGCTTTTAGAATATTGAAATAGAAATTAACCAAATGCCCCAATCCTAGCCTTACTAGAAGGAACAGAAGATTTTAAAATATACGGTGATGCTTCAAAGCTAGGATTTGGATGTGTGTTAATGCAACGCAAAAAGGTAATTGCGTATGCATTAAGGCAATTGAAAAAGCACGAAGAAAACTATACCACTCATAACTTAGAATTAGGAACCATAATTTTTTTGCCCTTAAATTTAGGAGACATTATCTATAGGGAAGTAAGTCTACTGTCTATACGGATCATAAGAATTTAAGATATATATTTGGGCAAAAAGAATTAAACATGAGGCAAAGGAAATGGATAAAAATCCTAAATGACTACGACCATGATATTCAGTATCACGAAGGAAAGGCTGAAGACGGCTAGAGATCGCCAGAAGAGTTATACAAATAAATAGACGAAAGCCGTTGGAATTTCAAGTTGGAGACAAAATGCTATTGAAAGTATCTCCTTGGAAAGGAGTTGTTAGATTCGGTAAGAAAGGAAAACTAAGTCCAAGGTACATAGGACCATTTCCAGTGATCCAACGTATAGGACTAGTTGCTTATCAAATACCAGGAGAGTTAGCTGGGGTACATGATGTATTTCATGTATCCAATCTCAAGAAATGTCTATCATACGAATCCTTGGTAATACCTCTCCAAGATATAAAGGTAAACGAAAAATTTAAGATTTGTAGAGAAACCTAGAAGATAGAAAGATCAAATTCTCAAGCACAAGTGATTAGTAAAGTGGGATTCAAAGATAGGACCCTAATACACTTGGGAGCTGGAATCTAAGATGAAGCGAAAATATTCTCAATTACCCGGGTAAATCTCGAGGACGAGATTTTTATTAAGGAGGGGAGAATGTAACAACTCTCATCAAAATCCCTATTTATTAAATTAATTTGACCAATAGGAAACCCTAATTGAGACACCCAAGTGATTCTGCACAAACCCTACAAATTTCAGAACAATCAGAATCAGGATCAGGGCCCCTAAAACTCAGGGGGGGTATTTCCTAGTTTACGATTATCCAAATAATTCGTTGGCAGAAATGAATTTAGGAAATCTGTCAAGTCAGCAGGCCTAGTCCCACGCGTGGCAACCCTATGACTTTGAGGTGTCCCTTACGGACCGTAAGGGATGAGTCTTACGGTCCGTAAGCCTTGCACATTTCGTGTATAAATAGAAAACATTGGGACTTGATTTCTGGAATTTGAGCGACGAACCAATTCGTAATACGCTCCGAGATATTGTCTGAATACCACAATTAACACACACGGATCACTAATCGACGCCGCAATCAGGGTATTAGCTCGATCGCTATTACGATTCATTATCCGATCGATCAATATATCCAATGGATGTTTAAGTGCCGCCCACATTAGGGTTATACTTTGTCGTTCGTCGTTAAATCGATGAATGTTTAAGTATCGTACTTTGTCGTTCGTCGTTAATTCGATGGATGTTTAAGTATCGCACTTTGTCGTCGTTGTGAGAATTTGATCTCGTGAGTTATCGTAAATGCTGTATTGATTACTAACCCCGAATTGTGTGCCTGTTATTAAATTTAGGTTAAAAAGGCTAATCAGTAGGCTAAACTCTGCCCGTATAAATCTGCAAAGTGAGTCATTCTCTTTTTATCAACTATTTTACAATACCTCAAATTATTTTCTAGTTATAATTACAGGGACTAAGTCGTGGATATCTTGAATTACTGGCTAGTGGGGTATTGTGCACATTACTAATTTTCTCCCAGTTAGGTTCATTGGCCTACTAGGGATAATCACTGTTAGGTTCATTGACCTACAGGGATAATCATCACTACTTAGGTTCATTGACCTAAATAGTGGTATGACCATCGTCACCATTGTGACTTGTCACCATTGTGACAGAGCGCCAGATAAAAATAAGATAGAAGCCATTGTAATTGCTCTTATGCTGTAATTAATAACTATGTGACTTGTCACCATTGTGACAGAGCGCCAGATAAAAATAAGATAGAAGCCATTGTAATTGCTCTTATGCTGTAATTAATAACTATGCATCATTATGCAAAATGAATGATTCACTCAGTATTTCCCGCTGACAAAACCTTTTTCAAACATGTTTCAGGTGATCTGTTATGATCCAGGAAAAGTGCCGTTAAGCACTACAAGCTCAAAGAAGTGGCTCAGTATAAAATAAAGAAACATGTTTTGTAAAATAAAAGATTTCTTCGTGAAATCAAATGATTGTAAATTACCGGGGTTTTATCCCGCGCTGTGAAATAAAATAATCGGGAAATATTTCAGTTTTAAAAGATCCTGATGTTAAACTTCCGCTGTTAAACTCAATTAAATAAATACCACGGGATTTCTGTCCCGCGGCTCCTGAAACGGGTCAAACCGGGTCGGGGGCCGTGACATCCCGTAACTGTAATATTGTCATAAAAACCCATGCACATGCCACTCACATGCCAAAGATCATTCACATGCAAGTCATATGCATATTCCAACATCTTTTTTAAACTCCCGTAACTTTTTTATACGTGATTATTTTTTTTAAATTACACCATAAAATATAAAATCAAGTGTTTTTTATCTTTCCAATGAATATACTATCGTTATACTTTTGAAATAGAAAACAGATGACATAAACTGGGTGTCCAAATAAAAATGCCATAAAAACACTCGGTTAAAAAAACTCCATGAAGTACCAAATCGAAAACTCCATAAAACACCCCAACTCAGTAAAACACCATGAAAAAGCCAATTGAAAACGCCATAAAAACAACTAGTTCGGAAAAACGCCATTAAAAGCCTAGTTGAAAACACCATAAAAACACACGGTTCAGAAAAACACCATAAAAACCCTTTTGAAAATGCCATAAAAAATCTTTTAAGATATATCAATAGCATACTCGTTGGAATGATAAAGAACACTAGATTTTATGGTGTAATTTAAAAAAAAAATCATTTATAAAAAAGTGACGAGCATTTAAATATGACGGGGGAAATGGCATGCGATTAGCATGTGCACCCTTGTTTGGATCTTCCCATTTTACTCTTCCTGGTAGTTCTAAGGTTCTCAGTATTTACAAAAACGTCACCGCATCAATTGCAGCCACAAATCATAAAGATCTTGTGGCTGAGAATCGTTCTCATTATTTTCACACTTTAGAGTGTTTTCTCTGGAACCTGTTTCTATATATATACGTATAGATATAGGGTGAGGATCCGTTAGAAACTAGCATTTATGGCAAGAACCATGAGAACTAGTGTGAACACAACCAAAACCACCTAAAAAAGGCTTAAAACACACATTTTTTTTTTGTTTTTCCATTAAAATCACAACTTTTTATTAATAAATTTTAATTTTGCAAAATTTTTATTATTAAAAAGTCACGATTTTAATGTAAATTTTTTTAACACTTAATTTGGGGTTTAGCTTTAGTGTTTAGTTTTTAGTTAATTTGGGGTTTAGCTTTAGTGTTTAGTTTTTAGTGTTTAACTTAGGTGGGGGTGGGGGTTTAGGTTTTTAGGTTTGGGGGGTGGGCGGTTTAGGTTTTTGGGGGGTGGGGGTGGGGGTTTAGGTTTTTAGGTGGTGGTGGGGTATGGGGTGGAGGTGGAGGTGGAGGTGGGGGGGTTCATTGTTTGTTTTGGGTTTATTTTGTTTGTGTTCACATTGTTCTAATAGAGAAATGCAAAAAAAATTTAAGGTTTAACATTAGGGGTTAGTTTTAGTGTTTAGCATTAGTATTTAGGGATTTTTTAGGGATTTTTACACATGTGTATATTGTCAAATTTTTAACTATACATGTGTGTATATTGTCAATCTTTTAACTATACATATATGTATATACGTGTTTAAAATTGAAAAATAAGTATTGTACATCTATCATTGAGGTGTATGATTTAGTTTTAGCTTTAGGGTTTAGAATTAGTAATTAGGGTTTAGCATTAGGGGTTAGTTTTAGTGTTTAGCATTAGTATTTAGGGTTTAGCATTAGGGGTTAGTTTTAATGTTTAGTATTAGTATTTAGGGTTTAGCTTTAAGATTTAGTTTAAGTGTTTAGCATTAGTATTTAGGATTTAGCTTTAGGGTTTAACATTAGGGTTTAGGGTTTAGTTTTTAAATTTTATCGTAGGGTTTAGCCTTAGGGTCTAGGGTTAGATGTAGGGTTTAGAGATTTTGGTTATTCTTCAATTGGTCCCAATGTCGCCGGAATAAGCTCAATCCACATTCGTTTGACCCAGTTTCCTACACATCTTAGGTTAAGGATATATATTTTTCATAATATACATATATGTATAATTTAAAAATTGACTATATACATACATGTATATATGCAAAATAACCTCTTAAAAACGTGCGATTAGAAGTAAACAAAAAAAACTTTTTTTTTGCTTGGAGAAATGTGTGGTTTAGAATGTTTCTAAAGTTTCTCAAATAGGATGTTATTCTCTTAGGATCTCTGCCATACACACACATGTGCTCCATCTAGATGATATATGTGACATCCCATACCTTCAGGTTAACGTCTTTAACCTTCTCCATTAAATCTATACGATTTACACTCATAACGCAAGGTTATTTGGAAAAACTTTCGATACAAGGTAACTCGGTTAACTTCCTACGCAAGTTTCAAGGTTTTGAAACTTGAAGGACTAGTCTTGTCATAAAACATAAAGTTAATGTATTAACTTTCCAAGCAAGTTCAAGGTCTACAGACTTAGGGGTCTTATGGGTGAACCAATAAACTTAGAATGATAGCTTTCTATGCAAGTTTCCAGGAATTAAAACTTGAGGGACTTGAAGTGTCATTCAGAAAAATAAAATTCAAAACATATTTCAATAACAAAAACCCTAGGTCACCCCTCCATTCCCCATACAACCATACGGATCTCTCTCTCATCTCTCTCTCTATGCGTTTTCAAGAGGTCAAGAAACCCTAATCCTTCTTGTTTGACTTTCATCTCCATCTCTAGGTGTTCCATTTAAGGTTTCAATTATAGTTATATTTGTATGAAAGATTGGCTGTGTTTTTTTCTGATTTCTTGATGTTCTTAGAGTTTATGATGATTTCATGTAGTCTAGGGTTGTTAGAATTCATACTTGATTGGTGATTGATCACTTATGTGTTTGGTTAGTCATTAGGGTTCGATTATTGCATGATATTGGTTTGAACCTTGTTAGTTCATGATGAATTAGTTGATGTATAACCTAAATTATAATGATTACCTACTGTATATGATGCATATGGGTCGTTTTGTTTGCTATGTAATCGTTTTTGGAAGTCGGGTAACAAAACAAATTATGTCAAGAAAGTTACAGCCAACTTTAATCGGCTGTAATGGGGTACAAACTTAACAAAAATGTGCAATTTCTGAACCTATGATGTGCTTCCAGGAAATATCTTTCAAACCCCACTAGAATTGCATTTTTTTGACAAAAATTAAATGTTTTATGAGTTTTTCCATATCGAAGGTTCAGGCTGCATTTTCTGGCAGAATTTGCAGCCCATTACGAATGTCATAACTCAATTTAGGAATTGAGTTATGATCTAAAATTTTACTGTAGGTAGCTACATGAGGTTGTAAAAATCTTCAACTGGAATTACGTCAATCGGATAATCGAGAATTTTTAAACGAATTTTTCCGTGAGCTGCAGTCAGAAAGTGAGGAATCTGATTGCTGCTTAGTAAATGATTTTTTTTTATAAATTTTTGGAAAAGAACTAGACTCTAAAAATTTAATACAAGGACAACCCCTCCTGAGGGGCACGTCACATAAAAAGATCGTAATTTTTGTAAGCTCGTAAGTACGGTAAACGGACATCCCAAAACAACTTATTTTCAGTGAATTTAGCTATGTATGATTATAAGTTATAAAGTGTCGAATTTGCTACTTTTAGTGTCCACACGTGCTTAATGATTGTATAACTGGTGAATGACATGTCATAGTGTATATTATGAACATATGCTTGAAAACTATTTAGTTATATGTTGTAACAACTTGTACGCATGTTACTTGTTAGATACGTGTAGAATTTACGTGAATTTGCATACATAAACCTAACAATCTTGGTAACCATCATAGGACATGGTTGACCAAACTAGCTCGAGTACCTTAGCCTGCCGAGCAAAGCAAAGGTGAGTTCACACTTTTTATAAAAGCATGTATTCCCGGTGGATTGGGAACAGAACAAACAACAACTTTCTCCTTGTGTGGGATACCATTACGTATTCTCCTTAGGTAGGATTGTTGGACTCTGTATGCCCAAGACACATATTAAATTGATGTGGCTAGTACGTTATGATCCAAGTCGAGTCATACCCAATAACAAGCTAGACAAACACCTATAATATTTATTTATGATATGATCAAACAAATAAATATTAACACTTAGAATATTTAGAAATTGGTTTTCTAAATAGTTGCACTTAACAAACTAATAAATTATATGGATAATTTATTTTGAGAGAATATTTTATTTTATTATTTAATGGGTTAAATAACATTTTAAAAAGGTTGTACAAGTCTTGTAAACATAAGATGTTATATTTTATAAAAGGTTATAAAATAAAACAAGACTTAAATTTATAAAAGAAAATTTGAATTTTTTTTTTATAAAATACACATGTGGGCCGCCACCCCCCATGGTCTTCCCATGATTGTTGGTCCAATGAAATAGCATGCAAATTGTCATATTTGCATGAATTTTGATTGGGTGAAAAGGTGGCAAGTAATCTCTCACATCTTTTAATTCATTTTGTATGACAAATGAAAATAAGAAGAACTTGATAACCTCTTTACAAATTTTCAGCCAACATAGTGCCACTTAGGAGACCATTTTCAAGTGCAAGAACTTGTAAAAGGACTCTCTAACTTTCGGCCAACATGTGGTTGATCAAGAAGGTTTTTCAAGTTTGATTTTCAAGTGCAAAGAACTCTAAAAATGCCCTCTCATTTTCGGCCAAGAGTTGGTTCCAAGAGGGATTTTTAAAGTGAGTTTCAAGTGTTCAAATCCTAGCAACATAAGGTGTTCGTTGGAAGCTTGGGGTATGCAAGCTTGAGATCTTCTCCTTTGAAGATTTCCATTCAAGAATATCATCTTCTTCATATCACCTTGCTCTTTGAAGGGTAGTATTCTAAAACACCCTATGGTTGTATTTTGATAGCATGCATGTCATATATGGATCCGGTTATTGGGTTTTACATATAAAATAGGTTTTATATCAAGAAAGTAACATGTTTTTAATAAATATTCCGCTGCGTTTTTATTTTATATGGATAAAATAACTTTGATAAACATGTGAAAAACCCAACAAGGATAAAGGAAATCTTGTCCCCCTTGGGTGGGACAACATGTTAATTTACTATTATACTACATTTCTAAAGCGTATTAGACGGAAACTCTATCTGAAAGTCCCTACACATTTATACCGATTAATCGTTGGGCCAATGGCGAATGGGGTACTAGTTGAGTAGCGCTATTTGGTCTAACAAGCCTCACACCGTGCCGCAGAGGACGGGGGTGAACTAATATGCCTGGGCACTAATCAATGACGATAGACATTGATGCGGGGCACTAAACATAACCACAGTTAGTAGTCGGTATGGCAACGGGTTTAGTAGCTTAAAAAGGTGGGGTAGCTCCCCATGATATGTTTTATAAAATAGAGTAATTTAACAACTTACGTTTTTGGAACAACACTGATAAACCGTTGCAATCGGCTGGAGTGTGTGGTTCGTAAAGCTTTATGTTACATACATTCATTAAACTTATGGTTTTAAGTTTAAGATGGGTTTACTTTATTTTTTGCTGCTAACTTAAACTGTAATTTAGACTTTTAAACACTAATCACTAATCGCGTTGATTGTGATGATTTTACAACTTAGATAATTGGTTGAACATGATTAGTGGCTGGATCCTGGTCAGTCGCACGCCTCGCGGTAAAACCCCGCACGTGGAATTTATGGGTCTGACAATATAGATATAGGAGTTAAGTGTCATTTTCGTCCATGTGGTTTGTCCACTTTTGCCATCTTAGGCCAAATTTCAAAATTATATCATTTCCTTCCCTAAGATTCTAGAAACGTATAATTTCAGTATAATAAACTAAGCTAGTTAAAAAAAACTCATAACTTTGTTTGCGCATGGACATAAATGACACTTAAACTCTAGGGACGTAAAACTCCTAGATTTTGTATTTTTTTAATTTTTTAAACTTCTTTATTATTATTATTAAATGGCATTTAACTCTTAGATTTTTTTTATTTTTTTAACTTATTATTATTATTATAAGTTTAAAAAAATATAAAAAAATCTTTGAGTTAAGTGTCATTTAATAATAATAATAAATAAAAATTCTAGGAGTTAAATTCCATTTAATAATAATAAAAGAAGTTTAAAAAAAACTAGAAGTTAAGTGTCATTTATGTCTTTAGAGTTTAAGTTTCATCTACGTCCTTTCTGTGTTATGCTTTTTTTTATCCGGGTTAGGTTTTTTGGACTGAAATGGCACATTTCAATAAAGGAAAATAGTACAATTTTAAAATTTGGCTTAAAATGACAAAAGTGAACAAACCAATTTTAACTCTAAATATAGATATGAAGTTAAGCTGGAGAGGAGACCGAAGTCAAGAGTAGGCCTGGCAAACTTTCAAAGGAAGAAATACTAGGAAACAACAAGCAGCAGCAAGAAAGGTTTGGCGACCAAATTGGCACACTACCGGTTTTTTTGTTTCTAATATTCTAGAGGGGACGTAAGAAGAGGATTTGAAGACTAGTTTCAAAGCATTTGGAAAATTAGCTTCGGTTTATTTGTCTCGAAGGAGAGATAAATGGGGAAACATGTTCGGTTTTGTGAGATTCCTAGAGGTCGCTAGTGTTCTTGAAGGGGGCAAAGTTGGGTATTAACATAGCTACATATGACAAGTGGGCGTAGGATGGGGACCGAGTTAATGGTAGACACCAACAAACGGTCCAAAAACCTAATCAGGAGGTACATAGGGATAGGAGGAGTCATGTGTTTCAGATAGGAAGACAAGGGGGAAGCTATAACTCTTATGCAAATTTGGTTGCTAACAAAGAAAAATCGAAAACGATATTCTTGCTCCGGAAAACTGTCAAGCGGCGAAAGAGTGGAAGGATGCTTTGCTAGTGGGTGAAGTTAAAACCTTACCTACCTTGGTGGATATTCTTCGGTTACTAGTAGCGGGTGGTGTTAAATGGAAATGATTGTCAAAAAATGAATTCTGGTCATTCTTCCTCAATCAAAGATTTGCTAACCATTCTCGAGCATGTTTTCCAGCTCCAACCAATAAATGTGTTTCCTTTTTATAGATCATTGTTTCTAGTATAAATAGGCATCTTGTTTTCTTTGTATAATGCAACAATCAATACAAGTTTTTCTCCAATAAAGTCTTCATGGTATCAGAGCAGTGTTTCTGATTCTTGAACACTTTGCTCATCATCTACAACCAATCCCAAACCAGAGAAACCCGACTACAAAATCAACCCCGGAAAAAAAAATATACTAGTTCTGACATACCACAGATCTTGTTTTCAGTTCTGACATACCTCATATCAGTTCTCCATCTTCATTCAATCAAACCTCAGATCTTGTTTCAGTTTCCCAGCAAATCCAACCTCAAACCCCCCAAAAAAAATCAAAATCAAAACTTTCCTGTTGGTTCAAGATCTAGCCGTCGCCACTGAAAGAAAAAAAGTCTTACTGCTGCCACTGAAAGCCCTAACACCGGTCACCACCACAACATCCGGCTGCTAATCACCGTGAACGGTAATAAGCCGCCTCAACCAGCTCCACCAACCAAAACACCACCACCGCCGCCGCAAACCCTACTCCGCCGCGGCCTCACCGTCACCTCCATCTCGATCCCGTCGGTCTATGTCTTTTTTATCGCCAAACTTCTGTTGTGTTTGAGAGAGGAAGAGAGGGATAAAAAAGGGGGTGTCGGCTGTTTATTTCTTGTGATTAGGGTTTTACTTCACTTGTGTTAAACACAGATATGGGGTATCTAGGAAAGAGGAAAGATAAACAAATGAAAAGGTGGGGAGCTGATGTTGAAACAGACGAAAGAAAAAGAAAAATGGGAAAGGCAAATGCGGTACAGAACTGTTATAAAAAATTAAATCTTGGATTTTCGATTGTGGGGCAACCGACACCATGACATATGAAATTTCTGATTTGGTGTCAACATCCAAACCGTGAAAAACTCATATTCAAACTGTGAACGGAGAGGTTATGCGTGCAGGGGGGGGGGGGGGACAATTGAAATCTCCCCAACGTTAAAACTCTCAAATTGCCTTTATGTTCCATCATTGTCACATAAATTACTATCAACCAGTCATGTGACAAAAGAACAAAATTGCATAGTGCTAATGCATCCCACTTTTTGTATCTTACAGGACATCAGGACGGGGACGATTACTGGACGTGGCACTGAGAGTCAGGGGTTGTTCTATGTGGATGAGGTAGCTCAACAAGGTACTGTGATGCTGGCTCATGAAACTACAAACCGGGAAGCATGGTTATGGCATAGGCGTCTCGGACATCCATCTTCTGGGTATCTACATCTTTTATTACCTAAAATTTTTTCTTCTCGTGATAAAATAAATTGTGAAACTTGTTTTCTTGCAAAAATCCATCGACAACCTTTCAAACCAAATAATACAAGAGTTAATGTGCCTTTCTCATTAATTCATTCTGATGTATGGGTCCGTCCCCTATTACGGGGGGACAAGGCTTTCGTTATTTCTTGCTAGTCATAGATGATTGTACCCGTATGACGTGTGTTTATTTCTTGAAACACAAGTCTGAAGTTTTTGAAAAATTTACTATATTCCATACTATGATTCACACTCAATTTCAAAAGAAATTCAAATTCTTCGATCCGACAATGGGGGGAGAATTTGTTAATGCATCCATAAAACAGTTTTGCCAAACTAAGGGGATAATTCACCAAACCACATGTCCACATACTCCAGAACAAAATGGAGTCGCCGAACGCAAAAACCGTATAATTCTTGAGATGACTCAGGCCTTCCTAATCGAATCCAAAGTCCCTAAATTTTTTTGGCCCGAAGCAGTTGCTTCTTCTGTATATCTCATAAATCAACTTCCTACAAAAATTCTTGAACTAAAAACCCCATACAAGCCCTAGAAAATTTTTCCAAGATCCCTCCTTCTCTTACTCTTGAACCACTAATTTTTGGCTACTCAGCCTTTGTTCACATACCTAGAACCAATCGAACAAAACTTGACCCGTGTGCCGAGAAATGTGTGTTTGTGGGCTATGGAGTTAATCAGAAAGGATATCATTGTTATAACCCAAAAACACGTCACACGCACCCTACTATGAACCTTGACTTTCTTGAAACAGAATACTTCTATAACACCCAACCGAGTGGTCAGGGGGAGAACGAACACATAGACACACAGTGAATTGGCTAACTCGATTCTCATCGTCTGAGGAAGTCATAACCGGAGAAGATCACAGTACCACAGGAGAATCACTACCTGACACAAACACACAACCAACTGAGAACAGTGTTACTGAAAAAAAATCTTTCCAATCTGATGCCCGAGGTAAGTAATCATGAGATTCCTGAAAACTCTAACGTTTTTCCTAATCAGTATGAAGGTGAGCACAATGAACAGGAGCACACTGAACAAAGTTCTCCTGCTTCCCCTAATCATAGTGATGGTGAGCACACAGAACCGGTTACAACAGCAGAACACATTGAACCATGGGACACCAGAACGATATGTGTTGGCACCAAGGGCAAATAGGGGAGTTCCTCCCAAACGGTATTCCCCATAGAAGGAATCTCGAAACTCAAATTATCCGATATCCAACATAGCCAGGGGGAGCATGTCTCATGAAGCTAAGGAGTTTGTTTCCTTACTATATTCTGAACATACTCCAACAAATGTAAAACAAGCCTTAGAATCTGAGAATTGGAAAAAGGCAATAGAAACAGAAATGGAGGCCCTGATAAAGAATGATACATGGGAAAAGTGTACTCTTCCACCAGGAAAGAAATCCGTGGGGTGTCGTTGGGTGTTTTCAGTAAAGCACAAGTCAGATGGAACCATTGAGAGATACAAAGCCCGACTGGTAGCTAAAGGATATACTCAAACATATGGGATTGACTAATCGGAAACCTTCTCACCAATGGCAAATATTGACACATTCAGAGTTCTCTTCTCAATAGCTGCACACGAAAATTGGCCATTTCATCAATTTGACGTAAAGAACGCTTTTCTACATGGGGAATTAACAGAAGAAGTTTACATGGAAGCACCTCCTGGTTTTACAACAGATTTCAAGACAGGTGAAGTATGTCGGTTAAAAAAATCTCTTTATGGTCTAAGCAATCCCCTCGAGCATGGTTTGGAAGATTTACACTCGCAATGAAAGGATATGGATTCAAATAGAGTAACTCGGAGCACACTTTGTTCATCAAACAAAGGGGAAGACTGGTAACATGTCTATTTGTGTATGTTGATGATATGATCATTACAGGAAATGACAAGGAAGAGATGACAAAAGTAAAGGAGAACCTTTTCCAAGAATTCGAAATGAAAGACTTGGGAAGACTTAAGTATTTTCTTTGAATTGAAGTACTAAGGTCCAAACAAGGAATCTTTATCTGCCAGAAAAATACATCCTAGACATGTTAGCCGAAACGAGAATGATCGATTGCAAACCAGCAGACACACCAATGATGGTGAATCATAAACTTCAAATGGAGAAAGAGACAAAACTAGTCGAAAAGGAGAGGTATCAACGGCTAGTAGGGAAGCTGATATATTTTTCACACACACGTCCTGACATAGCCTATGCAGTAAGTGTTGTTAGCCAGTTTATGCACCAGCCTCAAATAGCACACATGGAAGCCATATGTAGAATCATGAGATATCTCAAAGGAAACAATTGGTCATGGAGTCCTCTTTAGATCAAACGGACATCTAAAAATCGAAGGGTACACTGATGCAGACTGGGCTGGAGATAGAGGAGATCAGAGATCAACATCAGGGTACTTCACTCTAGTTGGGGGAAATCTAGTTACCTGGAGAAGCAAGAAACAAAAGGTGGTTGCTCTATCCAGTGTAGAAGCCGAGTTTCGAGAAATAGCACGGGGTCTGACAGAAATTCTATGGATACGGAAGCTTCTAACTGAAATTGGTTTTCCTCCGACAGAACCAACTAAAATCATGTGTGATAACAAAGCAGCTATTCAGATCTCAGAAAATCTGGTGCAACATGATCGTACAAAGCATGTAGAAGTAGATAGACACTTCATTAAAGAGAAGCTAGAATCAGGGATACTTGAACTACCATTTGTACGGTCTGAAGATCAATTAGCAAATATTCTAACGAAGGCAGTCAATGAAAGAATATTCAGCAAATGTTTAAACAAGTTGAGTATCGGAGATCCCATTACTCAACTTAAGGGGTAGTGTTAAATGGAAAGGATTGTCAAAAAATGAATTCTGGTCATTCTTCCTCAATCAAATATTCGCCAGCTATTCTCCAGCCTGTTTTCCAACTCCAACCAATAAATGTGTTTCCTTTTTATAGATCATTGTTTCTAGTATAAATAGGCATCTTGTTTTCTTTGTATAATGCAACAATCAATACAAGTTTTTCTCCAATAAAGTCTATTATGGGAACAAAATTACGTTATATGGGTGGCATGCGTGTGTTAATCAAGTATCATAAATTGGAACAGGCGATAGATGTCATGGAGAACAAGAAGGAGGTCTGGAAACAGTATTTACATTCTCTGGAACATTGGAGTCCACTTTATTTACAGGAGTAACGATTAGCCTGGCTGTTAATACGGGAAGTTCCGAGCCACCTGTGGGTGGGTGAAACGTTTGACCTTATTGGAAATTGCCTTGGGAGTTAGGAGAGTTGTACAATCTTCAGAATCTTCTGCTATGGATGGCAATTTGATGTCTGATTGTTCGTACTCTATCTGAATGGAAGAAGATCCACAACCTTGGATTAACTGATCGAAATGTAGAAGATGAAAAGGCTACAATAGGCAACAACTCCCCTATTGGTTCAATAAAGCATGTTGAGGATCACAACAGAGCAAGCGAAAGGTTAGAGGGGCAAGTGCAACTTGGAAACGAAGAGGTGGATTCTGGGAAGTCTCAAAGTCAGTCGCCTGCTGCCTTGGTGGGGGAGTTCGGGACTGGGCCTAGGTTTCCGGATGGGATTATTAACTTATTTGGTTCACTGGAAGAAACAAGAAATAGAACCAAAAAAAGGCCAAGGAGGTTCTTGCCTGGGCCTGGAGAGAAAGATGGGAGCTTAAGCTTGTTGAGTCTAAAAAGTCTGACCCTAGATAAAAGGGTTAGAAATTTTAGAAGCAAGAAAAGTAAAAAGGGTCCAGGGGGTGTTTCATCTCAATCTCAGTCTGGCAAAGACGAGTCGGAGTGTTTCAGGTTTGGGTCTTATCAACAAACGAAACCTTTTGATAGTGTCGCAGAGGAGGGTCCAGGTGGGGGAAGTAAGATGAACCCGAAAGGGCTGGTCGAGTCTCAGTTATTGGAGTCAGAAGCCGAGTGCACTATGATGGTCGGTCAAAAAGTTGGGGTAGAATTCGAAGATGTAAATCCGGAAGAGAGATCGATGGTGATGGGTGAGGAGTTCTAAGTGGATCCTAAATGAATTATTTGAGCCTAAATATAAGGGGGGATGGGAGATGATGATAAGGCGCGATGGGTCAGAGAGATCAAGATGAAATTCAAAATCAATTTTATGGGGTTTCAGGAATCTCAATTTTGTGATGACGCAGGCATTAATTATCAGGCGTTTTGGGGTAACCTGAATTTTCAGTTGAGGTGGTGAATGTGACCGGAAGATCGGGAGGTTTAGTGAGCATGTGGAATCCGAGCTTGTTTGTGAAAAAATGTGTTAAAAATATATCGTTCTTGTTAGTATCGGGTAATGTACTAGGTCAAGAGGAAGATTTCCATGCTCTTAACGTGTATGCTCCTCAAAGCAATCTGAGGAAGAGACGGTTATGGGCTGAGTTAAGTACGATTATCCAGGCAAGAAGAGGAGTTTGGATTGTTTTTGGTGATTTCAATGCGGTTAGAAACCAAGAAGAGCGCAAAAATTCCGGTTTTAATATGGCTAGTGCCTCGGACTTTAATTATTTTATTAATCTTGTCCGGTTAAACGAATTCGCGATGAAGGGTAGAAAGTATACGTTTTGCAAAGGGACCGGAAGTAATACAAAATTTAGTAAGATGAATCGATTTTTAGTGTGTCTAAGGTTTGTGGAACTTTGGATGGATTCGTGTTGTACGGCTCTCCCACGGTATCCATCGGATCATTCACCAATTATTTTGGCCGCCAATCCAATGAACTTTAGGTTGATCCCATTTCGGTTTTTCAATTTATGGGTAGATAAAAATGGATTAGCGGATCATGTGATTAAAGATGCGAATGAATCTTTTGTTTCAAATAGATTAGCTTTAGTTCGTGTGGCGCAAAAATTAAAGTATTTCAAAGAAAAGGTTAAATATTAGGCCAAGCAGACTAAAGTCAAAGAAAGTGTTTTGAAGGAGAGATTAACATCAGAGTAGTGTTTTCGAACCCGGACCGGACCGGCCGGTCGGACCGGAAACCGGAGGTTGAGCCAGGCTGGTTCATGGTATCAGGCCGGAAATGCATTGAACCGGTGACCCGGCGGTTGGACTGGGAAACCGGCCCGTCGGTCCGGTTTTTGGAAGGGTTGGACCGGTTTTTTATATATTTTTTCAGATTTAACCCTATTAATTTTTATAATATTTACAATACCTTCCTGTTCTTACGTCCGGTCCGACCGGTCATTGAACTGGTAAGAAGACCGGTTCGACGTCCGGTCCAGTTATGAAAACATAGCATCAGAGCTTTTTTATTTGGATGAAATTAGGGAGGAAAAGGAGTTAAATGAGGAGGAGATGTAGGTGTACTCGGAGTGCAGATCGAATCTCATGGAATTAGAAGCGTATAGAACAAAGGATTTAAGACTAAAATCTAGAAGCAAGTGGGCATCTTTTGTGGATGACAATTCTAAATATTTTCATGGTATTATAAAAAGAATGGAGATTAGAAGCAGACTTCATGGCATAGAGGTAAATGGCACATGGTGTAACAATCCAAAGATTATTAATAAGGAGGTGATGAAGTTTTTTGCTAATTCAAGGAAGAAAGAGTGATAAGACCTCGTTTAAAGTGTCACAATATAAAACGCATTACGAACCAGGAGGCGAGGAATCTTGTGTCGGTTTTTACATCAGAAGAAATAAAGAAAGCGATGTGGGATTGCGATAGTGGCCGAGCCCTAGGACCGGATGGTTTTAACTTTTGGTTTATCAAGAGGTTTTGGGATTATAATGGGCAGGATTTTGTGGATGCATTGCAATGTTTTTATGATTCGGAATCGATTCCTCTTATGTGTTCGTCTTCTTTTATAGCCTTGGTTCCAAAAGTTCAAGACCCCTTGGGGTTTAAGGATTTTCGACCTATAAACTTGTTGGGGTGCTTAAGTAAAGTGATCTCAAAGGTGTTGGCGGCTCGACTTAAAGTGGTTATTCATAAGGTTATTTCGGAGAACCAATCGGCGTTTGTTGAATATCATAGATGGTCCACTTATAATAAGTGAGTTAATCGCGTGGGCTTAGAAGAAAAAAACGAAGTTCATGATTTCAAAATTGACTTCGAAAAGGCATATGGTCATTTAAATTGGGCCTTCCTCGACTCAGTGCAAGATCAAATGAACTTCCCACTTAAATGGAGAAAATGGATATGGGCTATTCTTAAATCCGTGATATTGTCGGTCTTGGAAAATGGCTCTCCAACATTTGAGTTCCAATTTAAACGTGGTATAAGACAAGGAAATCCTATTACGGCGTTCTTGTTTCTTATTGGGATGGAAGGTTTTTCTTGTATGTTGAACAAAGCGACTAAGGAAGGTATTTTTTATGGTATTAAAACCCCAAATGGCGGGCCAACGGTGTCTCATATTCTTTATGCGGATGATGCGTTGTTAGTAGGGGAGTGGAATGAAGGAAATGTGAAAAATATGTTCTGGATTCTTAGATGTTTTCATGCGGTGTCGGGCCTAAAAATTAATTATTGCAAATCTAATCTTTTTGGCATTGGTGTTTCTAGTGAGAAGGTGGGAAACTTAGCAAACCTTAATGGCTGTCAAACAGGTACTTTACCATGTGCATACCTTGGGTTGAATACAGGAGCAAATATGAATCGGATTGCTCATTGGAAGCCGGTGTTGGATGTGTTTGATAAAAGACTCTCTGGTTGGAAATCATCAACTTTATCGAAAGGGGGAAGGCTTACAGTTATTAAGGTCGTTATAGAAACGCTCCCTACTTACTTCTTCTCTTTGTTCAAATCCCCTTGTAAGATAATAGAGCAATTAGAAGCTAAGCGGCGAAGATTTTTTTGGGGAGGAACGGATGACAAAAATAAAGTTAATTGGCCGAGGTGGGATAAAATAACGAGACCAAAAGAGGTCGAGGGCATGAGTTTAACTCCACTCCGCGATGCTAGTATTGCGCTCCTTGTCAAATGGTGTTGGTGTTACAAAAGTGAACCAAAGGCTTTATGGAGACAGATTATATGCGCATTACATGTAAAAAAAAAGAGTTTGTTTCAACATCCCGTATGATTTCGGTATGGCCGATACATGGAAGACGATAGCTAAATTAGAGAAAGAGGTGTAAAGATACAATTAAAATATGTGGGATCTTTTTCAAGGGGTTATTGGAAATGGGGAGGAAATTCGCATCTAGATGGACCCATGGCTAGTGCCGGAACCGTTAAAGATGCTTTATCCTAATTTATTTTTGTTGGAAAATAATAAGATAATGAGGATAAATGAATGCTTCAGAAAAGAAAAAAGAAAACAATTCTGTTACTTGGAGGTGGAGATGGAAAAGAGTAAATCTGAACCAAACGGAGACAATCAAGTTATTAGACTTAATGAATAAATTGCAACAGGTGGTTCGTAATGATAGTTTGGATAGGTGGAAGTGGGTCGAGGACAAGTCCGGGTTATATACGGTGGTGTCCATGAAACACTTGTTCAAATTGTCTCAACAACCAGATGATAATGTATGGCGATGGAATAATTGGGTTCCTAAAAAAAACAATTTTTATGTGGAAAGCGGATAGAGGGTTCCTACTATGGTGGCGCTAATTAGAAGGAATATCTATGGTGATTCAGAGGCTTGTCGGTTGTGTGGGGAAGGGCTGGAACAATGTGAACATCTTTTTACCTCCTGCTACATTGCAATGATGGTGTGAGATTTTATAAGTAGACGGTTCAATATACCGTATATTTATGCTTTATCGGTTAAGGATTTGATCAAGGTTAGCAAAAATATAAAGGTGAGCAGGAAAAGAAAGAAGGCGATTCAAGCAACTGTTTTCACGGCGACATGGAACATATGGAAAGCAAGAAATGAGGCTATCTTCGTGAATAAATTAGTGACCATCCCAAAGATTAAGGAGAACATCAACGCGTTGGCGTTTTTATGGATAAAGAATAGGTCCCCATTTAGGAATTTATTATGGAAGGATTGGTGTAATTTTAACATGTAATTTCTCTTTTGTGGTTTCCTGTTTGATTCTAGCGTCTTGCGAGTTCATCGTGTTTTTAATGAAATTTGTTGTTAAGAAAAGCTAAGCTAAATAGAAAAAAAGTAAATGAATATTGATATGAGATTATCCACTGAGATTAATTAATTAGTTGAGACAAAAGGCTGAATGATTCACTTGGCTTCAATTTTTTATGACATGTTGGGTTTTAAAAATCTACTAAAACATAAATTTATACTATATAATAAAAGACAACAATAGATAGACGCTTGTCATTATTCTAGATCATCCTTAATTGTAGATAATTATTATTTAATTTAAATTATTAAATATCAATTAAATTAATATAAATCTTATCAACTCAAAATTGTTGGTATAAATTTAACTTCAAATTGTAAATTCTTGTCTAAACTAAAAAGCATTGTTTCACTTAACAGTAGATAAACATGCATATTATTTATTGTTAATATTATTATTATTAACTATGAGAAATTATATTAAACAACTTATAAATCAAACCAAAAATTTAAAATAGTATTAACCTAATTTAAAAAATAATAAAAAAATCCATTTTGATTTAGAAAGATTTTTTTAACAATAGATAAACCCGTGTAATACACAGGATTTTTAAAGATATAATATTTTTTATTATTTTCTATATAAAATTAGATTTATTCAACCCGTACAATACAGGAAGTTTTTTTTTAAATATAACTTTTTTTATTATTACTAAATAATTACATTTCTTTCACCCGTGAATACACAGGGTCTTTTTTTTAATATAACTTTTTTATTGTTTGGACTTTGGTATATAAATTTACATTTATTCAACCCGCACAATAAACGAGGTTCTTAAAAATATAATTTTAAAGATTTTTTTTAACAATAGATAAACCCGTGTAATACACACGGTTTTTAAAGATATAACATTTTTTATTATTCGTTATATAAAATTAGATTTATTCAATCAGTACACTACACAGTTTTTTTAAAATATAACTTTTTTATTATTTAGTATATAAAATTATATTTCTTCCACCCGTGAATACACAAGGTTTTTTAAAATATAACTTTTTATTGTTTGGTATATAAAATTACATTTATTCAACCCGCACAATAAATGAGGTTCTTAAAGATATATTTTTTTATTGTTTAATATATAAAATTATATTTACTCAACACGTGTAATAAATGAGGTTTTTAAAAATATAATGTTTTTTAGTATACAAAATTACATTTATACAACCCGTGTAATACACGGGGTTCTAACCTAGTTAGATTTATAATAAACTCTTTTAAAACTTTGTTTTTTTTTCATTATATTAACTAACATATTCTATGTTGATTCGTCTATAGGTATCCTTGAGCTCTTTATATAAAAATATAATGAATGATTAGTCGCAAAGTATTATACAAATTTTGGGGTCAATCATTGTAAGTATATATGATAAAACTTAGAGTTAAACACAATAGCAATCCACCCCAATCCACGCAAGAACCACTTGTAGAATTTAATCCAATTAGACAGCAGCTCATAGGGTGTTATAAGAACTTAGAGTTAATTACACAAATGGGTCATGTGGTTTATACCTAGTTTCACCTTTGGGTATTAATTTTTTTTTTAACAGGTTTAGGTTTTATGGTTTCAATTTTATAACACCTTTGGGTACTAACACCAAAATTTGTTAATTAATGACTAAAATACCCTTGCATTTTTTTAAGTTTATAAATGTAACACATTCGGGTAATAACACCTAATTTTATTTAAGTTTAAATAAATTTTACAAAATCTATTTATTTTTTATTTTCATCTTATTATTATATCTCTTAATTAACATAAAATATGTTTATTTTTTATTTTCATATTTTTATTAAATTTCTTATTTAACATAAAATCTAGTTGTCATTTTTTTTAACCCAAAGGTGAAATTAGGTATAAACCACAGAAACCATTTGTGTAATTAACTCAAGAACTTTACTAAACATGAGAGAACTTGAGTTTGCTATAACATCTAACCTCATATACCATTCGATCTAATAAACACACTTCACGTCTTTGATGATTGACTCATTATTTCACTATTTGTATTTGTATTTATATTAGTATCAGCGCCAACATCAGCATCAGTTAGGGTTATTAAGGGGCTGTTTGTTTACCTCTTAATGAGGCTCTTAATGATTCAGACATCTTACTGGTTCAGCACTTAATGGTTCAGACTGTTTGTTTTAGGAGCAGATGCCTGAATGGTTCAGACATTTGCCTCTGAATGGTTAAGATTTATACAGAGTCTGAATGGTTAAGACCTCTAATTTGAATTGGTCAGACATTTGTCTCTGAACGGTTAAGCATTATACAGGCTCTTAATGGTTCAGACCTCTTACTGGTTCAGCACTTAACCATTCAGATGTTGTCAAACAGCCCTAAGTGGTCCAGTTCTAACAGTTTTAACTCAAACCGTGAAACAAACAGATAGTAACAAGTTTTTATTATTGTAAACCAAACTAAACCATTAATATGGAAACCAAATAAAACCATTAGTAATAACTTTGGTTTGGTTTGGTTTGGTTTTATGGTTTAAATATATTGGGGTTTATAATAGATGATATATTATGAATAAACAAGTAAATGAACATGAATATGACTTCATCCTAGGGCCGTTAATATCAGTCGTCACTCGTTGCTCGCTCGACGCTCGTTCGAAAATTGCTTGGAAAATGCTCGTTCGATTTTACACTCGGTTGTAAACGAGCCGCTCTGTTCGGTTTGGTTTGTAAACGAGCCAAGCATGAGCAAAGGTCCGCTCAGCTCGGTTCGGCTCGAATTTTTAATTATTATATATATACATATACATATACACATACATATACAAACATGTATATACACAAATATAAATTATACATATACATACACACATATATATATATACACACATTACACATACATATATACTTGAATATAAATTATAGAGTAAACCTCAATTTTCGTCCCTGTGGTTTGCTGATTTTAACACTTTCAGTCCAACAGTTTATAAATTACATTTATCATCCATTAGTTTGCTGATTTTAACAGTTTCAGTCCACACCAGTGTTAGTGGTGTGGACTGAAACTGTTAAAATCAGGAAACTAATGGACTGAAACTGTTAAAATCAGGAAACTAATGGATGATAAATGAAATGTTTAAACTATTGGACTGGAAATGTTAAAATTAGAAAACCACAGGGACGAAAATTGAAGTTTACTCTAAATTAAATTTACAGTTTTACATATACCACTCTGTTAGATTTTGGTCCGCTATATACAAATTTACAACTATATGTATACGTACTAGCCCAACTACGCCAATAAAAAATTATTATCAAATCTAAATGTTAAACCCTAAACCGATAAACGACAAGCTGCCCATCGCATCAATGTTACATGTCGTTACTCTAAGTCGTTCCTCTTTTGCTCTCAATGTAATTGTTCATGCAATATGATCATCGCCCCGTCGGCCACACCATTATAATTCATAAGAAAAATATTATGCCACGAAATGTGTATGTTTTTAAAGACATAAAAACTTGAGACCAAATATTGTCACTATCTCTCTCAGCAAACTTAAATCGGGTGACACGGTTGTCCAAATCGCTCGAACTTCGCTCGACGCTCGCTCGGAATATTTACTACTCGAAAAATGCTCGCTTGATTTGAGGCTCGGTTTTAAATGTGCCGCTCCGCTCAGTTCGATTTGTAAACGAGTTAAACACGAACAAAGTTCCATTCAGTTCAGCTCGGCTCGTGAACAACACTACTTCATCCAATCATCCATTTTCACTAGCTTAATCAGGTTTGATTACTTGAGCCAAAACACAAATTGGGCTAAATGATTCCTTTAGCTTAATTTTATATTACAAGTTGGTATCTAAAGAGTCTACTAAAAAAGAAAAGGAATAAAAGCTCCAAATACCCATTTTTAATTAATATTTTCTCTTGCTCGTGATATCTGATTTTTGTTAGGTCATTATGCCGGTGCTATTTTGATTTATATTTTCCTCGAACGAGTTGGTCGCAAAAATTTACATTTTTCAGAAAAGGGTTTGGTAAAATGGGCGGATCGGGTTGAGTGATGGGACAAAACGAGTTCATGTCGTCTCAACCAAAGTGACTTCAAGTCAAAATAAGTTCACCTTTAAATAAGGCATTTCGGAAAGAAATAATACATCAACATAAGTTCACCTGTTATATTTGTTTTGTGACGACTAGCAATGATGGAAAATATGCGATGATCATCAGACCAGCCATAACCATAACACTAACTTGTACAAATTTTTATTATGAAAAATGATGTTTATTAGTTGTTGTGCAAGTAAAACAAACATGCATCAAAAACTATGATTCAAACACAAACATTAACATGCTACTACTAAAAGGCGTTCGCTTTCACACCATATTATCCAAAAAAAACCAACATAGCATTTTTAGCGTCAAATCACAAAATTTAGTACACATAAACCCTAAACCTGAAGGCTAAACATCATCATGCACCACCATTATTTCTTCATACATATGTTTTGCCTCTAATATTAGGCACGTAAAAGCATGTTAAAAATCATTGAAAGAAACACGCGGGTTTCATGAGTATTTGCGGGCTTTACTCTTTGACCCGTTTCTCACTTTTATGTGGAAAGCGGATAGAGGGTGTCTTCCTACTATGGCGGCGCTAATTAGAAGGAATATCTATGGTGGTTCAGAGGCTTGTCGGTTGTGTGGGGAAGAGCTGGAACAATGTGAACATCGTTTTACCTCATGCTACATTGCGATGATGGTGTGTGATTTTATAAGTAGATGGTGCAATATACCGTATATTTATGCTTTATCGATTAAGGATTTGATCGAGGTTAGCAAACATATAAAGGTGAGCAGGAAAAGAAAGAAGGCGATTCAAGCGGTTGTTTTCACGGCGACATGGAACATATAGAAAGCAAATAAATGAGGCTATCTTCGTGAATAAATTAGTAAGCATCCCAAAGATTAAGGAGAACATGATCAAGGCGTTGGCGTTTTTATGGATAAAGAATAGGTTCCCATTTAGGAATTTATTATGGAAGGATTGGTGTAATTTTGACATGTAATTTCTGTTTTGTGGTTTCCTGTTGGGTTCTAACGTCTTGTTAGTTCCACGTGTTTTTTAATGAAATTCGCTGTTAAAAAAAGGTTAAGCTAAATAGAAAAAAAGTAAATGAATATTGATATGAGATTATCCACGGAGATTAATTAATTAGTTGAGACAAAAGGCTGAATGATTCCTTTGGCTTCAATTTTTAATGACAAGTTGGGTTTGAAAAATCTACTAAATGAGAAATTAGCTTTATAATAAACTCTTTTAAAACTTTGCTTTTTCATTATATGAACTAACATATTCTATGTTGATTCGTCTATAGGTATCCTTGAGCTCTTTATATAAAAATATAATGAATGATTGGTCGCAAAGTATTATACAAATTTTGGGGTCAATCATTGTAGAATTTAATCCAATTAGACAGCAGTAACAATCTCACATCGATACTAAACATGAGAGAAGTTGAGTTTGCTATTACATCTAACCTCATATACCATTCGATCTAATAAACGCACTTCATGTCTTTGATGATTGACTCATTATTTCACCATTTGTGTTAGTATCAGTACCAACATCGATATCAACATCAGTTAGAGGTATTAAGTACCAACATCGATATCAACATCAGTTATAGGTATTAAGTGATCCGGTTCTTACGGTTTTATACTAAACATGTAAGCCATATTTGGATAAATTCATAATTGTTTTCATAGATGATATTCTAATTTATTCTAAGAATAAAGAGGATCATGCAAAGCATTTGCACGCACTTTTAAGTTTATTAAGAAAGGAAAAACTTTATGCTAAATTCTCTAAGTGCGAATTTTGGTTAGAACAGGTACAGTTTCTCGGACATTTAGTTAATCATGAAGGAATTCATATGGATCCAACAAAGATTGAGGCGATTACTAAATGGAAAATCCCTGAATCACCAACCGAGGTTAGAAGTTTCTTAGGATTGGTCGGTTATTATAGAAGATTTATTCGAGATTTCTCTAGGGGATTAAAATCTGTTAAGTTTGAATGGGGATTAAAACAAGAAGAAGCCTTTAGAATTCTTAAGCAAAGATTAACCCATACACCCATATTAGCATTACCAGAAGGAGCTGAAGACTTTGTAGTCTATTGTGATGCTTCTAAATTAGGTTATGGATGTGTGTTGATGCAACGCCAAAAGGTTATAGCTTACGCATCTAGACAACTTAAGAATCATGAAGAGAATTATTCAACACATGATTTAGAATTAGGAGCTATAATTTTTGCTCTTAAGATTTGAAGACATTACCTTTATGGTAGTAAGTTTACCATATTCACTGATCATAAGAGTTTAAGGTATATTTTCAAGCAAACAGGAATTGAATATGAGACAAAGACGCTGGATGGAGATGCTTAGTGACTATGATTGTGATATCCAGTATCATGAAGGAAAAGCCAATGTAGTGGCAGATGCTTTAAGCCGAAAGTATCATGAAAAACCAAAAAGGGTACGTTCTCTTAAATTAAATCTGCAAGTAGATTTAAATGATCAAATAAGAGAAGCACAAGAATCAGTAATCAAGGATGATTCTGAAAAATTAAAAGGCATGCTAAAAGAATTGGAACAAGGAATAGATGGAATTTGGAGGTTCCATAAAAAGAGAATGTGGATACCTAAATTAGGAAACCTACGTCATCGTATATTAGAAGAAGCCCATAAATCTAAGTATACGATGCATCCAGGAAGTGATAAAATATACCAGGATTTAAGGAAAAATTTCTGGTGGATAGCAATGAAAAAGGACATAGCAACCTATGTTTCTAAATGTTTAACTTGTTCATAAGTTAAAGCTGAACACCAGAAACCCTCAGGTTTGTTACAGCAATTAGAAATGCCGGTGTGGAAATGGGAATTAATAACAATGGATTTTGTTACTAAATTACCCAAAACAAGGAAAGGAAATGATACAATCTGGGTGATTGTAGATAGGCTAACCAAGTCAGCTCATTTCCTACCAATGAAAGAAACTTTCAGTATGGAACAATTAGCTAAACTATATGTAAATGAAATTGTTTCTTTACATGGAATTCCTTTATCAATTGTTTCTGATAGGGATAGTCGATTTACCTCTCATTTTTTGTCAAGTTTCCAAAAGGCAATGGGAACCAAGTTAAAGCTAAGCACTGCTTATCATCCTCAAACAGACGAACAAAGTGAAAGGACAATTCAAACAATGGAGGACATGCTTAGAGCTTGTGTAATTGATTTTGGAGGTAATTGGGACGATCACTTACCTTTAATAGAATTTTCTTATAATAATAGTTATCACACAAGTATCAATGCTGCACCATTCGAAGCACTTTATGGACGAAAGTGCCGAACCCCAGTCTGTTGGGCAGAAATTGGGGAAAAGCAACTATCTGGACCTGAGATAGTACAAGAAACAACCGACAAGATCATTCAAGTCAAGGAACGACTGAAAAACAGCACGTGATCGACAGAAAAGTTATGCTGATAACCGACGCAAACCCTTGGAGTTTCAAGTAGGAGATAAAGTGTTATTAAAAGTCTCTCCTTGGAAAGGAATAGTAAGATTCATCAAACGGGGAAAGCTAAGTCCCAGGTATGTTGGACCTTTTAAAGATTATTAGAAGAATAGGACCTGTAGCCTATCAGCTAAAACTGCCAGAGGAAATGGCAGGAATACATGATGTGTTTCATGTATCAAATCTCAAAAAGTGTTTAGCTGATGAATCACTAATAGTACCTCTTAAGGATATAGAGGTAAATGAAAAACCCAAGTTTGTAGAAAGGCCTCTACAGATTGAAGACAGGAAAATCAAGAATCTCAAACATAAGAGACTAGTTCTGGTCAAAGTGAAGTGGAATTCCAAAAGAGGACCTGAGTACACATGGGAGCTTGAATCTGAAATGCAAAGGAAATATCTGCACTTATTCCAGTAGATCTCGAGGACGAGCTCTAAAACAAGGTGGGGAGGATGTAACAACCCTCGATAAAACCGACACTCTCGATAATATTTACGATACTCTAAATATATTTTAGAATGTCCCAATATATCTTTATATACATCCCGTATGTAAAAACCAAGCCCGAAATATGTTATAGTTTATAAAATAAATTAAAAACAATAAATAGTAAGTTGAGGTGGGCCGCGTAGGATCCTACCACAAACTTACGCGGGCGGTATCAAGGCTTAAAGCCTGATGTCGTGATTTCTTTAGTTTAGGCGGGCCGCGTAAGACCTCGTTTAAGTTAACGCGGGCCGCGAGTGATCCAAATGGTGGCACAGCCCTGAGCTGACACGTGTCAGCATCGTGTCGAGCCTAGTAGATGACCCGGACAAGCTACCCTGTTGACCAGGGTTGACGCGGGCCGCGTAAGCGACCCTTATCTTTCACGCGGGCCGCGTAAGCGACCCTTATCTTTCACGCGGGCAGCGTGAAAGTCTAGTTCAGCAAGTATAAATAGAGGGCATCAGATCTCAGTCGAACTGGCTCACAATTTCATTCTCAATATCAAATTCTGTAGTAGTAGTATTATTATACTCGGGTATTATACCCCTAATTAGCGAGGTTCTGCTCCGTTGTAAGTATTATAACCCCAGTTTCATAGTAGAAACGTTGCCCGATTGATTTAGGGTTCCGTAACAACTGTCGTGGTTCTGCCCGACGTAGTTGTTGGAATGCCGTCTCGGGGAGGGTATCATTAATATTTTCAAAGGGTTATGATACTAACCAATGTACATTTGTATAAATTATAGATTATATCCAGGAAACCCCTACGCGAAGTCTAAGATAGCAATGTGAGTTTATCCTCTTTTTGTTAACCTTTTTGGAATACTTTACAAAACCTTAATTGTTTTACAATGTGATTAAGCGGTGATTGAGTCTTTGTAGTTCTTCAATTACTGCCGGTATTATGGGGTTTTGTATACAAGATTTACTACTTGCGAGTAGTATGTCGATACGACAGTACGTTACAATTGGACAACGAGTTAGCCAATGTGTAACTTGACCATAGCCATAGATCCGGTCGAGTGGCAAATACTGAATGAGTAATTGTGTAGAAATAAACAATGTGATCGCTCTCAATACTGTTTAAATTGATAAAATGTTTCTTGATTAAACTGGGATTCACTCACCAGTATTTCCGACTGACAAATGTTTTTAAAACGCGTTACAAGTAACACAATATGACAGCCAATTAGTAAAAAGCCAGATGGAGAGCACTGAAGGCTTGGGGAAAATGTGGCTATAAAAGTTACCTAATAAACGATGTTTTAAATTCAATAAAATAGGGTTTGTCCCTATAAATGTATTGTAATAAGAAACTTGGGTTTTACCCATGTGATTATTAATATTAAAGAAGGTGGTTTTACTCTGATAAACATTTTCTAACTACGGTCCTGATGTAATTTCCGCTGCCAAATTAAATTAACTCAAAACTGATACCACCACCACTGAGCTCGCGTCCGCCCGTTCCCGGGACAGATAAGGGATCGGGGGTTGCGACAGCTGACAGCTAGGGCGTAGCCGGGTGGTGGTAGTGGTAGTGGTGAGATGGTGGTGAAGCAAAAAAGAGAGAGTTTAACCGGATTCGTTGTGGCTGGAGAAGGAGGGGGTACAGAGGGAGGGGGTGCGGCATAAACCAAGCACCACAAGTTGTTGTGTCCGGAGTCATTGCCGGAGAAGGGTTTACCGGACTCATTGTGGCCGGACTCGATGTGGCCGGAGTCATCGCCGGAGAAGGGTTTCAAGAGAGAGATGAGAGATGAGAGAGGTTCAATTTTGGGGGTGAGGGGTAAAGTGATGGCAGATGAGAGAGAATCTGCAGTCTTTAAACAAAGACATAGACATAGAGATAGACAAGACATTTGGATCAAATGACCAAATTACCCCTTATTTTGATTGGTTGAAAGTGGTTCTTACGGTTCTTACAACTGGGGATGGTTTTTATTTTAGCGGCTCCCTATATATATATATATATATATATATAACTTAATAAGGATGAGAGGAAATCCTAGGTCAATGACTATACTCAGAAAGTCTATGGATTATGCTACTGTGATGTTTGAGATTAAACATAAAAACCAAGTGATTTTCTCAAACGTTGGCTCTGATACCAACCTGTCACACCCTGTATTTCCCGGTGGGCCCAGACTTGGGGTACGTGATGATTGATATCAAATACATAAATAGCACAGTGGAAGTCTTGGATTTAAAATACTATTACCAATAATAATGTCCGAATGTTCAAAAATATAATACAGACAGATGTATCAAAAGATCCACAGGCGGATCGAAAATACAAAATGAAATAAACAGACTATTAGGCTTCAAATGCAAGGAGTTGCAAATTCCACTTAAGCATTACCGGGCACTTCATGGCATAGAGGTAAATGGTACATGGTGTAACAATCCAAAGATTATTAATAAGGAGGCGATGAAGTTTTTTGCTAGCCGATTCAAGGAAGAAAGAGTGATAAGACCTCGTTTAAAGTGTCACAATACAAAACGCATTACGAACCAGGAGGCGAGGGATCTTGTGTCGGTTTTTACATCAGAAGAAATAAAGAAAGTGGTGTGGGATTGCGATAGTGACCGAGCCCCAGGACCGGATGGTTTTAACTTTCGGTTTATCAAGAGGTTTTGGGATTATATTAGGCATGATTTGTGGATGCATTGCAATGTTTTTATGATTCGGAATCGATTCCTCTTACGTGTTCGTCTTCTTTATAGCCTTGGTTCCAAAAGTTCAAGACCCCTTGGGGTTTAAGGATTTTCGACCTATAAACTTGTTGGGGTGTATAACTAAAGTGATCTCAAAGGTGTTGGCGGCTCGACTTAAAGTGGTTATTCATAAGGTTATTTCGGAGAACCAATCGGCGTTTGTTGAATAGCATAGATGGTCCACTTATAATAAATGAGTTAATCGCATGGGCTAAGAAAAAAAAACGAAGTTCATGATGTTCAAAATTGACTTCGAAAAGGCATATGGTCATTTAAATTGGGCCTTCCTCGACTCGGTGCAAGATCAAATGAACTTCCCACTTAAATGGAGAAAATGGATATGGGCTATTCTTAAATCCGCGATATCGTCGGTCTTGGAAAACAGTTCTCCAACATTTGAGTTCCAATTTCAACGTGGTATAAGATAAGGAGATCCTATTACACCGTTCTTGTTTCTTATTGGGATGGAAGGTTTTTCTTGTATGTTGAACAAAGCGACTGAGGAAGGTATTTTTTTTATGGTATTAAAACCCCAAATGGCGGGCCAACGGTGTCTCATTCTCATTTTCTTTTTGCGGATGATGCGTTGTTAGTAGGGGAGTGGAATGAAGGAAATGTGATAAATATGTTCCGGATTCTTAGACGTTTTCATGCGGTTTTAGGCCTAAAAATTAATTATTGCAAATCTAATCTTTTTTGGCATTTGTGTTTCTAGTGAGAAGGTGGGAAACTTGGCAAACCCTAATGGTTGTCAAACAGGTACTTTACCATGTGCATACCTTGGGTTGAATACAAGAGCAAATATGAATCGGATTGCTCATTGGAAGCCGGTGTTGGATGTGTTTGATAAAAGACTCTCTGGTTGGAAATCATCAACTTTATCGGAAGGGGGAAGGCTTACAGTTATTAAGGCCGTTATGGAAACGCTCCCTACTTACTTCTTCTCTCTGTTCAAATCCCCTTGTAAGATAATCGAGCAATTAGAAGCTAAGCGGCGAAGATTTTTTTGGGGAGGAACGGATGACAAAAAAAAAGTTAATTGGGCGAGGTGGGATAAAATTACGAGACCAAAAGAGGCCGAGGGCATGGATTTAACTCCACTCCACGATGCTAATATTGCGCTCCTTGTCAAATGTTGGTGGTGTTACAAAAGTAAACCAAAGGCTTTATAGAGACAGATTATATGCGCATTACATGTAAAAAAATAAGTTTGTTTCAACATCCCGTATGATTCCGTATGGCGGGTACATGGAAGACGATAGCTAAATTAGAGAAAGAGGTGTATAGATACAATTTGAATCTGTGGGATCTTTTTAAAGGGGTTATTTGAAATGGGGAGAATATTCGCATCTGGATGGACCAGTGGCTAGTGCCGGAATCGTTAAAGATGCTTTATCCTAATTTATTTTTGTTGGAAAATAATAAGATAGTGAGGATAAATGAATGCTTCAGAAAAGAAAACAATTCTGTTACTTGGAGGCGGAGATGGAAAAGAGTAAATCTGAACCAACCGGAGACAAGCGAGTTATTAGACTTAATGAATAAATTGCAACATGTGGTTCCTAATGATAGTTTGGATCGGTGGAAGTGGGTCGAGGACAAGTCCGGGTTAGATACGGTGGCGTCCATGAAACACTTGTTCAAATCGTCTCAACAACCGGATGATAATGTATGGTGATGGAATAATTTGGTTCCTAAAAATCAATACTTTTATGTGGAAAGCGGATAGAGGGTGTCATCCTACTATGGCAGCGCTAATTAGAAGGAATATCTATGGTGGTTCAGAGGCATGTCGGTTGTGTGGGGAAGGGCTGGAACAATGTGAACATCTTTTTACCTCCTGCCACATTGCGATGATGGTGTGGGATTTTATAAGTAGATGGTGCAATATACCGTATATTTATGCTTTATCGGTTAAGGATTTGATCGAGGTTAGCAAACATATAAAGGTGAGCAGGAAGAGAAAGAAGGCGATTCAAGCGGTTATTTTCACGGCGACATGGAACATATGGAAAGCAAGAAATGAGGCTATCTTCGAGAACATCCCAAAGATTAAGGAGAACATCAAGGCATTGGCTTTTTATGGACAAAGATTAAAGAATAGGTCCCTATTTAGGATTTTTTTTATGGAAGGATTGGTGTAATTTTGACATGTAATTTTTGTTTTGTGGTTTCCTGTTTGATTCTAGCGTCTTGCTAGTTCGTCGTGTTTTTAATGAAATTCGTTGTTAAAAAAAGCTAAGCTAAATAGAAAAAAAGTAAATGAATATTGATATGAGATTATCCACTGAGATTAATTAATTAGTTGAGACAAAAGGCTGAATGATTCCTTTGGCTTCAATTTTTAATGACAAGTTGGGTTTGAAAAATCTACTAAAATAGAACTTAGATTTATGATAAACTCTTTTAAAACTTTGTTTTTTCATTATATGAACTAACATATTCTATGTTGATTCGTCTATAGGTATCCTTGAGCTCTTTATATAAAAATATAATGAATGATTAGTCGCAAAGTATTATACAAATTTTGGGGTCAATCATTGTAAGCATATATGATAAAGCTTAGAGATAAAAACAAGAGCAATCCATCCCAATCCACTCAAGAACAACTTGTAGAATTTAATCCAATTAGACAGCACTAACAATCAGTGGCGAAGTTTGAGATTTCTGATCGGGGGTCGAAAACGTATATTTTTTTTGGAAGGTGACTTTCTATGTACTGGACTTATTGGTCACCGGGTTCATGTCAAAGACATTCCCCCGTCAGCCCCGCACTCTCGGACGCGATGTTCGATCGGGCCCCGGCCGCCGCGCAAGCTGACTTCCGCCCGGAAACCATACTGCCCCCACACGAGAGACTCGCTGGGGTAACAGCTGGGTAAAACCGGGTTGCCCTCAAGACCGCACCATGCCTCGGTAGGATACGATCCATCATTGGGACGTCCCCCCCCCCCTAAGACCACAGTGGGAGTCGAACCGGTGACCTCCCAAAGGAGGAGCCGGCCCAACAACCCAATGGGAAACCACTGGGCCACGGAGGGAGGATCGAAAACGTATATACCTAAAAAAATTATAAAACGGGAGGGGGGAGGGTCGAAAACGTATATACCTAAAAATTATATACGAAAACTACAGACCGGACACTACTGAGTGAAAAGTTCGGGGGGTCGGGCGCCCCTCCCGACCCTCACAAAGCTACGCCCCTGGTAACAATCTCACATTTGCTATAACATCTAACCTCAAATACCATTCGATCTAATAAACGCACGTCATGTCTTTGATGATTGACTCATTATTTCACCATTTGTATTAGTATCAATACCAACATCAATATCAACATCCGTGTATTAATTGATTCGGTTCTGACGGTTTTAACTCAAACCGTGAAACAAACTGATAGTAACAAGTTTTTATTATTGTAAACCAAACTAAACCATTAATATTGAAACCAAACAAAACCATTAGTAATAACTTTGGTTTGGTTTGGTTTGGTTTTATGGTTTAAATATATTGGGGTTTATAAAAGATGATATAAATATGAATAAACAAGTAAATGAACAAGAATATGACTTCATCCAATCACTCATTTTCACTAGCTTAATTAGGTTTGATTACTTGAGCCAAAACACAAATTGGGCTAAATGATTCCTTTAGCTTAATTTTAGGGTTAAGTTATTTTGCAAAACTCCTAAAAATAAGAAATGTAAAAAGGCATTATAGAGTGACAAGTGTTCAAAAACCTAAAATTTAAACTCACAACACCATCACCCAAAACCTAAACACCCACCCCATCACCACCCAAAAACCTAAACCCCCCCCCCCCCCCCCCCCCCCCCCCGCGCAAAAAAAAATTGTGAGGGGAGGGGGGTTAGGTTTTTGGCTTTTGGGTGGTGGTGGATGTTTAGGTATTTTTTTGTAGTTAATTTATTTTTAGAAGCCTTTATATTTGATCCTAAACACTTAATTTTATATTACAAAGTTGGGTCAAAAAGTCAACTAAAAAAGAAAAGGAATAAAAGTTCCAAATACCCATTTTTAATTAATATTTTCTCTTGCTCGTGATATCTGATTTTTGTTAGGTCCGTTATGCTGGTGCTATTTTGATTTATATTTTTCTCGAACGAGTTGGTCGCAAATACATTACATTTTTAAGAAAAGGGTTTGGTAAAATGGGCGGATCGGGTTGAGTGATAGGACAAAACGAGTTCATGTCGTCTCAACCAAAGTGAGTTCAGGTCAAAATAAGTTCACCTTTAAATAAGTCATTTCGGAAAGAAATAATACATCAACATAAGTTCACCTGTTACATTTGTTTTGTGACGACTAGCAATGACGGAAAATACGCGATGATCATCAGACCAGCCATAACCATAACACTAACTTGTACAAATGTTTATTATGAAAAATTATGTTTATTAGTTGTTGTGCAAGTAAAACAAACATGCATCAAAAACTATGATTCAAACACAAACATTAACATGCTACTACTAAAAGGCGTTCGCTTTCACACCATATTATTCAAAAAAAACCAACATAGCATTTTTAGCGTCAAATCACAAAATTTAGTACACAAAAACCCTAAACCTGAACGCTAAACATCATCATGCACCACCATTATTTCTTCATACATATGTTTTGCCTCTAATATTAGGCATGTAAAAGCATGTTAAAAATCATTGAAAGAAACACGCGGGGTTCATGAGTATTTGCGGGCTTTACTCTTTGACCCGTTTCTCACTGTGGGGGTGTACATTGACGAGGACAAACCGCGATGAAGCTCGGCCTTGTCCTTGGTAAAGGCTCTTTGGACATCTTCTTTAAGCTCCATAAATCGCGTCCTTTTGATTTCTTGTTCTTCTTCGGTACCCTTCTCGAGGATAAAAAGATCCTGTAGATCGTCCTCCATGAACTTATCCAGAACCTCTGAACAATGAGGGAAATATCGCCTACCCATTTCCACTGCATCCAAAAAAGGCGAAAAACACTTCTTACTAAAAACTCTTTACAAATGGCCGGGAGGTCCGGGTTTAAAAACACTACACATAGGGGTGACAATTTCGAACCGTACACGAAGCTAATCAGATTTTGGGTTGTCATATCTAACCTGTTTGATAAACTGGTTGTGTACGGGTTGACTTGTTTAACCCGTTTAATTAAACGGGTCGAACCACTAACCTTCGACCCGCCAACCCGTATTACAACCCATCAACCTGATTAACACATTTACAACTACCGGCTAATCCATTTGACATGTTTAGATAGATAGGTTAAACGGGTCGTGTCCGGATTACTCAATTATCAAAGTTTCCTGCAACCCTCCAGCCCGACATGATTGACGCCCCTAGTTTTATCTTTGAAAAAAAACATGCCCAATGAATCACATATGACACCATCTTTTTACAAAAAAAAAAAAAAGTAAGTTGAAAATATTGGATACAAACTGTTTCAGTTCAAACCAATAAAAAGATGACCTATTTTGACCCAAACCGGCCTGTTTTGCCACCTCTAAATAAGTAGTAGGAAGGATTTGAAGGCATACCTGTCCGGGAAAGGGCTTCCATTCTTGAAAGCAATCTTTTGTTCTGCACCAACGGTGTCTCGTTCAAATCCATCTCCCTTAAGTTACCATTTGACCCTTTCGATGCCAATAGACCCGGATACTGTGCAGTCGTTTGGGCATGCGCAATTTCCATTGCTAGTTTCGCTTCTGACGGAAATAACAGTCGAGCAAATGCCACTGTAAAACACATACGACATACAAGCAGACATGTAAATGCCATGCGGATATTTATTAAAAGATAAATCTTATGGCACATTAGCACATTTAAAAAAAAAACTCACCTCGGTTTTCTAAGTAGAGTAAATTCATATGCAAATCATCAGCCACTGCTGAAGAACACACGGAAACATCGCCTATCATCGGATTCCTCTTAATTTCCCGCTCCAAAACATCGATGCATATACGATCTTTATTTGTTTCTTGCCCGTGTTCGGTTTTCACATAATAATCCTTGGGCCTTGTTCGTCTCCTGCAAATACTAACCGCACTTTGTCCATCAAAAGTAGTATCTGATGCACACGCGCCTTTGCTTAGAATTGAAACAATAAGTGATGGTTCTTTACGCATGGCAGCAACATGAAGCACGGTGTAATCTCGTGAGTTTCTAAGATTAACATCCGCACGGTTTAAGTTAAGAATCTCCTTAGCAACTTCTTGATTACAATACATAACCGCATAATGAAGAGCGCAAGCTTCATCTAACGTGATTTTGGATTCGTCTAAAATCATTTTCACAAGTTCAACATCGTCACAGTCTAATGCTTTGTGTATGCTTTTAATTCTCTTTTCACGTAACACGACTTCTGATTCGACTGTATGTTCGTCATCTTCTTGGATGATGTTATCAACGGATTTGATCATTTGGGTGACTTCAAATGGAAGCTCTTTTTCAATGGAAATAGTATCAAGCTTTGACCTAACCACTCGATCAATGCAACGAGATAAGACGTTTTGCAACTGACAGTGAAAGGCCACAACAAGGATCGGGATCACGTCTTCAACAAGAGCCTTGTCCACAAAGTTGAGAAGACGACGCTACAAAAATAGAACATATAATAATTATTAAATCATAACCGGCAATTGAGTTGCTCTTTTGCTTCAAGATTGACCAAAGCTTTGACTGAAGAAATAAAAGAGCTGTTAAGGAAACTAAAATGGCAAAATTTGCGGGTCGAGTTGACCAACCAAACCTATTGTGTCTATTTTGTTAAGCTTAATGAATAATTTATTTACTATATACAATATCTAGTCGGGGTGTGACGCGAAACTTTTTAGTGGTAACTTATAAGTATAAAAAGTTGCACAACCTTTTGCAAAACAAGACACAAACCGACAAGGATTTCGTGAGTTTTGGTTTAGTCTAAACAATTTCAAGTTAGTTTCAAGACAAACCGCGAAGATGTTTAGCTAAACCTTCTGGTTCCGGTTGACCTGGCGGGTTCGCAGGTTAACCCGTTTAATTTTTAATCTTATTTAAAAATGTGTTTTTATGTCTTAACTTAAAATGTTTGGTACTTTATGCAAAACTTTAAAAAGTAAAAGACAAATTGACATCAACTTGTATAACTTAAACATAAATGTTTTATATACATTTGCATTTTTTCGCAGATTTGTATTCTTAGAGTTTTAATATGCAAAAAATAAAACAAAGCAGGTTAAAAAGGTCGTGTTTGTGTCAGCCCATGAATATCCGTGTCGTGTTTGGGTTCACATGTCTGACTCGATATCCGGGTTCGTTTTGGGTTCGACCCACCAACCCATGAACAAGACGCATGTAACACCCTTAATTACAGATACTATATAATAAAATTAATGTGAACTTTTGAATAAAGTGTTCTATGAGGTTGTAAGCATTTCAATACACTTGGCGAAGTTTTGACCCCTTTCAACACACTTGAGTCACTTGACTTGTTTTCATTTGCCATTCTATAATATTTAAACAACTTGACCCGTTTGATATATAATATGACATAGACCGACCATTATTTAGGTGACTAAGTCAAAAATATCCGTTCTATAAGAAAAGTAAAAAAACTCTAATATCCAAAACCCATAAAGAGAAAGTTTAAAATACAAGACCACTTTATCGTACGATGAGTACGCGAGCATCTCAACCACACATCTGATCTCAATCTAAGCCTTCACTTAAACGCAGTGGCATAATAGTAACTAACCATGCATATTTTCACACGTTATTGCACAATTATGCTTGTTATAAGACATAATTACGCACGTTATTTGCATAATTACGCATGGGTTGGGTTAACCATAATTACGCACGTTATGTGATGGTCGTGTACCGTTGCACAATAAGGTGGTCTTGTACGTTAACCAGCCTCTATATATAAATATCATGATCGCAAAAGAAAAATCTTTGGAGAAAATACAAGTTTGATATTCAAAGTCCGATGAAGGAACTAGTAAGAGGTATAAAAATAAAACAAACTGAGCAGATTGAACTTTAAAATGGTCAAACGGGTAATTTTTTGCAAAATCCAGTCACAAATGGGTCATCAAATGTCTTATGGTCACCAATTATATAGCCAAGTGTTTACAAACTCTTAAATTGTTTTATTACAACATAAATGAGATGTTGGAACCCAACCAGACACAACCCCCCCCCCCCCCCCCCTTCCAAACAATAACTACAAGTCTTCAACTATAAACAATCTTATACATCATTTAATAGTTATATCATATAAATCAATGCATACTTTTATTTCAAATCTATCACGTGTAAGGCACAGGAACAAACAAACATACCTGAAAAAGTGAAACTAATTCCGGAACTTGAAAAACTGAAGACGCATAAGTCAACTCAACAGCAAAGTTAATAGCAGGCCAACAAGCATCATGAAGACACCCATCATCAACACAAGTTGAAACCTCCGGAGGAGACGCTTTCAGTTTCCCAGTATAAACATAGCTTAAAAACACGAGAAACGCATCATACCCAACGCTCCCATACGGCAACAAATCACTCATGTTATATTTCGGCTTACCATCCTTTTCTACACAACCTTTATTCTTCTTAAACAAATCGCTAAAAAACGTACTTCTAGTGGCTAAAATACACCGATGAATGCCTACAGAAATACCCTCAACAACAACTTCAGCATCGCTGTAATTGCAATCAGATTCAGAACCTGAATCGAATACGAGCTTCTCTAGGTTTGTGCTGAGTCTATTTAAGCCAATGATTTCAATATTAGACCGAGGCTCGGGGATTGAAGGTGGGGGTATGTTGTAGCTAGTTGCGCCGTTAGATATGTGTGAAGATGAGGTGAAGCTTATGGATGATGACGGTTCGGATGAATTCGCCATGGATTTAGTCAAAGTCCCAGGATGATTAGGGGTTTGACTTTATCACAAAAAGGACAAATCATAAACTTTCATAGCTAACAAGAACTCAAAGCAAGAAAGAAACTTTTTTTATGATTGAGATGGATTCCCAACATGAAGAAAGATTTGTGAAATGATTGATTTGTAAAAACTACATGAACAAGATTATGGGTTTGACTTTTTTTTCCCAAAAAGGTCAAAACTTGAACCCAATCCTCAATAAAACATATATATACAGGCAAGAAAAATTTGCTATGATTCAATTGCAACACACATATAATGGATCAAATCAAACATTATACATGTACAAGAAAGTACCCAAAAGTCAAAGTCAAAGTCAAACCAAAGGAACCTCAACCTCTGAATAGATTAGAATGAGATATGCAAATACCAAAACAAAAATTTGAAACCCACAAACAGCTGGATCTGAATCAACCCATCCAATACAAGAATCTTTAATCAAACCCTAATAAAATCTTGAATAACCAAAACCCTAAATACCAAATCTTATCATCTTTTTTTCAATTTGTATCAAATACCCACAACAGATAATCACTCAATAAGCAAAACCCATGTGAAAAGATGCATCAAAAACAATATCAAACCAACATATGATGATAAAGAAGCTTCAAAGAAGCTGCAAAGAAACTTTGGTGCAAGAAAGTGGGAAGGTTCTTGGTAGCAAAAAGAGAGAGGGGTTTTATCGTAATTTGACCAATTGTTTGTCTGCTTGTTAAAAGATTAGGATTGTGGTGAAGCAGTTGAGGTGACGAGGATGATGATGTCAGGGTGGCTTGCCGCGTTTAGCATACGCAGCATATGACATCACTCTCTTGCTTAGATTGGGTTTTAAAATCATTATTAATAATAAATATATATAATTATTGGATTAAATATTAAGCAGTACAATCTTTGTATGAGTTGCAAAAGTGGTCCTTGTAGTAGTCACAAACTTGCAAGATCTAACCGATTAAACATCTACAAAAGATTAAAATTGGAGTTAAATGCTTGGTTGGTCCCTGTGGTTTTCAAAAATTTCACACTTGGTCCTAGTGGTTTACTAATTACACGCTTGGTCCCAAACGTTGTCAAAAATGCACTCGGTTGGTCCCCAGCCCTAACGTCAGTTAAATATCTCAGTTAAGTCCATGTTAATTGACCAAAATACCCTTGCTTATTTACAAAACCCTCTTCATCACCATCATCATCTTCATCTCCATCATCTTCATCATCTGCACACCCCAAATCCCTCACCCCATCTTCATCTCCATCATCTTCATCACAAACCCACACCCCATCTCTGTACATCTTCATCACAAACCCACACCCCATCACCAGCAACAATTCACAGAGACTATTAACAGATACTCAATTGCCAACAATATTGTATACTCGCACTACATATGTCCAAAAACAAACCATTTAGGACAAAACCAGGGCACAGGGGAGCTTACGACACCGAACGGGTGAGCACCAGAGAGTCGTTCATCGACGTACAGGTTAGTAACATTAACAAACCGACTAGAGATGAGGTTAACGAGTGAATCAGGGCTACCAGAGCCACCAATTCGAATGGTATCACGGCTGAGGCGTTCGAGAGTTAACCAACGACTTTTCCGTTCAACGAAGTTCGTCGGAAACTCAACGGTTTCCAGATTTTGTTCACTCTGCACCTGCTGCAACTCCGGCGTTTGGGTTCTGCTCGTTCACCTGCTGAAGTTCGCCGTGTTGTTACGCGATCAATTGCAATATCCCAAATGCCGTTTGGGTTCTGCTCGTTCACTCCGAAAACATGTAATTGCTTTGGATGCCATCTTTAATTGAGGTTTTTGGTGCAATTTTTGGTTTGAATTTTGGGGGTTTTGGCTGTGTGAATTGGGGTTTCTGATTTAGGGTTTATAGGGTTATTTGTTTTGATAATGATGGCATCAACTGGAGAAAGAGAGAGCAGAGACCTGGGGTGGGTTGAAGATGAAGATGATGATGGTGTGATGAAGGGTTTTGTTAATAAGCAAGGGTATTTTGGTCATTTAACATGGTCTTAACTGAGAAATTTAACTGATGTTAAGGCTGGGGACCAACCGAGTGCATTTTTGACAAGTTTTGGGACCAAGAGTGTAATAAGTGAACCACTAGGACCAAGTGTGAAATTTTTGAAAACCACAGGGACCAACCAAGCATTTAACTCTTAAAATTGTGAATTTGTTAGTATAGGAGCTTCTCTTAGGGGCTGTTTGGCTGGCATAGGGATGGGATTAGTCAAGTACATGTACCTATATCCGTATTGGTACAAAAAATACTAGTACCGAATTTGAATAAAATTGGGTATCAAATACCGTATCAAATATATTGGTACGGTACGGGTATTTTGGTACGGTACCCGCTTTGGTACCATTTTGTTTTTATTTAGTTTTTAGCACTCGTACGGTTACTAAATAGGTAAAATTTGCATGAGTACCAATATAGTACGAGTACCAATACGATACGGGTATCATATAGGTAAGATCAATACGAGTATTATAAATACCATAATACGAAATAAAACATAATATAAAAAAACTTTGAGTAAACTGCGAAAATGGTCCCTGAGATTTGGTCATTTTTGCCACTTCAGTCCAAAACTCAAACCTTTTGAATCTGGGTCATTGTGGTTTCAATTCTGTTGTCATTTTCATCCAAAAGCAAAATCTGGTCAGATTTTTCAGTTAGCATCCAACTTTTTAGTCTTTTTCCTCCCTTTTAATGAAGGGTAAAATTGCCGGATTTTTTTAATTTGTTATAATAAAACGTTAAAAGACCATTTTGCTCTTCATTAAAAGGGCGGAAAAAGACAACAAAACTGGATGTTAACTGAAAAATTTGACCAGATTTTGATTTTGTATGAAAATGGCAACAAAATTGAAACCACAGGGACCCAGATTCAAAAGGTTTGAGTTTTGAACTAAAATGGCAAAAATGACCAAACCTCAGGGACCATTTTGGCAGCTTACTCAAAAAATTTTAAAGATTTATATAAAATTCGGTACTAGTACCCGTTTTTACCCGTACCCATACCAATACCGAGAGTACTGAATACCAAAATCAATAAAATTGAGTACCGATACATGTACCGAATACCTTAAATTGGTACGGGTACGGTACGGGTATTTGGGGAAAAAAAGCCCATCCCTAGTTTGGCAACTTCTGAATGGTTAAGTGCTGAACCGGTAAGAAGTCTGAACCATTAAGTGCTGAACCGGTAAAAGGTCTGAACCGTTAAGAACCAGTATAATGCTTAATCGTTCAGTGGCAAATGTCTGAGCATTTCATATTAGAGGTCTTAACCATTCAGACTTAGTATAATGCTTAATTGTTTAGAGGCAAATGTCGGAACCATTAAGATATCTGCTCGCGAAACAAACAGTCTGAACCATTAAGTGTTGAACCAGTAAGTGGTCTGAATTATTAAGAGCCCCATTAAGAGCTAAACAAATAGCCCCTTAGACTATATGATGTGGAGGGGCTTAAAAACGAGGTGTTATGCGATATGTGTACGACACGTAAGCACGCCTCAGAAAAGTGGAAAAGTGGCGTTATTCGACACGTGGCACACACTTTTTGTTATTATTTTATATTTATAAACTATTAAAATCTATTTAATTTTAAAGGAAATCATTAATACTAATATAATAAATAACATTACTATAAAAAAGAGTTAAATGTCATTTTAGTCCTTGTGGTTTGGGCCATTTTGCCAGTTTAGTCCAAAGGTTTGAAACATTATCATTTTAGTCCAAATAGTTTTAAGCGTTGTCATTTTAGTTCACTGGGTTAACTCCATCCCTTTATTCTGTTAACTAGAAGGACATTTTGGTCATTTTATATGTAATTCTGTTAACTAGAAGGGCAATTCGACCATATAAAATGATCGAATTACCCTTCTAGCTAACATAATAAATGGATGGAGTTAACCCAGTGGACTAAAATGGCAACGCTTAAAACTATTTGGACTAAAATGGTAACGTTTCAAACCTTCGGACTAAACTGGCAAAATAGCCCAAACCACAATAACTAAAATGGCACTTAACTCTATAAAAAAAGATAAAAAATACATAATTTAAAAGAACCCGAAAGTTAAAAAATAACCGAAACTAATAAAAAAATGAAACAAAGTACGATATTTATCCATTATTTCTTACTTCGCTTTCTCGTACATCGCTCGTTCTTCCGGTCCAAGGTAATCGACTTTAATAGCGAGGAATTTCATATCCGACTTCCTTTCCTTTCATTTGTAAATCCCGAGAGCTTTTATTTTTTAGGTGTTTCTTTCTTGTTGGATGTTATTGAATGTAGCTATTTAATCTTCGATGCCGACCAAAGCGGGGTTTCTTTCATCACTCGTAGTGTGCGATTTTTGCGCCCTCTTTTATTTATTTATCTCTTCCAAGTGGGCATTCGGCTTCAAAGTTATCGTCACTTAAGTTGATCGCAAACTCGGTACGAGCATCCGAGCGGTTAGTAGAGGAACAACTTTTGGAGCTTTTGGACGACGATTGTCCCGCTAAAGGTATCAGTTCCTATTTTGGGGAGTTCTCCGCAATATCCCTACAATGAATAAATTTAAAAGTGACCCCTTTCTTTTCGTCCGAATACAAGGCCATCGCACGGGTCAACCAGTTGACGTACGTTTCGCCACTCTTTGGGTTGTTCCTTAGGTTGTTGTAGTGGCCGTTAAAGACGGTCATGCGGTATTTATTTCACGCCACTTGGACGAGAGACTATCATTTTTCCGATAGTAATCTCGACCCAATGTTTTGTCATAAAGTTCGTTTATTAGGTTCCAAAACTCGTCACTATATTGGTTGGTACCTATTAAAAATATATATTATAGTTATAAGATGTATATTTTAAAATAAATATAAAATAAAGTATACCTAGAACCGAATTCTCCGAAATTGAAAGCCAAGCTTTCGTCAACACCAACTCTTCCTCGTTTATCCACGGAGTCACGCGACGATTCTCTTTTGATCTTTCCTTCTCGGCCTCGGTTTTCTTTTTATGGTTTCGTTTTTTTTTTTTTGCATAGAGGATTCGGGTGGTGTAGGTTGAGTTTCCGGTACGGATTCGGGTGTGGGGGCGTTTGGGATAGAGGAGTGAGCGGTTGTTGCATTTGTGGTGGAAACATAAAAGGTAGGTTCGCAAGAAGTTGGCCATACGCCAATATGTTCGGATCAGGATATTGGTGTTGGTTCGGTTGAGACGCATGAGGCGAAGTGGTGTTCGGTACTTCGCCGATGCCATAGGGGTTGTTCGGATCGAAGTTGCAATTGTGTGGATGCATGATTTTTTTTAAAAAATAGAGACATTTTATAAAGTATATAGTTGGTTAGAAGAGAATAAGGTGAAAAATGGTGAGTTTTTTTTATATATAGGGGAGTATATATTTTTTAAATGATTTTTTTTTAATTTGCTCCATTGGGGTCGAACGGCTATTAGCCAGTGGCGTAGTTTTTAAGGGACCGGGAGGTCCCCCCCCCCCCCCCCGCGCGAATGTTTCGGTTAGAAGTGTAACACGTCCGAAAATTTTAAAATTATATTGGTCTGCCCCCGCCAATTATTTTGGCTAAAATTCCCCTGTCCCTACCAAGTTTATTGTCAAAAATATTTATACATATTTCGTATTGCATTAAGAAAACTGTGAACGGGCTAAACTTTAAGTAAAGTTTGTTACTACTTTATATATATATCAAAGTTGAGGGTTTTTTTTTTTTTAATCTTAAAGGTAATTACCATTTATCTTAAAGATCGTTTGGCTATGCTGTAATTCTTCGTCCAGGTACTTAACGTTTATCTCGCATCATTATCAATATTTGGTCTTTGTTTTTGTTAAACAATATATAGCATTTTTATGAGTAGGGGCGTCTCATTTGAATGAATGAAGATTATGTAATTTTATTTGGTGTTATTATTATTTGACCCGACCAGAATCGAATATCCGACCCGAACATATAACCCAAAACATAGCGACAAGAAAAAAAATTTTGGTCCCATGACTTTCCGCCCCCACCAACTTTTGGTCAAGCTCCGCTGTCACACCCCGACCGCGTAAAACAACAAAGCGCGGCGGAAACATCGGGGCGTGTTGCAACAGAATTAATGTTTCATAACCATGGATACCAAAAAGTGTTTCGTTTTATTAAACATTGAATAATTACATCGTCTTGAAATCTAAATACACTATTTAAACATAGTCTATCATTGTTATTGAGTCACTAAGGCCTTGTCCAGTCCTATGTGAGCATGCATCTTATCAATCGATATCATTCAACAATACCTGAAACATATGTGAAAACGAGGTCAGCAAAGAAATGCTGGCGAGTACATAGGTTTTGTAGGAGTGTCGAAATCATGGCTAGTTTAGACGTTGCAATACTTTATTTAAAAACCTTGTTTTGAAAAGAGTATAATATTGCAACTTAATTAACCAACTCAAATCAAGCGGGTTATAATTTGTAAAACCTCGTAGCCATGACTCTTAACCCAAAAACATTTGTTTTAGTAAATTATTTGAAAAACAATGATAAGTTCAGGTGATATGTATAAATAAGAGAATAATGCATGATTAAATGAATAACCATGTAAAATGAGTTTGTATAAGATAAGTTGTTTGTAAATAAATGTCTTGTGAAAAATATGTTACTTGTATAAAATGTTCTATGTCTCAAACTGAAATGATTCAAATAACGCTACAATATGTAATACCATACAAACACTTATATATAGGAAGTACCAGCGGCGTATCCACCATGCTTGTATCATATTCCACACGCATTGTTACTTAATCATTTAATCCAAACCAAACCACCAAAGTAATGTTCATGCCCAAATGTAAATCATGTAATATGTATAACCAAAATAATATCGTATATCGCTTTGAAGCCAATCGTTTACCCAATCGTTAAAACATCGTGTGAAACCCAATCGTTACCCAATCGTTAAAACATCGTGTGAAACCCAATCGTTAATCGTTTAATTCGTTTTAGGTCGTGAAACTACTTATAAGGTCGTCTCGCTAATAACATTCAAACCTTCGTGACTCATCACTCGTCGCTTCTCGTTTTCGTATTAACAAACCTCCATAGGGTAAGTTAACAATTACAGATTCAGTCGCTACCTACCATACCCACACATAACCACGGGTGTAGTAAATAACGGGATTTGTCAGATCCTATGGTACCATAACCTAATACTGGTCGGCTTGATCATTGCTAATGAATGTCATTTGTTATGTAACTACAACCAACAAGTTTGTTCACTTTATGAAATCGTTATTAGTTTTGTATAAATCGTCTTAATCGTTTTTGAAACCATCGTTATAACATCGAAAACATTTAGCACATATGAGTCACCCCAAAACAGTTGAAAAACAGTAAAAGAGGGGAATAATGTACTCGCCTGAGAATGCTTGGAGGTCTTGAACAACAACCAAACAAAGCTAGAGGGAGCACGGAATCAGTCGGCAATCTAAGACTATATAAATAAACCGGACTTAAATCGGGAGATCGGATAGGATGAGGCTTGGTAAACCAAATGAGTATTGGAACTCATATGATATGGTTTAACAAGGCCTACATACTACAATGAAACCAAACCTAAGTGCTTTCGACCCATCGCGACCCATTAAGGTAACATATGCTACTTTAACGCGTCGTGCGCGTGAAACGCGTTCGGACCGTCTAACTAGTCCTATGACAAGTGTTATATGCCTAAACATGTTACATAATCAGTTATATGACAAAGGTTTAGGTTACATATGCTTAGTTACCAATTATACATGAAAAGGGTATTATGGTAATTTACCTAAGGCATATAAACTACCTATCATACAACTACTTAAACGATGTGACCATAGGGTATAACCTCGGAAGGTTATGCCCTATACTAGGGTCACCTAATATATTTGGTCGGATCCTAATGATCGACCAAACTGGGTCGAGTTCGAAGGTATAAGCGATTTATTAGATCGCTTACCCTACGACCCTAAACAACGTGGTAATCAGTAGGCATAGTCCCAAGGGACTATGACCATCGTGATTACAATCACGTTGCGAAGTTCAAACGAACTTCGCATTGACCATAACTGGTCAATGTAGAAAGTCAAACAAAGTTTGACTTTCAGACTCGAAAGACTCGAAAAGCAATAAAAGAACGAAAGAATACTTACGAAGGGTCCCCGAATGCTAATCCCGATCCAAGAACTCAGGTATGAAACAATGGTTTCAACTTAGAGCTCTCAAAATCAGAATTCTAGTGAGAAATGCAATGGGGGTGGATGGTTATATATAGTTTTCGGGTAACCGTTAAGATCGTTTCATGGAAAACGTGCCATGATCCCATCCGTACAAGTGTCGGAAAGTTGTGGTGGCTTAAATTGGTCCTTATCTTAGTGATTAAGCAACTTAAAACATGTGGTTAAGGATCAATTAGTTGCAACTTGTATTTAAAACATTGAATCTGGTCCAGATCATGCAGTCGCGTAGCGCGACTGATAAGGCTTTAGGCGTCGCGCTACGCCACTGACCCATCTGATTCAGAAATGTTTCTAAATTGGCAGAAATGGTCCCTGTTGTGTTTTAAGCCCTTTTTCGATGCGTTTGAACCCCGTTAACCTCATTTCAAGGCTCTAAAATGAAGTTAAAGTTTAGGGAACTCAAAACATGCTCAAAAATATGCCGGAGGTTGGTTCGTTTGGCCGTACGAACGCGATGTTCGCTTAATTACGACGGAATGCGCATAAGCGCGAAAAACGATCCAAATGACGCGACGAATGGATTTTTCTTAAGGCGAACACTAAAATATAATGTAGTCATGCTTATATAAATTTTTGGATGTCCAGATGTATTCAGAACGTAAGTTATGCGCGAAAATGCAAACTTGTGCACTTTTTGACACTTTTAGTCCCTGAATGACACAAAAGTTTATTTTAGCATACCGAACACCTCAAAGCCTATTTCTAAGCTATGTGAAGGATATTTATGGTATGTTTAACTTATGGTCATGTTCCGGAATGTCTGTTACAGTTCAAATTGGCATACTTTCGCAGTTTGTCAACTTTAGTCCCTGTAAGCGAATTAACTTGGTTTTGCCATACCAAAGCCTTCAAAACTTATTTCTAAGTTATGTAAAGGTTATTTAAGGTATGTTAAGCCTATTCCACTATTCCGGAGTGTTTGTTGCATTAAACTGGTTATATCTACGCATCGGTGCGCGTATAACCTTCTAGAAAGTGAATTTAGAGTTTGGATTTGAACGAGAATTGATATGTGCAAAATGATACACATATTTTTACAAATCCCAAGTATGAAATATAATATTTCATTGGTTCGGTATTTGTTTGATGGCCGTGAAGGCACAGGTGTTACAGTCTCCCCTACTTTAGGAAATTTCGTCCCGAAATTTATTTAGAGGAAACTTGTGAGAGTTTAAAACATGAAGTCGAAAAGATCAAACAACATTGGTTAGGGTTCTGAACTTCTAGTAACTTTAATAACATCATGTTTGCAATGTAAGAGGGATACTTATATACAAGTATATGAAGCGTCATTGGTGCGTCCACCGTACCTCCATTACATCGTTCTCATTTCGTTATTTTTGTCACTATCGGTTCTTACACATAATAAATCTTACTGGGTTTCTGTGCACTAAATTTCATAATTATGTACGCGTCCATAATCAGACAATTCCTTGCACAGTTCACACAGTCTATTTTATAATGTGTAGGGTAAAACCAAATGAACAATCCTGTGATGAGCGTGACTTAGACCGCCATAGAGTCCTTTAGACTAAATCAATAAATGATTTAAATAGACTATCAAGGAGTCTGTTCAGCTACATCACTAGATGTCGTTCTCTAACCAAATTGTGAATCAATCTTTTAGACTAGACCACTAAAAGGATCTCTTATGAATCATGGAGCAGTACTATATAATCCAAGGGTCTTAACTATTACATAGAAGCCCATTAAGGATTAAAGGTAGTACCTTTTGAATATCCTGCTACGAATCCCTCATATGAAGATATGAAAGATTCTGCGAGGATTTGGATAACGAATATCCAGAGTATTAAAACACAAAATGCATAAAAGAAAACATGAGATGAATAAACACATAGTCACATAACCAAAAATTGTTTAACTAGAAGTTTGTTCTGCTAACAGAGTACATGTATTTAAAGCACACTAGGAATCCATCTCGTGGATTTCATTTGGCACTTTAAACATTATCAAGAATCTAACTATAAAGATAGAAAGATTCAAAAAGAAAATTCGATTTCGATTACTAGGAACCGAAGTGTTCGAATTAAGGTACATAAGGAATCCAATTAAGGACTCTGATTTGAATGATAATCATCCACAAGGATCTAATTGTAAAGATAAAAAGATCCCATATGAATTTTAGAAGTTGAAGATGTTTTGAAACCTTGCACTGGATGTGCTTAGGTCAAAACATGATGTAAAATGCTTATGAAGTTGAGATGCTTGATATGTCAAGGCGACATATGAAGCAGAATTTTGAAGGTTAAGTCAATGTATGAGGAAAATATTTTTGAAAACTATGCATGGGGTTCTTTTAAGAAAAATGTGTTTAACATTTTTGAAACCTTATATATAATACTTTTTGAAATCATAAAATAGGTGTATTAGGTAGATATATTTAAAAAAATGTTTTAAAATCATGCGAGATGAATTTTGAAATTATGTATAAGGTTTTTGAAAGACATGAATGATGCTTTTCGAAATCATGCACTTGATCAGAAAATGTATTGTGTTAATATTGTCTTCAGACTATATGAAATATTTTGAAATTAGAAAGGTTGGTTTTGATAACATGGCCAATGTTTTTGAAATAACATAGACAATGCATCTAGAAAAATTGTTTTCAAACTATATGAAATGTTTTGAGATCATGAAGATTGTTTTGAAATACTGGTACTGTGTATGTTGAAAAATCAAAACGTAATGGGTATGAGATTTGAAAACACCCTTAGTTATCTAACCAAGGATTTAAAGGCACAGATGTGTGAAAAGCACGATTACTCATAATGTCACTTAATTTACTGTACTTTGTTTCTTAGAGTGAAACGAGTACTTAAAATTTTCGAGGGAATCATGAGCAATCATTTGAAAGAGAGAAATCACAAGAGTAGTTTGTAAGGTACATAGTTCCTTGATGTAGGTATCATAGGAAAAGCCATACACACCTAGCAGGGGATTGAGCTGGTTGGTTGGGGACTGCTTTACCATTGTGAGCGACCATGGCGAAGTTCTGAGAAGCCTTTCGCTTCTTTGACTTCTTAGGGGATCGTTCATCCATGGTCTTTGATTCCTCGATTGGTTTATTGGCTGATGGTGTTGTCGCCTGACTAGGTCCTGCCTGTCTTGGTGACTCTTGAGTGGCTTCATCCTGGAGATGATACATGGCAGTAGCTAATTCAACAGTCTTCAGGACTACTTCGCCTATTCGCTGAGCGAATTTTGGCTGCTTGCTCAGATATCTGGGCGTTATCGTGATGAAGAGGCATTCTTGAAGAAAAAGAAAGGCATAGGGAGAAACAGGTGAAAGATTATTGGACAATCAAAAACAGAAAGATAACGCATGAAAATTTCGATCATTTGTTTGTTACCTAAGGCAAACAAATGAGACGGTGACTAATCAAAGTAAATGGGTCAAAAATAATGTATCGCGAAGACATGCTCGCCTATAAGTGAACACTCATCCCAAGAATTCCCAGGTAAGCACAACTGGTCTCGCATCTGATGAGATGTATACGAAGTGCTTGCCTAGTCAAAAAACCCAGAATACAGGCATTCACCCTTCCAGTTTGCACGTGTTCACATTATTTAAGACTCAAAACCTTGACGAGATTTTGAAAACTCAAAGGGGTTCAAAACCATATAATAGAGAGTTCAAAACCTTACAATAGAGGTTCAAAACCTAGTAATCAATCATCCTAGAACAGATGATTAGTTTTCAAAGCGGTTTTGAAATTTATGTTCTTGTTGTGGTCGTCGCCTAAGGATAGGTGACGGTATTGTTTTATGACTAAACGCAAGTAAACTCGCGTTAGGGTCCTAAGAAAGTTATAGACTAGGTCAAAGCATTACTAATTACTAATAACCTAATTCCCTATAACCATTGGCTCTGATACCATCTTTTCTGTCACACCCCGACCGCGTAAAACAACAAAGCGCGGCGGAAACATCGGGGCGTGTTGCAACAGAATTAATGTTTCATAACCATGGATACCAAAAAGTGTTTCGTTTTATTAAACATTGAATAATTACATCGTCTTGAAATCTAAATACACTATTTAAACATAGTCTATCATTGTTATTGAGTCACTAAGGCCTTGTCCAGTCCTATGTGAGCATGCATCTTATCAATCGATATCATTCAACAATACCTGAAACATATGTGAAAACGAGGTCAGCAAAGAAATGCTGGCGAGTACATAGGTTTTGTAGGAGTGTCGAAATCATGGCTAGTTTAGACGTTGCAATACTTTATTTAAAAACCTTGTTTTGAAAAGAGTATAATATTGCAACTTAATTAACCAACTCAAATCAAGCGGGTTATAATTTGTAAAACCTCGTAGCCATGACTCTTAACCCAAAAACATTTGTTTTAGTAAATTATTTGAAAAACAATGATAAGTTCAGGTGATATGTATAAATAAGAGAATAATGCATGATTAAATGAATAACCATGTAAAATGAGTTTGTATAAGATAAGTTGTTTGTAAATAAATGTCTTGTGAAAAGTATGTTACTTGTATAAAATGTTCTATGTCTCAAACTGAAATGATTCAAATAACGCTACAATATGTAATACCATACAAACACTTATATATAGGAAGTACCAGCGGCGTATCCACCATGCTTGTATCATATTCCACACGCATTGTTACTTAATCATTTAATCCAAACCAAACCACCAAAGTAATGTTCATGCCCAAATGTAAATCATGTAATATGTATAACCAAAATAATATCGTATATCGCTTTGAACCCAATCGTTTACCCAATCGTTAAAACATCGTGTGAAACCCAATCGTTACCCAATCGTTAAAACATCGTGTGAAACCCAATCGTTAATCGTTTAATTCGTTTTAGGTCGTGAAACTACTTATAAGGTCGTCTCGCTAATAACATTCAAACCTTCGTGACTCATCACTCGTCGCTTCTCGTTTTCGTATTAACAAACCTCCATAGGGTAAGTTAACAATTACAGATTCAGTCGCTACCTACCATACCCACACATAACCACGGGTGTAGTAAATAACGGGATTTGTCAGATCCTATGGTACCATAACCTAATACTGGTCGGCTTGATCATTGCTAATGAATGTCATTTGTTATGTAACTACAACCAACAAGTTTGTTCACTTTATGAAATCGTTATTAGTTTTGTATAAATCGTCTTAATCGTTTTTGAAACCATCGTTATAACATCGAAAACATTTAGCACATATGAGTCACCCCAAAACAGTTGAAAAACAGTAAAAGAGGGGAATAATGTACTCGCCTGAGAATGCTTGGAGGTCTTGAACAACAACCAAACAAAGCTAGAGGGAGCACGGAATCAGTCGGCAATCTAAGACTATATAAATAAACCGGACTTAAATCGGGAGATCGGATAGGATGAGGCTTGGTAAACCAAATGAGTATTGGAACTCATATGATATGGTTTAACAAGGCCTACATACTACAATGAAACCAAACCTAAGTGCTTTCGACCCATCGCGACCCATTAAGGTAACATATGCTACTTTAACGCGTCGTGCGCGTGAAACGCGTTCGGACCGTCTAACTAGTCCTATGACAAGTGTTATATGCCTAAACATGTTACATAATCAGTTATATGACAAAGGTTTAGGTTACATATGCTTAGTTACCAATTATACATGAAAAGGGTATTATGGTAATTTACCTAAGGCATATAAACTACCTTTCATACAACTACTTAAACGATGTGACCATAGGGTATAACCTCGGAAGGTTATGCCCTATACTAGGGTCACCTAATATATTTGGTCGGATCCTAATGATCGACCAAACTGGGTCGAGTTCGAAGGTATAAGCGATTTATTAGATCGCTTACCCTACGACCCTAAACAACGTGGTAATCAGTAGGCATAGTCCCAAGGGACTATGACCATCGTGATTACAATCACGTTGCGAAGTTCAAACGAACTTCGCATTGACCATAACTGGTCAATGTAGAAAGTCAAACAAAGTTTGACTTTCAGACTTTCAGACTCGAAAAGCAATAAAAGAACGAAAGAATACTTACGAAGGGTCCCCGAATGCTAATCCCGATCCAAGAACTCAGGTATGAAACAATGGTTTCAACTTAGAGCTCTCAAAATCAGAATTCTAGTGAGAAATGCAATGGGGGTGGATGGTTATATATAGTTTTCGGGTAACCGTTAAGATCGTTTCATGGAAAACGTGCCATGATCCCATCCGTACAAGTGTCGGAAAGTTGTGGTGGCTTAAATTGGTCCTTATCTTAGTGACTAAGCAACTTAAAACATGTGGTTAAGGATCAATTAGTTGCAACTTGTATTTAAAACATTGAATCTGGTCCAGATCATGCAGTCGCGTAGCGCGACTGATAAGGCTTTAGGCGTCGCGCTACGCCACTGACCCATCTGATTCAGAAATGTTTCTAAATTGGCAGAAATGGTCCCTGTTGTGTTTTAAGCCCTTTTTCGATGCGTTTGAACCCTGTTAACCTCATTTCAAGGCTCTAAAATGAAGTTAAAGTTTAGGGAACTCAAAACATGCTCAAAAATATGCCGGAGGTTGGTTCGTTTGGCCGTACGAACGCGATGTTCGCTTAATTACGACGGAATGCGCATAAGCGCGAAAAACGATCCAAATGACGCGACGAATGGATTTTTCTTAAGGCGAACACTAAAATATAATGTAGTCATGCTTACATAAATTTTTGGATGTCCAGATGTATTCAGAACGTAAGTTATGCGCGAAAATGCAAACTTGTGCACTTTTTGACACTTTTAGTCCCTGAATGACACAAAAGTTTATTTTAGCATACCGAACACCTCAAAGCCTATTTCTAAGCTATGTGAAGGATATTTATGGTATGTTTAACTTATGGTCATGTTCCGGAATGTCTGTTACAGTTCAAATTGGCATACTTTCGCAGTTTGTCAACTTTAGTCCCTGTAAGCGAATTAACTTGGTTTTGCCATACCAAAGCCTTCAAAACTTATTTCTAAGTTATGTAAAGGTTATTTAAGGTATGTTAAGCCTATTCCACTATTCCGGAGTGTTTGTTGCATTAAACTGGTTATATCTACGCATCGGTGCGCGTATAACCTTCTAGAAAGTGAATTTAGAGTTTGGATTTGAACGAGAATTGATATGTGCAAAATGATACACATATTTTTACAAATCCCAAGTATGAAATATAATATTTCATTGGTTCGGTATTTGTTTGATGGCCGTGAAGGCACAGGTGTTACAGTCTCCCCTACTTTAGGAAATTTCGTCCCGAAATTTATTTAGAGGAAACTTGTGAGAGTTTAAAACATGAAGTCGAAAAGATCAAACAACATTGGTTAGGGTTCTGAACTTCTAGTAACTTTAATAACATCATGTTTGCAATGTAAGAGGGATACTTATATACAAGTATATGAAGCGTCATTGGTGCGTCCACCGTACCTCCATTACATCGTTCTCATTTCGTTATTTTTGTCACTATCGGTTCTTACACATAATAAATCTTACTGGGTTTCTGTGCACTAAATTTCATAATTATGTACGCGTCCATAATCAGACAATTCCTTGCACAGTTCACACAGTCTATTTTATAATGTGTAGGGTAAAACCAAATGAACAATCCTGTGATGAGCGTGACTTAGACCGCCATAGAGTCCTTTAGACTAAATCAATAAATGATTTAAATAGACTATCAAGGAGTCTGTTCAGCTACATCACTAGATGTCGTTCTCTAACCAAATTGTGAATCAATCTTTTAGACTAGACCACTAAAAGGATCTCTTATGAATCATGGAGCAGTACTATATAATCCAAGGGTCTTAACTATTACATAGAAGCCCATTAAGGATTAAAGGTAGTACCTTTTGAATATCCTGCTACGAATCCCTCATATGAAGATATGAAAGATTCTGCGAGGATTTGGATAACGAATATCCAGAGTATTAAAACACAAAATGCATAAAAGAAAACATGAGATGAATAAACACATAGTCACATAACCAAAAATTGTTTAACTAGAAGTTTGTTCTGCTAACAGAGTACATGTATTTAAAGCACACTAGGAATCCATCTCGTGGATTTCATTTGGCACTTTAAACATTATCAAGAATCTAACTATAAAGATAGAAAGATTCAAAAAGAAAATTCGATTTCGATTACTAGGAACCGAAGTGTTCGAATTAAGGTACATAAGGAATCCAATTAAGGACTCTGATTTGAATGATAATCATCCACAAGGATCTAATTGTAAAGATAAAAAGATCCCATATGAATTTTAGAAGTTGAAGATGTTTTGAAACCTTGCACTGGATGTGCTTAGGTCAAAACATGATGTAAAATGCTTATGAAGTTGAGATGCTTGATATGTCAAGGCGACATATGAAGCAGAATTTTGAAGGTTAAGTCAATGTATGAGGAAAATATTTTTGAAAACTATGCATGGGGTTCTTTTAAGAAAAATGTGTTTAACATTTTTGAAACCTTATATATAATACTTTTTGAAATCATAAAATAGGTGTATTAGGTAGATATATTTAAAAAAATGTTTTAAAATCATGCGAGATGAATTTTGAAATTATGTATAAGGTTTTTGAAAGACATGAATGATGCTTTTCGAAATCATGCACTTGATCAGAAAATGTATTGTGTTAATATTGTCTTCAGACTATATGAAATATTTTGAAATTAGAAAGGTTGGTTTTGATAACATGGCCAATGTTTTTGAAATAACATAGACAATGCATCTAGAAAAATTGTTTTCAAACTATATGAAATGTTTTGAGATCATGAAGATTGTTTTGAAATACTGGTACTGTGTATGTTGAAAAATCAAAACGTAATGGGTATGAGATTTGAAAACACCCTTAGTTATCTAACCAAGGATTTAAAGGCACAGATGTGTGAAAAGCACGATTACTCATAATGTCACTTAATTTACTGTACTTTGTTTCTTAGAGTGAAACGAGTACTTAAAATTTTCGAGGGAATCATGAGCAATCATTTGAAAGAGAGAAATCACAAGAGTAGTTTGTAAGGTACATAGTTCCTTGATGTAGGTATCATAGGAAAAGCCATACACACCTAGCAGGGGATTGAGCTGGTTGGTTGGGGACTGCTTTACCATTGTGAGCGACCATGGCGAAGTTCTGAGAAGCCTTTCGCTTCTTTGACTTCTTAGGGGATCGTTCATCCATGGTCTTTGATTCCTCGATTGGTTTATTGGCTGATGGTGTTGTCGCCTGACTAGGTCCTGCCTGTCTTGGTGACTCTTGAGTGGCTTCATCCTGGAGATGATACATGGCAGTAGCTAATTCAACAGTCTTCAGGACTACTTCGCCTATTCGCTGAGCGAATTTTGGCTGCTTGCTCAGATATCTGGGCGTTATCGTGATGAAGAGGCATTCTTGAAGAAAAAGAAAGGCATAGGGAGAAACAGGTGAAAGATTATTGGACAATCAAAAACAGAAAGATAACGCATGAAAATTTCGATCATTTGTTTGTTACCTAAGGCAAACAAATGAGACGGTGACTAATCAAAGTAAATGGGTCAAAAATAATGTATCGCGAAGACATGCTCGCCTATAAGTGAACACTCATCCCAAGAATTCCCAGGTAAGCACAACTGGTCTCGCATCTGATGAGATGTATACGAAGTGCTTGCCTAGTCAAAAAACCCAGAATACAGGCATTCACCCTTCCAGTTTGCACGTGTTCACATTATTTAAGACTCAAAACCTTGACGAGATTTTGAAAACTCAAAGGGGTTCAAAACCATATAATAGAGAGTTCAAAACCTTACAATAGAGGTTCAAAACCTAGTAATCAATCATCCTAGAACAGATGATTAGTTTTCAAAGCGGTTTTGAAATTTATGTTCTTGTTGTGGTCGTCGCCTAAGGATAGGTGACGGTATTGTTTTATGACTAAACGCAAGTAAACTCGCGTTAGGGTCCTAAGAAAGTTATAGACTAGGTCAAAGCATTACTAATTACTAATAACCTAATTCCCTATAACCATTGGCTCTGATACCATCTTTTCTGTCACACCCCGACCGCGTAAAACAACAAAGCGCGGCGGAAACATCGGGGCGTGTTGCAACAGAATTAATGTTTCATAACCATGGATACCAAAAAGTGTTTCGTTTTATTAAACATTGAATAATTACATCGTCTTGAAATCTAAATACACTATTTAAACATAGTCTATCATTGTTATTGAGTCACTAAGGCCTTGTCCAGTCCTATGTGAGCATGCATCTTATCAATCGATATCATTCAACAATACCTGAAACATATGTGAAAACGAGGTCAGCAAAGAAATGCTGGCGAGTACATAGGTTTTGTAGGAGTGTCGAAATCATGGCTAGTTTAGACGTTGCAATACTTTATTTAAAAACCTTGTTTTGAAAAGAGTATAATATTGCAACTTAATTAACCAACTCAAATCAAGCGGGTTATAATTTGTAAAACCTCGTAGCCATGACTCTTAACCCAAAAACATTTGTTTTAGTAAATTATTTGAAAAACAATGATAAGTTCAGGTGATATGTATAAATAAGAGAATAATGCATGATTAAATGAATAACCATGTAAAATGAGTTTGTATAAGATAAGTTGTTTGTAAATAAATGTCTTGTGAAAAGTATGTTACTTGTATAAAATGTTCTATGTCTCAAACTGAAATGATTCAAATAACGCTACAATATGTAATACCATACAAACACTTATATATAGGAAGTACCAGCGGCGTATCCACCATGCTTGTATCATATTCCACACGCATTGTTACTTAATCATTTAATCCAAACCAAACCACCAAAGTAATGTTCATGCCCAAATGTAAATCATGTAATATGTATAACCAAAATAATATCGTATATCGCTTTGAAGCCAATCGTTTACCCAATCGTTAAAACATCGTGTGAAACCCAATCGTTACCCAATCGTTAAAACATCGTGTGAAACCCAATCGTTAATCGTTTAATTCGTTTTAGGTCGTGAAACTACTTATAAGGTCGTCTCGCTAATAACATTCAAACCTTCGTGACTCATCACTCGTCGCTTCTCGTTTTCGTATTAACAAACCTCCATAGGGTAAGTTAACAATTACAGATTCAGTCGCTACCTACCATACCCACACATAACCACGGGTGTAGTAAATAACGGGATTTGTCAGATCCTATGGTACCATAACCTAATACTGGTCGGCTTGATCATTGCTAATGAATGTCATTTGTTATGTAACTACAACCAACAAGTTTGTTCACTTTATGAAATCGTTATTAGTTTTGTATAAATCGTCTTAATCGTTTTTGAAACCATCGTTATAACATCGAAAACATTTAGCACATATGAGTCACCCCAAAACAGTTGAAAAACAGTAAAAGAGGGGAATAATGTACTCGCCTGAGAATGCTTGGAGGTCTTGAACAACAACCAAACAAAGCTAGAGGGAGCACGGAATCAGTCGGCAATCTAAGACTATATAAATAAACCGGACTTAAATCGGGAGATCGGATAGGATGAGGCTTGGTAAACCAAATGAGTATTGGAACTCATATGATATGGTTTAACAAGGCCTACATACTACAATGAAACCAAACCTAAGTGCTTTCGACCCATCGCGACCCATTAAGGTAACATATGCTACTTTAACGCGTCGTGCGCGTGAAACGCGTTCGGACCGTCTAACTAGTCCTATGACAAGTGTTATATGCCTAAACATGTTACATAATCAGTTATATGACAAAGGTTTAGGTTACATATGCTTAGTTACCAATTATACATGAAAAGGGTATTATGGTAATTTACCTAAGGCATATAAACTACCTTTCATACAACTACTTAAACGATGTGACCATAGGGTATAACCTCGGAAGGTTATGCCCTATACTAGGGTCACCTAATATATTTGGTCGGATCCTAATGATCGACCAAACTGGGTCGAGTTCGAAGGTATAAGCGATTTATTAGATCGCTTACCCTACGACCCTAAACAACGTGGTAATCAGTAGGCATAGTCCCAAGGGACTATGACCATCGTGATTACAATCACGTTGCGAAGTTCAAACGAACTTCGCATTGACCATAACTGGTCAATGTAGAAAGTCAAACAAAGTTTGACTTTCAGACTTTCAGACTCGAAAAGCAATAAAAGAACGAAAGAATACTTACGAAGGGTCCCCGAATGCTAATCCCGATCCAAGAACTCAGGTATGAAACAATGGTTTCAACTTAGAGCTCTCAAAATCAGAATTCTAGTGAGAAATGCAATGGGGGTGGATGGTTATATATAGTTTTCGGGTAACCGTTAAGATCGTTTCATGGAAAACGTGCCATGATCCCATCCGTACAAGTGTCGGAAAGTTGTGGTGGCTTAAATTGGTCCTTATCTTAGTGACTAAGCAACTTAAAACATGTGGTTAAGGATCAATTAGTTGCAACTTGTATTTAAAACATTGAATCTGGTCCAGATCATGCAGTCGCGTAGCGCGACTGATAAGGCTTTAGGCGTCGCGCTACGCCACTGACCCATCTGATTCAGAAATGTTTCTAAATTGGCAGAAATGGTCCCTGTTGTGTTTTAAGCCCTTTTTCGATGCGTTTGAACCCTGTTAACCTCATTTCAAGGCTCTAAAATGAAGTTAAAGTTTAGGGAACTCAAAACATGCTCAAAAATATGCCGGAGGTTGGTTCGTTTGGCCGTACGAACGCGATGTTCGCTTAATTACGACGGAATGCGCATAAGCGCGAAAAACGATCCAAATGACGCGACGAATGGATTTTTCTTAAGGCGAACACTAAAATATAATGTAGTCATGCTTACATAAATTTTTGGATGTCCAGATGTATTCAGAACGTAAGTTATGCGCGAAAATGCAAACTTGTGCACTTTTTGACACTTTTAGTCCCTGAATGACACAAAAGTTTATTTTAGCATACCGAACACCTCAAAGCCTATTTCTAAGCTATGTGAAGGATATTTATGGTATGTTTAACTTATGGTCATGTTCCGGAATGTCTGTTACAGTTCAAATTGGCATACTTTCGCAGTTTGTCAACTTTAGTCCCTGTAAGCGAATTAACTTGGTTTTGCCATACCAAAGCCTTCAAAACTTATTTCTAAGTTATGTAAAGGTTATTTAAGGTATGTTAAGCCTATTCCACTATTCCGGAGTGTTTGTTGCATTAAACTGGTTATATCTACGCATCGGTGCGCGTATAACCTTCTAGAAAGTGAATTTAGAGTTTGGATTTGAACGAGAATTGATATGTGCAAAATGATACACATATTTTTACAAATCCCAAGTATGAAATATAATATTTCATTGGTTCGGTATTTGTTTGATGGCCGTGAAGGCACAGGTGTTACATCCGCCATTACTATTTGCCACGCCAATAGAAAAACGCCACGTCGACCCTACCATTTCCTCAACACCGGTGAAAAACAGTCTGCCCCACACACAACGCCGCCTACAATGTCGTTCCTGAGATGGTGTGTGCGGCATGGAAAGACATAAACGCCACCAAACCATGCCCACACCGTGCGATCTTAAAGAGCACCGGTAGCGCACACGAGGACAAGGACCTTCTCGTCAGACTTTTTCGGCAAAAAACTCAGGGTTCAGACCTTTTCCACTTACCCTTTTTCTCTCTATTTCAACATCAATCGCCTGTAAACATCTTTGAACATATATTTTAGCATTGTAAAACCGTGAGTAGCGTGGTCTTGACCTTTCAACCTCAGCCACTCTACTCCACATCAACGCCCGTGGCGTCGATGAGCTCCGTTAGTCTTACTAACTATTAAATTTAGACAAAATTGCAGAAAACAAGCTTTATGTTTATCTCAAACTGCACTTTATACCTTTCACTATGAAATCGGCAAAAACCAACCTTTATGTTCATGTTTTGATACATGGTTCAACCTTTACCACTAACCACGTCAAAAAATTCAGTTAAGTGGCTCACATGCCTTGCACGTGAGGGCATTTAAGTCTTTTAGTTTTAAATTAAAAAAATACTCTTTTTATTAATAAAAACCCATATGCACCCCACCCCCACCCCTCACCCTACCTTCCCTCTCCCTTTATCTCTCTCTTTCTTTCTCTCTTTCTCTGCTTAAAGATCCACCACCACCAACTTACGTTTTCGCCCATCACCATCAACAACGACGAGGACTTGGAGTACCACTTTAGGGGGCATGTAAGGATGCAAATAGATGAGGGTAAACCTGTTGAATTGTATCATATGGTCCGTGACTGAGTTGAGAGTTTAGGGCACTTCTGTTGGTAGCAAGAATAACTAGTTTTATGATTTGAGTCTAGGCTAGGTTTCGTTATCAGTATATCCTTGTATTTGGTGACTTACCCCTTTCGAAACGGACCTCTATTCCAAAAATCGCAGTTTTTATCATATTTCGTCTACTTTTTTTTAATTTAATTACAATTATGTTATGGAATGTGAATGTGTTTTCGTAGTCAGATTCCCATGGTTTTTGTTGTGAAATTTGTGTGAAATCAGTTGAACATGAAATGATTGGGGACTTATGATTCTAAAATCTAAACCTAACTGGAACCATAATTTTGTAATTATCCGAGCCATTTGCAATTTTCATCGGGAAAACAATATATTATGAAATACGATGTTCACAACTGAATTTTGTGTGTGGTTTTGGATCTGTGTGTGTGTCGCAACCCCCGATCCCTTATCTGTCCCAGGAACAGGCGGACGCGAACTCAGATTTTCGGTGGTATCAGTTTGGTTAATTTGGCAGCAGAAATTACATCAGGACCGTAGTTAGGAAATGTTTATCAGAGTAAAACCACCTCATTTGATATTAATAATCACATGGGTAAACCCAAGTTTCTTATTACAATACATTTATAGGGAGAAACCCTATTTTATTGAATTTAAAACATCGTCTTTTAGGTAACTTTTATAGCCACATTTTTCCCAAGCCTTCAGTGCTCTCGTCTTTTTACTTATTGGCTGTCACATTGTGTTACCTGAAACGCGTTTTAAAAACATTTGTCAGTGGGAAATACTGGTGAGTGAATCCCAGTTTAATCAAGAAACATTTTATTAATTAAAACAGTATTGAGAGCGATCACATTGTTTATTTCTACACAATTACTCATTCAGTACTGTCAATCCTGACTTGTGGGTCATATTACACATTGGCTAACTCATTGTCCAATGGTAACGTACTGTCATCCCGACCTACTACTCGCAATAGTAAATTTTGTATACAAACCCCCAACATACCGGCAGTAATTGAAGAACTACAAAGACTCAATCACCGCTTAATCACATTGTAAAGCATTAAGGTTTTGTAAAATATTACAAAAAGTTTAACAAAAATTGGATAAACTCACATTGCTATCTTAGACTTCATGTAAGGGTTTCCTGGGTATAATCTATAATTTACACAGACATACATAGGTTAGTATCATAACCCTTTTGAAAATATTAATGATACCCTCCCCGAGACGGTATTCCAACAACTACGTCGGGCAGAACCACGACAGTTGTTACGGAACCCTAAATCAATCGGGCATCGTATCTACTATGAAACTGGGGTTATAATACTTACAACGGAGCAGAACCTCGCTAATTAGGGGGTATAATACCAGCTTTCTATGCCTAATATTTCAGAATTTGAGATATAGAAACGTTTGTGAATGAATTGAGTTGAAGCCCGAGGCCTCCTTTATATAGTTGCTGAACTTGACTCTCACGCGGCCCGCGTAACATATAAGCGGGGCTTACGCGGCCCGCGTCGTAGCCCGGGTAGGGTTTAGGTGATCTGGGTCATCGCCTAGACTTGCCACGATGTCGACACGTGTCGGCCTAGGGTGTCTCTGCGTTGTTGATCTCACGCGGCCCGCGTAAGTGTTAAGGTGAGCTTACGCGGCCTGCCTTAACTTAAAATTCCACCGGAATCAAGTTTCAGCCTTGATACCGCCCGCGTGAGTGTTGGGGTGGGTCTACACGACCCGCCTCAACTCAAAATTTAAATTTTTATTTATTTTAAATACTATTTAATGTATTTCGGGCTCGGTTTTCACATACGGGGTGTAATTAAAGACATATTGAGACATTTTAAAATATACTAGGGTATCGGAAATATTATGAGGGTGTTGGTTTTATCGAGGATTGTTACATTCTCCCCACCTTGTTTTTAGAGCTCGTCCTCGAGATCTACTGGAATAAGTACGGATATTTCATTTGCATTTCAGATTCAAGTTCCCATGTGTACTCAGGTCCTCTTTTGGAGTCCCACTTCACTTTGACCAGAATTAATCTTTTGTGCTTGAGATTCTTGACTTTCATGTCTTCAATCTATAGAGGTCTTTCTACAAACTTGAGTTGTTCATTTACCTCTATATCCTTAAGAGGTACTATCAGTGATTCATCAGCTAAGCATTTCTTGAGATTAAATACATGAAACACATCATGTATTCCTGCCATTTCCTCTGGCAGTTGTAGCTGATAGGCTACAGGTCCTATTCTTATAATAATCTCAAAAGGTCCAATATACCTGGGACTTAGCTTTCCCCGTTTGATGAATCTTACTACTCCTTTCCAAGGAGAGACTTTTAACAATACCTTATCTCCTATTTGAAATTCCAATGGCTTGCGTCTGTTATCGGCATAGCTTTTCTGTCGATCACGTGTTGCTTTCAGTCGTTCCTTGACTTGAATAATCTTGTCAGTTGTTTCTTGCACTATCTCAGGTCCAGATAGTTGCCTTTCTCCAATTTCTGCCCAACAGACTAGGGTTCGGCACTTTCGTCCATAAAGTGCTTCGAATGGTGCAGCGTTGATACTTGTGTGATAACTATTATTATAAGAAAATTCTATTAAAGGTAAGTGATCGTCCCAATTACCTCCGAAATCAATTACACAAGCTCTAAGCATGTCCTCCATTGTCTGAATTGTCCTTTCACTTTGTCCGTCCGTTTGAGGATGATAAGCTGTGCTCAACTTTAACTTGGTTCCCATTGCCTTTTGGAAACTTGACCAAAAATGAGAGGTAAATTGGCTATCTCTATCAGAAACAATTGATAAAGGAATTCCATGTAAAGAAACAATTTCATTTACATATAACTTAGCTAACTGTTCCATACTAAAAGTTTCCTTCATTGGTAGGAAATGAGCTGACTTAGTTAGCCTATCTACAATCACCCAGATTGTATCATTGTCTTTCTTTGTTTTGGGTAATTTAGTTACAAAATCCATTGTTATTAATTCCCATTTCCACACTGGCATTTCTAACTGTTGTAGAAATCCTGAGGGTTTCTGATGTTCAGCTTTAACTTGTGAACAAGTTAAACATTGAGAAACATAGGCTGCTATGTCCTTTTTCATTCCTATCCACCAGAAATTTTTCCTTAAATCCTGGTACATTTTATCATTTCCTGGATGCATCGTATATTTAGACTTATGGGCTTCTTCTAATGTACGATGACGTAGGTTTCCTAATTTAGGCATCCACATTCTCTTTTCATGGAATCTCCAAATTCCATCTGTTCCTTGTTCTAATTCTTTTAGCATACCTTTTAATTTTTCAGCATCATTCTTGATTACTGATTCTTGTGCTTTTCTTATCTGGTCATTTAAATCTACTTGCAGATTTAATTTAAGAGAACGTATCCTTTTTTTGGCTTTTCATGATAGCATCTGCCACTACATTTGCTTTTCCTTCATGATACTGGATATCACAATCATAGTCACTAAGCATTTCCATCCAGCGTCTTTGTCTCATATTCAACTCTTTTTGCTTGAAAATATACCTTAAACTCTTATGATCAGTGAATACAGTAAACTTACTACCATATAAGTAGTGTCTCCAAATCTTAAGAGCAAAAATTATAGCTCCAAATTCTAAATCATGGGTTGAATAATTCTCTTTATGATTCTTAAGTTGTCTAGATGCGTAAGCTATAACTTTTTGTCATTGCATTAATACACATCCATAACCTAATTTAGAAGCGTCACAATAGACTACAAAATCTTCATTTCCTTCTAGTAACGTTAATATGGGTGTATGGGTTAATCTTTGCTTAAGGATTCTAAATGCGTATTCTTGTTTAAATCCCCATTCAAACTTAACAAATTTATAGGTTAGCTTAGTTAAGGGAATGGCTATTCTAGAAAAATCTTGAAAAAATCTTCTATAATAACCGGCCAATCCTAAGAAACTTCTAACCTCGGTTGGTGACTCAGGGGTTTTCCATTTAGTAATTGCTTCGATCTTTGTTGGATCCACATGAATTCCTTCATGATTAACTAAATGTCCGAGAAACTGTACCTGTTCTAACCAAAACTCGCACTTGGAAAATTTAGCGTAAAGCTTTTCCTTTCTTAATAAACTTAAAAGTGCGTGCAAATGCTTTGCATGATCCTCTTTATTCTTAGAATAAATGAGAATATCATCTATGAAAACAATTATGAATTTATCCAAATATGGCTTACATATTCGGTTTATCATGTCCATAAATGCAGCTGGGGCATTGGTTAAACCAAATGGCATGATAGTAAATTCATAATGACCGTACCTTGTTCTAAATGCGGTCTTAGGAATGTCCTCTTCCTGTACCTTTAATTGATGATATCCTGACCTTAAATTGATTTTAGAGAAAAATCAAGCTCCTTGTAGTTGATCGAACAGATCATCGATTCTCGGTAATGGGTACCGATTCTTAATCGTAACCTTGTTCAATTCACGGTAGTCAATGCACATACGCATTGATCCGTCCTTCTTTTTAACAAACAGTATCGGCGCTCCCCATAGCGACGAACTTGGTTGTATAAATCCTTTCTCCAACAATTCGTCTAATTGTTTCTTTAATTCTTTCATTTCTGCAGGTGCCAAACGGTAAGGTGCTTTGACAATTGGTGTTGTTCCTGGTATTAAATGGATTCTGAATTGAACTTCTCTATCTGGAGGTTGCCCTGGCAATTCTTCTGGAAATACATCTGAAAACTGAGATACTACTAGAATATCCTTTAAATCCTTTCCTTTAGTGTTAGTGATTGTGGAAATCAAATACACTATAGAACATTTTCTTATATAACTTGCAGTTTTCATCATAGAGATAAATTTTGTGGATCTAGATGATTTATCTCCTTTAATTGTGATCGTTTTACCTTTTGGTGAATTTACTTGAATTGACTTTTGATCACATAAAATACTGGCTTTATTGGCTATTAACCAATCCATTCCTAAAATAACATCGAATCCTGCCAAATTCATGGGATAAAGGTTTGCAATAAATTTCTGATTTAAAATTTCTATTCTTGCTCCCTGCAAGATTTCAGAAATCCTAACGGTTTCTCCATTAGCTGTCTCTACTAGACATTCTTGTGGTAGTTTAGTTAATGACTGATTTAGACATTTGCAAAATGATGTATTAATAAAACTTTGGTTTGCACCAGAGTCAAATAATACTTTAGCAAAGACATCATTAACTAAAAACGTACCAGCTATGACATCTGGAATTATCTTGGCTTCATCTGCAGTTAGAACAAATGCTCTAGCATTTTGAGTATTCTTGTTGTTTGTAGCTGGAGCTAATTTCGGACAGTTAGGCTTGATATGACCTTGTTCTCCGCAGTTGTAACATATTCTGTTGTTAGCCTTTTTCCTGCAATTTTCTTCCTTGTGTCCCGATATTTTGCAAAAGTTACCTTATATGGAGCATCTTCCTGAATGCTTTCTTTTGCAATTCTTACAGTAAGGTGTAGAGGTAGAACCTATATTTTTCCCACGATTAAAATTTCCAAAACGAAATTCTTGTGTGAGCTTCTGGGTTAGGTTCCTCCTTTGATCTTCTTCTCGGGTACGGACTAATTCATCTGTCAAGGTATTTGCTAGTTCTACAGCTTCTTCTATAGTTTGAGGTCTAGCTGCTTTGACTACATGTCTAATCTCCCCAATTAATCCCCAGATATAACGGGAGATTAATACTGGTTCAGGTGAAGCAAAAGTTGGCACTATTCTAGCATATTCGAAGAATATTTTAGTGTATCCCTTACTATCCACACCAGTCATCCTAAGGTTTAAGAATTTGTTTGCTATCTGTTCCTTTTCATTGGGTGGGCAGAATTTCCTTTCTACCTTGTCCTTAAATACTTTCCATTCTATATTGTAAGTTCTATCACTTCCTCTTGATTGGAGGATAGTGTTCCACCATTCTAGTGCTGAATTCTTAAATAGATTAGAGGCAAATAATATCTTATCTTCTTCAACACACTTACTTATTCTTAAGACTGCCTTAGTCTTCTCTATCCAGCGTAGAGTTGCAATGGCCCATTCGTTGCCCGAGAATTCCATTGGTTTACAAGGCCATAATTCTTTATAAGAACAACCGTAAGACACGGTTCTTCTCCTTTTGGGAATGGGCATTTGAAGTATGGGTCCATTGTTCACACTGTTTTCTGGTTCGATGAGTCGCTTACTGCTATGCTTACTTTTATTATTCGCTTCTTGAATCGTTTGAATAATAAATGGCATTGCATCTATGATTCCTTGTGCCACTATATGTTGAACGACACTATTATCCATTTGGTTTCCATTGTTATTGATGCTTGGATTTTCATTAACCACGTTAAGGTTACTCTGGTTATCATTATTCAGATTTCCTTGATTTCCTTCGTCGGCCATCTGAATTTTAAACATTTACTCCATATTAATATCACAAGATAATATTTAATATAGTTAATCACATGACACGCAATCTAGCAAAAAACGTCGATCATTGCGACTTTTACTCTATTTCCATATACTATTATGCATCTATTACACACTAGTACTGAAATAAAAATTACAATACCAACAGAAATAGAATCACGCTAATAGTAATAGGCATCCGTACACACATATTTTATTTTATTTTTATTTTATTATATTATATTATTATTACTATTACTGTTTCCTTTATCACATCATGGATATGGATTTATCCAAAATCCATATTGCGCTCATCGTATTTCCATACGAGACGCTCTCCCACCTGTCTCATTCTCTCACTGCTCTCTAAAATTTCCTCCCCAAAAGTCCTAAGTTCTTGTACGTTTTCTGCACTCATTGGAGGTGCAGGTTCTAGGACTGGGTTCAGAATCTGGGGTGCGGGTTCCTGATATGGGGGTGAAAGTGCCTGAAATCGGTAAGGATCTTCTAAGATCTCCCTAATGTAGTTATCATGGTAATAGGGATCTAAAGGGTCCATACCTGGATAGGCTCCTATGTTCTGTATGGGTGTGTCTTCATGTATCGGGTAACGTTGCACAAAGTCCCTATTATCGTCCCATCAGGGGTCGTAATTTGGGTCTAGGGGATTTTGTGCAGGTACCCTAGGTATTTCTTCTGGATTGAAGTTATGCATCTCCACTTGATTTTCAGGGTTTTCTATCTCCATGGGTTGGTCTGGGATTGGTGGTTGTGGGGCTACTAATTGTTCCAGACTTGGGCCAGCAGCAGTTGTAGCTAGGATATGGAAATTGGCTAGGCTTCTATTAAGCATGTCCTGTGTATGGGCATCTGTCTTTCGCTTAACGGCTGCTAAGACTCTTTGTTGTTGCAACTTTCGCATTCTTTTTCTACGTGCAAAGGCTTCCTTACTGAACCATCCTCGTTTCTTATGAGGGAATGACTCTTCAGACTGAGCTTTAAAAGCAAACATCCCTTCTTCCTGATCAGCAGAATACCCAGAAAGGGCAGGCTGTGAAGAGGTACCTTCACTCCTAGGTGAATCAGACAACTGACGACACATGTCTGAGGTTCCTTGATCACTCATACTGTAAACTAACAAATAGTCAAATAACACAAAACACATAATCACATAAATTTATTTCCTAACACAAAATTTAGAATTTAAGTGTCAGCAGAACACTTCTTTGGCTCAGACCAGTGGCTAGACTCTGATACCACCTTCTGTCGCAACCCGCGATCCCTTATCTGTCCCGGGAACGGGCGGACACGAACTCAAATTTTCGGTGGTATCAGTTTGGTTAATTTGGCAGCGGAAATTACATCAGGACCATAGTTAGGAAATGTTTATCAGAGTAAAACCACCTCATTTGATATTAATAATCACATGGGTAAAACCCAAGTTTCTTATTACAATACATTTATAAGGAGAAACCCTATTTTATTGAATTTAAAAATCGTCTTTTAGGTAACTTTTATAGCCACATTTTTCCCAAGCCTTCAGTGCTCTCCAGCTGGCTTTTTACTAATTGGCTGTCACATTGTGTTACCTGAAACGCGTTTTAAAAACATTTGTCAGTGGGAAATACTGGTGAGTGAATCCCAGTTTAATCAAGAAACATTTTATTAATTAAAACAGTATTGAGAGCGATCACATTGTTTATTTCTACACAATTACTCATTCAGTACTGTCAATCCTGACTTGTGGGTCATATTACACATTGGCTAACTCGTTGTCCAATGGTAACGTACTGTCATCCCGACTTACTACTCGCAGTAGTAAATTTTGTATACAAAACCCCAACATACTGGTAGGAATTGAAGAACTACAAAGACTCAATCACCGCTTAATCACATTGTAAAGCATTAAGGTTTTGTAAAATATTACAAAAAGTTTAACAAAAATTGGATAAACTCACATTGCTATCTTAGACTTCGTGTAAGGGTTTCCTGGGTATAATCTATAATTTACACAAAAATACATAGGTTAGTATCATAACCCTTTTGAAAATATTAATGATACCCTCCCCGAGACGGTATTCCAACAACTACGTCGGGCAGAACAACGACAGTTGTTACGGAACCCTAAATCAATCGGGCATCGTATCTACTATGAAACTGGGGTTATAATACTTACAACGGAGCAGAACCTCGTTAATTAGCGGGTATAATACCAGCTTTCTATGCCTAATATTTCAGAATTTGAGATACAGAAACGTTTGTGAGCGAATTGAGTTGAAGCCCGAGGCCTCCTTTATATAGTTGCTGAACTTGACTCTCACGCGGCCCGCGTTGTAGCCCGGGTAGGGTTTAGGTGATCCGGGTCATCGCCTAGACTTTCCACGATGTCGACATGTATCGGCCTAGGGTGTCTCTGCGTTGTTAATCTCACGCGGCCCGCGTAAGTGTTAAGGTGAGCTTACGTGGCCCGCCTTAACTTAAAATTCCACCGGAATCAAGTTTCAGCCTTGATACCGCCCGCGTGAGTGTTGGGGTGGGTCTACGCGGCCCGCCTCAACTCAAAATTAAAATTTTTATTTATTTTAAATACTATTTAATGTATTTCGGGCTCGGTTTTCACATACAGGGTGTAATTAAAGACATATTGAGACATTTTAAAATATACTAGGGTATCGGAAATATTATGAGGGTGTTGGTTTTATCGAGGATTGTTACAGTGTGAGTTGTAGATATTGTGTTGTGGTGTGTATATGAAGATGTGCAGTGTGTATTCGATCTGGTGTGTATGTGTGAGTTTGTTAAATTTGTGTATGTATATGTTTTTATATATATTTTTAGGTGTGTGTATGTGTAGAGATTAAAAAGACTCTTGATGTTTGACTAATGAAACAAAAAATAGAAAAGAAAATACAGATTTAAAAAGACTAAAATACCCTCACATGCTTTGCATGTGAGATAACTTAACCAAAAAATTTAACGGGGTTAGTGGTAAAGGTTGAATCATGTATCAAAACATGAACATAAAGGTTGATTTTTGTCAATTTCATAGTGAAAGGTATAAAGTACAGTTTGAGGCCATAAATTTTGTTTTCTGCAATTAGTCTTAAATCTATCTATACTTTCTATAAAAGTAGAAATCCAAGTGACATAAGAAAAGCTGATGTGTCAGCTTGAGAGCATGTCCAACAAGGCTTTTCTTATGTCATTATTACATCATAATGCCTAATATTAAAAGACTTTAAAATTCAAAGTTGGCACACATCCACCTTTTCAAAGGTCTGCCCAATTGTATAATGCCTTATACTCAAAGGTCTGCCCTCATTCATAATTTAAATTACTGATGTTTATTCTAATTCTAATCCTATAAAATTCAAAATTCTGGCTCCACATTCAAAATTCAAAATTCAAACCATCTATATTCTAATTCTAATCCTATAAATAAGATATAATTATCTGGCTCCACATTTAAATTTCTTTCGCTCATATCTACATATGAATTTGGACCCACATTCAAATTTCAATTTATCTCTCTCCTTTATATTTGCGATCATATCTCTCTTACTCAAATGCATAGCTCTCATGATTGAGCCGGTTAATCTTCATATGCAGTTCTTTGTTCTAATATCATTATTCGAACATCGTTGTTTCATGGAAGCTCTGTTTCACACACTCACCTTTGACCTCGGCTTTGCATATTCACTCTGTTCATATGCGATTACAGCTTTTTGTACTTCACAGAAATTTTCCAACATCATTGTTGCAACATCGTTGAGGGTATGTTTTTTTCTCTGATTTTGAATCTTAAAATTTGAACTGATCTGTTCTAATTCTCTGTTTATATTTCAGCCTAATAAGAGTTGTTTAAACTTCAAACAATTAGTTGCGGGTTATTTTAGGTTTGTGGATTCTTTTAAACTGTTGATATATGTTGATAATATTTATTTTAAGGTGTTGATATATTTCAACTTTTTTTTCCGAGCGAGCAGTGGGGAGTTCTTTTGCACTGTTTTTGAAGTCTGAAGTGCATAAAGTGGAGTACTTCTTTATGATAAATGAAGAAGTTAGTGGTAATTATGAGAACATCATTTTTTTTTTGTTCTTTCGGTTTATTGATATTTAACTTTTTACTACGATTATTATATCCTTCTTTTACATGAGACTTGAAGAAATATACAAGTTAAATAACATATATGAATTTCGCTCCACATTCAAGAGTTAAAAATGTCATCATACCCTTCTGTAGGTTCTTATGATTTAAAGTATCGGTTTATCAAGCAAGTTGCGGATCAAGTATATGAGGATAGGGCTACTGTTCAAGAGCTGAAGAGCTGAAGAGGTGTTTTGGTGATGTCTTTCTGCACTTCGGAATTCAAAAACAGTGCAGAAGCTTTTCATCACGTTTTACTACCATTATATCCTTCTTTTACATCAGAGTTGAAGAAATATACAAGTTAAAAATGTCATCATATCCTTCTGTAGGTTCTTATGATTTAAAGTATCGCTTTATCAAGGAAGTTGAGGATCAGGTATATGAGGATAGGGCTACTGTTCAAGAGCTGAAGATTATTAAATTTCGTTGTTCAATTCTTAATGTAATTGTTGATCTATCGTCATATGTGATATGTAAATTTTAATTCTATTAATCTTAGTAGAGCATTTTATTTTTACTGATTTGAGCATCAACAGTTGTTAGTGTTGATACCTGCTATTGTAAATGTTGAGTTGCTATTGTTGCCAGCATCTGTTATTCCCAACAGCAGTTTCGAAAGACAATAGAAGTTCTGAACATTCTTAAAAATAGACAAAAATTGATAAAAGTCTGTTGAAAACATCTGTTTTTAAAACAGATGTTTGGCAAAAGATTTATCCACTGTTTAAAGGTATTGTCTGTTCTCATAATTCCTGTTTTTTGTAAGGACTGTTGAGTTGCTACTTTTACGAACATCCGTTATTCCCAACAGCGGTTTCCAAAGGATTGTCAACCATTAACCCAATAGAAGTTCTGAACATTCTTAAAAAATAGGTATTTTGAAAAAAAATTGACAAAAAATCTTTAAAAGTCTGTTGATAACAGCTGTTTTTAAAACATCTGTTTGGCAAAAGATTCATCCACTGTTTAAAGGTATTGTCTGTTCTCATAATTCCTGTTTTTTGTAACGACTTTTGAGTTGCTACTGGTGCGAACATCTGTTATTCTCAACAGCAGTTTCCAAAGAATTGTCAATGATTAACACAATAGAAGTTCTGAACATATGTTATTGCTCAACGTCTTTAAATGAAGAGGTTTTTTACCGTTGTTGATTTACCACTGCTCAACAGTTCTGTACATCTGTTATTGCTCAACTGTTATTGCTCAACAATTCCTGTTTTTTGTAACGACTGTTGAGTTGCTATTGGTGCGAACATCTGTTATTCCCAACAGCAGTTTCCAAAGAATTGTCAATGATTAACACAATAGAAGTTCTAAACATCTGTTATTGCTCAACGTCTTTAAATGAAGAGGTTTTTTTACCCCTGTTGATTTACCACTGCTCAACAGTTCTGAGCATCTATTATTGCTCAACAATTCCGGTTTTTTGTAACCACTGTTGAGTTGCTACTGGTGCGAACATATGTTATTCCCAACAACAGTTTCCGAAGAATTGTCAATGATCAACAACAATAGAAGTTCTGAACATCTGTTATTGCTCAACGTCTTTAAATGAAGAGATTTTTTTTACCGCTGTTGATTTACCACTGCTCAACAGTTCTGAACATCTGTTATTACTCAACTATTGATTTACCACTGTTTACAACATTTGTGTCCGATGAAGGGGTAGTAGCCTTTGTTTGCCATGTAGATTATTGTTGGTTTTTAAATGAAGAAGTTTTTTTTTATATTTTTTTATGGCAGAGGTTTAAAATTTGTCCTTTCAGTTTCTTGATATTTAATTTTATAGTTTTCCCATGAAAATTTATTTTTTAAATGTTTTGCATTAAATGGCTGCTGATATTTAATATCAATTTATTCGTTTATATTAAAAGTCTGTTGAAAGGACTGCTAACTTACTATTGTTGTATAAGATCTGTTGTTGCCCAACAGTGGTTTCCAAATATTGCTAAAGGGTATTGTCTGTTCTCATAGGTTCTGTTTAATCTGAGGGCTGCTGAGTTACTAATTTTGGCTAACATCTGTTGTTGGCCAACAGTTGTTTTCGCAACAACTGTCATCCATTATCAGAGCAGAGGTTGTGACGTGGACAGATGTTAGCCATCAGATCTTTCTAACTTCTGACATGTCAGCATTCACCTTTTCACTTTATAAACCGTTGTTTCATCCCCAAACAGAGGTTTTACTTTCGTCTGGAGTTTAAAATTCAGCAGAGCGGTTTCCATCTTCTTCTTCAACACTTCTTCGTCAACCTCTCGCAACTTTCAATTCCGATCATGACTTTGGTGATGAAAAAATCGCATAACTACCCTGCTATTTTTGAGAAAACCGAGAACAATACTCTCTATCATTCGATGATTGATGTTCTTACATCATCAAAATATAAGGTCATTCTTACCGCCGACACACCCATTTTCCAAGAGACCCTTCGCGATTTTTGGGCTAATGCGAATATTGAAGAACAAAACAATGTGGCCGTAAGTATAACTTCAAAAGTCGGAGGTGAATCGGTTGCTATTACCCCCAGTACTATATCAACAACATTTGAGGTAAAGGACTTGGCAGGTAAGACCTCTTTGCCGAAAAATGAGATTCAAACATACTTGATAGGGAGAGGATATGATGGAGAGTTGAATCAGGCAACTATGTTTAAAGGTAATTTTCCACCACCAATGAAATTCCTGTTCCATACTCTCTTAATCTGTCTCTCAAATAAAACTACTTCTTTTAATGAAATACCTTTGAAAATTCAGTCACTGGGGTATGCAATTTTGACAAATACTGATTTTAACTACTCCCAAGCACTGTTTGCTGATTTGGTTGTAAATTTAAATAACATTAAAAAGGGCAAAATTGCTGCTATTAAAAAGGGCAAAACTGCTACTATTAAAAAGGGGAAAGCTGCTGCTATTAAAAAGGAAAAACTGCTGGTTTTCTTATGTTTCCTAGACTATTAAGCTACTACCTGCAAAAACATGTTTCTCAAAAAGCTTTTGAAAAAGGTGAAGCTATTAAAATGAATAGTCTAACTTTTAGTCCCCTTATGGCTAAAGAGTCAGATGTTTTCAAAACTGAAGCAAAGGGGAATGAGGAAATTTTAGATGAGTCTACAACTGCTCCTCAAACGTCTGTTGCTGAGCCCACTGCTCTTGGTGATCACAGCACTACAACCACTGCTGTGAAACCCCCACCAACAAAACTCAAAAAGACCAAAACAAAATCCAAAAAGCCCATCGAAACCAGCAAAACGGGTCCTCTGGAAGATGAGATCCCAGAGGTTAACCCCGTGACAACACAGATGTCACTACAAACCACTGTTGCTACTTCCTCACAACATGTGGAAAGATCTCAACCCGTAAACCAAACTCCTCATGATTCCTCACAAAAGGAACATGTTGTATTCACATGGACACCACAATATGATGTCATACCCTCATATGAGAGTATACTTAAAAGCCCTTCTCCCGTGGCAATGTCTCTTTCGACAGCAATCCCTTCATCTTCCATTCCACCAAAGTTTGTAACACTGCTTCAAGCTATTGACATTCAGAGTGATAGCAATCCCTCCCACGAACACTTTACTGAGAGTTTAACTTCAACAATAGCTATGTCTGAACCTTTTCAATTACCTAACCCAGAAATAGTTGAGGAGGCTATACCTCTAGAATTTCAGCAAATTCTTGATGGTATTTCAAGTGGAGCAGCTACTACAAATGTCAAATCCACTGATTTACATTTGGACAGTAGTTTCATCAGTCAGACTCCCTTGCAGGCAACCACTGCTGTGTCTATCAAGGTATCCACTGGTGAGTTCAAGTTAACCGCGGGTGAGATCACTAAGGTAACCACTGATGTAGAGGGAAGTCTCCAGAACCAAGAACAAGGGCCATCTGCTAATGAAAATTTGGAGATACCTCCTCTTTCAAAAGCAGATACAACCACCTCTGGTGGGGATTCAGATGATCCTATTAAGTTAGGTGATGGATTAAAATTCCAGGATTTGACGGACAGGATATCTAACTTGGAAACAACTGTTGCTGATATGCAAGATCAATTGAAGCAGTTGGTGGATGCTTTCAAAAGTCGACCTTCTCATCAGCAGTTATGCCAAGAGCTTTGGAATTCGGTACAACCCATTCTTGCAGCTCAAAGGGAACTGGCTGAGATTCAACTTAATTCCCACATGAAGCTAATTAGAGTTATGGTTGAAGCAAGATACAAAGACACACAGGCTGACATCAAGGGCATAAAAGAATGCATTGCAAAGTTAACTGGTACTACCCCTGCACCTGTGTTTGAAAAAGACGATGAAGATGATGCTGAAAAGAGGGAAAAGGATTCCATGAAAAACTTTGGCAAACCAACACCAAGGAATCAGCCAAAACAAAATCCAAAGCCTGCCAAGCAAACTTCTGGAAAATCTCCTGGAAAATCTGATACTGGTAAGAAAAAGGGAATTGATGATTCCGTTAACAAACAGACAGACAGATAAGGAGATTGAACGAAAACAGAAGAGGAAGCATACAAAAGAGGAAGATGAAGTGCTCAACATTGGAACTTCAAATAGGAGAAAATCACAGAAAGATAACGAATCTCCTATTGTCATATTTCCTAAACCAATATCACCACCAAAAAAACCAACCACTGCTGCGAAACTCAAAACCACTGCTGAATCTAAGAAGTCAGATTCTGATACACCTAAAACAAAACTCTCACCAGAAAAACCACCTGTCAAAAAGCAGAATACAAAATCCTCATCACCACTGCCAACCTCGACTGAAACAATTGTTGATGCAACAAATGTTTCACCATATGTTAAGACAACAGCGGTTGAGACACCGGTTGTTTCAACAGTTGTTAGTCAATCCACTGATTCTACCCAATTTCAATTTCCATCACAATCAACCCTTACAGTCATGGCACCTTTTTCTTCCCTAACTCCTCCTTCTCCAAAATCCGTTTAAACAAGAAAGAGAAAATTCATGGTGCATGAAGAAGAGAAGGAAGAAAAAGATATACCCGTACCAATTCCATTATCAGCTACTCCGTTCATTCAAACTTCACCCAAACCATTCGTCCCACCTCCATCAACAAAGATCAACCCATTGGCAGTAACTTTCCCTCTGGAACTGCTTGCAGTTCAACATGAAATGACTCAACTTTACACAGAGGATGATCCATCTAAAAGAACCTTCCCATCTCTTCAGGGATTCGAAACTCCAAAGAATATTTATGAATATCTGAAGCTAAAGGGCAAGAAAGCAGAAGATAAGGCAAATGAAGAGTGTAAAGGCCAGAAGACATTAATTTATCAGCTTGCATGCAACATTGGCTTGGTGAAGTCAAGAAGTTGGAAGATTTTGCTAGAGACCTGAGTAAGAATATGGCAAATCTGTCACCAAATGCTGAGCTAGAAAAGACATTAAGAAATGATTTCTTAAACACTATCATGGAAACCAAGCCCTACGAAGCCTACAGATCTGATTTCAAAGACTGGCCCCTTGAGGCTCTTAATGAGGAAGTTAATAGAATTGAAAAGATGAATAAAGATCCTCAAATGCCAAAATCTGCTCCTAACTGGAAACAATACAAAAAGGTTGAAGTAGATGAAGTGTTGAAGTATAAGAGAATGAAGGCAGAACTTGTAGCAGCTAAGGTTGGGACTGCTAGACAAATTGGAAAATGTACTAAGCAGTCTATTGATCGAGCTTACAGTAGGTTAGAAGAGCGAAGAAAGACAGATCCATCCCTTCCTAAAAAGCCAGTATACAAAGATGAAAGGACTGTTATACGTCGGCAGACCGTTACATCTAAAAAGCTGTTCTCATCAGCAGATGTATCCATCGCTGCCTTGAACCAAAGAAAAAGACAACAACTGATGGATGATGAAGATGAAAATAGGTATGCGGGGGTACTTGCGGAAAATCCACAGTCATCCTGATTTAACACCTTGTCTCTTTGGAATTACTTGTCAAATTTCGGGACGAAATTTCTTTCAAGTTGGGGATGATGTGAAAACTCGTATCTTAGGACCTCTTCGTTGTATTTTGATGTAACGTGTGGAACACTACGTGACTAGTTAATGTATTTGGTTTAAGTGGAATGTTATGTTTGTATTATGTTATGTGATTGTGTGTAATATATGTATGTATATAATGTAATCGCACAAGCTTATGGGCCGCACACCTTGTCCATAACACTCACCCTCTCGGACCAATCCTGTTTGGTTCGAACCTGCAGCCAAGGGCAGCTCAAAGCTGGGATCGGCCCACTCCTTTTATACGCATACATCTATCCTTTAGGGAGTTTGTTCCTCATAACTTTCAAACACAAGGAAACACACCAAACCCTAAACCTCCCTCTTCCTCCTCTTCGAAGGCAAACGGCAGCCTTTGATCCTTTGGGTCTTCTTTGTTCCAAACATCAATCCGGTTAGTACTTTACTATTGATTATATGATATATGATGCCATGTTTGTTATGATTGTATGAATGATTGTATGAGTGTTTGCATGATGATTTAGGGTGCTTGTAATAGAATCATTGGTGTTATATGTTCATGAGATTAAATGATCATCGGCTCACATGTATGTTGTAATTGATAGATATAAGATTGATGATTTTATGAGGTTACTGCTAATCTAGAACCGAATATAAGATTATCGGCTGCTATGTGTGTATTCATGAAGTATTGATGATGATTAGTTACTGTTTAGGGTTCATGAACATGATAGAATTGGATGAATTTGTTGAAACAGTGAGTTAGTAACTTGGGATTAGAAGTAGATATGAATGTCGATGATTGAGTTACTTGATCCGATTGAATGTTGAACAAATGCTAAAAATCCTGTTAATAATTTGATAATGATTTGGATTGCAAGGTGTTATGGAAAGTTGATTTAATATGATGTAACTGATTGAATTAAATTTAGCAAACATAAAAAGGGGTAACTGATTTCCACAAATTTCGGTCAAACATAACTGGAATCGCACAAGAATGTGCAATCGTACAAGAGTGCCCAATCGCACAAGTTGTCTCGGATCGCACAAGTGTATGGGCTGCATAAATGTTTGGGCCTTGCATATTAATAAGTCAGGTGGCCCGTGCTCGGATCGCACAAGTTGTGTGATCGAGTAGGGGGCCGTGCATGTGTTGTTTGGCCTGTCTGTTGGGCCGGACCATATCCCAGTCGCACAAGGCATAATTCAGTCGCACAAGATGTTGGGCTGGTATGAACATTGGGTTGGGTAATTGGGTTGAGTTGCACAAGAGCAGCCTAGTCGCACAAGGCCGCTCTAATCGCACAAGGCCTTGGGCCGAAAAGAGAATTGGGCCTGAATGGCTGTGCCACACGCACATATGAATATTTGGTGTTTAGACTGATACATGATGATTTGAGCTGGTATATTAATCTGTGTGTTGGTGAATGATTTCGTGATGCTATGCGTTGTATGATGTGTGCTATGTGATGTTACCTGTTACGTGGTTAATAAGTAAACAACACTGACTAGAGTTGATAACCATGTTAGGACGTGGTTGGTAGATCAATTGTGAACAAGTAAATTTCATTACCGAGCAATCCAAGGTGAGTTCACTGCACTTTTTCCAAGCATGCATCCCGGGGAGGGATATCGGGTAACGTTCCAGGAAGGAATGACAGGCTAATGGGATGTTGGTTATTACTCAGTTTCTATCATATAAGACCCCCTACATCTACCGATAGTTGCCGGGAAGGCAATGAGGTATTTAGTTCATAGCGCTATTAGGATTGGCACCCTCACACCGTGCCGGAAAGGATGGGCGTGAACTAATTACCTTGACCACTTGACCAATGCTTTGATAGAGGTATTGGGGTTTGGGCAAACACATCTAGTAACCACTTACGTTAATCGAGTTAATAACAACATCAAAACAAATCATTGAGCGGTTTTACACACATATCTGTTAACTAAACATGTTAACAAAACTTTGAACTCACCAGCGTCGTCTGACACACTTGTCTACATGCTTGCAGGTCTATAGATTATATCTTTGGGAACTTGTTGTCTGGGATGCTGGAGTGGTCATGGGTCGAGATACTTGGAATCGCAAGACAAGCCTAACGGTTTTGTACGTGTAGTTTATGAAACGCTTAACAAATGATTTATGCTTCCGCTGTATACAATAAATTATGTTAAATGTTTTGTAACACTTTATGATAATCAAAGAAAGTTTTTATCTAAATATATGCTATAGTTCAATCTGATTGGTGGCTTGGATCCTGGTATGTCACACGTCCCGCGGTATTTCCGCATGTGGTATTTTGGGGGTGTGACAGTTTGGTATCAGAGCCACTGGTTATAGTGAACTTGGTTTTAAAACGTTTTTTGTAAAACCAGACTATAACCGAACAGTTCTGAATGCGTGAATACGACCATGACACTCAGCTCCAGAGTGCAAGGTTCGTCTTTCTCACTTGTTGCATATCTTACATGATTAGTACACATTTGTTCATGACGTAACATACGAACACATACACTCGTCACCATAGCATGATGGCATGGATTACTTGTTTACTTTATGATGCGTAGTTGGAGATTTGTAGTCTTTAGATTCCTGTTATCTTATCGTTTGATAACCTCTGTGTTGGCACTTGAGTTTGAGGAACCATTTGACATGAGTTAGGAGGAACTGAGATGAGCATGCAAACCGCAGTATTATTGTGGGTGCACACATAATAATAATGTAGGGTGCATGTGAGTCCCAGTGAGGCTTAACAAGTGAAAAGAGGGTTCTGCTCTGTTATTTGATCAATGTGAAACGTAACAAGTCTATAGGAGTCATAGCAATGATTGTCTCCTACTCGAACGTTATCTTTTCACTGGATCCTTTCAAATCTTGATGCTATAGAGTATTACCTGAACACCCATCCAAACGCCTAGCGAACTGTGTAGAATGTTAGGTGCTTGTACGAACATCCCTGAGTCGGATGTTGCAGCGTCAATGATTGGTCTATACCTTCCTCACTCCACTTCATTGGCCGGAACTTGATGTATTGACGTCGTACCTCCTGAAGTACGATCACTTCTGCAACACTCTAGAAACATACCGTGTAGTACTCAATCAACTTGCAAGAACGATGGCCAAGAGGATGAGCGTAGTACCTTACCGACTTCAGCATTTGGACGACCCTGGCTACCAGCAACGAACATCAGCAGTTTGACTCCTATCGAATCTTTAACCCTAGTCAGTGACTTATGGGAGTCAACTCTTACAAGTTAAGCGGGACATAAGCAATGACAATTGACTATAGTATGGTATGTGTAACCGCCAACACAATGAGTAGCGCATTAGGACGTGGCACAGAATAAGAAAAGATGGACTTTGGCGGTGAAAAAAAAATCGTAGGGCTTCGTTTCAAGCAACGACATTAGAGGCAACTGTCACGGCAACATCAAGGTACTCGTAATCGTGGTCTACGGCATGGAAACAAAGGTGACGGTGACAAGGATTGACTGTTGTTAAGTCAAGACGTCAACAACCAAGGAAATAATGACAGTATTGGGAATCCTCGCAACCGTAACAACAACACTGGAAGTGGTATTCGTGGAAGGGTATTTAAGATTGGCATGGGCGATGCAAGGATTTTTAGCAACGCAGTGGCCTGCACGTTCTTGGTAACTAAGTGCCCCATTCCTATTCTGTTTAACCCTAACGCTTCTTGAAACCGAACTTGTTGTGGACTCGGCCGATGGCACGTCATTTGAAGCCCCATATGTTCGTCGGGACGCAAACTCGACCTTGTGGGACAAGTGTTCGACCTCGACCTTCCTTCTACTATTCGTGATGGTATTGATGCAGTAGTTAGTGTGGATTGGTTATCCAGAAGATCGCATAGATGTACCCTGTGAGGAGAAAAATTTTGCGTACCCCTCTCCTTAGTGGAGGATCGTTATCTGTTCTAAATCGTCAGAGTGGCGCAAAGGTTAGCGTCATTTCAGCTATGAAAGCACAGAAGTGTCTACGGAGGGACTACCCCGCTATGATAGCACTCGTTACTAATGTTAAGGCTAAGGAAAAGAGGATCGAGAATCCACCAATTGTTCGTGATCTCAGTTGATCTCACGCAAGAGGCAGCTCTGAATACTTGTACTCTTACCTCCTTGCACCAGGAGGGTTGCAAGAATTGTTTAATCAACTACAGGGATTGTCAAACAGGAGTTTTATCGGACCTAACTTTTCCCTCTTGGGAGCCCCAGTTATGTCCGTGAAGATAAGCCTTTTCGTATGTGTACTGAAAATCGAGAACTCAGCAAGGTGACAGTCAAGAACCATTTGCTTCGACCATGTAGTAACACCCTACTGACCAGCTGAAAGGGACAAGCTTCCCTTCGAGGATTGATTAACGAATGGGCTATTATCAATGGAAGTCCAGAGGGAGAATGTTCGTGGAACAGCATATCGAACGCAATGCGGCCATTGCGACTCTGTACACCATGATCATTGAGTTAAATCAACACACCAGCAACTTTATGGATCACATGTATCGACTGTGTTTATGGATGACATTTTGGATCATTCCCAGGAGAAAGGAACACCATGGGCGACATTTGTATCTTAGAGCTCCTTAGGGAGGAGCCACTTTGCATGAAGACTCGTTAAAGGTAACTTGTGGATTCGAGAGGTACATTTTTGGGCATATAAACAACGAATTGGGAATACGCGTGGATCTTGCAAGGATCCATTTTGTTAGAAACGGATCGACACCAAAGGTCCCTTCGAGGATGCAGCAAATTCTTGGCCTCACTAGATACTATCGCAGATTCGTCACCGGGTTTTCAAAGTTCGCGCAGCTTAAATTTCTTTAGCACAGCAGGGTGCTGTGTTCGTGAAAGACAAAACAGGAGAACGTCTTTTCAGCTTTCGGATCCCAACTCTGCGATGCCCTGAGCATCGTCTTTACCTAAGGGTACTGGTGATCTAGTGGAACACCACGATACTCCGAATCAGAGTCCCAGTTACACACCGATGAAACACGAGAGAGTGATAACTTACGTAATGGAGTTACAAAGAGGAACTGGACGACACACAAACTGCAGCGGAAACCGTGGTCTTTGGATTTGAGTGGAGGCATTACTTGGACGGTACCAAATGCACTACCTAGACCGATCACAAGGGCCTCCCGTGTACCCTGGTTTCAAAAGAGCTAAATCAGTTAATGGCATCACTGGATGGAACTTTTGGATAATTGCGACTGTGAAACTTGAATGTGCACAAGCTTTGCAGCTCACTATCGACTCTAACCTACCTGATCAGACTCGCTCAGTTCAAACTGGACAACTGAAGGAAGAGAAGTTTCAAGTGAACCCATGCGGGGCATGGAGAAGCAACCTTTGGCAGGTCGAATGATATGCGCTACCTCCTGGAACGAATGTGGATCTTATTATATGGAAACTGTAGGGAACTTGTGTTGAGCGAAGCACACCAGCCTCGATGTGCTGGTCATCTGGATTTGATGGAATATGTTAGGATCGGAGGATCTTGTACTGGCAACTGGGCTTGAAGGTCTACACAGCGAAGCATGTGAACGACGTTTGACTTGTGCGAAAGTCAAGGTGGAACATCAGAAACCTTCTGGTTCGTTTCAATAATCAGAAACACCTATTTGGAGGTTGGAACAGACGGCCATGGAGTTCTCACTGGTTTACCAAAAACTAAGAACGGAAACAATATCAGCTGGGTGATCCTTGATTGACTCATGTAACCAGCGCACTTTCTTGCAAATCAGGGAAGCTGACGAGTCTTCTTAACTTGTGAATATTCCTCTGGGAGAGACGGCTTTTAGGCACGAGGTGCCAACTTCTGTTACCTTAGATTTTGAGCTATATCTGATTTACGGCAGGCAATATGCAATGATGAGTGCGGTGTGTTATAGGTTTTTATGTATATTTTAAGCCCTTTTTACACGTTAGTTAAGTTTTAAATTTATAAAACACGATATTTTACTAACACCAAACACACATATGGGCAAGTGCACCCATCGTGAGCGTAGTATGGTGTTCGCAAGATACCAAGGTCGTCCAAGGACACAAGAGCTTTTAATACCGGTTTATCTTCAACGTCTAATCAAATCAAAAGTTTAGAAAAAGGTTTTAAACTAAAAAAAATAAAAACTAACTAAAATGCTGAAAAATAAAATAAAATAAAAACAGATAGACAAGATGAATCACTTGGATCCGACTCGTGTTTAGTGTAACCTTTGATTATTTCTGCACTTTTGCACTTTTTAAGAGATTATCTTAGTTATTTTAGTAGGCCCCTCTTTTGAAGGTGACGTTACCCTCAACCCAGTAGTTTGAGTCAGCAAGGATACAATCCTAAAGGGTCGGATTATTGAAAGATAATTAATTAAGTTATTAATGCATAATGTAGTAGGCCCCTCTTTTGAAGGTGACGTTACCCTCGGCTAAGTAGTCTGAGTCAGCAGGGATACAATCCTAAGTAGCCGGGTTAAAGTTTTAATAGTAGCTTACATATGAGGGGATCAAAGAGTTTGGACCCCCGCCATCCAATACCGGTGGGTATTGAAGGAGGTCCTACTAAATTTGACCCAGGTCCTTGCAGGATCTATACACTGAACAAGGCAAAACTCTTACCAAACCGTTCCCTTAACCCCCGACCAGGTAGCCAACATATCTCCATATAGACCGTGGAGATATGAATGGTGAAAATCTTTTATTTTATATAGACAGTAAAATAATGCCAAGACACCACGGACAAACGATAAGGAAGAATCACCTTCAACATAAGAAACTAGTTATTAAAGTCATTAATACATAACCAAATAAAAAGTGCGAAAAGATTAAAAATAAAAAGTATTACACTTGTCTTCACCAAGTGATGTAAGAGACTTAGGAAAACATGGCCTTTGATTGTCAAGAACTCTTACGATCAATCTTGGATCCCGAGACGACTCACACACTCTATGATGGATAATGGATGTTGGTGGTGGATGATGGTATTGTGATGGTGGTGGGTGGTGGGTGAAGTGTGAGAGAGGTGGTGTGCCATGGGATGCCTTTGAAGTGAACCAAGCACCCCTATTTATAGCCTGGACACGGCCCTGTGTCCACCCTTCTTCTCTTTCTACATTAATTGCCGTTTGTCTGCATTAGTTGACCACGCCCCCGTGTCCGCTGGGCACGGCCCCGTGTGCAGAAGCGTATCTGTACTATCAAGATTTACTTGGATTCTGCGAATCTTAGCGTTGACCACGGCCCCGTGCTTAGCTGGGCACGCCCCCGTGTCGGGAATAGAAGCTTCTACAACTTTGTCTTTTCTGCAGACACCTGAACACGCCCCCGTGTCCGCTGGGCAACCCCCGTGTCCGCTGGGCACGCCCCGTGTTGAGCTGGGCACAGCCCCATGCTCAGCTTTCTTCTTGTTTTTTGCTTTGTGAGATGCTGTCGAGGGGTCGGGCATGCCACGTTTATTCCTTTTCTTGTATTTATGTTAGATTTAGCTGCCTTTTTGCTTCTTTTGTTCATTTGAGCCCATTTAATCCTGAAAATACAAAAGGAAGACAAAAACACACTTTTTCCAACATTAGTACTAAAAAGGGTTAGTTCTATGCCACATTTGATGTAATTTATATGTTGCATTTTGCACACATCAAATACCCCCCAGACTTGAATCTTTGCTTGTCCTCAAGCAAAACTCTTTACAATGTGGCTTTACACTCCCAAATTGTCACACCCCGACCACGTAGAACATCAAATCGTGGCGGAAACGTCGGGGAGTGTTGTAACAGAATCATTGTTTCATAACACATGGAAATTGAAATATTGTTTTATTGATTTAAAAGAGTTACAATGTCTTGACAATCAAAGAAACATAACATAAATAACTAGTCTTGCATCTTTTATTGTCACTAAGGCCCAAGTCTGCCTAAGTGTATCTTGATAAATCTTATGCATCATATCCTGAAACACATGTGAAAATAGGTACGTCAGCATAAAAATGCCTGTGAGATACATAGGTTTTGTGAAAATAGGATTCATGACTTGTAAGTTTAGAAAAAAATTGTTTAGCAAAAGTCAGTCATGAACCTTGTAAATTGATTTGTTTTGTAAATCATTTGAAAAGCAATAAGATCAGATGATATGTATAAGTAAGAGAATAATGTATGGTTAAATGAATAACCAAGTAAAATGACTTTGTATAAGATAAGTTGTTTTGTAAAACAATGTCTTGTGAAAAGTATTTTATTTGTATAAAATGTTATATGTCTAAATTGAAATGATTCAAATAACGCTACGATATATAATACCATACAAACACTTATATATAGGAAGTACCAGCGGCGTATCCACCATGCTTGTATCATATTACACACGCCTCGTTACTTAAATCACTTACTCAAACCAAACCATCAAAGTAAAATGTTTATGTTTAATCAAATGTCAAAATGTTTATGTGAAAACCATGTCTAATGTCTATGTCTAATGTTTATGTCTAATGTAAATCATGAATATTGCATGTAAATGTCAAAATGTTTATGTATGGTAAGTGAAATATATCAACTAAACCATATGTAAAATGCACAAAAACAAGGTATTGAAGTAAAACATGGTTTAAATCAAAGTTATGTTTTGTGTAATAAATGCATGCTATACTGATATAAACATCTATGCGGTATTGTGAAAATTAATACATCCAAGCCTTGCGACAGTCGGATAACCCTTTTAGTAAAGGTTATCAAAAAATGTATTCGGATTCGGTCATTCCTTCCATCCAAACAAACCCAAGATTACAGGAATGGGATTTGTCAAGTCCTATGGTACCACTACCTACTACCGAGCGACATGATCGGTGTTAATGAATGTACATTGTCCCATTTAAACAAACCAAATGTCATACCAAAATGTAAGCATAAAATGTAATGTAAAATAATGTACTAAGTACGCACACAATGGGCATACATAGCATAAAATGTAATGTAAAATAATGTACTAAGTACGCACACAATGGGCATACATAGCATAAAATGTAATGTAAAATAAAGTACTAAGTATGCACACAATGGGCATACATAGCATAAAATGTAATGTAAAATAATGCACTAAGTACGCACACAATGGGCATACATAGCAAAACACAATGAAATCATGTACTATAAATGTACTAATGAACATAGCAAGTATATGATGTGAAAGCAGGAAAGCATGAAAGTAACAAGTAGGCACATGTGTTCCACCCCAAAATGTTTGGAAAACAGTAAAAGAGGGGGTTCTATGTACTCACTTGAGATTGCTTAGTAGTCCTTGAGTAACAACCAAACAATTCTAGTGATCACGGATATCAAACGGCACCTAATATAGGTAACTACATTAATAAACCGGACCTAAATCGGAAGATCGGATAGAATGAGGGCTCGTAAACCAAATGAGTATGGAAACTCATGTAGTATGTGTCACACCCTGGCTTTGCGGAAGCGTGGTTAATTTAGTGTGACTTCTTAATACCATAGCTTAACCATAACAAAGCTATATGAAATAAAATCATGCAAGATCATCCATTTGATTAAGTTTTAAAACCAGAGTAACATACCATTGTCTTAGAGACTTACAACATCGTAACATAAAACATTGTCTTTAAAAACATAACCATTAACATGAAATAAACGCAGTTTAAGATTTGTGACTCGTCCAGGAAAAAGTCACATTTCCTAAACCCGGATGACCTCGGAACCCATATGCAGCGGGAAAACATAACATACCGCGCCAGATCTTTAATTTCCTGAAATACATGTAAGTTGAAAAATCAACAATAATGTTGAGCGAGTTCATGTGTAAGTGAGTAAGTAAACCTTGGTGAGTATAAAAATAGTCTTGGTATGTAGCAAATAAGGGAATTGAGATCACCAATGGTTTGCAAGGCCACTGATATATGTGAAGTGCAAATAGGGAGACTCAAACCTAGCAGATTTCGCCACGGCATTAGTATGTGGACAAAGTCACCCCAAGGTCCGTTTCTAGTTTGGCCTGGGGCTGGGCTCGCTACACCCAGATAGATCTACCGCTCATGTCCCTCGGTCCCGTTATGAGGACTAATGGCCTCATATTGCTCCTACCCACTCACATGATCTAAGTAGTAAACCTCCTTACGCTAACCATACCATGTATAAAGTACTTGTAATCAAAGTAACATGTATTTCACCCCCGTAGTTAAGAAAACTGAAAACAGTTAGAGAAAAGGGGGACATGAACTCACAGTGGTGCGTCTCTACCAAGTATGCCTCCAAATCGATCAGCTGTATGACGACCTACACGTGCTAACTCTATTAGACGGATGGCCGTGCCTTAGCTTTATGGTTTAAGTTTTTGGGAAATAGTTAGGCAACTATTTCGTGTTTACATTCTGTATATACTTGGTAGTTATTCTCCTTCCCAAGGATGGGGGATTTATTACATGTGTGTTCGTAACATTCGGATTACACTATTAAGTCTCACTTAATATATTTTATTTCCTAACTCCAAAATATAAATATTCTTCCCAAAAATATTATACTTTAATACATGTGATTTTCCCAAAATAATACTTAGTAATATTATTTTTACTCTAAAAATAATATTTACGTAGTTCACAAAATAATCATAAACACTTATACAAGTGATGTTGTGAAAAATATATACTAAATATATTTATGTATCACGTTTTATTTTGTGAAAATCCCACCTCCGATGTTTTGTAAATATAGTCGTGGCGAAACTTATATTTTGAAAACAAGTCAAAATGTAGTTCTAACACTTATAGTGAAAATATTTCTAAGTGTTAGGCTTTTGGAAAAATTTCGCCAGAGTTTCCTCTGTAACTGGAGGTGGCCACGCTTTCAAGCGTATCATTTTCTTTTACAACTCAACCAACAATTTTCTCATTTAACCAAAACAATGTTCAAATCACAAACTAGTCAAAATATGTATATAAATCGCATAAATTTCATGAACTTGTGATTTATCCAAACTGTGGAGTAAATCTCATTACTTTTAGTGGATCTTTATATAAAACAATCCGATTTTATAAAAATCTCGTTTTTAAAGAAATTCCATCTTTACAACTTCTCGTCATCTTTTCCAAAAATAGTTATTTTGTCGAAGCTTTGTGTTACACAAGCGTTTACACTCTTGTGTGTTCTAAAAACCATTCGTGTTAGTGTAAGATCCGTCTTTAGAAAAACATGATTTCTTTGACACTCGGTCCTTTGAAAATACCACCTGTAGATCCGTAGATCTACTAGTTTTAATCACTATTTTACAAGCTAAAACACTTTTACACAAGTTCATGATTCTTGTGTGGTAGAGTTTCATCTTCTAACCCTTGTTACACTTAAACAAGCTTTATGTCATAATCCAAGATCATGACTAAACCGGGTTAAATGATTATCCGAGCTACCACAACATAGATCGGGTCCAAATAATCACATAAATCAAATACTACATGATTTACACAACACATGAGCTATTAACCACCATTTTTAGTGTTTTAAGTAGACTTTTATGCTTCATCTTGTAAGTTATTGAGTTTTAACCGTCATATATCGTTTTAACCACATTAGAATAGTTCAAGAAGGTGATTTAAGCAACATACCACTAGCTCGAGGCTAGGGAAGAATCTATGCGAAAAACGCGTGGATAAAAGCAAGATAAAGAGGTCCTTCGCCTTCCGTTTGCTCCAAGACTCCTCGTATGTGACCCGTAACACTTGTAGATGATTGGAATGTGAAGATCAAAAACCGAAAATGGATGTATGGGGGGTGGGGTGTTCGGCCGAGAGTTGTAGAGCAAGAGAGAGAGTAGTTCTTGTGATGTTTATGGAATGTGAATTTTCAAGTGCCATCTCTAATTACTTATAGACAAATGTAAGATTAATAACCAATGGATCATATGTCTTTAGGATATTAAACATCAAGATTAAAATATTATTATGAAGGACCAAGTATGTCCCCTAGATGGGGACGGTTTCAAGGGGGGGGGGGTAGTTTGGTTGGATTTCAACTAATCATTAGTTATTAGTTAGGTTAAGTAAGGTAGTTAAGTGCTTAACCCGGTTAGTAGTGTGTCGTGCGTTACAATGGGTGTTAGGGTATTCAGGGACCCTAACTGGCTCAGAAAAAGATAAATAATGAAAATAACAATATTTTCATGTTTCGGGTATAGTCCGGTTGTTTGGTTGGATAGTAATCCGTTAAAGTGCTTAACAAAGCTTTAAAGTGTCGTTAATACCCTTTTTAGTGACACAACTCATTTCTGACACTTTGGAAAGTGTCTAGTAATGTTTTTCTCATGTTTTGGCACTTTATTAGTTAGCTAAAAGCTGAATTATTATGTAAAGTGCTGAGTTTTGTACTTAGAGTACGTTTTAGGCACATTTAGTCATTGTGACTTATTCCTAGAGACGCAGTTCTACAACCCTTGTATCCCTACACTCACCACTAGTGTAGCAAAATATTTCAGGCTCTTACAGGCCTTAGAGGCAGTGTCTGCCTGATGCTGGCTTTATCAGCATGTTCAATAGGTTATCCGTTATAGTGCTACTGTGCTTTTTGTGCATCATGTTTGTCACTAAGGTTCAGCATGTAAATAATGTAGTGACAGCAAATAAAGTATGATGCAAGTAAGTACATGTATCAGATATCAAGTAGCGGTTCATCAGTAATTTCAAACAAGCACAGTAATTAAGCAGTAATTAATTATTAATTAAGTCGTACGGATACCTGGTTTAGTGAGGGTTGTCACAGTATGGTTTAACAAAGCCTACATACTAAATGAACCTAACCTAAGTGCTTACGACCCATTACGACCTGTTTAGGTAGCTTATGCTACTTTAACGCGTCGTTCGCGTGAAACGCGTTCGGAACGCCTAACTAGCCCTATGATAAGTAAAATATGCCTTAACATGTCTAATATTGTTACCAAATCAGTTTAGATACCAAAAGTTATGTTACATATGCTTAATATGAATTTTGGCGTAAAAAGGGCATTTTGGTCATTTACCTAAGGCATATAAACTACCTATCATACAACTAACTAAACGCCATGACCATAAGGTATAACCTCGGAAGGTTATTCCCTATATACTATGGTCACCTAATGTGTTTGGTCGGATCCTAATGATCGACCAAACGGGTCGGGTTCGAAAGTATAAGCGATTGTTTAGATCGCTTACCTTACGACCCTATATAAGCACTAAACTAAAAGTGACGAGTTAAGAATGTTAAAACATGCTTAACTAAGTTTAGAAAACAGGTTTGGTGTCAAAACAAACGGTTTTGATACCTAAGAGCAGTTTGGTTACAAAATACGCAAGAATGCGCATTTTGGCCGAAACTACGACTCGTCACTGAGCCTAGATAACGTGGTAATCAGTAGGTATAGTCACTAGGGACTATAACCATCGTGATCACGCTCATGTTATGAAGTTCAAACGAACTTCGCATCGACCATAAACTGGTCAATGCAGAAAGTCAAACAAAGTTTGACTTTCGGACTCACCACTAGTGTAGCAAAATATTTCAGGCTCTTACAGGCCTTAGAGGCAGTGTCTGCCTGATGCTGGCTTTATCAGCATGTTCAATAGGTTATCCGTTATAGTGCTACTGTGCTTTTTGTGCATCATGTTTGTCACTAAGGTTCAGCATGTAAATAATGTAGTGACAGCAAATAAAGTATGATGCAAGTAAGTACATGTATCAGATATCAAGTAGCGGTTCATCAGTAATTTCAAACAAGCACAGTAATTAAGCAGTAATTAATTATTAATTAAGTCGTACGGATACCTGGTTTAGTGAGGGTTGTCACATTCTCCCCCCGTTAAATAAATTTCGTCCCGAAATTTAAGTTCTGCTTGTAGATGCAGGGTTCTTAGGAAAAAGGTGGGGGTATTTCTCTTTCATCCGGTCCTCATGCTCCCAGGTGTACTCAGGACCGTGTCTGGCATTCCAACGAACTTTGACGAGCTTGACACTGCTCCGGCGGGTCTTGTTTACTTTCCAATCCGTAACCTCCACCGGTTCTTCAACGAAATGGAGCGTGTCGTCAACATGGATCTCGTCGATGGGAATGGCAATGTCATCTTGAGTTGGACTTTTCTTTAGGTTGGATACATGAAATGTATCGTGGACTGAATGGAGTTCAGCAGGTAGGTCCAACTTGTATGCTACTAGTCCTATTCTTTCCAGAATTCTGAAAGGACTAATGTAGCGCGGATTTAACTTCCCACGCTTTCCGAAGCGTGCCACACCCTTCCACGGTGAAACTTTCAATAACACCATCTCTCTAACTTGGAATTCCACATGTTTCCGGTTTGGATCCGCATAGGCCTTCTGTCTGTGGCGAGCTGCTTCGATGCGTTTTAGAATCTGCGCAATCTTGTCTGTCGTCTCTTGGACGATTTCGGGACCAGCAAGCTGCCTATCACCTGCGTCAGCCCAACATAAGGGTGATCGGCACTTGCGTCCGTAAAGGGCTTCAAATGGCGCGACACCAATACTGGTGTGGTAGCTGTTGTTGTATGAAAATTCGACCAAAGGCAAATGCTTATCCCAGCTACCGCCCAAATCCATAACACACGCTCTCAGCATGTCTTCCAAAGTCTGTATCGTACGCTCGCTTTGCCCGTCGGTCTGCGGATGAAACGCAGTGTTCAGATTCAATTGTGAGCGAAAGGCTTCTTGGAAGGATTGCCATATCCTTGACACAAACCTTCCGTCTCTATCAGAGATGATTGAGAGAGGTACTCCATGGCACGTAACGATCTCTCTCATGTAAATTTCGGCCAACTTGCTCGTATTATCCTTCTCTCTGATAGGTAAGAAGTGTGCTGACTTCGTTAATTGATCCACTATTACCCAAATAGTGTCATGGCCTCTCGGCGTTCTTGGCAGCTTTGTAATAAAATCCATGGAGATTTGTTCCCATTTCCACTTGGGAATCTCAGGTTGTTGCAGAAGTCCTGAAGGCTTCTGGTATTCGGCTTTAACCTTAGCACACGTTAAACATTTGCTCACATAAACAAGAACATCGCCTTTCAACCTAGGCCACCAATAATAATCTTTGAGATCCTGGTACATCTTATCCGCTCCAGGGTGGATAGAGTACCGCGACTTGTGAGCTTCATCGAAAATAACCTTCCTTAAACCTCCAAACAAAGGAACCCAAATCCTTTTCTCAAAACATAACGTTCCTTCCTCGTTTGGTACCAGTAGCTTCTCCATCCCACGGAGATATTCTTCTTCAAGGTTTCCTTCCTTGAGAGCTTCTTTCTGCGCGGCACGAATGCGCAAGGAAAGATCGGTTCGGATAATCATTTCTAAAGCCCTAACCCTTATGGGCTTGATCCTCTCCTTTCGACTTAGGGCATCGGCGACTACATTCGCCTTCCCTGGATGATACTTTATCTCGCAGTCGTAATCGTTTAGCAACTCAACCCATCGTCTCTGTCTCATATTCAGCTCCTTCTGATTGAATATGTGCTGTAGGCTCTTGTGATCTGTAAAGACTGTACACTTTGTACCATAAAGGTAGTGTCTCCAGATCTTTAATGCAAATACCACTGCGCCAAGTTCCAAATCATGTGTGGTATAGTTCTTTTCGTGCACTTTCAGTTGACGTGATGCGTAAGCAATAACCTTTTGGCGTTGCATCAACACGCAACCCAATCCTTGACGTGAAGCGTCACAGTATACCACGAAATCATCTGTACCTTCCGGTAGTGCTAAGATTGGCGCGTTGCAGAGCTTATCCTTCAGTATCTGGAATGCTTCCTCCTGTTTGATTTCCCAATCAAACTTCTTATCTTTCTGCGTGAGGAGCGTCAATGGTTGAGCGATCTTCGAAAAGTCCTCAATGAACCTTCGATAGTAGCCATCCAAACCCAAGAATTGTCGAATCTCGGTTGGCGTCTTTGGCGTTTCCCAATTCTTGATCGCTTCGATCTTGGTTGGATCCACGTGGATTCCATCTCCATTTACCACGTGTCCAAGAAATTGAACTTCACGTAGCCAAAATTCGCACTTGGAGAATTTGGCATACAACTGTTCCTTCTTTAGCAGCTCCAAAATAGCTCTTAGATGTTGTTCGTGCTCAGCCTTGGTTCTTGAATAAATCAAGATATCGTCGATAAACACAATCACGAACTTGTCCAAGTACGGCTTGCAAACTCTATTCATCAAATCCATAAAGACTGCAGGTGCATTTGTCAAACCAAACGGCATAACAAGGAACTCGTAGTGTCCATAACGAGTTCTGAAGGCTGTCTTCGGGATACTCTCCCCTTGTATCCTTAACTGATGGTATCCAGATCGAAGATCGATCTTTGAATAAAAGCTTGAGCCTTGCAATTGATCAAACAGATCATCGATTCTTGGCAGAGGGTATCTATTCTTGATCGTCAGCTTGTTCAGCTCCCGGTAGTCGATGCACATACGAAAACTACCGTCCTTTTTCTTAACAAACAGGACCAAAGCTCCCCAAGGCGAGAAGCTTGGTCGGATAAATCCCTTGTCTAACAACTCTTGAAGTTGTGTCGACAGTTCCTGCATTTCAGACGGAGCAAGTCTATAAGGTGCTTTAGCCACAGGCGCGGCGCCTGGAACTAAGTCAATGCGGAACTCTACTTGTCTCTGAGGTGGCAGTCCAGGTAAGTCCTCTGGGAAGACTTCTAGATATTCCCTCACGACAGGGATGTCTTCGATTCTTGGCTCAGCAGCCTTCTTATCCACAATGTGTGCCAGGAAGGCAACACATCCTTTCTGCAAACACTTTCGCGCTTTCAGGCAGCTGATAATTCTTAACGGCGTATCACGCTTCTCCCCGTGAACCACAATTGTTTCGCCATCTTCGGTTGGGATACGAACGACCTTTTCGTGACAAACTATCTCAGCCTTGTTGCCTGATAACCAATCCATTCCTACCACCACGTCGAAGCTTCCCAACTGGACTGGTAGTAGATCCAAAGCAAACTCACGCTCTCCCAATTCGATCACACAGCCTCTGATCACTTCATTGGCTTCTACTAACTTCCCATTGGCCAATTCGATTGAGTAGGGAATATCTAACTTATTAGCGGCTAAACCAAGCATATTCTTAAACTCTAACGACACGAAGCTATAATCGGCACCAGTATCAAATAAAACGGATGCATAGCGCTGGTTTACAGGGAACGTACCAGTAACGACATTGGGATCCTGGCGCGCTTCCCTTGCTTCGATTTGGAACACTCTTCCACGGGCTTGGTTTAACTCTGGGCAGTTCTTCTTAAAATGCCCAATATCACCGCAGTTAACGCATCCAAGTCTTTGCCCGTTTCCACCTCCATTTCCAGCTTGGTTGTTGTTTTGGTTCGCATTTCCCGCTTGATTCGCAATGTTGCCTCGATTCCCGTTTCCTCCATTGTTCCCCTGTGGGCGATTTCCAATACCACCACGATTATTATTTCTATTCCCAAATCCTCCTTGGCCTCCCCGGCCAGCACTAGCCCAACAAGAATCCTTCAAGTGGCCCGGCTTTCCACATGCTTCGCATACTTTCACACTACAATGGCCAGTATGATGGCGTTGATAGGTATTACACTTGGGCTGGGTGCCCTGATATCCTTTTCCTTTCTTTCCACTACCAGCTGTAACCTGAGCTGGCGTGCCTGATCCTCCTTTCTTAACCGCCACACTGGCGCCCTGCTTGAAGTTTGAGAACTTCTGTTTGTTACCTCCTGATGACTCGACGTGAGTCTCTTTCTTCTTAAGCTCAGCATCATCAAACTTGTTCAGGCGAATGGCCTCCTCTGTGAGAGCCACGCTCAAATCGATCGCTTCAGTAATGGTCGCAGGCTTGGATGAGGTCACCATACTTATGATTTGAGGAGCTAATCCCCAAATGAAACGTTCAATCCGCTTGAACTCCGGAGTGACCATGTAGGGTACCACATGCGATAAGTCATGGAACCTTTGAACGTATTCTGCGATCTTCGAACCGTCCATTTTCAAGTGCCAGAACTCGGTTTCCAATCTTTGGATTTCCGCGCGGGAGCAGTACTTTTTGCGCATAAGTTCCTTCAGTTCGGTCCAGGTTAGCGCGTAGGCAGCAGCTTCACCAAGTGTCTGTACTTGCAGATTCCACCAAGAGAGGGCTCCATCCAAGAATAGCCCTGAGATATAGGTGACTTGCTGATCTAGTACGCATTTACTCATGCGAAGAACAGATTCAGTTTTCTCGGCCCAACGAACAAAGGCGACAGCACCTCCCGTGCCATCAAAGTTGACCGGTTTGCAGTCTAGAAACTGCTTGTAGGTGCATCCTGCACATACGTTATAACATACGATTGGCATTAGCATCATTGCTAAAGATATCCAATTAGGTCATGGTATGTCTAAATGACTTAGTATTACCATGAGGTGGATTATTGTTGTTGCCAGTGTTGCCAGAGTTGCTTCCACTAGTCCCTCCTTGAGAGGCGGCGTATTGTGCAATGGCAGCAGCGATAATTTGCTGGAGTTCTGCCTCATTAGTAGGCATGTGTGTCTCCCGTCTCGGCGGCATCTTCTAAAAGATGTGTTTACGTCGGTCAGGCCATAGTTATAATACATAAGTCAGGTCATAATTTAGCGTATGTATATAACGATAGTAATAGTACATAACATCTCATGTTATAATCATATCAATCACACAACATCCCATGTCACAAACATCAATCACACAACATCCCATGTCCTAAAATACCAATAACTAAATCAAGCATCAAATATGATGAGAATACTGCGATTGCCATATATCGAGACCACATAGTAAGCGTACAAGTACATCACAGTGTCATACAACATCAGTCGACTAAGGGCTACATCACCCTAGTCCAAAAACTATATCGAATTAGTGTCAATACATCAAATACACGTCAACAAAAATCAGAATCATAATGTAGTCTCCAAAAATGCTGTGCAGTCAAAAGCATTCGCCGTCTTCTCACCAATGTCTACCTATACGGTACTGAAAAGCTCTACACGAATGGCGGTGGAGGAGGGGGAAAGTGAGTGTAAAACAAGCGGCGCAAATGGAGCCAGTCCTCCTCCATGGCTCTATGGGTACGCAAGAATGAAGCAACCTGCTGCTCCAGAGCAAAGAGGCGTGCAGCATAGTCTGGTGGTACAGGTCGAGAGGGCTGCAACGGAGAGTGGGTCTGACCCTGGCACGGACACGGCGGCGGCTGAGCTCTCTCAAGCTCCTGAATGCGCTGTGTGTGTGCCTCGTGCTGGGCGAAAAAAGACATCAAAACGTCCTCAATAGTATACCCCATGTGGAAAGAATGGTAGGGGTCAGGCGGTGGCATAGCAGAGTGTGGTGCCCAAAGGAACGGCTCACTGGTGGGATCAAAAGGTGCCACATAAATGGTGAAACAGTGGGAAAAGTAGCAGACGGTGGTATAGCAGAGATAGATACCGGTACATGTCCAAAAGGGTGAGCCGAAGAACCTTCTCCAGCTCGTGCTGGAGGTGTAAACTGAGGAAATGAAAAAGAAGTATCAATGTGACGGGTATCAGGGATCTGAGGAGGAATAGGTGGAACCTCGTCATCAGCAGGAATCCACCCACACTGGGCGTGCTCGTCTCGGGGGTCGATCTGTGCCTCAAAAAGCGCACGATCAAACTGGGCTGGCATAGGATCATGGTGAGGTACAACAAGAGGGTCAACTGGTGCATCAGCAATGAGTGGGGGATCAACATGATCAGCAGCAAAGACATGATCGCCCTCCAACAATGGAGCATCTACAGGGTGATCATCAATAGGTGGGTCAGCAATGACAGGCTCAAAAATAGGTGCGTCAGCATGAACTGGGTCATGCTCAAGTACTGGGTCAGGAGCAGGGTCTAGTGGCTGCTCGGGCTCATCAAAGGCCATCTCAAAATCAAACTCAGGGTCGATGGGATCAACTGGGTCGACTGGATCCTCCATAGGCTGATCCATGGGTATAAACTCTATATCCTCATCTGGGTCGAATCCTGGGGGAAAGTCAGGATCGGAATCCTCCACATCATCGTGGTCGAAAGTAAAACTAGGAATAGGGGCAACAGAGGATGCCTGGTCGGGATCTGATCCATGTGAGAAGTGCTGCGCACTCTGGGTGTGTGAAGGTGCGGAAGCCACAGACTCGAAAGAGTCTGGGACCGGAGAGTGAGCAGGTGACTCCTCTGCGGGAGCATCTGCGATCAACAAAAGATCACCAGCAGCAAGAAGGGCCTCGCCCTGAACCTCATCCTCCAAAGGCTCGTCATCAAAAAGATCGACGTCGTCGTCATCGTCGGCGTCGAGAAGCAAATCACAGGCAGGATAAACAGCTAAGGGTATGGGAGCAGGGATCTCCACTAACGGTAGGTCCCCGGCCAAAGGGCCATCAGCGAGCTCATCAGCACCATCAGGTAAAGCGAAGGGCTGGAAATCATCCTCGTCCGTGCTCGTAACGTCGGATGTGTGAACCTCGCGCTCAGAAGACTCTAGGTCGTCCGATACTATAGGTCTAGGTCCTGTGGTGTCTGAATCACCAGTGCCAAAGGTGTCCATGGTGTCTGTAACATAAATACAAACATGCACAAACAGTCAATCATACAATCAGATAATCACATAAGTTACCAAGTAAGCAATCAAATAGTTCTCCTAGTCCCACTAGCCTCCCAGCCTCTCAGACTGCTCTTCCTAGTCCCACTAGCCAATTTCTCCTAGTCCCACTAGCCAATTCTCCCAGCCTCTCAGACTGCTCTTCCTAGTCCCACTAGCCAATTCTCCTAGTCCCACTAGCCATCTACCTCGATCTCTCAGACTGAGCCTCGGCCTCTCAGACCGAGCCTCAGCCTTTCTAGACTGAGCCTATAAATAATAAAATGTGCTCAACATTTGTTTATGAAAAGTTTTGGATCTGGACTTAAGTGGTATGCAGTAAAAATGTTTTCGTGAGAGCCCTAGTGATCATAGTCTAGACTCGAGAATGAATCCTAGTTCGCTATGATCAGAGCTCTGATACCAAGCTGTCACACCCTGGCTTTGCGGAAGCGTGGTTAATTTGGTGTGACTTCTTAATACCATAGCTTAACCATAACAAAGCTATATGAAATAAAATCATGCAAGATCATCCATTTGATTAAGTTTTAAAACCAGAGTAACATACCATTGTCTTAGAGACTTACAACATCGTAACATAAAACATTGTCTTTAAAAACATAACCATTAACATGAAATAAACGCAGTTTAAGATTTGTGACTCGTCCAGGAAAAAGTCACATTTCCTAAACCCGGATGACCTCGGAACCCATATGCAGCGGGAAAACATAACATACCGCGCCAGATCTTTAATTTCCTGAAATACATGTAAGTTGAAAAATCAACAATAATGTTGAGCGAGTTCATGTGTAAGTGAGTAAGTAAACCTTGGTGAGTATAAAAATAGTCTTGGTATGTAGCAAATAAGGGAATTGAGATCACCAATGGTTTGCAAGGCCACTGATATATGTGAAGTGCAAATAGGGAGACTCAAACCTAGCAGATTTCGCCACGGCATTAGTATGTGGACAAAGTCACCCCAAGGTCCGTTTCTAGTTTGGCCTGGGGCTGGGCTCGCTACACCCAGATAGATCTACCGCTCATGTCCCTCGGTCCCGTTATGAGGACTAATGGCCTCATATTGCTCCTACCCACTCACATGATCTAAGTAGTAAACCTCCTTACGCTAACCATACCATGTATAAAGTACTTGTAATCAAAGTAACATGTATTTCACCCCCGTAGTTAAGAAAACTGAAAACAGTTAGAGAAAAGGGGGACATGAACTCACAGTGGTGCGTCTCTACCAAGTATGCCTCCAAATCGATCAGCTGTATGACGACCTACACGTGCTAACTCTATTAGACGGATGGCCGTGCCTTAGCTTTATGGTTTAAGTTTTTGGGAAATAGTTAGGCAACTATTTCGTGTTTACATTCTGTATATACTTGGTAGTTATTCTCCTTCCCAAGGATGGGGGATTTATTACATGTGTGTTCGTAACATTCGGATTACACTATTAAGTCTCACTTAATATATTTTATTTCCTAACTCCAAAATATAAATATTCTTCCCAAAAATATTATACTTTAATACATGTGATTTTCCCAAAATAATACTTAGTAATATTATTTTTACTCTAAAAATAATATTTACATAGTTCACAAAATAATCATAAACACTTATACAAGTGATGTTGTGAAAAATATATACTAAATATATTTATGTATCACGTTTTATTTTGTGAAAATCCCACCTCCGATGTTTTGTAAATATAGTTGTGGCGAAACTTATATTTTGAAAACAAGTCAAAATGTAGTTCTAACACTTATAGTGAAAATATTTCTAAGTGTTAGGCTTTTGGAAAAATTTCGCCAGAGTTTCCTCTGTAACTGGAGGTGGCCACGCTTTCAAGCGTATCATTTTCTTTTACAACTCAACCAACAATTTTCTCATTCAACCAAAACAATGTTCAAATCACAAACTAGTCAAAATATGTATATAAATCGAATAAATTTCATGAACTTGTGATTTATCCAAACTGTGGAGTAAATCTCATTACTTTTAGTGGATCTTTATATAAAACAATCCGATTTTGTAAAAATCTCGTTTTTAAAGAAATTCCATCTTTACAACTTCTCGTCATCTTTTCCAAAAATAGTTATTTTGTCGAAGCTTTGTGTTACACAAGCGTTTACACTCTTGTGTGTTCTAAAAACCATTCGTGTTAGTGTAAGATCCGTCTTTAGAAAAACATGATTTCTTTGACACTCGGTCCTTTGAAAATACCACCTGTAGATCCGTAGATCTACTAGTTTTAATCACTATTTTACAAGCTAAAACACTTTTACACAAGTTCATGATTCTTGTGTGGTAGAGTTTCATCTTCTAACCCTTGTTACACTTAAACAAGCTTTATGTCATAATCCAAGATCATGACTAAACCGGGTTAAATGATGATCCGAGCTACCACAACATAGATCGGGTCCAAATAATCACATAAATCAAATACTACATGATTTACACAACACATGAGCTATTAACCACCATTTTTAGTGTTTTAAGTAGACTTTTATGCTTCATCTTGTAAGTTATCGAGTTTTAACCGTCATATATCATTTTAACCACATTAGAATAGTTCAAGAAGGTGATTTAAGCAACATACCACTAGCTCGAGGCTAGGGAAGAATCTATGCGAAAAACGCGTGGATAAAAGCAAGATAAAGAGGTCCTTCGCCTACCGTTTGCTCCAAGACTCCTCGTATGTGACCCGTAACACTTGTAGATGATTGGAATGTGAAGATCAAAAACCGAAAATGGATGTATGGGGGGTGGGGTGTTCGGCCGAGAGTTATAGAGCAAGAGAGAGAGTAGTTCTTGTGATGTTTATGGAATGTGAATTTTCAAGTGCCATCTCTAATTACTTATAGACAAATGTAAGATTAATAACCAATGGATCATATGTCTTTAGGATATTAAACATCAAGATTAAAATATTATTATGAAGGACCAAGTATGTCCCCTAGATGGGGACGGTTTCAAGGGGGGGGGGGGTAGTTTGGTTGGATTTCAACTAATCATTAGTTATTAGTTAGGTTAAGTAAGGTAGTTAAGTGCTTAACCCGGTTAGTAGTGTGTCGTGCGTTACAATGGGTGTTAGGGTATTCAGGGACCCTAACTGGCTCAGAAAAAGATAAATAATGAAAATAACAATATTTTCATGTTTCGGGTATAGTCCGGTTGTTTGGTTGGATAGTAATCCGTTAAAGTGCTTAACAAAGCTTTAAAGTGTCGTTAATACCCTTTTTAGTGACACAACTCATTTCTGACACTTTGGAAAGTGTCTAGTAATGTTTTTCTCGTGTTTTGGCACTTTATTAGTTAGCTAAAAGCTGAATTATTATGTAAAGTGCTGAGTTTTGTACTTAGAGTACGTTTTAGGCACATTCAGTCATTGTGACTTATTCCTAGAGACGCAGTTCTACAACCCTTGTATCCCTACACTCACCACTAGTGTAGCAAAATATTTCAGGCTCTTACAGGCCTTAGAGGCAGTGTCTGCCTGATGCTGGCTTTATCAGCATGTTCAATAGGTTATCCGTTATAGTGCTACTGTGCTTTTTGTGCATCATGTTTGTCACTAAGGTTCAGCGTGTAAATAATGTAGTGACAGCAAATAAAGTATGATGCAAGTAAGTACATGTATCAGATATCAAGTAGCAGTTCATCAGTAATTTCAAACAAGCACAGTAATTAATTATTAATTAAGTCATTCGGATACCTGGTTTAGTGAGGGTTGTCACATTATGGTTTAACAAAGCCTACATACTAAATGAAACCTAACCTAAGTGCTTACGACCCATTACGACCCGTTTAGGTAGCTTATGCTACTTTAACGCGTCGTTCGCGTGAAACGCGTTCGGAACGCCTAACTAGCCCTATGATAAGTAAAATATGCCTTAACATGTCTAATATTGTTACCAAATCAGTTTAGATACCAAAAGTTATGTTACATATGCTTAATATGAATTTTGGCGTAAAAAGGGCATTTTGGTCATTTACCTAAGGCATATAAACTACCTATCATACAACTAACTAAACGCCGTGACCATAAGGTTTAACCACGGAAGGTTATTCCCTATATACTATGGTCACCTAATGTGTTTGGTCGGATCCTAATGATCGACCAAACGGGTCGGGTTCGAAAGTATAAGCGATTGTTTAGATCGCTTACCTTACGACCCTATATAAGCACTAAACTAAAAGTGACGAGTTAAGAATGTTAAAACATGCTTAACTAAGTTTAGAAAACAGGTTTGGTATCAAAACAAACGGTTTTGATACCTAAGAGTAGTTTGGTTACAAAATACGCAAGAATGCGCATTTTGGCCGAAACTACGACTCGTCACTAAGCCTAGATAACGTGGTAATCAGTAGGTATAGTCACTAGGGACTATAACCATCGTGATCACGCTCACGTTATGAAGTTCAAACGAACTTCGCATCGACCATAAACTGGTCAATGCAGAAAGTCAAACAAAGTTTGACTTTCGGACTCGAAAAGCAATAAAAGAACGAAGGAACACTTACAAAGGGTCCCCGAATGCTAATCTTGTTCCAAGTAGCTCAGGTATGAAACAATGGTTTCAACTTAGAGCTTCTAAGATCAAATTCTTGTGAGGAATGAGTGAAGTTGAGGTGGGTATTTATAGTAAATGGACCACCGTTAGGATCGTTTCTTGGATAACGTGCCTTGATCTCACCCGTACACTTGTCGGAATGTTATGGTAACTCATTTTGCCCCCACCACAAGAGTTTGACACATGGCATTGGCCTTTGGGGGGTTTAAGGGCTGGAAACAGGCTGTTAAAAACAAGTTTCTGCATCTGACCCCTGCTTACGGACCTCAACACTAATAATGTTGAAGTCCGTAAGGACCTTGCAGGTCTGAAACTTTCAAAAATGGCAGAACAGGCCCCTATGCGCGTATCGTCGTGTTTTGGCACTTCTAACACCCGTCAAACCCAATTTCAAGCTCCACAAGGATGTTAAAGTATGGGGAACATGAAATATGCTCAGAAATATGTCTGATGTCAGTTCGTTTGGCCGTACGATTGCGTTGTTCGCTTAATTTCGACGGAATGCGCATAAGCGCGAAAAATGATCCAAATTGCGTGACGAATGGATTTTTCTTATGCCAAACACCAAAATAAAATATTTTAGTGCTTACATAAATTTTTAGATGTCCGGATGTATTCAAAACGTAAGTTATGCGCGAAAGTGCAAACTTATGCACTTTTTGACGCTTTTAGTCCCTGAATGACCCAAAAGTTTATTTTAGCATACCGAACCCCTCAAAGCCTATTTCTAAGCTATTTAAAGGATATTTATGGTATGTTTAACTTATAGTCATGTTCCGTAATGTCTGTTACAGTTCAAATTGGCATACTTTCGCAGTTTGTCAAATTTAGTCCCTGTAAGCGATTTAACTTGATTTTGCCATAACAAAGCCTTCAAAACTTATTTCTAAGTTATGTAAAGGTTTTTTAAGGTATGTTAAGTATATTTCACTATTCTGGAATGTTCGTTGCATTAAACTGATTATATTTACGCATCAGTGCGCGTATAACCTTCCAGAAAGCGATTTAGAGCCGAAATCGAACAAGAATTGATATGTGCAAATGATACACATATTTGTACAAAATCCAAGTATGAAATACAATATTTCATTGGTTTGGTATTTGTTTGATGGTCACAGTGACCCATGTGTCACAGTCTCCCCTACTTTAGGAAATTTCGTCCCGAAATTTTATTTAGAGGAAACTTGTGAGAGTTTGAAACATGAAGTTGAAAAGATCAAACAACATTGGTTAGGGTTCTGAACTTCTCGTAACTTTAATAACATCATGCTTGCAATGTAAGTGGGATACTTATATACAAGTATATGAAGCGTCATTGGTGCGTCCATCGTACCTCCATTACATCGTTCTCATTTTGTTATTGTTGTTACTATCGGTTCTTACACATAATAAATCTTACTGGGTTTCTGTGCACTAAATTTCATAATTATGTACGCGTCCATAATTAGACAATTTCTTGCATAGTTCACACAGTCTATTTTATAATGTGTAGGAGGAAACCAAATGAACAAACCTGTGATGAGTGTGACTAGACCACCATAGGGTCCCTTTTATTAAATCAATAAATGATTTTAATAGACAACCAAGGATTCTTTTCAGCTTATATCATCACATGTCATTCTTAACCAGATTTTTGAATCAATCTTTTTGAATATCCTAAAAGGGTCTCTTATGAATCATGGAGTGGTACTATATAATCCAAGGGTCTTAACTATTACATAGAAGCCCATTAAGGATTTAAGGTAGTACCTTTTTGAATATCCTACTACGAATCCCTCATATGAAGATATGAAAATTCTACGAGGATTTGGATAACGAATATCCAGAGTATACAAAAACACAAAATGCATAAAAGAAAACACAAGATGCATAAACACATAGTCATATAACCACAAAGATTGTTTATCTAGATCTTTAATTTGTTAATCTGTTTTGCTAACAGAGCACATGTATTTAAAGCACACTAGGAATCCATCTCGTGGATTTCATTTGGTACTTTAAACATCATCAAGAATCTAACAATAAAGATAGAAAGATTTTAAAAAGAAAATTCGATTTCGATTATAAGGAACCGAAGTGTTCGAATTTAGATACATAAGGAATCCAATTAAGGACTCTGATTTGAATGATAATCATCCACAAGGGTCTAAATGTGAAGATAAAAAGATCCCATATGGATTTTAGAAGTTGAAGATGTTTTGAAACCTGTTTTGAAACCTTGCACTGGATGTGCTTAAGTCAAAACATGAAGCAAAATGCTTATGAAGTTGAGATGCCAGATATGCCAAGGCGACATATGAAGCGAAATTTGAAAGTTAAGTCAATGTATGAAGAAAATATTTTTGAAAACTATGCATGGGGTTCTAAAAAATGTGTTCAATGTTTTTTTAAACCTTATATATAATACCTTTGAAATCATAAGGTAGGTGTATTAGGTAGGTATCTTTATAAAATGTTTTAAAAATCATGCGAGATGAATTTTTGAAATTATGTATAAGGTTTTTGAAAACATGAATGATGCTTTTCGAAATCATGCACTTGATAAGAAAATGTACTGTGTTAATATTGTTTTCAGACTATATGAAACATTTTGAAATTATGAAGATTGTTTTTGAAAACATAGCCAATGTTTTTGAAATAACATAGACAATGCATTTGAGAAAGAAAAAAATTGTTTTCAAACTATATGAAATGTTTTGAGATCATGAAGATTGTTTTTGAAATAGTCTTACTATGTATGTTGAAAAATCAAAACGTAATGGGTATGAGATTTGAAAATACCCTTAGTTATCTAACCAAAGATTCAAAGGCACAGATGTACAGAAGCATGATTACTCATAATGTCACTTTGTTTTCTGTACTTCGTATCTTAGAATAAAACGAGTACTTAAAATTTTCGAGGGAATCATGAGCGATCATTTGAAAGAGAGAATCACAAGAGTAGTTTGTAAGGAACATAGTTCCTTAATGTAGGTATTATAGGGAAATGCTATACACACATGTAACCACACTTGTATATCAGAATTGTGAACAACGATTTATTTATAAACAAAACAGATTGTTTCAGGGTTCAACAAAAGATACAAAAAGCAACAGATACAAACTATTAAAGTAGCAACATCTCCAAATCAGTCAACTGTTTCATTCGCGGGCCAGATTTGCAACAGCTAGCTTTGGGCAATTTCTTAGGAAATGGCCCATCTCGCCACAGTTGTAGCAAGACCCTGGTGAGAAACGAGCTTGAGCAGAGTCGGCTTGTGGTTGATTTGGACCACCTTGGTTCGGGTTATAACGACAAGCACTTGCCAGGTGACCAACTCGCCCACATGATACACACAGACGACACTGTAAGTGAGGTTGGTGATGCCCATTACATTTGTCGCATATTGGTGTCGTTCCCTTGTATTGCTTCTTAGCAGGTGATGTTGCCACCCGGATGGGTCCTGTTTGATTTGGTACTGCTGTAGTTGGGCAAACCCTTGCCGTATGACCAATAAGTCCACAAATTTGGCATTTGTGGCACTTTACACTAGCCTGATGATGAAGGCTACATTGGTTGCTCAAGGGTGCAATTCCATTGTATGGCTTCCTGGCTGGTAGTACTGTCACTTGGATAGGTCCCGCTTGATTAGGGGTAACTGCTGCGGGTTTCCTTGAAGCCTTACGCTTCCTTGATTTTGGTGCTGGCTTAACTTCTGCTTCTTTTGGTAGCTCTTGAGTGGCTTCATTGTTGAGACGAGAGGCTTCATTGTTGAGACGAGAGGCTTCATTGTTGAGACGAGACATGGCAATGCCTAAATCCACAGTCTTCAGTATCACTTCGCCTATTTGCTGGGCAAATTTGGCAATTTGCTCGGACATTTGACCGTTGCTGAGAGGAAGAGACATTCTAGAAGAAAATGAAAGACATGGGAAGAAACAAGTGAAAGGTTATCAGACAATCAAAACGGGATGGCAATGCATAAAAATTGCGATCATTTGTTTGTTACCTAAGGCAAACAAGTGAGACGGTGTCAAATCAAAGTAAACGGGTCATATTAATGTATCACTGAAGACATGCTCGCCTATAAGTGAACACTCACCCCAAGAGTTCCCAGGTAAGAGTGACTGGTCCGATACTGCGGATTTGTATGAACACTCTAGCCTTCGACATAAAACTCAGGGTACAGGCATTCACTCTTCCAGTTTGCACGTGTTCACATTATACGACCCAAACTTTGACGAGATTTGAAAACTTAGATGGTTCAAAACCTTATAACAGAGGGTTCAAAACCTTATAACAGAGGGTTCAAAACCTTACAATAGAGGGTTCAAAACCTAGTAATCAATCATCCTAGAACAGATGATTAGTTTTCAAAGCGGTTTTGAAATTTATGTTCTTGTTGTGGTTGTCGCCTAAGGATAGGTGACAGTATTGTTTTATGACTAAACGCAAGTAAACTCGCGTTAGGGTCCTAGGAAGGTTATAGACTAGGTCAAAGCTTTACAAATAACCTAATTCCCTATAACCATGGGCTCTGATACCAACTTTTCTGTCACACCCCGACCACGTAGAACATCAAATCGTGGCGGAAACGTCGGGGAGTGTTGTAACAGAATCATTGTTTCATAACACATGGAAATTGAAATATTGTTTTATTGATTTAAAAGAGTTACAATGTCTTGACAATCAAAGAAACATAACATAAATAACTAGTCTTGCATCTTTTATTGTCACTAAGGCCCAAGTCCGCCTAAGTGTATCTTGATAAATCCTATGCATCATATCCTGAAACACATGTGAAAATAGGTACGTCAGCATAAAAATGCCTGTGAGATACATAGGTTTTGTGAAAATAGGATTCATGACTTGTAAGTTTAGAAAAAAATTGTTTAGCAAAAGTCAGTCATGAACCTTGTAAATTGATTTGTTTTGTAAATCATTTGAAAAACAATAAGATCAGATGATATGTATAAGTAAGAGAATAATGTATGGTTAAATGAATAACCAAGTAAAATGAGTTTGTATAAGATAAGTTGTTTTGTAAAACAATGTCTTGTGAAAAGTATTTTATTTGTATAAAATGTTATATGTCTAAATTGAAATGATTCAAATAACGCTACGATATATAATACCATACAAACACTTATATATAGGAAGTACCAGCGGCGTATCCACCATGCTTGTATCATATTACACACGCCTCGTTACTTAAATCACTTACTCAAACCAAACCATCAAAGTAAAATGTTTATGTTTAATCAAATGTCAAAATGTTTATGTGAAAACCATGTCTAATGTCTATGTCTAATGTTTATGTCTAATGTAAATCATGAATATTGCATGTAAATGTCAAAATGTTTATGTATGGTAAGTGAAATATATCAACTAAACCATATGTAAAATGCACAAAAACAAGGCATTGAAGTAAAACATGGTTTAAATCAAAGTTATGTTTTGTGTAATAAATGCATGCTATACTGATATAAACATCTATGCGGTATTGTGAAAATTCATACATCCAAGCCTTGCGACAGTCGGATAACCTTTTAGTAAAGGTTATCAAAAAATGTATTCGGATTCGGTCATTCCTTCCATCCAAACAAACCCGAGATTACAGGAATGGGATTTGTCAAGTCCTATGGTACCACTACCTACTACCGAGCGCCATGATCGGTATTAATGAATGTACATTGTCCCATTTAAACAAACCAAATGTCATACCAAAATGTAAGCATAAAATGTAATGTAAAATAATGTACTAAGTACGCACACAATGGGCATACATAGCATAAAATGTAATGTAAAATAATGTACTAAGTACGCACACAATGGGCATACATAGCATAAAATGTAATGTAAAATAATGTACTAAGTAAGCACACAATGGGCATACATAGCATAAAATGTAATGTAAAATAATGTACTAAGTACGCACACAATGGGCATACATAGCATAAAATGTAATGTAAAATAATGTACTAAGTACGCACACAATGGGCATACATAGCAAAACACAATGAAATCATGTACTATAAATGTACTAATGAACATAGCAAGTATATGATGTGAAAGCAGGAAAGCATGAAAGTAACAAGTAGGCACATGTGTTCCACCCCAAAATGTTTGGAAAACAGTAAAAGAGGGGGTTCTATGTACTCACTTGAGATTGCTTAGTAGTCCTTGAGTAACAACCAAACAATGCTAGAGATCACGGATATCAAACGGCACCTAATATAGGTAACTACATTAATAAACCGGACCTAAATCGGAAGATCGGATAGAATGAGGGCTCGTAAACCAAATGAGTATGGAAACTCATGTAGTATGGTTTAACAAAGCCTACATACTAAATGAAACCTAACCTAAGTGCTTACGACCCATTACGACCCGTTTAGGTAGCTTATGCTACTTTAACGCGTCGTTCGCGTGAAACGCGTTCGGAACGCCTAACTAGCCCTATGATAAGTAAAATATGCCTTAACATGTCTAATATTGTTACCAAATCAGTTTAGATACCAAAAGTTATGTTACATATGCTTACTATGAATTTTGGCGTACAAAGGGCATTTTGGTCATTTACCTAAGGCATATAAACTACCTATCATACAACTAACTAAACGCCGTGACCATAAGGTATAACCTCGGAAGGTTATTCCCTATATACTATGGTCACCTAATGTGTTTGGTCGGATCCTAATGATCGACCAAACGGGTCGGGTTCGAAAGTATAAGCGATTGTTTAGATCACTTACCTTACGACCCTATATAAGCACTAAACTAAAAGTGACGAGTTAAGCATGTTAAAACATGCTTAACTAAGTTTAGAAAACAGGTTTGGTATCAAAACAAACGGTTTTGATACCTAAGAGTAGTTTGGTTACAAAATACGCAAGAATGCGCATTTTGGCCGAAACTACGACTCGTCACTGAGCCTAGATAACGTGGTAATCAGTAGGTATAGTCACTAGGGACTATAACCATCGTAATCACGCTCACGTTATGAAGTTCAAACGAACTTTGCATCGACCATAAACTGGTCAATGCAGAAAGTCAAACAAAGTTTGACTTTCGGACTAGAAAAGCAATAAAAGAACGAAGGAACACTTACAAAGGGTCCCCGAATGCTAATCTTGATCCAAGTAGCTCAGGTATGAAACAATGGTTTCAACTTAGAGCTTCTAAGATCAAATTCTTGTGAGGAATGAGTGAAGTTGAGGTGGGTATTTATAGTAAATGGACCACCGTTAGGATCGTTTCTTGGATAACGTGCCTTGATCTCACCCGTACACTTGTCGGAATGTTATGGTAACTCATTTTGCCCCCACCACAAGAGTTTGACACATGGCATTGGCCTTTGGGGGGTTTAAGGGCTGGAAACAGGCTGTTAAAAACAAGTTTCTGCATCTGACCCCTGCTTACGGACCTCAACACTAATAATGTTGAGGTCCGTAAGGACCTTGCAGGTCTGAAACTTTCAAAAATGGCAGAACAGGCCCCTATGCGCGTATCTTCGTGTTTTGGCACTTCTAACACCCGTCAAACCCAATTTCAAGCTCCACAAGGATGTTAAAGTATGGGGAACATGAAATATGCTCAGAAATATGTCTGATGTCAGTTCGTTTGGCCGTACGATTGCGTTGTTCGCTTAATTTCGACGGAATGCGCATAAGCGCGAAAAATGATCCAAATTGCGTGACGAATGGATTTTTCTTATGCCAAACACCAAAATAAAATATTTTAGTGCTTACATAAATTTTTAGATGTCCGGATGTATTCAGAACGTAAGTTATGCGCGAAAGTGCAAACTTATGCACTTTTTGACGCTTTTAGTCCCTGAATGACCCAAAAGTTTATTTTAGCATACCGAACCCCTCAAAGCCTATTTCTAAGCTATGTAAAGGATATTTATGGTATGTTTAACTTATGGTCATGTTCCGGAATGTCTGTTACAGTTCAAATTGGCATACTTTCGCAGTTTGTCAAATTTAGTCCCTGTAAGCGATTTAACTTGATTTTGCCATACCAAAGCCTTCAAAACTTATTTCTAAGTTATGTAAAGGTTTTTTAAGGTATGTTAAGTATATTTCACTATTCTGGAATGTTCGTTGCATTAAACTGGTTATATTTACGCATCAGTGCGCGTATAACCTTCCAGAAAGCGATTTAGAGCCCGAAATCGAACAAGAATTGATATGTGCAAATGATACACATATTTGTACAAAATCCAAGTATGAAATACAATATTTCATTGGTTTGGTATTTGTTTGATGGTCGCAGTGACCCAGGTGTCACACAAATGGAATGGGTAGAAGAGAAGGTTTTGGGCTTGTCATAGAGTGTCGGGATTCCAATATTCTTTATTAGGTTTTGTTTTTATTCTATTTACAATTCTATTCGTCATGATTTATTTAAAACATTACATAAGATAAATTACTTATTAGGGCATAACATGCCCTTTTAAAATTCAATTTATATACAAGTTCACATACCTCACGGGGGATCACTCAACACTCGGCCGAAGATGTATTTTAGTGAATCACTCGAGAGCGGCATGGAACTTACTCCTACCATAGGCTTGCCAAGCAATCAATCCTCCTCCTTTTTAACTATACACCTTTGTAAATATCAAGAGGACTTTTGGGGTGAAGGGTTAGGCTTGGGTTAATGGTAGGTGGTTGGGTTAGTAGAAAAAGGGCGAAAATGCGTAAAAAGCGTCAGTTTTTTGCAAAACGTATTGTTTTTGTGACTTTTTATTCCAATGAAGTATTCTTCTAACAAGCCTTCTTTTGATGAGCTTTGTTTGTTTATTGCAAATTTCATTTTTCTTTTCTTCTTTATCAAATTTTTTTTTAACATAAGAGAGTCACACAAAAACCGAGCTTTGTTACTAAAATAAAGGGTTTAGAATGAAAAAGAGTTTTGGTGGGTAAAATGGTGTTTGTTTTGGGTTAAGAAATGAAAAAGGTTTAGGCTCAAAGGAGTTAACTAGGGGGATTTTGGGTAGGTGGTAAAAAAAAGAAAAATAATGGTGTAGAAATAAAAAGGGGTTAGTCCTAATGCCTCCATCATTTACTTACTCGGGTTTAAGTTGGTAAGGACCGGGAATGCATCGTCGTGGCAAGTTCTAGAGTTGTAAGAACCAAGCGGCTATTCACACAAGAAATGAAAAATGAGCATTTAGTTTAAAGATGTGTATTTATATGCTCAATAAAGGCTCAAAACTTACTTTTTGTGGGAATGGGTTTTTAATGTGATCAAGTATATATAAACAAATTTTAACTAGATTTGTCATGCCGTTTCATAATTTTCTTATGTTGGTTCTTTTTATCACGACGCGATCGGTTGTAAATTTGTACAAATATAACCTTTTTAGAACTTGTTATTCCCAAATTAAACCAAGACAAGTAAAAAAAATGAAAATTTTTGAAAAAAATTGGGGTGATTAGCGGTTCCAATAGAGTTTTGTGTAAGGCTTGTTTTTAGAACTTGCAAGATTCAAGGTTTTAGCAACCCCCCCCCCCCACTTAAATTACACATTGTCCTCAATGTGTCCCAAAAACAAGTTTTTCGGTTGATTAAAATGTGTAAAAGTGGGTTAAAAATAAGATTTTATGTTACTGGGTAGCTGAACACGAGGTGGTGTTGGCTGAGCACGGCCCCGTGATCAGATTCGCAGTATCAAATTTAAACAGAAGGCTGGGCATGGGGGCGTGTTCAGTTAGCACGGCCCCGTGTCCAGTTACCTGAACTGGGCATTCTTTGCAGAACCTCGGGCACGGGGCGTGTTGGGTTGAGCACGACCCCGTGCTGAACTTGCTGTAATGAAAACAAAATTATCGGGAGGCTCTGTTTTTGTGCATGGGGTGTGGGTTCAAGTTTCCCTTAGTAACCTCCACCATTCCGAGTGTGCTTTATTCCTGAAAATTAAAACTAAACTAGAAAACATAAAAGGTAAACTAATCTAAAACTAAGGATAGTTTCGCGGAATGCCTCCGTGATGCGCCACATTTATCGGGTGGTTCTGGTTCATCTTCAATTAGGGGGTCGTCATTGCCGATTGGATATTTCATTGATCGTTCAAGATCGACACACCTTTTGAAGGCCCCTACTTGAATGGGTAAGTTGGGTAAGTTGTTTTTCTTCCGATTTTTCAAAGCTTCGTGGGTTTTTACAAAAGGTCGTCCCAACACTAGAGGAGCGTCATCAAGGATGACAAATTATGTTGGGATTACCATTTGATTTGTTTGGACCAAGACATCCTCAACTACGCCGATAGATTTTATTACTTTCCGATTGGATAGAAAAATGGGTATTTGAAGTAGAGAAAAATCACTAATACTTAATTTTTCGAAAATGTAGTTTGGCATTATATTAACACAAAGATCTTTATCAATTGTAATATTACTAATAAAGGAATTTTGAAAAAAAACATGGAACCGGTGTAATGTTGATTTCAAATGGATCTTCTTTTATTAGCGTAGTTTGATCATTTGTTAACTTAATGCTTACCGTTTCGTCAATTTTAGTGTTAGTGTTTAACTCTTTTAAAAACTTAGCATGAGTGGGTACTAAACAATGATTTTCAAAAGAAGGCGACAAGAGATTAATTTCTTCAAAATTAGACCCTTCTTGAATTTTAACGTTATCGGACTCACCTTTTTCGTTGTTTAACTCATGTGTCGGTTTTTCACTTATTTGTCCTTCCATTTTTACCTCTTCAACTATTTCTTCGTTATTATTACAAGTTAATTCTTCTCTTGCGCGGGACTCCTCTTCCCTTACGCGAGATTCTTTTATGTAACGCTCGATAGTTTTAAGGTGTTCTATTATCCTTTCGGCGACGGGTGAGATAGTGGGTGGTTCGTCAAAGTGAGTTGAATAATTATTATCAAAGCTTGAATTCGGAAGTTCGATCCTTGGTTCATCATAGTACTCATATGAGGTAGATGGTTCACTGATGCGTGTGAAGTGTGTATATAAGTTTAAGTATATTTTAAGCCCTTTTACACTTTTTAGCCAAGTTTTAAATTTATAAAACACGATATTTACTAACACTAAACACACATATGGGCAAGTGCACCCATCGTGAGCGTAGTATAGTGTTGGTAAGATACTGAGGTCGTCCAAGGACACAAGAGCTTTTAGTACCGGTTTATCCTCAACGTCTAATCAAATCAAAAGTTTAGAAATAAAGTTTTAAACTAGAAAAATAAAAACTAACTAAAATGCTGAAAAATAAAAATAAAATAAAAACAGATAGACAAGATGAATCACTTGGCTCCGACTCGTGTTTAGTGTAACCTTTGATTATTTCCGCACTTTTGCACTTTTTAAGAGATTATCTTAGTTATTGTAGTAGGCCCCTCTTTTGAAGGTGACGTTACCCTCAACCCAGTAGTTTGAGTCAGCAAGGATACAATCCTAAAGGGTCGGATTATTGAAAGATAATTAATTAAGTTATTAATGCGTATTGTGGTAGGTCCCTCTTTTGAAGGTGACGTTACCCTCGGCTAAGTCGTCTGAGTCAGCAAGGATACAGTCCTAAGTAGCCGGGTTAAAGTATTAATAGTAGCTTACATATGAGGGGATCAAAGAGTTTGGACCCCCGCCATCCAATACCGGTGGGTATTGAAGGAGGTCCTACTAAATTTGACCCAGGTCCTTGTAGGATCTATACACTGAACAAGGCAAGACTCTTACCAAACCGTTCCCTTAACCCCCGACCAGGTAGCCAACATACCTCCATATAGACCGTGGAGATATGAATGGTGAAAATCTTTTATTTTATATAGACAGTAAAATAATGCCAAGACACCACGGAAAAACGATAAGGAAGAATCACCTTCAACATAAGAAACTAGTTATTAAAATCATTAATACATAACCAAGTAAAAAGTGCGAAAAGATTAAAAATAAAAAGTATTACACTAGACACTTGTCTTCACCAAGTGATGTAAGAGACTTAGGCAAACATGGCCTTTGATTGTCAAGAACTCTTACGATCAATCTTGGATCCCGGGACGACTCACACACTCTATGATGGACAATGGATGATGGTGGTGGATGATGGTGTTATGGTGGTGGTGGGTGGTGGGTGAAGTGTGAGAGATATGGTGTGCCAAGGGATGGTTTGCAAATGAGCCAAGCACCCCTATTTATAGCCTGAACAGTAGCTCGGGCACGGCCCCGTGTCCATCCTCTTCTCTGTCTTAATTAATTGCAGTTTGTCTGCATTAGTTGACTACGCCCCCGTGTGCAGAAGCATATCTGTACTATCAAGATTTGCCTGGATTCTGCGAATCTTATAGTTGACCACGGCCCCGTGTCCACTGAGCATGGCCCCGTGGTGGGCGATGGAAGCTTCTATAGCTTTGTCTTTTATGCTGGCACTTGGGCACACCCCCGTGTTCACTGAGCACGGGGCGTGTTCAGCCTTCTGTTCTCTTGTTTTGCTTGGGAAGATGCTTTTGGGGAGGTCGGGCATGCCACGTTAGTTCCTTTTCTTGTATTTATGTTAGATTTAGCTGCCTTTTTGCTTCTTTTGTTAATTTGAGCTCATTTAATCCTGAAAATACAAAAGGAAGACAAAAACACACTTTTTCCAACATTAGTACTAAAAAAGGGTTAGTTTTATGCCACAATTGATGTAATTTATATGTTGCATTTTTCACACATCATTCACACCATTGTTCCTCATGATAAGTATATGATGGATAAGGATCGTAACTTGGTTCTTCATAATACTCATATGAGGTGGGTTGTTCACGCCATGGTTCCTCATAGTAAGCATATGAAGATGAAGACTCATATCTTGGTTCCTCAAAGTATGAGTATGAAGGCTCATACCTTGGTTCATCAAAATATGAGTATGAGGGAGAAGGTTCATACCTTTGGTCTTCATAGGGTGTGTATGAAGTGGACGGCTCGTACCTGGGCTCCTCATAGTAGGTGTATGAAGTGGTTGGTTAAAATAAGTCACAATATTGAACCGAGTGTGGGTTACCACAATTAGTGCAATAGTTTTCCCTATAATCATCCTCCTCATAGGTGTAGTTGTAACCTCCTGAGTATTGATCCATAAGAATCACTCAGCAGATCACAACAGAGTCTCGAGACCAGAAAACAAAAACAAAAATGGAAACAGAGGCTGGATACGACCCCATGTTCAGTGGACATGGCCCCGTGTACAGAATCTGTATCTGGGCGTTTGAATTAAAGTTACTGGTTTTGTTGTGCACGGGGCGTGTTCAGTGAGCACGGCCCCGTGTTCAGGCTACTGTAAATGCAAAATCTAACTAAAATGTAAAAAAAATGCACGCGTTTTAAAAAGGTTTTGAAAAACTGATTAGGCCGTCGATTTTAAGCTTTCTTAAAATCCTTGTGTCCCCGGCAACGGCGCCAAAAACTTGATGCGTGCGGTGTGTTATAGGTTGTTATGTATATTTTTAGCCCTTTTTACACGATAGTCAAGTTTTAAATTTATAAAACACGATATTTTACTAACACCAAACACACATATGGGCAAGTGCACACATCGTGAGCGTAGTATAGTGTTGGCAAGATACCGAGGTCGTCCAAGGACACAAGAGCTTTTAATACCAGTTTATCTTCAACGTCTAATCAAATCAAAAGTTTAGAAAAAGGTTTTAAACTAAAAAAAAATAAAAACTAACTAAAATGCTGAAAAAAATAATAAAATAAAAATAGATAGACAAGATGAATCACTTGGATCCGACTCGTGTTTAGTGTAACCTTTCATTATTTCCGCACTTTTGCACTTTTTAAGAGATTATCTTAGTTATTGTAGTAGGCCCCTTTTTTGAAGGTGATGTTACCCCCAACCCAGTAGTTTGAGTTAGCAAGGATACAATCCTAAGGGGTCGGATTATTGAAAGATAATTAATTAAGTTATTAATGCATAATGTGGTAGGCCCCTCTTTTGAAGGTGACGTTACCCTCGGCTAAGTAGTCTGAGTCAGCAGGGATACAGTCCTAAGTAGCCGGGTTAAAGTTTTAATAGTAGCTTACATATGAGGGGATCAAAGAGTTTGGACCCCCGCCATCCAATATCGGTGGGTATTGAAGGAGGTCCTACTAAATTTGACCCAGGTCCTTGCAGGATCTATACACTGAACAAGGCAAGACTCTTACCAAACCGTTCCCTTAACCCCCGACCAGGTAGCCAACATATCTCCATATAGACCGTGGATATATGAATGGTGAAAATCTTTTATTTTATATAGACAGTAAAATAATGCCAAGACACTACGGACAAACGATAAGGAAGAATCACCTTCAACATAAGAAACTAGTTATTAAAGTCATTAATACATAACCAAATAAAAAGTGCGAAAAGATTAAAAATAAAAAGTATTACACTAGACACTTGTCTTCACCAAGTGATGCAAGAGACTTAGGAAAACATGGCCTTTGATTGTCAAGAACTCTTACGATCAATCTTGGATCCCGAGACGACTCACACACTCTATGATGGATAATGGATGATGGTGGTGGATGATGGTATTGTGATGGTGGTGGGTGGTGGGTGAAGTGTGAGAGAGGTGGTGTGCCAAGGGATGCCTTTGAAGTGAACCAAGCACCTCTATTTATAGCCTGCACAGAAGCCTGGACACGGCCCCGTGTCCACCCTTCTTCTCTTTCTACATTAATTGCAGTTTGTCTGCATTAGTTGACCACGCCCCCGTGTCCACTGGGCACGGCCCCGTGTGCAGAAGCGTATCTGTACTATCAAGATTTGCTTGGATTCTGCGAATCTTAGCGTTGACCACGGCCCCGTGCTGAGCTGGGCACGCCCCCGTGTCGGGAATAGAAGCTTCTACAACTTTGTCTTTTCTGCAGACACCTGAACATGCCCCCGTGTCCGCTGGGCAACCCCCGTGTCCGCTGGGCACGCCCCGTGTTGAGCTGGGCACAACCCCATGCTCAACTTTCTTCTTGTTTTTTTGCTTTGTGAGATGCTGTCAAGGGGTCGGGCATGCCACGTTTATTCCTTTTCTTGTATTTATGTTAGATTTAGCTGTCTTTTTGCTTCTTTTGTTCATTTGAGCTCATTTAATCCTGAAAATACAAAAGGAAGACAAAAACACACTTTTTCCAACATTAGTACTAAAAAATGGTTAGTTTTATGCCACATTTGATGTAATTTATATGTTGCATTTTGCACACATCATGCAACACCCTTAGCTCACATCTAGGCATGAGCGCTACTTATCACTGTTGGACAACCAGACAGAGTAACGAACCATCCTGACACACGAAGACATGCTGCGATCATGTGCGTGATTGACTTTAGTAAACATTTGGGAATGACACTCATCTTTGGGTGAGCTCTACTGCAGCCGTTGCCGTATTAGTATGCATACAGCTCTGATTGGGGCACTACATGGACGAAAATGCCAATCTCCTTGTTCGACTAAGGTGGGTGATAACCTGATCGCAGATCTAGGAATTGTACTCGAGCCTCTTGGGAAGATTGTATAGATCGGTAATCGTTTGGCGGCAACGCGTGATCGTCAAGAAAGCCGATGAGCTTAGGAAACACTGGGAGTTCGCTGTAGGCGAACGTGTCATAATCGAAAGTCTCACCCTGGGAGGGTGCAGTACGCTATGGACAACGTGGCAAGCTTAGCGGACGATACGGATTTCTGGAACGAATCAGCGACATGACTCACAAACTCGAGTTACACGACGAATTGGGTAACGTGCATGATATCATCTATGTCTCGAATCTAAGGCAGTGGTTGTCCGATGAAAAGCTTGTGATACCCTTATTAGAATATGAGGTTAGTGACAAATTGCAGTTGTCAAGGTGTCTACTGAAAGCATGAGTCAGGAAGTCGAGAATTGTTAACACAGTCGGATTCCAATCGCGAAAGTCCGCTGAAACTCAAGATGTGTACCGGAGTATCCACGTAGGAGCGCAAAGATTAGACGAAGCCCTAGTATCCTCGATTGTTCAAACGGTCGAAGAAACTCCTGATGTCACTAGCGAATTTCGGGACGAAATTTCTTTCAAGTTGGGGATGATGTGGGACCTGCGGAAAATCCACAGTCATCCTGATTTAACACCTTGTCGCTTTGGAATTACTTGTCAAATTTCGGGACGAAATTTCTTTCAAATTGGGGATGATGTGACAACTCGTATCTTAGAACCTCTTCGCTGTATTTTGATGTAACGTGTGGAACACTACGTGACTAGTTAATGTATTTGGTTTAAGTGGAATGTTATGTTTGTATTACGTTATGTGATTGTGTGTAATATATGTATATATATAATGTAATCTCACAAGCTTATGGGCCGCACACCTTGTCCATAACACTCACCCTCTCAGCCCAATCTTGTTTAGTTCGAACCCGCAGCCAAGGGCAGCCCAAAGCTGGGATCGGCCCACTCCTTTTATACGCATACATCTATCCTTTAGGGAGTTTGTTCCTCATAACTTTCAAACACAAGGAAACACACCAAACCATAAACCTCCCTCTTCCTCCTCTTCGAAGGCAAACGGCAGCCTTTGATCCTTTGGGTCTTCTTTGTTCCAAACATCAATCCGGTTAGTACTTTACTATTGATTATATGATATATGATGCCATGTTTGTTATGATTGTATGAGTGTTTGCATGATGATTTAGGGTGTTTGTAATAGAATCATTGGTGTTATATGTTCATGAGATTAAATGATCGTCGGCTCACATGTATGTTGTAATTGATCAATATAAGATTGATGATTTTATGAGGTTACTGCTAATCTAGAACCGAATATAAGATTATCGGCTGCTATGTGTGTATTCATGAAGTATTGATGATGATTAGTTACTGTTTAGGGTTCATGAACATGATAGAATTGGATGAATTTGTTGAAACAGTGAGTTAGTAACTTAGGATTAGAAGTAGATATGAATGTCGATGATTGAGTTACTTGATCCGATTGAATGTTGATCTAATGCTAAAAATCCTGTTAATAATTTGATAATGATTTGGATTGCAAGGTGTTATGGAAAGTTGATTTAATATGATGTAAATGATTGAATTAAATTTAGCAAACATAAAAAGGGGTAACTGATTTCCACAAATTTCGGTCAAACATAACTGGAATCGCACAAGAATGTGCAATCGTACAAGAGTGCCCAATCGCACAAGTTGTCTCAGATCGCACAAGTGTATGGGCTGCATAAATGTTTGGGCCTTGCATATTAATAAGTCAGGTGGCCCGTGCTCTGATCGCACAAGTTGTGCGATCGAGTAGGGGGCCGTGCATGTGTTGTTGGGCCAGTCTGTTGGACCGGACCATATCCCAGTCGCACAAGGAATAATTCAGTCGCACAAGATGTTGGGCTGGTATGAACATTGGGTCGGGTAATTGGGCTGAGTCGCACAAGAGCAGCCTAGTCGCACAAGGCCGCTCTAATCGCACAAGGCCTTGGGCCTGAATGGCTGGGCCACACACACATATGAATATTTGGTGTTTAGACTGATACATGATGATTTGAGCTAGTATATTAATCTGTGTGTTGGCGAATGATTTCGTGATGCTATGCGTTGTATGATGTGTGCTATGTGATGTTACCTGTTACGTGGTTAATAAGTAAACAACACTGACTAGAGTTGATAACCATGTTAGGACGTGGTTGGTAGATCAATTGTGAACAAGTAAATTTCATTACCGAGCAATCCAAGGTGAGTTCACTGCACTTTTTCCAAGCATGCATCCCGGGGAGGGATATCGGGTAACGTTCCAGGGAGGAATGCCAGGTTAATGGGATGTTGGTTATTACTCAGTTTCTATCATATAAGACCCCCTACATCTACCGATAGTTGCCGGGAAGGCAACGAGTTATTTAGTTTATAGCGCTATTAGGATTGGCACCCTCACACCGTGCCGGAAAGGACGGGCGTGAACTAATTACCTTGACCACTTGACCAATGCTTTGATAGAGGCATTGGGGTGTGGGCAAACACTTCTAGTAGCCACTTACGGTAATCGAGTTAATAACAACATCAAAACAAATCATTGAGCGGTTTTACACACATATCTGGTAGCTAAACGTGTTAACAAAACTTTGAACTCACCAGCGTCGTCTGACACACTTGTCTGCATACTTACATGTCTATAGATTATATCTTTGGGAACTTGCTGTCTGGGATGCTGGAGTGGTCATGGGTCGAGATACTTGGAATCGCAAGACAAGTCTAACGGTTTTGTACGTGTAGTTTATGAAACGCTTAACAAATGATTTATGATTCCGCTGTATACAATAAATTACGTTAAATGTTTTGTAACACTTTATGATAATCAAAGAAAGTTTTTATCTAAATATATGTTATAGTTCAATCTGATTGGTGGCTTGGATCCTGGTATGTCACACGTCCCGCGGTATTTCCGCATGTGGTATTTTGGGGGTGTGACATATGCTGAGAACAGAAAAAAGTCTATCAGAAATCAGTTACGATATGGATTGGATGATGCTTCGTTGCAATTACAAGCTCAAGTTGCCCAAACACTTCAGAAGTTGGCAAGCAGGCCTCAATCGCCAAACTCCTCTCAAATAAAACTTCTCCCAAGAAACCCATCAGACCCAAAAATACTAAAGTGGAAGTCTGACAAACAGACCCATGAATTGACTTTGATCAAGTCTGATGGTAGTGTTGAAAAGATATCAAGGGAGAATGCATTTGGTCTGAATCCAGTTGACCTCCAATATCTTTTTAACCTTCAGCTTGATAGGGATGAAGATGATACTGATTCCTTGGATTTTGAGCTCCAATTCAAAGGGCAAATCCGGGAAATGTTGATGAGACAATAAAGATCTGCTGATTTCTAAAATCTGTTGATTCCTTGATTTAGTTTTGCTGAAAGTTGTTGAGGCAGGTGATTGTGTGTTTGTAGTTAACGTTTGTTGAACTTTAAGTTGTATTCAAATTCTATGAAGTACGTATGTCTATAAACAGTTTATATTGTGTTTTTGGGTAAACAGTTAAATTGTATGTAACTGATATATTAACCGATAATCTATGTTTATAGTTGTCTTTTAGCTATAATAGATAACACGTTTTGGTACAATATCTATGCACGCATCTATATAATGGATAACATTTTTTAGGAAACTCTGTTGGAAAGCAACAGAAGTTTTTAACAGTTAATAGACAACAGTAGTTTGCTATCAACATAATGGAATTGCTGTTAAATAAACCTATTGACCATTAGTGTATATCAATTTTATAATTCTGCACTAATTATTTTTTTACTCTCTGTCAATATGGGCTATGCATGGTTTTCTAAGAAACGACCCGTGTTTGCACACGGGTCTTACCGCTAGTACTATATAATAAAAGAAACCATTCGAGGGACACTTGTCATCATATTAGGTCATCTCTTATAGATAATTATTGTTTTATTTTAATGTCTTCTAATTAATTAATGATAACTCTCCTACAAAATATTATTAATTTAACATATTTTTAAATAACCAAATTATTTATCACCAAAACCAAACTTTGTATTAATATATTATTTATTTTTATTTTCATTATTAAAAAAATTATTATATCGATTTTATTACATAATTTTTAACAAATTGTATATAAATTTCAATATTACTTTATATATAAAATTAGATTTAGTACAAATTTTTATATATAATTTATATTTTATCACTCAAATGACTGCTTTTTTGCTTCTTGAATAACATGTTTGACCATTGTATCTTCTTTTCAATAATCATCTCCGCAATCACCATATCTATCGCATACCGAGTATATCCATTAGTTTTTTTAACTATAATTTTCTTTATTTGGTATATAAAATCATATTTATTCAAGCCATGTAATACATGTGGGTTTTTAAGGATATAACTTTTTTTATTATTTGGTAAACAATATATTTATTCAACCCGTACAATATGGTTGTTATAATATAACTTTTTATTACTTAATATTTAAAAATGATATTTATTCAACCCGTGAAATATAAAATTCATTTATTTAACCTGTGTAATACACGGGGTTATAACCTAGTTTATTATTTAAAACGAAGTCACTAAATTAATGAGTTTTCTATTCTAAATACATACAAGTAACCTTAAATACATAAATACATAGAAGACTTAGTAGGCTTCACTTTAATTTCAAAGAAAATGTGGCAATGCAATTATATATAAAAGAATAAACGACAAATTTATCCTTATTTATATGGTTAAATCTCGACATCCGATTTGTCAACTAATTGTTACAACATGAAATTTGATAGGGATTGATAATGTTTTGTAAAATCCCTTGAGTCGTTTCTGATGCATCAACATCTTTTCTTAAGAATTTGATAGTCTTTATCTTAGAACTTATCATGAAGTGTTAATAATTATAAGACAAACAAGAAGTGTGGTTATCTTAAAAGACAAATCTTTTTAAGAGTAAGCCTCAACCATTATGTTTGAAAGTAAATAATTAGTAAGTCACAAGTTTATACTATTTATATTGTCAACATGTCAACTGATTGTTGCATCATGAAATTTGATAAGGATTGATAAGGTTTTCATAATCCCTTGAATTGTTTATGTTGCATCAAGACTCATCATTAAGTATTTAGTTGTTATTATCTTAAGAATAATCATGGAGGGATAAATACACATATGCAAAAGTATTTAGTTGTTTTTATCTTAAAAAATAATAATGGAGGCATAAATAAACATATGCGAAACGAGTGTGCTTTTTTAAGAGGAAGCCCCTCAATCATTGTGTAACGTTAAATGTTGGTTGTCGTGTTGTTGTAGTTGGCGTTTCATAATCAAGTGTCAATTCAAAGAGTAGGAGTTGCATTACACTATGATCACAAATTAATAAAATAAAAAATTATCTATTATATATATTATATATATAGTTAACAAAGAGCGATGAATAGAAATTTTATTTTTAAAATAATACATAACTTTATATTATTTTTTATTTAATATATTATAATAGTTACGGTTCTCCCTATTAGATATATGGAGATATATCTAAACTTCGTTATAACATAAGTACACAAATCAAATTAGATACAATAAGTATCAATTTTATAAGTACATGAATTAAATTAGATATGATATGATAAGTATCAATTTTAATTATTAAATATAAATATTTATTCTATACTTACTTATATAATAAAGTAAATCAAATGAGGGACACTTATCACATTACAGGGTGATTTTCATTGGATTCTCCCACTTAACTTTTATAGATGATCATACATAAAAATACAAGTGATCACAATCTAAATGGATTATACTGACCAGTCGATTATTTCCAAACCGACTGGATCAAATTAATTATTTTTAGTGAAAAGTTATTCATACTAACAATTAAAAACAATTATATTAAATATGAATAATCATATAAATGTGGTAATATTTACCTTTTTTTATATAAGCATGGTTTCTAACTTAAAAGTTTACTTTATGTTTAGAAATAAAGGTTTAGGATCATATACAAAGTCTCCTAAAAATAAGAAGTCGTACAAATGGTATCAAACGCACTTCGATTGACCTAATTCAAGTGACATTGGAACCGTCTCATCGAAATCTATGATGTGAGATTTTAGGTTTTCACTTTTGGATTTATAGGTTGTAGATTTTAGAATTTTTGTTTATTATCATTATGTTTTTTTTATTATCATTGTGTCTTTTTTATATTTGAGTCATTGTGTTTTTTTTTTTTTGCGACTCATTGTGCCTTTTTTCTTCGAAATTGTGTTACATTTTTCGGCTTTGTGTTACATTTTGCTCGACATTGTGTCATGTTATGCGATCTATTATGTCTTTGTACACTTCTTACTTTTAGAAACCTTTGTAGAATAACTTAACCCAATAAATAAATTAGACACTCATTAAGTCATTGTTGATATATTTTATATATAAATATAATCTGGTCAAGTTTTTAACAAATCTATATAATAATAGATATAAAATGGAGACATTTGTCATGTTATGGGGTGATTTTCATTGGGTTGAGATGCTATTGACACCATGACTTTTTTTTTCAATAAATAACGCACACAAGGTAGTAAAAGTGAGTAAAAAAGAATACAAATAGTTGCATGTTTCTTCAATTCAACTTTTCCCATGTTTTGTTGGTGTGAATTTTGATGACTTTGTTTTTTATTTTGTAATATTAGGAGGTTTGTCCCATGAAATTCAATGTTATTAGTGACAACCTATGAATTTATCATGTATGTTCCTTCAAAACTATGAAGAGTAGATTGGAAATAATAAGTATTTACAAATAATAGATTATCGTTTTCATTAATCAACCCGTGTAACACACGGGGCCATAACCTAGTATATATATATAGTTAACAAAGAGCGATGAATAGTAATTTTATTTTTAAAATAATACATAGCTTTATATTATTTTTTATTTAATAAAATATAATAGTTTACTATTATATTTACTTTTAATAACGGATTTTTTTATTTTTTTTCTTTTTTAAAACCATATATTTCATTTACCTTTTTTTAATTTTTTTTTCTTTTTTTAGAACATATACTAATTTATCAAATAATTTGATACTTCTTTAATAATTTACGTTTATAACTTTTTTCTAAAAACTTAAGTACGTAGTTGCGTTTGATTTTTCTCTCGACATTACGTTATAAGTTTTGTTAAAAACGAATTTGTACTCAAAATAAAGTATTTATTTGATATCATAAAACGCTACAATGATAAACTAAACCGTTCTACTGGTTTGACTTTCTAAACAACATGCAAGAGCGATGAATAGTAATTTTATTTTTAAAATAATACATAGCTTTATATTATTTTTTATTTAATATATTATAATAGTTTACTATTATATTTACTTTTAATAACGTATTTTTTCTTTTTTAAAACCATATATTTCATTTACCATTTTTTAATATTTTTTTTCTTTTTTTAGAACATATATTAATTTATCAAATAATTTGATACTTCTTTAATAATTTACGTTTATAACTTTTTTCTGAAAACTTAAGTACGTAGTTGTGTTTGATTTTTCCCTCGACATTACATTATAAGTTTTATTAAAAACGAAGTTGTACTCAAAATAAAATATTTATTTGATATCATAAAACGCTACAATGATAAATTAAACCGTTCTAATGGTTTGGCTTTATAAACAACAAGTTTTATTTTCAAATCACGTTTGTTTTACATTATCATTTGCTCGGTTTCGCCGAAACGCGCGACTTAAAAAAAACTAGTATAATATTATTACCTATATAGACATTTCACATGAGGGGAATAGTTTTCCTTCACCGTTGGTGAAGAGGGGCGGTCATGCATTTTTTATTTTTTTTGATTATTTTATTTTCCAGTTTAGTACATACATAAATGAAAGCACATTTCAGCAGAAAAATAAATGGCATCTAGTGGAGTGGTTGGTGTATTATCCGGCGAAATTAAAAGGCATGAGTTTGAAACTTTGCTGGTACAAGGTTTTTTTTTACTTTTTTCTTAAAACATTACATTTAAAATCTTTTTGAGAAAAACCAAAGAGAAAATAGAGAAAAAACTGAATTCATCACTTCATTCTATTCAACATTACAATATATAGATAAACATAACTATAAACCCTAAAGCCCATAAGTAATAGGTTGGGCCTAAAATGTCTGGTTTATAACACACCCCCCTCAGACATTTGAAATTATACACAGTTTAACAACATACTTTAGGATGATGTTAAATAGGTACTTCAGGACCTGAATAAATAAACTGATACTACTGGATCAGCTATGCTGCCTCATTAAAAACCTTAATAAGAAAACCCAGTGAGACAAAACTTAGTTAAGGGAAAAAGAGTACAGCGTGTATAATTCTCCCCCTAAATTCAACAAACATCTTTCAATCTACGAAGACTGATCTTGTGTGATAGCTGCTCGAAACTGCTTCTAGGTAAAGATTTCGTGAACAGGTCAGCTAGATTTTCACTTGACTTAATCTAGCGAACATCAATTTCCCCTTCCTATTGCAAGTCATATGTTGAGAAGAACTTTGGTGAGATGTGCTTTGTTCGATCACCTTTGATGTAACCTTCTCTGATCTGAGCTATGCAAGTAGCATTGTCTTCATAAATAATCGTCGGCCCCTTCTTGATATGTTCTAATCCGCATGCTTCTTGTATGTGATTAATCATTGATCTCAACCGCACACATTCTCGACCAGCATCATATAGTGCTATTAATTCGGCATGATTTGATGATGTTGTTGTAAGTGTTTGCTTAGTTGACTTCCAAGAAATTGTTGTGCCACCATATGTGAATACATAACCTGTCTGAGATTTTGCTTTGTGAGGATCTGATAGATATCCGGCATCAGCATACCTAACAAGGTGGGACTTTTGATCTTTCTGATAGAAAAGACCTAAGTCTTGTGTCCCGCAAATATACCTGAATATATGTTTTACACCATTCCAGTGTCTACGTGTTGGGTTCGAACTGTATCTCGCTAGTACATGAACTGCAAATGCAATGTCAGGTCTTGTGTTATTTACGAGATACATAAGGGCACCGATCGCGCTTAAGTACGGTACTTCTGGACCAAGTACTTCTTCGCCTTTTCTTGAGGGCGATAAGGATCCTTGTGTGGATCTAGCGGTCGAACAACCATAGGTACGCTAAACGGATGTGCTTTATCCATATTGAACCGTACTAACATCTTCTGGATGTAGTTTGATTGATGGACAAATGTGCCATTGCACAGATACTCAAATTGTAGTCCGATACATAATTTCGTCATACCAAGATCTTTCATTTCAAATTCCTTCTTTAACAACTGAGCAGCTTTCTCTATCTCTTCAAGAGATCCGATGATGTTGATATCATCAACATAGACTGCTATTATAGTGAAATTTGAGAGTGTTCTTTTTATAAAAACATATGGACTGATTATCAGACTTGTGCCACATACGACCAGATTGTTTGAGACCATATAAAGATCTCTGGAGCTTTATAGAACACATATCTCAATGTGTTGATTTTAATGTTTCAGGCAATTTTAATCCTTTAGGAATTTTCATGTCGATGTCATTTTCAAGTGTCCCGTATAAGTATGCGGGGACGACATCCATTAGTCTCATATGAAGTCCTTCAGAGATTGTGAGGCCGATTAGGAACCTAAGGGTCATCGCATCCACTACAGGGGAATACGTTTCCTCATAATCAACTCCTGGGATTTGGGAAAACCCCTGTGCTACAAGTCGAGCCTTATATCGTACAATCTCATTCTTTTCATTTCTCTTTATTGCAAACACCCATTTATAACCTACTGGTTTGACGTTTATGGGTGTTCAGACTACAGGTCCGAAAACATGTCGCTTTTCGAGCGAATTCAATTCGGCGTTTATGGCTTCTTGCCATCTTGGCCAATCATTTATGTGCATGCACTCTTCTAAAGTTTTTGGTACGTAATCATTTTCATTGATTACATCTGTTGCTATAGCATATGCGAATATATCATCAACACGTGTTTTATTCCGGTTCCACATTGTACTATCTTGTACATAAATAATAGAGATCTCATTTTCGTTCGGTACCGGTGTTTCTTCTAAAACTTCATTTTCCTCTGGATTCATAGTTGTCTATTCCGGGACATTTACCTCTACCGGGGTTTCATCTATAATCTTTTGTGAGTTTTCACCAACTGCGTTACTTCGCTCTTTTCGTTTCCGTGGGTTTTTGTCTTTGGAACCGATTGGTCTCCCACGCTTTCGTTGTATAGTAATCGCTTATGGGATTACTTCAATTCGAGCAGGTGCATTTGATGTTGGTACATGTGACTTTGTCACTCTATTCGTGTCTGTGAATCCATCTGGTAATTCATTCGCTGTTATTTGCAAATGTATAATCTTTTGGACTTCATATTCACATTGACCACTTCGGGGGTCGAGATTTGATAGCGATGATGCATTCCACGTTATTTCTTGTGTTACCAGTCTTTCTTTGTCCTTATCTCCCCCTAAGACTATGAACATTGTTTCATCAAAATGACAGTCAGCATAGCGTGCTGTAAACATGTCTCCCGTCATTGGTTCTAAATATTTAATTATGGACGGGGAGTTAAAACCAATATAGATACCCCCCATTGTAGTACGTTGTGGTGGCGGTATTGGTACGTATACCGCACAACAAAAAATTCTAAGGTGGGACAAACTTGGTTCTCGTCCAGAGACCAGTAGCAATGGGGAGTATTCATGATCAGCAGTTGGTCTCAATCTAATCAGTGCAGCGGCATGCAAAATAACATGACCCCATGCAGAAGATGGTAATTTACATCTCATTAAGAGTGGTCTAGCGATTATTTGTAATCGTTTAATCAGAGATTCAGCTAAACCGTTTTGTGTGTGAACTTGAGGTACTGAATTTTCAACATTGATCCCAATTGACATACAATAGTCACTAAAAGCTTGAGATGTGAACTCTCCCGCATTATCCATCCAGATGTTTTTAATTTAATTATCCGGAAAATTAGCTCTCAATTGTATGATTTGAGCTAGAAGTCGGGCAAATGCTACATTTCGAGTAGCTAAAAGACTCACATGTGACCACCTTGAGGATGCGTCAATTAAGACTAAGAAATAGCGGAATGGTCCACACGGAGGGTGAATAGGCCCGCAAATATCCCCTTGGATTCTTTCTAAAAATAATGGGGTTTCATGTGTCAATTTAGTTTGTGAAGGCCGAGTTATAAGTTTGCCCAGAGAGCATGATACACGTGATAAATCTTGTGGTAGCAAAACTTTTAAGGTTTTAAGAGGGTGCCCGGTTGCACTCTTGATTATTTGTCTCATCATTATGCTACCAGGGTGACCTAGACGGTCATGCCATATATTGAATGTGTCTTTATCTAATAGCTTTTAGTTACTCACCATGTATGATTCGATAGGATTGATATTAGTACAATATAATCCAGAGGATAAAGCTTCTAATTGTTCAACAATGGTGTCTTGGCCATTCTAGTTTAAGTAATTTGAAGATATTCAATATTATTTTCAGATATTATTTTTAGGTGGTAACAATTTTTTCGAATATCTTTAAAGCTAAGTAAATTTCTTCTGGATTTACTAGAAAATAATGTATTATCAATAGTTAATTGGGTACCCGAAGATAATGTTATGTGTGCTCTACCGGAGCCTTCGATAAGGTTACTGACACCAGATATAGTACCAATCGGTGTCTCTGTCGGAGACAACTCAGAGAAAAATCTCATATCTTTGAGAATAGTATGAATACTACCGCTATCTACCAGACATTCATCACCAATAATAGCTCTACTAGAGCTAGCATACATATTTCTTCAGGAACTAAAAATAAATAAAAGTTAATGCAAAGAAGTAAAATGAAACATTGCAAGAGTTTCAAACCAAAACCAAATACAAAGGTCATAATGTGAAAAGTAAAAACATAAAAAGGTACATTAAAAATGTTTAAACATCACGATCATTTTCAATGAAATCACATGCATCCAAATGAACGTCTGGAATCGTGGCTGGAGGTGCACCCTCAATCAGATTAGTTTCAGCAATCTTTCCATTTTCTTTCATCATGCGTTGATATGCCACAACGAGGTGTTTAGGGGTGCGACATGTGCGAGACCAATGATTTGACATCCCACATTTATAACAAATGTTGCTTTGAGTCCCGCTATTTTCCCCTTTTGAAGGTCGCCCCGTATTATGTCGACTCGATTCACCACCGCTATTTTTGCTGTTCTGGAACTCTCGATGCCATGTGTGTCCCCGTCCTCTACCACGACCTCCGTTGGGACCACGGCCTCTACCTCTACCTCGTCCGCTATGAGAATTGGCCACATTCGCTTCAGGGAATGGGCTTGCACCGGTGGGTCGCGATTGATGATTTTGTAGTAGGAGCTTGTCGTTTTGCTCCGTGACCAAAAGACATGATATCAGTTCAGAATATTTAGTAAATTGACGTTCCCTATATTGCTGCGACAGGAGCATATTTGAGGCATGGAACGTTGAGAAAATTTTTTCAAGCATGTCTTCATCGGTTATTTTTTTCACCACATAATTTTAACTCAGAGGGAATGCGGAACAAGGCAGAATTATACTCACTGACAGTCTTAAAATCCTGTAGTCGTAAATGAAGCCATTCATAGCGGGTTTTGGGGAGTAAGACCAACTTCTAGTGGTCAAAACGTTCTTTGATATTTTTCCATAGTTCAAGAGGATCCTCAATAGTTAGATATTCCCGCTTTAGATCTTCGTGAAGATGATGACGGAGGAATATCATAGCTTTCGCTTTATCTTGAGGTGAGGTCTGATTATCAATATTAATTGTCTCCCCCAAATTATGTGTCGTCAAATGGATTTTAGCATCAAGAGTCCACGGGAGGTAGTTGTTACCCGAGATGTCAAGTGCAGTGAATTCAAGCTTTGATAAATTCGACATTTTATCTACAAATGAAAGAATCAAGAATTTAAAAATTGAGCCGAAAAATATAAAATATATACATTGTAGGAGAACTGCAGGTTCTCTATAGGTAGAACTTCGGGTTCTATACGTTAGGCCGTTGTTATATAATAAGAAAAGAATTTAAAAATGTTAAGTAATGGTTGTACGACTCATTAGGTGTCTAAATTGTTAACACTTATAAAATATTTTCACCATAAAACAATATATGTCTTATTACTTAATTTGATGTGGTGTTGCTTTTTCCTGATCAACCCATGTGATGGTGGAAAAGTAAGACTTATGTGGCTTATAACGTATAGATTTATGATATGGTAGGCATATACTAAGTTACATAATATATAAGGGGTGCCTTATTCCCACATACCCTATATCTTATTTTCACATCCCCTATTGTATACGGGCCGTATACAATTATACGGTTCGTATAGAATGTATTTGAATAGGAAAATGCGCAGGGAATGTTTTTTTTGTTTTTATTATATACGGCCCATATACAGTTATACGGGTCGTATACATGTGTATACGATTTGTAAAACGTATACGGCTCAATTGATTTATTTTTGTGGGTTTTTTATGTTACCACATGTATACGGGCCGTATAACTATATACGGGCCGTATATATTGGCGTTTTTTCAAGTATCACGTTTTATTCCCGTAAAAACACAATCATTCTAGGGTTTCTAAACTCTTCATCACCTTTAACAATGTCGATAAACGTTGATCGGAACATGCCGCTTAAATCGGAGCACAGGTAGAGTAACGTTACCGATCAGTCCGTTGATGAAAACCTTAGCGATCGCAGAGATCTTCGTGTTTGTTATTCAGATCTCTGTTCGGTCATCTTTCCAAACTACAACACACGATACTTTTAATAAGCTGTCATAGTTGTCAAATTCGATTTCAACAAATCTTTTCATTTTCCTTCAATTTCTAAAACATTCTCTGTTACATGAAGACATGTCGGGTTCTTCTACTAGTGGTATTTTACTGAAGTATTGAAGATTGAATGTGCAAACCCAACCGTTTTTTACTACGGAAACGATGGCTATGCGAAATACAAACCGCAACCGTTTTTTACTACGGAAACGGTGGCTATGCGAAATACAAACCGCAATCTTTTGTGACTATGGGAAACACAAGTTTTCTTTTTGAGCTTGATGGATATCCGTTATCTCAGTTGAGGCGGGCATTGTTTAAATCTGAATATAACTAGATGTTACGTGTATCAGCGTTGTTTATCACCCTGTGTGAGCATTGGAAACCCGACAAACAGTCTTGACAACCGTGACATTTTATCTATCTATGTGTGTCACATCCATCCTGTTATAGCAATCGATATGATTAATTTTTACAGATTTTTTTTCTAATTAGCGTTGTTAACTACCAAAAGAATGCATACACAAATAGTTCTAGTGGACGAAGCAAAGAGACTGTTGTGTATCTGAATCAGGTTCTCAAACAAACACTACCAAAGATGGGTTGGTGATAAATACCGGAGCTGTTATCTTGGTTGTTCAGTACTTTCGTGATAATAAAACAAGCAGGCATTGATTTTGCCAAGATTGAAGGAAAGAATCTGGCCATAAGCGTTGTGGATTCTCAGCGTTATTCGAATGTAGTTGAAACTTGAGCGCAGGAATCAATTCAAAACCCTCACCCTCAAAATCAACCAGAAACCAAAGGAAAAAAGGGCTGATAATGGCTGATGGTTCTTCGTTGAGGAAACCAAACATAGACGGAGATGATAGGCCTGGTAACCGGAAGAGAAATCAATTGTATTTTTTTAGTTGCTTCTCTTGTTAAGTTTCTGAACCAACCGAAATCCACAAATTCCAACAGTTTCTTCATAGATTCCGTCCGGTTTCCAAACTCTTTCACACAAAGATATGTATCAGGAAGCTCAACTTGAACGGACGATATGTATCAACAACTTGTGAGCGGAAATATGGCTATGAAGAATAGTATGGATAAACAATCACCGGTACGGGTTTTTCTGCTAGTTATTCGGAATGTTTCGAATCATCACAGAAGACGTGTCGGGTTCTTCTGCTAGTAGTATGAGTCTGAGTCCATTGTGGTTCGTGAATGTTTCGAATCATCACAGAAGACGTGTTGGGTTCTTCTGCTAGTAGTATGATCCAAAAATTCCGTTGTTTAAATCAGAATCAGGTTCTCAAGACAAGGATCGTTCTAATAGATTAAAGAGAATAATCCCTTTTTTACCATTTTTTACCCATAGTATACGAGCCGTATAATAATATACGGCCCGTATACAACCATCGTATACATTGTATACGATCGGTAAAAAATATTTTTTACCAATGGTATACGGCCGTATAAACCGTATACGACTCGTATACATATGGTAAAAAATGGTAAAAACCTCTTTAATCTATTAGAACGATCCAATAAACGAAGAACAAATCCCAACCAACCGAAATCCACAAATTCCAACAGTTTCTTCATAGATTCCGTCCGGTTTCCAAACTCTTTCACACAAAGATATGTATCAGGAAGCTCAACTTGAACGGACGATATGTATCAACAACTTGTGAGCGGGAATATGGCTATGAAGAATAGTATGGATAAACAATCACCGGTACGGGTTTGTCTGCTAGTTATTCGGAATGTTTCGAATCATCACAAAAGACGTGTCGGGTTCTTCTGCTAGTAGTATGAGTCTGAGTCCATTGTGGTTCGTGAATGTTTCGAATCATCACAGAAGAAGTGTCGGGTTCTTCTGCTAGTAGTGTGATCCAAAAATTCCGTTGTTTAAATCAGAATCAGGTTCTCAAGACAAGGATCGTTCTAATAGATTAAAGAGAATAATCCTTTTTTTACCAGTTTTTACCCATAGTATACGAGCCGTATAATAATATACGGCCCGTATACAACCATCGTATACATTATATACGATCGGTAAAAAATATTTTTTACCAATAGTATACAGCCGTATAAACCGTATACGACTCGTATACATATGGTAAAAAATGGTAAAAACCTCTTTAATCTATTAGAACGATCCAATAAACGAAGAACAAAGCCTAACCAACCGAAATCCACAAATTCCAACAGTTTCTTCATAGATTCCGTCCGGTTTCCAAACTCTTTCACACAAAGATATGTATCAGGAAGCTCAACTTGAACGGACGATATGTATCAACAACTTGTGAGCGGGAATATGGCTATGAAGAATAGTATGGATAAACAATCACCGGTACGGGTTTTTCTGCTAGTTATTCGAAATGTTTCGAATCATCACAGAAGACGTGTCGGGTTCTTCTGCTAGTAGTATGAGTCTGAGTCCATTGTGGTTCGTGAATGTTTCGAATCATCACAGAAGACGTGTCGGGTTCTTCTGCTAGTAGTATGATCCAAAAATTCCGTTGTTTAAATCAGAATCAGGTTCTCAAGACAAGGATCGTTCTAATAGATTAAAGAGAATAATCCCTTTTTTACCATTTTTACCCATAGTATACGAGCCGTATAATAATATACGCCCGTATACAACCATCGTATACATTGTATACGATCGGTAAAAATATTTTTTACCAATGGTATACGGCCGTATAAACCGTATACGACTCGTATACATATGGTAAAAATGGTAAAAACCTCTTTAATCTATTAGAACGATCCAATAAACGAAGAACAAAGCCTATTTTCAAAACGCAGGTTCATACAGTGCTGTAATAGGTTGTGGTTCAGCCAAAATGACATCTAGCATTACTAACGGTTCAAGTAAGTGTCTAAAATTTTGAAAATTAAGGTTTACCTTGTTAGTTTCTCAAACACTACTAAACATCTGCTTTCTGAATCTAAATCAGAATGTTAACTTTTTAGTTGCTTATCTTGTTAAGTTTCTGACCCAACCGAAATCCACAAATTCTGTCACTTTGTGTATTGACGAAGCTGACAAACACATTGGTATTTTCTCAAAATGTGCAAACTTGAAGAATCTCACATTAAAGGAGTTTGCAACAACGGGATCAGATGGTTTGAGTATCTTTCATCCTCGTTTGGCTAATCTCACACTTGAAAATGACAACTTTGTGAGGGCCGTATATTGTTATTTCTGTTGTTCAGTACTTCCGAGATCTGACCCAACCGAAATCCACAATTCTTTTACTCATAAACCCTTGAATCCCAACGCTTCATTTGTAACCGTAAGGATGATGCAAATTTGTACGTAAAGATCTCTACACAAACTCTTCTACATCTTTTAACCAGTTGTCCATCACTTAAGACCTTGAAAGATTTGTTGAAATCGAAGCATTCACGAACCACAATGGACTCAGACTCATGTTCAAGTAAGTGTCTAAAAATCTGAAAATTCAGGTTTACCTTGTTAATTTCTCAAAACAAAGTCTAGTTTCTTCATCTTCAAGAACAATGATGAACAGATGATGTCAGATAATACTTCATTTGTCGAGAAACCATTATCTTGTGATACATGAACGTTGTATTCTTGTCTTTCAGAAGAGTTTGTATTGAACCAAGAATACTTCAAACATTCTATACCTTGCAACGTATACAGGTGCAAGAGAATGGCGAGTTATTTTCAGTTATTTCTGTTGATCCACAAATTCCATTGTTTAAACCAGAATCAGGTTCTCAAGACAAGGATCGTTCTAATAGATTAAAGAGAATAAATCATTTTTTACCCATAGTATACGAGCCGTATCAGAATATACGGTCCGTATACAATCATCGTATACATTGTATACGATCGGTAAATTTGTTTTTTACCGAGAGTATACGGCCGTATAAACGGTATACGGCCCGTATACATATGGTAAAAAATGGTAAAAAATTTATTTCTTTCCTTTTTTTAGTTGCTTATCTTGTTAAGTTTCTGAACCAACCGAAATCCACAAGGGTTGTATCGGAATCAGGCGTTGGAAGGATTGTAGTAGTAGGACATTGGTACCACTGTGAAAATTGCATCAGGAGGGGAGAGAGTCTGATACAATAAGGATGTTGGGAATTAAACGCATGTACGTGACAAAATAAGGATGTTCGCATAAACATATATTCGTTTCATAACCTCCTCCTATAAATCAACCACAACTGACAAAGAGCCTGTATTAGAAGCCATCCTATGTCTTTTACCAACCGAAGAGGCAGCAGAAGACGTGTCGGGTTCTTCCAACATTCACGAACCACAATGGACTCAGACTCATACTACTCACCCTCCCCTGAGGAAAAGTTTTCCCGACGACTCAAGAAAATCCACAATCAATGTATACAGGTGCAAGAGAATGGCGGGTGATATAGTAATTTTCAATAGTGTAGGAAGGATTGAAGTAGTAGGACATTGGAATCTGGTTCTCAAACAAACCAACAAAATCCTGATAGTGAAAAACATCAACAACCATTTTTTCTTTTCCTTCAATTTCGAGAACATTCTCTCTGTGTATGTGCTTGTGCTGTAGAAACCGGTGATGAATTTTGTATACACAACTGAACGTTAATTGATATTGTTTTAGACAACAACAGATAATGAACGGATTGTTGGTGGATAACGCAAACAAGTTCTCCACAGTTTGTTATTCAGATCTCTATTCGGTCATCTTTCCAAACTACAACACACGATAAGTTTAAACTTTATAGTGTGTGATTTGACCAGGAAATGATTAGAGGTGAAGGTTCAGTGCACGAAAAGTTTCTTACGAAATGTACGTGACAAAACAAATATGTTGGGAATTAAACGCATGTCCGTAATCCCTCGTTGATAGCTTCCGTTTTATTACAGTCATACGACACGTTTTCTTGTTCTTCAATCTTTGTTACTTGTTGATGTTTTATTTTTTTGTACTTTTAGAAAGTTTTGAGCACCTCACAACTCTAAAATACTTGAAAAATCAAATTTTCGTTCCATACGGGCCGTATAACAGTATATGTCCCGTATACACGTTCGTATACATTGTATACGACCAGGCAAACTTATTTACACATGGTGTATACGGGCCGTATAACAGTATACGGCCCGTATACACCATGTGTAAATAAGTTTTCCCATGTGTTAATATTAGGACCCATATATAATCTTTCGGGTGGGGTACAGATTGTATTGCAAGACATCCTTTTAATGTATATTATTAATATTTAAAAGAGAAAATTCATAAGTTCTATTTTTTTTCTAATTTATGAAGATTTTTAAAATATACATATATATTATTTGTATATTATAATATAATAGTAAGAGAAAAATGCCCGGATAGTCCCTGTGGTTTCACCTTTTTTCACCTATAGTCCCTATCTTTCTAAAACTACTTGAATAGTCCCCAAGTTTTCAAGTTTTGTTCTCGGATAGTCCCTGGGTTTACTTCAGTTACTTTTCTCTGTTAAAATGATGTGAAATGACAAAAATACCCTTTCCTTAAAAGGCCAAACTATAGGGACTATCCGAACATCTTCTTCATTTTTATTTATAAAACCCCACCACCACACTTCATCTTCAACCTCCACCCACCATCACTCTCCTCCACCCTCCACCATCACTGCCACAGTCACTGATTGCCGATTGAACTCGACTGACCCGGATCTGAACCAATCGATCCGAATCTGAACGAGCCGCGTGAGTCGAAACAAACCGAAACTCGAACCAAAACTGAACAAGACCACTAGTGCCATGGGGATTGGTGGCGGGTGGCAGTTGGCCTACAGAAAGTCCGAAGATGGGAAGAATGCTGGCGGGCTACAGAGGATCTACTTGCACCCTTCTACATTTTTGAAGAACCTTACCACACAACAATGCCAATCTCTCTCGATCTCTCTCTCTGATGGATTCCTCCGGCGACATCCGGTTGCCGTCGCCCCTCCTCCTCTCTCTCTCACAACCGTACACCCCTCCATCGTTCCTGTTTCCAGTGACTGTGTAGATGATGATGACGTTGCTGTTGAGGTAATGGTGATGATCTGCTGTAATTAGTGATGATGTTGATGAGAATCGATGGCGACGGCTCAGGAGGTGTAATCTCCGGCCGTTTTTCTGAGGATGATGATATTTAGGTGCTGATGGCAGTCCCTGTGGAGGGTGAGGGTGGAGGAGGGTGATGGTGGGTGGAGGTTGAAGATGAAGTGTGGTGGTGAGGTTTTATAAATAAAAATGAAGAAGATGCCCGGATAGTCCCTATGGTTTGGCCTTTTAAGGAAAGGGTATTTTTGTCATTTCACATCATTTTAACAGAGAAAAGTAACTGAAGTTAGACCCAGGGACCATCCGAGAACAAAACTTGAAAACTTGGGGACTATTCAAGTAGTTTTAGAAAGATAGGGACTATAGGTGAAAAAAGGTGAAACCACAGGGACTATCCGGGCATTTTTCTCTAATAGTAATAATGTTGAAAGATGGAATACATGCCACGCGTGGCATATGTAAAAAAATAATAATGCATAATTAAGAAGGGTTTGGAAAAATTAGTGTCCGTTGGATTTGGGTGAAATGATCTAAACCACTAATTTGAAGATAAAAGAATACATGGTGATCATCATCCTCAAGAAACAAATCACAACGGCAGAGAAAAAAAACGTTTCTCCTTTTTACACGCTTCCACATCCACATGGCTTCTTCCCGATATTGCGCTCCGATTGTTACATCTTCTAGTTCCGATATGTACGGTTGTTGATTGCAACTGCCACGTAAATCTCGCCGGTGGGTGTATTGCGGCTGAAAAAAAAATCGATTTCAAATACGAGAAAGAAAATGTTGATTGTCGATTTCAAAATCCTACTCACAGACAAACAATTATATCGCATATGACTTTGAATAATATTGCAAGATTGAATCACACAAAAAATTTATAGTCTTTACGATAAACCAAAATTGCATCTTCTTCATCATTCTTGTTTGTTCTTAGAAAAATAGATCTATTTTTTTAAGAATCCAGATATAAAATACCACACGCTCTATTTTGTGTGTTTGTTATCCATCTATCTCAATTTTTTTTTTGTCAATAAATTAACACTGAATCACAAAAAAAATTGTTGATGTGTGTGATTCAAGTGAGTAAAAGATTATATATCTGCCAACTAAATGCATGAGACGTTAATGAATATTACCTGGATTGATGAATATGTGGTTGAAGTAGAATTCCAAAATAGAGGTGAGCTAATAGTGATAGTAGAACACCGCTGTAGCAGCAACCAAAACAAGAGAAATCGTCAACAAGCAGAATGAGTTAGAGCAGGGCGCTGATAACGTGAGAAAAACCAAAAGAGAAAATAGAGAAAAAACTGAATTCATCACTTCATTCTATTCAACATTACAATATATAGATAAACATAACTATAAACCCTAAAGCCCATAAGTAATGGGTTGGGCCTAAAATGTCGGGTTTATAACACTTTTAACTTTACCCGCTTATTCCCTTATCCTTTTCTTAACTCATTTTATGCTATTACTATTGGACTTTAATAAAGTTACTCTATAGTTTCTAAACTTTATTAAAAATAGAAAATTGGACACACGTATTTTTATCAACGTCTCGATATAATTTTTATTGAAATCGTATTATGAATAGTATGTACAAATAACCGAAACACAAATATATATGTTATCAAACCGAGAAATATTCAGTTACCGCACCGCAACGCAGACGGGACATAAAACTAGTTATAATACATTAACAACGATGACTACAACAACATTTTATGATTATGGATTTATGGTACAATATTTAATGAAGTAAGTTAGGGGTAAAATTCTCTTTCTATACTTTAATAATAACTAGTGGGTTTTCCCCGCACTACGCGGCGGGAACTCAGTTGTATCCGTTTGGTTCGTTCTGCTACTGACACTCGTTATAGCAGCGGAAAGAAAAAAGTAAAAAAACAAAGTCGTGATATGCCTAAAAGAATACATGCTTTATATCAATCAAAAACCATAGAAAGGAATACCGGTTCCGATATACCGATATTTGTAACAATGTTGTTCGGTTGAAATCGGTTCGGGTAGCAACGTATCAACCGTCGTATAGTTTACGATAAAAAATATCTTTTTTTATATTTTTATTGGCACTCGTATAGTTTACAGTTTACAATAGAAAAATATTAATCGAAAACGATAAAAAAATATCAGTTATGATACTACCGATATTGGTACCAATGTTATTCGGTTGAAATTAGTTCGATAAGTCCCATATCAATACTCGTATAGTTTACGATAAAAAAATGTGTTTTTTTTTTATATTTTTATCGGTGCTTGTATAGTTTACAATAGAAAAAAAAAACAAATTGAATATCATTGTCAGTTTCGGTTCGATTTGGTACGATAGCGTCACGGTATCCATTTTAAATATCATTGTCAGTTTCGGTTTGACATGGTATGATAGCGTCACGGTATCCATTTTAAATATAATTGTCGGTTTCGGTTCTATTTGGTACGACAACAATACGATATCCAGTTTCAATAAAAAACAAATTAGAAAAAAACAAAATAAATATAATATTAAAAGTTTAGTTTTACTATTCATCACTACTTCAAATAATAATAACTAGGTTTTTTTTTCAGTCGCGCGTTGCGGCGAAACGGAGCAGATAATAATGTAAAACAAATGTTATTTGGAAATGTAGCATGTTATTTAGAAAGACAAACCTTTAGAATCGGTTCAATTTATCATTTTATCATTTTACGATAGCAAATAAATATTTATTTTTTAATATAAATTCGTTTTTAATAAAACTTATATTAATCGAGGGTAAAAATTAAGCTCAACTACGTACTTAAGTTTTAAGAAAAAAATTAACGAATATAAGTTATTAAAGAAATATTAAATTAATTGATAAAGTAAAGACAGATTTAAAAAAAGAAAAAAAATATTATTAAAAATAAAATAAATAATATAGGAAATATGGTCTTAGAAAAGGAAAAAAAATAAAAATACGTTAAAAGCTAAAAGTAAATAGAAAAAAAATTATAATATGTTAAAAGTCAAAAGTAAATATTAAATAAATATATTGATATAATAAAACATTAAAAAGCTATATGTTATTATTTTAAATTTGAAATTACTATTCATGAGCCTTCGAAAACTATATATATAATAGTGAGATTCCCTTCGTACTTCGTGGCAGGAGTTCGGTCGATATCTGTTCGTTTCGTTACAGTACTTGTACTTGCAATAGCCTATAGTGATCAAAAGAGAAAACCTTACATCGTTTAAAAATAGAAAACAAAAAACGAATATCGATACTGGGACCTATGTTGTTCAGTTAATATAGATTCATTTGGTTTGCGTTCTATGTTTATTTATTTTTTCAACATTGCGATATAAATTTTTTTTATAACGAATGTGCCGCAATCATACCATACCAAACCGAACCGAGACCGATTGAACAACATTTGTATCGGTACCAACATTTATTTATTTTCATTTTCTTTCTGATTAATTGACACCGTATCGCTACAATATTGTACCCAACCGAAGAACATCATTTTTGGTTTAGGAGTTTATTTATTTATTTTTCTTTCGATAAACTGACATCGTATTGCTACCCTACCATACCGAACATCAATAACGTTACCAGTACTGTGACACTCTAAACCGATCGGTGTCGTACGAACAACATCGATGCTATAGCACCGACGTTTGTTTTTATCGTTTTCGGCAATGTAAAACATGTGTTGATTTAACCACTTGGGGTGTCCCAGTGGCCAGCCTCACCCACCTCTTCCCAGAGGACCCGAGTTCGAATCCTGGCAGGCACAGTTTCCTCCAGGCTTTCGCTTCCAGTTGGGTAGTAACTGCCAGACAGCTATGGGGCTAAACTAGCTTGTGGAGTGAGATCACTCCAATGGTTGGGAGGACCGTGCAATATCCCCCCCCCCCCCCCCAACATGTGTTGATTTTTATACCAAGTGCATGTATCGTTTTAGTACAGTAACGAACCGAACCGATTCCGATCTAATGCACGCGGTAACATACCATCACAACGCGTGGGCAAATAACTTGAAATGTTAAAAAATAAATAAACATAAACACGGATTTAATTTTTTTTTAGAAAAAAAAACTAAACACTAAAAAGCAAATTAAATAATCAATAAAATATAACTAATAAAAAATAAAAATACTTAAAACTTATCAATTACTACTTATTACTAAAAATAACACATAAATATTTAAAAATTGTGATCTGATCATCACAAGTTTTAATTAATATGTATAATAATAATAATAATAATAATAATAAAATTAATAATAATAATAATAAAGCTGCAATATTACCCTGTTGTAGGTCCCCTATCCCGTATGGATCGTCACAAAACTGATAATCTACCAAGGGTGTGGAATCCCCTTGATAAACCGAACACAAGAGAAACAAGAACGTTTATGATGAACACGAACACAATACAATCAATCTGGTCTTCTATTGATTATCCAACACGAAGTTTACAATCAATTCAAGACCAACTCGAAATCTCTCAGCCACTCTCTGTAGATTTCGCACTCTCTCAAACTGTCTATCAACTCGCTCCTGACTGGCTCTATACTTTAACCCTAGTGCATAATGATGTTTATATACTACAACCATGTTTGCATACTGGGCTTTGGACTAGGCTAGGCCATTCTCCAAGCCCATTGCACTAACTAACTTACTAACCAATATGCTAAGCCCATTACAAAATATCCAAAGACTAAATAATTGTAGGTCCCCTATCCCTGATGGATCGTCACAAAACTGATAATCTACCAAAGGTGCGAAATCCCCTTGATAAACCGAACACAACAGAAACAAGAACGTTTGTGATGAACACGAACACAATACAATTAATCTGGTCTTCTATTGATTATCCAACACGAAGTTTACAATCAATTCAAAACCAACTCGAAATCTCTCAGCCACTCTCTGTAGATTTCGCACACTCTCTCAAATTGTATATCAACTCGCTCCTGACTGGCTCTACTTTAACCCTAATGCATAATGTTGTTTATATACTACAGCCATGTTTGCATACTAGGCTTTGGACTGGGCTAGGCCATTCTCCAAGCCCATTACACTAATTAACTTACTAACCAATATGCTAAGCCCATTACAAAATATCCAAAGACTAAATAATTATAGGTCCCCTATCCCGTATGGATCGTCACAAAACGGATAATCTACCAATTGTGCGGAATCCCCTTGATAAACCGAACACAACAGAAACAAGAACGTTTGTGATGAACACGAACACAATATAATCAATTTGGTCTTCTATTGATTATCCAACACGAAGTTTACAATCAATTCAAGACCAACTCGAAATCTCTCAGCCACTCTCTGTAGATTTCGCACACTCTCTCAAACTGTCTATCAACTCGCTCTTGACTGGCTCTACTTTAACCCTAATGCATAATGCTGTTTATATACTACAACCATGTTTGCATACCAGGCTTTGGAGTGGGCTAGGCCATTCTCCAAGCCCATTACATTAATTAACTTACTAACCAATATGCTAAGCCCATTATAAAATATCCAAAGACTAAATACTTAAACTATTAAACTGTTGTCACAGAATATGCACCAACAGACTCCCCCTTGACAATAGCTTCATAGTGTAACTTTGTCTTCAAACATCTTGCAGTCTTTTGGTCTTTGGATAGCGTCAGCTACACACAGTTTCTGACATCAACAGACTCCTCCTTAGCTAATGCTTCCAATCTCCAAAACTTTCATTCGTTGTAGATCACTGAACTAGCAATATTTGGTTAAGCAAGTAAACTTCAACTCTTTCAAATCTCTCTCTGCAATGTAGTAGAAGGATCCTACCATGCATCTACACACATCTTTACTTCACTCTCAATGAACTTCACACATAATCTGCACTTTACTTGTATTCTGCACTTCATTTTGATAACTGCATCAATCTGTTTAGAAACACAAGCAAGTATCTCGAAAAACCATTAGTCTTTTTCACATTCAAAGATAAACCAATATTTTATCTTATCATGCAAAAACAACAATCTGTCAGTTCAACATGGAAGCCTTTTAAAAAGAAAATATTTTTGTTTTTTATAAATAAAACAATTAAATAAAACTCAAAAATATTTACAATACTTCATTTTGTGAGAATCATGTGCAAGAAGAACATATCAGCATAATCAAACTTTTTTCACATTCTTAGATAATTCTTTATATAATTTTTCGTGAAAAGCAGTCCAAGACGATTACCGGTATGTTTATCCACTTAAACAAAATGCATGAACATTTCAAGTACCATACCATATGATATGTTAAGGTAATTTTATTACTGATATACTAGCGTGTCCCACTTCAGGATGTACCCCCGCGATCAAGGTATGCACAAAGATTCATCGTAGTAGGTGAGTATACTAAATTCATCCGTTTTTTTTTTCAGCGTTTAGATAATTGGTGATCAGGTCAGTACTTCCGTACAGCAACGAGACCAAAATATCTAATGAGGGCTAAGACAAATACAATTTTTGGTATGAATTATGCATTTTGCACATTTGAATGACTCTCTAGGAGAGCTTCTTCATTTACGGGTCTCTCTGCACCTAAATCTAGTACCAAAGACAATCCTAACTATTTATCTCCTCCCTGTCTCAAGAATAGGTCAAACACTAAACTCCTCTAAATTATCAAACAATGTTCCAATGGGATATGTGCACATAAACCATAAACTAGCTACAAACACAAAAGGAACTTAGATAGATCTGCTCCCGGTCTCTCTGCACCTAAATCTAGTACCAAAGACAATCCTAACTATCTATCTCCTCCCGGTCTCAAGAATAGGTCAAACACTAAACTCCTCTAAATTATCAAACAATTTTCCAATGGGATATGTGCACATAAACCATAAACTAGCTACAAACACAAAGTAGGTAACCTAACATGCATTTATACATGAAAGACATTCACAAAGACACAAGGAGGAACGGCTGTTTATTAATAATAAATTATAGTTAAGCACAAACACACACCGATCGAATATAATTAGGTTTTTCACTTTAATATTAATCTATCAATAAATTACTATAATCCGAGATATTACCAATTATTACGAATAATCATCACAAACCCGGTTAGGAAAACAAATTAGCCAAAAAATCCTAGTAAAAAACAATAAACAAGTTTCATACGATAAGCAAATCATGTTTCTAAGTTTGTAAAACACAAAGTCTAACGAAACTGAAAATTAACAAATTGCAAACCGAACTCGAGTCTTGAGTCATGGCTTTGAATCTTGATCCGTATACCTTCCTTCTTCTTTTTTTGAACCAAAATTTCATAAACACCGGATAGTCCTCAAATCAAGGACTAACCAAAAAAAAACACTACAAAAAGTACAATGGGTAATTAACCCAATCATTCCAAACAATCGTTTTGAATCTAGACCTATGTTTCAACCAGATAAACGACAAAGCCTTAACTTGAGCGACTATGTCAATGACTCTAGGGGTACCTCCTTTAAAAACCTTGTTGTTTCTAGCACTCCAAATCGACCAGCAAGTAATCATCATAATACCCTTAACAATTTTCCTTTCTTCTTTATTCTTAAAATTAGCGTATTGCATCCGAAGGAGCTCCTGAACCGAAGAAGAGTACCATCCGGATATCCTACACCAACGCCAAATTTTACCCTAAATGCCAAACAAAAACCCATATTGAACCATCAAGTGATCCGCCGTTTCATCATAAGTATCGCACAAAGGGCACTTAGCATCCGAGACGTTTATCTTTCTTCTAATCAGCGCTATACGGGTTGCAATTCGATCCATACCCAATCTCCACACATAAACATTCACTTTTAAAGGAACCCAAGATTCCCACATAATTAACTGATTCTGCACAGTAGCTTCCGAGCCCCTAAGCCAATCCTTGACAGCCGCAACTGTAAAAACCCCACCACCGCTATCATTCCAGACCCATTTATCTTCGTTGTTAGTTAGCCGGACCTTAGACAACAGAAAATCCACATCTTGCCTTTCGGAAATGACCTCAACAGTCGTCAGATTATTCGACCAGCCTGCACTAATGCCCACTGAATCTCCCTGAACCTGCACGCGCTGACAAACAAGAGCATTCTTATTCGACTCCTGCTCAAACAGCCTGGGCCACCTGTCCATAAGCGTATTCGACCCCCACCAAACGTCTTTCCAAAACCGAATGCGATCCCCTTTTCCAAGAATACATTTAAACTAAGATTTAAACGAATGACCATTAATGGACAAACCCTCCAAAAAGCGACTAATAGTTTTCCAGCAGCCTTGATAAGAATTGTTAACCGGTAAAAAAATCCATCTATTTCTACCCCCATGAATACATTCAATAATCCTCTTCCACATACTATTATTATCATTCTTGAACCTCCAAACCCATTTAGCTAACAAAGCTGTGTTCACTTCATCAATCTTAGAAATACCCAACCCACCATTCTTTTTAGACTTAGTAGCAACTTCTCAAGAAACCCAATGTAGACTCTTACCTTCTTTACAACCGACCCATAAGAAATGTCTAAAAATCTTTTCAATATTCTCTACCACCACTTTAGGAGCTTTGAACAAAGAAAGATAATAAACCGGAAGGCTAGCTAACACCGATTTAATTAAAGTTAATCTCCCACCAATCGATAAAGTCTTCGCCTTCCAAGGGCATAATCTACTACGAATCGTCTCCATGACCGGATCCCAATTGGAGACCCGGTTCATATTGGCTCCAACTTTTATACCCAAGTAGACAAAAGGCGTCTTACCGACTCTACACCCCAATAAATTAGCCATAGCTCCAATCTCCAAATCCTGAACTCCCAATCCGAACAAAACCGATTTATGAGTATTAATCCTTAATCCCGAACATAAATGAAATATTCTTAATAGACGATTAATCTTTCCAATATTTTCTTCATTCCAAGTGCCCAAAATAAGAGCATCATCCGCATACAACAAATGGGAAACACTCGGGCCCCCACTCGTAACCTTCACACCTTCAAATTCACCCAAAACACAAGCCTTAGAGATCATGCTAGCAAGCGCCTCCATGACTATAAGGAATAAAAAAGGAGATAAAGGATCGCCTTGCCTGAGCCCTTTTTGACATTGGAACTCAAACGTAGGCGACCCATTAACAAGCACCGCCGACCTAGCCGAATGAAGAATACCCTTAACCCACATACACCATCTCTCCGGAAAACCCATCTGTCTCAACATCGACATAAGAAAATCCCAGTTCACATTATCATAAGCCTTTTCGAAATCAATTTTTAGGAGAAAAACTAGCTTTTTGTTTTTCTTTACCCATCCAATGATTTCATTAAGGATTAATGGACCATCCAGAATAAACCGTTCACCCAAAAAAGCCGATTGAGCTTCAGAAATCACATGACCAATGACTTTCTTAATACGCGCCGCCATCACCTTAGAGATAATTTTACTGATAACACCAATTAAATTGATAGGCCTGTAGTCTTTTAAACCCACTGGTACTTTCGTCTTGGCTATCAAAGTAATAAATGAAGTACTGCATTCTTTGTTGATGTTGCCAGAGTGAAAAAATTCTTCAAAAACTTTAACAAAATCAGCCTCCAACGAATTCCAAAAAAACTTGATGAACCTGAAATTAAACCCGTTTGGGCCCGGAGCTTTATCAGCACCACAATCAAAAGCCGCTTCTTTGATTTCATCTTTAGAAAACGGAGCTATCAACGCCTCAATACTTTCCGTTGGAACCTGTTTCAATTCATCACAAACAAAAATTGGTTGGTTAAAAATATTTTCGGTGAAGTGCTAGCGAAAGAAGCACAACACCTCCTTCTTTATTAAAGAAGGCTTCGAAACCCAACTCCCATTTACTACCAAACCCGGAATAGCATTGGAAGCCTTCCTCCCTTTAATGCACCGGTGAAAAAACTCCGAATTCTCATCCCCTGAAACAGCCCATTTCACCCTAGACTTCTGATGAAGATCCTGGTTTTTAAGCCAGATAAGCTTCTCCATCTCCTTCTTACTCTCCTCCCAAACCCAAATCTCCTCCTCTTTTAAGTCTCTACCCTCCATTTGTTTTTCTAAAACCGCTATATCCTCCTTCAACACACTTAACAGATCCTCTTCTTTTTTGCCCGTCTTATTCCACCACTCTCTTAAGGCCCCTCTAAGCCTCAAAAATTTCCTATGTAACATAACATCCGCTGGCCCGTCAACCATCCCCTTACTCAAAGTTTCCAAAACCACACTTTCGCAACCATCTCTCTCCAACCAAGAATTGAACCATTTAAACGGTTTTGGACCAAAATTACAATCAATCAAAGTCAAAGCCAACGGACAGTGATCTGAAAGCTCCCGAGGAAGAGCCCTCAAACATGCCATAGGCCATCTATTAAAGAAATTCTGACAAACCAAAACTCTGTCGATTTTACTCATTTTAACATCACATCCCGATCCAGCCAAAAAAAGTAAATCTATTCCCATTCAATTTATATTCCTGCAAACCTGCCTCCTCTATGAACAGATTAAAATCATCAGCCATACCCTTATGAAATTTCGAATTTTTACGCTCTTCCTTCCACCTAACTGTATTAAAATCCCCAAGAATCAACCACATACCCACCCCACCAAGAATAATACTTTTAAGCCTATCCCACAGACGCCTTTTTTCTACCGCCTTTTGAGGAGCATATACGTTAATAACATTCAAAATAGACCCGTCTTCTACCAGGCTACCAGTAGTCACAATAAAATTCCTATCTTTAACTGATGCTAACTTTTTAAATTTTCTCACATTCCAAACTGACATCAAACCACCCGATTTGCCAACAGTACCCACCCTATCCACCCCGTAATCACCAGAAATCCACATTCTCTCAACATCAAAAACCTTCTCCTCAGTCAGCAAAGTTTCTTGTAAAGCTAAAAAATCAATACTCGACTTGACCACCAAACCCTTGACCCAAGACGGTTTACCAACCGCCCCAATCCCTCTAACATTTAAAGAAAGAAAATTCATGATAAACCTGTTTGTAAACCTTGACCTTGAATGGAATCCTTGATTAAAGAGTCGTAATTATCCAACTGTACTCCCAGCTTGGCACCTAACTCCTTCGTATTCTTAATCTCTTTCTCCATTTGGGGCAGCGCTGATCCGGGTCCACCATTCGGGTCATCAGTCGTAGCCTTCCTTGTGTTAACAGTACCGCCAGTCTCTTCCTCATCCACCTGAATTTCCTCTACCAAGTCCTCCTCTGTCTCACTGATGAGCACATTAAAAGGATTTTGACAAGAAACATCAGGAAGGCCCCTTGTCTTAAGAACATTATCATCAGTGGCCCAAATAAGCGGATCCAACCCAAACAGATCTTCCTCCACAGCTTTGGGCCCTTTATGTGGTCTTTGGTTACCACTGGATGACCCACCAGACCCCTCCAAGCCCACTTCTAAAAATTGTTTAAACTTTTTTCTTTTCAAACTTTTCTTAAAAGACACTTCCACCCCCTCATTAAAATTTTCCAACTGGTCAACCTTGTCATCCGAAAAAGAATCATTCCTCTGGTCCACCGAATTTGAACCTGACCCCATAATTTTGGAAACTGACCCCCTATCATTACTGCCATAATTAGTTTCCAAAATAGGAGATTTCATCCCTCCTACCACCGACTTTTCCACCGGTGACTTTTCCGGCGACTGTACATCCATTCCTTTAACGTCCGGCAACCCATCATCCAACTTAGGATCAAGCACAAACGCATCTATCCATTCCTTGTACTCCTCCACAACCCATACTTTAAACGTGTTCCCCCTCCATCTAAGAAACGCCTCCTCTTGAATCGGTTTACCGTGATCCACAAGAACACCCACAAAATGCATGGACGCATCACAGCCCCGAATTTCCAACTGTGCCTCTTTAACGACCGAACCAAAGAGACTCCCAATATCATTCAAGACTTTACCATCCGTAATGCACAAAGGTACCCCAATAATTTTAAGCCAAGCAACTCGATCAAACGATAATGGTTGGCCACTCCAAATATCAGGAGACTCGAATTGCTCCGGTCTACCCAATAGTTCGTCCTTAGCCATAATAGCATGCTCTTTGGAGGAGAAATCAATCAGGATAGAAAAACCACCAAAACAAATCACCGAACCTTCCTGGAGCTTCATCTCCTTCAAAATATTGTAAATATTTTGTAGAACATACACCAATTTCACCCGGACCATAACCGCTCTACCATGTAAATGTTGGAAGGCTTCAACCGAGTCATCAACCTGAACCATCCTACCAACCGCTGCCCCAACCGAAGCATCCTTAAACGACATCCTATTAACATTCAAATCCTTTTTGATACCGTATTCCGTCCTGTTCCCATGCATCGGAATGTTACGCGAATAAGACTGTTTATGCGTAAACTTAGGCTTCTTGATCTCCCCTTCTTCAAGAACGAATCTAGCCACATTAGCTTTTAATCTGTAATCCCCCAAGCGAACCGAAGACAACAGCGAGACCATCTCCTTTCGATCCTTCACATCCAAGAACGAAATAAACCCGAATCGTTTCCCATCCCTATCTCTTTTACGCGCGATGTAGAGATCAAAAATTGTACCATGAGACCTTAATGCCGCTGCTAAATCCGCTCCACTACACCGATCTGGGAGATTGGTGATAAAGAACTTGGTAACCCTTGCCTGAGTCTCCGCCAAATCGCCTCTTGAATCCTTCTTTTTTTTGCGTATATTATAATTCGTCCAGCCCCTTTTATCCGTATAGTTGATGTTTTAGAGTTACAACACAAATGTTCCATGGGCTTGTCACAATTGTTCCATGGGCATGTCTAGCGGATCACTAGAAGGTAAATTGGTAAAAGGGTATATGGGCTTGGTCACTAAAGAAACGAAGGAGTGGGCTCAAGATGCTCCACTCGGCCCAATACACACAAAAAGAAAACGGTTGCAGCTTGTTGTAATTAAGAGAACTTGGCAGGACTTTTTTTTTCTATGTAATGTTTCATTTTTAATTTGTTTTTTTTTTTTAAACGTGAACTTCATATATAAGGTTATCACACTCTCTAAATATGAGAGTTCCGTATTGCCCCACTTTGGCTAGGCTATGTTGTCTTTAAAGTTTGTGTTTTTTTTTTTTTTTTTTTTTTTTTTTTTGTAATTAAGAGAACCGGGTCTAGGGCTGTAAACGAGCCGAGTCGAGCCGAGCTAGACCCAGCTCGAGCTAGGCTCGAACTCGATTCGAGCTGGCTCGGCTCGAGCTCGAATTTCAAATCGAGCTGAGATTTGAGGCTCGAGCTCGACTCGATTAGAATTCGAGCTAGCTCGGCTCGGCTCGATCTAGCTCGAACTAACAAAAAACCGCACAATTTTCTACTTAAAAACCCTTAAAAATGATTTTTTTCATAGACTAAAGGCCATAATTGCCATTTAATTTAACCATGTGGCTAAATATGCAAGTATAAATAGTTAATTCACTTTGTACATTATCTTTACCTTCTTTTATAGGGGAAATATTCCCTTAGTTTTTGTTTTCTAAGCGATTTGGGACCAAAAAAATGAAGGATGTAAACCTTATCGAGCCAGCTCGCGAGCTCACGAGCCGAGCCAGACCAAGCTCGAGCTCGGCTCGTTTACAAACCGAGCCGAGCCGAGCTGGCTCGTTAAAAACCGAGCCAATTTCGAGCCGAGCTTTTTTCGAGCGAGTTTCGAGCGAGCTGCGAGCCACGAGTTTTTTGAACACCCCTAACCGGGTCCACCCTGTCTTCAAAGTTTGGCTTTTTTGAGCGTTCCTCCGGAAAACCATACCATTCTGGCTGCCATTTGACAGTCGTTGTGGTGCCATTACAAGAGCAGAACTCTCAAGGGTAGGTAACACACGGTGGACGAAATCCCGGTTGGACTCGAGAATCGAACTGCCAACCTCACACAAGGCTTAGTCCAAATTCTTCATTGTATATATCCACTCCAATATGACACAAATAGTAATTGAACTTGAGTCTTAATTGAAAAATCCAAACCTCCTATCACTAGAACACAAGTAGATGGGACTTTTCTTCAATTTGTCTATGTAATGCAATCCAATCCCAATAAATCATTTAATTCAAAAGTCAAAAGAATTAAAGATAACTTAGACACATTAAATTTTCAAATGAATTTACGTAGTGCAAAATCTAATGAAATTTTCAGGTTTTTTATCTTTCATTATCTTTTTAACTTAATTGAACCGTTTGTACTTAATTTCACTAAAAATCATCAAATTTCACGTGTGGATAAAAACAAGTAGAATTTTATAAAAAAAAAATCTTAAAACTATCTAAAAGTGTAAGAAATATTTATATAAAAATATGTATAATTTAGACCACATCATATGTCCTCACATTTAAACACTTTTTGTCCCTAAAAAGTGTGTAATGGAATCAAAATCAAGACAAATGGTTTCAAAAATATGGATTACTTAATTTTAGATGTAATAAGATTTAAATTGAAACCTCTATTAGACCATGCGTAGTGGTAAGTGAAACAAATGCCCAACCCTTAGACATGAAGCGACACGTAGCGGTCCAGTCAGCATTGGAGCATTACGAGACATTTGTTTAAAATGGGTGTAGTGGTATAATGCCCAATAATTCCCCATTCAATGATTACCCAATTATTTTTTTGTTCTTCTTTTAAAATTAAAACAAATAATATTTCATTAAATAAAAAAATTACATTACTAAAAATAAAAATAAAAACGGAAAAATGCTAAAAAACATAAAATCTAAAGTCCATATTTGTCATGGATTTGTTGCCGACGCATTTCTGCTAGGATTAACGCGTCTCCTATGAGGTGATAGATCGGTTTAGACAAAAATTCTATATCTTTCTCCATTTGCCTCAATTCTTGTAGCGGGACAAATTTTTTGTTCTCGGCGTTTTTTTATTACATTGTCTCCAAACGCCTATGACCGAGGTCTCGTATGTCTTGTAGGCGTCGGTTCATCTCTTTGATATCTTGCTTCATTTCGAAATTTGCCGAAGACGACTCCGCCTTTCCCCCTTTTTTTCCCACTTTTTTTACCGGGCGGTTAGGCCAACTCCACTTCCTCATCCTCGTCGTCCAAATTAATGTTTAAGTCGACGTTTCTAACATCGGAAGTGGGTGTTTAAGTCAAACTGGATGAGCCTCACGTCACAGGTCTCTTTGCGAAAAAGAATCATAAACGAGCTTAAACGATCAAAGAACGAAAAAACTGAAAGTATTATATAAAGCTCGAGGGACTAGAATAAATAAAGCTGAAAGTCAGAAGGTTGAGTTGCGATTAAAGGCAGGTTGTTTAAAAATAATTGATGAAACTCAGGGGGCTAAATTCGTGATATGCTTGAACTTAAAATTAAATCATGACATAAGAAGACAAAAGTGAAAGAAGTTCAGCGAATTAAATGTGTGTTATCAAATTCTTTTAATTTTTGATGTTGAGCCCATGAATTAGGAAAGAAGGTGGGGGCCGTGAAAGAATTAGAGGCAGCGAATTTTATGAATTTCTTGATCTTGGGCCTTAACATCGATTGTAGGAGAGGACGAATTTTATCATTGTTCTTCAACTCTCAAGCCATTCAATGATTTCTAACCAATTCAAGATGACAATTGATGCAGTAATGACAAGCATGCGCTGCTAAACCACTCGTGACTTCTGTCCGGATGAACGTTTAAGCTGTTTGACTTAATTATTCGTGTTTTTTTTTCTGATTCTTGTAAACTAGTATAACTTGACTACTTGGGTTGGTTTATTGATAAATGTTTTATTGTGTTTGAATTACTTGTTGTTTTATCAAGCGTATTGGCAACATACTTACGTTGTTAGCGGGTTGATACAATTAAACGGGTTGTTAAGTTGAATAGTGAATATTAAAAACCATCCTTAACAATTATTCAAAACCATTAATCTCAAGACCATGTCTATGTGGTCTTTTGAATCAGAAAATGGATTTTTATATTGAAACGGGTATTCGGGATTCCGGGTGGAGGTTACATCTTCTTAACATTGATACCACTTTTCGTGACTAATCGTGTTTTCTTTTAAATCTACAAACAAACCCCCAATTTAGATAATTTTGTTTTAACTAAATTTCTTCTACGCTAACCACAAATTCCCCGTGGATACGATACCATACTTACGCTATCTACTTAGTTTAATTAGGATTTTGATTGACCCTAACGACAGTCGTCAAAATGGCGCCATTCATTTGAGCACATGTTAAAAAAAAAGAAAAAAAACAAAGCCTATGGTATTGTCGCGGGGATAGCGACTCATGTGGTACATACCCTCTAGGTGGAGTTACAAAAAACATGTGAAGTTTATGACATTAACCAATGGGATGGTGACTCGTGTGGGGTATGTCCGCTAAACTGATCGTATACAAAAGCATGCAAAGCTTACAATATCATCCATCTACCCATCATAAATTTAATCGGAATAGCATAAGGGCTTTTTATATAAGACGGTAGATTATAATCTTTTAACCTCATAAACTTGAAACGAGATTAGGTGGCGTTGTAGTCTTTTGAGTGTGAGATCCAAAGATAACTATAACTTACTTGAACTTAAATGAATCGTGAATGAGGGCTTGGAAGCTGGCAGTTGGGTTTAAGTGGATCGTATACCTGCAATCCTAGTTTACGTGTGGTTTGATTTGTTAATAAAGTAATTGAATATATTAGATACCGATGTTTCTGATTGTGATTCCATTGCAGAGAATTTTTTCGGGACGAAAAAAGATAAGTGTGGGGATGTGATATTGGGTTAAAATGTGTAGTAATTTATAATTATTCGTGTTAGTTTTAGTAAGTTAAACATGTTTAAATATTATGTGTTTATATATTTAAGTGTTTATGGTATGTCGTGGTTTAAACATGTATAAACGAGGTTAAACGAGAGAAGTGAGTTGAAAACATGGGCTCGACAAGCTAACACGAGACGAGAAACATGAAATGAAGAAAAGTCAAATTGGATGAGCCTAGCGACACGCGACAGGTCTCTTTGCGAAAAAGAATCATAAACGAGCTTAAACGATCAAAGAATGAAAAAAAACTGAAAGTATTATATAAAGCTCGCGAGACTAGAATAAATAAAGCTGAAAATCGGAAGGTTGAGTTGCAAGTAAAGGCAGGTTGTTTAAAAATAATTGATGAAACTTAGGGGGCTAAATTCGTGATATGCTTGAACTTGAAATTAAATCATGACATAAGAAGACAAAAGTGAAAGAATTGGTGAATTGTTCAGCGAATTAAACGTTTGTTACCAATTTCTTTTAATTTTTGATGTTGAGCCCATGAATTAGAAAAGAAGGTGGGGGCCGTGAAAGAATTAGAGGCAGCGAATTTTATGAATTTCTTGGTCTTGGGCCTTAACATCGATTGTAGGAGAGGACGAATTTTATCATTGTTCTTCAACTCTCAAGCCATTCAATGATTTCTAACCAATTCAAGATGACAATTGATGCGGTAACGACAAGCATGCGCGGCTAAACCACTCGTGACTTCTGCCCGAATGAACGTTTAAGCGGTTTGACTTAATTATTCGTGTTTTTTCTGATTCTTGAAACTAGTATAACTTGACTACTTGTGTTGGTTTATTTATAAACGTTTTATTGTGTTTGAATTACTTGTTGTTTTATTAAGCGTATTGGCAACATACTTACATTGTTAGCAGGTTGGTAATTAGTTGATACAATTAAACGGGTTGTTAAGTTGAATGGTGAATATTAAAAAGGGCTAATCGCGAAAATAGCCAAAATTTGGTCAAATTTTCAAAAATAGTCAGTTGACACCCCATAAAATGGGCTTTCACAAATTCCCACACGGCTCAAATTTAAAGTTAAGAAACTTTCCTCACAACCAATCATCTTTTGCCACGTGTACTGCTGTCATCCCCTGTTCCCTCAATCTCTCTCTCCCATCACCAGCTTTTCCTCTTTCTATCTCTATCTCGTGGGAAAATAGCCAAAATGGCCTTGACCCGGTCAACTTTTCCAATATAGCCAATCCAGAGACGTCTGAAACATGCTGAAACGTCTTGGCGGCTGACCAACCAACACCTGCCACGTGTCCGACAGAACAGTCAGACGTCTTGACGTCTTGGCTGAGACGTTTCAAGCGGCTTGAGACGTTTCGTTATGGCTGCCCATTTTTCCAGACGGCTTGAGACGTTTCCGCCCGGCTTGAGCCGTTTCTCTCTCTTTAGCCGGCTACATCTGCTTTAGCCGGATTTGTTAAGCCAAGACGTTTTTGTACGATTTGAAGACGTTTTTGTACGATTTTAAGACGTTTTGTGCGTTTTCAAGACGTTTTGTAGGATTTCAAGACGTTTTCCATTTATTTAAAGTGATCCTTTATTTATAAATAATATACATTATGAAAAATCGTATTTGAAGTTTAAACATAAGATTCAAAAAGTTTGTTTTTTTTGTAATTATCTCACAACATGAGGGTCAAGTTTGTTGTTTATACTGGGGGGAAGTGGGATGTCATTAACGGGACACGTCTCAAGGAATTAAACGTCTTAAAATAACTTCGGATAACGTGAAACGTTTCAAACGTCTAAAAGGTATTAATGAAACGTCTTAAATTTTTGTAAAAAAAATGATAATAAAATCCGTTAAATTATCTAAACATTACATTAAAAAAAAACTTAAATTTATCAAAAAGGGGGTCTTTTTGATAGAACCGGCCCTTAGTGAGATTCGAACGCACGCCACTCGTGTCTAACCCAAACGTCTTAACCAGTTTATCCTCCTTCTCGGAGCTGCTATAACTTGATCTTATATTGTATTTGTATACTCGTTACCTTATATTAAACTATATTAATTAAATCATCTAAATTCAAAAACTTTATGAACTTTGGAGACCGTGAAACGTCTCAAACGTCTCAAGGTTTAATGAAACGTCTTAACTTTTTTTAAAATAAGTAATAATTTCGGAAGTCTCAAGCCGTGTTGAGGCGTCTCAAAGCCGGCTTCAAACGTCTCAAGCCATGCAAAAGTAGCAGCTTATCGGCTCATCTAACGAAACGTCTCAAGCCGCTTGAAACGTCTCAGCCAAGACGTCAAGACGTCTGACTGTTCTGTCGGACACGTGGCAGGTGTTGGTTGGTCAGCCGCCAAGACGTTTCAGCATGTTTCAGACGTCTCCACAAGACGTCTGGATTGGCTATATTGGAAAATTTGACCGGGTCAAGGCCATTTTGGCTATTTTCCCCTATCTCGTTTATATACATTTTGTCTGTGCACATCTTCTTTCTTTTTTAATGATGTTCTGCACATCTTCTTTCTTCTTCACTTCAGCAACAAAACCCCAGAGGGAAGGGATGACGTTAACGGACGGAAGCAATTTATATAACCAAACATATGTATTGTGTTGCGTTTATGATATGTGAAGAATAACATGAGGGACTGAAAGTGTAAACTTAGGAAATTACTATAAAGTCTGTTGTTAGTAGTTGAAAGTTACAAGGGGTCTGTATGTAATAGTCATAAGTATAGGGACTGTTAGTGTGTATATTGTATCAAGTTGTAAGAACCGTTAAGAAGTCGTTATAATAACAGTCCAAGGCAACCATTACGGTTAGCTTGGTTTTGAGTCCTTCTTCCTTCTCTTAGATTCTTCTCTGAAATCCAGCTCCTATGATTGGTATCAGAGCCACCGACCCTCGTCGGAGCTCCTGAAACCGTCACAATCCACCACCATCCGTCATTCTTGTTCCAACTCAGATCATTTCTTCTTACATTCTAATTGTCCTTTCATTTCTTCTGTTCAATTTTCATTCATTTCTGTTCTTAATTTCCTTCGATTGTCCGATCTTATTCATTCTTAGCCTGGATTAATCAATTGTGGTTAATTCATTCCTTGATTTGATAAATTCGTGATTAAACCAATCCTTAATCAATAATTCATTTCTTTCAAACCCTAATCATGTCTACTGGTACTAGACAACAAGATATGGAGAAACAGATTAAAGAGAACCAATTGACTATTGGAAAGATGGAGATTATTGTCCAAGATCTTCAAGCTAATTCTCAATTGATCAATGAAAATATGCAAACGGTGGCTACCAGTACAGAAGAAAATAAGGTTGCAGTCATGCAGATTCAATTGCAATTACAATCTGTTTTGGACAAAATCACAAATTTGGAGACCAATAGAGGGGCAGTTGTTAATGGAGTCCATCAAGAACAAAGGTTATCTAGATTGGGAAGACTGGATTTTCCCAAATTTAATGGTGAAGATGTTGAAGGATGGGTCTATAAATGTAATCACTTCTTTGAAGTGGATCATACCCCTGAAAATCTGAAATTGAGATATGCTGTGGTTAATCTTGAAGGTAAGGCCCTGCAATGGCACCAAGGGTACTTGAAAAGTAACAATTTGACTATTGATACAATAAGTTGGGATGACTATAGAAGGTCAGCAGAGGCAAGATTCTCCAATGAACTGTTTGAAGATGCCTTAGAAGAATTAAAGAACTTACACCAGACTGGAAGTTTGCAGGATTATTGTGATGCTTTTGATGCTCTCCTAAACAAGGTAAATCTCTCCCAAGATCAAGCTGTTAGTTTATTTGTGGGAGGATTGAAGATGGAAATCAGGTGTTTGGTTAAAGCTTTTAAGCCAAGAAACCTGAGAGAAGCCTATGCAGTTGCAAAACAACAAGAAAACATACACAACACCTTATTTGGAACAAACTCTTTCAAGAAAAATTCAAACCAATTCAATGCCTCAATATATTCTAAACCTTCTACCTCAACTTTTAAACCACCCTCAACCATGAATGCCAACTCTCTTCCTTTATTACCCAAACCTACCCAAGTTAACCCAACAAGAACCACTAGAAAATTGTCTACCAAAGAGATGGCTGAAAAGAGAGAAAAAGGAGAGTGTTTCTGGTGTAATGAGAAGTTCACACCTTCTCATAACTGCAGAAATAAAAAAATTATTCAACATTGAAATAGTGTATGAGGAGGATGACAATTGTGATGAGGAGGAAGTTGTAATAGGGCCTGAGGAGCCTCAAATCTCTATTCATGCCATCACAGGGGTACCCTCTTATTCTACCATGAAAATTGTAGGATATATGGGAACTAGAAGGTTGTATATACTGATTGACTCAGGGTCAACCCACAACTTCATTAGTCTGAAACTGGTTAAAAAGCTGCAGTGTTTATTACAACCTGTCTCATCTATGAAAGTTACTGTAGCCAATGGTAACCAACTGGAATGTGGACAGAGATGTGTGGGGTTCAAATGGAAGATGCAGGGGGTGTGGTTTAAAGCTGATATGTTAGTGATACCCTTGGAGAGTTATGATATGGTACTGGGAATAGAATGGTTATCTGTGTTGGACGATATTGTATGGAATTTTGCAGACATGACCATGCAATTCAAGGTGCAAGATAAGGTGTATACACTAAAAGGAACAGAAACTAATGGCATGAAATTGTGTTCAACAGAAACAATGTCAAATCTGTTGAATGGCAATTCAGGGGTAAATCAGTCACAATTATTTGGACTGCAACTGAAAGATGAAAATCAGGATCCATTTGGGTCTAAAGTTTCTGATCCAATAACTTCTAATGAATTCCAGTCATTGTTAGAAGATTACAAAGATGTATTTGATGTGCCTACTGCTTTACCTCCAAAAAGATCATTTGACCACAAGATAGTTCTTAACAATGGGGATAAGCCTGTGAACTTAAGGTCTTACAGATATCAAGCCCTACAAAAAGATGTGATAGAAAAGATGACTCAGGAGATGTTGGATTCTGGGGTGATCAGGAGCAGCCAAAGTTCTTTTGCAGCTCCTGTGGTATTGGTCAAAAAGAAAGATGGATCATGGAGATTATGTATAGATTACAGACAACTTAATGAAGCCACAGTAAAAAACAGGTTTCCCATACCTCTTATTGATGAACTTCTTGAAGAATTAGGAGGGGCTACTATATTCTCTAAATTGGATCTAAGATCTGGTTATCACCAGATTAGAATGTTTGAGCCAGACATTCATAAAACAGCCTTTAGAACACATCAAGGCTTGTTTGAGTTCTTGGTTATGCCCTTTGGGCTGACCAATGCCCCTGCCACTTTTCAAGCACTAATGAACAGTACGTTTAAGGCTCAATTGAGGAAATTTGTGCTTGTATTTTTTGATGATATACTGGTCTATAGTAAAGACAAGGATCAGCATATGGATCATTTAAAACAGGTATTACAAACCATGAGGGACCAACAGTTATATGCAAAGATGTCTAAATGCAGTTTTGGTGGCCAAAAAGTGGAATATTTGGGCCATGTTATCACTAAACATGGGGTGTCAACTGATCCAACAAAGATTGAAGCTGTCAATTCTTGGCCTGTTCCAGCCAATGTGAAGCAGTTAAGAGGATTCTTAGGTCTTTCAGGCTACTACAGAAGGTTTATTAGAGCCTATGGTATGATTGCTAAACCATTGACCGATTTGCTTAAGAAAGATGCTTTTTGGTCACAAGAAGCTGAAGATTCTTTTCAACAACTAAAGAAGGCTCTTTGTACTGCTCCTGTACTTGCTTTGCCTGATTTATCAAAGACATTCATAGTTGAAACTGATGCCTCTGCATTGGGAATTGGGGCTGTACTCATGCAGGATCATCATCCTCTGGCATTCATCAGTAAGGCCTTGTGTCCAAGGCAACAGGTACTTTATGTCTATGATAGAGAGTTATTGGCTATATTGCTAGCTATCAAACAGTGGCATTATTACCTGATCAGTGGTCATTTTATAATAAATACTGATCAGAAGAGTTTGAAACACTTACTTGATCAAAAAATAACCACTCCTCTTCAGCACACTTGGATGGTTAAATTGATGCACTATGATTTTGAGATACAATATAAAAAAGGTTCAGAAAATGTTGCAGCAGATTCCTTTTCTAGGCTGCAAACTTCTTCTTTGTTTGAATTAGCCATTTCTTCTTTTGAGCCATTGTTATTGGGGAAAATTAAAGATAGTTGGCAAAGGGACCTTAATGTGCAGCACATTATTTCCAGTTGTGAAACCACTGGGCATAATGGTCATTATACTTGGAAAGATGGGTTATTGAAAAGAAAAGATAAGCTGGTTGTGGGAAATGATGAAAGGGTAAGGAAGGAAATTCTTCAATATTGTCATGAGTCCACTATGGGGTGTCATTCAGGTGTGCAGGCCACTTTACAAAGGCTCAAAGGTCTGTTTTATTGGAAGGGTCAAACTAAAGGGGTCAGAGATTTTATTAGAAGATGTGGAATATGTTTACAAGCCAAGTATGAGACTATAGCTTACCCTGGCCTAATTCAACCATTGCCTATTCCTACGTGTGTCTTCTCAGACATTAGTATGGACTTTATTACTGGACTTCCCACTTCCAGGGGTAAAAATGTCATATTTGTGGTGGTCGACAGATTGACAAAATATGCACACTTTATTGGAATGACACATCCAATATCTGCAACTTCGGTGGCTCAGGCTTTCATAGATAATGTATACAAGTTGCATGGATGGCCTTCCACCATTGTTTCAGACAGGGATTCAATTTTTCTCAGCAAGTTTTGGCAGGAATTCACCAGGCTGCAGGGAATTTCCTTGGCCATGTCTACAGCTTACCACCCTCAGAGTGATGGTCAAACTGAGGTGGTAAACAGGTGCTTAGAGGCTTATCTAAGATGCATGATCTTGCACTATGATAATTCATGGTTTCATTGGTTATCATTAGTAGAATGGTGGTATAACAGCAACTACCATACTGCAATAAAGTCCACTCCTTTTCAAGCTTTGTATGGGTATGCACCTCCTCTTCATGTTCCTTACATTCACAGGGATACCAATGTAGATGGTATTGATTCTGAGATGTGTGCAAGAGAGGAAGCTATTTCTGTCCTAAGGTCTACTCTGTTGATGGCCCAAAACAGATTAAAACAGCAAGCTAACAAGCACAGAACTGATAGAACTTTCACTCCTGGCACTTGGGTCTACTTGAAACTAAGACCTTATGTTCAAACTACCCTGAGAGGAGCTGCTTTCTCTAAAATGTCACCCAAATATTATGGTCCCTACTTGATAATTCAGAAAATTGGGGAGGTTGCTTATAAGCTAGATCTACCTGAGGAGTCTCAATTACATCCTGTGTTTCATGTGTCATTATTAAAGCAAGCTCAAGGGCCTCCAACTTCTATCACCCCTATTCCACAAGCTGCAAGATTTTCTTTAAAGCCTTTGAAGGTATTGGATCACAGGTTCATACGAAAAGGCAAGAGAGGGGTGGGTCAAGTCTTAGTTCAATGGAGTGGTCAATCTGTGTTGGAAGCCACATGGGAGGATCGTCATGAATTCATTCTCAGGTTTCCTAATTTTGAGTTACAAGTTCAGGAATAACCTTGAGGACAAGGTTCTTATTAAGGCCGGAGTATTGATATGTGAAGAATAACATGAGGGACTGAAAGTGTAAACTTAGGAAATTACTATAAAGTCTGTTGTTAGTAGTTGAAAGTTACAAGGGGTCTTGTCACACCCCGACTTTCCACGTGTCACCGGTGGGCCCGGTGGGGGAGTATCGTGACGTGGTTGGCAACATAATAGTCAAACAACACAATATATATGAATGCACAGCGGAAGCAAATGGTAAATATTATTACATTCCGAATATAATGTAATATCCAGTATAACAACGGAAAGTAAAGGATCCACAGGCGGATCTTTAAACATATCATTTGTTCAACAGACTTTAGACGCCTAGAACTTGCAAGATTCCTTATTAGCGCCCTGAGCTTCCAGCCAATTTCGTTTAGTACCTGTCACTTAGCCTTTTTGGAAAATACGTCAGTTTTCACTGGTAAATACACTCAACTGACTCATTTGAAAAGAGTTTAAGAAAATTGATTTAGATGCACCAGGCACAAAACCTTTTGACACTTTGATTAAAATGCACAGAGGCAAAATTAATCTTTTATAACTTGGGAAAATTATTTGTATATAATCTTGTATACAGTTTTACTTATTTGTCGTCCGTTTGGGGCCGGTTTGTAGGGCCGGACTAGATTAACAGACACGCCACAGGTATAATGCCCACAGGCTATCATCCCCTAAGTGGATTACCAGTTCCGGTATAATGCCCACAGGGATGATACCTTCGAGTGGATTACCAGTTTTTACATAATGCAACTGTCAGGTGTATGCCTACACCCCGTGCTTAGGTCGTGGCCATTTCGTAAAATGATGCCAAGGATATCCGGGACATGGTCATTAACCCCTAAAGGCCATACACCAAATAATAATAAAATAGTACATATTAAACAGGTTATGTAAGTACATCAATCACAATCCGATTTAAATGACTACATACACCCGACCAAGCGGTACTTTTATAGTACCGTATCCCAAGCCCGTATAGGGAAAATAAGTTAAGAGTATTTACCTGAGCTAGCTCCTGTCTTAAATATCAGAAATTAATAACTCAGTCGTATTCACTTAAGTAAGCGTAGGTACCATTTACCGGAAAGCTCTAGTCTGGAATGAGGGTATAAATAATTAATTAGAATGCTAACGGGTCTTTAATTAAGCCTAAGCTTAGACCGGTTAGTCTTACAGGAAGATACGGTTCGTACGCACGATTACGCGAAGACCGAAATAGAATGTGATTTAGACCCGACAAGTTCGGAGACTTGCTTAATTTGGGTATTTAATACACACTTTGAATTTTGAGACAAAACCGATAAGGTTTGACCCGTTTCGGCTAACTTATATAAAATAGTTATATAAACCGATCCGAACGCGAATAACGCGTAACGGGTATTCATAGAGTCATTTACAGGTTTCCTTAGTTAATATGCCTTAAATATGTTGTGGTATCAGTAGGATACCTTCCATTATGCCCAAAACGAGTTTAATCTCAATTTAAGCCCCGTAGGGGTATTTTGGTCATTTACCTAAGGCATATATACTACCTGTCATACAACTACTCGAACGATGTGACCATAAGGTCACTTAATGTGTTTGGTCGGATCCTAATGATCGACCAAACGGGTCGGGTTCGAAAGTATAAGCGATTGTTTAGATCGCTTACCTTTACGACCCTATATAAGCACTAAACTAAAAGTGACGAGCTAAGCATGTTGAAACATGCTTAACTAAGTTAGAAAACAAGTTTGGTATCAAAACAAACGGTTTTGATACCCATAAGTAGTTTGGTTACAAAATACGCAAGAATACGTATTCTGGCCGAAACTACGGCTCGTCACTGAGCCTAGATAACGTGGTAATCAGTAGGTATAGTCACTAGGGACTATAACCTTCGTGATCACGCTCACGTTATGAAGTTCAAAGGAACTTCGCATCGACCATAAACTGGTCAATGCAGAAAGTCAAACAAAGTTTGACTTTCGGACTCGAAAAGCGATAAAAGAACGAAAGAATACTTACGGAGGGTCCCCGAAAGCTAATCTCGATCAAAATAGCTCAGGTATGAAACGAAGGTTCCAACTTAGAGCACAATGATCAGATTTGTGGGTTTTTGAAGTTGATTATGGTGGGTATTTATAGGATATGCACCACCGTTAGGATCGTTTATCGAATATCGTGCCCGAATCTTATCCGTACAAGTGTCGGAAGGTTATGGTGGCTACATATGCTCCTTATCTTGATGACAAGACAAATTAGAACATGTGGTTGTGGTTAATTCAGCTGAAAACAGGCTGTTAGAAACATTGCATCTGGTCAGGAGACCCCTAGCGCACCGCTAGGCCCTAGTTTGGCAGATTTGCACTTTTGGTCCCTGCATTGCAATCAGCCCATTTTCGACGCGTTTAAGGCCCCGTTAACCCCATTTCAAAGCTCAAAAATGAAGTTAAAGTATAGGGAACTTAAAACATGTTCAAAAATATCTCGGATGTCGGTTCGTTTGGCCGTACGGTCGCGATGTTCGCTTAATTACGACGGAATGCGCATAAGCGCGAAAAACGAACCAAACGACGCGACGAATGGATTTTTCTTATGGCGAACACTAAAATAAAATGTTTTAGTGCTTACATAAATTTTTGGATGTCCGGATGTATTCAGAACGTGAGTTATGCCCGAAAATGCAAACTTGTGCACTTTTTGACACTTTTAGTCCCTGAATGACCCTAAAGTTTATTTTAGCACACCGAACCCCTCAAAGCCTATTTCTAAGCTATGTAAAGGATATTTAGGGTATGTTTAACTTATGGTCATGTTCCGGAATGTCTGTTACAGTTCAAATTGGCATACTTTCGCAGTTTGTCAACTTTAGTCCCTGTAAGCGATTAAACTTTGATTTCACCACCCCAAGCCTTCCAAAACTTATATCTAAGTTATGTAAAGGTTATTTAAGGTATGTTAAGCCTATTTCACTATCCCTGAGTGTTCGTTGCATTAAACTGGTTATATTTACGCATCATTGCGCGTATAACCTTCCAGAAAGCGATTTAGAGTCTGAAATCGAACAAGAGTTGATATGTGCAAAAGATACATATATTTATACAAGTCCAAAGTCTGAAATACAATATTTCATTGGTTTGGCATTTGTTTGATGGTTGCAGTGACACAGGTGTCACAGTGTTCAAACTTATGACACGTGTTACTACATTATAGGACGTGAATTTTCGGGGTGTTACAGGTCTGTATGTGATAGTCATAAGTATAGGGACTGTTAGTGTGTATATTGTATCAAGTTGTAAGAACCGTTAAGAAGTCGTTATAATAACAGTCCAAGGCAACCATTACGGTTAGCTTGGTTTTGAGTCCTTCTTCCTTCTCTTAGATTCTTCTCTGAAATCCAGCTCCTATCAGTTTAATACAAAAACCAATTTATATAACCAAACATAGGGTCTGAGAAGAGTACCCAGAGGGAGGGATGACGTAACGGACGGAAGCATGACATAATCCGTCTGAGACTGATCAGACAGACTGGTCTGCATATTGGAAACAAATCGATGGCAACATGGCACAGCTTGGGGACAGGAGTGGCACAGTCATTGGCGAATTTACGAAACACGCGTTGCGTTTGTTTCCATCATCTCTCGTCTCGTTTATTCCATCGGACAAGCGGCACTCCAGCCATCACCACCGTGGACACGGTGGCCACTGCGGCAACTGCAACTTCTTTCCTCATTGTTTAGGTTTGGATAGAATGTTTGTTGTTGGTTTTGGATTTGGATTGAAAAGAATGTGTTTGAATTGGAAAATATGAACCACCGATGAATGAATGCATAACAGATAGAAGAGAGGTTTTTGTGGAGTGATGAAGAACGAGTCTCTCTCACTCTTTGATTTATGTTTTATCATTTATGTTATGTAAAGACAATAATTTCAGTAGATACAAGATAAGCTTTTAGTATAATATTTTTAATTAATAATAAATTTAAAAAAATCATGTAAACCATGTGGTGCAATTTTTTTGAAAATATAGGAATTATTTGACTAAAAGTCGTCTGAAAATATAGGGTGAGTGGTATAGAAATGTTTGTTTAGGGTGGGGTGGTGGTGCTTGGTGAGGGTGGTGGTGGTGCTTGGTGAAGAAGAAAGATAGGAGTGGGCAGTGACGGAGCCAAAAACTTTTTCTTATGGTGTCATTTTTTATGGATACCCCGGTTTATAGTAACCTAGAGTCGAACTTTTTGGATCGGTTCGGATCTAGTCGGGTCGAATCACATAATAAAAGCAAATATCACAGTAAAAGTATAATGTCAATAAATAAAAACACATATTAAAATTACAAAGTCATTTGAAATATATAAAATTTTTTATTTACTAGTTGCTCTGTACATATTTTCATGTTTTGAAAATGATTCATAATGTTTTCAACTAGTATTTGAGCATACGCTTCACGGCGAGTCGTAGGAGGTTGATGGTGAAGATTGGAGCCCATGCTTCGCGACGAGGTTGTAGAGGTTGATGGAGAGGATGTATATATTTCATGACGGTAAAATTAAACAATCAACACAGTTAAGTAAACAATTTAGAGTTAAAAGTTCCATTTAACTATAATAAGGTAAATAAAAAAATGATTTAAAGGATGCTAACTAAATTCAAGTAACCGGGCTTAATTTTTGAACTAAAAATTTATTTATTATCTAATTCTTTTAAAAGAAAACAAAACAATGATGTTGTTTGTAAAAAGACAATGGTGTCGGTCATAAAAAAACAACGGTGTCGCTCGAATTTTTCCTATTATACGTTGTATTTGCTACACAAGATTCAATGGTGTCAGGCGACACCGTTGTTCAAAGTGTGGCTCCGCCACTGGGAGTGGGGTAGGTTTGAATAAGAGAAAAATGCCCGGATAGTCCCTGTGGTTTCACCTTTTTTCACCTATAGTCCCTATCTTTCTAAAACTACTTGAATAGTCCCTGTGGTTTTCCGTTTTGTTCTCGGATAGTCCCTGGGTCTAACTTCAGTTACTTTTCTCTGTTAAGTGGGTGTTGAAATGACCAAAATGCCCTTTCCTTAAAAGGCCAAACCATAGGGACTATCCGAGCATCTTCTTCATTTTTATTTATACCACCACCACCGTCACCTTCACTGCTGCCATCACCACTCCCCACCACCGCCATCCCCTTCCACCACCACACCTCCGCATTCTAAACCCATACCCGCCTCCACCATCAACCACCCATCCCCAAATTCAAACCCTAATCTCTAAATCCCCAAAATCTTCTTCCTAAAATTCAAACCCTCCACCATTGTCGGACCGGACCGGCAAGCTAACACGAGACGAGAAACATGAAATGATGAAAAGTCAAACTGGATGAGCCTAGCGACACGCGACAGGTCTCTTTGCGAAAAAGAATCATAAACCATCAAAGAACGAAAAAATTGAAAGTATTATATAAAGCTCGAGGGACTAGAATAAATAACGCTGAAAGTCGGAAGGTTGAGCTGCAATTAAAGGCAGATTGTTTAAAAATAATTGATGAAACTCAGGGGGCTAAATTTGTGATATGCTTGAACTTGAAATTAAATCATGACATAAGAAGACAAAAGTGAAAGAAGTTCAGCGAATTAAATGTGTGTTACCAAATTCTTTTAATTTTTGATGTTGAGCCCATGAATTAGGAAAGAAGGTGGGGCCGTGAGGCAGCGAATTTTATGAATTTCTTGATCTTGGGCCTTAACATGAGACATATATAAATCCCATATACATCGATTGTAGGAGACTAGGAGAGGAGTGATTATTATTTTTTTAAGCTGCCATACACCCGTCGCATACGAACATCAGGGACGAATTTTATCATTGTTCTTCAACTCTCAAGCCATTCAATGATTTCTAACCAATTCAAGATGACAATTGATGCGGTAACGACAAGCATGCACGGCTAAACCACTCGTGACTTCTGTCCGGATGAACGTTTAAGCGGTTTCACTTAATTATTCGTGTTTTTTCTGATTCTTGTAAACTAGTGTAACTTGACTACTTGTGTTGGTTTATTGATAAACGTTTTATTGTGTTTGAATTACTTGTTGTTTATCAAGCGTATTGGCAACATACTTGCGTCGTTAGCGGGTTGGTAATTTGGTGGCTAGTTGATACAATTAAACGGGTTGTTAAGTTGAATGGTGAATATTAAAAACTATCCTTAACAATTATTCAAAACCATTAATCCCAAGGCCATGTCTATGTGGTGTTTTGAATCAGAAAACGGATTTTTATATTAAAACGGGTATTTGGGATTCCGGGTGGAGGTTACTTTTTCTTAACATTCATAACACTTTTCGTGACTAATCGTGTTTTCTTTTAAATCTACAAACCCCCAATTTAGATAATTTTGTTTTAATTAAATTTCTTCTACGCTAACCATAAATTCCATGTGGATACGATACCCTACTTACGCTATCTACTTAGTTTAATTAGGTTTTTGACTGACCCTAACAACAGTCGTCAACGGGTGGTCTTATTGTGATCCACTTAAACCCAACCTCCAACCCATCAGGTCTCTTTCATGTTTATTCTTTATGTTCAATTTGTTGGTTCAGTTCTGTTTATACATGAGGGAAAACATGAAAACATACCTTTCACCGCAGTGGAGAATCCAGTGAGAGAAGACGACATAGAGTTCGACATAGATGTCAGTGTGATCTGGTTCCTCCTTAGGGTACTGACTGATGATGGGGACTTAGAAAACCGAAAAGGGTATCGGCTTAGGAGAGGAGGTCGATGATGATGTTATGACTAATGGGGTGTGTCTAATTGTGTAACTGAGTAACCCCTTAACCTCCACATAATTCTCCTTATATAAGCACCCATGAGGAAACCTAATTAGTTAATAAGGGTAATATGGTCCATCAACAATTACCAACTAATTATTTAATAGGTTATTATATATTTTGATCTATATAATGTAAATGATTATAATGGCTACTAGATTAAATATTATACCATAATATATTTAATCTTACATTCTCCCACTTAGCCGAGTAATCATTTACTATGAGTATTAGATAAGCCTGATCAGGAGTTAACACTCATTTTAGCCTTAAACAAGTACTATAACAGAGAAATACAGCCGTTGAATCATTATGCGACTCAGGACCCCCATTAATCATACTATAGCCTTAATTTAAAACCTAATCGTTATGATCAAAATACGCATAAGCCCTTTGTTTGATTTGTAACTATATTTGTCTATATGCCGTTATGCTAGCTTGACATATTCTTAGAGACATACAAAATCAAACTGATGAGGAAAATTAACTAATACTTAGTTAGTCATTCATAGTACGATATGCAGTTGCGCATGGCCATCAATTAATACCCGTCTCTGAGCTCTCTTAATAAGACTTATGGGTAATAGCCCTTCAGTTATAGGATCCTTAAGCATATCATGAATGTATTCGATACAAAACTTAGTTTCCTCAATTCGTTCATAAACGAATAATTAATTGCGTATCGAAAATTAATGCAGCACCTCTTGAACTGTTACTGTTCAAGGAGTCATGGTAGCTGACTTTATCACACTAAGTATTCAAAACGTTAATTATATGGAGTTAATAAACTTATGAGTCCACTGATAAACTTCCAACAACATTTAGTGACTATATTATGTCGTTATAACTTAGGTTGTTATTATCAGTTTATTATGACTCCTCCATAAGATAGGTTTTGTCTGCTGACATAAAGATATACCCGAAATTACATGTTGTCATCTTTGAATATCTCAAAGTTAGAGTAATAAACCGGTTTTTAGTTCTCACTTCTTCTTCAAATTTTAGCCTCTCGTTTCCTTTAAAGATATTGTAATACTCTGTTAAATGCTTCACATTAATCTAGACATATCTAGTGTGTTGCAATGTGAGTAATATCTAAACGAGTATAGACTTGAACTTACATAAGGCTTCCAATTAATGAAGCGTACGAAATAATCTCATTTACCATATTATCCTCTGAAGGAGAGCAGTATTGATTGTTACATATGTAAGGACCCATTTACTGTTAAACTTATGGAACAGAACTAATGTCCCGCTGGGTCTATCTCGGTATGTTATGATATCAATCACGTAAGAGATATCTCTGAGATGTATTGTATCAAAGTTTGTGTTAACAATGCTTTGACTTATGTAACATATACTTGTCAAAAGAATGTCATCTATATAGACAAGTTTATCTTAGTTGCTCCCACTTATTTTGAGGTAGGTACATTAATCCACTTGATTCTTGATGAAAATAATTACGTTAGCTTTTCATCTCATTATGATGTTTGCATTAACCCATACATGGATATTATTGGCTTACAAATAAAGTGTTCTTTAACCTTCAGTTTGAAACTTTAGGTTGTTATCTAATGAACATGTAAATGTGTCAGCCATTTGTTATGGAAAATTGTTTATAATGTTCATCTAATGTAGCTTTAAACTATTATAAGCTACTAGAACAGTGATGATCCTCAAAGAAATCTTTTATAAGATATGTAATAAAGATAATTTATCTCTTCCTAAGTACAACCTTTGACAATCAATCAAGCTTCTTCGTGTCTTAACGCTTATATTAGGATTTGGTTTTGTTATGAACACTCTTAGATAATTCAATCAAATCCCAAACGTTATACGAACACATAAAATCAGTTTTACTAGAAAACTGTTTTATTCCATTTAAAAGAATATTGATTGACACTAATGGCTTAATTTGAAGAGATAGGATCAGCAAACATTTCCAAAATCCATTTCAACTTCAATTAGGGAGGTTATGTAATCATCAAAGTTAGTAGACTTTTTAACCTATATGACCTCCTGAGTTGATTACTGGGTTCGTTAGAAGTTTCAGTTTTATGGATTAGCTCTTGGTTAGGTTGCTATCATTTTCATTCTAAGTTTATAAGAGTTGGTGCAGTATGGTGTACAAGAGGTGTAATCGGAGTTAAATTCGGAGTGAAATTTAATGACACTCTTCCCCCCGCCTCTTGTATTCCTTGCAAATCATGATAAGGACTTTAACTGCTCCCACTGACCTTAGAAATCTTTAGGAACTCAACATACTTAGGGTCAATATTTAACGACCAACAAATTCTAATAGAGAAACACAAATTAATGACGTTAGTCGTTGTGATTTCTCTTGTTGAGGATTATGTTAGTTCAGGTAAGAAATCTAAGTGTGCCCACAATTAATCAACAATGAAACTTTTGTAAGAGTAGCATTAGATTTAAGGAGATAAGTTTTGATAGAACAGTGTCGTGATGGAGCGGTGTCTTGTACAAGAGGTGTAAATTGAAGTAATATAAAGTTTTCACTCCCCCACCTCTTGCAACTATTGCAAGCTATTATGAAGACACTTAATGCTCCCACTGATCTTTAATATCTCTAAAATGCTACAAGAGAAGTTTCAATGAGCTACGTGACATGGGAACCTATCATATATACGTTAGACTTTATTTGATTTCTTTAATGTCCAGATATCATAAGAAACTTTAGGGACATATTTAATAGAAATCTTATTAAGTATATATATGAATAGATTTCTTCTAAGACCATGGGCCATATGCGACAAAATTTAGATACAAGTTGATAGTCTTTTAAATGATAAATGAATTATGTCTGAATATTCCATTTGGAATAAGTTCCACGAATGTCAATGAATGACTTATGATGGACCCATACTTATTCCTTAAGCCAAGTCATGCTTTAACGTCATGATTTTAAAATCACTTAGAATGAGATTAGTTGAATAATCATCCTTATTAACCATGTCATGATTTCTCATGAATTTCGGTTGTAATGGATGAAATTTATAAGTCTCATTTTCCTTTTGTCCAATTCTCATTTGCATGATGACAAAAGTTGTGAAAAGTGTAAGGTATCATCTAGTTTCATCTTAGTAATGTTTCTATCCAGATATTTAGAACAAATAAGATGAGAGTTTAAGGTAAGTGTGACTTTATGTTGACTATGCAAACCTCCCAACCTTCATAACATTGTGTAATTTTGATACTATATTCTGACTAATCTTCAGAATATATATAAGGTATCGAAAACGTTGTTAGAAGACTGCTTATTATGGTTCTTATAGCCTTAAAATTTAATTTTGTCACTAACTCTCATGTTAGTTATTTGTCAAGTTCTGGTAAGGAAACGTATGGAACTAGAGTCAACTAATCATGTGTTAATTGGAATATTAAAATTATCAGACTTAAATATCATTAGTAAGTGACTACCTAATTAACTTATCCAACTGTTCTTTGGAATAATGGATAGTCTCGTTGCTTATGCCTAGTCTAATGACATAATTATGCAGTGAGATTTTCCCTTGAAGAACCTTAGAGTTGGGATTAGCACTTGTAATTTGTTTATGGACCTTAGAACAATCCTCTTTTAAACTATTAGTGGTTGTAAGGTGAATAACATCTTATTTTCCAGTTTCAAACATTTATTTCTTTGTACATATGTTGCTTATCAACACACTCATTATACATTGGTACTTTTGAGTGTTATAGTTGATTTATAATGCATCAAATTGTACAAGTGAAAATCTTAGTATGTAATGTACTGGAAAAATGTACTTATTTCCATGCGTAAGCCCTTAACTTTATGGGTCATGGTTTTGTACATTATAATGTATTCACATATACCACTTAACTTTATAGTTTAGAATTTCAAATGAAGGCATGCATCTTAGGAATTCGTATGATTATTCCACAATTATAGATTAGTCTTAGGAAAGACTTTATTTGGAATAACCTTTTAGTGACAGCACTTATTCTTGATTATCATAAGAGACATCATGTTCGATTTATCCTAATCATCATGCTCTACTTTTCTTCTGTAGTGCTTTATCAGAAGAGAACAATAGAATTATCGTGTCTTAAGAGATAATCAAGGATTTAATTTAAGAGCTAATTCTTATAGAAACTTTAAGCAAAAACATATTAGATTTAGGAATTAGAGTGGATGAGATGTAGATTTATAGAAGAAAATTATAGTGAGTAAAAAAAAAAATATGGGTACTAAGAATAAGGCAGACGAAATGATCATAAAACTTAATTAAGGATCATTAATATAAGGATCATTGTGTGAAGAGGTTGTGATATGTCTATTACTAACATCAAAATAATAGACTTAGCTAAAAATTCTACTTAAACGAAGACAAAACAGCTTTGGCCAGAAGTGTAATCATTTAAGCATATGTGCAAAGTGGTTGTAACAAATCAGCTTTGGCCAGAAATTGAGACAATCACTTTAGTTATGCACTCGTTAAGTATGCCATCTATGAATGAATTAAATCAGCTTTGGCCAGAAATTAAGACATTCATGCTTATGATGCATACTTAACATAGCTTTCGTAATACTTGAACGATAAGTAGATGTATCAAGTCAGCTTTGGCCAGAAATGAAACATCAGAAGCTCATTCAAGTAAAGCCATTTTGGTTTTGTAAAACATTATTTGATCCTTATTAATTAACTAAATATTTACAAAAACCAATTATTTAATAGCAAACCATCCGTTAGCGCGGATCGGACCTTTGTCTCGAGTTGACAGCTTAAAATAATGAGGTTTCGAGTCACAACCTTATTGTCTCGAGTCGAGACCTTTGTCTCGAGTTGACACGTTATGGTCTCGAGTTGACACGTTATGGTCTCGAGTCGAGATCTAATGGTCTCGAGTCGAGACCTCTGTCTCGAGTTGAGAAGGATTAAGCCCTTAGTCGAATCCTCAGTGATCTCGAGTTGACACGTTATGGTTTCGAGTCGAGACCTTTGTCTCGAGTTGTAAACTTTTGAGAGCCCTTATGATTTCGAGTCGAGACCTTGTGGTCTCGAGTCGAGACCTTGTGGTCTCGAGTCGAGATCTTGGTCTCGAGTCGAAACCCGATGGTCTCGAGTCCAATGTTAATAGCTGTTTATTGTGATAACATAACTGAAATTCGAAATCTAAGGGATTATGTGATAATGTTTCCTATTTCAGTGCTGATCTAATTTTTACCAAATATTTCGAAAATCATAATATGTTTATCTAATAACAGTTTTCGAAAATTTTTAGAGGACAAAATCAGATCAAAACAGGAAAAACACTTCATAATCCGAATCATATTCCAAATCATAACAGAATTTTTGAATTTTCTAAGAACATGCGATGAACCCTAAACATAAAAATAAAATTCTGGAACCCGAAACCTGAAACTTTTAAGACTTCTAAACAGATTTCGGTTGTAAAAACATAAACCTATTTGATTTCGAGTGAATACATAATTAATCTTTTACGAAAACAGTGGTCTCGAGTCGTCCTTTATGACTCGAAAATTGGCTGCTTGTTTAATAAGTTATCAAAATTCCGTTTTCCAGATTTCTATCCCAGAATTGATGGATACCAAAACAGAACTGACTAATCAACATATGCTCTGATACCACATGTTGGTTCAGTTCTGTTTATACATGAGGGAAAACATGAAAACATACCTTTCACCGCAGTGGAGAATCCAGTGAGAGAAGACGGCATAGAGTTCGACATAGATGTCAGTGTGATCTGGTTCCTCCTTAGGGTACTGACTGATGATGGGGACTTAGAAAACCGAAAAGGGTATCGGCTTAGGAGAGGAGGTCGATGATGATGTTATGACTAATGGGGTGTGTCTAATTGTGTAACTGAGTAACCCCTTAACCTCCACATAATTCTCCTTATATAAGCACCCAGGAGGAAACCTAATTAGTTAATAAGGGTAATATGGTCCATCAACAATTACCAACTAATTATTTAATAGGTTATTATATATTTTGATCTATATAATGTAAATGATTATAATGGCTACTAGATTAAATATTATACCATAATATATTTAATCTTACACAATTAACAATCAATGTAAAAGTCTCACCCTTAGAATCCATAGATCGACCTAATCCCGTATCAAGCTTATATGGTTAAGAGTTACAACTCTACCACTTTATATAGAAAGCTCTTATGTATTTAAAATTACTTTTTTTTACGGATGATGGATGAAGTTATGAGCTATGATATTTTTTTTTCTTATGCTTAACTTAGAGAGTATTTCAACCAAGTCATCATCCCGGAAGATAATACCGTGAGCTTCAAGATATTTTTTTGGGTAAATTACACCTTTCGTCCTTTATGTTTGTACCGGATTGCAATGGATAGCCTTTAACTTTAATAATTACAGTCACAGTCCTTTATTTGGAAAACTCGTTACACCTTAGGTCCTTTATCACTAACCAAGTTAAAATTTTATGTTAAGTCAGATCATGTGTACCTCATGTGAGGGCATTTATGTCATTTTACCCCTATCTATGTCAACTATCTCTCTCTCTCCCTCCCTCCCTCCTCTCCAACCAACCACCAAATCCAGCCACCAACCCCTGCCACTCCCACACCACCAACATTTCACTGCCTCAAAATTTGTACCTGATATATGCCCAAAATAAAGCTCCGTCCATCATCCACTCCACATCTTTCATCCTTATCCGAATCAAACGAAAGCCATGGAGTCCTTCGCCCCATCGGAACACCACGCAACTCCCCCTTCTCCGGTAACAACGCCCACCCACCTTATCCTGAGGTAACACCATCTCATCTGCTCTTATTAGACTTTCCTTTCAATTCACTGACTCATATACATATATATGTATGTTTACAGATGAGGCCACATCAATCATATCAAATTTCACACAAAAAAACTTAATAATCGATGATTAAAGTCCAATTATCCTCCAACTCAACCAGACCAAAAGTCAAAACAATTTATTACAAAATTCAAATTGACAAATTTCCAATTCAATTCAACCGATAATAAAAGAGAGTTTCAAAATCAAGTGAAACAAAACATCAACAATTATTATACCTTTAAGAAATTCAACCAAAAATATCAGCAAACAATTCAGAGTTCTACAATAGAGGTTCGTTGTTTATTTCCGACCAAGAACAATCAGATCTGTCTTCACGTGCCAAGACCGATCACTTCTATCTTTCTCTCTCTCTCTCGCGCGCGCCGGAATCGATGATGGTGGTGGTCATATCACGAAATGGCCACATCAGATCTGTTGAACAGAGGTTCACTGTTTAGTTCCGGCCAAGAACGATCAGATCTGTCTTCACAGGCCAAGACCGATCACTTCTCTCACTCTCGCCGGAATCGATGATGGTGGTGGTCATGTCATAGGCAGTGGCGGTGGTGGACTTGGGGAGTAGTTGACTGGTTTTTTAATTTGAGAGAAAGAGAGAGAGAGAGAGAGAGAGAGAGTGTTCAAAGAGAATGAAATTAGGTTGCAGATTAGATATGCTTTTTTTTATTTTTTTTTATTAAAGAACATTTAGATAAAAACATTAAATTACCATAATACCCTCATATGACTAGATTTAACTCAAAATTTTAATCTAGTTAGTGATAAAGGACCTAAGCTGTAACAAGTTTTCCAAATAAAGGAATGTGACTGTAATTATTAAAGTTAAAGGCTATCCATTGCAATCTGGTACAAACATAAAGGACGAAAAGTGTAATTTATCCTTTTATTAAAGAACATTTAGATAAAAACATTAAATTACCATAATACCCTCATATGACTAGATTTAACTCAAAATTTTAATCTAGTTAGTGATAAAGGACCTAAGCTGTAACAAGTTTTCCAAATAAAGGACTGTGACTGTAATTATTAAAGTTAAAGGCTATCCATTGCAATATGGTACAAACATAAAGGACGAAAAGTGTAATTTATCCTATTTTTTTAATAATTCAACCTAGAGGTGTTTCAACCGAGTCACTATCCCGAAGGGTAAAACATAGGTTGCAATTATATATATCTAGCTCAAATGATGGCCAAATGGAATATTTTTTAGGCGTCACTATTGTGTGCCATCTAGTTAAAAATACTTATGAGTTTTTACTTATTGTGTTACCTCTTATACTATCTACAATTTCAGCTTTTTTTTTTTAATTTCTTCTAAGATGATGACAAGATATCATAATTTTTAAATAAGATATTCATAAAAGCAATACAGGAACCCTCAAAGTCAGCTGGTGTACCGACACATCCTAGAAAATACATCTTTTTCTACTTATTTATCTTATATATATATAGGGGAGTGTTATCTTGAGAACGCTAAATATTGCGAGAACTGTGAGAACGGATGAAAAAATCAATCAAAACCATTTTTTTTAATACAACCCTCATTGTTGTGATTAAAATACAACATCAAAAAAAGAATTTACATCAAATAATTCATTTCTCATCTCAAAATCACTGTTATTAGAATTTTTACACATGTGTAAATTTTCTTTAGAGTAAATTACAAGTTTTGTCCTTTATGTTTACATCAAATTGCAGGCGCTGTCCTTTTGCCCAAAAGTTTACAGGCGGTGTCCATAACCTTCCAAAATTTTGCACGTTTTGTCCTTTAGGCCAAACCTGGTTAGAAATCTCAGTTAATTCTTGTCATGTGCAATGCACATGAGGGTACAATGGTCTTTTTCCCTCTCAACCCTTTCTGTTTCCCCCATTTATAACCCTCACTAACCCCTCAATTCATCTCTATCAAAATCCAGCCCTCGTATTCCTTTTCACTCTTCTTCTTCATCATTCTTTTCTCACAACATAGGGATTCTAAGATCTGTTGGATCGATGATTAGTTATAAATTAGTTAAACTCGAGGTGATGCTCTCGAGTAGCATCCACACAGTTATTTCTCAATCAAGAGGATTCTCTTTTATCCAACCTCGGTCCAACCCGTTTAATTTTTGTCGATTATCATTATTTATTAAAAAACTAACGATGAAACTAGAAAATATTTTAAAACACGCAAATGGGTCGGACCACCAAAATTTAAATTTACCTAGACCAAACCTGATACAATGTATGTAACGAGAGGAATGGTTATCTTCGCATATCAGTTTTGCTTTGTGCTTCTAGATGCACCATTTTTGAGCCCTCAGAATATGTTGATCCAAGCTTCTTCTTCGCGCCTTCCCCCTTGTTCTTGTTGGTGTGAGTGGAAATCCAACAACTAATTCCTTCACGGGCCGGCTATCATTCTCCTCAACCACTTTCTTTTCTTCTACGTTTGGTGTATATTTGATCTCCATGGTCCGTTTTTCTTCAGGTAAATTTTCTAGATAGGCAAGATCACCAACCAGGTCAAATTATTCTTCTTCAATAATTGGTAAACCAACCAACCAACTCATCACCAAACTCCTCCTCCTAAGATGGTACGTGCTCTTTATCTCTCACATCTTCCATTTTGTCTAGTGGCTTATCAACTACCTCTTCCATTGGGGTCGTGGTGTAGTCGGGCATCTCCAATTTCATCTCATCTACCTCTCTAGCATCATTGTCACTTCAAAAGTCATCATTAGGCTCAGGATTGTAACTCCATGGTGTGTGGTACCAATAGGGCTTCACGTCCTGCTGAACCAGAAGTGGGACTTACTCGTCCATTGTCATCTCCAGTTTACATCTCATAACTATGGATCATTGGGAAGCTCCTCTTCAACCTCTTCTACCTTTTTTTTCTTCATCTTCTTTGTCCACTCTCTCCAAGCCAATATCATCTTCATAACAAATATATTGTGTAAAAGGAAGTGGGACTTCGTCGTCCAGTAACGTCTCTAGTTATGGAGTGGTATCAATCATATAACTAGAGGAATCGTCATAACCCTATATGTCTATTTCTCGATTGTAGGCCGGACGGTGTCACATCCCAACCCTTAGCGAATCTGGTAGGGGCATGATGATTGTTCATAGCTCATGACAACTAACATTTTTTTTTAATATTTAAAACACAACCTTTTTAAATTGTCATATAACAAGAGATGTTCAAATAGTTCATACAATGTTCAAAACGTAAACATAAGATAATATTCCAATTTATTTTTCTAAGGCCCATCCTATGTGTCTTCTTCTTCTTCTTCTTCTTCTTCCGATCCTCATACCCGGTTTCCTGTATCATGTTAGAAAATAAATTTTGGGTCAACAAAAAGTTTTTATAGAATGATTTTTATGTTATTTTTAAGAAAGTGGTTTAACATATGAATGAAGCGAATATATAACAATGCGAATATATGACTATGCAAGACTCGAGCCCCGAAGAGCGAATCTAATGATGGTGGCGATACTAGATTACAACCTATGGCCAAGGAGAACCTAGTCAGACGATGGATCCACACTGACGTGATAGAATACAATCGACTGTGACATCACATAACAAATAAATAAACCACTACACAATCATATAGTAACTAATCTGCTAAAAAGTAGTTTAATAAAAGTAACTAAATTAACCTAATTCTAGACTCTAAGTTGTAACAACCCGCTTTTTGGAAAGTCAAAGTACAAGTCAAAGTCAAAGGAAGAAAAAATTGCTAATTGCGATCTGTCACTCCTTGCTTGACCATTAAATCGTACTCTTGACTTGTAATCGAATTATATTATTTAATCGCTTTAGTTGTATTATGTGGAGTATCTATTAATAATTGAGGTTTAATTGCATCTTTATCGCTAATAGCTATCGCATTCGCAACTCGAATTATGTGTTCTAGATATTGTTTTACATGTGTGTGCTATTATGTGTTACTTGTGCATGTTATGTTTATGTTGAGGTGATTAATCGCAATCTCATCGCAATTCTATCACATCGCAATCTAATCGCAAACGCTAACGCAAGTTATTTATAGTGATGGTATCTTAGATATAGTAGTTAGGTTAATTGTGTGACTATTGGGTAATACTATCGCATCACTCGAATCGCATCACAACGCTCAACACGCGAATCGAAACGACAAAACTCAACACGCCGGACACCTGGATCAAATGGCCAACTTATCGAGAGGCCATACGATCGGATTACCATCCGACCGGATTGCCATCCGAGCGGATTGCCATCTAATCGGTGACCAATCCGACACTTCAGCACTTTCCCTTTTTGGAAACCCTATAAATACCCTCCTGTCACATCATTTGTGATGTGACAGCTCTCCCACTCGACCAACAACTCTCAAGCCTTCTTTCTCTCGATTTCTCGCGATTCTTGTAAGTTTCCAACTCAAATCTTGTATTTCTATGATCTACACACACTTCTTCATCATTTTCACCTTTGAATCTCAACTTTTAACCGTGAAATCACCGGATTTGAGTTGTTTTAGGATGACGTCATCATGGAGTTCTTATGAACTTCAAGTTTTGGCTTCATTCCACCAAGAACAACTCAGATCTGAAGGATTTCCACATTAATAAACAATGATTTTGCATAGATCTAAACATTTTCAAAGTGGAAAGGATTGAAAGATGGTTTTCCAACTTTCTTTCAACTCTTTTACACTCAATACCGGTAGAACCGGAGTGCGTTCTGACCTTCTACTCTTTCTTAGTGATGAGTTGGTTCAAGATCTGGTTACTACCAAGGAGACAATCGATTACGGGTTAAACAAGAACAACCGTCACGGACCAGTAAACTGATCGGATTTGGGTGATTCCTGTTCGATCGGACGACATGGGACTTGATGAGGTTCTGTTGTTTAGTACGTAGTCAGACCGTCTCGAACAAACCGCAAACTTTCAAAATAATCAAGTTCAAAACGATTGGATTCGTTGGGACGGATTGCCGTCCGATCGGATTGCCATCCGATCGGACTGCAATCCGATCGGATTGCACTTAAGCTTTCAACAGTTAAACAATTTTCCACATGTTCACTACATAGGATTGTTATCTGATCGGATTGCTATCCGATCGAGTGACCGTTCTATTGTGAACTTGTTCTCAACTCAGTAGCCTCGCCAATCGGATCACTATCCGATCAAACGACCATTCGATCGATCGACCTGAAGGGTAGAGATACTTCTCTGTTTTCAAAATGCTACAATGAAAACTTCAAAGCCATCATACATAAACACATCCTTACCAAACGAATGTCAATCTGACTGAATGGCCATCCGATCGGATGACCATCCGAACGGATTGACATCCGATCGGATTAACGTTCGACACTTGGTCACTTTTCACCGATTATGCGCCGCACTTCGCTTATGCTATCATTAACTGTTCAGGCTAATCACTCTAGCGCTCCCTTCAATCCATACTTCCATCGCTGTGAGTATACTCGATCCCTTTTTGCTTTACGCACTTTTGGGTGTTACATACGTTACTTATTCTAAATCACATCAATAACACAACGCAAACACTATTTATACGCTGACCGTTATTGCATGATACGTGTTACTCGATGAATGCTTGTATGTTATGTTAACACAGTGATTGTTTCCTGACTCCTTAGCAATGATAGTACTATTTGTTTAGACTCAGCACCTGTCGTGGACAGGGGTTGCTAAGTTTACCTCTTCACGTGTCACAATGGTGATATGTGTTGCGCATTCTACAACTCGCAGTCTAGTCTGTGCATATTTCATTGTTGATAACCTACTAGCTTTGCATTATACATGTTACATGCTAATTATGTGTAAACGAATTCGAAGTCTACTATTACTATTAAACTTGTATGCTCACCTTTTACACTATGTTTATTGACCTCTATTTTAACGTATGTGATAGGTGTTTAGGATGCTTGCTTGCTACTTGATGAAATCGAGCTTAGGAGAGTCTAGAAACCAACAAAGACAATTTATTTTTATTTAAATACGAGTTGTCGGAACATGATATTCGTCTTTGAGATACCGCTGTCTGTAATAACTGATTTTGCTTAATAGGTTATGGTATGGGGCATAATATTAACTATTCGGTAATGTAGATTTTATGGAATTTCTCTTGGACAATATGTTTCGCTCAGTGCCATGCCCCGATGTTTCCGTCATCGGTTGGGGTGTGATAGATTGGTATCAGAGCCATAACTATAGGGAATTAGGCAAGACTCGGCCTAGTCCGGGTCGATGTCTTAGAAACGACCTAGTCTATAGTCTAAGTACCAACAGACCGCCTTGTGCATGCCCGGTACGGGTTCTGTACGAGCTTATTCGCTATTTCTCGCTCGAACTCGCTGTACACTACACACTTGCGTGAACATCGCATACTACAGTTCTGCACAAGATCAACCTTTCCTAAGGCTGATTACACGCACAAACGGATGATTTGGTTAAGATTAGGTGTAAAAACCGCAAACTCTCGACCAGATCACTCGTTCGATTCGTTACTTTTACTGTAAACAAGAGAATTTGCATTGAATCAGGAGTGAAATCCATACTTTTATGCAAATCTCCTTATCTATCTCGTGGTCTCATCACACAAACAGGGATATAGTCGCTAAGTTAGGGGTGAAACCCGAATCTTGATGACTTATTCCGCTCTTATTTGTGGCTTTACAAAACTCTCACCAAAGTCTCGACAGACTCCAACGGCTTGGGTCACACTATAACTGGAAGGATGCATGCCGATCGCTCAAATTGAAGCGAGATCACAGTCCTGAAGGCCAAAGTGTGTGCTGAAGGTTCTTGTGAATAGTTGAATCACTTTGGGTAGTCAATGTCTACACACACCTGAGACAATCTATCCTCGATTTCATGTGTTTCGATTCTGGAATTGCCACCGCTGACTCTGTAATTTATCGATTTAATGTGAATTTTATGTGATTTTATGTGTTTATGCGTTCGATTTTGGTGATTTATTCGCTTTTCGCTGTTCGCTTTGATCAACACACACAACTCGCACTACACATTCATCTCGTAACGCTAACAAATAGCCTGTGTCATTCGTAATCTCTGCTCGCTATTCGCAATCGCTATACTTAATCGCTATACGCTGTTATGAAGGATAGGTGAATACATTCAACATATGTGTTTAGGTTAGCTTATGTGTGCTTATGTGTGCTTATGTGTCTATGTGCTTATGTGATTCTGTGATTTTGTGCCTACGTAAATTTCGTGAATGACTGTGTTCCTGAGCTTTATGGTGAATCGCTAGACTATACTAGGATTGATCAAAATTGTGTTTGAGTCCTATGGCGATGTCTGTTGCAGACAATGTCGTCGTTTGGATCATTTCACTCGCGCGCTGCTCGCCGAAACCATGATGAAAAACGCATCGCCGCTCTCGTCTCTAAACAAATGGCGAAAGTAATCCCCCAGATCGTCAGTGAACTGAACGAGAATGCATGCAAGTCCTCGGAAGAGTCCAGGACTGATCCTCCTAAGGCTTCTTTTAGTTTCAAGTAGTTCAAAGCCTGCGGACCAAAAGAGTTTACCGGAGAAGATGGTCCTATGGCCATGTTTCAATGGTTTGATTCTATCGAAGTCACCCTGCGCCAGAGTGGCTGTCCAGAAAACCTACGCACCGTCAATGCTACCGGCGTCTTCCAATCCCGCGCTCTTGATTGGTGGACGACCGAGAGGAACAAACGAGGAAACGATGCAGCTTTCGGATTGTCTTGGGATGAGTTGAAGAACATAATGACGTAAGAGTTCTGTCATCCCCACGAACTCCAAAAGCTTGAGGATGAATTCGGGCACATAAAGCTGGATGGTGGAGATAACCCTGGTTTGAATGCCCGCTTCAAGCAGTTGAGTATTATCTGTCCTGGTCAGGTTACTACCCCAGATATCACAATCAAGAAGTATATCCGTGCTCTTCCAGACTGCGTCGCAGATTTTGTTAAGGCAGCAAAGACAACAACAATCGAGGAAACCTACCTGCTCGCCACTGAGATCAACGATAAGCGAGTCAGGGCGGGTTATTTTGATAAAACCTCCAAGAATCTGCATCAAGTCACAGCCGCACCGCAATCTTTGAAGCTCTCACACCGCAAAAGGAAGAACTACTGCAGTTCCAGCAACAAGAACTGTGCGATTGCCGCAGCTCCGCTCTAAACAGTACCAGCCCAGCCGCAACCCCAACACCGCCAAGTAGCGGCACCTGTGGTCAATGCACCGCCTGCCAAGCGTGCATACATTAGGCCACACCTGCTTTGCCCTACTTGTACTTATCATCACCCAGTGGGTATCGCATGCCGGTTCTGTGTTCATTGCAATATGTACAGCCTCTTCACCGTAAACTGCCGTACAGGTCCACGTCAAACCCCAGCTCCAACCCAAGGTCAAGTACCTGCTCAACAAGCTCTACTTACTGCTCCTCAAAGCCATCAAACAGCTCCTGCACCCGTGGCTCATGCTAGAGCTTGCTTTGCGTCTGGTGATCCCAACCACTTCGCAAACATGTGCCCCAATCGAGTGGTGAAGCAAGAGCCACAACAGCAGCAGCCTCCGCAACAGTAGCAATAGCCAGCAGCCCGCGAACGTGCATTCAACATAAACGCCCGCCAAGCTCAAGTAGACAACAATGTGGTCAATGGTACGTTCCTTGTGAATGGTATATATGTATCGTGTTTATTTGATACTGGAGCAGATAACTGTTTTGTATCGTTTGAATTCGAAAAGCTCCTTAATCGTAAGCGCGCCCATCTCCCCTCGACGTTCGATGTTGAAGTTGCCACCGGAAGAACCGTTGCTGTCAATTCTGTTCTACGTGATTGTACGATTGAACTCAACAATCACGCCTTCCCTATCGATCTTATTCCGATGCAGCTCGGTAGTTTTGACATCATAGTAGGCATGGATTTTCTTCGTGAAAATCTTGCTAAAGTTGTTTGCTTCGATAAAATGATTCGTTTCTTGCTTGCTAATGGTGATCTACTTTGTGTGTATGGCGAAACTCCTTCGAAGGGTCTCAAACTCATGTCATGTGTCCAAGCGAGCAAGTATCTCCGCAAGGAATACAGAGCTTTCTTGGCTAACATCGTAGTAGCGAAGAAGGAAAAGAAAGGTAGCCCAGAAGTGAAGGACGTTCCCGTTGTTTGTGAATTCCCTAACGTTTTTCCCGACGATTTACCTGGATTACCTCCCACTCGTGATATCGATTTCCGAATCGACCTCATTCCTGGAGCAAACCCTGTTGCTAAAGCGCCTTATCGTCTCACTCCTTCTGAAATGCGTGAACTCTCAAGTCAACTCCATGAACTTCTTGATAAAGGCTTTATTCACCCTAGCACCTCTCCATGGGGTGCGCCTATCCTTTTCGTCAAAAAGAAGGATGGTTCGTTCCGGATGTGCATCGACTATAGGGAGTTGAATAAGCTGACTATTAAGAATCGCTATCCCTTGCCTCGAATCAATGATTTGTTTGATCAGTTACAAGGTGCTACGTGTTTTTCTAAGATCGATCTACGCTCAGGCTATAACCAGTTACGCATTCAAGAGGAGGATATACCCAAAACCGCTTTTCGAACCCGTTATGGTCATTACGAGTTTGTTGTCATGCCTTTTGGTTTAACCAACGCCCCCGCAGTCTTCATGGATCTAATGAATCGAGTGTGCAAACCTTTCCTTGACCGCTTCGTAATCGTGTTCATCGATGACATGCTGATCTATTCCAAGTCAAAAGCCGAACACTCGCAGCATCTACGTTTGGTTCTTGAGTTACTCCAGGGAAACCGTCTCTATGCCAATTTCTCCAAGTGCGAATTCTGGCTCGAGGAGGTCCAATTCCTAGGTCACATTGTCAATAGTCAAGGAATTCACGTCGATCCCACGAAGATCGAAGCTGTTAAGAGTTGGGTTACACCCAAGAACCCGTCTGAAGTCTGTTCTTTTCTTGGACTGGTAGGCTATTATCGCCTTTTTTATCGAAGGTTTCTCTAAGATCGCTGTGCCGCTTACATCTCTTATGCATAAGGATAAACCTTTTGTTTGGGGAACTAAACAAGAGGAAGCCTTTCGAACTCTCAAAGCTATGCTTTGCAATGCTCCCATGCTCTCACTGCCCGACGGAAACAACGACTTTATAGTCTACTGTGATGCCTCAAACCTTGGTCTTGGTTGTGTTCTCATGCAATGAGATAAGGTTATCGCGTACGCTTCTCGACAGCTCAAGATCCACGAGAAGAACTACACCACACACGACCTCGAGCTTGGCGCAGTTGTTTTTGCGTTAAAGATTTGGCGACACTACCCTTACGGTACCAAGTGTACGATCTTCACCGATAATAGGAGCCTACAACATATTTTTGACCAGAAGGAACTGAATATGCGTCAACGCCGGTGGGTAGAACTACTCAACGATTATGACTGTGAGATTCGTTACCATCCAGGCAAAGCAAACATCATTGCCGATGCCCTTAGTCGACGAAGCTATCTGCATAGCGTTCGTAATGTTCAAGCCCAGCATCATCTCGAAACTCTTATCCGTGATGCTCAGCATGCTTGTTTTACCAAACGAACTTTGAAGAAGGAAAGGATTCTAAACGATGGCGCCCAACTCGAGAATAAATCGAATGGTATCTTTCATTATCTAGACCGAATTTGGATTCCCAAGCGTACCAATTTACGACAACTTCTGATGGACGAAGCCCACAAATCTCGATATTCTATTCATCCGGGTGCTGACAAGATGTACCAGGACATGCGCTATAATTACTAGTGTCCGGGTATGAAGAAGGATATCGCTATCTATGTTTCAAAGTGTTTGACATGTTCCAAGGTCAAGGCTGAGCAACAAAGGCCCTCTGGCTTACTCGTACAACCCGATATCCCTATGTGGAAATGGGAGAGTATAGCTATGGGCTTTATAACAAAACTTCCGCGCACAATATCAGGTCACGACAGCATCTGGGTTGTCGTTGACCGACTGACTAAATCAGCCCATTTCCTGCCGATACGAGAAGACTTTAAGGTAGAAAAATTAGCCCGAATCTACACCGATAAGACCATTTGTCGACACGGGACGCCTCGTGACATCATATCTGACCGTGATGGTTGGTTTACCTCGCGTCTTTGGGAAACGTTTCAATCTGCTCTCGGTACTATGCTTATTCTAAGTACCGCTTTCCATCCCCAAACTGACGGTCAGACTAAAAGAACGATTCGTACCCTTGAAGACATGCTTCCCTCGTGTGTCATAGATTTCGGTGGTAATTGGGACGCGCACTTACCTTTGGTCGAATTCTCGTACAATAACAGTTATCATTCTAGCATCCAAATGGAACCATTTGAGGCATTATATGAAAGAAAATGTCGATCGCCTATTGTATGGCACAAGATCGAAGACGCGCAAATTACCGGTCCTGAGCTGTTGCAAGAAACGACTGACAAAATCCTCCAAATTTGAGACAATCTATTGAAAGCTCGAAGCCAACAGAAAAGTTACGTTGATAGACGCCGCAAGCCCCTTGAATTTGACGTTGGCGATCACGTGCTCCTAAAGGTTGCACCTTGGAAGGGGTGATCAGATTTGGCAAGAAAGGAAAGCTCGCGCCTTGATATGTTGGACCCTTTAAAATTCTGAAAAGGATTGGAAAAGTGGCCTACATACTCGAACTACCAGAGGAACTGAGTAACGTCCACCCGACTTTCCACATTTCGAACCTCAGAGAGTGCTTGGCCGACCAGGAATTACATGTCTCTCTTGAAGATTTACAAGTGGACGAAACACTACACTTCATGGAAAAGCCTGTCGAGATCGTGGGACGAGAAACCAAGGTGCTCAGACGCTCACGCATTCCCATCGTGAAGGTTCGCCGGGAAGGCAAACGAGGTGCCGAGTTCACCTGGGAACTTGAAAGCGACATGAAGGCGAAGTACCCGCAACTGTTTGTTACGCCTGCTTCTTAAATTTCGGGACGAAATTTCCTAAAGTAGGGGAGGCTGTAACAACCCGCTTTTTAGAAAGTCAAAGTCAAAGGAAGAAAAGCTTGCTAATTGCGACCTGTTACTCCTAGCTTGACCATTAAATCGTACTCTTGACTTGTAATAGAATTATGTTATTTAATCGCTTTAGTTGTATTATGTGGAGTATCTATTAATAATCGAGGTTTAATCGCATCTTTATCGCTAATCGACTTATCGCTAATCGCTATCGCATTCGCAACTCGAATTATGTGTTCTGGATATTGTTTTACGTGTGTGTGCTATTATGTGTTACTTGTGCATGTTATGTTTATGTTGAGGTGATTAATCGCAATCACATTGCATCGCAATTCTATCGCATGGTATTCTAATCGCAAATGCTAAACGCAAGTTATTTATAGTGATGGTATGTTAGATATAGTAGTTAGGTTAATTGTGTGACTATTGGGTAATACTATCGCATCGTTCACTCGAATTGCATCACAACACTCAACACGCGAATCGAAACGACAAAACTCAACACGCCGGACACCTGGATCGAATGGCCATCCGATCAGATTGCTATCCGACTGGATTTCCATCCGATCGGTGACCAATCTGACACTTCAGCACTTTCCCTTTTTGGAAACCCTATAAATACCCTCCTGTCACATCATTTGTGATGTGACAGCTCTCCCACTTGACCAGCAGCTCTCAAGACTTCTTACTCTCGATTTCTCGCGATTCTTGTAAGTTTCCAACTCAAATCTTGTACTTCTATGATCTAGACACACTTCTTCATCATTTTCACCTTTGAATCTCAACTTTTAACCGTGAAATCACCGGATTTGAGGTGTTTTAGGATGACGTCATCATGGAGTTCTTATGAACTTCAAGTTTTGGCTTCATTCCACCAAGAGTAACTCAGATCTGAAGGATTTCCACATGAATAAACAATGATTTTGCATAGATCTAAACATTTTCAAAGTGGAAAGGATTGAAAGATGGTTTTCCAACTTTCTTTCAACTCTTTTACAATCAATACCGGTAGAACCGGAGCGCGTTCTGACCTTCTACTCTTTCTTAGTGATGAGTTGGTTACCAAGGAGACAATCGATTACGGGTTAAACAAGAACAACCGTCACGGACCAGTAAACTGATCGGATTTGGGTGATTCCTGTTCAATCGGACGACTTGGGACTTGATGAGGTTCTGTTGTTTAGTACGTAGTCAAACCGTCTCGAACAAACCGCAAACTTTCAAAATAATCAAGTTCAAAACGATTGGATTCATTGGGACAGATTGCCGTCCGATCGGATTGCACTTAAGCTTTAAACACTTAAACAATTTTCCACATGTTCACTACATAGGATTGTTATCCGATCGGATTGCTATCCGATCGAGTGACCGTCCTGTTGTGAACTTGTTCTCAACTGAGTAGCCTCGCCAATCGGATCGCTATCTGATCAACCGACCGTTCGATCGATCGACCTGAAGGGTAGAGATACTTCTCTGTTTTCAAAATGCTACAACGAAAACTTCAAAGCCATCATACACAAACACATCCTTACCAAACGAATGTCAATCCGACCGAATGCCATCCGATCGGATGGCCATCTGAACGGATTGACATCCGATCAAATGACCATCCGATCGGATTACCGTTCGACACTTGGTCACTTTTCACCGATTACGCACCGCACTTCGCTTATGCTATCGTTAGCTGTCCAGGCTAATCACTCTAGCGCTCCCTTTAATCCATACTTCCATCACTATGAGTATACTCGATCCCTTTTTGCTTTACGCACTTTTGGGTGTTACATACGTTACTTATTATAAGTCACATCAATCACACAACGCAAACACTATTTATACGCTGACTGTTATTGCATGATACGTGTTACTCGATGAATGCTTGTATGTTATGTTAACACAGTGATTGTTTCCTGACGCCTTAGCAATGATAGTACTATTTTTTTGGACTCAGCACCTGTCATGGACAGGGGTTGCTAAGGTTACCTCTTCACGTGTCACAGTGGTGATATTTGTTGCGCATTCTACAACTCGCAGTCTAGTCTGTGCATATTTCATTGTCGATAACCTACTAGCTTTGCATTATACATGTTACATGCTGGTTATGCGTAAACAAATTCGAACTCTACTATTACTATTAAACTTGTATGCTCACCTTTACACTATGTGTATTGACCTCTATTTTAACGTATGTGACAGGTGTTTAGGATGCTTGCTTGCTACTTGATGGAATCGAGCTTAGGAGAGTCTAGAAAGCAACAAAGACAATTTTATTTTTATTTAAATCTGAGTTGTCGGAACATGTTATTCGTCTTTGAGATATCGCTGTCTGTAATAACTGATTTTGCTTAATAGGTTATGGTATGGGGCATAATATTAACTATTCGGTAAAGTAGTTGTTATGGAATTTCTCTTGAACAATCTGTTTCGCTCAGTGCCATGCCCCGATGTTTCCGTCATCGGTTGAGGTGTGACATAAGTAATACTCTAGACTCACTAAGACACACTAAACTACTAACCGGAAAGTGTACCGATCGACTCTAGTGTAGCTAATGTAAGTCCGGATATCGAACCCACGAGACTCGAATTAATTACGCTAATTACCTTATCTAGACTGACTCTAACGCAACACTTAACTATTTTATGTTTTAAGGGGGGGGGGGGGGTTCTAAAAATCCTAAGAATGCAATTAAAACTAAATTAGTTAACTAAGCTAACTAAATGAACTACTGCGGACTTTGCTCAGATGGTGGAAGCACTACCTAGATTGGAATCCTGATTGCTTTTAGCTATGATTATATTTGGAAGTTGTCTACTATCGAACCGGGATCATAAAATTCACACCTCTCGGGAAATCTAAAGGATCCCTAACCTTTCTCAAGAGCACGCTATGATACCCTAAAGGTTGTTAAATTACCGGTTATTAGACTCTTTTGCAAGACACCTAATGGATTTATAAAAGTATCCTACGCGGCTCACTCCCTGTCGAGATCTAAACCAAGGATAGACTTGTTTTCTCAGTTAGACTTGCTAGACACCATCCAACAGGTTTACTCCTAATGAAGCTCCTACCTTTCAGTTTAATGACTTAGACCTAGCAATAACCTCGCACCTTGCAGCTATTGATGATTAGTAGAACACTTGATTTGATGAGATTACCGAATATTACTTCTAAGGTTTATCGGCCGATTTAACCCTAAAGATTAAAGATTTATTATGTGATATAGACACTCACCAAAATCTAAAACCTACCACGACTCTATTATGTGATAAAGACCGTCACCAAGATTCATGCGAAGCAATAAACAATATTCAAATAACATCAAGCATGCATATACATCTAACCGATAGAACAAGTCGTTTACAATTCATAAATAATCCATAGTTTTCATAAATCCATAATATAATCAAAACTTAAGCAATCATTCATCCAAGTCTAGGTAGTTAACAAAAGTTTAGCCAATCATAGTTATGAAAAGCATCAAACACGAAGTATAATCAAGAACACAAAACATGACAGTGAAAGAAAGACGAAAGTAAAGACACCCGGATGGCGAATATGCAACCGGAATGATTCCTGCAATTCGTATCTTCAACTGGTAGCTTCCCGAACTCGAAAACGCTCCAAAAGATCTCTGAAATTCGTCCACAAGATTCTTGGTTCGTGAAGTAGGGTTTTTGAATGATTATGATGCTTTTTATATGTAACCCTGATCATGCAGCGAAGAATGGCCACCCAATAACCCCGTCGGTCGCGCGACGGGTGACTGCCTTCAGGGTCGCGCAGCGCGATGCCCTAATTTCCATATATTCTTTGTTTATTGCTAGCGGGACACGACGACAGATATGAATAAGTGTGGTGCGATGCGACAGGTAGTTTTTCACAGACTCTTTCGTTTTTTGAAGCAGTTTCAGCATCCCAATGATCCAGAACTCATTCTAACTTGTTTACCAGCCAATTACTCTTTGTTTTTTGACACTTTTAGCACTAGAGACCTGGAAAACGAGAATTTGATCAGAGTAATGCAATTCTAACTAAAACGTAATCAAATAAACACGAAATATATACAAACTTTACATGATAAATGGATGTATTTTGCAATACATCGGTAACAAATAAATAAGCCCCACACATTGGTTAGTCAAAACCTTGAGTGCAATTGTAACCTACTTGTTAGACGTCGACATGGTGTGCGATATGATGAGGCAACGTTGTTATGGTTTGGTTACAGTCTTATGTCTGCACATACGTCATGGTTTTGCAAGACCATGATTTGACTATCATGATTTTCATTAGACTATGTGTATTATTTTTTATCAAATGATTAAGGTTTAATTTGTGTTATTAAACATGTGAACTCACCAACATTATGTTGACATTTTAAACTAGTTTTTCATGTAAGTGAACGACGGTTCTTGCCTTTTGGAGTACCTTGCATACATCTTAGACGATACCGTTTTGCAGAGTTTTGCCTTGTATTTTTCATTCATAAATGAGATATATTCGCTAAAGTCTTGGTTTTTGTAACACCACGATAATTTTTATCGAATCCTTTAGTGATGCGTGTATAGAAACCTTCCACATAATTCACAATGATGAAAGGAAGGGTCAAAAAATCATGAAAATAAAATAGATTCAAAGTTGAAGGGCTAAATCTACCAAAATTAAAATTTTTGGCAGCTTCAAAAGTCCTTACGGACCATAACAATAAATCCCTTGCGGTTTATAAGGGGTATTTAAATTAATGGTGTGTCGGACAATATGGGGTACGTCCTTGCGGCCCACAAGGGGTCCCCAAACAGCAAGAAACTCGTTGGCAGCAGGCTTTGCTGCAAATTTTGACACATAATCACTATCTTCCCACCAATCTCTATGGTTTTAACACATATGGAGACACTAATCAGCTCTTTAGAGCATTAGGGACACTTGTCATGATTTCCTCATACTTGGATTAGTATAAATAGCCTAGTTCACTCATAAGTTCTTCACACCATTCTTATTTCAGTTTCTAAAACACTAGTGGAGCTTGCTTATGTTTTAGGAGCCTCTTTTTCTAAAGTCTTAAGTGTTCTTTAGTCCTAGTAAGTGTTCTCCTCTAGTCAATTTTAGTTTAATAGTTAATTTCTATCCAAGAGTCAAGTAGTTTCACTTTTGCTTTAACTTTCGGTTTTAGGCCACTTAGGTCATGTTAAATTTTTTAAAACTCAACCATGTGGTCATCATAATGTAGAGAATAATTCCCTACAATTATATCCCATGACCATCACGTTTAATGTCAAGTGACGAGTCAAACATATATTTATAAAAAGGTCAAAAATGCCCTTTTCATAAATAATTAAAGAATAAGGATCTACGCTTATGAAACATATATTTTGACTTTAAAGCAAATTATGTGTTGGTGCATACATCTGTCGACTTCATCTTGTATCGAGTCTTGTAATGTAATAGATAGATCAGGGCACGCAAAACGAGAATGTGATTTATAGGTAATTCCGCACGGAATTGGAATTCCGTTTGGAATCCTTAATTCCGGTTGGAATCCTTAATTCCGCTTGGAACAACTAATTCTGCTTAAACATAATACCGTTTGAGGTTAATCCCGCGCGGAATTAAGTTCCGTTTGTACCCTTTCACGCGGAATTAGATGCCTATATATACCTGTCTTGCCTGATTCATTTGTAACGAAATTAGTTCCGACGGCGAAGTTCTGTCGAAGTGTCTACAGCTCTGTAAACGATCTAATATCAATCAAAAGACAGTTTAAAGTGAATTCTCGTGCATTACAGCTGAAATAACATCAATACAACTGTTTCCGCCTTTTGTATTGGTGAGGTACTCTTCTGATAGACTCGTTTGGGTCCCTACACGATCTTGCAAGTGGTATCAGAGCTCAGGAAGAAGAGTTCTTACCTTTTCAGCTGCGATTTCTGATTTCGACACCTTCTTTTCTCAATTAAACTTGATTTCACGGTCAAAATGGCTTGATTTTCAAATATGTTGTACGCAACAGTGTTTTAACAAACCGTTGAGAGTTTCAGACTTAAATACGGTTTAAATCTGTTCGAAAACTTAATTTCGCTTGAAAGTTGATATAATTTCGTTCGAAGCATTGCTGTAATTTCGCTCGGAATCAGAGCTAATTTCGCTTGAATCTGTTATTCCGTGTGAAAAACTCATACGGAATTACATTCCGTTTCCAAGTTCGCTAATTCCGTTTGAAAGCAAGTCTTATTCCGCACGGGATTAGATTTCGTTTGAACATTTCGAACGAAATTACTAATTTCGTTTGAGAGTGATTCCGTTTCTAGGTAATTCCTTGTGAGAAGGGTAATTTCGTGTGAAACTTCAGGGTAATTCCGTTCGAGAGGTTAATTCCGTTTCAGAGAGTAATTTCTCTTGATAAGTGATATTCCATGTGTGAAGTAATTCCGTGTGAAGAGTAATACCATTTGAAATTGACTGTTTGAAAATTTTTGAAAATTGAAAACATGGAGAACGAGTTTTATAATGCCTTTGCTAGTCCAATAACTCTTACTCAAAGTACATTGCTTGAAAATGAGACGGGGACAACACAAAAACCGCCTAAGCTTTTGGATATTGATGATTATAATGGTTGGTCCGAACTTTTTGGTAACTGGGTTGAAGCATATCATTTGGATGCTTGGGAACATACTGAAGTTCAATATACTAGACCACTCAAGAACAATGATGAGAAAATACCAATTAGAGAAATGAATCCCGAAGAGAAAAAGAAGTATAAAGATGAAAAATTGATGGTTAGTTTGTTACAGCAAGCGATCAAAGAGGACATCTTGGTTCTTCTTCAACATAACGGAAGTGCATATTCAATTTGGAAAGAATTAGAAGCAAAGTCTCTTGGTAGTGATGATATGCTCAGGAACAAAATGTCACTTATGAAGAAAGAATTTGATTTATTCCATGGTTTGAGAACAGAAAGTACTAAGCAGATTATTGAAAGATATTGTAACTTGGTGAAAAACATGACAAGATTGGGCATCAACAAATATAAAGATGAGTTGATTGAGAAACTAGCTGATGCATTGCCACATGATGTTTGGGGAACGTTTCTGATGATGTTGAGGAATAATAGAAAGGAATATAAAGAGTTAACACTGGGTGGGTTCATTAAACATCTTGAAGCTCAAGAGATGGAGCAAAGAAAGATTGCTAGAATGAAGAACTATGATGGAGAACAAGACATCGGATTGTATTTCAAAAGTGGTGTTAGTGAAAAGACAAATTTTTCTCCAAAGGTTGAAACTGCTTTTAATGCGAAAAATTCTTCTGAAAGTTCATCTCAGGGATCAAGCAACAAAACTGGATTCACTTCATTTCCAACATTTGATCCACATTTTCTACAACAAAGAGTGGCAAAGTTCTTCAATGCAACATTGCCTTAAACCTTGAAAATGATCAGAATTATACCGAGGAAGTTGCTAAAAGCCATATGTCTTTGTTGGTAACTGTGCTTGAATCCTATGGTGGTTTAGTTGCAGGAAGGATCGGGAATCCAATGCTAACGAAAGAGGATTACGATCAAATTGATGCTGAGGAGATGGAATTGATGGATATAAAATGGTGCATGGCTAGTGTGTTGAGACGAGCCGAAAAGTTTAAACAAATTACAGGAAGAGATGATTTCCGTGATGCAAATGTTTCAACTTTAGGATTTGATAAAGCTAAAGTCACTTGTTTTCGTTGCAGGGAAAAAGGGCATTTCAAGAGGGAGTGCACAAATCGTGAAGCAAGTGGAGCTCAAAATCCTTTCGGAAACAACGACTACTATCGAAAGGCGATTTATCATCAAGTTGCTCAACAGCCACATCAACAACAACAGTCACAAACAGCTCATGGTAGGAAAGAAATTGAAGATTCAAAGAGAGCATGTCTTGTTAATCAAGATAAGGGAAATGGATTCAGTTGGGATAAATACATTCCAAAAGATAGTAAAGTATGTGTGGCAGATCAAGAAGATGAAAAATTGCCAGAAGGTTTCAGTTGGGACAATTATTGCCCAGACAAAGAATTCCTGGCTAAAGGATTTGTTGCTCATGTTATTAATGATTACACTGATGAATATTGGGCAGAAAAATACAGACAAATTGCGAAAGCTGAAGAGGAGAAATGGAAGAAATATGAAGAAGAAGAAGAAGAGGAAAAGAGACAAGCTGAAGCTGAGAAAAAGAAAAAAGCTGAAGAAAATGTTCAAGTGAGAGTAGTTGAAGAAGTTCCAGCATTTGAAATCAAAACAGATGATGAGGTAGTCAAAGTTGATGAGAAGTATATGAATTGTGATTCTCCGATAACACAGAACAATGAATTGTTGCACAACATAAAAAGGCTGAAAGAATCATATGATATTTTGAATAGAGAAATGAGTAAGTACAATGAGTCAAGCAGTGAACAGGCTGTAGCAATGAATACACTCAAAGGAGCATACATGAGGCAGCTTGACAATGTCATTTATTACACTGAAAAATGTGCTGAACTTGAGATGAAACTGGGAACTCAGAAAATCGAAACCAAGAGAGTAAATGAATTGTTGAAAAGTTACTCATGTTCTACTTTTGTTGTTGACAGGATTTACCCCATAGTGGAAGGATTGAAGACATTTGAAGAAGAGAAGACTTCGGAAGGGGAAAAGTCTGTGACAAAAGAAGATGATGAAGTGAAGACATCTGGTAAGAAATCAAGTGTGGTTTATAACAAATGTCCGCCCCCTGTTGAAAATGCATATTCTCCGCGAAATGCTAATTCTGAAAGAGTAAAAAAGGCAACGAATTTACAGTGGGAGTCTGAGTCTACAGATAATTTGCCAGAAAGTATAGATGTCACTTTCACGTCGTCCGATACTGATCATGAGTCCGAGTTAATAAAAAAGGTGGTCGATCAGGTGTTGGATAAGGATGAAACAGAGGAGTCATTGTCGGAGTAAAAATCAGAGTCAAAGTTAAAGTCCGACACGTCAAGTCAAAAAGTCAAACAGGGAAAACGGGTGTATAATAAAGAATTTTTGTTATCAAAATCTAATTTGAATGACGAACCGATCAAAGTAGCATATACTTTGAAAGATTCTGACAAATTATATTCTGATGAGGTTTTTCCAATAAGAGGTGTTAAAACAGAAATGATAAAAAAGGTTTTCAAATTAACAGAAATTAATATTTCTGAAATAAAAGATTTAAATCTTAATGAAAAACCAAGTCCTTATACCTCAAGAGTTCAACAAAGGATAAACAAGAAAATGGGTTACAATTATGGTTCAGACTTTCGAAAGAAACCAAACCATAATGGTAATTTCAAAAAGAAAGGGTTAGGTTTTATTCCATCGAAAAACTATAAAAATGAGAAAACTTATAAACCAAAAACTGTTTTTGTTTCAGGAACAAGTGCTGAGAAAGAACAAAAGAGTTCATTCTGGAAGCAGACGAACAAAGAATTCCTTGCGAAGAAGCAAGAAGAGATGAAGAAAAGTGTTGCTCAGAAGAAGACAGAGACGAGAACCTGTTTTCAATGTAAAACAGTCGGTCATATTGCCAGAAATTGTTCAAAGGCGATACAAACAAAACAGGAAGTCTCTGGTAAACTGAAAGAAAAGATTGTTGAAAAAACCGAACTTACAATCAGAAAATTTACAGGTTTTGAAAATTCAAAATTTGAGGTTGGTGAATGTTCAAGGAATGTTTTGAAAAGAAAAGAAAATCTGAAAAATCAGAAGTGGGTGGTTAAGGGTTCAGGAAGTAGTTCTAGCGATGAATCTGAGTTATCAAAATCAGAGGAGCTATTTACTGGCGATGAATCTATCTCCACAAAGACAGAGGAGCCACAGGTTGTTGTAAAAAGTGAGAAATCTGTCCCGACTGTGGATGACGAAAACTTTCCATTACTAAGGGCTGAAAATTTTAAAAAGAAAGTTGGGAAAGTTGAAATTTCAAATCAATTTTATTCTGAAAAGACTAAATTTGATGTTGAAAAGGCTTTCAACGGAAATGTGAAACACATTTTTGGAAAAAATGGTCGATGGTAAGGCCAAAGGAGTCAAAGAATTTTATGCTTCCAAAAAGAGTGTTCACAGGTCTGTTGAAAGTAACAGTGAAGAAGAGGTTGTTACACCCAAGGATGGTCAGGCTTGGGTGGATATATTTTTCAAAAAATAAAAACCTGACTTGCCGGAGTTCCCAAGTTGGTAATCGTGGAGCATGAATCGGCATCTTTCTCAAAATGTTGTTAAAAATGGTTAAGTGTGACTTGCCGGAACTCCCAGGTTGCTAGTGTGGAGTAGGAATCGGCATTCTGAGATTTCAACCTACAAGTGGTAAGCGTTGGTAAGCAAACCGACTCATGGTTGAAAGAGTAATTTTACTTGCTAAGATGTTGGTAGTTATATCTACAGATGGTAAATTAAGGACATTAATTTGTACTTGATTTACTACAAATGGTTGAAAAAGGGGATTAATTCGTAAGTTGATTGGTAGAACAATGTGATGATCTTGACCCCATTTTTACAAGTGGTAAAATCAACAGAACTTATTTTCTGGAAAAACCATTTTGATTAAAACAAACTTAAGTGTTTTGAGATCTAAATTTGAAAATAGTTTGTTGTGAGGGGGAGTTCTGATTGTTTACGCCAAGTGGATGGAGAATTGAGGCGTTTCGATATCAGTTATCATGTTACTTGTATAGTTTGTTTTCAAATTTTCTTTAAATGTTTCTGAATTTTAGGGGGAGTAAGAATTTCAGAAAATCCAAAAACATTAGAAAATTTGAAAAGGCCAAAAACATGATAAAATCAAAAATTGAGTTTTGTTGTGAAATAGAGGAAATGATAGTACATCAGTCGGCTATCACAACACGCTAAAGAAATGGAACGTTTAATGTGATAAACGATCTCACTGTGGATGTGTCAGTAGGTTTTTACACATTTAGTAGATTGTGACGAGATATAAACCTAAATTTCAAACTTGCTTATATCGTGGGGAACATTTCTTGGATATATGGGTAACCCCCGAAATCTTGTTTGAAAGGTCCCTCTTTCTGAGATACTAGGTCTTTATGCTCAGTGATATCTGGGGTATTATCCCGGGACTTCTAATTTTGCGGAAGCAATAGCCTAGTCCCCGCATAATACTTTCTGCTTTTGCTTGAAATATAGCGCCGCCCTCAGCATAAAAAATGATGAAACATTGAAAAATGTTAATCATGTGCTGTTGAAGAAAAGATCCTCTAAAGGGAACACACCAAAAGTCGAGCCGTCATCTCTCTGCTGAACGGAAGTTCTGACCTGAGCTCTCACGGTTTCGCATCTAACCCCTTACAGATATCATCTAGGTATACTCACCTGTAAGACTGAATATTGGGATCTGGATACGGGAGTATATTCAAGTGGTGGAACATGCGAATAAGTTTAAGTGCTTAAAACATTAATCTTGTATCTCGAAACAGTTGAAATTTGTGTGAAAATTTAAGAGGACCAGTATACTTACAATCTAGGTGAATTGTTTAGAACTTATAATGTTTAAAGCTTAACGGTGTTGGTGATTTGTCTCATAAACTAATATGATTCTCTTACACAAACTCACAAAAATATTGGTTGTATATATTTCTTTACTGCATTTCATCTATTAAAAAATCCAAAAAGATTTTCGACAACTGTTGAAGAAAAGCTAATTTTCAAAATTCCAAGTGCTAAACTTGATGAACAGGTTTGGGAGAGTGTGCATAAAAGAATATTTTTCTTACAAGTGAGTCATCATAGATTAAATCTTTTTGAATGATTTCTACAAATGGTTTCTAAATTTTAATCTGTAAACTTTGAGAAACTTATGTGTATGGTAGAGATTGTGTAGGAAAAGCCAGGTTCTGATACCTGAGCAGATTGTTAGCCAGGTGACGTTTTTAGGACCTGAAGATGGTGAATTCCAGACTACTATCCCAGCACATTGAAAAGGGGAGTCTGAAGACATCGAGAGAGAGTTTGAAGATGTAGAAAGCCAGATTGAGATTCTGAAGATGGAAGAAAGAAGAAAAAGAGATTGATTGAGGATGCTTACAATGGAGAATCTTTGAATAGAGAGAGCAAACTGATAAAGACTGAAGGTTTGATAACCGAAGACTCGACACTGAAGACTCGTCAACATTCGAGGGGGAGTCTGTTGGTGCATACGTCTGACGACTTCGTCTTGTATTGAGTCTTGTAATGTAATAGATAAATCAGGGCACGTAAAACGAGAATGTGATTTATAGGTAATTCCGCACGGAATTGGAATTCCGTTTGGAATCCTTAATTCCGGTTGGAATCCTTAATTTCGCTTGGAACAACTAATTCCGCTTAAACATAATACCGTTTGAGGTTAATCCCGCGCGGAATTAAGTTCCGTTTGTACCCTTTCACGCAGAATTAGATGCCTATATATACCTGTCTTGCCTGATTCATTTGTAACGAAATTAGTTCCGACGGCGAAGTTCTGTCGAAGTGTCTACAGCTCTGTAAACGATCTAATATCAATCAAAAGACAGTTTAAAGTGAATTCTCGTGCATTACAGCTGAAATAACATCAATACAACTGTTTTCGCCTTTTGTATTGGTGAGGTACTCTTCTGATCGACTCCTTTGGGTCCCTACACGACCCTACACGATCCTACATTATGTAACATCATAAAATACCTTTTTACTTGTCGGCTTCGTCACAAACCCATTTGACCATGCGGACTTGTATCTACTCGCGTGACTAGTTAATATGGCATAAACCATATAAACTAGTCATATAGGGTCAAACCTTACAAAACATTTTCAAATCCGAAGGTTTGGTTAAATAACCCATATCACAAGAGACTCATCACTTGTACGGGTATAAACCACATTCTATACGGTTCACGCTTAATCTAGCGAAACCGAGCGTATATCTAAGTCAACGGGCCAAAGTCAAAAGACTTGCAAAAGGGCGAATGATCTCATATAAATGTAATAACCTGTTTTAATCTGTTATGCTTGATAACACTAAACACTTGGTGGTTAATATTACTATGTTCGGGTGTCGTGACTCATTAATTGTAATGGCCATATAAAATAAGCACGGGTTTTAGGCATACACCTGACAAACACAAAATATTAAAGATGGTTTGTATATTAATCATGAACCGGCATTTGATCCCGGTCCTCGACTGTATTGACAAGCATGTAAAACTGGTAACAAGAAATCTATCCCAATATAAATATAAAAATGATTACCATATGGTTTTCATATATGTGACACCCCAGGAAAAACAGGAAACAACACAACACAACTAGCTTCCTCAGTAACCACGTGCTAAATTTCGGGACGAAATTTCTTTCAAGTTGGGGATAATGTGACAACCCGAGTTTTCAAGGTCTTTATTTGATTTAATCTTGTACTTATTGATAAGTGTTATATATATATATATATATATATATATATGTGGTGTGCATTATATTTGAGGTGTAGGTTAATAATATATTTAGAATTAATATTATGTGTGTTTAATTAAAACATGCCAAACACCCCCTCACGAAATCACCCCACCCGAAAGCACCCCCTGGCCGAAAAAACCTCAGGTGTTTTCGTCCACTAGTGGGCCAACGAAAACAAGAGTGGGCTTCGGCCCAGTAGCGAGTAAATAAAGGAATTGTTTTATCTCGTGCACGAAATCGATAACTGAGAAAACCCTAACCACCTCTCGCATCCTCTCTCGCTCTCCTTTGAAACTCGACGACAGTTTTGAGCAATCGAGTCCCGTACATCAATCGAAGTATCACCTTTTCTGCTTAGGTTAGTAATCTGTTATTTACGATTTTGTTATATTGAAATCTTTTGACTACTTGTTGAAATCATGAATTAACTGTTAGTGGGTAATGATGATGATCACATGATTGGAATTGATTTGTATATTAAGGTTCCGTATATTAAACATGATTGGTCGATGACATAAAACTGAACGGATGGATTGGATGTTTCTGTCATGAATCTGGTAGAATAGATTTGATGTTGTGAAGATTATCTATGTTTGATTGATGTTGATAGTCTTGATATATTGATGGTTCGATGATAGATGATAGATAACTGGTAGATTATGGGTTTTGTGTTAAAACATATGTCGAATCTTTGATGATCATAACTACTAGTTGATGTTGAATGATGGCTGAATGATGATCATGACTATATAATGATTAGTAATTCTTATGATTGCATGATTGGTTTGATTGAATGTCAGTATGATGAAGACGATGTAACTGTTGGAATGTGATTAGGGTTTCTGAGATACGTAACTGATTTCTGATGATGATGATGTAACCGACGAAAACACCTTCAGGCGAAAACACAGGGACCAACGAAAACACTGGGTGTTTTCGTCACATCTTATGTTCGACGAAAACCCTTGGGATTTCGCCCAAAAAGGGTTTTCGCCATACTTGTGATTTCGTCGAATACCCTTGTACAGTAACTCTGTTAAGTCATTAACCTTGTTAAGTTGTTAACTCCTGTTAGCTTACTTGATTCTGTCAAGCATGTTAACACTGTTAAGTATATAACATTACTAGTTTATTAACTCTGTTAACTCTATTAACTCAGTTAAGTTATGTAACTCCGTTAAGTATGTAACTCTTATGGTTTGTTAGCTCTGTTAGTTGATTTACATTGTTAACTATTATTTCCTGTTAAGCAAGATAATCCTGTTAAGCTGGCTAACGTTGTTAAGTATGTTAACCTTATTAAACTGTTAACCCTGTCAAGCATGTTAATGAATAACTAAGGTAGAACAAACTGTGAAAGACATTATATGAAGCATGTATTGCATGAATCTGATTGATTGCTTACAACATACATGATGTTAACTGCCAAGCACTCTGTGATGTTAGATTTGCATGCGAGTCATTACGAACTTGAACTGATTGAATATACATGCATACTATAGGACTTGACTGATTTCTTGTGAGCACATAGTTTAGCATACCGAGCAAACCAAGGTGAGTTCACACTCTTTCCAAGGCATGGGATTCCCAAGGGTTGGGAAGGGGTTAATGATTTAAACGGTAACTACAACCATCCTCCGTGGGTAAGATGCCAAGATTACACACTAGACCAAACCTCTATCATTGAAGTCCCTCATTTATATCGAGTTAATCGCCGAGGCCTATGGTGAGCGGGTCATTAGTTAATAGCGCTATTAGGTTTAACAAACCTCACACCGTGCCAGTCGGACGGTCATGTACTAATGGACTATGGGAAAAGGGTCAATGCTGATAGACATTGACTTAGGGCACCACTTTACATTTTCGTAGTAGTCGATACGCACAGTCTAGTAACACATGGGAAGCCCCCACTAATCTTCGCAAACATGTCTGGGAGACCGTGATACGAATTAATACGATACATGGTTTACAAAACGAACATATGATTTACGAAACGAATGCTATAACTAAACAACCAACTGTGAACTCGCTCAACTTTGTTGTTGACTCGTTGTTACATGCCTTGCAGGTCGTTAGGTACTCATGGAGCTTGCACAGGGAGGCGTAGTCGTTGTGGGACATGGCAGTGTGTGCCATGCTAAAAACATTACCTTATTTCGTACTTAATACTTACATTGGATTTTACAATTATGCTTCTGCTAAATACTTAACTACGTTTTTGATTTGAAACACCTTTCATATTGTGTGGTTGAATTTTACTTTTTACTTGTTATGTTCAATATGATTGGTGGCTTGATCCTGGTCAGTCACGCCTCCAAGCGGTGATACCCCGCGTGTGGATTTTTGGGGGTGTGACAGATTGGTATCAGAGCCATTCGTTATAGTGAACTTGGTTTTAATAAGGGAAAAAGTTTTTGTTAAAACCAAACTATAACCTGAATAGTGCTCAACGATCCACAACGACGCTTCGCTCCACGTGCAAGACTCAACATTCTAGGTGATACGATTTATGTTTACATTGCCTACTTGCTAGATTACATAGAACTTTGCTCATGGTATACTTAGATAAATGTAACAACTATTCTTTGAAAACACTTATGTGCTTACTCTCTTCTGTCATCGCACTTTCGCGAACCTTTCTCACTCATGTTTCCTTTGATATGAAGATCATGAGTGGACGCGTTAACTTAACTCAAGCCCAGTTGGCGGCTTTGATCACTGAACTAGTTACTGCTGCATGTTGGGATTGAACCCTACCAGAGGAACAGATAATGAAAGTCAAAACCTGGTCACGACAGTGGATTCACAACAAGCAGCTGTTTACACTAAGTCTTCTCCCTTGAAAGTGATTACAACAGCTGATGGTCTTCTATCCACTGCCCAGATACAACTGCTGCTCTGCATAACTACTAATGAAGTCTAGAAGACTGCTGGAAACTAAGCACTGCTGGTACAAACTGCTGATGACAAAGCACTGCCCTATCAAGGACTGATCAACCTTGAGGAAAGCACTGATGAAAAGAGAGAGCAGTAGTTTAGTATATCATCTGTCTTATGTACTGTCAGTTGTTAGGCTTAGCAGTGTTTATATAAGAACAGTAGATACAAGTTGTTAGGCTGTTAGACGTCGCTTTCATGGTGACGTCAGCTGAGATACCTCAGCGGTTTGGTTTGTCTATAAATGGAACAGTACTCTGTACTGTTACATTCGATTCGTTTTGAGAGAGTTCTTCTCCTCAATTCAATCCTTTCATCTTGGGCAATCCAACCTTGGGGCATCAGGCTGAGGGGGAGCTTAGTTTGTAAGCATGCTTTGTAATCTTTTGACTGACTTTGTAATCTTTCGACTAATGCAAATCATGTGTTTATTCAAACTATTTTCTTCTTTGATTGTGTTTACAAAGTTTGTTGATCATTTCCGCTGCACTTAACATGGTTTCATATTCATTGATTATTCAATTTACACAAACAAGCACAATCATGAAAGCCTCCGATCCTAACAATTGGTATCAGAGCTTGGACAGTCAATTTCGATCTAACAATCAATTTGACATAACAGTTCGGCTCAAAATTCATTGATGCTAAGGTTGGTTGTATTTAGTTGAAAAACAGAGTAACAAGTAAACCATGATCAAAATGGTTATTCAAAAACTCTGTAAATCAATCAAGATGTCATATGACACACAAATCTCACACAACAAGTGATTTCATGCACAAGACACTCATGGTTTCTAGATCTGAAAACATATCTGTGAAAACTATGGGATTATCTCTTATTTTCAAAATTGATTTCAATTATTGTTGTGAATTTTGTGCTGTTTCCTCATGTTTTATACTAAAGTATGAACCTCAGATGAACAAAACCTATGTTCTTAAAACATTAGTGTTTTGGTAAACATGAAAGAGGGAATTGAAAACTTTAGTCATAAGATCTGGTGTGTTGAAAAACAGATTAAGGATCCTCAAATGGACAAAATCAACTTTGTTAAAATACATTCAGAAAATCAGGGATCAACATAGTCCATATCATATGTAGTGTGAGATTGGTTGAAAAACTCGTGCAAACATGACCAATTCTCTCAAAACATTATGACAAAATGATATTGGATTAAGGTTTTTCTCAAAGATCTCTCAGTAAGTAATTAATTACTTATAAATGAGAAGGGTAAAAAGGGGAAGAAGAAAATTAACAAAAGCTCAGAAGTGTGTTTATCTCAAAACTTTTGAAGTCAAAAGAAAAGAGTATAAACATAAAACACTTAAGAGTCAAAGCTTGGGGTAATAATGGTCATGAAGCAACTGTTTGTGCTCATTGGTTCATGAAAGTTCAGGTGACAATAGTACTCTCAGTGATTGAACTTACAAGAGGACTAGAAAATTCTTCAAAACTCATGAGTCCATGTGTCCTCATGATTGAAATCAACTGACAATAAAATGGTGCCAAACAGTGGTCAAAATGTATTTCCTACCATTGCTGTCAAACCACTGACCATTTTCATAAACTTGAGAATGATATGATTACGTATTTTATTGAAAATATACCAGTTCCTTTTTGATGCTCTTCTCAGAAAATCCTTTATCCCTTTTTTTAAAAGGATTTTCTCTAATAACCAGGATATATTATTCAATTTTTTTTAGAATAATATATGTTGAACTTTTGCCTGTTTTTGTTGGCAATAGTTTGTGTCTTCTGTCAGGATATAGTACCTTATTTTTGTTGGTATTATTGTCCTCACAAATGGGTCAAAAGGAAATGGTACATCTGTCAAGGTCATGTCATACTCAGGTTTGTTCTAAACATTAATCAAAGGTTGATTGTTAAACAGTGCTTAAACTGCTGGGGCACTCATGTTTTAATTTGGATATTAAACAAAAATGAGTTGCCTTAGCAAAAAGGTCTCATCATCTGGGGTACTAATCCACTGTCAGAAATTCATAAAACTTCGAAATATGAAATTGACATGTGGCAAAAACCTTGAATGGAAAATTCACTATACAGTTGCTGATATACTTGTTCTTCAAATCTGTATTATTTACCCTAATCACTGCTTTGTTCAAACATCTGCCCTCTAACTACTGTCCACTGCTGATAGTCAACCACTGTTCTTCCATCCTCATTGTAAGCACTGATATTCAAAATCTGTGTTACAACCACTGATATGCTATCCACTGATAGTAAAAATCACCCACTGTCCTCATTTTGACTGTTGTAACTACTGATACTTGCTTCATCAGTGGTTTCCAAAACAACTGTCCTCCATAATTCATCTCTTCATCATTTGCTGACACGTGGTCAGTTTTTAGCCTTCAGATCTTAATAACCGCTGCCACATCAGCGATCACTTTTTCCCTAAATAAAACCCTGATCAAAACCCCCAAACAGGGTTTTACACTGTCGAATTGAATTCCAAAAATTCTCTTCTCAAAAGCAGTTTCCAACCCTTCTTCTCAAAATCATTCTTCGTTCTTCTCCGCAAAAATGACAAAATCAAAATCAAAACCAAAATCAACATCATCTTCAAAAGAGGTCGCTCAAACGGCCGAAGAATCCATCGAGATACCTTACAAATCTCCTAATAATTATCTGGGTTTGCTCACAAAACCTACCGATAACCACACCTTCGACTCCATCATTGATACATTATCTGCATCAAAGTACAAAACTTTGTTGACTGCAGATGCTCCCATTTACTTGCAAACCCAGAGAGAGTTCTGGAAAAATGCGACGCTTGAAAAACAAGACGATAAAGTCATAGCCATCAACTCCTCGATACAGGGTAAAGCGATCCAAATCACTCCACAAACAATCTCAGAAGTCTTTAAACTCGATGATCAGAAAGGTAAAACTTCTTTTGACAAAACCGAGTTGAAAACTGACTTTTTGAAAAGAGGGTATGCAGAACAATCAAAGGTAGATACCTTACAAAAAGGTTATTTTCCGTCTGCACCCAGATTTCTTTTTCACACACTTTTGTCGTGTGTTTCAAATAAAACAACAGCGTTTAACGAAATACCATTGAAGATTCAATGCCTGGGCTATGCTATTTTAAATAATAAAGATTACAACTACTCCCAGGAGATCTTCAATGACTTGATAAAAAATGTTGATAGCAAATCATTCTTACTTTTTCCAAGATTTCTAAGCTATTACTTTAAAGAAAAATTTGAAAAAGAAAATGAAAATTTGCTTAAACAAGGTGCCTATTTTCAAATAAAAGGCTTAACAAAAGAAACATTTTCCAGAATGATGGCACCAATAAAAACAAAAGCAGACGTGTCTGAGCAGACTTCAGCAGTTACCACTGCCCCTCAGACATCTGCTGCTGAGCCCACTGCTCCAGGTGATCATAGCAGCACTACCACTGCTTTGAAACCCACACATGACATTATCAAAAAGACCAAAAGAAAATCATACAAAAAGCCCACCAAACCCAAGAAAAAGGCATCTTTGGAGGATGAGATACCAGAGCAAATGCCTGTGACAACACAAAAGTCACAAGAAACCACTGCTGCTTCTTCCTCACAGCAGTTGGTACAAATATCTCAACCCATAACCAATACTCCTCCTGCTTCTTCACAAAAAGAACAGGTTGTAAGCACAGGGACCCCACAATATGAAGCTCTGGATTCAATCGGATCCATCTTCCTCAGTCCTGATCCCAAGGACATGTCTCTTTCAACTCCCATACCCTCACCAATAATACTACCACAATCAATAATACCCCTGTTACATGCAGTTGATATTGCACAGACACAAACCAGTTCCTCTCTATCACCTATCACTGAGAGTATACCCCCACAAGTGACTGGGTCTGATGCTTATACCTCTGCTATCCCAGCAACAGTTGAGGAGGTTACACTGCAGGAGTTACAAGTAACTCTTGTCAGTAGTTCAAGTGGAGCAGCAACTACAACTGATGGATCAACAGATCTTCAGTTGGACAGTTGTTTCATTAATAAGACTCCCTTGAAGGCAATTTCTTCTATAGCACCTTCGATAACCACCAGTGAGTTTGTTTTAACCACTGGTACCATAAAAGGATTATCAAGTGCTGAAGAAAGAAGTCCCCAGTACCAAGAACAAGGGGCATCAATGGGTGATTTTTGGGACTCAGTTCCTAAGTCACACATTGATACAACCACTGCTGGTGGGGATTCAGATGATCCTACTAAAGTAGGTGATGATTCAAAATATCAGGAATTGACGGACAGAGTTGAAAAACTTGAAACCTCAGTTGCTGAAATAAAGGATATGGTGCAAGAGATTCTGAAAGCTCAAAAAGCACAATCCACTACTGTTCCACCTCAAGCACCTGCTCCACCACAAGCATTTGCTGCAAATGAGCTCTGGAATATCTTTCAACCCTTACTTGAACACCAAAAACAGATGGCTAATCAACAGCATGAAATACATGTAAAATGCCGACAAACATGGTGGAGTCAAGATTCAAAGATACTCAAGCAGACATCAAGGCTATAAAGGCCAGCATACAAAAGGCTGTCCATGGTGAAAAAGTTCCCTCCACTATCCTTTTTATGGATAACCCCCTTGCAGATAATGCCAAAAAGGGAGAGAATGTTAAAAAGTTGAAGAAAAAGGGAATTGAAGATGGTCTATGTGTTGAACCAGAACAAGGAAAACAACCATCTAAAACAGCTGATACAGCAGTAGTTACAAAAACTGCTGTCAGTAGCCAAATAGCTGTCATCTCATCAACACACACAACTTCACCACACACCACCAAAACCACTGCTCTATCTCCAACAATCATATCACCACCATTGCCTCCTGTTATAAAACAGAAGACAACAGATGTTACAACATTTGTTGCAATGACAACAGTGGTTGAAGCACCAGTTGTTTCAACATCTGTTAGTCAATCACAAACACAAACCACTGCCATTTCATCTCAAACCACCGAGCCACCCAAAACATCATCAGCCTCTCCTACAATAAAAAGGAGAAGGATTGTCATATCTGATGATTCACCACCACCATCAAAAACCACCTCACCACCTTCATCCCCTGCCCAAAAGCAGAAGACATCTACTGACACATCAGTAGTTGTAATGACAACAGCGGTTGTAACACCAGTTGTTTCAACAGCTGTTAGTCAACCATCCACCACTGCTCTCATCATTCCTACATCACAATCAAAACCCTCTTCATCTGTAAAGCTTTATAAAAGAAAAAGGGAAACAACCCAAGCCACTGATGAAAAGTATGATCCTGTTGCTGCAAAATATCCACTGGAACTAGATACTGTGAAAAATGAGATGAGACAATTTTACACCGAAGAAGATCCTTTAAAAAGGAGATTTCCCTCTCTCATTGGCTTCGTAGTCCCAGAAGACATGGATGAATATCTTGAGATAAAAGCAAGGCAAGCAAAAATCAGAGCTAAGCTCGAATGCAAAGATCAAGGTGATGAAGCCATTGCTGAAAAATTGGAATTTCTACTCTCAAAAGTCAAGCTGATGGAAAACTATGCACAAGATCTGAGCAAAGAGAAGGTAGATCAACGAAAAGCAATGAGAAAAGAGTATCTTGCATATATAATGAAAGAAAAATTTTATCAAGCTGAAGAAAACCAATTTGAAGAATGGCCACTGATTGCTTTAAAGCATGAAGCTAACAGGATTGAAAGGGTTAAGAATGATCCAAGTAAGAAGAAGACAGCTCCTAATTGGAATAAGTACAAAAAGCTTATTGCTGATCTTACTTCTGAATACAAAAAGAAGAAGCAGGAACTGATAGATGCAAAAGTGGACACTGCAAATGCCATATCAAAATGGTCAAAGCAGCAAACTGATGAAGCCTATGAAAGGCTGAAGAAAAGAAAGATAACTGTTTCAGGCACTTCAAAGAAGCATGAACAAATGATGAAGCTTGAACAGCAGATTGAAAACCTCAAAACACTGTTCAGGTCAACAAGAAATCCTACTCTTGTGTCAAACCAAGAAGAAGGAGAACAGCTGACTAGTGAAGAGGTAAAAGAAAAGGAAGTTGAGTACTTCACAGAATCCATAATGAAAATGGGTCTAAAAGAAGAAAGCTCAGAAAAACTTCAAAACCTTTTTAAGAAGGTGTTAACAAAGCCTGCATCACCACACATTTCAGCAGATATCCCAGACATTGAGCTTGATCAACAACAAAGACAAGAGCTGATTGACAAAGAAGTTGCAGAAGACATAGCTGCAGCAAATGAAGTCATAGAAGAAGCTTTTAAAAGAATGTCTGAAGTTCAGGATACTGCTTTACAGTTTTTCTCAAGGCCAACATCCCTCAACTCATCAGCAAATAAGTCTCTCCCAAGAAACCCACTTGGCTTAAAAATACTAAAGTGGATGTCTGATCAAAAGACTCACGTATTGACCCTGGTCAGAGCCAATGGCGAAGTGAAGTACATATCAAGGAAAGAAGCACTAGGCCTTAGTGTTGAAGATTTGCAGGATCTCCTTGAACTTTCACTGTGTAGGGATGAGGATGACCAGAGTGCAAAGGAATTTGAAGCTGAATTCAAAGAACAAGCTAAGGCACTCTTGATGAGTAATAAAGGTCCTGAATAATGAAGGGTTTTGGCATTATCTGTTCCAGGGGGAGATTGTTGGGATTGAACCCTACCAGAGGAATAGATAATGTAAAGCCAAAACCAGGTCACAACAGAGGATTCACAATAAGCAGCAGTTTACACTTTGCTCTCCCCTTGAAAGTGATGGTCTTTATCCGCTGTTCAGATACAACTACTGCTGGTCCTTCAACTGCTGATCAAAACCCTGAAATATCCAACACTGCTGGTCCTATCTACTGATGATAAAGCACTGCCCAGTCAAGGACTGATCAACCTTGAGTAAAGCACTGACATAAAGGAAGAGCAGCTGTTTAGTGAATTGTTTGTTTTATGTATAGTCAGTGGTTAGGTTAGCAGTGTTTGTGTAAGGACAGTAGATACAGGTTGTTAGGCTGTTAGACGTCGCTTTCATGGTGACGTCAGCTGAGATACCTCAGTGGTTTGGTTTGCCTATAAATGTAACAGTACCCTGTACTGTTACATTTGATTAACTGAGCGGGTTCTTCTCCTCATGTCTAATCCTTTCATCGTGTGTGCAACCAACCTTGGGGCATCAGGCTGAGGGGGAGTTTAGTTTGTAAGCATATCTGTAATCTTTTGCTTTGATTTGTAAATCCTTTGACTCTATGAGAAGCAATTGTTTATCAAACTATTTTCTCCTTTGATTGTGTTTACAAAGTTTGTTTTCATTTCCGCTGCACTTTACATGTTTTCATATTCACAAATTGTTCAAAACATACAAACAAACATAATCATGAGAGCCTCCGATCCTAACACTATGGCAATCTACGGGAATTTGTAATGGATGAAGCACATAAGTCTCGATACTCGGTACATCCTGGTTCGGATAAGATGTACCACGACCTCAGAACTACGTACTGGTGGCCTAGCATGAAAGCTCACATAGCAACTTACGTTAGCAAGTGTTTGACTTGTGCGAGAGTCAAGACTGAATATCAAAAACCATCGGGCCTACTCCAACAACCAGAGATACCACAATGGAAATGGGAGCAAATTTCCATGGATTTTGTTACTGGCCTGCCTAGATCTCAACGTGGGAATGATACCATTTGGGTGATCGTGGATCGACTCACAAAATCTGCACACTTTTTGGCTATTAAGGAAACGGATAAGTTCTCCACTCTAGCAGACGTCTACCTTAAGGAAGTTGTCTCGAAGCACGGGGTGCGAACCTCTATTATTTCCGATCGTGATGCACGTTTTACTTCTGAACTGTGGCAAGCAATGCACAAGTCCTTTGGCTCACGGTTAGACATGAGCACAACTTACCACCCGCAAACGGATGGGCAGTCTAAACGCACCATCCAAACTCTAGAAGACATGCTTCGTGCATGTGTGATCGATTTCGGCAACGGCTGGGAAAAACATCTCCCGTTAGTTGAGTTTTCGTATAACAACAGTTACCACACTAGCATTCAAGCCGCTCCATTTGAGGCATTGTACGGGCGTAAATGCCAATCACCTCTTTGTTGGGCAGAGGTGGGTGACAGTCAGATCACGGGTCCAGAACTTGTAGTAGACGCAACGGAAATGATTGCTCAGATACGACAACGCATGGCGGCAACTCGTGACCGTCAGAAAGCCTACGCAGACAAGCGCAGGAAACCACTCGTGTTCCAAGTTGGGGATCGAGTGCTACTCAAAGTCTCACCTTGGAAAGGTGTGGTTCATTTTGGCAAACGAGGCAAGCTCAATCCGCGATATGTCGGACCGTTCGAAATCATAGAGAAAATAGGCAAAGTGGCCTACAAACTAAACCTGCCCGCAGAACTCAGTGCAGTTCACAACGTTTTTCACGTGTCAAATCTGAAGAAGTGTCTGTCAGAAGAGACCCTCATAGTTCCTTTGAAGGAGCTCACCATCGACGATCAGTTGCGATTCATCGAGGAACCAGTTGAAATCACGGACCGAGACGTTAAGGTCCTCAAGCACACCAGAATACCTCTTGTTCGAGTTCGTTGGAACTCCCGTCGTGGCCCAGAGTTTACCTGGGAACGAGAAGATCAAATGAAACTCAAGTATCCCCAGTTGTTCGGAAACAGTGCAACCACTACTGAGGATGAAGCTACTGCGGAATTTCAGGACGAAATTCCAAATCAACGGGGGGATGATGTGACACCCCAGGAAAAACAGGAAACAACACAACACAACTAGCTTCCTCAGTAACCACGTGCTAAATTTCGGGAAGAAATTTCTTTCAAGTTGGGGATAATGTGACAACCCGAGTTTTCATGGTCTTTATTCGATTTAATCTTGTACTTATTGATAAGTGTTATATATATATATGTGGTGTGCATTATATTTGAGGTGTAGGTTAATAATATATTTAGAATTAATATTATGTGTGTTTAATTAAAACATGCCAAACACCCCCTCACGAAATCAGCCCACCCGAAAACACCCCATGGCCGAAAACACCTCATGTGTTTTCGTCCACTAGTGGGCCAACGAAAACAAGAGTGGGCTTCGGCCCAGTAGCGAGTAAATAAAGGAATTGTTTTATCTCAGGCACGAAATCGATAACTGAGAAAACCCTAACCACCCCTCACATCCTCTCTCGCTCTCCTTTGAAACCCGACGGCAGTTTTGAGCAATCGAGTACCGTACATCAATCGAAGTATCACCTTTTCTGCTTAGGTTAGTAATCCGTTATTTATGATTTTGTTATATTGAAATCTTTTGACTACTTGTTGAAATCATGAATTAACTGTTAGTGGGTAATGATGATGATCACATGATTGGAATTGATTTGTATATTAAGATTCCGTATATTAAACATGATTGGTCGGTTATATAAAACTGAATGGATGGATTGGATGTTTCTGTCATGAATCTGGTAGAATAGATTTGATGTTGTGAAGATTATCTATGTTTGATTGATGTTGTTAGTCTTGATATATTGATGGTACGATGATAGATGATAGATAACTGGTAGATTATGGGTTTTGTGTTAAAACATATGTCGAATCTTTGATGATCATAACTACTAGTTGATGTTGAATGATGGCTGAATGATGATCATGACTATATAATGATTAGTAATTCTTATGATTGCATGATTGGTTTGATTGAATGTCCGTATGATGAAGACGATGTAACTGTTGGAATGTGATTAGGGTTTCTAAGATACGTAACTGATTTCTGATGATGATGATGATGTAACCGACGAAAACACCTTCAGGCGAAAACACAGGGACCAACGAAAACACTGGGTGTTTTCGTCACATCTTATGTTCGACGAAAACCCAAGGGTTTTCTCCACTAGGGATTTCGCCCAAAAAGGGTTTTCGCCATACTTGTGATTTCGTCGAATACCCTTGTACAGTAACCCTGTTAAGTCATTAACCTTGTTAAGTTGTTAACTCCTGTTAGGTTACTTGATTCTGTCAAGCATGTTAACACTGTTAAGTATATAACATTACTAGTTTATTAACTCTGTTAACTCTATTAACTCAGTTAAGTTATGTAACTCCGTTAAGTATGTAACTCTTATGGTTTGTTAGCTCTGTTAGTTGATTTACATTGTTAACTATTATTTCCTGTTAAGCAAGATAATCCTGTTAAGCTGGCTAACGTTGTTAAGTATGTTAACCTTATTAAATTGTTAACCCTGTCAAGCATGTTAATGAATAATTAAGGTAGAATAAACTGTGAAAGACATTATATGAAGCATGTATTGCATGAATCTGATTGATTGCTTACGAGATACATGATGTTAACTGCCAAGCACTATGTGATGTTAGATTTGCATGCGAGTCATTATGAACTTGAACTGATTGAATATACGTGCATACTATAGGACTTGACTGATTTCTTGTGAGCACATAGTTTAGCATACCGAGCAAACCAAGGTGAGTTCACACTCTTTCCAAGGCATGGGATTCCCAAGGGTTGAGAATGGGTTAATGATTTAAACGGTAACTACAACTATCATCCGTGGGTAAGATGCCAAGATTACACACTGGACCAAACCTCTATCATTGAAGTCCCTCATTTATATCGACTTAATCGACGAGGCCTATGGCGAGCAGGTCATTAGTTAATAGCGCTATTAGGTTTAACAAACCTCACACCGTGCCAGTCGGACGGGCGTGTACTAATGGACTATGGGCAAAGGGTCAATGCTGATAGACATTGGGGCACCACTTTACATTTTCGTAGTAGTCGATACGCACGGTCTAGTAACACATGGGAAGCCCCCACTAATCTTCGCAAACATGTCTGGGAGACCGCGATACGAATTAATACGATACATGGTTTACAAAACGAACATATGATTTACGAAACGAATGCTATAACTAAACAACCAACTGTGAACTCGCTCAACTTTGTTGTTGACTCGTTGTTACATGCCTTGCAGGTCGTTAGGTACTCATGGAGCTTGCACAGGGAGGCGCAGTCGTTGTGGGACATGGCAGTGTGTGCCATGCTAAAAACATTACCTTATTTCGTACTTAATACTTACATTGGATTTTACAATTATGCTTCCGCTAAATACTTAACTACGTTTTTGATTTGAAACACCTTTCATATTGTGTGGTTGAATTTTACTTTTTACTTGTTATGTTCAATATGATTGGTGGCTTGATCTTGGTCAGTCATGCCTCCAAGCGGTGATACTCTGCGTGTGGATTTTTGGGGGTGTGACAATATATATATATATATATATATATATATATATATAGGGAGGGGCTCATGCGAGAACCACCCTTATTGTGAGAACCTTGAGAACCAATGTGAACACAACCTAAAATAGCTAAAAAAACCTAACCCCCCCCCCCCCCCCCAAAAACCTAAACCCCCCACCCCCCCCCCCCCAAAATAAACCTAACCCCCCCCCCCAAGCTAAAAAAAACCTAACCCCACCCCCCCCCCCAAAAAAACCTAAACCCCCCTCCCCCACCCCCCAAGCTAAAATGCTAAAAACTAAACCCCCAAAAAACCTAAAAAAATCTAAAAAAAATCTTAAAAAATTAAAAAAAAATCCAAAATTTTTTTTTTGATTTTTTTAATATTTTTTAGGTTAAAATCGTTACTTTTCGAAGCAAAAAAAAAAAAATTTAAAAAAAAAAAATGTAAATTTTTTTTTTTGGTTCGAAAAGTAGCGATTTTAACCTAAAAAATATTAAAAAAATCAAAAAAATTTTTGTTGTGTGATTTTTAGCTATTTTTAGGCATTTTTGGTGTGTTCACATTGGTTCTCGCGGTTCTCACAATAAGAGGTGGTTCTCGCATGATCTTCTCCCTATATATATATATATATATATATAATCAGATGATTTTCAAAAGAGTCGGTTAATCGTACTTGCTAGTGTAAACTGATGTATTTTATTAAAGATTAACCACAGGTGGCGATCCTCAATGGTAGGCTAGATATGATTCGGCCATAAATCTTTGGAATTTGCAACTCCATGACTAAAGACCTACGATATCTAAAGTCCATTTTGTTTTGATCCTGCCTTGTGGGATATTTGTACTGAACACAATATTTTAAACTTTTAATTAATATAATTTCAATTTTTCATACTTCTACTTGATCATTCTTTATTTCCGCTGCCAATGTTGATACTCTTATCCAACCGTCACGTATAAACCTCAATTCCTGGCTCACCGGAAAAAAACATGGTGTGTCAGGTTGGTATTAGAACTATAATTTTAGTAAATTAGACACTAGTCTTTTGTGTCTAAACTCAAATATCGCGATCGCAGATTCCATAGGAACTCTGTGTCTAAGTCCTTTAAGACATAGAGTAGTAATCCTTTATAGTTATTGATTTTTAAATATATATTGCTGAAATATGCCGCCAAGACATTGCGGACAAGGCAAAGGACCTATGTTTGGTTGTAGACCGCAACAACCCCAACACTCGAACAGTTCGGAGTTCCATGCGACAAACTACGTTGCTATCTCATATTCGAATTAGTGTCACTTTGGCGATGACTCAAACCCGGAGGTACCAAACTCCGACACCAAATACTACTACCTCTTGTACAGGTTCCCCTCGACATAGCCCCATGCTAGATGAACAGAACTAACATCTTAGCTAGTTTTACCTTTCTCCATACCCCAAACTATCAACCCGAAGCTTTCCCTTTTCCAATGGACGCTCCAGTGTTACCCCACCAGCTGATTGAGCAGCAGCAATAACAAAAGGCCTGCACCTCGCCAAGGATTTTGGTGCGCTCTAGTGTGAAGCTTAGCTCCCTTCCACCTTCCTCTAGCCAATACGCTCCGGAGGACCTGTAGATTGGAGGACCCTCCAACCCGGTACCTGTCGAGAACCAGATACTTAAGCATCCAAACCCTATACCACTTTTGACACTTACTGAGAGGTGATTGCTCGAGATGATCTTTATCCTCCACCTTTTCCACCCCCACCTTTTTTCGCCCACCTACCAAAAACCCGATTATCGATATCCGTTAAACTCTCAACACTAGGATCAATGAATGCTATCAACCAAGCATTGCAAAAGAAAAAAACAAAATCCAGCGCCAGGTGGAGCACAATGAACGGATGGTGAATAAAGTCTTGTTTTGAAATTATGTTATTGTATTTCGTTTATTTCCAAAAGTCCAAGTTGGACATAGAATTGTATTTTCATTAATTAAATGAAAATCTCGGTTTTTCATGCCATATAATTAAGTATTCATTAGAATAAGATCAAAAACTTTAATTGATCCTCCCATAGAGATATAAATCTTCTTGATGGCTCATAGATAAGAACAATAATGGCTAGCCAGAATGATGGCAACAATAATGGTGGTGGTGGTGGCAACATGGTACACCCTAGTCAAGAAGGTGGAGGAGATATCTCCAAACCTTAATAGCCACTGAGGTCAATAAGGCCATTGCTAATTTATTGTCCAATTATAAAGGGCCCAAGCCATCAAGACAAACTTCAATATTCACCTCTCACTCAACTTCTTACCGCTTTACAAGTTCTTCCATATCCTCTAATAGGAGTGAACTAGCAGATTGACCATGTTTAGGCCTGTAAACGAACCGAACAAGAACACGAACACGAACATATAATCAAACATATTTTGTTTATTCGTGTCCGTTCATTAAGAAATCGGACATGTTCGTGTTCGTTTATGTTCGTTCATTTACAGACTAAAGAACAATTCACGAACATAAACGTACACAAACAAATATAAACAAAAAGATGAACATATTTGAATAAACATAAACAAACATAAATTAACATGATTGAACAAACAAAAACGAACACAAATGAACGTAATTGAACAAATATAGAAAAATACAATTAATATTAGTGAACACAAACAAACAAGTCTAATATATTACAATTCATCCGAAAACACATCTAAATTAGGGTTCACATATACTAAAATTAAGTAGTTTTTTTATATAAATATTAAATAAGTGATCAGTTACGATCTAGGAAAATTCGAAAATTTCATTTTTGTTACTAGAAAACTCAATTACTAATTAATTATATTTATATAAGTAGTTAGAAAACCTAATAATTATATAAATATAATTATTTATGTATTCATTAAAATTTAAACAAACATAAACGGACATAAATAAACGAACACAAATGAATGTTCACAAACATAAATGAACGAACATAAACGAGTGTTCATGAACATAAATGAATGAACACAAGGTGTGTTCATGCTCGTTCATTTAATTAAACGAACAAATATTTTGTTCGTGTTCGTTTGTTTATTAAATAAGTGAACATAAACGAACTTCCCGCCGAACAAGTTCACGAACAGTTCATGAATGTTCGGTTCGTTTACAAGCCTAACCATGTTAAAACAGAGACTATGGCTAAAAGCACATACTCCCACCATGGTAGTGGTTGAGATGCTGATGATAATGGGAAAATCTCCCTCACACCAGAAATATTTGCAAGAAAAGCCAAAATAAAGTCTTTAGAGCTATTACAAATTGTATAGCCAATTACAAACAAAAGCCCTTAAGCAATTAAGCGAATATATCTCTTTGACCCACTAGTCTTACAGAACCCTCAAGTAGGAGTAAGACTTGTAAGTATGACCATGTCACTAGGAAGAAACCTCAAAATTTTGAGGAAGGGTGTATGTATAAATATTTATCTCAAGTAAACCCCAATACTTCACGAGAGAAAAAGGAGTCATCGATGCCATGAAATGACTCGATGAGATCAGCTGATATGCTGAGAATGACGTGATCATATAAGCATCCCAATCCTTTAAGAGGACGTTTTAACATGGTGGAAGACCATGATTCAATCTATTGGGAAAGTTACCCTATATTATTCAAGATAGGAAACGTTTATCGAATTAAGAAAGAAAACTTATTGCTCACCTCAACAGATTGAGAAAATAGAGTTAGACTTATTGGAACTGACCATGAAAACTTGGACCTTGAGGAGTATACCTCCAATTATAATGTCTAAGTTAGTACCATATCTAATTACCCTTTAATCTAAGCATATCACATGATACATTTGGGGATTAGCACCCAAAATTTAGTTGTCACACCCCAACCGATGGCGGAAACCTCGGGATGAGACGAACAAATCGCTCAAAAGCATCATAACACTATGTGACAATATAATTTTAAATCCAATTTCATTAATGACTAAAATTTGAATACATTGTTTCAAATAAAGACAAATTGCAACAAAATTGTTTAGGGTAAATTACACTTTTCGTCCTTTATGTTTGTACCTAGTTGCAATGGATGTCCTTTACCTTTAATAATTACAGTCACAGTCCTTTATTTGCAAAACACATTACACCTTACGTCCTTTAGCCTTAACCTAGTTAAAAAAATTCAGTTAAGTTGGCATGTGCCTTGCACATGAGGGGTAAACTGGTAATTTATTCATTTATTTATCTAAAATAAATTTAAACAATAAAAGAAACCAGATTTAAAAAAAATATACAATATATATATATCTATAAAAAACACAAACCATCTCTTTGTCTCTCTCCAACAAACCCCCACCACCACAGCCACCACCACCACCACCGCCACCCCTTCAGGTGGTGGTGACCGATGCTTTTGTTTTGTTCAGTGGTTCTTCAGGTGTTGGTGCCAACTCCAATTCTTGCAACAGTAATTCTTTGTCACCAAATTCTTCGTTTTGACTTTCGAATTCTTTGACCGGCAAAGATTCAACGTCTAGATCCCGCTCAAAGGTTGAACTTTCTGAACCATCAAAAGCTTTTTTTTCTTGTTTTACATTTTCGTTTGGTGTAATAAACTACAGATTCAGATCTGAGATGAAGATGGATTCCAATCAATGAATCGATGTTTAACAACAATCACCATAACAACAATAACAACAAGATCTCAAATCACCAACAACAAGTATGAAGATACCTTGCTGCCTCCATGTTTCCGTTGTTGACGGTGGCAGTGGAGAGAGAACAGAGAGTGCGGTGGAGAGAGAACAGAGAGGGCATAGAGAACGATGTGAGACGAATTCTTTGAGTTCTAATGGTTTGATTGAGTTAGGGTTACATGATTTGAGGGTTTTGAAGAGGTCTGGGGAGGATTTGGGGAAAAAGGTAGGTGTGGAACCACTGAAGTCTGAAACCGCGGTTACAATTTCTAGAACTAAGGCTTGTAGATCCGTGAATGGAGGACTACGTCGTTCAACCCCCACCACCTCCTTCACCTCGTCGCCGCCGGAACCGCCTCCCTCCCCACTCCATCGGAAGCGCCGTCCTCACAACCGCCGGAACTGCCTCCCTCCCCACTCCACCACCACCCATTTGTCACCTGAAGTTTGAGATTTGCGGTGGTGATATGGTGAGAATCTTAGTTACAGGGGTTTAGAGAGAGAGAGGGAGAGAGTGAGAGTGATAGTTGACTGTTTGGTACTTTGGTTTATAAACATATTTTTTTCCTTTTCTGTTTAATATATATTTTTAAGTAAAAAGGTACAATTACAAAACTACCCTTATTTCAATAAACTTAACTTAAAAATTTAACTAGGTTAAGGCTAAAGGACGTAAGGTGTAATGGGTTTTGCAAATAAAGGACTGTGACTGTAATTATTAAAGGTAAAGGACATCCATTGCAACTAGGTACAAACATAAAGGACGAAAAGTGTAATTTTTCCAATTGTTTATTATTGAATGAGTATCTAAGTCCATCCTAACTTGATTTCTTCATCGTCTTGTCTAAACAACCTGCAACATGTATTAAAATAAAATCAATAAAAGTTGGCGAGTATACAAGTTTGAATACATAGCATAATAGAATAAAAACTCAAATCCAACATGATTCATAATATGTGATTACTAGTATGCAATTTTGGCGTACAATATGATCAAACCCTAGAACACAACGGATAAAAATAGCTTAATCCCAATCGTTCAGCGGGGTGGTAACTTAACAATACCCAATAGAATAGCAGGCAGGGCGTTAATCCTATAGCGCTATAATTGTTAAGGTGGGCGAACAAGTCAATGAGCATATAACGTTCCAAATCGTTCATAGAGCATACAAGAATAACAAGTAAGTCACATTAGTTTCATGCTTCGTTCAAAGATTGAGTATGTTTAGTTCAAAAGTTGTTTGCATAATTATACATGTTGCATCCCAAAGTGTAAAAGGGAAAAAGGGATCGAGTATACTCACATAATTGCTAAGTCTTCCGATTATCCAAGTGTTGACGAGCATAAGAGATTAGGAGGAAGGAACACCGAAGTCTCGAGTTTAGGTGTGGTTGCGATTGCGACACCTAGGGAAATAACGCACGAGTAAGGATTGGAACAATTCAAGAGAACGAACGAGAGTGTTTGACCTAGCTATTTAAAATATCGCGAACTCGTTATTATTTATAGGTAAAGAAAATAAGAAATCCTAATATTTATTGTTTATAGATTAAATATTTAAATATTTTATTTTATCGTAAAAATTAACATTAGTGTTATAAAAGAATTATAATAATTTGTTGAGTGATTATGTTAATTCTATATTAAAGGTCTTATTTAAAGAAAGGAGTTAATCAATAAAACTTTTGGATTTGACTTATATTTACTAATTCTAAAAAAAATTCGTTTAAGAAAATAAATTTTGGTTTATATAAACATGTTTAAAAAGAAAACATAACGTATAGCAAACTTTAATTTATATATAAACACGTTTGTTTAAAAGAATACATGTTTTGTTTTGCGGATTTTTATGAAAAACGGGCAGAGTTTCCTCTGTTTTTGGGACGATCCCGAAAACTAAAGTTATCGATTTATATGTTCAAAATTCAATAAACAATAACCAAACAATATAAATATATGTATCTATATGCTTTTATTATGTTTACATATCATGTAGTGTTCGGTTCCGCGACTTAAGACGTTACAAAAATATGAAACAAGAAATTAACATAAGTGTTATTATACCGAGTGGCACCGAGATATAATCCGCAACGAACCCATATGTAAACCAAGCCCCTGGTGCGACTCGAGCCGAAACTACCCGAGATAATAACTGAACATCTAATCTAACCCGAACGGAACTGAAACAACAAAACAAAAACTGAAATGAACATGAATCGAACTTGAACTAACAAAACCCAAATCAGATTCTGACCTGAGTTCGACACGTAATCTGAATCAGAACCCGAACCCGCTGAGCCTGAGATCGAGCAGAAAAGACAACAAAAAGAGAATCACCACAGTCGCCGTCGCCGACGTCGGCGCCGGTAACCTGAACCGAATCGAGTAAAACCATAACTCCTTGTTAACTGACCCGACCCGTGTCTTGAACCGAACAAAACGAATCTGAACCAAATACACCCAAATCAAAACTGAGATTAATTAAGCTTTAATCTGAAACATAACCTGGATCTCGAATCTGCTGTGCCATCGTTGCTGTCTTCGTTGAGCTCCGACGGTCGGAGCTTGTCTCCGCCGTCATGATCTTCGTAGGTCACCTGCCGGCATCGCATCGGACCACCACGAACCAGAGCTTTTCCTCTCTCTCTCTCCTCACTCACTCTATTCTCGTCTCTCTCTTACCCGTCACCGCGCCGCCACTGTTGCCGCTATCGGCGGCTCCGCCGCCAAAAAGGATGAGGAAGACGATGAAAGGATGAGGTGGGTGATGGAGATGAAGGTTGTTGTCGGATGGCGGCGACGGCACCATTGGATCGTCGGTCACCGGTCGTGGAGTGGGAGAAGGGGGTGTTGAATGGATGAGGTTAGAGGTTGGAACCTCTTTTGTGTGGCAGAGTGAAATCGAGAGGGGAAGAGGGTTGTTTATAAACATATGTTTGAATAAAAATGGAGTCTGTGTATAGGTAAATTTAGATTTAGGGTTGAAATGTAAAAGATGAAGGTTACAGGGAAAAGATGAAGGTGTTTATGTGGGTTTTGAGAGAACGGCTGCAACAATAAAAGGAGATGGAATGTTTTGTTTTATTAGGGTTTTAACCCTAATCACCAATCATATACTAGTTTAGTTTAATGTGCTTGGGCCCAAGGCCCACAAGCCCAATCCACGTGTTTTAGGTGGCCCATTTTCTGACTCGGTTTTAACTATGGATATAAAAAGAATAGAATACGGAAATACGAGGCGTTACAGTCTCCCCTCCTTTAGAAAATTTCGTCCCGAAATTTATTCAAAAGAAAGGCTTGAAAGGGTGTACGATTGATCTATTAACGATTATGAGTATAAGAATAGCATAAGTATTGAATAGACGAAGCAGTGTGTTAAGAATGGGGCTCGTCGTGGATAATCGGATATAATGCGTTTGTGAGTTGTTTAAAGTTTGTATTAGGTCCAAAAGGTCTACGAAACACTGAATTTCTCACGGCATGTTTTACGAAAGTTTGGTAACATGGTGAAAACACTTATATATAGGAAATACCAACGGCGTATCCACCATGTTTTGACCACATTACGTCCGTTTCGTATTTAGTGTCATGTCACGTTCAGTGTCTTACCATACGCAGTAGCACACTCTATGGTTCTCATACGTCCATTACTATAATCCCGTGTGCACCCGCGATTATACCAATCGTCGCATGATTCGCATAGCTTGTACTAGTTGCGTATGGATCAAGGTATACATAAATTTTGAAAATAAGATTGCGTGTGCAAAGAAATGTAGCATGTAAGCATGTTTGCGTTCCAAATAGTATAAGACCAACGTAAGCGAATCCCTCGGGTTTCGCTCGCGTACAGGCGCGTGTGTATAAATTTTGAGTAAAACGAAAAAGATGATCATGGTATAAGTTTAAACATGAATATGTATGTGAGAAATAACACCAATCGCATGACAAGAGTATGATTACAAGTATAAGCATAACGTGTATGAAAAATGAGCATAAATGTGAGCACAATTTGAGCACAAACGAATGACGCGAGTATAGACACGATTCGTATAAATGAGAGTACAAACAAAAGTACGAGTATAACAGAAATTGTATAAACGTGAGTATAAATGCGAGTACGAGTATAACATAAATCGTATAAATAAAAGTATAAACACGAGTACGAGTGGGAATACGAGTGTAAGTATGAGTATAAACATAAGATGCATGAGTATGGATGTAAATGTGAAAATTAAGTGTAAAACATGAATGTTTAAGTACGAATGGAATGTATGAGTATATATATATATATATATATGAGTGTAAACGTGATTTTCATTGTATAAGTACAAGTACGTTGTTGCGAGTATGAGTATAAATATGAGTACAAGTGTAAGCATACGAACGTATTGTGGGGAGTACGTGTGTAAACATGAGTCAAAGTATAGACACGAAACGTGTCGTGGTAACTACGAGTATATAAATACGAGGATCATAAAAGACGTAAGAATGTGTCTGAATATAAATACGAGTATAAACATAGCGGTATAAGCGTATATGCAAATTGCATACGTATGAATGTGTATATGATTATAAGTAAAACGTATGTGTATGAATATGAATGTAAGTATCACGTAAATTGCATGAGTATAAAGGTGAGTGTGAATGTATACGGGTAAACATACGTGTATGAGTATAGCTATAAATGAAAGTGTAGGCTGTACAAGTGTAAACATGAATATGAGTATAAGAGTAAACACAAGTGTATGAGCATGATTGAAATGCGGGAGCATAGATTTAAGTGTAAAAACATATTAGTATAAGTATGAATAAGAATAATAATTGGAACATAAGTGTAACATAATGCATTGTTGTGAGCGAAACCTGGAGTTTATTGAATCAAAACAGGTTGAGTTGTTATGAAATGTAGAATCTAGTTTATGAATGTAAAGAGAGTATAAATCATCCACTATTTATGCAAATAGTACTTTGTAAAAGTATGGGAATGCTACTATGGTTTTAAAAGAATTTACATAGTTGAAAATTTGTCGGTTCTTATGAAGTTTCCTTGCCCACGTGTTTTGAATTTAATTGACGTATCGCGTAAGGTTTTGAAAAGTTCTAGGGATTAATAAGTTTGCATCGTTTTACGAAATTTTGTATTAGAAAATTTTGAAACTTACAGATTCTTGTGAAAAAGTTGATCCTTAGAAAAAGGAATTTGGTATGTGGACATAGTGTTTGCTGAAAAAGCGTCTTTTAATAAAATGTTTTATTGCTTTTGATAGAAAGTTTAGTTAATGTTGTGTAATATTTGTAATACTTTATAGGCGTGTGCGAAAAAGTTGATTTGATTCTCAAATGAAAATAAAAATCTCTAGTTTAATGGTGTGAGAGGAGCGGGTTTTAATAATTACGTTGAATATTGAATTTGGGGGCAACGGATTTATTAGACCGACTAGGTTGACAAGTAGCATTTCGTTAAATTTTGAAAATCGAGGAACAAGCGTTTATGGTAACATGAGAATTTTGTGTATGCGAGTGATGTGAAAATAGATTATAGGATAAGGGGTACGTTTAAATAAACGATGCATTTTGAAATAAATGATAAATGATTCAGGTACAAACATGATCGTGTTTACATAATATAGTCTTTTAAAAGGAAGCATTGGCAACGATCACCTAGGTAAGGGAATCACCCCAAACCCGTTGGTGAGGTCGTTATAAGATGAGAAAAGAGGCGAAGTTAATCATCGAGGTAAGGAAATCACTCCTATCTCGATGATATGTCTCTGCTCGTTACAAAAGTGTAATTAAAATTTCGTGAAATTATGCATGCAAGTAATGTATAATCGTATGAAAGTAATAGTATGATGTGTGCGCAAAATGAAATCTCAAAAATGATTCAAAATTGACAAAAGAGAGTTTCATTATAAAAGTTCAAAAATAAAGCGTAAGTTTGATAAAAAGAAACTTGGATGGTTCCAAACGGAACATTGGCTAACCAAAGTGGTCGAAAGATCTTTGAAATTGAGAAGCATGCTTTGGCCTAATAGGTGGAATACTCTCGCCGATATCTCGGCTAACGGTACTCACCCTTCCAGTTACTACATGTTCCCAATCCATCAAAAATTCGAGACTTGGCTGGATTTTTGAAAATTCAAGGAGTGGGACTAGTCGACGAGGTGCGGGTTTCACCCCTAACTTGACGACTTCGTACCCTAACTTGACGAATTTAAATTTGAAATTTCCATTAAGATGTGGATTTCACTCCTAACTTAATGGTGTAATTTCATGCAAAAATAGAATTAAGGGGGATGAGAGTCGTTTACCAAATTGTGGGTTTCACGCCTATTTTGGTAAACTCGTCTCGTTTGTGTAATACGAGTTAAGAAAAATCGAGTAAAATGCCTTAGAAAAGGGGCGCATGTTACAGGAATACACAAACGAGTATAAACACATAAGAGAGCATATCAAGGATGGTATGTTCGGAATAAAACAAGTACTAACACATAGGGAAATACGCCAGGAATACACATAAAGGATCGAACAATGGAACAAGTATTAACACATAATAGAACAAGTATAGCATGTCAAGTGTTTACACATAAGTGACATATATGTTTAAAAGATAAGATTAAGCAAATAAGGTAGCATGCAAGTAGTTTCAAGCAAAACATAAGAATAAAGCTCTAAAACTATAGACTAGGTTAAAGCATTCCTACTTTTCCTAATTCCCTATAGTTATGGCTCTGATACCAATCTGTCACACCCCAACCGATGGCGGAAACCTCGGGATGAGACGAACAAATCGCTCAAAAGCATCATAACACTATGTGACAATATAATTTTAAATCCAATTTCATTAATGACTAAAATTTGAATACATTGTTTCAAATAAAGACAAATTGCAACAACATTGTTTATTATTGAATGAGTATCTAAGTCCATCCTAACTTGATTTCTTCATCGTCTTGTCTAAACAACCTGCAACATGTATTAAAATAAAATCAACAAAAGTTGGCGAGTATACAAGTTTGAATACATAGCATAATAGAATAAAAACTCAAATCCAACATGATTCATAATATGTGATTACTAGTATGCAATTTTGGCGTACAATATGATCAAACCCTAGAACACAACGCATAAAAATAGCCTAATCCCAATCGTTCAGCGGGGTGGTAACTTAACAATACCCAATAGAATAGCAGGCGGGGCGTTAATCCTATAGCGCTATAATTGTTAAGGTGGGCGAACAAGTCAATGAGCATATAACGTTCCAAATCGTTCATAGAGCATACAAGAATAACAAGTAAGTCACATTAGTTTCATGCTTCGTTCAAAGATTGAGTATGTTTAGTTCAAAAGTTGTTTGCATAATTATACATGTTGCATCCCAAAGTGTAAAAGGGAAAAAGGGATCGAGTATACTCACATAATTGCTAAGTCTTCCGATTATCCAAGTGTTGACGAGCATAAGAGATTAGGAGGAAGGAACACCGAAGTCTCGAGTTTAGGTGTGGTTGCGATTGCGACACCTAGGGAAATAACGCACGAGTAAGGATTGGAACAATTCAAGAGAACGAACGAGAGTGTTTGACCTAGCTATTTAAAATATCGCGAACTCGTTATTATTTATAGGTAAAGAAAATAAGAAATCCTAATATTTATTGTTTATAGATTAAATATTTAAATATTTTATTTTATCATAAAAATTAACATTAGTGTTATAAAAGAATTATAATAATTTGTTGAGTGATTATGTTAATTCTATATTAAAGGTCTTACTTAAAGAAAGGAGTTAATCAATAAAACTTTTGGATTTGACTTATATTTACTAATTCTAAAAAAAATTCGTTTAAGAAAATAAATTTTGGTTTATATAAACATGTTTAAAAAGAAAACATAACGTATAGCAAACTTTAGTTTATATATAAACACGTTTTGTTTAAAAGAATACATGTTTTGTTTTGCGGATTTTTATGAAAAACGGGCAGAGTTTCCTCTGTTTTTGGGACGATCCCGACAACTTAAGTTATCGATTTATATGTTCAAAATTCAATAAACAATAACCAAACAATATAAATATATGTATCTATATGCTTTTATTATGTTTACATATCATGTAGTGTTCGGTTCCGCAACTTAAGACGTTACAAAAATATGAAACAAGAAATTAACATAAGCGTTATTATACCGAGTGGCACCGAGATATAATCCGCAACGAACCCATATGTAAACCAAGCCCCTGGTGCGACTCGAGCCGAAACTACCCGAGATAATAACTGAACATCTAATCTAACCCGAACGGAACTGAAACAACAAAACAAAAACTGAAATGAACATGAATCGAACTTGAACTAACAAAACCCAAATCAGATTCTGACCTGAGTTCGACACGTAATCTGAATCAGAACCCGAACCCGCTGTGCCTGAGATCGAGCAGAAAAGACAACAAAAAGAGAACCACCACAGTCGCCGTCGCCGACGTTGGCGCCGGTAACCTGAACCGAATCGAGTAAAACCATAACTCCTTGTTAACTGACCCGACCCGTGTCTTGAACCGAACAAAACGAATCTGAACCAAATACACCCAAATCAAAACTGAGATTAATTAAGCTTTAATCTGAAACATAACCTGGATCTCGAATCTGCTGTGCCATCGTTGCTGTCTTCGTTGAGCTCCGACGGTCGGAGCTTGTCTCCGCCGTCATGATCTTCGTAGGTCACCTGCCGGCATCGCATCGGACCACCACGAACCAGAGCTTTTCCTCTCTCTCTCTCTCCTCACTCACTCTATTCTCGTCTCTCTCTTACCCGTCACCGCGCCGCCACTGTTGCCGCTATCGGCGGCTCCGCCGCCAAAAAGGATGAGGAAGACGATGAAAGGATGAGGTGGGTGATGGAGATGAAGGTTGTTTTCTGATGGCGGCGACGGCACCACTGGATCGTCGGTCACCGGTCGTGGAGTGGGAGAAGGGGGTGTTGAATGGATGAGGTTAGAGGTTGGAACCTCTTTTGTGTGGCAGAGTGAAATCGAGAGGGGAAGAGGGTTGTTTATAAACATATGTTTGAATAAAAATGGATTCTGTGTATAGGTAAATTTAGATTTAGGGTTGAAATGTAGAAGATGAAGGTTACAGGGAAAAGATGAAGGTGTTTATGTGGGTTTTGAGAGAACGGCTGCAACAATAAAAGGAGATGGAATGTTTTGTTTTATTAGGGTTTTAACCCTAATCACGAATCATATACTAGTTTAGTTTAATGGGCTTGGGCCCAAGGCCCACAAGCCCAATCCATGTGTTTTAGGTGGCCCATTTTCTGACTCGGTTTTAACTATGGATATAAAAAGAATAGAATACGGAAATACGAGGCGTTACATTAGTGGATGGTAAAATCATCCAATCCCATTACTTCTTGGTCATTTGTAGACCTGACCCTCGCCTTAACCAAGGATGAGATTCGGTTAAGAGAGGCCAGGGTTGAGTTAGAGCCCAAAGGGAGAACTGATTTTTGAAAGAATTAGTCAAGACCCAGTAAGGACAAATCGAAATATAAGGTTTATGGAAAAAGGGTATTTGGGAAAATTCTTTCATGAGCAGTAGAAGGGCTGTGGCATATGCAAAAGAGCTGGCCACAAGACCCACGAATGCAAGAAATTAAAAATGCAGTCTGCTTTAAGTATGGAAATAATGACCACATCAGGACTAGCTATCCTGGACACACGACTGACATTGGTATTAAAACCGTCAACTCCGTTTTTGGTTGGCCACTAGGGAAGCGGTAAAGGACACAAACATCATAGCAAATACGTTTCTCATTAATGATATTTTTGTAAGAAGTCTTGTTTGACCCTGGAAATCATAAAAGTTCTGTAGATCATAAGTTCTGTAAAATATTAGACATACCCTTAAGAACTTTAGATTGGGCCTATGAGGTAAATGATGGAAATATAGAAATAACTTTTAAAGATTCTAGAAGGATGTTTTAAATCCATTAAGAATCACTCAATACCAATTAAGCTCTACCTATATCTCTAGTCGGATTTGATGTAATTTCAAGTATGGACTAGCTATCCTTTAACCAGGCCCAAATTGCATGTGATAAGAAGCTCGTCAAAATCAAAACCCCAATCGATAATGTACCCACCATTTATGGAGATCATCGCTATGGATTGCCAGAGAAAGCTTTTATTCTTAAGACATCCAAGCGTCTATAGAGGATGTGACATCTACATGGCACAATTGACCACAGACTACACAAAACCGGAAGTAGAAGACATCCCAGTTATATCAGAATTTCCAGATATGTTCCAGAAGACATACTGAGTTTACCCCCAGATAGGCAGGTCGAGTTTCAGATCGACATTCTGCCTAGGTCAACACTATGGCTGAGCCTACCTATCGCTTACCTTTAATGGAAATGAAGGAGTTGTAGAAAACCTTAGGAGTATACTAGAAATTCTAGAGCAAGGAAAATTTTATAAGTACCAGATCTGGCTTAGAGAAGTTTAGCATTTAAGATATGAGATATTTGAGCGTGGTATCCAAGTTGATCCCACTAAAAATCAAAACTATTATGAATTGGGAAGTATCCAAGCCGCCTACAGAGATACGCGATCTTCTAGGGCTGGCAGGCTTTTTCTAAAGGTTTGTTTAGGATTTTTCCTTGGATAGCCATTCCCTTAGTTGCCCTAACCTGTAAGAATGCTAAAATTGAATGGGGCCTAAGTAGAGAGAATCCTTCGAGATTCTAAAGAAAAGGTCAAGCAATGCTCCTGTTCTTACTCGAAAAGGTAAAATACTTTGTAGTATAATGTAGTGTCCTACACACAGGTTTTGGCTGGGTTTTCATGCAAAGAGGCAAGGTGATCGCCCATGCATCGCAACAGCTCATGCACATGAATGGAATTACACAACCCACGATTTGGAGTTAGGTGCGATTGTGGTTGCCCTTAAGCTTTGGCGACACTATCTTTATGGCACAAAGTGTATCATATACACTGGTCACAAAAACCTGCAATATATACTTAATCAGATGGAATTGAATACGCATTAATGCTGATGGATGGAAACTTTGGATAATCACGGATGCAAAATTCATTATCATCCCAGCAAGGCTAATGTCATGGATGGCGCTCTTAGCCAAAAAGAAAGAGTTAAACCAAATAAGGTTCATGCTAAAAGACTCGAGCTATAGATTAACATGATTGAACAAGTTTGCAATGCTCAAAAGAAAACGCTAATGGAAGCGAATACTCCAACAACAAATCTAGATGGTACTGTGGATCAGTTAACACCTAGATCAGATAAAATTTTAAGATTTAGTTATAGAATTTGGGTCCCTGATTTTGAAGGACTCGAAGATTTGATTCTAGAAGAGTCTCATAGTTCTAAGTATTTTACGCACCCTGGTTGGGATAAGATGTACCTGAATTCAAATAATGAATTTTCGATGGATTGGTATGGTGAAATCCATTGCCATATATATAGCTAAGTATCTGACAAGTTCACTAGTTAAGGATGAACATTAGAAATAGTGAGGAGTTCTACAACGATTGGAAATTACCCAAATGGAAATAGGAGTTAGTGACAGTGGATTTCATCACTAAGCTTCCTAGAACAAACCATGGTAATAGCGCCATTAAATCATTGTTGTTAGATTGACTAAGTCGGCACATTTCTTGCCAATTAAAGATACTTTTAGTCTAGAAAAGTTAGCTAAGTCATACATTGACAATATTGTACCTCTAGATAGAAGTACCATTGCAAATAGTATCGGCAATGGATATCTTATATACATTCTATTTATGGAGAAGCTTTTAGCAAGGTTTAGACACCCATTTAATTTTTAGTACGACTTACTATCCTTAGACGGATGGTCAAAACAAGCATAAGATTCAAACATTAGAAGACATGCTTAGAGCATGCGCTATTAACTTAAATAGTCATTGGAATGATCACCTATTATTGATCAAATTCTCCTACATTGATGAGTTTCCACACTAGTATAAAAGCCACACCGTTTAAGGATTTATATGGAAGAAAGTGTAAGATACTCGTATATTAGGCAGAAATGGGTGAAAATCAATTAACAGGGCCTGGGATTGTACTTGAGATTACATATAAGATTATACAAATCTGTGATAAACTCAAGACTGCCCGATACAGGCAAAAGAGTTATGCCGATAAGAGAAGGAAACCTCTTAAAAATAACAAATCAGTAATAGAGGTATGTTTATAATATCACCCTGGAAAGGTGTTATAAATTAGGAAAGAAAGGCAATTTAAGCCCTCAATATATCGGACCATTCAAAATAATCAAATGTGTTAGTTCTATAGATTATAAGCTTAAACTACCTGAGAAACTTAGCGAAATACACGATGTATTTCATATTTCAAATTTAAGTATGATTGGTTGACAAATCCTTTAGAAATGCCTCATGATGATGTGCAAATCGACAAGCAGATTCACTTTATTTAAAGACCTTTGTCGATCGAGGATCGACAGGTTAAAAAGCTGCTTAAGAAAATGATCCCTATAGTGAAAGTCAAACGGGACTTCCAACGTATCCATGAGTACACTTGGGAATTAGAATCGAAAATGAGACAAAAGTACCCCCAAATATTTGATTAAATTCTCAAGGACGAGATTTCTTTTAAGGGGGTGAGGATGTAACACCCCAATATTTTTATCGAATCCTATAGTGACACGTGTCTAGAAACCTTCCACATAATTCACAATGATGAAAGGAATGGTGTCACACCCCGATATTTCCACGTATTACCGGTGGGCCCAGTGGGGAGTATCATGACGTAGTTGAAATCATCATAGTCAAACAACACAAATTTAAATGCACAGCGGAAGCAAAAGATAGATTCATTTCAACCAAATAATATTGTAATATTAAGTATCACAAATAGTTGAAAGTAATCCACAGGTGGATCAAAAATAAAATGGAAACATTGTTCAACAGTTTTGACATCCAAGCTTGCGAGACTTATTGTGGACGCTAGGAGAAAGCCAGCCTAGTTCGCGTAGTACATGCACTTAACCTTTTTGGGAAAATACGTCAGTTTACACTGGTAAATACAATTTAACTGACTCATTTTTTAAAAGGTTTGAAAATTGATTTGAATGCACGTGGCACAAAACATTTTATTAACTTGGGATAATTATTTAAATATAATCTTGTAAAAGAATTACATGTTTCTTATGCGTTCAGTAGCCCGGTTTATGCCGGGTTAAAGATCAATAGACACACCACATTATTTGTTTAGGCACTGACGGGTGTACGCCTACACCCCGTGCTTAGGTCGTGGCCATTTCGTAAAATGATGCCAAGGATATCCGGGACATGGTCATTAACCCCCCACCCCCAAAGGCTTTAAACAAACAAAACATTTCAAAACGGAGCATATCAATGGTTTAACCTCTATTCGATTAAAGATTCAATGCCCGACCAAGCGGTATTTTATATACCATACCCTAAGCCCGTATAGGGAAAATAAGTTAAAAGTATTTACCTGAGCTAAATATAAATTCAATCCCAGCCGTATATCAAATCATCAAGTACAGATAGCTTTTACTGGGCTCCTAAATCTGGAACGAAGGTTTTTAATAACCTATTAGATTCCTAACGGGTCTTTAATTAAGCCTAAACTTAGACCGGTTAGTTTTAAAAAGAAGATACGGCTCAAAACTCATGGTTAAGCGAGAACCGGATTAGAATGTGGTTTAGACCTGACAAGCTTGTATACTTGTGTAATAAGGGTAAACTAAACACATTCTGGATTTTGAGATAAAAATGATAAGGTTTGACCCGTTTCGGCTAATTTATGCAAACTAGTTACATAAGCCGATCCGAACGCGAAAAGTGCGTAACGGGTAACCAAAATAGTCATGAACAGGTTTCCTAAGTTAATATGCCTTAAATATGTTGTGATATCAGTAGGATACCTTCCATTATGCCCAAAACGAATTTAAAACCAATTTATGCCACGTAGGGGTATTTTGGTCATTTTAAAGGTTATAAGAGAGGTTAAATATTAATCTGAGTTACAGATCTGATATAAACAGTAAACATACTTAAATTAATAGGTTATATAAGTAGGGTACTACATAAATGTGAAATTTACCATTTATAACTAAACTATGCATCGAAGGGGCATTTTGGTAATTTCACTTAAGCCTAAAAGGTCAAAACTGGAAACCTGAGTTTAAAAACTTTTACTTACTATTAGGATATAAAAATTTACTGAAAATATCAGTAGACATCCCAACCTTATATGTTTAAAATAGTTTTAATACATACTATGCGTTAAAAACGCTTAAAAAGGCGATTTTGAGCTATTTCCGGGTTTTTAAAGGAAAACTGATATTTTTATTATTTCCAAAAGGCTCAAAATATTTTATTTATCATATTAGATCAGTAGAAAAAGGTTTGGAATCAAAATGATTTGAAAAAACTCATTTTATAGCCCAAAAGGGCAAAACCGGCAATTACCGAATCAAGCTTAGAACTCTATGTTATGCTCAGCCTAAAATTAAATAAAAATCTTCAAAAATCCCAAAATATTATTTTATATCAATAGGTAAAAAGTTTGGTATCAAAAATTGGGTTTAGATAGGCTATACGCTAATTATGCCGTTTTATTAATAAAAGCTTTTCATTTACGCTAATGAGCATAACTCCTAATCTAGACCTCAAACTGATGTCAAATTTTAAGGACATGTTTATAATTCAGTAACCAAGGTTATTGTCTTTTCACATTTTCAAGATTCTCGTTTTAAGGTGTCACACCCCAACCAATGGCGGAAACATCGGGATGAGACGAAGTGTGAAGATTGCTAGAGACATCATAACGCTATTTGTGACAATATTTAAATAATTCCTATTTCATTCCATAACTTCAAATTGTCAACTTTACATAATCTCAAATAACAACAAGTTCAAAAGAAATACGAACAACATAATCAAAATTGATACAACATATTAAACCTAAACGTCTATATGTGTATCTAGGCATCAATGCTACTTCTTTTCATATCATCGTCATCATCAACCTGTAACATGTTTAAAATACAATTCAATGCAAAAGCAATGGCGAGTATACAAGTTTGGTACGTACATAGCAAAAGATAAGTTTTGAACAATTCCTTATAGCAAGCATGTGATTCAAGATAAACATAAAAACATGGTATGTGTCTAACATATCAAACCAAGAAAACGCAATATGCTCATGACATTACCGAGATAAAGGGGCGGGTCGTTAATCCTATAGCGCTACATATGTCACGGTTTGGCTCATACAAGTTAATGATAAGTTCAACACATAAGATTAATCCAAGTTTAAAGTATCAAGCCATCACGTATACAAGCATGTTAATAAGAATGTTCATGTGTTTAAGCAAAAGTTCATGTGTAAGTTGTTGATAGATAAACATGTTACACCCCAAAAGTGGTAAAAGTAAAGAGGGGAAAATACGAGTATACTCACGGTGGTTGCAAGTCTTCTACTTGAAATTCCGCGAGTGAGTTGGAGGATGGATTATTTTGGAGCACCTAGTCCTTCTACACGAGGAAACATAGGTGTGTGAGTTTGGCGTTCAACGGAAGATTAAAGATTCGGATTGTAAATATAACATAAAGTATCATGATATGAAAATAATCATCCTTGACTTAGTAACTCACGTATGACACTATGTAACCAAGGAGGTTATAATGTTTTCATGGGTGGTATGCCCATTAGAATCATACTTAAAGTTCTAGGTCTTAGATGGTATCCTACTACTTCAATATATAAACACAAGTTTATTATCAAAGGTCCGAATAAGTATATGTAAATAATAATTAGGTTAGTATATTATTAGGTCCAATGATTCAAGTAGGAGGTAGGAGATTAAATCTCCATTTAGGCACCTCAAGTTGTTCATAGATGTCATGTATGGGGTAGGAAGACAAGCTTCCATTTAGGAACCCCTTGAATGTTCACCACTTCTCTTGATGTAAAAACAACCAAGGAGGGTCACGAACTAGGATTAGTATAATATATACAATCTAACTAAGATAAATCATCAAATCATGTGAGGATTGTATGTTGGGAACAACCCAAGTTGTTCCATAATCACTCTATATCAAGAACTAGCTCGAACATGACTTGTGGGTCAAAACACCCTAACAAAACAGAAAGTATTTGAGGTTTTAACCTCTGATTTATAGTGTCTCAACCATGTTTTTAAGCTTAACCAACCATAAGAGGGGTTGTAAGCATTAGGACATTGGTGTGAGATGTGTTAGACACAAGTTGGATGAAGTTTAAATAAGTTTGTAAGAACATAAATCAAAACAGAAAGTTTTTGGATCATTTCAGGGGATTTCCAGGTCTGATTTCTCCAAGGAGAAGTCAAGGAATCATACCCTATGATTATCCAAGCAAGTAGGAAGAAGAATCAAGCAATTTCGTTAAGAAATGAGCAAGTTATGCTCACTTTAGTACAAGTGTATGAATCTGCCCGAATCTTGAGTTTGCAACTGATTTGAGAGTGAATTTGGAGTGATTTGAGAGTGTTGAAAGTGTAGGAATGCTTGGAGAAGGGTTATATTTATAGTGGAAGAGGTTGGTGGTGATTGGAGGTGTTTAGAGGTGGATTAGAGGTGATTGGGTGAGTTTAAGTGTTGGGATTTTGTGCCAATTCGCGTAGATAATCAGCTGCTGTGTTTCTTTTGCGAAACTGAAGGCCATGCGGCCCGCATTAGGTTTCAGTTAAGTCAAAGCGGGCCGCCCGCCACTTCTGATTCGGGTACAAGTTTCAAAAAATACAATTTAGCCCCTGATGTTTCCTATTTGATCCCTTTTGATGCATTTTTGATAGTTTAGGGACTTGTTTTGGCATATAAACATAGTTTAAGGTACGTTCAAGCATGGTGATCAAAACCGAAATATAATTGAGTGCATAAGTATCATAATCAAGTTTCGTTTACGTCCAAAACACGTTTTAGACATAGGTTTAGATAAATTACAAGTTTAGCACATAGTTTCCAAGAACAATGATTAAACATCAATTGATTTACCAAATCGAACATACGAGCATATAATAAGTGTGTATAACATATTTGTAACAAAATACGAGTTTCATTAATGATCCAAGTCTCGGTTTTCGCAACGATTACAAAGAAAGAACGATTACAAGAGCACAATGTTTCCAAAAATAGAAATGCTAACAAGACTTGCTATAAAAGGAAAGCACGAAAGAGCCGGGCGTTACAGTCTCCCCTCCTTTAGGAAATTTCATCCCGAAATTTAGGAAGACGTAGGGAAAAGATGAGGATACTTCTTTTTCATCTCGCGCTTGAGTTCCCAAGTACATTCGGCGCCACGTTTACCTTCCCATCGAACCTTGACGATAGGAATCTTACTGCGCCTTAATAACTTGACTTTTTGGTCCATGATTTCGACGGGTTTTTCCACAAAATGCAAAGTGTCGTTTATTTGGAGATCTTCGAGGGGAACATGAAGTCTTTCTTTAGCGTGACACTTCTTTAGATTAGAAACATGGAACGTTGGGTGCACGTTGTTGAGTTCTTGAGGTAAATCGAGTCGATAAGCCACCGCGCCAATCCTTTCGAGTACCTTGAAAGGACCAACGTAGCGAGGGGCAAGCTTTCCCTTTTTACCAAAACGAACCACTCCTTTCCAAGGAGACACTTTGAGTAAAACGTGATCCCCAACATTGAGTTCCATATGTTTGCGTCCCTTATCAGCATAGACCTTTTGACGTTCTCAAGCCTTGAGTAGATTGTCACGGATTTGGTGAATCTTATCCGTTGCTTCTTGTATGATCTCAGGGCCAGAAAAGTGTTTGTCACCAATCTCGTGCCAGCTTAAAGGAGATCGGCATTTGCGACCATACAATGCCTCGAATGGAGCCATTTTAATACTGGAGTGGTAGCTAATGTTATACGAGAACTCGACTAAAGGTAAATGCACATCCCAACTACCACCAAATTCGATGACACAAGAACGGAGCATGTCCTCTAGGGTTTGGATAGTACGTTCAGTCTGTCCATCCGTTTGAGGATGAAAAGCCGTACTGAGATTCAAATGAGTACCCATAGCGGACTGAAAGGTTTGCCAGAGACGTGAAGTAAATCGACCATCGCGATCAGAAATGATGTCGAGAGGAACGCCATGATGACGTATGACTTCGTTAGTATAGATGCGAGCAAGTCGTTCAACCTTGAAATCTTCACGAATAGGGATGAATTGAGCGGACTTGGTTAGACGATCGATAATTACCCAAATACTATCGTGACCAGAAGACGTTCGAGGGAGTTTAGTTATGAAGTCCATTGCAATGCTATCCCATTTCCACACGGGGATTTCAGGTTGTTCGAGCAGACCAGAAGGTCGTTGATGTTCGGCTTTGACTTTTGAACACGTAAGGCACTTAGAGACGTAAGTGGAAATGTCTTTCTTCATACCAGGCCACCAATAGGATGCACGTAGATTATGATACATCTTGTCGGCACCAGGATGAATTGAGTACTTGGATTTGTGTGCCTCGTTCATAATGATGTCTCGAAGTGCTTCGTGATCAGGGATCCAGGCACGATTGTTAAAGTATAGGATACCATCGGCCTTGGAAATGAGATCGTGTTCTTTTGCGCCTCATATCTCAACATGGAAGTTACCCTCGTTAATAGAGGCGTACTGAGCTTCACGAATGCGTTGAGGGAGGTCGCTTGAGATGTGAAAACAACGCATACAATCTACATGAGTTTTACGACTAAGCGCATCGGCCACGACATTTGCTTTACCTGGATGGTATTTTATTTCGCAGTCGTAGTCGTTTAACAGTTCCACCCAACGACGTTGACGCATGTTCAGTTCCTTTTGGTCAAAGATATGTTGAAGGCTCTTGTGGTCAGTGAAAACCACACACTTAGTACCATAAAGGTAGTGTCGCCAAATCTTCAACGCAAAAACAACTGCGCCAAGTTCAAGGTCGTGAGTAGTATAGTTTTTCTCATGTATTTTGAGTTGCCTTGACGCATAAGCGATGACCTTGTCTCGTTGCATGAGCACACAACCAAGACCAAGGCGGGAAGCATCGCAATATACGACGAAGTCGTCGTTTCCATCAGGAAGTGTAAGGATAGGAGCATTACATAGCATGTCCTTGAGCGTTTGAAAGGACTCCTCTTGTTCGGGTCCCCAAACAAAAGGGTTCTCTTTTTGAGTCAAGGAGGTCAAAGGAACGGCGATTTTTGAGAAGTTGGAGATGAAGCGACGATAGTACCCAGCAAGACCAAGAAACGAACGAATTTCAGATGGAGATTTAGGTGTGATCCAATTTTTCACAGCTTCGATCTTAGCGGGGTCAACGTGAATACCAAGTTCGTTGACAGTATGACCAAGGAATTGAACCTCTTTTAACCAAAATTCACACTTGGAGAATTTGGCGTATAGACGTTCAGCACGAAGAAGTTCGAGAATAAGACGTAAGTGTTGTTTATGCTCTTCTTGAGTCTTCGAATAGATGAGAATATCGTCAATGAAAACGATCACGAAGCGGTCCAAGTAAGGCTTACAAACACGATTCATAAGATCCATGAACACGGCGGGTGCGTTGGTCAAACCAAAAGGCATAACCATGAACTCGTAGTGTCCATAGCGAGTGCGAAAAGAGGTTTTGGGAATGTCTTCATCGAGAACACGAAGTTGGTGATAACCAGAACGAAGATCGATTTTGGAGAAACAAGTAGCGCCTTGAAGTTGATCAAAGAGATCGTCGATACGCGGGAGAGGGTAACGATTTTTGATGGTGAGTTTGTTAAGTTCACGATAATCGATGCACATGCGGAAGGAACCATCCTTCTTTTTAACGAAGAGTACAGGAGCACCCCAAGGTGAGGTACTTGGACGAATGAAACCCTTATCGAGGAGTTCTTGAAGTTGCGTAGATAATTCTTGCATCTCAGAAGGTGCAAGACGATAAGGAGCTTTAGCAACAGGATTCGCACCAGGTACGAGGTCAATGCGAAAGTCAATAGGTCGAGGTGGAGGAGGACCAGGCAAATCTTCAGGAAAGACGTCAGGGAAGTCACGCACCACTGGAACATCACTTAAACTCTTTCCCTTGCCCTTTTCTTCCACAACGTGGGCTAAAAAGGCAAGGTACTTTTTGTGTAAATACTTGTTCGCTTGTGTGCAGGACATCAACTTCAGTCCCTTTGAAGGTCGGTCTCCATAGACGTGCAAAACATCACCAGATGGAAGGGGTAAACGGACGTATTTTTTCGTGACAAGCGATTTCAGCATGGTTCTTTTGGAGCCAATCCATGCCTATGATGACGTCGAAACTACCCAATTGCATGGGTATGAGATCGATAGGGAAAACGTGCTCGTTAAGATTAAGACGACAATTGCGAAGAACGGAATCGACTAGGATGGATTTGCCATTGGCGACTTCAACGGAAAACGACTTAGGTAGCTTAGAGCGTGTGCAATTTAACAATGGCTCGAATTCTAAGGATACAAAGCTTTTGTCCGCACCAGTATCAAATAGTATCGAAGCATAAAGATGGTTAACAAGAAACGTACCGTTAACGACATCATTGTCGTTGCGCGCTTGATTTGCGTTCAGATGGAAACAGCGTCCACGAGGAGGTTGTAGAGCCTGTTGTTGTTGTTGTGGCTGTTGCAGTGGCTGTGGTTGTTGCTGTCGAGGCGGTTGCGGTTGGTATCGTTGAGGGCAGTAGTTGGCCATATGGTTGGTATCACCACACGTGAAACATGCTCGCACAGGAGCGACTTGATTTGGAGCCGGAGGGGCTTGGTTTCGATAGGCCGGTGGTGGGATGTGACAGTACGGAGAAGTATGCCCACCTCGGCCGCACTTGTCGCACTTTCGACAATGAGCGTTTGGAGGGTGATGATACTGGCATTTACCACACTTAGGCTGCGTTCCAGTATAAACCTTACGTGAAGACTCATCGTTGGTAAAAGCAGGTACGGCTTGTAGGGGTTGTGGGTTTGGCGGAGTGACAACCGCATAGTTTTGGCTTGAAACCTTCTGCTTCTTGCCCTGGTTTTTCTTGGACGATTGGGAGGGTAAGGGCTCATCAGTAGTAGTGTCAATGGTAGCTTGGCGTGCACTCTTCGTTGAAACCTTGTCAAAGGTTCCATGAAGAACACAGTTGTTGTTAAGTTCGGTGGCTATACGAAAGGCATCTTCAAGGGTTTGGGGGTTGGCAGAGGCAAGGTGGTTTGTCAGGGAAGGTGCAACACAACGAACGAATTTGGCTATTGACTTGGGGACGGTCTCAACTTGCCCGGGACAAAGGACACTGAGTTGTTTAAAGCGCGTAATCAGGCCATCCATGTCACTCCCTTTCTGAGTTAGGTTCCAAAATTCGTTCTCCAATTTTTGGAGTTCGTGGGGAGGACAGAAGTGGTCTTTCATAAGTTGTTTGAATTCGCCCCAAGGCATAGCATGTGCAACCTCGTTTCCCCTCTTGTTGCGTTCTGTTGTCCACCATTCGAGTGCCTTTTCACGAAACACCCCAGTTGCGTTCAAGGTTCTTAGTTCATCAGGGCAGCCACTTTGCAGGAAGGTAAGCTCGATTGCATCAATCCAGTTCATCATGGCGGTAGCGCCATTTTTGCCAGTAAACTCTAAGGGTTTACAAGCCATGAATTGCTTAAACTGGAAGGCTGATTTGGGTTTGTCTGCCTTTGAGTCGACAGAGCCATGTGGTGAATCGGTGTTTGTTTGAATCTTGCTAACAACATCGGGTAGGACCTTAGCAAATTGTTTGGCCATGAATCTCATGCAATCCTTTTGTGACATAGTTTTGGAAGTCGAACCCTTCTTTGACTTGGTTCTCTTTGACGCACCGTTGGACGACATCTAAAGATGGAGAGAGAAGGAAAGGGTGAGACTTGGTCAAAATTTTAAAACAAGGTTTTTGCATGTAAAAACAAGTAAGTGTTCATGTAACATGTAAAGTTCACATAGAGCATAAGTTTCCAACATGTATTCAACAAGTATAACACATATGATTGCGTAAAAGGGGTATAAATTTAGTTTGTTCACGAGGATTATTATTGTTTTTGGTTGCGATGACGTGCGAAACGAGTTTAAAAGTTTGAAATGAAGAACGTTCAAATATAAAATCACATATAAATTGAGATACATAAAAGAGAGGCTCAATAAAACATTGGATTGTTTCGGGTAGAGAAACGTCGACTATTCCAAAGTGGGTCGAAAGTCCTTTCGAATTAGAGAAAACGTGCTTTGGCCTATAGGTAAGATACTCTCGTCGAGAAGCGATTAACGGTATCTTACCCTTCCAGTTACTACACGTCTCTAATCGATCAAACAATCGGGACTTTGGCGAGATCGAAAATCGAGGAGTGGGACTTAATCGACAAGGTGCGGGTTTCACCCCTAACTTGAAGATTTCGTACCCTAAATGTGGTTGGTACTTGTCGGGTCAAAATAAAATTTCGACACTTTGACAAGGGTCCACTAGAGTTGAATTGGAAATTTACCATTTAGATGTGGATTTCACTCCTAGCTAAATGGCGAAATTTCGTGCAAAAATAAGTACAAGCGGAATGAGAGTCGTTTACCAAATTGTGGGTTTCACGCCTATTTTGGTAAAGTCGTCTCGTTTATGTTGTAAGAATCTTCAAATTAACAAAAGTGTGTTTGTGTTAGCCTTAGGAAAGGCATGTAAATTTAACAACAAGAAGTGTAGCTAGGAAGCATATAAGGTAGAGTACAAAAGTTTTAAACAACAAATAAGAGACAAAGTTCCTAAAACTATAGACTAGGGCAAAAGCATAGCAATTTTCCTAATTCCCTATAGTTATGGCTCTGATACCAATCTGTCACACCCCAACCAATGGCGGAAACATCGGGATGAGACGAAGTGTGAAGATTGCTAGAGACATCATAACGCTATTTGTGACAATATTTAAATAATTCCTATTTCATTCCATAACTTCAAATTGTCAACATTACATAATCTCAAATAATAACAAGTTCAAAAGAAATACGAACAACATAATCAAAATTGATACAACATATTAAACCTAAACGTCTATATGTGTATCTAGGCATCAATGCTACTTCTTTTCTTATCATCGTCATCATCAACCTGTAACATGTTTAAAATACAATTCAATGCAAAAGCAATGGCGAGTATACAAGTTTGGTACGTACATAGCAAAAGATAAGTTTTGAACAATTCCTTATAGCAAGCATGTGATTCAAGATAAACATAAAAACATGGTATGTGTCTAACATATCAAACCAAGAAAACGCAATATGCTCATGACATTACCGAGATAAAGGGGCGGGTCGTTAATCCTATAGCGCTACATATGTCACGGTTTGGCTCATACAAGTTAATGATAAGTTCAACACATAAGATTAATCCAAGTTTAAAGTATCAAGCCATCACGTATACAAGCATGTTAATAAGAATGTTCATGTGTTTAAGCAAAAGTTCATGTGTAAGTTGTTGATAGATAAACATGTTACACCCCAAAAGTGGTAAAAGTAAAGAGGGGAAAATACGAGTATACTCACGGTGGTTGCAAGTCTTCTACTTGAAATTCCGCGAGTGAGTTGGAGGATGGATTATTTTGGAGCACCTAGTCCTTCTACACGAGGAAACATAGGTGTGTGAGTTTGGCGTTCAACGGAAGATTAAAGATTCGGATTGTAAATATAACATAAAGTATCATGATATGAAAATAATCATCCTTGACTTAGTAACTCACGTATGACACTATGTAACCAAGGAGGTTATAATGTTTTCATGGGTGGTATGCCCATTAGAATCATACTTAAAGTTCTAGGTCTTAGATGGTATCCTACTACTTCAATATATAAACACAAGTTTATTATCAAAGGTCCGAATAAGTATATGTAAATAATAATTAGGTTAGTATATTATTAGGTCCAATGATTCAAGTAGGAGGTAGGAGATTAAATCTCCATTTAGGCACCTCAAGTTGTTCATAGATGTCATGTATGGGGTAGGAAGACAAGCTTCCATTTAGGAACCCCTTGAATGTTCACCACTTCTCTTGATGTAAAAACAACCAAGGAGGGTCACGAACTAGGATTAGTATAATATATACAATCTAACTAAGATAAATCATCAAATCATGTGAGGATTGTATGTTGGGAACAACCCAAGTTGTTCCATAATCACTCTATATCAAGAACTAGCTCGAACATGACTTGTGGGTCAAAACACCCTAACAAAACAGAAAGTATTTGAGGTTTTAACCTCTGATTTATAGTGTCTCAACCATGTTTTTAAGCTTAACCAACCATAAGAGGGGTTGTAAGCATTAGGACATTGGTGTGAGATGTGTTAGACACAAGTTGGATGAAGTTTAAATAAGTTTGTAAGAACATAAATCAAAACAGAAAGTTTTTGGATCATTTCAGGGGATTTCCAGGTCTGATTTCTCCAAGGAGAAGTCAAGGAATCATACCCTATGATTATCCAAGCAAGTAGGAAGAAGAATCAAGCAATTTCGTTAAGAAATGAGCAAGTTATGCTCACTTTAGTACAAGTGTATGAATCTGCCCGAATCTTGAGTTTGCAACTGATTTGAGAGTGAATTTGGAGTGATTTGAGAGTGTTGAAAGTGTAGGAATGCTTGGAGAAGGGTTATATTTATAGTGGAAGAGGTTGGTGGTGATTGGAGGTGTTTAGAGGTGGATTAGAGGTGATTGGGTGAGTTTAAGTGTTGGGATTTTGTGCCAATTCGCGTAGATAATCAGCTGCTGTGTTTCTTTTGCGAAACTGAAGGCCATGCGGCCCGCATTAGGTTTCAGTTAAGTCAAAGCGGGCCGCCCGCCACTTCTGATTCGGGTACAAGTTTCAAAAAATACAATTTAGCCTCTGATGTTACCTATTTGATCCCTTTTGATGCATTTTTGATAGTTTAGGGACTTGTTTTGGCATATAAACATAGTTTAAGGTACGTTCAAGCATGGTGATCAAAACCGAAATATAATTGAGTGCATAAGTATCATAATCAAGTTTCGTTTACGTCCAAAACACGTTTTAGACATAGGTTTAGATAAATTACAAGTTTAGCACATAGTTTCCAAGAACAATGATTAAACATCAATTGATTTACCAAATCGAACATACGAGCATATAATAAGTGTGTATAACATATTTGTAACAAAATACGAGTTTCATTAATGATCCAAGTCTCGGTTTTCGCAACGATTACAAAGAAAGAACGATTACAAGAGCACAATGTTTCCAAAAATAGAAATGCTAACAAGACTTGCTATAAAAGGAAAGTACGAAAGAGCCGGGCGTTACATAAGGTCAAAAGGGCATAATGGTCAACATTTAAGCATATAAAGGAAACATGTAAATGAATTAGATAACTAAGGAACCAAGTTGTATAACCTCAGAGGGTTATACTAACCTATAACATGGTCCTAAAGGAACCCTAAGGCATATCTAAACTAAGGCAAATCGGGTCAGAACTGAAAGTCAAAGCAAGAGTCAACTTTTGCGACTTTCGGTTCCGAACCGAGCCAAAACTTAGAATTGTCGGGTTGAACATGCCTAGACATGTTCAATTAATATTTACCAAGTTATTAAAGTGACAAAACTGATTTTATTGCTTTTACATCATCAGTTTTGAATTTTATTAAAAAACGACTCGTTGACTTTTTATTTTAATTACTTTGACCCGACAATTAACTAAGTAAACGTGGTAATTAGGAGGTGCCCTTTTGAGGGTTTAACACCTACCTAATTACGATCACGTAGCCATGTTCGTTGCGAAAAATGACTCAACCGTTAAAATTCAAAGCGTTTATCGCAAACGCTTGACTTTTTGGCTATAAATGGTAAATAATTAAACTAAGCACGAAAGGACATTTACAAAGGGTCCAAGAAAGGAGGTTTTGATCCTAAATTCTCAGGTATGAAGAGCAAGGTCTCCAACTTAGAGAATTCAGAAATCAAGTGTGGGTTTGGCAAGAAATGAAGTGGGTTTATATAGGATTTCAAGAACCGTTAGGATCGTTTCTCGTAACCCGTGCTTCAATCTTGGCCCTCCATGTGTGCCCATGGTTTCTAAATACAATGGGGGGTTGAAAACCAGCTCATGGTATTGAGGATTTTACATAAAAGCCCTTGAAAAACAACCAGAATGCTGAAAATAAGAATCTGCCCAGACCTGGGCGTAGGCTACGCTGCAGGGGGCGTAGCCTACGACCTGCCCAGATCAAACAACTTTCAGAAGTTGCAGTTTTGGTCCTGTGAGCATATAAGGTCATTTTTGGCATGTTTGAGGCCCATTAAGCCATTTTCAAGGCTATACAATGATGCCTAACCATAGGGAACATAAAACATGCTCAAAATATGTCGGATGTCGGTTCGTTTGGTCGTACGATCACGTTGTTCGACTAATTACGACGAAACACGAACGGACGCGAAAAACGATCCAAACTACGCGACGAATGGAATTTTATCATGCCGAACACTAAAATAAAATATTTTAATGCTAACATAAATTTTTGGATGTCCGGATATATACAGAATGGAAGATATGCGCGAAAATGCAAACTTGTGCACTTTTTGACACTTTTAGTCCCTGCATGACTTAAAAGTTTATTTTTGCGCACCAAACACCTCTAAGCCTATATCTAAGCTATATAAAGGATAAATAGGGTATGTTTAACTCATGGTCATATTCCGGAAGGTCTGATACCCTACGAATCGACATACTTTTGCAGTTTGACGCAAATAGTCCTTTAATCGCACAAAGTAGCGCGAAATGTCATTTAATGATATCCAAGCCTTCCTTGGACCATAATGGGTATTCCTACGCATGAGTTTAATTATCGGTACACTCTCGATCATTTAGATGGTCACTAAAAGGCGTAGATTCAATAGTTGACGCTTTAGGTCCCTCTAATGCGCAAACTTGCGCATATCATCATTTAATAGCGTGGAAGCCTTATCTAATCCATATTAGGCATTCTTGAGAGTATTATTAAACATCACGATGCTTCGGGTTTGCTAAAAGGTCATTCAGCGGTAAAATTAAACATATTGGCATTTTTAGTCCCTCTAACTTGCAAAGTTGCGCGTAACCTTACTTATAGGCATAAAAACCTTAGACGGCCAACGTTTGGCATTCCAGAGAGTATAATCAAATATCATGAAGCTCCCAGTTTGTTGAAAGGTCACTCAGAGGTAAGAATCAACATGTTGACGCTTTTAACCCTTCATTGCGCAAACTTTCAATTAATTACGCAAACGGCTACACTCGATCAATAAGTGGCTCATTTGTGAATGTAAGCATCGTAAGAGGTTATTTAGAAATTTATTTTAGTTATGCTACACTTCCAGTCCTTTCATAATCAAAGTTTTCGATTTTTCGAAAAATTAGTCCCTTAAATTCAACATTTGACTTCATTAGGGTTTATTACACGTGTCAATACACCATTGGACGTGATTTTATGAGGTGTTACATCCTCACCCCCTTAAAAGAAATCTCGACCTCGAGATTTGCTATAATGCTGGAAGTTCTTTTTTTGTCGCATAATGGACTTTACTTCTATAGCCTATGTGGAACCTCTCCCAGCTCCCAAACTGACCTCTATAATATGTACATATATTCTTTTTGGAGCTTCTTAACCTGTCGATCCTCAATCGATACAGGTTTCTCATCATATCATCCATTTGCATATCATTATGTGATAATGCTTCCCGACTTATTGGTGAAACATATCCTTAAGTCATTAGTGTGCAATGTATGGCGAGCTCCGCCAAGCTCCTTAAATAGATTTTAGCTTATAAGCTAATTGATCTTGATACATTCGGTTCCCTCGAATGATTCTATATATTCAGAGTTCAACTAGTCTGATAATTAACAAATTGGCACACCCTCCTAGGGTGATATCTTTTGTTGAACCTTCTTCCTCAACAAGAACTCAAGAGGGTTGCTACTCTCATAAATCCTTGATCTTCTGCCGAATACTGGCAACTTACAGATGATTATGGATTTGTATGATCTTATTCGTTGTTTCCAAGGCAACTTTCAGATCCTGGTAATTGGACTTACTAATCTTCTGTCTAACAATAGATGTTTAACATTCCATCTATGCAAGGTCTCCAAAGAAGCAGCCTTGATACATACATAACAACTATTATAGAAAAGCTTAATTTAAGGTGAGATGGTTATTCCAACCACTGCTTGAAACTAATCTTAAGGAATAGCTAATCCTTGCCGTTAGTCGAACAAATCGACGATCCTGGGCAGCTGATGGCAAATTCTTAATTGTTGTCTAATTAGGGTTGCGGTAATTAATGCATAAGCAAAATGAACCGTCTTTCTTAATTAACTATACCGAATTCTTAGAATATTGAGTTAGGCTATATGAATTCTCTATTTTAAAATTTATTTAATCAGGGTTTCGATTCTTCCAATAATGGTACTAGCCGTCTTGGAGATTTCATAATAATACAGCCCTAAATGGGATTTAAATCTTAACTCTACTTGCCTTTCAGGAGGTAAGCAGGGTAGTCCTAGGAGAAGAAAATCAAGATACAAGGAGGTTATAGAGATTTTCCAAATCTCAGGCTCCAGTTCATCCACCATTGCTTGTGTCAAATGAGCGACACATTTATGTTACAAGTCCACGAATTCCTTAATCGGAGGCATTTACTTGGACAATTCCATTCTGGATATCTTCTTTGAATACCATTAGCTGACTTTAGTACCATATGACCATCAGAATATCTTTGTGGTCCCATGCATTAAACCTCCATACTGATAAGGCATGGAAGCAATCTATGGAAACATATTAAGATACACCAATCCTCATATGGCGTTTTTATCGTACCATCTGGTATTCGTAACCGATAGAGATTAAAGAGATATCAACTATATATGCTGACGCACTTCTTCTAGAGAGAGGATACTTCTAAAATTCTACGATTGGAGGTTTCTGACAGGAACAGAAGGAATGGTTCTTATGATTTTACCTGTAAGTTTTACCTTACACTAAATATCTGGGGTTCTTACAGGAAAATTTCTAAAAGTTTGCTAAGCTTATGATCTTATGAGAGACTTAGCAGCACCTGAACCCAAACGTAACTCTTAGCAATAAAATCATAATAAGGGATTTATCTGGTGTCATTATTAATGTGAGTTGCCTCTAATCATTCATCAGGAGGGTTAAACGCCTCCATTTTTTTAATCCTTTTAAGCTTAGCTGCAAAATCTTTGAAAAATTTTAGGGCAGTCTCAGCTTTGACTGGTTATTTCTTAATCTATATAACGTGAGTAGCTGAGGTAGATCCATTATGGATTTATAGTAAGCAGGCTTTGAAACCTTAATGTACCCTCTTATTGCCGATGCTAACCACCAATAATTATTTGCATTAAGCTTAGATTTTTGGGTTAGACTGAATAGGGTACTATCTCAGCCAATGGATTTAAAATTTGCAACATACTGTCGACAGTCTAGAACTTTTATGGTGAGAGTCAGAAAATTCTTATTCCATCTTTTTCCATTTCGTGATACGGATAATAGGTTTTTCTAAGAAGGTCCTTAAAACTTGGACCATCCCATATTATATAAGAGGATCTTTCTTGCGGACTTCATTAATGTCCTCACTAATTAAGGGTATTGCCATCGAATGACTGTGATGCATACCTCACCGTGTCCTTTCTAGTATAACCGCTAATACACCTAATGGTTTCTACTTCATCCAACAATTTTCTGCAATCGATGGCCCCTTTTTACTTATTAAAGTCTCTTGACTTCCAAGAGACGAAGTACTTTTAAGTACATCCTAAAAAGAATGGGGCTCCTTGCCATATGATTTTTGTTTAGTTTATTCTTCGCATACGAAGTATGAATAAAGCTCTTCTTATGAGTAGTGGCATGTGTTTTAGAGCGAGCAGCATCTGGCTTCTTGAACCTTTTCATGACTTTTCTCATAGCCTTTCTAATAGCTGCGTTAATTACAGCTTTGGAGATTAACATTAAGGTTCACATTGGATGCACCATTAACATTTGTCGCATCTCCAGCATCATGACTGTTGTTTGTCTCTTCTGAGTTTTCCATACTCGAATCTTTGTTATTAAATACCATATTCAACAAGTGCTAAGGCAATCCATACCCAGTGTCTCCTTGAATTGTCAAAGGCTCACCATAAGGAGTCTTGATAACTACTTGCTTCTTATCATGCATAATATGGGCTTGATTTTTAAGACGACCAAATCATTCCTATCACTATATCGAGTCCCTCTTATTTTAATGGAAACAAGGACAACGGAAAAGAATGATTCCTAATGGATATAAAACATCCATCTAATATTGTTGAAGCAGTCTCTGAGGTACCCTCGGCCAATTCTACTTCGTACTTAACGCTTAGAGTTTTAACAGGCAGATTTAATAATTTACAAAATCTATTGTCTACGAAAGACTTACCTGATCCTGAATCAAATAATACTTCTAGCATAAACGTCCTTGATCAGGCAAGTACCTGTTATGACATTGTTATTCTGAACAGCCTCTTGAGCATTCATTTGAGAGTCCCCAACTTTGGTCTTCTTAGCCTCTCCAGGCTTCTTGGTTTTATTTGGGCAATTAGTCCTAATGTGCCCTTTCTCATTGCAACCATAGCAGGTTGCGTCCTTTATGTCTTGGCACTCCAAGGTCTTGTGCCCTTCCTTATTACAAATCCCACAAGGCCTAGCTTGTGACCCCAAAGTGCATTTCCCTTTAGTTGCCTTCTTTGGGCAGCGGGTCTTTATATGCTCCTTCTCGCCACAACCATAGCATGTGGCGTCCTTCAAGTCCTTGCATTCATGGGTCTTGTGATCCATCTCTTTACAGATGACACATTCGCTGGTCTGCTCATAGAAACATTTTCCGAAGTGCTTCTTCCTGCAGGTTTTACATTTGGGTTTTGCCTCCTTTGGCTTGGACTGGTTATAGCTTGAACCGGTCTTACCCTTTTTGTAACCCTTATTTGGGGTATTATCGCATTTTCGCTTATGATCCTCTAATACTCGATCCACAGCTTTGTTTACGGCTGTATCTAACATAGCCTGTAACTCGGCGCCCGTTAAGTTCAGTCTTGCATCACTATTCTGATCAGCTGGATGATTGTGAGCTTCAGATGAGTCAGCCATGGTGAAGCTTTGAAGGCTACAAACCAAGTAGTAATAGTTTGTTTAATTATAGTGAATTGTCGAATTTGATGATTAAATAGCCATGGTGCAAATAAACCATATAGGCCAATAGATAGTATTTAATTTATTTGATTATGTTTTGCCTAGGATTTTAAATAAACCATCTTTGGTGTTTAAACGGAATATATTCCTTCATATTTATTAGACAGGGGACATAAGTCATGACTGTCAATGTCGTACCGACATTTTATATATAGCACAAGGGCTTGTTCCAAAGGACTTTTTGATGGCATAGATGCCTTGTCACTATGGAAATTTTAAAACATAATCGATGATTCCTTTGGATCGGAAAATTTCATAGTTCATTGTCTTGACAAGAGGTTATGAAATAAAACTATCTTTTTCATGTATACATCTTTGCCCGAAGGTATTCATCCCAATGGATGTTTTGATGTGTTCATCATGTTCGACGTTTATTAGCCATGATTCCTCTTGATCATTTATGCTAAATAGGGATTTGGAAATTCCTAATATGAGGATGACAAGTGTGATTTTATCGCATCACTGTTGTCAGGAGTGTTAACATATTTTCAGATGTTAACAAGGATCTGAATTTCTTTTAAACAGGTCTTACCATCATAGCTAGGTCTTTAATGACATTCAAGCTAGGTTATACCTTTTAAGATTCTCTTTAATATGTATACTGGCAGGAAAGGAATGATATTTATTTTATTCAGGATTTCCATTATAATTATCCTAGATTTAATTAAAATATAACTATGGCACAAAAAGGTCAAGTCACAAGGGCAACTTTAAATTATAAACCATGATTTTGTAGAATCAAGGTATTTAGGCTCGAACGTTGTTCATGCCTTTTCTTGACAGGGAGTTGTAGGCTACGACTGTCTTTTGTCTTATATGACAATGAATATGGCCCCGTAAGTAATACATCCCTAATGGATGCTTAATTCACCAAATAAGAAATGATTTCGGGAGAATCCAGTATAAGGATGATTTATGTGATTGAATCACATTTGCCAGGAATGCTAACAAGGATTTGAATCTTTTGAATAGGTCCTACCATCTTGGCCTTGTCTGAAATGATATATAGGCTAAGTTGTACCTTTAAGATTCTTTTTAATATTTAACGCAGAACAATCCTAAATTGAGATGTTAATAAGGATCTGAATCTAATTAAGGAACTGCCATCTTGGCCCTGTTCTTAAAATGACACATGGGCTAGGTCTTATTCTTTTTAGATTTTGCCATTTTATTATAATGGTAGATCTTATAAAAGGAATGTTATTATTATGTTCATATATAATGATATAAATAAAATTTAGATAAAACATTCCAATGATTTTTAAGAGAGGTACAGAATTGCCCTAAACGGGACTTGAAAGGAATGATGTTTTCCAAGAAGGGACTGAAAGATAAGTATGCCCTTATAAGGACTTACTAAGGAAACGAACTTCAGCAAAAGGAGTTTCTTATTCATTTTATTTATGAATGTTTTCTCCTTGGTTGCACGTTAATCCTAGTCGTAGTACGAAGCTCGGCCTTCCCTAGGCTTCAAATGGGGAGAATTTCCATTATGACTTCTTTGCTTGGCGACATATTAAAAGTATATAGAATTGAAAGCAATATTTCTCCGAATAGAGATGAGAGTATTCCTATGTTAAGTCTAGACTCAGAAGGTCAAGGAATGTGCTACTGTGTCATTGAGATTAAACATAAAAGGCTAGTGTTTAATTCACTCAATGTTGGCTCTGATACCAACCTGTCACACCCCGATATTTCCACGTATTACCGGTGGGCCCGGTGGGGAGTATCGTGACGTAGTTGATATCATCATAGTCAAACTACACAAATTTAAATGCACAGCGGAAGCAAAATATAGATTCATTTCAACCAAATAATATTGTAATATTAAGTATCACAAATAGTTGAAAGTAATCCACAGGTGGATAAAAAATAAAATGGAAACATTGTTCAACAGTTTTGACATCCAAGCTTGCGAGACTTATTGTGGACGCTAGGAGAAAGCCAACCTAGTTCGCGTAGTACCTGCACTTAACCTTTTTGGGAAAATACGTCAGTTTACACTGGTAAATACAATTTAACTGACTCATTTTTTAAAAGGTTTTAAAATTGATTTGAATGCACGTGGCACAAAACATTTTATTAACTTGGGATAATTATTTAAATATAATCTTGTAAAAGAATTACATGTTTCTTATGCGTTCAGTAGCCCGGTTTATGCCGGGTTAAAGATCAATAGAGACACCACATTATTTGTTTTGGCACTGACGGGTGTACGCCTACACCCCGTGCTTAGGTCGTGGCCATTTCGTAAAATGATGCCAAGGATATCCGGGACATGGTCATTAACCCCCCCCCCCCCCCCCCCCGCAAAGGCTTTAAGCAAACAAAACATTTCAAAACGGAGCATATCAATGGTTTAACCTCTATTCGATTAAAGATTCAATGCCCGACCAAGCGGTATTTTATATACCATACCCCAAGCCCGTATAGGGAAAATAAGTTAAAAGTATTTACCTGAGCTAAATATAAATTCAATCCCAGCCGTATATCAAATCATCAAGTACATATAGCTTTTACTGGGCTCCTAAATCTGGAACGAAGGTTTTTAATAACCTATTAGATTCCTAACGGGTCTTTAATTAAGCCTAAACTTAGACCGGTTAGTTTTAAAAAGAATATACGGTTCAAAACGCATGGTTAAGCGAGAACCGGATTAGAATGTGGTTTAGACCCGACAGGCTTGTATACTTGTGTAATAAGGGTAAACTAAACACATTCTGGATTTTGAGATAAAAATGATAAGGTTTGACCCGTTTCGGCTAATTTATGCAAACTAGTTACATAAGCCGATCCGAACGCGAAAAGTGCGTAACGGGTAACCAAAATAGTCATGAACAGGTTTCCTAAGTTAATATGCCTTAAATATGTTGTGATATCAGTAGGATACCTTCCATTATGCCCAAAACGAATTTAAAACCAATTTATGCCCCGTAGGGGTATTTTGGTCATTTTAAAGGTTATAAGAGAGGTTAAATATTAATCTGAGTTACAGATCTGATATAAAAAGTAAACATACTTAAATTAATAGGTTATATCAGTAGGGTACTACATAAATGTGAAATTTACCATTTATAACTAAACTATGCACCGAAGGGGCATTTTGGTAATTTCACTTAAGCCTAAAAGGTCAAACTGGAAACCTGAGTTTAAAAACTTTTACTTACTGTTAGGATATAAAAATTTACTGAAAATATCAGTAGACATCCCAACCTTATATGTTTAAAATAGTTTTAATACATACTATGCGTTAAAAACGCTTAAAAAGGCGATTTTGAGCTATTTCCGGGTTTTTAATGGAAAACTGATATTTTCATTATTTCCAGAAGGCTCAAAATATTTTATTTATCATATTAGATCAGTAGAAAAAGGTTTGGAATCAAAATGATTTGAAAAAACTCATTTTATAGCCCAAAAGAGCAATACCGGCAATTACCGAATCAAGCTTAGAACTCTATGTTATGCTCAGCCTAAAATTAAATAAAAATCTTCAAAAATCCCAAAATATTATTTTATATCAGTAGGTAAAAAGTTTGGTATCAAAAATTGGGTTTAGATAGGCTATACGCTAATTATGCCGTTTTATTAATAAAAGCTTTTCATTTACGCTAATGAGCATAACTCCTAATCTAGACCTCAAACTGATGTCAAATTTTAAGGACATGTTTATAATTCAGTAACCAAGGTTATTGTCTTTTCACATTTTCAAGATTCTTGTTTTAAGGTCAAAAGGGCATAATGGTCAACATTTAAGCATATAAAGGAAACATGTAAATGAATCGGATAACTAAGGAACCAAGTTGTATTACCTCAGAGGGTTATACTAACCTATAACATGGTCCTAAAGGAACCCTAAGGCATATCTAAACTAAGGAAAATCGGGTCAGAACTGAAAGTCAAAGCAAGAGTCAACTTTTGCGACTTTCGGTTCCGAACCGAGTCTAAACTTAGAATTGTCGGGTTGAACATGCCTAGACATGTTCAATTAATATTTACCAAGTTATTAAAGTGACAAAACTGATTTTATTGAATTTACATCATCAGTTATGAATTTTATTTAAAAACGACTCGTTGACTTTTTATTTTAATTACTTTGACCCGACAATTAACTAAGTAAACGTGGTAATTAGGAGGTTCCCTTTTGAGGGTTTAACACCTACCTAATTACGATCACGTAGCCATGTTCGTTGCGAAAAATGACTCAATCGTTAAAAGTCAAAGCATTTATCGCAAACACTTGACTTTTCGGCTATAAACGGTAAATAATTACACTAAGCATGAAAGGACACTTACAAAGGGTCCAAGCAAGGAGGTTTTGATCCTAAATTCTCAGGTATGAAGTGCAAGGTCTCCAACTTAGAGAATTCAGAAATCAAGTGTGGGTTTGGCAAGAAATGAAGTGGGTTTATATAGGATTTCAAGAACCGTTAGGATCGTTTCTCGTAACCCGTGCTTCAATCTTGGCCCTCCATGTGTGCCCATGGTTTCTAAATACAATGGGGGTTGAAAACCAGCTCATGGTATTGAGGATTTTACATAAAAGCCCTTGAAAAACAACCAGAATGCTGAAAATAAGAATCTGCCCAGACCTGGGCGTAGGCTACGCTGCAAGGGGCGTAGCCTACGGCCTGCACAGGTCAAACAACTTTCAGAAGTTGCAGTTTTGGTCCCTGTGAGCATATAAGGTCATTTTTGGCATGTTTGAGGCCCATTAAGCCATTTTCAAGGCTATACAATGATGCCTAACCATAGGGAACATAAAACATTCTCAAAATATGTCGGATGTCGGTTCGTTTGGTCGTACGGTCATGTTGTTCGACTAATTACGACGAAACACGAATGGACGCGAAAAACTATCCAAATTACGCGACGAATGGAATTTTATCATGCCGAACACTAAAATAAAATATTTTAATGCTTACATAAATTTTTGGATGTCCGGATATATACAGAACGGAAGATATGCGCGAAAATGCAAACTTGTGCACTTTTTGACACTTTTAGTCCCTGCATGACTTAAAAGTTTATTTTTGCGCACCAAACACCTCTAAGCCTATATCTAAGCTATATAAAGGATAAATAGGGTATGTTTAACTCATGGTCATATTCCGGAAGGTCCGACACCCTACGAATCGACATACTTTTGCAGTTTGACGCAAATAGTCCTTTAATCGCACAAAGTAGCGCGAAATGTCATTTAATGATATCCAAGCCTTCCTTGGACCATAATGGGTATTCCTACGCATGATTTTAATTATTGCTACGCTCTCGATCATTTAGATGGTCACTAAAAGGCGTAGATTCAATAGTTGACGCTTTAGGTCCCTCTAATGCGCAAACTTGCGCATATCATCATTTAATAGCGTCGAAGCCTTATCTAATCTATATTAGGCATTCTTGAGAGTATTATTAAACATCACGATGCTTTGGGTTCGCTAAAAGGTCATTCAGAGGTAAAATTAAACATATTGACATTTTTAGTCCCTCTAACTTGCAAAGTTGCGCGTAACCTTACTTATAGGCATAAAACCTTAGACAGCCAACGTTTGGCATTCCCGAGAGTATAATCAAATATCATGAAGCTCCCAGTTTGTTGAAAGGTCAGTCAGAGGTAAGAATCAACATGTTGACGCTTTTAACCCTTCATTGCGTAAACTTTCAATTAATTAAGCAAATGGCTACACTCGATCAATAAGTGGCTCATTTGTGAATGTAAGCATCGTAAGAGGTTATTTAGAAACTTATTTTAGGTATGCTACACTTCCAGTCCTTTCATAATCAAAGTTTTCGATTTTTCGAAAAATTAGTCCCTTAAATTCAACATTTGACTTCATTAGGGTTTATTACACGTGTCAATACACCATTGGACGTGATTTTATGAGGTGTTACAAAGGGTTAAAAATCATAAAATTAAAATAGATTTGAAGTTGAGGGGCTAAATCTGCCAAAACTAGAATTAGTGGCTGCTTTAGAAGTCCTTGCGGACCGTAACAATAAACCCCTTGCGGTCCGCAAAGGGTATTTAAATTAATGGCGCACTGACAGGTCCTTGAGGACTGTATGGGGTACACCCTTGCGGTCCGCAAGGGGTCCCAGACAGCTAGAAACTCGCTGGACTTGTCACAAACCTTTTTGAACATCCAAACCCGTATCTACGCGCACGACTATTAATATGGCTTAAACCATATAAAATAGTCGTATTTGGTCAAACCTCTTCAAAACCTTTCCATATCAAAATGTTTGGTTAAATAACCCATATCACAAGAGACTCCTCACTCGTACGGGTATAAACCACATTCTATCTGGTCAACGCTTAATCTAGCGAAACCGAGCGTAATTCTAAGTTAATGTGTCAAAGTTAAAAGACTTATCAATGACCCGTAAACATTCTACCGGATAATATTATGTTGATTGCGGACTATAGAGCCTTCCAGATAATCGTAACTAGGATTATTATACTTTGAATACGGCTTTGCTACCAGAATTAAATTAAATACATTGTTTTAACAACTAGCAAAGGTAAACACTTTTAGCCTATTTTATTTACAAAATTTGGGATATGGCACTAGCCACTTGGTTCGGGTATCGTAAAAGGGCGAATAATGTTATAGAAATGTAATAACCTGTTTTAATTCATTATGCTTGATAACATTAACACTTGGGGGTTAATAGTACCGTGTCCGGGCCTGACTCATTAATTGTAACGGCCATATAAAATAAGCATGGGGTGTAGGCATACACTTGACAGACGCAAAATATTAAAGATGGTGTGTATATTAATCATGTGCCGGCTTTGAATCCGGTGCCTGACTGTACTGATAAGCATGCAAAATTGGTAACAAGAAAATCTATCCCATTGTAAAAATAAAATGATTACCATATGGTTTTCATATATATATCAGATGATTTTCAAAAGAGTCGGTTAATAGTATTTATCAGTGTAAACTGACGTATTATTAAAGATTAACCATAGGTGGCGAACCTCAATAGTAGGTTGGATATGGTTCAGCCATAAAGATTTGGAATTTGCGAATCCATGGCTAAAGACATATGATGTCTAAAGTCCATTTTATTTTGATCCTGCATTGTAGGATATTTGTATCGAACATAATATTATAAACTTCTATTTAATATAATTTCAAGTTTTCGTACTTGTACTTTATCATTCTCTACTTACGCTCCCAATTGTAATATTGTTATCCGACCATCACACATAAACTTCAAGTCCGAGCCTACCGGGAAATCATGGTGTGAAAGTTTTATAAACAACGTCTTTGTCATTTATTTTAGACTTGGTATCTATTTTGGGTTATGTAAACCTAAACATGTTACTTTGGTTTATAACTCTTAAACACTTGGTATCGTAATAATGTGTTATGTATAGATGTTTTCTAAGCGGATGCTATGAAAACCTTTCATGTCACATCTCGTGTTTCCGCCTTCGACAAGGTGTGACAGCGGAGACGCGTGGAGGTGAAGCAGACAGATACAAAGAAAAATGCATGCTTGGACACACGACATGAAGTATATGAAGAGGTAGAGGAGACATAGGGATTCGTGAGGACTCATGTGAAAGTGTCAAACAGAGGTAACTATATAATAAACAAACTTCAAAACAGCACACAACATTCAGTAAAATATAGCCTAATAATTTCTAATCAATGGGCGAAACAGTAGTCTCGATAAATAAAGCTCCTTTCGGATCACTGTAGTTGTCAACATGTTTGAGGTATTTCAAAACTTCACTTCTCAAATCAACTTCAACCATATCCCCCCAACTTCAACCTTAAATACTTAAAGTTTAGAGTATAAACAATACAAAAAATATACAATTTATTAATTTTTTGTAAACGAAATAACATTTGCATTCAAGCATGTTCCTTCTGCAAAAAACAATATTTTAACCCAACAGCCGTTTCAATCCCCTTCAACCTCCACAAAACACTATTTTAACCTAAGAGTGGTTTTAAACCACCGTCTTAACCAAACAGCGGTTTCAACCACAGTTTTCTCCACAACACTCTGCTTTATCCCAATAGTGGTTTCAAACATCTGTTTTCATCCATCTGTTGACCAAAGTCAACAGATGTATCAACCACTGTTTTATTTTCAAACATCTGTTCACAATAACAGAGCTTTCATCATTTAAACAAACCTTTGCCAATATTACAAGCTTTTACACTCTCAAACCTAAATATTCATTTAGTTAGTTTAAATAACAAACATGGTTAATAATTTTAACACAACTAATTATATAAAAACTACAAGTGTCAAACAGAGGTAACTATATAGTAAACAAAGTTCAAAATAGCAAACAACATTCAGTAAATAAAGCTCCTTTTGGACCATTGTAGTTGTCAACATGTTGGAGGTATTTCAGAACTTCATTGTTCAGATCAACTTGAACCATATCCCCCCAGATGCTTGTTATCAGTCACTTGTTTATTTCCATTATATTAGTCCTTCGGCGCCTATCAACATAAGCAACTACACGAGGATTATTGAAGCAAACACGTTCATCCAGCCTTCTTCATATCTGAGCAAATCAACAGTTAGCTCAGCAGACTTTCCAATAACAATCAAATGCAGCCTCTTTGCGATGGTCAAAAAATGTCCTTGGCAAGGATTGACTACGATACTCTCTGGAAAAACAAAGCATTCTGAAAGTCGCAGAAAGAACATCGAAAGCAACGATGTTCCTCTCACCTAGTGGATACCAATAATTTGAAACCATGAAATCTATAGTTTTATCAACATAAATTCCTGGAGACCATGAATAACCGCTTGAACCATAATTATTTACGCTACCGAAATTTATTGTTCTCCATGACTCACGGCGTGGTGAGTAAACACGAGCAGTAGCCACATTACGGTAACATCTGATGTTCATCACTTTCAGATCATTGAATTGATCAAAATAAATCCACCTGTATCAGAGTTTCGATCATGACTATAATTTAAGTAGTCTTCAGACAAAACCTTATAGCGCCTGGTAGTTGGATTCCAAAGGATCAGCTCACAGCAAATCCCTTCATTGCAAACTAACAACAATCCATTAAATGACGATAGAATACGTAAGAAGGTAGGGTGGACATTGTTATGAAAAGTTAAGGTTTTGCTTCTAACGACATCCAAATTACCAGCAACTACATCGTCAACGACAATTGACGTGTCTTTAAAGGAGAGTAGTTTCTTTTGTAGTGAATCTCCACTTCGGAGAGCATGCATCATCTGAAATGCATGAATTGACAGTTCCTTATAAAAATTCTTAGAAAGACATTTCAAACGACCAATATCTTCTGCAGAGAGCCTTGTGAAAATTTCGTCAACAATCACTTGAAACCCAATGTTTTCCATTTTGCAGTGAACAAATGCGTGTTTGAAAGCCAAAGACATTGTAATGATATTGATAAACAAAAAACTTTTGAAGATGATTGAGTAGATGGATGAAAGCGGTAATGATGAAAGCCTTTGCCCAATGTATTTTATATACCCAATGAAGGCGGTTATGACTAAATACATCGTCAGACTAACTTACTGTTAAAGAATATGATGTGACGATGGTTAGGATTTTAATGCAAAACATTTCAAAAGTGTGTTTCCATGGGAAAAGTATAAAATTAAACACGTTATCATAATTACAATTAACCTCTTCATTTACCATTAGACGCCTTTACCATAAGACAGAAGCGAGTGAGTGAGTGACATGCATTAATTGCAAAGTACATATCCCCAGGCATTTTGAATTTGAAATTACCAGCAATTTCAAAACATCTGCTAAGGTATAGATTTGCCAAAGGAAACATTTGCTAAGTTATACTTTCTTGGAGATGGGCAGTGGTTTGCCCTTTTGAATGTGGGCCAGACCTTTGACATTTGAATATAGAGCAGTGGTTTGAAATTAAATGTATTTTAACTCAGATAAAAAATCTATTCATTTGCAATCATCATTTAGTCATAACTCAGATAAAAAAATCTATTCATTTAAAGACCAGAAATACTCTACATAGTAAACACATGCTTCTACAACTCAAGCAGACAAAGATATTGCGAACATCTGTTAGGCAACAACAGATATTGCCAACAGTAGCAAGTCAAACAACCGTTAGATTAGTAGAAGATCACCACTAAACAGATTTCTCTTTCGGTAGACTTTACCTTTGACAGAGATTTAAAGTAACAGATGCATCAGTATTTACAATTGAGATGAGGAAATTCTTCGAAAAGCTCTGTTAGGCAACAACAGATGTTGGCAACAGTAGCAAGTCAAACAGCCGTTAGATCAGCAGATGATGATTTCGAGCAGATGTTATCTTTTAGCAAACTTTAACTTTGACAGATCTATACACTAACAGAAATTGATTCAACATCAACATAATCTAATTAAACTCATAGACAATTTCACTTCTACATCAAAAGTAATGATCTGGAATAATCAGATGATATTAAAAATTACATAATAATACTTATGCACCTTAAAATTAGTAAAAATAAAATGCTCCACAAACATTAATAGGATTAAAATTTAATTATGAGGATTAAAAGATCAACAATTACATCGAGTACTAAACAACGAAACTTTAAAATCTAACAACAACAGCAAGAAATTAGGAATCTAACAGCAAAAATTTAGTGATTTTAGCTTCAACTCCATCGAGTACCGAACTTCTCAATGTATATCTTCGAAACCTGGTCTCTCGTGAACAGACCAAGATGCAGCACATCAAAACACTTCTTCAGCTGTTGATGAGTAGCCCTATCCTCATATACTTAATCCTCAACTTGTTTCATAGAGAGTTGCTTTAAACCATCGGAGTCTGGACAAGTGTATACATTCTATACATCAAAATTCCAAACTTTATGCTCTTTTAATACAAAAAAGGCAGGAAAGAACAAATCTTTAGTAAAATAAAATCTTATCTTACAACAGTAGCAGATCCTTTCTTGCGTTTAGTAGGAACTACTTTGGGTTCTACATCATCAATATCTGCCCAAGTCAATTATAATCATCATTTAGTAATAAGCAAAAATTATTTTAACTGTATATTTAATAATCTTTCTTTGTGTTTAATTTGATTCCATAAAATACTTCTACAACTGCTCGCACGAAGAAAACAGAGCTGGAATATATCAACAATTTAAAATCCGCAAACCTAAAATAACCCGCAAATGATTGTATGAATTTCAAACGACTGTGATTAGACTGAAATATAAAGCGAGAATTAGAGTAGATCACTTCAAAATTCAAAATTCAAAATTTCAAAATTAGAGTAGCAAAAAAAAACATACTTTAAACGATGCTGGAACAATGATGCTGGAAACAACCGTAGAACAATCATCATCATCATCTGCTCAGATCATTCACAATCATCATTTAGTCATAACTCAGATAAAAAATCTTTAGTAAAAATCAAAAACCAAAACAAACATAATCATATATATCACATATCCCCAAAATTTGTTCTGAAAGTGGGTCAGAGAGAGCTTCTGTTTTCTCTTATCCTTTATGAACAAATGTCGAGTATTGAGAAGAAGGGATTTGAGGGAGAGATACATTAGAAATGTGGTTTGAAAATACAAAAGCAGAGAACACAAAAGTGTAAATATGTGTAACACCTTGTAAAAAAGTGTCCAATGATGTGTTGACACATGTAATAAACCCTAACAAAGTCAAACGTTGACTAAGAGGGACTAATTTCGTCAAAATCGAAAACCTTGATTATAGAAGGACAAAAAGTGTCAACATGTTAAATTCTTACCTCTGAGAGACCTTTTAACGAACCCAAAGTACTATGATGTACAATCATACTCTAGAGAATGCTTAACATGAGCTAAATAGGGCTTTGATGCTATTAAACGATGATACGCGCAAATTTTCGCGTTAAAGGGACCAAAAGCATCAACGTCGAACAATACACCTTTGAGTGACCTTTCAAGCGAACTGGAGCTTCGTAATAATTGAGCATACGCTCGGGAATGTCTAGTATGGGCCATGGAAGGCTTTGATATCAATAAATGATATTACGCATCACTTTATGCGTTGAAAGGACTAAACGCGTCAACGGGTGAAACTACGTGTTTGAAAGGTCTTTTAAAGGAACCAGGAACTTTGCAATGTTTGATCATACTTCCTGGCATGCCTACGACTGATCACTAATGTTAGTGTACCTTATATTAACAATATATAAGTTTAAATGAAGCTTTGGTGCCAAATATTTCATAAAAGAAAGTTAAAAAGGACAATTATGAAAGACAGGGACCGAACTCGACATTTTGCCAAACTTGTGATCTGGGCCAGACCTCCAGGCGGGCCGCGTAAGCTAGGGCCGCCCCTTACATGGGCCGCGAAGCCCGTATCTGCATCAGATTTATTTATTTTTATTTGTTCTTGCTTGGTGACCACTCTAATCCATTCTAAGCCAATCATGATCGAATCCTCGGTCATCAAGGCAATTGTAACAGCTGTTACAACAGGTGTAATGATCTTATAAACCCTTCAAACACTTGTCTTGATCCAAATTATATCCAAAAACTATAAATACGCCTAAGTTCATTCATTTCATGGCACCATTTCATTCTATCTTCTTATCTTTCAAACCTGGAGCTTTCTAATCTGATTGGGAACTTATTCTTAGTAGAAAAGATAGCTAGGACCCTTTGTAAGTGTCTTAGCCCTCTCTATAGTTCAGTTTTATGTTTTAAAAACCGAAAAGTCAAGTTATCGTAAATTAACTTTGACTTTCGGTTTAAACTCAAATGGTCCAGCCACTGTTTGAAATGAATGTGGGTATGTGACCATAGTTAGGTATATGATTAAACCTTAAAAGGGCACCTCCTAATTCGTTCGTTTGCTTAGTTAATTGTCGGGTCAAACCATTTAGGTAAAAAGTCAAACTTGGCAGATTTATAAATAATAATTAAAACCAATGATGCAGAGGTTGTAAATTATATTTTAACACTCTAATAACTTGGTAATTATTATTAGAACATGTCTAAGCATGTTCAACCCGACAATTCTGAGTTTAGGGTCGGTTCGCAACCGAAAGTCGCAAAAGCTTGACTTTTTATTTGACTTTCAGTTCTGACCCAATCTAGCTTAAATCCTTTATGTTTTAAGCTTCCATTAGGGCCGTATTACGTTGTAGTATACCCCCTAAGGTTATATTACCTGGTCCTTAGTAGTTTGAATCATATGCTAATCTCCGTTATTATGCTTATAAATGCCCATTTCGCCCTTTTGACACATAAATGAGAATTCTAAAAACATGAGAGGACAAAAACCTTTATTACTGATATATAAGTATGTCCCGAAAATTTCACATCAGTTCTTGGTTTCAAACAGGAGTTATGCTCGATATCGTAAATACAAGCTTCTTATTAATTAAATTGTGATATCTTGCATAAGGCATGTTTAAACTTGGATTTTGATCCAAAACTCATTACCTACTGTTAAGATATTATTTTTAGGGATTTTTGGAATTTTTTTATCAGATTATAAACTGATCGTATCATAGAGTTCTTGTGTAATTCGGTAATACCCTTTTCATGCATAAAATGAGATTTACAAATGATTTGAATGCCAAACCTTTTCCTACTGATTTTATACATTAAATAAATTATGTTGAGCATTCAAAACTGATCAAAACCTCAGATTTCCATAAAACACCTTAATTATCGTCAATTAGCGATTTTTACGCTATTTAAGAGCATAGTATGGTTCTAAACCATAATTAACACCTAAGACTAGTTACCTACTGATTTTTTAAACAAATTTTAATATCATTACAGTAGGTATAAGTCATGAACTCAAACTTTCGAAAATGTCCTTAAAAGCATATGTGAAATGACCAAAATGCCCTTTCGGGGCATAGTTGGCCATAATTGGTAAACCTCACATAGATATAATATCTTACTGATGTAATGGGATAAAATAAATATTTTTACTGGTTACTAAAGACCATAACCTCAGTTTGTTTTAAAAACCTCTTTTATAAAGGGTAAAATGACCAAAATGCCCCTACGAGACTTAATTTGGTTTTAAATACTTTTTGGGCATATATGTTAACATTCTACTGATGTATTAACATATTTTAAGCATAATGACATAAGGGACTTGTATATGGTTCATTTGGTTGCCCATTAGGCATTTACGCGTTTGGGTCGGTTTATGTAACTAGTTTACGTAAGTTTGTCGAAACGGGCTTAACCTTATCGTTTTTATCTCAAAATCCAGAATGTGTTTAGTTTACCCATATTATACAAGTCTTCGTACTTGTTGGATCTAAATAACATTCTATTCCGGTCATCGCTTAATCTAGCGTATCGTACCGTTTTAGATACTCCAAGCTTGCCGGTCTAAGTCTAAGACTTAAATAAGACCGTTAGCATTCTGAATTGGTTATATATTACCATCACTCCAGACTAGAGCCACCCGGTAAAAGCTACCTGCATTTAGATAGATTGGATACGACTGAGTTATTTTGCTGTGAATCAAGTATTAGCTCAGGCAAATACTTTTAACTTATTTTCCCTAATACGGGATTGGGATACGGTAAATTAATACCGCTTGGTCGGGTGTGGATCAATCAAATGCCGGATTGTGGGTAGTAAATCCACAAAACCCGTTTTGATATTATTCTGTTGACAACTTAAACATTGGGGGTTGGCGACCATGTCCTGAATATATCCTCGGCTCATTTCATTTGTAAATGGCCACGACCGATGCGCAAGGTGTAGTCATACACCGAAAAGATGCCAATATTAAATTATTAATTACCCACAAGTTGGGGATAACTCCTTTATGGGTTTTATCAGTGGTGTGTCGTTTAATCATGTCTCAGTCTCTGTACTGGGCCCCAGATGTATGGTAAACATGTAATTCAGTATACAATATTTTATTAAAGATTGTCCCAAGTTATAAAATGTTTTGTGCCTTGTGCACTTAAATCAATTTTCATAAACTCTTTTCAAATGAGTCAGTTAATTGTAATTACCAGTGAAAACTGACGTATTTTCAAAAGACTAAGTGGCAGGTACTACTCGTAATAGGCTGGGAGTTGCTTGGTGTTTGAAAAGGAGGATCTTGCAAATCCTTAAAGATGACATAAAGTCTGCTAAACTTCATTTTATACATTCTGTAAGGATCCACCTGTGGAATTGATATTACAGGCTCATCTATAATAAATACTTTGATATTTTCAGACATTTGAGTTTGTAATAATATTTTTATATTCCAAGACTTCCGCTGTGCTATTCTGTGTATGTTTGACCATCATCATATCAACTACGTCACGATACTCCTCACCGGGCCCACCGGTAATATGTGGAAATATTGGGGTGTGACAGGTTGGTATCAGAGCCAACATTGAGTGAATTAAACACTAGTCTTTTGTGTTTAATCTCAATGACACAGTAGCATATTCCTTAGACCTTTTGAGTCTAGACTTAACATTGGAATGCTCTCATCCCTATTAAGTAAACATTGTTTTCGAATTTATGAATCTTGAATATGTCGCCAAGCAAGGAAGCCGTTGATGGAGGCTCTCCTCATCTGAAGCCAAGGAATGCCAAGCTTCACAATACGGCTAGAATAATCGTGCGACCGGGTTGGAGGAAAGACCTTTGAGGACTCATTCCTAAAACCAAATCTATTGAATTGCAGTCAGACTTCAGAGTCCATATCGGAGGTCCCTGAGGCTCAAATTTTAAAGTCTGTGCCAGTGGAGTCCATACCAGGTGGTCCCTGAGGCTCCCGTTTTGAAAATAATGCTAGTAAATGCTGATGATCCTTATTTCTTACCTCCAAGTTTTGGAATCCCAGACTTGGATTATATCAGTCTAAACTCAAACCGTGATCCATATTATTCCTTAAACATAAAATTCTTGAATTCTACTTCTATAACGGATCCTGATTGGAATACTTACCTTATTCATTGAGATCTTCAGTATCTCTACCGTGTACGGTAAATAAAGAAGAGAAACAATCGAAATTGAGCAAGGAAGGCATTAGAGAATCCTTCTTTCAAAATATTCTTCGTCTTTTAAGTCCTTATAAGGACCTATCTCTTCTATTTTAGTTCCTGTGTGGACATACCTTTCGACTTAAGACCCTATATGGGCATTTGCTATTTAGTACTTTCATGGATATTATAATTCGATATAGTCCCTTGTGGACATTATATTTCAATAAAGTCCCTCGGTGGACATACTATTTCAATATAGTCATTTCATGGACATGTGATTTTATTAAAATCCCTTTTTGTGGATACACTATTTGAAAATAGTCCTCTCGTGGACTTGATATTTCAATATAGTCCTCTCATGGACATTATATTTCATCATAGTCCTTTCATGGGCATAGTATTTCATTAAAAGTCTTTTCGTAGACATATTATTTTATCAAAGTCCCCTGGCGGACATAATAATTCATTATAGTCCTTTCAAGGACATATTATTTCATCAGTCCCTTCATGGACATGCTGATTCATCAAAGTCCCCTTTATGGACAAATTATTACATTAAGATTCCTTGTGGACATGATATTTTATTTTAAGTCCCTTTAAGGATATATTGTTTCATTAATAAGTCCCAATGAGGACGTATTTTTCGACATAAAGTCCCTACAAGGACAATTGTTTATTAACGTCCTTTCTTGGACATGTTATATCATAATAATCCCAATGCGTACATATCTTATAGTCCCTTACGGACTTATATTTCCTTTTAGTCCCCACGTGGACTAGAGTTGCTTAAAGTCCCTGTGAGGACATCTGTACAACAAAGCCCTTTTGTGCGCATGTTGTACCAATATAGTCCTTTTATGGACATATTGTTTCATTAAAAATCCCTTTGGGGATATGCTATTTCGAAATAGTCCCTTTAAGGACATGATATTTCATTATAACCCCTATATGGACTTATAATATCTTATAGTCCTTATACGGACTTATATTTTTACTCTTAGTCCTCTGTGGACATATATATTATTAAAAGTCCTAATTAAGGCACTATTGTAAATTTCTAATAACTTAGGAAAGTTTTGAAAATTTTATGTAGGTATTCTTTTCGTCCTTTATCCAAAGATAGTTCTGAATTTTACTCGAACTTTATCGATCAGCTGAAAATTTCAAAAGACCTTCTTAATGGTATAACCTAGCCTATATGTCTATGAACATGGCTATGATGGTAAAACCCTCTTAAGATAATTAATCTTTGTTAACATCTGAGAACATGTTAACACTCCTGGCAGTGTGGCGTGAGAAACCACACCAGCCGTCAAGGTATTGGTTTACGACCAAGCCTTAAAGTATATATGATCAGAGTAGATCATGGCAAGTATCATCAATGTGATGATCATACCATAAACATCCATTAGTGGTAAAGTGCCTACGGGCTATTCTTGTTGTCTAATAAAGACATTGACAGTTGTGGTCTACGATTCCCTGTCTAAAAATGTTGGACTATGTCCAAATATAATAGTCTATATGATCAATGCAATCATTACTAGTATCATCTAATACGATGATCATATTATATAACATCCTAGTGATGTTTTGCCTATGGGCTATAATATATTGTCCATTTGAGACATTGACATTGTGATCTTTATGATTCCTTGTCTAAGGTGGTGAGTTATGCTTAAGCCAAAAAGTCAAAATGATTAATGCAATCATGACTTATATCATCTGATATGATGAACCTATTATAAACATCCATTAGTGATGTTTCGCCTACGGGCCATATTATATTGTCCAATTGTGACAAGACAATTGTAATCTTTTATGATTCTTTGCCCAAGAGGGTGAGCTATGCTCAAACCCCATAGTCTATACGATCATTGCGATCCTGACTAATACCATCGATATGATGATCATAATATTAACATCCCTAGAGATGAAATGCCTACGGGCTATATTTTATTCTATTATCAATAAGACAAAGATAGTGGTGATCTTTGTGATCCCCTGTTTAAAGTGGTGGGTTATACCCAATCCTAATAGTCTATATGATCAGTGTGATCATGACTAATATCATCAAATACGATGATGATATAGGAACATCCATTGGTGATGTCAATTAGTTTACCTTTGTGCCAAATGAATCATCTTTCGAGACAATGACAGTTGTAGTCTATGACTCCCTATCCAAAGGTAAAGAACTATGTTCAAACCTGGAAGCCCCTAATCCAATAAGATTGCGGCTTATAAACTAATGTCCTTGTTGACAAATCAATAAGTTATGTTTTAAAGTCATTCATGACAAGCCAATGTGCTATAAATTGTCGTTCGTGACAAGTTAACATATTAAATGTTAACATCCCTGATGACAGGCCTTTTGTGCCATATTTAAATGTCCTTTGCGATAAGGCCTTCGTGCCATATGATCATTTATGTCCTTCGTGACTAGGCTTTATGCCACATCCTTCTATGTACCTCGTGACGGGCCTCTGCGCCACACACACACATATATATATATATATATATATATATATATATAGTAAAAGTCCTGTAAGGCTAGCCTTCGAGCTGTTCATAATCGTCTATGTGACAAAGACAGTTGTGACATTGTGATCCCCTGTCAAAAAGGTATTGGACTCGCTCCAAACCTTAATTGCCATTGATGGTCCTTTTGTGACCTAGGCTATATGTAATGGATGTACATTCAAATAACATTCACCAGGAATGTTTGGAACATAATAACCTATACGGTTTATGGATGTCGTGGCTAATCTATGTCAAGTCATCAGGATGATGACTAACAATTGTTTAAGTTGGTGGTTAGTACCAAGCTTCGAGTATGGCAAACTCGGATGAGGAAGACAACAGTCGCGATGCTATTAATGCGACAAAAGCTAATAATGCTACAAACGTAAACCTCAATATTAATAGAGTTAATCCCCAAGCTGTGGTTGACGCAGCAGTTGGAAAGGCCATGGAAAAGGTCATGAAACAGTTCAAAGAGCCGAATGCTACTCGCTCCAAACTTCATTCAAAATCACATTCAATTGCTCATGAAAAGAGCTTTGTTCACACTTCGAATGTGAAGGATGAACCAAAGGAGGAGGATAACTCCCTGACGTGTGCGTATATATACATAATTTTGCAATGAATTTACACACAATTTGGTTTTAAATTTATAAAAGTGATTATTACTTTTACATCAAAACACACACGAAAGAGGCAAGTGTACCCCGTCATATATGTAGTAAAGTATCGGTAAGAACCAAGTATCGATCCACGGAAATGGGCGGAGAAATAATACTAGACCTTTGTCACTAAACTACCGGTAAAAACATAAGTTTTGTTTGATTTTAATTTAACTAAAGTAAGCGTAAACAAATACATATAAAAACATAATAGAAAATAGATAGATAGCCTTGCTTAATACACAACCAAAGCATGTCAACTAAGTAGGTTTTGGCACTAGAAGCATTTGATCAATTCTCCAATTTAAGACAATTAGTATCCCTTTTGGGAATCCTAACATGACAATCATTCGGAAAGCTAAAATGATAAACACACTTTAACCACCTAAAATTGTTCTTTAACGTGCAATTGATAAATGTCTATGAAAATCTCTTAAAAATAAGTTAGTCATCCGTTAGGAGTTTTCTAACCGCACTTAAACAAGGAAAGCGACACCGATAAACACAATGCAACCACCAACTGTCAAGCATAAACTAGATTAAATCACAACCGAGTTCATTTTACAAATCTTGCACAATAATTCACCAAGAAAGCAATTTTGGCCTAAACTACTAACTAAGCTAACAAATCATGGCAAGAATTTATAACGACACCATCTAACCCGTTAAGGTCCTTACGTGACGGCAAGCCCTCTTGATTAACAATAATTACATTTTATTAAATCACTAACCATTTCTAGTATCATGATGCACACATTTAAACCAAGCTAAACTAGTTAACCAAGTTCAAAGTTTACTAATACAAGATTAATTAAGCTTCATTTTTCAACTATCTTAACTAACCAAGCACCAATCATCCAACACAATTACTTATAATCAAGAAATCAATATCAATAACAAGGTTGCAAACTAATCATCAAAGATTAACATAGAATATACTTCAAAATGTCATTACAAACAAAGATTAACACACTAATGGTTATAATCAAGCAAGGGATTGTTGTGTTTTTGCCCAAAGGCTACAATAATACATAAACATTAATCTAAGTACTTGAAAGATTAACAAAATCATGGAAAGATTAGAAAACCAAACCATAAACAAGCACTAGACTAAGGATCCGGATAGTAATGGAGCTAATCCGGATAATATGGCTTGAATCCGGGTGAATGCAGAAGCCTCCGGAGCCTGAAAATCGCCTGAGTTGCTCTCCAAAATTCCAGAATGTCGAACAGAATGTTTCTGTTCTATTTTTATATTTTTTCGCTGTCGCACGGAAGTTCTTCAGACGGCACGACCGTGCACTTTAAGCAATTATTAGGGATGGGGCACCATACTGCATACGTCATCAGATCTTTGACCAGATACGATATCGCACGACCGTTCTTCAGATGGAACGGTCGTTCGGTTCCGGGTTCTTGTTGCACGAGCAGCTGGGTCGGGCGTTCATCACCGAGATCAGGTTGGATCATCGTAGACGCACGGTCGTTCTTCAGATGGCACGTCCGTGCATCACCGAGCTGACCTTAAATGCCTTGCACGCCTAGTCGCACTGCTCGTTCATTGCCGGACTAATCAACAACTGTCGGAGATGCACGGTCGTGCATCAGGTCGCACGACCGTTCCACAGGCCCAGGTCAGTTTTTCTAACAGAATGTCCGCAGCTTCGTCGTTTTGTCCGGAAAGTCCTCGTTTTCGCTATCATCTTGTCTGGTGTGCTGTTTTAGGCCTGTAAACAAAAGTGTAGATATTTAAGTATTCGAATGACGGTTTTACGGCCAAAAACGCATAAAATAGGGGTAAAACGGGGGACTAAAATATGTGTAAATTAGCGAATATCAAATCTCCCCACACTTGAACCTTGCTTGTCCTCAAGAAAGCTGAACTAAAAAGCAATAAAAGACATAAACAAACAAGAACGATAATTTACACACTATTTTATTGAAAACTACTATAAACGGCTAGCCGGTTTGTCGAAAGACAACATCAAAAGACTTAAACCCAACAAGCATATGCAATTATAAAGCGACAACCAAAAAGCTGTGACTTCACATTTAATTGACTCACATGTTAATCTTCACACGACTCACAATGTTCACACACACTCGGTTTTATTTGTGAAACATACATAAAATGTGTATGTGCAAACACTCAATGCCTAGTCAATGAAATGTGCAATATCATAAGCTTGTCATAAGATCTCGTCTCCACCAACTAACATGCGAACAAGTGTAAATCAAGAGGTCTTTACGGGTTGTAACGTTAGGCTAGGGCGAAGGGTATGGAAGTGGACATATAAAGTGGCGAAAAATGGTTAAAACTCGGTAGTAGCGTTTAACTAGCAACAAAATATACAACTATACATACAAACGCCTTAAAAAGGCGACTAAAGCGCAATCGAGCTTATCAACAAAATTTCAACATTTAAGCATTCAAAATTGCTCGATTTCTATCAACTTCACCCTATTTTAGGGTGTTTTATTTTCTGTTTTTTTTTTAACATACTAAACTATACAATGAAACATAAACAATAATAAGCGCTAGTTAAACGATTATTTTTGACCGATTTTCAACACTAAAAAGGTTTAAAAACATAAAAAGGGCTAAATTTGGCTAAGTGGGCGATAATGTGGGTAAACAAAGGTAAACGGGAAGGCTCGACATGGTTAATCCTAAAGGGTAATATAAGGTGAACGGAAAGCACAACACAAAGAACAAGTACACAACAAAGGGGTAATCTAAGTGCCTCTATCACTTTTACACAAATCCGCACGTTCATGGTCTTAACAAGCATACTAGTGACAAGTTCTAAATTACACATAACATCCGGCTCACTCCTATATCCGAAATGAACAAATATATAACAATCAAGGCTCAAATATGCTCACGTAAAGGAAGGAATGGGTAAAAGTGTGAAAACTATCATGTAAGTCTTTCTTTGTTTGTCACGCTTTCCGGTTTCCTTTTTCAAAAATATTTTGCTTGTCAAGTTTTTATCAAGTCCGAAGCTTTCTAAAACACAACCAACCGGTTTATTTACTAAAATATATACAAAATACAAGTATTTTTGAATGATTTTTCTGATTTTCTGATTTTTTTTTTGATGATTTTTTTTTTTTTAAGAGGACAAACAAAGTTAACAAAGTTAACCCCCTCCCCACACTTGAACTTCGCATTGTCCCCAATGCGAGACCCGAAATATAGAGAAAGGGATAAAAAAATACTCCCCTCAAGATGATGATGATGCCACGAGACTTCCGAAGCTGTATCCGGTACGTGCTCCGGTCCAAGATCCGATAGCTAAAACCTGCCAGTATGTCACATGTGCACCCAAAATATAACAGAAACAGAAAAATCACAAATCAACCATAATATACATAAATACTAAAATCCAAATAGAACATAAAGTAAAATGTCTGAAATACATAACCGGGGTGTTTGAAAATAACAGTCAAAATAAACACCCAAAAATAAATAAAGTACTGCAATAAAAAAACACCACCAACTGCTATCACCATCGCCAACTACTCGTCTCCATCATCACCGTCTCTCGTGTAGGACGGGCCGGCATCGCCATGACCAGGGGGTTCCACGGTGGGAACTGCGGAGGGTGCTGAAAGTAGTCGGGGTATGCGTGACGCATCTCCCCGAAGAGATAAGAAAACCCCTCACTGACCCCCTGGTATAGAGTATCCTGGCGATGCTGAAGCTGGTCATGTGTGGCCCGAAGCTGAGCCTGACTGGCCCGAATCTCGTCCTGGCTAGATCTGATCTGGTCGAAGTAGGTACCATGCTGCTCCTGAGTCACTCGCATATCCTGGAACTGCTGGTAGAACTCAGGCCAGTCCTGATGCTGGAATGCATGGTGTTGCGGCGAGTGTGGTGGTGTCGGTGGCTGGTGCTGGTGCTACTCTCCTATCTCAACATCCTCATCTTCCTCATCTTCCTCCACAGCTGGAGGCAACGGGTCCCAGACCTTGTTATTCAGCCCTCTCAACCTATCCCCCCTATCAAGCTCAACAATCACCCCCATGGCCTTCAGCGACCTGATATCAACGTGAACCCGCTCAGTAATCAGAGTGAGACCCTGAACCACCTCCTCAGTCATATAGCTCTCGTTGTAGGCGATTTTGGTCACATACTGACCGCCATGTATCTCGCTGTTTGGAGTTCGCCCCGAGCTCTTGACGAAGTATTCAGCCATTCGAGCGGCCAGGTTGATGGGTACTTTGTCAACCAATGCATATAAAAAGATCAAATCAGGTGTTGGACAGTTACCAAGACTGTCCATGCGACCGCATATCGTATGGCTAAAAACATGGTGCATCACTCGCACCAAAGGGTCTCTGAGTCGCGAGGCCTTCGACATCCTTGGGTTGTAGGGATCCCCAATAGCGTTAACAGCCCAAAATGCATCCCGCTCTGCATCATAAAGGAAGGTGAACTTATCATTGAAGACTTCGGGATCATCCATGTCGTCCCTAGTATAAATCCCAAGTCTTCTACCTAATCGACCAACCGACCAGGAATGCCACTGTCCACATAACCTGAAGGTTACCCGCTTCCTGTAGCGAAATTTGGGTCTTCGATGAGCAATCGGCTTTTCATAGGCATAAGACGCGAAGAACTCAATTGTCAACTCCCGGTAAACGGGTCGGTTGTAACCGACCAGATTTGCAAGCGGGGGACTCATCATGTCATCTAATCTGTCATATTGATTGAGTTCACGCATGACTTCCCAATCCAACCATCGGGGGACTCCAAACTGCCCCCGTCTCGCCCATAGGGCGTCGCGTCGTGGAATGCACATAGCCTCTTTCTCGATGTTGGGGTCAAACTGAAGGAAAGGATGGTCCATCTGTATGGGGAATAACGTTAGAAAGATGGAAACAAGAAAAATTTGAATCACAAACAGGCGAGCAGCCAATTATGAAGAAACTGTTAATCTGATCTGGGCATATGGCACGGTCGTTCTTCGTGACGCACGGTCGTGCGTTTCCGAGAACTAACAGACCAAGCCCAAATATGTCGGAACTGCACGGCGTGCAACCAACGACACCACCGTGCAACACCGACCAACAACCAACTATCGTGAATCAATCAGCGAGGCACGACCGTTCCACACGAGGAACGTCCGTGCGACTTCGTATTCTGCAGATTTTGACCCAGGCTCTAAGTAGCCCGATTTTTTCACATATCATCAAGTTTTTACATAAACATGGGTCAGAAAAATGCACCAGATGTTCACGATACTACGATTCAACAAGGGTTAGGGTTTTTTACCTCCTCAAGCAAAAGTTGATTGAGGCCCCTATTTTAGTCGCACCGGACTGGAGTTTGCCATTTGAAATCATGTGCGATGTGAGTGATTATGCTATAGGGGCCGTTCTGGGTCAAAAGAAGGAAAAGCACTTCCATCCGATCTATTATGCAAGTAAAACTCTCCACGACGCTCAAGAGCATTACACCACGACTGAAAAAGAGCTCTTGGCGGTCGTTTTCGCATTCGATAAATTTAGATCGTATTTAGTGCTTTCAAAAACCGTTGTATACACTGATCATGCAGCCATTAGATACCTCTTCAGCAAACAGGACGCTAAACCGCGTCTAATTAGATGGATCCTGTTGCTGCAAGAGTTTGATATCGAGATACAAGATAAAAAGGGTGCTTTAAATGTAGCGGCTGGCCATCTGTCTCGGTTAGAACACGGAGACATCGAGGATTCGCGTTGGGATTCAATCAATGACAAGTTCCCACACGAATCTTTGATGGGTGTTGAGATATGTGATGAGTCGCCATGGTTCGCCGACTTTGCGAACTATCTTGCTTGTAGAATTCTGATAAAAGGGTTGACTCACCAGCAAAAGAGGAAATTCTTTTCAGATCTAAAGCACTACATATGGGACGACCCTTTCTTGTTCAAAGTGGGTGCTGATCAGGTGATTAGAAGGTGTGTATCAGGGACTGAGGCGACCGACATTCTGCGCCAGTGTCATGAGGGACCTACCGGAGGCCACCACGGAGCCAACTTCACCGCGAAGAAGGTGTTGGATTCCGGGTTTTACTGGCCGACCATTTTCCGTGATGCGCAGAGTTGGGTGAAAGCGTGCGATGCTTGTCATAGGGCGACGAACATATCGGCACGCGATGAAATGCCCCAGAACTGGATACAGGTATGTGAAGTCTTTGATGTTTGGGGGATAGACTTCATGGGACCATTCCCCCCCTCACGTGGAAACAAGTACATACTCGTGGCTGTTGACTATGTATCAAAGTAGGCGGAGGCGCAAGCCTTACCCACTAACGACGCCAGAGTAGTTGTGAGGTTTCTTAAGAGTTTGTTCGCCCGATTTGGCGCTCCGAAAGCGCTCATTAGTGACCGAGGGACTCATTTTTGTAATACACAGCTTGAAAAGGCTTTGTCCCGATACGGTGTACATCACCGTTTGTCCACGCCCTATCATCCGCAGACAAGCGGGCAGGTGGAGGTCACGAACCGTGGGCTTAAGCGCATCCTTGAACGGTCTGTTGGAGCGAACCGCAAGGAGTGGTCGGACAAACTGGAGGATGCATTGTGGGCATTCCGTACAGCTTATCAGACCCCTATAGGGACCACCCCCTTTAGGTTGGTATACGGAAAGGCATGCCATTTACCGGTGGAGTTGGAGCACAAGGCTATGTGGGCTTTGAAAACCGCGAATTTGGACCTAAAAACCGGAGGTGAAGCCCGGTTTCTCCAAATTCATGAATTGGAAGAATTGCGGCACCAAGCCTATGAAAGCTCTGTACTCTACAAAGAGCGCACGAAGAAACTTCACGACAAACGCTTTAAGGACCATAAAGAATTCCAAGCGGGTGATCTTGTTCTTCTGTACAATTCAAGGCTGCGCTTATTTCCTGGGAAGCTTCATTCACGCTGGACAGGACCATACACGGTTAAGGAAGTATTTCCGTATGGTACTGTTGCAGTAGAGAACGCGGATGGCGTTACATTCAAGGTAAATGGTCACCGGTTGAAGTTGTACGTTGCCGGGCCGATAGAGTCGGCAGTGGAGGTGATTGAGCTCCAAACCCCGCACACATCATAAGTGTGGGGAGGAGAGAGTCTACGCTACTGACTCGCGGATCAAAAATGTAGCAAGAGCGTATTTTGCGCTTTAGGGGTAGTATCGTCTTTTTTTATAGTTTTTCTAGTTTTAGCTTTGAGTCTTGCTATCGACTCGTCGACAAAAATTTAGCATGAGTCTACGCTACTGACTCGCCGACAAAAATGTAGCAGGAGCGTCTTTGGCGCTATAAGGGTAAAATAGTCCACTTTTTTGTTTTTGTAGTTTTAGCGTAATTTAAGTTAGTTAGGTAGTTTACGTTAGTTTGTTTAGTTTTCGTACGTGCCGAGCGAAGGTTCTGTATTGCAATATTGTTAGAACAGTTGGTGTGTCGAAAAATTGGCGAAAAACGGCCGAAACAGTTGCTGGAAATAGCTTCTGCGGAAAAATTCTGATCTGCACCTGATGCACGACCGTTCCTCGGGACGCACGACCGTGCGTTTCCGAGGGCCGGCACGGTGGATCGCACCCCCGGTGCATTTCCGAGCAAAGTTGCTAGGGTTTGGGAGATGTCGGCGACGCACGACCGTGCCACACAGAGAACGACCGTGCGTCAGGCTGAGGGCAGTTTTGTCATTTGGCACTATAAATACCCTCATCTGCAGCCCCCATTCATAACTCGCGAAACCCTAGTCGCTGCAGGCCGTTCCAGAGCGATACTTCATCAAATCGCACGATTTTTCGCACGATCTCACACCCGTCTTCGCGATGAAGTTGCCTCCGTGGTGGCCTCCGGTAGGTCCCTCATGACACTGGCGCAGAATGTCGGTCGCCTCAGTCCCTGATACACACCTTCTAATCACCTGATCAGCACCCACTTTGAACAAGAAAGGGTCGTCCCATATGTAGTGCTTTAGATCTGAAAAGAATTTCCTCTTTTGCTGGTGAGTCACCCTTTTATCAGAATTCTACAAGCAAGATAGTTCGCAAAGTCGGCGAACCATGGCGACTCATCACATATCTCAACACCCATCAAAGATTCGTGTGGGAACTTGTCGTTGATTGAATCCCAACGCGAATCCTCGATGTCTCCGTGTTCTAACCGAGACAGATGGCAGCCGCTACATTTAAAGCACCCTTTTTATCTTGTATCTCGATATCAAACTCTTGCAGCAACAGGATCCATCTAATTAGACGCGGTTTAGCGTCCTGTTTGCTGAAGAGGTATCTAATGGCTGTATGATCAGTGTATACAACGGTTTTTGAAAGCACAAAATACGATCTAAATTTATCGAATGCGAAAACGACCGCCAAGAGCTCTTTTTCAGTCGTGGTGTAATGCTCTTGAGCGTCGTGGAGAGTTTTACTCGCATAATAGATCGGATGGAAGTGCTTTTCCTTCTTTTGACCCAGAACGGCCCCTATAGCGTAATCACTCGCGTCGCACATGATTTCAAACGGCAAACTCCAGTCCGGTGCGACTAAAATAGGGGCCTCAATCAACTTTTGCTTGAGGAGGTCAAAAACCCTCAAGCAATCATCTCCAAACACGAACGGAGCATCTTTCTCTAACAAACGAGTCATGGGTCTGGCGATTTTTGAAAAATCTTTGATGAATCGCCGATAGAACCCGGCATGACCGAGAAAGCTCCGTATAGCTCTAACAGAGGTGGGGGGCGGAAGTCGTGATATAACGTCGACTTTGGCTGGATCGACTTCCATACCCGCGTGAGAAATTTTGTGTCCCAAAACTATGCCCTCCTTCACCATGAAGTGGCATTTCTCCCAGTTCAGGACCAGATTAGTCTCCTCACACCTCTTCAACATTCTTTTTAAATTTTCCAGACATTATCAAAGGAATCCCCAAATACCGAGAAGTCGTCCATGTACACCTCCATGGAATCCTCAATCATGTCGTGGAAAATGGCGACCATACATCGCTGGAAAGTAGCCGGTGCATTACACAGCCCAAATGGCATACGCCGGTAGGCGAATGTACCGAAGGGACAGGTAAATGTGGTCTTCTCCTGGTCCTCAAGAGCGATAGGAATTTGAAAGTAACCAGAGAACCCATCCAGAAAACAATAATATGACTTCCCTGACAGACGCTCCAACATTTGATCAATGAACGGAAGCGGGAAGTGGTCCTTGCGAGTGGCGTCGTTGAGTTTGCGATAATCAATGCAAACCCGCCATCCAGTGACCGTCCTGGTTGGAATGAGCTCATTCCTATCGTTTGTGACCACAGTCATGCCCCCCTTTTTGGGCACTACCTGCACAGGACTGACCCAAACAGAGTCGGAAATGGGATAGATCATACCCGCATCTAACAACTTAATCACTTCCTTTTTAACGACCTCTTGCATGTTTGGGTTCAGCCGCCTCTGGTGCTGCGCACACGGCTTGAACTGATCCTCCATTAGAATTTTATGTGTACAGAAGGAGGGATTTATTCCTTTTATGTCCATGATTTTCCAGGCGATTGCTTTCTTATGAAGTTTCAACACAGTAAGCAGTCTGCTCTTCTCTTCTCCCGCCAATCCAGATGAAATAATGACAGGCAAATGACGCTCCTCATCCAGAAATGCGTACTCCAGGTGCGGTGGGAGCTCTTTAAGCTCCAAGGTAGGAGGATCTTCCACTGAAGGCTTCGACTTCACTTCACTTTCGCGATCCATTTCTGTGAATCGATCCGGACTCTGGGGACCATCATCACCAATCTGATAGACTGGCTGCTCTAAATAGTGGCCCTCCTGCGTAATGCCATCTAGGTCCCCACACAACAGATGTGTGTCCGAATCTATCTCCTCGTTCGTACCCTGGAAATGCGTGCTCACATAAGTGTCGACGACGTCGACATAATAGAGCGCGTCGTCTTGACTCTGAGGATGCTGCATAGAACGTTTAATGTCAAACGTCACATGCTCATCATCTACTCGGAGTGTGATTTGACCCGCCGCCACGTCCACAATCGTCCGGGCGGTATTCAGAAACGGGCGTCCAAGTATCAGAGGCACTCTCGAGTCCTCATCCATGTCCAGGATAACAAAATCCATGGGAAATACAAACTTGTCAATCTTAACAAGCATATTCTCTACAAACCCGCGTGGATACTTGACAGAACGATCCGCAAGTCGAATACTCATCCTCGTAGGTGAAGGCTCACCTAGATCCAACTTTGTAAAAACCTTATAGGGCATAAGGTTTATACTCGCTCGTAGATCTGCTAACGCATTACTGACAGACATATTGCCAATGAGGCAAGGAAGCGTGAAACTGCCTGGATCTCCCATTTTTTAGGCAGGCGATTCTGGAGAATAGCAGAGCAGCTTTCATTCATAACCACACAAGACATATCCTCGAGCTTTTGTTTATTTGAGAGGATGTCTTTCAGAAACTTGGCATACTTTGGCATCTGGGCCAAAGCTTCAAGAAACGGTATGTTTATATGCAATTGCTTAAACATTTCGAGAAACTTACCGTTTTGTTCATCAATCTTCTGCTTCTTCAACCTTCCTGGATAAGGCACTGGAGGCGTGTAACCTGTGACCGGCTCCTGGACTTGTGCTGTACTTGCTGGGCGTAGCCTGGCATGCACCTCGTCCGGTGTGTCAGTCGGGACCGCTTCAGTGATCGGTGGTGAGTCCGATATGACGGGTCCGGTAGGTTTTCCACTCCTGGTCATCACAGCATTCACATCTCTGTGCGGGCCCGGGTTAGGTTCGGTATTACCCGGAATACCACCCTGGGGTCTCTTTGACATCATCTGTGCCAGCTGACCAACCTGATTCTCTATATTCTGAATCGAGGCCTTGTGACTCCTCATTTCTCCCTCATGAGAGAGAAAACGATCCTCGCTCTGCTGGTAGTGTTTTTCAGCTAACTGATTCGCGCTCGAGGAGCTAGTAAGAAGCTGGGCCATCATATCCTCCAGCTTAGAACTAGACTGAGGGGCCTGCTGCTGGGAACTACTCCCAGAGCCCTGATTCTGATATGGGTATGAACGCTGCTGGTACTGTTGGTTGTATTGCTAGAACTGCTGACCCTGACCCTGTTGCGCTGGAGCGCGCGGAGTAAATCCCAAAGGATTTTGATTGCCTGTATTCGCACGCCACCCAAAATTTGGGTGATTTCTCCAACCCGGATTATAGGTGTTGCTGTAAGGGTTGTTTTGCGGCCTCACTTGATTACTCACGAAATCTACCTCTTCATGGCCCTCATATACGACTCCCTGAAAACATGCCCCAGGCTCGTGTGACACTCCACACTGGTCACAACCCGAGCCCGCATGCGCAATCATCTGGGACCTGTCGAATCTCGATGCGAGAGCCGAGATTTGTGCTGTAATGGCCGTATAGTCGTCTACAGCATGGACTCCTGCGCGAGATGATGATGATGATGCCCGGCCTCTGTCTCCCTCCCGACGCGAGCTGGATTTCAACGCGGCTTTCTCAATAATATCATACGCTTCATTCGGCGTCTTAGTTCCTAGATCGCCTCCCGCGTTCACGTCTAACCGCTCCTGTGTATTGTAACTGAGCCCCTGATAAAACGTTAAAACCAGCTGCCTCTTGGAGTAGCCATGATGTGGCACATCAATCAACAAATCCTTGAATCTCTCCCACGCCGCATGCAACGACTCACCCTCGTCCTGGTGAAAAGATACAATTCGGTTCCGTAGCTTGTTCGTTTTCTCAGGTGGGAAATATTTCTGCATAAACTGCTCCGCCAACTGATTCCAGGTCCTGATGGACCCGGCTGGAAGTGACATAAGCCAAGCTCTAGCTTTGTCACGTAACGAAAACGGAAACAACCTCAACCGAATTGCATCCTCCGAAACACCTGTAATCTTAAACGTGGAACAAACATGGAGAAAAGCAGCAATATGCCTCCCGGGGTCCTCGTGCTCACGTCCGTCAAACTGTACTGAATTTTGTACCATATTAATAATACTAGATCTAATTTCAAAAGTAGGTACATCAATAGTAGGTTGAAGGACACTCGGCTCCAGGCCTGTCCTTCCAGGCTGATTTGTCTCATTCAACGGTCGCTCATCGTCTGCCATGATTACGTCTCCTCCTGAGCCCTCGGCTTCAGCAGGTACCACCGGCTCCGGCTCACCACTGGCGAGCAGTAGCCCAACCGCCCGACCTCTCGCGCGTAGACGTCTCCTAAGATCACGTTCGGGCTCGTCTGACGGTTCAACAACTTCTGGAGCGGGGGTCGAGAACATTAACCTGCAAACGAAAATTTGACACAGTGAATATTTTATTAATAAAATAATAATATTTTTTTTTCAGCTGAATAGAAGCAGAATATTTTTATAAATGGGCTGAAAATTTTATAAAAATCCGAAAATGAGCCCGAAATTTTTTATAAAAAATCAACGCAATAAAAATAAATGAATCGGCTAATACAAAAATGGTTTCCCGAAGCCGAAAAAAATCAAAGAATAAATAAATAATAAATCCGGATTTAATAAATAAATGGAACAAAAATTACAAGCGTACAAAAATGACTTGGAAAACGAATAAATGAAATAAAAACAAGAAATATTAACAAATAAATAAACAAATAAATAATCAAGAAATTATACACAAATATTAACAAGTATATACACCGATAACTTAATGACTCGGGTCGTTCCTAAAACTCGCCATTTCCCCGGCAACGGCGCCAAAAACTTGACGTGTGCGTATATATACATAATTTTGCAATGAATTTACACACGATTTGGTTTTAAATTTATAAAAGTGATTATTAGTTTTACATCAAAACACACACGAAAGAGGCAAGTGTACCCCGTCATATATGTAGTAAAGTATCGGTAAGAACCAAGTATCGATCCACGGAAATAGATAGATAGCCTTGCTTAATACACAACCAAAGCATGTCAACTAAGTAGGTTTTGGCACTAGAAGCATTTGATCAATTCTCCAATTTAAGACAATTAGTATCCCTTTCGGGAATCCTAACATGACAATCATTCGGAAAGCTAAAACGATAAACACACTTTAACCACCTAAAATTGTTCTTTAACGTGCAATTGATAAATGTCTATGAAAATCTCTTAAAAATAAGTTAGTCACCCGTTAGGAGTTTTCTAACCGCACTTAAACAAGGAAAGCGACACCGATAAACACAATGCAACCACCAACTGTCAAGCATAAACTAGATTAAATCACAACCGAGTTCATTTTACAAATCTTGCACAATAATTCACCAAGAAAGCAATTTTGGCCTAAACTACTAACTAAGCTAACAAATCATGGCAAGAATTTATAACGACACCATCTAACCCGTTAAGGTCCTTACGTGACGGCAAGCCCTCTTGATTAACAATAATTACATTTTATTAAATCACTAACCATTTCTAGTATCATGATGCACACATTTAAACCAAGCTAAACTAGTTAACCAAGTTCAAAGTTTACTAATACAAGATTAATTAAGCTTCATTTTTCAACTATCTTAACTAACCAAGCACCAATCATCCAACACAATTACTTATAATCAAGAAATCAATATCAATAACAAGGTTGCAAACTAATCATCAAAGGTTAACATAGAAAATACTTCAAAATGTCATTACAAACAAAGATTAACACACTAATGGTTATAATCAAGCAAGGGATTGTTGTGTTTTTGCCCAAAGGCTACAATAATACATAAACATTAATCTAAGTACTTGAAAGATTAACAAAATCATGGAAAGATTAGAAAACCAAACCATAAACAAGCACTAGACTAAGGATCCGGATAGTAATGGAGCTAATCGGAATAATATGGCTTGAATCCGGGTGAATGCAGAAGCCTCCGGAGCCTGAAAATCGCCTGAGTTGCTCTCCAAAATTCCAGAATGTCGAACAGAATGTTTCTGTTCTGTTTTTATATTTTTTCGCTGTCGCACGGTCGTTCTTCAGATGGCACGACCGTGCACTTTAAGCAATTATTAGGGATGGGGCACCATACTGCATACGTCATCAGATCTTTGACCAGATACGATATCGCACGACCGTTCTTCAGATGGAACGGTCGTTCGGTTCCGGGTTCTTGTTGCACGAGCTGCTGGGCCGGGCGTTCATCACCGAGATCAGGTTGGATCATCGTAGACGCACGGTCGTTCTTCAGATGGCACGTCCGTGCATCACCGAGCTGACCTTAAATGCCTTGCACGCCTAGTCGCACTGCTCGTTCATTGCCGGACTAATCAACAACTATCGGAGATGCACGGTCGTGCATCAGGTCGCACGACCGTTCCACATGCCCAGGTCAGTTTTTCTAACAGAATGTCCGCAGCTTCGTCGTTTTGTCCGGAAAGTCCTCGTTTTCGTTATCATCTTGTCTGGTGTGCTGTTTTAGGCCTGTAAACAAAAGTGTAGATATTTAAGTATCCGAATGACGATTTTACGGCCAAAAACGCATAAAATAGGGGTAAAACGGGGGACTAAAATATGTGTAAATTAGCGAATATCACTCCCATAAATCTAAGAAAAAGAACAAGTACGGGCTTAATAAGAATCAACAAAAGTTCAGTAAGAAGCCTGTATGTTAGAACTGCTATAAAGACACTGGGGACAGTGTCGAATAGATCAAAGACCAAAGCAGTGTGGCATCTGCAAAGGAACTGGTCATCAGTCCCATGAATGTAGGGACATAAAGAATGCAGTCTATTACGACTGTGGTGAGAAAGGCCACATCAGAACTAGATGCAATAAAGCTGCCAAAGAAGGTACAGCTAAGCCCGAAAAGGCTAAGAAAGGAAATACCTGAACTCACCGGATGAATACCAAGAGGCAGTACACGATGTCGTCAAGTACATTCCTTATCATTTAACAATGATAATTTCTGCTAAGTATCCTGTTTTTAATACAGGCAATAATAAGTCTTTCATAGACCATATGCTTAGCAAACTTTTGATGATATTTATAGGAACTCCAGATTCTAAGAAAGGTAGAACCTACCAATGAAACCTTAGAGACTGTTTCTTCTCCTTCACGGCAATGATCCTTTTGTAAAATCTAAGAGTACTCTTTCTTTGAATAGAGTACGACAATATATGTTATTTTAATTATTTTCCTCAATGATTTTATCAACTGCGAGTGCCAACTATGTTTGATAAAGGTGCCATATGAGGATTGGCATAACCTAGTGTGTCTCATAGATTGCTTCCATGCCTGATCAGTATGGAGGTTTAATGCATGGAACCACTAAGATATACCAATGGTCATATTGTACTAAAGTGAGCTAGTGGTATTCAAAGAAGATATCCATAATAGAAATGCCTAAGTAGGCGTCTCTACTTAAAGGCATCCGTGCACTCGTAAAGCAAATGTGTCATTTTCATGGCACAAGGGACGGTAAGTGGACCAAGGTCGAAGATTAAAGCTACCTCTATCATATGTGGATAACTTGATTTCTTCTCAGTAGAACTACCCTGTTTTACCTCTTGAGAGGCAAGGTGGAATTAGGATTTACATCCTATTAAGAGCTGTATCTGTTACAGAAGCTCTATATCGGTTAGCATCAACGGAAATGGAAGAACTGAGAGCTAACCAGATGAGTTTTTAAAGAAAGGCTTGTACAGCCTAGCTCATCATCTTAGGAGCTCCGATTATTGTTGATAAAGGAAAGCACGATGCAATACGCTTGTGCACTGATTACTTCAACCTAACTAGGAAACGATTGAGAATCGTTATTAGCTGCCCAGGATCGTCGATTTGTTCGACTAACCATGAGGGTAGTTAATTCCTTAAGATTGATTCGGGTAATAGTTGGAATAACTATCTTACCCTAATTAAGTTCTTCTATAACCAATAACATTATATAAGCATCAAGGCTGCTCCTTTGGAGACCTTGTTTGGGAGAAAGTGTCAACGCCCATTTGTTGGGCAAGAGTTTGGAAAATCCCAATTATCAGAATCTGAGACTGTCCTAAAAGACGACGGATAGGATATTATGAATCAGTAATCGTCTGAAAACTGCCAGTAATCGGCAAAAGAGCAATGCAAAAGAAACGCGCAGGTCTCTTAAAGTTCCAAATAGGGAACGAAACTCTATTGAAAATACCAACTTGGAAGGCTATGATACGTTTCAGTTTAAAGGGCAAGTCAAGCCCTGGATATATAGAACCATTCGAGATCGTCGAATGTGTCGGCAGTATAGCTTATAAGCTAAACTTACCTAAGGAGCTTAGTGGAATTCACAATGTGTTCCACATCTTTAACTTAAAGAAATGACTAGCTGACAAATCACTAGCAATGTCTTATAAAGACGTATAGATTGATGAAAGCCTAAGGTTTATGACAGACCTATATCGATCAAGTCAAACGATGTGTTGACACGTGTAATAAACCCTAATAAAGTCAAACGTTGACTAAGAGGGACTAATTTCGTAAAAATCGAAAACCTTGATTATAGAAGGACTAAAAGTGTCAACATGTTAAATTCTTACCTCTGAGTGACCTTTTAATGAACCCGAAGTACTATGATGTACAATCATACTCTCGAGAATGCTTAACATGAGCTAAATAGGGCTTTGATGCTATTAAACGATGATACGCGCAAATTTTCGCGTTAAAGGGACCAAAAGCGTCAACGTCGAACAATACACCTTTGAGCGACCTTTTAAGCGAACTAGAGCTTTATAATAATTGAGCATACACTCGGGAATGTCTAGTATGGGCCATGGAAGGCTTTGATATCAATAAATGATATTACACATCACTTTATGCGTTGAAAGGACTAAACGCGTCAAAGGGTGAAACTACGTGTTTGAAAGGTCTTTTAAAGGAACCGGGAACTTCGCAATGTTTGATCATACTCCCTGGCATGCCTAAGACTGATCACTAATGTTAGTGTACCTTATATTAACAATATATAAGTTTAAATGAAGCTTTGGTGCCAAATATGTCATAAAAGAAAGTTAAAAAGGACAATTATGAAAGAAGGGACCGAACTCGACATTTTTCCAAACTTGTGATCTGGGCCAGACCTCCAGGCAGGCCGCGTAGGCTTGGGCCGCCCCTTACGCGGGCCGTGAAGCCCGTATCTGCATCAGATTTTTTTTATTTGTTCTTGCTTGGTGACCACTCTAATCCATTCTAAGCCAATCATGATCGAATCCTTGGTCATCAAGGCAATTGTAACAGTTGTTACAACAAGTGTAATGATCTTATAAACCCTTCAAACACTTGTCTTGATCCAAATTATATCCAAAAACTATAAATAGGCCTAAGTTCATTCATTTCATGGCACCATTTCATTCTATCTTCTTATCTTTCAAACCTGGAGCTTTCTAATCTGATTGGGAACTTATTCTTAGTAGAAAAGATAGCCAGGACTCTTTGTAAGTGTCTTAGCCCTCTCTATAGTTCAGTTTTATGTTTTAACAACCGAAAAGTCAAGTTATCGTAAATTAACTTTGACTTTCGGTTTAAAATCAAATAGTCCAGTCACTGTTTGAAATGAATGTGGGTATGTGACCATAGTTAGGTAGGTGATTAACCCTTAAAAGGGCACCTCCTAATTCGTTCGTTTGCTTAGTTAATTGTCGGGTCAAACCATTTAGGTAAAAAGTCAAACTTGGCAGATTTATAAATAATAATTAAAACCAATGATGCAGAGGTTGTAAATTATATTTTAACACTCTAATAACTTGGTAATTTTTATTAGAACATGTCTAAGCATGTTCAACCCGACAATTCTGAGTTTATGGTCGGTTCGCAACCGAAAGTCGCAAAAGCTTGACTTTTGCTTTGACTTTCAGTTCTGACCCAATCTAGCTTAAATCCTTTATGTTTTCAGCTTCCATTAGGGCCATATTACGTTGTAGTATAACCCCCTAAGGTTATATTACCTGGTCCTTAGTAGTTTGAATCATATGCTAATCTCCGTTATTATGCTTATAAATGCCCATTTCGCCCTTTTGACACATAAATGAGAATTCTGAAAATGTGAGAGGACAAAAACCTTTATTACTGATATATAAGTATGTCCCAAAAATTTCACATCAGTTCTTTGTCTCAAACAGGAGTTATGCTCGATATCGTAAATAGAAGCTTCTTATTAATTAAATTGCGATATCTTGCATAAGGCATGTTTAAACTTGTATTTTGATCCAAAAATCATTACCTACTGTTAAGATATTATTTTTAACCATTTTTGGAATTTTTGATCAGATTATAAACTGATCGTATCATAGAGTTCTTGTGTAATTTGGTAAGTGACGATAATACCCTTTTCATGCATAAAATGAGATTTACAAATGATTTGAATGCCAAACCTTTTCCTACTGATTTTATACATTAAATAAATTATGTTGAGCATTCAAAACTGATCACAATCTCAAATTTCCATAAAACACGTTAATTGTCATCAATTAGCGATTTTTACGCTATTTAAGAGCATAGTATGGTTCTAAACCATAATTAACACCTAAGACTTGTTACCTACTGAATTTTTAAACAAATTTTAATATTATTACAGTAGGTATAAGTCATGAACTCAAACCTCCGAAAATTTCCTTAAAAGCATATGTGAAATGACCAAAATGCCCTTTCGGGGCATAGTTGGCCATAATTGGTAAACCTCACATAGATATAATATCTTACTAATGTAACGGGATAAAATAAATATTTTTACTGGTTACCAAAGACCAGAACCTCAGTTTGTTTTAAAACCTCTTTTATAAAGGGTAAAATGACCAAAATGCCCCTACGGGACTTAATTTTGTTTTAAATACTTTTTGGGCATATATGTTAACATCCTACTGATGTATTAACATATTTTAAGCATAATGACATAATGGACTTGTATATGGTTCATTTGGTTGCCCGTTACACATTTACGCGTTCGGATCGGTTTATGTAACTAGTTTACGTAAGTTTGCCGAAACGGGCTTAACCTTATCGTTTTTATCTCAAAATCTAGAATGTGTTTAGTTTACCCATATTATACAAGTCTTCGTACTTGTTGGGTCTAAATAACATTCTATTCCGGTCATCGCTTAATCTAGCGTATCGTAACGTTTTAGATACTTCAAGCTAGCCGGTCTAAGTCTACGACTTAAATAAGACCGTTAGCATTCTGAATTGGTTATATATTACCATCACTCCAGACTAGAGCCACCCGGTAAAAGCTAGCTGCATTTAGATAGATTGGATACGACTGAGTTATTTTGCTGTGAATCAAGTATTAGCTCAGGTAAATACTTTTAACTTATTTTCCCTTATACGGGCTTGGGATACGGTAAATTAATAGCGCTTGGTCGGGTGTGGATCAATCAAATGCCGTATTGTGGCTAGTAAATCCACAAAACCCGTTTTGATACTGTTCTGTTGACAACTTAAACATTGGGGGTTAGCGACCATGTCCTGGATATATCCTCGGCTCATTTCATTTGTAAATGGCCACGACCGATGCGCAAGGTGTAGGCATACACCGAAAAGATGCCAATATTAAATTATTAATTACCCACAAGTTGGGGATAACTCCTTTATGGGTTTTATCAGTGGTGTGTCGTTTAATCATGTCTCAGTCTCTGTACTGGGCCCCAGATGTATGGTAAACATGTAATTCAGTATACAATATTTTATTAAAGATTGTCCCAAGTTATAAAATGTTTTGTGCCTTGTGCACTTAAATCAATTTTCATAAACTCTTTTCAAAGGAGTTAGTTAATTGTATTTACTAGTGAAAACTGACGTATTTTCAAAAGAGTAAGTGGCAGGTACTACTCGTAATAGGTTGGGAGTTGCTCAGTGTCGAAAAAGAGGATCTTGCAAATCTTTAAAGATGCCATAAAGTCTGCTAAACTTCATTTTATACATTCTGTAATGATCCACCTATGGAATTGATATTACAGGCTCATCTATAATAAATACTTTGATATTTTCAGACATTTGAGTTTGTAATAATATTTTTATATTCCAAGACTTCCGCTGTGCTATTCTGTGTATGTTTGACCGTGATGATATCAACTACGTCACGATACTCACCATCGGTAATATGTGGAAATATTGGGGTGTGACAATATGAAGAGTGAAATGAGAAAAAAAAAAACTTTATATAAGAAGGGATTTGAGGGAGAGATACATTAGAAATGTGGTTTGAAAATACAAAAGGAGAGAACACGAGAGTGTAAATATGAAGAGTGAAATGAGAAAAAAAAAACCTATATATAAGAAGATGATTGACAGAAGTGAGTGAGTGACATGCATTAATTGCAAATTACATATCCCCATGCATTTTGAATTTGAAATTACCGACAATTTCAAAAACATCTGCTAAGGTATACATTTGCCAAAGGAACCATCTGCTAAGTTATACTTTCTTGTAGATGGGCAGTGGTTTGCCCTTTTGAATGTGGGCCAGACCTTTAACATCTGAATATAGGGCAGTGGTTTGAAATTAAATGTATTTTAAAGTGATTTATATATTCCGATTTATGATGCAGTAATGACATAAGAAAAACATTGTTGGACAGCCTCTCTGACTGACACATCAATTTTTCTTATGTTATTGAGATTTCTCCTTTTATAGAAAGTATAGATTATTCCACCAAGTAATTCTAATAAATGTTAAAAGTTACTCTTTAATTAGCAAGACTTACTTCAACTTAAAACATAAAAAAAAAAAACGTTTTTTAAAATAGTCAAAAACCTTCCCTTTTTATTTAATAATATTTAGAAAATATTTTAAGAACAAATAATAAGATAAAATAAAACAAATACTAATATTAATAAGATAAAATGACATAAAATACAAAAAGAAATGAGTTGTATTAAAGTGAAAATTGGAGAGTTGTCGATCATAAAGAAAAGTTATGTCCATTAGTTATATTCATTGACAACGCGTCACGGTCTTTAGGAAGTAGGTAAGGCCACAAATATATTAGGGACTAATTCTGATTTTTGTTTAAAATATTAACGCAATGTACATGCCTTTTATTTTAGTATTTTATTCCCATTATTTTACAACTTAGAAATTGTGTTAGTTCAAACCTAACAATTAAATCAGTTATATGATAATTTCGTTTAATGTATATTATGTTAGTTTTCTTCTTTAGTGTTATTATGTTTACTCTATATATGTGCAATGCTACGGAAAAAAAAATTGAAAAAAAAAGTAGTATTACACTTGTGTAATGTTACGAAAAAACCTAAACCTTTACCGTACCCCAAAACCTAAACCCTAAAAAACTTAACTATAAAAGTTAAATTAAATTTAAAACCTAAACTCTAAGGCTAAATTGCACATGCAATATATACATATGTTACATACGTGTAATACATTTTTTAAATTTTTTTAATCCATTAAAATACTCTTTTTTTTATAAAAAAATAGAAAAAAATTGGTTTGTTTTTTAAAGTTTTTGGGTAGTTTTTTAGTTTTCTCATGAATAAGTAATTTTCTCATAATCCACCTTTCTCTATGTGTGTGTGGTGTGTCTGTGTGTGTATATATATATATATATATATAGGGGTGAAGTTGGCTACAAAGTCCATTTTTCCTACAAAGTGTAAAAAGTCATAAAACACCATAATGTCAACTATAAAACACACTCAAAACCCACAAATAACAAAGTGAAGATTACTAAAACGATATATTTATGGGTTTTGTGTTGTATTTTGGATGACAAGACTTTGATTATCGAATGAGTAACATTAGTGTGTTTTAGGTTGATTATCATATTGTGTTTTATATTCATAGTTCTACGATGATGTGTTTGAAGTTTTTGTGGACTGTTAGGGTTTGAATATTTTGTTTTAGTGATCTTCACTCTGTTACTTGTGGGTTTTGACTGTGTTTTATGTCTGAAATTGTGGTATTTTATGACTTTGTACACTTTGTAGGAAAAATGGACTTTGTAGCTAAACCTCACCCTATATATATATATATATATGCAAGTGTTTCATTTGCAAAAATGTGGAAAGGGGTGGTTGGATCTGGTGATGATATCAATTCTTGGGTGGATATTTGGTAGGAAGATAGCCCTTTTTGGATAGATTCTAAAATTTGTTTCGCCTGAAAAAAACAAGACACACAAGATAAGAGATAGAGCGCGGTAGACAAACAACACAATGGAATGGTCTTGGCTTTGGATAAGGGAACCACGAACGATCAAAGAAATGATGGAATGGGAGACTCTCTTTGGAGTGTTCGGTTCTGCTAGGGGGTATGGTAATAAGGATGGGTGGAAATGGATGGGAGATAATTTAGGAAGCTTTCCATGGCTTCGGTCAAGGCGAGGCTTTATGAGGATGTGGAGGTTAATAATTATGTGATGAAGTGGTCTAAATGGGTGCCAAGTTAATGTAACATCTTCATGTGGAGAGCGGAGATGAATTGTTTACCTACCTTGGAAGCTTTAAAAAGATGAAACATATTGGTGGATTATAGTAGTTGTATCTTTTGCGGGTCGGTGGATGAATCGATGGAACACTTGTTTCTTGAGTGTAGCATGGCGGCGGTGGTATGGAATTTTGTGACATCTTGGTGTAAAGTGCCTCCTATTGTTGGTTTTTCTACGAGAGATCTTGTAGAGTTACATCCACATGTTAATCTATGTCCGCTAAAGAGGAATGACTTTCATGGTATAATTATTATGGCATGTTGGTGTATATGGAAGTCAAGGAATGATGCTAGGTTCCGAAATAAAGAGGTAAAGATCGAAGAACTTATTGTAAATACTTGGATGTTTGGTTTTCTTTGGTATAAGAATAGATCGAATCATAGGTCTCTTAGCTGGGCAGATTGGTGCTCCTTTAATCCGATGTAAGTTTTGTCGGGCTTGTGTCGTGCCCTTTGGGGCCAGTGTTGGTGTGCTTTCAATGAAATTAACCGTTCAAAAATATATATGGGAATTAACCGTTAAAATGAAATTAACCATTTAAATACATACATATATATATATATATACATACATACATATATATACATACATATATATACATACACACACATATATATATATATATACACACATATATATATATGTACGGGATCAAGAGAAAACGCCCTAAAGTGTGAGAACGGATCCTGGTCCAACACGTGGCAGGGGGCGCTAAATGGAATGCAGGGGTATGATTGTCCTTTTGTACGGTACCTCCTTATTTGAGTTATAAATCTGTTTCAAATTAAAACTCCAAAGATTTCGTATTAGCTGTTACCTCATTTCCAAGCTTTCTCAGATCTATGGCGTCTAACGTGGATTCTGTTCGACAAAGTAATATTTGATGACGTTTTCATATTTTGTTCCAGCAAATCATGCAACACATATACAACAGATATGACGTTTTTTTCTTTTATGCCTGTTTCATTTTTTTTTTTCAAATTAATATTTTACAATGTGTTGTATGCTTTCAATGGTTTGTTCATGTATCCAATTTATTCGCGTTTTCATTGGTTATAAGGCCCCCAAATCGGGTGCCTTATAGTCGGGTCACATCACAGTGTACTGTTTGTAAATAAGTCTTTTCTCAAAAATACGCAGCGGAAATTTTAATTAAAACAGTACATGATTAAATAAAAACTCAAAATGTTATTTAGTTTCTAAGTAATCGAATGCATCCCACCATATCATGAGTAATCACATCTTCTAGCCAAGAGTAACACCGACTCGAATCACACACCTGCAAAACAATCTAACATACATGCAAAAGTCAGCTACGCTGAATGAGTTCTAACAGTTTAGTTGAAGTATTTAAAACACATCCCAAATGCTTTATTTGAAAACCAAAACACCATCATTTTAAAACCACCATCGTTTGGTTAAAATACATTAACATCATTTTAAAGTTTAATGACTCCAACCTGTAACCGAAAACTCCACCCATATCCTTGGCCCAATATGGATCAGATTACTTAGACACCAAAGTAAAACCCCGCAATGCATCTTAATTCATAAGACCATTAACCAAATCGACTCATATCTAGGACATAACAATTAATGGCCTAAAAACTCAATTGTAACTTGATCTCGTCTGACAACTACACAATTTAACATCACTCGACAACTGCATAAGTCACCCACATCATTTAACATCATTCGTCAACTGCACAAATAATCATCATTTACCCATCATTTAACTAACGTGAAACATATAAGCACATAACGTGGGAACCTAACACATCGCTTGCTGCCCGTAGGCTATCATCATTTGCCCTCGTCAAGTGAACCGACGCATGCTTGAACCAATGCACCGGTGAGTGACTACGGGAGTGGTGATGGAGGCACCCATTGTCACCGCAACCAAATTCCGCATCCTCATTGCACATCATCACAACCTTCACCATGACACCCTTCAGACCTAAAACCCTAATAAAACATACAAAAAATCACTCACAGAATACGGAAGGAGCATATGATTACCTTGTGGTGCGATAAAAAATCCAATGAATCGGGAATCGCATCTGTCGTCTTCTTCCTCTTCCAATCTCTTCCTCTCGCGATATCTTCTTCTAGTTCGAACTACCTCTCTCTCTCCCTCGTTTTGTTTTCAGCTGCAACACCGTTGATGGATGACCTACGGTTTTCTTTTATCTTATTTAAGAATCCACATTTGCACCTAGGTCCCTATACTCTTCCATGTAGGTGATTTATTTCCAAAGTAACATGAACCATCTTTTAAATAGTAACAAACAGGCCCCTTTACTTCATATAAACCATCTTTTATTTATTGTCTTATTAAACTAAAGTCTTACACGCGAAATCCATCAATGGGTTTAGTCGAAAATAATCCGTGTAGTCAGTTCATCTAAATAATTTTTTTTGGTATTTTCGGGATGTTACATTGGTAGTTAAACAATTAGTAAGAACTGATAATTGGAGTTTTCATTTTTAATTTTAATTGTCGTTTGGGATCTAGTATATTTCTTATGTTTTACGATCATTGGCGTTTTACACATGATTAGTTTTGAATATTATTGAGTTGTATTTGTAAACATCAGTTATTACTATTTGCTAATTTGTAAACATCAGTTTTGTTAACTATGGCGTTTCCATTATCATGTTATATTTGTTAATTATTCATGTTAATTATTTTTAATTATTCAGCTTATGGCGTTTTGATTATCACGTTGCAATAATATTTTTAATTCATCATATTTGTTAATCAATCAAGTAATGGTGTTTGTATTATGGCGTTTTCAATTATATGTTTATTAGGTCTTGTTTATTATTCAATTAATGGCGTTTTCATCGATAATGTTATCAGGAGACATTTTCTATTTTAATGGCGTTTTTCTGAAATTGTTTCTCATTGTATTTTCTCAGACGAAGGTGTTTTCTCGAATGAAAGGTTTTTCCCCAAAACTGGTTTACCATTTATCATTCCTGACGTTAGTGAAGAAATAAAGCCCAGAATGGACATGATATTCACAAGCCTCGATGATTGTTATTCAATGTGTGTTACGTATGCCAAGTCTTGTGGTTTTTCTGTCAGGAAAGGGACTGAAAAGATAAACGCCAAAGGTGAAAAACATATTAAGTATTACATGTGTACGAGAGCTGGGGTATATTAGGACAAGAAGGTTGATACGTTGGACCACAATCAAAAGGAACGGATTGTGCGATCCAACTTTTCAAAGAGGTCTGATTGTGGTGCACTGTTATGCGTAATTTTTTAGGTTGGATCATGGAAGTTCTATAAATTTGTTGAGGAGCACAACCATGATCTTGTTGATCGTCCTGATAAGCATTTTCTTCCAACCGAGTGACACCTTATTCAGCTCCAAAAGCATGTTATACACAGCATGACTAAGTTGAATTTAGGTCCAGTTAAGGCGTTTAATGTTATGAAGACTTGTTTTGGCGGTTTTGAAGACGTACGTGTAAGTAAAGTTGAATTTAAGAACTACAAGAGGCAAATTATATTGTTTATAGGGGAATACAATACTGAGATGGTTGTGAGACATTTGGATGGAAAAAAACAGTCACAACCTAATACCTCGTACGATTACTTCACAGACGAAGATAATCGTTTAAAGGGACTTTTTTGGTGTGATGATCAAGCCAAACGTAATTACCACGTGTTTGGTGATGTGATTCGTTTGACACCACGTATCGTTCCAACAAGTAATATTTTATAATTGAATTTTTTTTGTTCTTTTGGCGTTTTCACTGGTTACATGCATTGGCGTTTTTCAGAGTTTACATGCAATGGCGTTTTATTATCGTTTCATTTCTCATTGGCGTTTTCATATGAAAATACGCTATGGTTTTGTACCGTTCACTGGTATAGATAATCACTACTGCAATGTTACATTTGGTGCTGCATTATTGGCGTCAGAAAGTGCTTATACGTATATTTGGTTATTGAGAGTTTTTCTAAAAGTTGTTGGTTCTCAACCAAAAGTTGTTGTCACTGACCAAGATCCAGCAATGAAGAAGACTATTTCTATTGTATTTGTTGACACGAGGTATCGGTTATGCATGTGGCATGTGATGCAAAAACTTTCTCTGAAAGTTGATTTTCTTATTTTTATGTTTGGCGTTTTAAGATATGCTGCGTTTTAAAATATTTGGTATTCTATACCTCGTTGCTGTTTTTCATGTAAGTTTTTCTGTGTCTAATATATATGTTTTTTTGCATGGCATTTTCGTGTTATACATTGGTTGGTGTTAGGCTATGCAATTCCACCAATTTCAAAGAACGTATTTGTGGTGTTGTGTGGATGGATATTCTTACACCCGAAGAGTTTGAATCAGAATGGAAAGTGGTTATCGGAGAGTTCAATTTAGCAGATAATGACTGGCTCTCTGATATTTTTCAACTCAGGGAATCTTGGATCCCTGCATACTATAGAAGGAGGAGATGTCGGGCCTTATGCGAACGACATCGAGGTCGGAGAGTGAGAATCATTTTTTTGGTCAAGTGTGCAATTCAAAAGCTACTCTTGTTGAGTTCATGACTCATTATGAAACTGCAATAGAAGCACATCGTCACACGCACATGAAAAATGATCTTGAATCTCGATACAAACGTCCCCAGTTGAAAAGTAATTACCAAGTGTTGGAGGGCCAAGCTGCTGACATATACACGAAAAATATTTTTTGTGATGTTCAAGCTGAGCTAATTGGAATGCAGATTGCATAAATCAATGTTACGAAGATCAGCCCGATGGGTTTGTTAAGTTTTACATAAATGATTTCCAGCAGCCTTGTACATCCTTATTCGAGGTAAACAACGATGTTTTTTTTGTTTTTTTTATATGGCCTTTTCTATATATGGCGTTTATCATATTCTTTTATAACATTTAATTTGTTTTTTTATCCAGTTGTTGTGTTTATTTGTTTCATTTGTTTTTTTATACACACATTCTCTGCATGGCGTTATAGAGATATTGTTTTTGGCGTTTTTCAGGTAATGTACCGTAAGTCTGATTGCACATGCAGTTGCTCATGCAGGCGTTTTGAGTAGTTTGGTTTGCTATGTAGACATATATTTTATGTTTTGAGAAGGTTGGACATTAGGGAATAAGGGGGAGCTATCCTTATACAAGGATCATGTTCAATCTTATATGAAGAAAGTTCAAGATAGGCAGATTGTTGCTCCTCCCGCTAGTACTAGGGATAGATTTGCGGAGATAACCGGTCAATATAAAAACGACAAAAATCTGATAAGAGTCCCTATTGGGTATAAGTCGAAAGGTTCTAGATCTCGGAAGCGCCTGAAATCCATACAGGAGGTAGCAATCGAGAAAACGAAATCAAAATCGAAACCCGGGGCCAAAGAAAGACAGTGTCAGAATTGTAAAGGCTACGGACACTACGCGTCGACATGCAAAAGGCTATAATTAAAATAAAATCGACACGGTCTTCGAGAGAAAACGAAGAGTAGTTTGGCGTTTTTGTTTTTTATTTTTACAGAACACACACAGATTGGAATTTGGCTTTTTTTATCTCTTATATAGCATTTTTTATTGTTTTCCCATCTTTTTTTCTACTTCTTGTGCCTACTTGGAAGTTACATAACAAACAATATAAGATTGGACACACAAACCAAATGCCATAAAAAGAACACCTTTTACTAAATAATAGTACCTTGAACCTCTAATTTGGTCATGCTAAACTCAATAATGTTTGGCTGAATGAGATGGATAACATTGTTAATCCTCAGTTAAGAAAGATGTCCAACAATGTTGTCCACCCCATTCAGTGAAACTTTATTGAGAACAAAACTGAATCTCCAAGAAACAACGTTTGCAATTTGGGTTTTTTGTTTGTTTTGGCTTTTATATTGAGGTTAAACTCAATAAGATTTTGCTCAATGAGATGGACAACATCCCCACATAAGGATTTTGCCCATCACATTGAGTGAAACTTTACCGAGAAAAAAAGTCTATCTCAAAGGAACGTCGTTTGGAATCTTTGATGTTTCGATTTTATTGGCGTTTCTAAGTTGAATGGTATTTAGTAAAATATGGCGTTTTGGGTTTGGTGTGTTCAATGGAAGGTCTGAGACGTTGTTTATATAGGATTTTTTCGCACGTATTTTAGGCGGGCTTTTATTATAATAAATGCTAGTAATGAAGTTCTGTCGTTTCAGTTACTGTTTGTTCAGCTTTATCGTTTAAAAACAAAGTTTGGCATTTTATATCTAATGGCGTTTAGGTTAGGATGATGTGTGCTTCGTAGTTTAAGGCGGGAATTTAATGACGTTTTTTACCCTTAATGAAGCGCGTCCACGTAATTAAATTGATGTTATTTACGAAAATGTCACCGCGCCAATCTAGTCCATAGATTATTTTGATCTAACGATCAATAAGCTTTCTCACTGTTCTCACACTTTTCACCGTTTTCCCTAAATCCTGACATATATATGGGAGTTATAAATAGGAAATCGCTAAAACTTTTTGTCACACAAAAAAGAATTATGAAAAAATTAACATTATGTAATATGCATATTTTTAAGAGTTTTGAGCCCAAAAAAATAAAAAAGCGTCGACTTCCTTTTAAAAAATTAAAATAAAGTTTTGTTGTTACGTATGTAAACATCTCTATTGTTTATGTAACTATGTTGTTACAAAAGTGACATAAGTATTTGTTTTTTTAAACACTCGGCGGGTATTGTTTTTTTTGTTTTTACTCAGAACGATTAAAAACATGTGTATTACATTTGTTAATTTTCTCCATAATTTTTTTTTCAATGAGTTTCACGGTTTCGTCAACTAGAGTGGGTTTTTAATTTATCTTCTTAGTTACAGAAACCACATCCAAATTTAAGAATATGAAAGAGTTAATTGTGTTTTTCTTCCCTGTGGTTTATTGAAAATAACCATTATAGTCCATTAATTTAAAAATGGCCAAAACAGTAGTAGTACTTTCATTTTTGTAACAATTATAGTACACCTTTGTTAACCTTATCCAATTTACCATTAATTTATTGATGAAAAGACTAAATACCCCTATGTTAAAAAAAAAACAAACAAATTTTATAAAATATGAAACCACTTTATCCAGCTCCCCAACTTCAAACAAAGACCACCAATTCCAGTACTTTAAACAAACAATGATGCAAGTGAATCACCACCATACCACCTCTGTAATCTAATTTCAAAATCAAAAACTGGTTTAACTTTCTTTCTCCTAGGGTTTCATTCCCCCTAATGTTCACCATGAACCACTGCAACCACACCTTCAACAAAGGTGGCGAACTCAAAATCCTCAAAGCCACAACCACCGCCAACACTCCGGTATGGTTTTCGGCAACCGTACTCGCCCCACCATCTCCCTCCGGAACCATTCACCTCAAATTAACAACATTATTCATCGAAAAGGACCGTAAGAATTAGAGACGAAGAAGAAAGAAGATCAAAGATTACGTCAGCGTTACGTGGTGGGTTCCATCACTGGAGCCGCACCGGAGGTTTGTGGTTAGGGATGAGGTGTTGTACGGCTGCTGGTAGCGGAGAGCGGTGGTGAAGGAGGATGTTCAGAGCACTACAAAACAAAGCATTCAGGGCAACTATGGGTCAACTTTCCAACAAAGGTAACTAGGGATGATTCATGGTAGATTCGAACTAACTAGGTTGCAATTTTGTGTAGGAAAATGGCATGGTGGTAGTGGTGTGTGGTAATGAGTCACTGGAATTTTGGTGTAGATGGCGATGATGCAAAAGGGGAAGAAGATGGTGGTGTGTGCGTTGAGTTATTGGAATTTTGGTGGTGCGAAAGGGGAAGAGACATGGTGTCGATGGTGGTGTGTGTGTTGAGTCATCAAAACTTTTGTGGTGGGTTGTCGGCGGTATGTGATTATTCAAAGAAGAAGAAAAGCGGTTGGGTGGTTATACATTCAGAAAAGTAGACAGGGTTTGGGTGGTGGTAGGCTGGGTTGTGTTTATTTTTCTTTAATTGTAAGAGGAGCGTTATAGTCATTTCTGTCATACCCTAATTGATGGCGTAAACATCAGAGTGAGTGAAAACGAAATTGTAAGAGACTTCATAACGACTATTTGCGGCAATTATTTAAAAATCAAGATTTCATTTCATTTCTAAATTCAAAGTACAACGTTTGGAAGCAAATTACTACAACTTAAACAAATAAGCAAAATACAACATAAGTACTAAATTAAAAGTGGGTTTCTAGTCATCCTACTAGATTCCATTCACCATCATCAATTTCCTGCAATACGTATTAAAGTACATGTCAACACATAAAGTACTGGCAAGCATACAAGTTTGATTACTAGCATAAGTATAAAAAAAGGTTAAACGAATCGACATGGTATAAACGTAATCTAGAACATATCATGGCAACACTAGCATGCAACTCCTATTTGTCAACTCAAAGTTTCCCCCAAGCGTAATCTTGTCGTAGCAACGACAAGACCGTTTTGTTTAACTTAACATGACCTCAAGAATACGGGTGGTGCATTAATCCTATAGCGATGTACATGTTAAGGGAGGCTGATCGAAGTTAATGACAAAGTACAGTGCAAATAAGTTTCTAGCATGTATGAATTCTTAGTATAACATATTAAGCATGTATGTCGGATTGTTTTCTTGTGTTTAATCATAAAGTATGTGATTGAGTGAGTTTCATAAATGTAACAACACTCTAAACACCTTATAAGGAACCCTAACTAAGACCCCGAACTAGTACGGTGCGACCCAAAATGGAAAAATGGAAATAGGGGCCCCCGGAGGCACATGGGGGATCCCCTAAAGCTTGCATAGCACGCGGAGCATTAGTTGTACCTGTAAATTCATATAAGATCAAACCACATGCTATAACACACAACAAGGCTACTCTAAGAGTAGTGGACCGGGGCCGCGACACGCGCAACAGAGGGGGGTAACGCGACGCACGCGACCAGTCCAGTAGGGCTATAAGTAGCCTGGCTTGGGACAAAAGCTTTTAAACACTTTCGACATTCAATTGACGAAACTCTCTGCCTCTTTCTCCGTTTCTTTTGGTAGTGCACCCCTAATTGCAAAGCTTTGTCTCATTGTAAGTGTTTTAACCCTTAATTACTGATTCGATACCCTGTCCGATCGATCCTAAACCCAGCAACGGATGTCAAAGTGCTGCTTGAATAAGGCTACACTTTTCTAACAACGTTAGGGTTTTGATCTCGTGATGTATTGATAAAGTTTGAATTGGGTTATTATACTAATACATGTGCATTGTATATTTTATTAGGAACTCAGGAAATTCACCAAGAAATATTATTAGGAAACTTATAGTTAAAACCCTAAGTTTACAAAAGTGAGTCATTCTTTCTTTTTAACAAATGCTTTGCAAAACCCTAAATGTTTTTCAGTTATACTTATAGTGATTAAGTTTTTGTATTCTGCAATTACTGTCGGTATGTGGGGTTTTGTATACATTACTTGACACTTGTTATTATTGGGTAAATGGATCCAATAGTATAACAACCCTCCTAATTAATATTTCAACACCTCTAATATATTTTATAATATCCCTATACGTCAAAAAACATACCCCGTATACGAAAACCGAGCTCAAAATACCTTTAAATTTGTAAAAATAAAATAAAAATCAATTTTTTAAGTCCGCTCGCGGGCCACGAAGGATTGACCTTCGGGCTACGCGGGGCGCGACAGTCAGTCACCAGGGCTGCACCCGGTGCTGCCACGTGTCAGGCAATGTGTCGAGTCTAGTTCGATGACCGGTCAAGGCTAAAGCCTATAACACCTATGTCGCGGGCCGCATAAGACCTTGGTATGGTCTTTACGAGGCACGACAAACCCTCTGAGCAACCCTATAAATAGCAACCTTCGGCAGTTCAGTCGAATTCGCTCACGATCTTTCCCTCTCTCGAATTTCTGCATAGTTGAAGTAATATTTGGGTAGTATACCCCCCCCCCTAAATAACGAAGTTCTGCCTCGTTGTAAGTATCATAACCCCGGTTACGTATTAGATACGCTGCCCGATTGATCCAGGGTTCCGTAACGCCCGTCGAGGTTCTGCCCGACGTAGTCATTGGAATGCTGCCTCGGGGAGGGTATTATTAATGTAAATATTGGGTTATTATACTAACGCGTGTGCATTTGTGTAAATTATAGATAATCACCAGGAAATCCTTAAGGAAAACCTAAGAGAGCAATGTGAGTAATCTCCTTTTTGCAAACTGTTTTTACAAAACCTCATATGATTAATACTATATTAAACAGTGATTGAGTATTTGTATTCTACAATTATCATCGTTGTGTTGGGGTTTTGTATACAAAATTTGTTACTACCTTGCGAGGAGTAACATGACCACAAGTCGGGTTGACAGTATCGTGCGTGGTAATTAAAGTAGATGGAAACAAATGTAATTGCGCGACCGCCCTCAATACTGTACAATGGTTTTTACTTAACTTGATTAAACTGGGATTCACTCACCAGTATTTTCCACTGACAAAATGTTTTTAAACGCGTTTCAGGTAACAAAATGTGAAAGCCAAACAGAAGTCAGCTGGACAGCACTGAAGGCTTGGAAAAGTGGCTATAAAGTTACCTAAAATAAAGAGATGTTTTTATTAAATAAAATAGGGTGTATCCCTATAAAAATGTGTGTACTTGAAACTTTGGATTTTCCCATGTGTTTAATATATTAAAAGCGTGGTATTTTACTCTGATAAAATATTTCATAACTACGATCCTGATGTAATTTCCACTGCCAAAATGATAAACACCTGGAAACTACCAAAACTGGCCGCGGCCGCCCGTTCCCGGGTAGTATAGGGGACGGGGGTTGCGACAGAAGGTGGTATCAGAGCTAAACCACTGATTCAGCCACAGAAGTGTTCTGCTGACACCAAGATATTATTCAAATTGTTAGGAAATTAATTACGGAAATACGTGCATATCTGCATTTTATTGTTGTGTGTTATTTGACTATTTGTTAGTTTACAGTATGAGCGATTTAGGACCCTCCGACGCTTATCGTCAGTTGCCGGCTCACCTAGGAGCAAAGGCACCTCTTCATAGCATGCCCTCTCAGGGTATTCAACTGATAATGAAGATGAGATATTCGTGTTTAAGGCTCAGTCTGAAGAGCCATTCCCTCCTAAAAAGAGAGGATGGTTCAGTAGGGGAGCACATGAGCATAAGAAGAGAATGAAAAAGTTACAACAGCAGCGAGAGTTATCAGCCGCTAAGAGAGAAACTGATGCCCGCACCCAAGACATGCTCAATAGGAGTCTAGCAAACTTCCATATCTTAGCAACCACAGCTGCCGACCCAAACCTGGAGCAACTCATAGCCCCTCAACCATTACCCTTGTTTCCCATGCAACCAATGGAGATTAAAAACAACCTAGAAAACCAAATCCAAATGCATGATTTTAACCCATAAGAGATACCTAGGATACCAGCACCCAATCCCTTAGACCCAGACTACGACCCGTGGTTCGATGATCATAGGGATTATCAGCAACGCTACCACATATCAGAAGAATCCATGCCAAACCTAGCAGCTTACCCAGGTCTGGACCCTCTAAATCCCTATTATGATAATGATGAATACATTAGGGAAATCCTAGAGAATCCATATCCTCAGGAAGAACCCATGCCACAGTACCCAGATCCAGTACCAGCACCTGCACCCCCAATGAGTGCAGAAAATGTGCAAGAGCTCCGAACTTTCGAAGAAGAGATTTTAGAAAGTATCGAGAGGATGAGACAGGTTGGAGAGCGACTCGTCTGGAAGTATGACGAGCGCAATATGGAGTTCTGGATGAACCCATATCAGTGATGGTGGTAGTAGTAATAATAATAATATAATAATATATATATATAATATGTGTGTATGAAAAAAAAGAGTAAGTCGCAATGTTCGACGTTTTTGATCAACATGCGTGTTGTGTGATTGATTATGTTAAATATTATCTTGTGATATTAATACGTGGTAAATGTTTAAAATTCAGATGGAAAACGAAGTGAACCAGGAAAACCAGAATAATGATAACCAGAGTAACAATAACCCGGATAACGATAACCCGAACAACAATAACAATGGAAACCCAGTAGATAACAGTGCCATCCAACACATAGTGGCACAAGGGATAATAGATGCGATGCCATATATTATCAAAACAGTTAAGGAAGCAGATAATAAAAGCAACCATAGCAGTAAATGACCAACTGAACCTGAACACAGCGTAAACAATGGACCCATACTTCAAGCGCCCATTCCCAAAAGAAGAAGAACCATGTCTTATGGTTGTTCTTATAAAGAATTATGGTCTTGTAAACCAATGGAATTCTCCGGCAATGAAGGGGCCGTTGCAGCTCTATGCTGAATAGAAAAGACTGAGGCTGTCTTAAAAATAAGCAAGTGTGCGGAAGAGGATATGATAATGTGTGCTTCCAATCTGTTTAAGAACTCAGCTTTAGAATGGTGGAACACTATCCTCCAGTCTTGGGGAAGTGATAGGGTTTACAATATGGAACGGGAGGAATTTAAGAACATGGTGGAAAGGAAATTCTGCCCTCCCAATGAAAAAAAAAAACAAATAGCAAACAAGTTCCTAAACCTTAGGATGACTGGAGTAGATAGTAAGGGGTACACTACTCTATTCTTTGAATATGCTAGAATAGTGCCAACCCTTGCATCACCAGAACCAGTATTAATCTCCCGCTATATATGGGGATTAATCAGTGAGATAAGGCATGTAGTCAAGGCAGCTAGACCTCAAACCATAGAAGAAGCTGTAGAACTAGCAAACACCTTGACTGATGAATTAGTGCGTACACGAGAAGAGGATCAGAGGAGAAACCTAGCTCAAAGGCTTACCCAAGAATTTCGTTATGGAAATTCCAACAGTGCGAAAAATTTAGGTTCTACCTCTACACCGTACTGCAAAGCTTGCAAGAAGAAGCATTCGGGAAAATGCTCTACCTACTGCAATTTCTACAAGATACCAAGGCACAAGGAGGAAGATTGCAGGAATAAACCTAATAATGGGATGTGCTTCAACTGTGGAGAAAAAAGTCATATCAAGCCGAACTGTCCAAAACTAGCCCCAGCCACGAACACCAAGAATACTAAAAATGCTAGGGCATTTGTTCTGACTGTAGAAAAAGAAAAGATGATCCCAAATGTGATCTCCGGTACGTTTCTAGTTAATGATATTTTTGCTAAGGTATTATTTGACTCTGGTGCAAATCAAAGTTTTATTAATACTTCATTTTGCAAACTTCTCAATCAACCGTTAACTAAACTCCCACAAGAATGTCTAGTAGAGACAGCAAATGGGAAAACCATTAAGATTTCTGAAATCTTGCAGGGAGCAAGAATAGAATTTCTAAATCAGAAGTTTATTGCAAACCTTTATCCAATGAATCTGGCAGGATTTGATGTTGTATTAGGAATGGATTGGTTAATAGCCAATAAAGCCAGTATTTTGTGTGATCAAAAGTCAATTCAAGTAAATTCACCAAAAGGTGAAAAGATCACAATTAAAGGAGATAAGCCATCTAAATCCACAAAATTCATCTCTGTGATGAAAACAGCAAGTTATATAAGAAAAGGATCTTTAGTGTATTTGATTTCCATAATCACTAACACTAAAGGAAAAGAATTAAAGGATATTCCAGTAGTATCCCAGTTTTCAGATGTATTTCCAGAAGAGTTATCAGGACTACCGCCAGACAGGGAAGTTGAATTCAGAATCCACCTGCTACCAGGAACAGCACAAATTGCCAAAGCACCTTACCGTTTGGCACCCGCCAAAATGCAGGAACTGAAGAAACAGTTAGACGATTTATTGGAGAAGGGATTCATACAGCCAAGCTCATCGCCATGGGGATCACCGATCTTATTCGTCAAAAAGAAAGACGGATCAATGCGTATGTGCATTGACTAACGCGAATTGAACAAAGTCACGATTAAAAATCGGTATCCATTACCAAGGATCGATGATCTATTCGATCAATTACAAGGAGCTCGATTTTTCTCTAAAATTGATTTACGATCAGGATATCATCAATTAAAGGTACAGGAAGAGGACATTCCTAAGACCGCTTTTAGAACAAGGTATGGCCATTATGAATTTACTGTCATACCATTTGGTTTAACCAATGCCCCAGCTGCATTTATGGACATGATGAACCGAATATGTAAGCCATATTTGGATAAATTCATAATTGTCTTTATAGATGATATTCTTATTTATTCTAAGAGTAAAGAGGAGCATGCAAAGCATTTGCACGCACTTCTAAGTTTATTGAGAAAAGAAAAGTTGTATGCTAAGTTTTCAAAGTGCGAGTTTTGGTTAGAACAGGTACAGTTTCTTGGACATTTAGTTAATCATGAAGGAATTCATGTGGATCCCACCAAGATCGAGTCAATTACCAAATGGAAAACCCCTGAGTCACCAACCGAGGTTAGAAGTTTCTTCAGATTGGCCAGTTATTATAGAAGATTTATTAGAGATTTTTCTAGAATAGCCATTCCCTTAACTAAGTTAACCTGTAAATCCATTAAGTTTGAATGGGGACCAAAACAAGAAGAAGCCTTTAGAATTCTTAAGCAAAGATTAACCCATGCACCCATACTAGCGTTACCAGAAGGAACTACAGACTTTATAGTCTATTGTGACGCTTCTAAATTAGGCTATGGATGTGTGTTAATGCAACGTCAAAAGGTTGCATCCAGACAACTTAAAAATCATAAAGAAAATTATTCAACCCATGATCTAGAATTAGGAGCTATAATTTTTGCCCTTAAAATTTGGAGACATTACCTTTACGGTAGTAAGTTTACCATTTTCACCGACCATAAGAGTTTAAGATATGTTTTCGGGCAAAAGGAATTGAATATGAGACAAAGACGCTAGATGGAGATACTTAGTGATTATGATTGTAATATCCAGTACCATACAGGAAAAGAAAATGTAGTGGCTGATGCTTTAAGTCAGAAGTATCATGAAAAGCCAAAAAGAGTACGTTCTCTTAAACTAAATCTACAGATAGATTTAAATGAACAAATTAGAAAAGCACAAGAATCAGTAATCAAGGATGATACTGAAAAATTGAAAGGAATGATTAAGGAATTAGAACAAGGAACAGATTGAATTTGGAAATTCTATAAGAAAAGAATGTGGATACCTAAATTAGGAAATCTACACCATCGTATATTAGAAGAAGCCCATAAGTCTAAATATACGATGCATCCTGGAAGTGATAAGATGTATCAAGACTTAAGAAAGAATTTTTGGTGGATAGGAATGAAAAAGGATATAGCATCTTATGTTTCTAAGTGTTTAAACTATTCCCAAGTCAAAGCTGAACACCGGAAACCTTCAGGTTTATTACAGTAGTTAGAAATGCCAGTCTGGAAATGGAAATTGATAACAATGGATTTTGTTACCAAATTACCCAAAACAAGGAAAGGTAATGATACAATCTGGGTGATTGTAGACAGGCTAACCAAGTCAGCTCATTTTCTACCAATGAAAGAAACCTTCAGTATGGAACAATTAGCTAAATTATATGTAAATGAAATAGTTTCATTACATGGAATTCCTTCATCAATTGTTTCTGACAGAGATAGTCGTTTTACCTCTCATTTTTGGACAAGTTTCCAAAAAGCAATGGGAACTAAGTTAAATCTAAGCACAGCTTATCCTCCTCAAACGGACGGACAAAGCGAAAGGACAATTCAAACACTGGAGGACATGCTTAGAGCTTGTGTAATTGATTTCGGAGGTAATTGGGACGATCACTTACCATTGATAGAATTTTCTTATAATAACAGTTATCACACAAGTATCAATGCTGCACCATTCGAAGCACTTTATGGACGAAAGTGTCGAACGCTAGTCTGTTGGGCAGAAATTGGAGAAAAGCAACTATCTGGACCAGAGATAGTACAAGAAACAACAGACAAGATCATTCAAGTCAAGGAACGACTGAAAGTAGCACGTGATCGACAAAAGAGTTCTGCTAATAACAGACACAAGCCATTGGAATTTCAAGTAGGAGACAAAGTGTTATTAAAAGTCTCTCCTTGGAAAGGAGTGGTAAGATTCATCAAAAGAGGAAAGCTAAGCCCCAGGTATGTTGGACCTTTTGAAATTATTAGAAGAATAGGACCTGTAGCTTATCAGTTAGAATTGCAAGAGGAAATGACAGGAATACATGATGTATTTCATGTATCTAATCTTAAGAAATGCTTAGCTGATGAATCGTTAATGATGCCTCTCAAGGACATAGAGGTAAATGAGCAGTTAAATTTGTAGAAAGGCCTCTACAGATTGAAGACAGGAAAGTTAAGAACCTCAAGCATAAAAGATTAGTTCTGGTCAAAGTGAAATGGGACTACAAAAGAGGACCAGAGTTTACATGGGAGCTTGAATCAGAAATGCAAAGGAAATATCCACACTTGTTCCAGTAGATCTCGAGGACGAGCTCTAAAACAAGGTGGGGAGGATATAACAACCCTCCTAATTAATATTTTGACACCTCTAATATATTTTAAAATATCTCTATACATCCTAAAACATACCACGTATACAAAAATCGAGCTCAAAATACCTTTAAATTTGTAAAAATAAAATAAAAATCAATTTTTAAGTGCGCTCGCGGGCTGCAAAGGATTGACCTTCGAGCTACGCGGGGCGCGACAGTCAGTCACCAGGGCTGCACCCGGTGCTGCCACGTGTCATGCAATGTGTCGAGTCTAGTTCGATGACCAGTCAAGGCTAAAGCCTATAACACCTATGTCGCGGGCCGCGTAAGACCTTGGTATGGTCTTTGCGGGGTGCGACAAACCCTCTGAGCAGCCCTATAAATAGCAACCTTTGGCAGTTCAGTCGAATTCGCTCACGATCTTTCCCTCTCTCGAATTTCTGCATAGTTGAAGTAATATTTGGGTAGTATACCCCCTAAATAACGAAGTTCTGCCTCGTTGTAAGTATCATAACCCAAGTTACGTATTAGATACGCTGCCCGATTGATCCAGGGTTCCGTAACGCCTGTCGAGGTTCTGCCCGACGTAGTCGTTGGAATGCCGTCTCGGGGAGGGTATTACTAATGTAAATATTGGGTTATTATACTAACACATGTGCATTTGTGTAAATTATAGATAATCACTAGGAAATCCTTAAGGAAAACCTAAGACAGCAATGTGAGTAATCTCCTTTTTGCAAACTGTTTTTACAAAACCTCATATGATTAATACTATATTAAACAGTGATTGAGTATTTGTATTCTACAATTATCGTCGGTATGTTGGGGTTTTGTATACAAAATTTGTTACTACCTTGCGAGGAGTAACATGACCACAAGTCGGGTTGACAGTACCGTGGGTGGTAATTAAAGTAGATGGAAACAAATGTAATTGCGCGACCGCCCTCAATACTGTATAATGGTTTTTACTTAACTTGATTAAACTGGGATTCACTCACCAGTATTTTCCACTGACAAAATGTTTTTAAACGCGTTTCAGGTAACAAAATGTGAAAGCCAAACAGAAGCCAGCTGGACAGCACTGAAGGCTTGGAAAAGTGGCTATAAAGTTACCTAAAATAAAGAGATGTTTTTATTAAATAAAATAGGGTGTATCCCTATAAAAATGTGTGTACTTGAAACTTGGGATTTTCTCATGTGTTTAATATATTAAAAGCGTGGTATTTTACTCTGATAAAATATTTCCTAACTACGATCCTGATGTAATTTCTGCTGCCAAAATGATAAACACCTGGATACCACCAAAACTGGCTGCGGCCGCCCGTTCCCGGGTAGTATAGGGGACGGGGGTTGCGACAAATAGTAATACGACCACAAGCATGGCGGAATTGGCCCCAGTCACAATACTATTGAGAAATTGATAGATATAAACAAATGTAAAAACTCTTAATGCTGTAAAGTTATAACAATGTTTCTTTTTATAAAATGGAATGAACTCACCTGTATTTCTTGCTGATAAAATGTTTTCAAAACCCGTTTTAGGTAATTTGTTGTGAAGGTGATAGAAGTCAGCTATGGAACAATGAAGGCTTTAATAAAGTGACAATGATTACCTAAAAGAAGAAATATATATTTTCAGCAATTAGGGTTCATCCCTATTAAAACATTTGACTGGAATATGGGTTTTAGCCCATTTGTTTAATATTAAAAGTTTGGTGTTTTAGAAACTCTGAAATTATTTCCTAACTATGATCCTGATGATTTATTCCGCTGCAAATTTAATAAACACCGATACCATCTGACTGGTTCGCGGCCTCCCGCACCCAGGATAGGGTTAGGGGCTGCAATAGAAGGTGGTATCAGAGCCACTGGTTTAAGCCATTTAGGTGTTCTTGTAATATCTAAAACTTAAACAATTATGTTAGGAAATTAATGTAATAACTTATATGTTATCTGTGTAAATAAGTTTCAATATCTATATTATGATTTTTATGTTATTTTGACAAATTTTGAGTTCACAGTATGAGTGACCAAAATACATCAGACGCCTATCGTCACATGTCTGACTCCGAAATGGTTGAAGGACCATCCGGGACTACATCCGGATACGAGGCGGACACCGAGGAATCTTTTGTTTTTCAAGAAAAATCAGATGAAGCATTTCCACCCAAGAAGAGGGGATGATTCAACAAGGTAACAAGGGAAAAGAGAAGAAAAAGGAAAAACCAAGAAGCAACAATAACCTTAGTAGAAGGAACTACACAGACACATGTGACAAGACCTTTGTGGGAAGAACTAGATAGAAGATTAGCTAATTGTGATCTTTTCTGACCCACAGAAAATGAAATAAACCTTAACCTATTAGCAGAACCAGAACCCCAGCTGCTACCCTTATACCCAGAACAACCCATAGCACCAATACTAATGTACACTGAACCAATACAAGAAAACCCACAACAAATACCAGCGTTCAACCCCGAGGAAATACCTAGATTACCAACACCGGACCCACTGGAATAGTGGTGGACCAACGACTGGGCTTTCCAAAACATGATTAACGAACCAAATCCATACTTACCATATGGAGAACCCAAACCAGCCTATAATGAACCCATACCAGCCATACTCCCTCCTATGAGTCATGAAAACGTAGCTGAAATTCGTCAGTATGGCGAAGAACTTATTGACGAAGGAAACAAGATTCGGGCCATGGGAATGAATCTCGTCTGGAAGTACGACGAGAGGGAGATGCAGTTTTAAGAAACAACAAACCCAATATACTATAATATAATATATATAATTTCACTTTAATTTGATAAAAAAGGATATAAAATCCATTCTAATAATATATATAGGATGAGGATCATTACAGAACACTAACTATTGCGAGAACAAAAAGAACAACTCTAAAACACTAAATTTTGGGATTTAACTTCATGTTTTTTTAAATTTTATGTTTCTTACATTCATATGTGTATTATATATACACATAAAAAACCATATTTTTTTACCTACACGTAGCTTACATACATGTTGGTAACATAACCTACACATAACCTACATATGCATAGGTTATACAAAAAGTGACAATTTTCCAAATTTTGTTTTGAATTCTAGTGTAAGAAACAATAAATCTTACATTTACAACATTTTCATTTACTTTTTAGGTTTTTAGGATTGAAAAAATAGGTGATTCATTGTGTTCTGCGTGTTCTCGCAATATTTTGTGTTCTGCATAGAACATTCCCCTATATATATATATATCGACGCATAAAATTACTAACTTGTAGAATTATAGTTGTAGTTTGTATAGATGCATAATATATATAGAAAGAGTAAACGTCACAATGTTCGTCGATTTTGATTCAATATGCTTGAATGTCTGTTTGTTTAAATTATTCTGTGATATTAACACCTGAAAATGTTTGCAATTCAGATGTCAAACAAAGTAAATCAGGAAGTTTAGAATAATAACGATAACGGAAACCAAGTGGATAAAAGTGCAATAGAACACATAGTAGCTCAAGGAATAATAGATGCCATGCCATTTATTATCAACGCTATTAATAAAAAGCTGTTAAACGATAACACTATAATAGGCAGTAAACGTACGCACACCGAGCCGAGTCACGCCGTTAACAGAGATAACGGTATTCTTATCAAAGATGTGATTCCAAAACGAAAGAAAAATGTCTCTTATGGTTGTTCTTACAGAGAAGTCTTATCGTGCAAACCGATCGAATTCTCAGGCAATGATGGAGCCATTTCAGCCTTACGCTGGATAGAAAAGACGGAAGCAATTTTAAAAATTAGTAAATGTGCTGATGTAGATAAAATAAAACATATAAATTGTATCAAATACGGCGTAAAATCAACCCTTTTTTCGATACTAATGTTGGAAAAAGCTTGTTTCTTTGTTCCTTTTTAATTTACAAAGTTAAAAGAACTTAAATGTGCAAATGGAGCAAAATAACAGCAAAAACCAACATAAATACAAAGAAGGAGGATTGACACAACTCGCCAAGCCCCAATCCACATCTAAACCAACAAAATAGCAAGACCAGAAGGCCTGACACAGGGTCGTGTCCACCAGACACGGGCCTTGTTCAAGACTGGAATATGTGCTGAAGAAAAGACAACACCAAAGGATAAAACAGACAGCCAACACAGGGTTGTGCCAGGACAATACGGGGCGTGGTCAACTCAAAGATTTGCAAAATCTGCGATAGTAAAGCAAGTACATTGGCCACAGGCCGTGCCGTTGACACACGGGGCTGTGTTAGTACAAGACCTGACACGGTAGTTAATGAGGAAGAGAGAGAGAGATGGCCACGGGGTCGTGCCAGGCGGGCACGGGTCGTGGTGAACGCCCTGTTTTCAGCTATAAATAGATATTCTTGGTTTCATTCCAAACAATCCCTTGGCAAACCACTTCTCTCTCACTTACCACCACTCCATTCCACCACAACTACAACACCATCATCCACCACCATCATCCATCTTCCATCATTTATAGTGTGTAGTAGTCTCGGGATCCAAGATTGATCGTAAGAGTCTTTGTCAAACAAAGGCCATTGTTAGTGCATGCGTCTGTCGACTTCGTCTTGTATTGAGACTTACATTAGAAGTATTAGATCAGGGCGCGTTATACGAAAAAAATAGGAGGTTTAGGGTGTAAATGAGTTAATTTCGTTTGAAAGTAACATGTACCATTTCAAACGAAATTAACATGTTTCATTTCGTTTGAAAGGTATATTGTCACCTTCAAACGAAATCATGTCCCCTATATATACCTTGAGTGTTAGTTCATTTGTAACATTCTTGTTTCCGACGCCGAGGTGCTGTCGAAGTGTCTACGTGCTGTAATTTGTTCAGAAATCAATAAACAAGACATTTAATAGTGATTACAAGCTAAACAAAGACAGAATCAATGAATTCTGCCTCTGATTCTGTCTGAGCACTCTTCTGATTGACTCGTTAGGTCGTTTCACGATCCTACATGTGGTATCAGAGCTCAGGAGGAAGAGTTCTTACCGTTTAGCTCGTTTTCGCTGGAAAATTCTGATTTCTACACCTTCTTTTCAAAATTAATCAAGTTTTCACGGTCAAAGTGTTCTGATTTTCACACATGATGTGCGCAATAGTGTTTTAACAAACCCTAGAAAGTTTCAGAACTAAAATCGGACAAATACTTGATCAATTTTGCAAAAAAACAGTTCGAAATGATGACATCATGATGATTTCGTTTGAACAAATTTGATAATTTCGTTTGAGATTGGATTATCTGATTGTTTCCGTTTGAAGATCATGGCTGATTTCGTTTGAATACAAAATTCCGTTTGAGAAATTGGTATTCCGTTTGAGAAAATTAGGTGATATCGTTTGAACCAGTTATCTCGTTTGAGTATTTCGTTTGAAAGACGCAATTTTGTTTGAAATCCTGATTTCGTTTGAAAGGTCATAAAGATTTAGCAATTTCGTTTGAACAAGTGTTGGTTCAAACGAAATTAGTCATATTGTTTGAAAGGGTATTTCGTTTGAAGAAGAGGATCTAGTTTGAACTTGATATTTCGTTTGAACAGGTTGTGTTTGAAATATGGCGAAAATGTTTGATGAACAAGAAAATGATTATCTGGAAAGGTTAAATGATTGGTATATGGGGTGTTTGGAAAGTAGTTATAGATGTGAAAATGTGGATATCTGGGTTAAACGATTTGAACATTTTTTGTGTCAAAAGAATGAAACATTAAATCAGTTGGGAGATCGATTTGAAAGTTTAATAGAAAATTTGTGGAAAAAGGGTATAAGAGTGCAAAAAGATGAACAAATATCAAAATTGGCAGAAGCATTACCTGCTAAATGGAATGAATTCTTGATTGAACTAAAAAAATAAACCTATTTTTCCAGAACTTCATCCAAGACAGTTCATCAATGAGGTTAATGCAGAGTTTCGAAAGGAATGTTTAAAAAAGAAGTAAGTGATAAATGAAATTGAAAAGAATTTACAAAAAATGGATTTGGATGTAATTGTTGAAATAAACAGAAGAGTTTGTGTATGTCTTGCAGCAAAAAGTGTCATGAAATACGAAATTAAGAGAGGTTTTTATATCGATGATAATGCGAATCCTCTTGATTTCGTTAAAATTTTTTGTGCGGGCATATTTTTGACAAGAACAGAGACATAGCAAGTTCCAAAGAATGAAGAATCTGTGAAGATTGGATCTTCGAATTCCGAATCAGTATGCACTAAATGTGAAAAATTTGAAGCTGACAATGCCAAACTCTTGAAGGATGCGGAAAGTTTGACATTGGAAGTCAAAAAGATGAAGGATGAGAAGCAATCTGATGATAAACAGATTCTTGTTTTGCAAGAAAATTTTGAGAAATTAAAATATGAAAATATCAAACTGTTGAGTGATGTGGACAGTTTGACATTAGAAGACAAAATTTTGAAAGAAAAAGAAAAAGTTTTTGAAGATGAAAAATTAAAAATTGAAAAAGAATTTCAAAGTCAAATGAAGGTTTTAGAAGATGAAAAATCTGTTATTTTTAAAAATAATCTTGAAAAACAGATTGAAATAAATTCTCATCTTCAGAAAATCATTCGGCTTGAAAATGAAGCTGAAAGTGCTCGGAATAAGATTGTTGAGTTAGAGAATAAATTGAACGGTTTTGTGAATTCTACATCACATGTATGTCCAAAACCGATCAATGCTGTTCCAATAAGTGACAATGTCACAAATTTTGACAAAGTCAAAATTGAAGATTGTGATGAGAAAACTGATGATGAAGTTGAAAAAAGAAAAATATTTTTGAAATTAAATGAAATGTTTCAAGAAACTGTTTTACATTCTACTGAGAAAGGTGAATGCTCAAAGCAAAAACCTATAAAGAAGAATGTGGAACAAAAACAAAAGGATAAAAAGCCAAAAAATCTTCAAAAAGAAAATAAAAGCTCATCAGTTCAATCATCCAATCGAGATAAAAACCACAAAAATTGGAATATCAAAACTCAAAAACTGTTGGTAATAAGTGGTGCAGGTTTGACTACAGTGCTCAAAAGCCAAATCCAGCATACAAGAGGAGAGATGGATATCACCAAGCCAAACAATGTTATGATTTGAATATTTGGGCTGAAGGTGGTGATTGGTACGATAACAGGGTGTATTACACTTGTGGTGTGAAAGGACACATTGCTGTTAACTGCTAGAATTGGAGGTTTGAGACAAGAAGATGCTTTGAATGCAATATCAAAGGACACATTGCCAGGGATTGCCCAATGAGATCAAAGGGAAGATCGAGGGCTAATTCTCAGAAATTGGCAAAGAAACCAGTCAATGTCAAGCCCAAAGAACAGAAAGTGGAAGAAAAGAAAGTAAAGCTTTCACAGGGGCAAAAAGACAGACTGAGGAAGAAGAGGAAGAAAGCGAGAGAATATCTCGAAAGGATTTTGTCCTCGGATACAACTGGTAAAACAGATAAAAGTTCTGATAAATCGTCTTGCTCGCCAAAGAATAATAAATCAAGCAAAACGAATTCATCAGATACAAATATGAGGACATAGAAGAGAGTAAAGAAAGAGAAAGTTGATGGTGATGAATTTGTTTCTTTGGAAACAAAGGAGCCACGTGTTGGCAATGAATCTGACTCATCAAAGTCAGACAAGCCAAGTTCAAGCAATGAATCTGGTGTGGTAAAGCCAGAAGAGCCGTGTGGGTAAAAATTGAGAATTCTGGTCTAACAATGGATGATGCAAATTTTCCACCATTGTTTAACAAGAATTCAAAAGCACCCAAGGACAGTCAGGCTTGGGTGAATCTGTTTAAATGAAAAATCTGACTTGCCGGAGCTCCCAGGTTGGTAAGTGTGGAGCAGGAATCGACATCTTTTTTGAGAAATTCACGAAAGTGATATTTCGACTTACAAGTGGTAAATCAGGGACATTAAGTTGTACTTGATTTTCTACGAGTGATTGTATTGAAAAATCGGGAAATGTTTAATTCTACAAGTGGTAGAAGAAAACAAAGTGATGAAAGATCCCCATGTTTGAGAAATGACTCACAAAACTAATTTTCCAGAAAAATCATTTTGATTAAAACAAACTTAAGTGTTTTGAAATCACTATGGGAAAATGTTTTGTTGTCAGGGGGAGTTCTGATTGTTTAAGCTAAGTGAATGGATAATTGAAGTAATTCTCATGATGTTGTCATCTTTCTTTGTACTGTTCATTTTCAAATTTTCCCAGAAAATCAAAATTGAAACGTATTTTGATTTTAGGGGGAGTAAAAATTTTAAAAAAATTTGAAAATTTGGAAAAAGTAAAAAACATGATAAAATTCAAAAATAAGTTTTTGTTGTCAAAAAGAGGAAATGATAGTACATTAGTGGACTGTCACGACATGCTAAAGAAATGGAAAGTCAAAATGTGATAAACGGTCTCACTAAAGATGTGACGGTAGGCTCAGCTAGACTAGTAGATTTGTGATAACGATACAAACTTAAATGTAAAAGCCTAAGTTTTAGTGGGAAACATGGTCGAAAGCATAGTACTTAGTTTTGTCCTTCTTGATTGTGTGCCTACTCAGTAATCGATGATTGTCAAAAGACATAAAACTGGTTAAGTTTGTGAACTTTCATAACTTTGCTGAAAAGTCGCTGTGATTGTGCATTTCATTTTGCAAAGATTTAAACTTGTTTTATTTCTTTATTTTGTTTAAGCATTGGACATCCTCTGCGTATACGTGAGTATCGACCTGGATGTTATTGCCTAAACATTCTGCTTTTGTTTCTTTGGTGTTTCGTTTAAGCTTTGGATCACCTCTGCGTATACGTGAGTATCGACCTGGTGGTTAAAGCCTAAACAACTTCAACTTATTTTTATTTTCTTATTTTGTTTAAACATTGGACTTTCTCTACGTATCGAAAGATCGACCTGATTGTTAATGTTTAAACATTCTGCTTTGTTTTCGCACATATCACAGTTGATAAAAGTTTAAAGGCATTACTTGAGTCAGTGTATTCATGATGAGGGGATATGCTGAGATCGTGGGGTCCATAAGAATTTAGTGCAAAATTAATATACCTTAAAGTATCGGTAAGCATTTCGAAAGTTTTTAGATTGAGTTTAAGTGGACAATAATATCGTCAATCTACGTGAATCGTTTAGAACTGAAAATGTTTAAAGCTTAACGGTGTTGGTGATTTGTCTCAAAAACTGATATGATCCTCTTACACAAACTCACAAAAATAGTGTATGTAAATATTTCTTTACTGCATTTCATTACATTCAAAAATCCAAAAAGATTTTCAGTATGTTTTAGCATAAACTTTTGAAAAATTCAAAAAGATTTTCGACATCTGATGTTGGAGAACTGATATTCAAAATTTCAAGTGCTGAACATGATGAACAGGGTTGGGAGTGTGTGCTGAATGAAGAAATTTGTTTTGAGAAAGAAAGTTAAGATTAGTTAATCAAGATCATTAATTTGAACTTGATGTAACTATTTTGATTGAATCGTTTCAATTAGTAAGTTTTTCTTATTGATTTAAGCAAAAACTTATGGTTTGGTAAGAAAATTCGTGCAGATAATGAGCTGATCAGAGATAAAATTAGGGTTTGATCTCATGGTGATAGCTAATTCCAGACAGTGATCCCAGCATGATGAAAGGGGGAGTCTGTTGGTGCAGTTGTCTGTCGACTTAATCTTCGTTCGAGTCTCAGATTGTGAAAGAGCCCGAAGACCGGTAAAGACTGAAGATTGTGAAGACTCAACACTTAAGACTCGTCAACATTCGAGGGGGAGTCTGTTAGTGCATGCGTCTATCGACTTCGTCTTGTATCGAGTCTTACATTAGAAGTATTAGATCAGGGCGTGTTATACGAAGAAAATAGGAGGTTTAGGGTGTAAATGAGTTAATTTCGTTTGAAAGTAACATGTACCATTTCAAACGAAATTAACATGTTTAATTTCGTTTGAAAGGTACATTGACACCTTCAAACGAAATCATGTCCCCTATATATACCTTGAGTGTTAGTTCATTTGTAACGTTCTTGTTTCCAATGCCGAGGTGCTGTCGAAGTGTCTACGTGCTGTAATTTGTTCAGAAATCAATAAACAAGACATTTAATAGTGATTACAAGCTAAACAAAGGCAGAATCAATGAATTCCGCGTCTGATTCTGTCTGAGCACTCTTCTGATTGACTCGTTAGGTCGTTTCACGATCCAACAGCCATGCTTGGCTAAGCTCTTATATCACTTGGTGAAGACAAATCTTTTATGCATTACTTTTTTATTTCCAATCCTTGGCAACTTTTTAATTAGGTATGTATTAATGACTTTAATAACTAGTTTTTTATATTGATGGCAAATTTATCTAATCATTCTTCATATGTCGTTAATTCACATATTCGTGTCTTTACGGTCTATATATAGCACGTTAATTTCCTGGAAGGGGGTTAGAAGGGTGGTTGGATAAATTTTATGTCTCGTTCAGTGTATAGATCCTGCGAGAACCTGGTTCAAGCTTAGTATTACTTCACAAGCGGACGAGCATTATCCCTCGCGAGAGAAGTAGGAACCGCTTGAATCCCTTATCTATAAACTACTATTAAAACTTTAAACCAACCCATCGAGGATTGTATCCCTGCTGACTCAGACCAAAGGGTTGATGGTGATCGCTGCCTGGAAGGGGGCCCACCATTTTTCGCATTAATAACTTAATTATCTTTCAATAATCCGACCTTGCGGGACCGTATCCCTGCTGGCTCAGACCAATAGGTTGAGGGTAATGCTGCCTGGAAGGGGGCCTACTACTATAACTTAAAGATAATCTCTTAAAATGCCCAAAGTGCGGAAATCATTAAAAGGATACATAAAAGATGAGTTGGAACCAAATGATTCCTTCTTGTTTATCTGTTTTTCCTTATATTTTATTTTTGCTTTTTATTTTATCTTTTATTAGTTTTAAAAATCTTTTTATCAAAGTTTGGTTTGATTAGATGTTAACGATAAGCCGATATTAAAAGCTCTTGCGTCCTTGGTTGACCTCGGTATCTTGCCATCACTATACTACGTCCGCGATGGGTGCACTTTCCCTGCCGTGTGTGTAGAGTGATAGTAAAATATCGTGCTTTATAGATTTAAAACTTAAACTGACGAGTAAAAAGAGCTAAAATATACTAAAAAATATATATACACCCGCACGCACGTCATTTTTTGGCGTCGTTGCCGGGGACACAAGGATTTTAAGAAAGCTTGAAATTGACGGCCTAATCATTTTATCTTTCCTTTTTATGTTTTACTTCTTTTTCTTTAAATTTTTCACTTTCTGTAGAACTAACACGGGGCTGTGTTACCCTAACACGGGGCCGTGTCAACTCTCCAGTATCATTAAATCTATTTTCTGCCAGATACAGATTACAGCACGGGCCGTGTTACCCTAACACATGGCCGTGCCAAACTAACAGTTTGTAGGAAAATAGTAACCGGCTGATCCCGACGGTTTAAAACTATCTGGAAAAACATTGATTTTTATGATTATTTTTACCCCTGCCACTCTTACGGTGCATGGTGTGATTATTGTGGGTAGGAGCATGAAGAATCGGAATGTGGCGTTCTAAACTTCACTCCCCACTACTTAGCCCCATCGTTTTCTTGTAACGAGCACCTTAAGATGGGCGGGAGTAAAAATGATAATGAAGTCCATCCACCTGAACTCCATCAACCTTCTCACCTTGAAGACTTAGAAGACATAAGTCAAATAGAAAAGAGGATTCTCCTAAAAATCAAAGAATTAGAATCCTTGATGAAGGCATGATATTCATCAAGGATCCCAACCGAAGGAGAATCGATGGAAGAAAAATCCGGTATAAACAACACCGGGGTCAACCAACCTACCATAGACGCTTGCAAAGACGAAGGCGATAGTCATCCCTGTTTCGATTTCGCGATGACGGTCCCCTTTACAGTGTGTGAATTTCACACCGACGGTTTGGGCAGGAGCGAGTCGACTCATACCTTCTTTAACAAGTGCCCGGATAAGGTAAATAAGGGATGGATCTGTTTTCCCATTTTTAAAATAAGCTTCTATCTTTCTGACAACCTCTTGCATTTTCGTACCTCTCGCCGGAGCCTAAGGTATATCCGGAAATACGGTGTTGTTCCAACCAGTAAGGAACCACCCGATATTGGACAATTCCTTAAAACCTAGACAAACTTCCTAAAATTCCCTGAACACGGGGCTGTGTTCCTCGAACACGGGGGTCGTTCCCAATCTTCAGTCTCAACATGGGGCGTGTTGGACTAACACGGTGCCGTGCCCCTCGCATTTTTCTAGCACGAGGCCGTGTTAGTGATCATGTAGCCCGTGTTTCACTTACGGACAACATTCTCTGACATATGCAGACGGCACGAGGCCGTGTTGCCCAGGAACGGGGCCGTGTAAGCGTGTTGTCACTGTCTATAAAGTCAGCCTTTGAGGATAATGTTTGGAACCATTCCAAAAAGACAAGATTCTCTAGATTTCTCACACATACCCCAAAAGGTATGTTCTTGAAAAGGTCTCATTTGACCTTCTTGTCCTTACTTCTTTTGGTTCTTTCCCCTTCTTCTTTCCACCATGAACTCCAATGAAGTTTGAAGCTTCAAGCTTAAAAAGCTTCAATAAGAGGTTCAAAAGCTTGATTCTTAGCTCAAAGTTTTGAAAATCTATTATAGTAAAACATTATTTTAAGTTCTTTACATTCAGAAAATTTAAAATCAGACAAATTTAACTTAAAATAAAATTTCTTGAGCTAAGCATCTAGAACAGATGGAGCAGCACGGGGCCGTGCTGAATAGTCTGATCTCCCATAACTTGTTAAGGGTTAGTCATTTTTCCTAGAATGTCGAGCCAACAAAGCGGGACTTCGTCAACTAGCTCCAGGAATCACCCAAGAGGGATGAGACTCTATCTCGAGGCTACTCTTGTGAGATACGTGAGTGCTTTGAGGGAGTATCTTGATGAAATGACCTTAGTGGAAGAAGTTTTTATCGACCGTGTGAACTACCTCTCAATGGGTCTAGAGGATTGCTTCAGGGAGATCAACCTTTTGTACCAAAGGTTGAACATCTTGGCCATGCCTCCGATGGAACCGATCTGGCCGCAAGAAGATTGGAACCTCGCAAATGAGGTCATTCAACCCACTGGGTGGGAAGATGAGATCCCGGAACCTCCCCCTCCCAACATTGCCTTTGAGGTTCCGGTGAATCCTGCTCCCCCTCAAGAGGAGGTCGAAGAGGAGCCCTACATCTTCCTTCTAATGGAGAACGAAGAGATGCTCAATGACCTCTAATTGAGTACTCTCGGAAAAAGCTCATGTCCTCTAATATCTAACCTTCTTAGATCTAAGAAAGTAGCTTTAGGGTTTTTATATATTGATCTCGGGGATGCATTCCTCAAGAATCTATCTATCTATCTATCTATCTTAGGTTAATTTAGGATTGTACTTTTTATTTCCTTGTATTTGTCTTTTATTTCTATGAAATGGAAGTATGGTGATGATGGTTTTAAGAAATGTGTTAAAAAATTGGAAATACTAGAAAGGTGATGAAAATGGAACCCATGCACGTAAAACAGGGCCTCTCGACTCAAAAACTGCAAAACAGTGTCTGCAGCACGGGGTCGTGCTCACCTAGCATGCCCCCGTGCCAACTTTCTGATGTCCAAAATCTTATGTCCAGAAGGTGGCACGGGCCGTGCTCACCCAACACTCCCTCATGGCCACCCCACTATAAGTCTTCTGTTTTTTATTGTTACTGGCACTTTGGACACGGGGCCATGTCCCCATAGCACGCCCAGTGCTGCAAGTGCCAGTAACAAAAAAAATTGCTATTTTTTCACACTTTTTACACATTTAACCAAAATAAATCCTATCTGGGACACATTGAGGGCAATGTGTAATTTAAGTGTGGGGGGGGGGGGATGATAAAACCATGAATCGTTTGTCCTAAACTCAACCCTTACACAAAACTCGCCTTGGAATGGCTAATCACCCCAAATTTTTTCAATTTATTTTATTTTATTTTACTTATCTTGGTTTTGTTGGGTAAAATAAGTTCTAAAAATTATGTTTTTACTAATTTACACCTGATAGCGTCATGATAAAAAGAACCAATTATGAAAATTACGAAAACGGACATGACAAATCTTTGTAAAATTTGATTATATATACATTTTTACACTACAACCCATTTTCCCACAAAAGTGAGTTTTAAGCCTTTATCGAGCATATAAATAAATATATATACTAATTGCGCAATTTTCGTTTCTTGTGTGAATAGCCCGTTTGGTTCTCATGGATCTAGAACTTGACAATGCGATACGTCCCGAGTCCTTACCGGCAAAAATCCAAGTAAGTAAATGATGGAGGCATTAGGATCAACCTATTTTTCACTTTAAAACCTTTATTTTCTTTGCTTTACCAAAAACATCCCCCTAGATAAACCCTTTGAAGCTTAAACATTTTTCATTTCTAAACCCACAAAACAAACATTTTCATTTTTCATCTCTTATTTTTGTAAACATATCAGTTATGAAATTACGATTATGGCTCAGTTTCAACTTTGGGAAAAAAATCAGAAAATTTTGCCCAAAGTATTTTTTGCTAAGCCACAAAGCAATAGAAAAACCGATATCTTTACGTCTTTCGCCATTTAAATAAAACATACCAAACCCGAATCACAACCTACCCTTTAAAGTCCTCTTAACATTTGCAAGGATTTAAACGTCAAAAAGGAGGAGGTTTGATTGATTGTCAAGCCTATGGTTGGAGTAAGTTCCAAAACCGGGCATGAGCATTCTCACTTACACAACTTTGGTTGAGTGTTGAGTGACCACTTGTGAGGTATGTAAAATTGTATATAACTAAATGGAATTTTGTAAAGGCATGTTATGCCCAAAGTAAATAATTTTTCTTAAAATGTGTTCTAAATAAATCATGACAAATAAGATTGTAAATAAAATAAAAACATAAAAGCAAAATAAATTTAGAACTTGGATACCCGACACTCTAAAGATGAGACCAAAACCTTCTCTTCTACCTTTTCCGTTTGGGTGTGTAAGCCACGATATAGAGTTTTGCTTGAGGACAAGCAAAGATTCAAGTGTGGGGGTATTTGATGTGCATAAAATACAACATATAAATTGTATCAAATATGGCGTAAAATCAAACCATTTTCGATACTAACGTTGGAAAAGGCTTGTTTCTTTGTTCCTTTTTAATTTACAGGGTCAAAAAGAGCTTGAATGTGTAAAAGGAGCAAAATAACAGCAAAAACCAACATAAATACAAAGAAGGAGGATTGATGAACCCTCGCCAAGCCCCAATCCACATCCAAGCCAACAAAATAGCAAGTTCAGAAGGCATGACACGGGGACGTGTCTACCAGACACAGGCTGTGTTCAAGACTGGGATTTGTAAAGAAGAAACGACAACAACAAAAGACAAAACAGACAGCCAACATGGAGCCATGCCAGGACAACACGGGGCGTGGTCAACTAAAAGATTTGCAGAATCTGCGATAGTAAAGCAAGTACATTGGCCACGGGCCATGCCGTTGACACACGGGGCTGTATTAGTACAAGAGCTGACACAACAGTTAATGAGGAAGGGAGAGAGAGATGGCCACGTGTCACACCCCGAATTTCCACGTATTACCGGTGGGGAGTATCGTGATGTAGTTGATATCATCATAGTCAAACAACACAAATTTAAACGCACAGTGGAAGCAAAAGATAGATTCATTTCAACTGAATAAATTGTAATATTAAGTATCACAAAATAGTTGAAACAGATCCACAGGCGGATCGAAAGAAAAAGGAAATTGTTCAACATACTTTAACATCTAGAGCTTGCGAGACTTGATTATTGATGCCTGGAGTAGCCAGCCTATTACGTATAGTACCTGCACTTAGCCTTTTTGGAAAATACGTCAGTTTACACTGGTAAATACAATTATCTGGCTCATTTTAAAAATGTTTTATAAAATTGATTTGAATGCACATGGCACAAATTTTTTTTTATAACTTGGGACAATTATTAAAAATAATCTTGTATACAGTTTTACTTATTTGTCGTCAATCAGGGCCGGTTTGTAGGGCCGGACAAGATTAACTGACACGCCACAAGTATAATGCCCATCAGGTTGATTCCTTTAAGTGGATTACCAGTTTTTACATAATGCAACTGTCAGGTGTACGCCTACACCCCGTGCTTAGGTCGTGGCCATTTCTTTGAATGATGCCAAGGATATTCGGGACATGGTCATTTAACCCCCAAAGGCCATACACCAAATAATACAGAATAAAACGAGTTATGTAAATACATTAATCACAACCCGATTTAAATGACTACATACCCGACCAAGCGGTATTATTATAATACCGTATCCCAAGCCCGTATAGGGAAAATAAGTTAAGGGTATTTACCTGAGCAATGTATAAATCAAAAATAGCAAGTGCACGTAGCTTTTACTGGGCTCCTAATCTGGAATGAAGGTTTTTAATAACCTATTAGAATCCTAACGGGTCTTTAATTAAGTTTAGACTTAGACCGGTTAGTTTTCAAAAGCAAGATACGGTTCAAACGCATGATAAGGCGAAGACCGGTTTAGAATGGGGTTTTGACCCGGCAAGCTTGTATGCTTCTTTAATATGGGTAACTTAAACACATTCTGGATTTTGAGATGAAAACGATATGGTTTGACCCGTTTCGGCTAAATTATGCAAACTAGTTACATAAGCCGACCCGAACGCGAAAAGTGCGTAACGGGTAACCATATGAGTCATATACAAGTTTCCCAAGTTAATATGCCTTAAATATGTTGTGAAATCAGTAAGATATCTTCTATTATGCCCAAAACGGATTTAAACTCAAATTACGCCCCGTAGGGGTATTTTGGTCATTTTAAAGGTTATAAAAGAGTTTAAATATAAATCTGAGTTTCGGGTCTGATGTAAGCAGTTAAAATACTTAATTTACTAAGTTATATCAGTAGGGTATAACCTATGTTTGAAATTTATCATTTCTAACCATACTATGCACCGAAGAGGCATTTTGGTAATTTCACCTAAGGTTTAAAGGTCGAATCTGGAAATCTGAGTTTAAAACTTTTGCTTACTTCTAAAGTATAAAAATTTATTTAAAAAATCAGTAGGTATCAAGTCTTATATATCTAAAATGGTTTTAATACATACTATGTGCTTAAAATGCGTAAAAAGACGATTTTAAGCGATTTTCGGGTTTTATAAGAAAAGCTGATATTTTTATTATTCCAGAAGGCTTAAAATATTCTATCTATCATATTGGATCAGTAGAAAAAGGTTTGGTAACAAAAGAATTGGTAAAACTCATTTTATAGCCTAAAAGGGCAAAACCGACAATTACCGGATCAAGCTTAGATCTCTATGTTATGCTTAGCCTAAAAATAAATAAAAATCTCCAAAAATCCCAAAATATTATGTTATATCAGTGGGTAAAAAGTTTGGTATCAAAAATCGGGTTTAGATAGGCTATACGCTAATTACACCGTTTAATTACTAAAAAGCTCTCTAATTACGCTAATGAGCATAACTCTTAATCTAGACCTCAAACTGATGTCAAATTTTAGGTACAAGTTTATAATTTAGTAACTAAGTTTTCTACTCATTTACATTTTCAAAATCCATGTTTTAAGGTCATATGGGCATAATAGTCAACATTTAGGCATTTAACAGAAATATGCATATGAATCGGATATCTAATGAACCAAGTTGTATAATCACAGAGGGTTATACTTATATGAAACCCGCTCCTAATAAGGCTCTAAGACATTTCTAAACTATGCTCTAATGGGTCAGAACTGAAAGTCAAAGCAAAAGTCTACTTTTGCGACTTTCGGTTCCGAACCGAGCTAAAACTGAAAATTGTCGAGTTGAACATGTTTAGACATGTTCTTACATTAATTACCAATTTATATTAATGACAAAACAGGTTGTATTGCTTTTACATTGCTAATTATGCATTAATTTGAAAATAAGCTTTCTGTTGACTTTTTATAATTAGCTTTGACCCGACAATTGACCTAGTTAGAGTGGGAATCAGAGGGTGCCCTTTTAAGGGTTTATTGCCCACATAATTACCAACTCATAGGTACTTTCAATTTGAAATTTGACTGGACAAATTAAGATTAATGACAAAGTCAAATCTTAATTACGACGGTTTGACTTTAGGCTAAAAATAAGTAAAACTGAATTAAGAAAGGTTAAGGACAGTTACTGAAGTCCTATGCACGACTAAGGATGCTTGGGAAGTGGCCTTGAGCTCCAGGGATCTCCAGAAATTGAGTTTGAATGGTTTTCAAAGTGTAAGCCAAAGTGTTGCATAATGGTTTCTTATATAGTGAGTTTAAATCATCAAGATCATGCCACAATAGCCTATAGATGTTCCTTGATCACTTCCATGTGTCCCTATGCATGGAAAAACCATCAAACAAGTCCCTAGAATCGAATACAAGGATTCTAAGTCGGTTTAACTTGCTGAACTCGCACCTGTACATGAATTTTGACCAGCTAAGGCAGTCGCGTAGCGCGACGGCAGAGGGGGTTGTTGGTGGCGCTACGCCAGCACATCAGTTACCAGCCACACAAGTTTCAGCTATTTACATTTCAGCCCCTGGTCCTTTCAAACGTGGTTTTAAGTTTATTTCTTGCACTTTTGGTCCTCTAACTTGACTTTTAAGGACCCTAAGTTATAAACAAACTTGGTTAAGTCCTTGGTTAACTTTGTGATCACCCGAAAAGCCTTGAATTTCAACGTTGACGCTTTTAACCCCTCGTATACGAATATTATCATAACTTTCTCATACTTTATCGAAACCTTGTGAAATTTTTTATCACTTATTCTAGTGAGTATAATTTATCGTTACAAAGCTTCGGGTTCGCTAAAAGGTCACTCAGAGGTGTACTTTAAACATGTTGACACATTTAACCCCTATAGTTTGTAATCTCTCACTTTCTTTCACAATTAGCTTCGTATGATCCATGATTCATTCGTTTAATGGTATAAACATCGTGTAGGGTTATTTAAAGGTACATTTATCCATTTTTGACATTTTGAGCCCTTTTACACACATAGATTCCTTGTTTGTCAACTTTAGTCCCTCTAAATCAATCCTTTACACGTTTAAGGTTCATGACACGTGTTGATATATTATTGGACATGAATTTTCGAGGTGTTACATCCTCACCCCCTTAAAAGAAATCTCGACCTCGAGATTTACTGAAATAAATGAGGGTACTTTTCTTTCATTGTGGACTATACCTCCCACGTGTACTCGGGACCTCTGCGGGCATCCCATTTGACCTTTACAATAGGCACATGCTTTCTCCGAAGCTTCTTAACCTGTCGGTCCTCGATCGACAAAGGTTTTTCCAAAAATTTTAAGCTCTCGTCTATATGCATATCTGTATGTGGTATAACTAGCGATTCATCTGCTAGACATTTCTTTAGATTGCAGATGTGGAATACATTGTGAATACCACTGAGCTCTTCAGGTAAGTTTAACTTATAATCCACTACTCCTACACACTCGATGATCTCGAATGGTCCTATATACCTTGGGCTTAACTTACCTTTCTTACCAAATCGCATCACTCCCTTCCAGGGTGATACTTTAAGCAGAACCTTATCACCCACCTCAAACTTTAGAGGTTTTCGCCTTTTATCAGCATAACTCTTCTGCCTATCCCTGGCAGCTTTCAGGCGATCACGAATCTGGACAATCTTGTCTATCGTTTCAAAGACTATGTCAGGTCCTGATAACTGAGCTTCTCCTACTTCTGCCCAACAAATAGGCGTTCTGCATTTTCTACCATATAATGCCTCAAAAGGCGCTGCCTGAATACTAGTATGGTAGCTATTGTTATAGGAGAACTCGATCAAAGGTAGGTGGTTATCCCAACTACCACCTAAATCAATAACACATGCACGAAGCATGTCTTCCAATGTTTGAATTGTACGCTCACTCTGTCCGTCCGTCTGAGGATGGTAAGCCGTACTAAAATTTAAGCGCGTACCAAAAGATTGTTGGAAACTTTTCCAAAAATGTGATGTGTATCTGGTATCTCTGTCAGAGATAATTGACACTGGTACACCATGAAGAGATACAATCTTATCTACATACAATTGGGCTAACATGTCGGAGCTATAAGTCTCCTTAATGGGTAGGAAATGTGCTGACTTAGTCAGTCTATCTACTATCACCCATATAGTATCATTTCCTTTCTTTGTCTTTGGCAACTTGGTGATGAAATCCATTGTCACCATCTCCACTTCCACGTGGGAAGTTTAGGCTGTTGTAGCAGACCTGACGGCTTCTGATGTTCAGCTTTGACTTGCGCACACGTCAAACATTTAGCTACATAGGCAGCTATAGACTTCTTCAAGCCTATCCACCAATAGTTTGCCTTCAGATCCTGGTACATCTTATCAGCTCCAGGATGAACGGAATATTTGGAACTGTGGGCTTCCTGGAGGATAACATCCCGAAGTCCTCCATAAACTAGAACCCAAATTCGTCCATTTAATCTCAGGATTCCGTCCTTGCCATAGGATAACTGTTCTTCAGTTACTCCTAGCTTTTCATCAGGATAGTTAGCTTCCAAGACAGCTTCGTTCTGTGCAGCTAACAACCTTTCATTCAAACTATTCTTTAATTCAATGCTCTTGGCATTGATTCTTACAGGCTTCACTCTTTCCTTTCTACTTAAGGCATCGGCAACCACATTTGCCTTGCCTGGATGGTATCTTATCTCACAGTCATAATCATTCAAAGTTTCCATCCATCGTCGCTGCCTCATGTTCAAATCCTTCTGATTGAACATATGTTGAAGGCTTTTGTGATCAGAGTAGATCACACACTTAGTTCCATACAAATAATGCCTCCACAGTTTTAGTGCAAATACCACGGCACCCAATTCCAAGTCATGGGTGGTGTAATTCTTCTCATGCACTTTTAATTATCGAGAAGCGTAGGCAATGACCTTGCCTTTCTGTATAAGCACACAACTCATACTTGTGTGCAATGCATCACAATATACTACAAATTCCTCTATTCCATCAGGTAATGTTAACACAGGTGCATTGCTCAACTTTTGCTTAAGGATGTCAAAGAATTCCTGCTGCTTAGGGCCCCAGCCAAACTTAATATTCTTACGCGTCAACGAAGTTAGGGGTACAGCAATCCTTGAGAAGTTTTCAATGAATCGCCTATAATATCCTACTAAACCTAGAAAGCTACGAATCTTTGTAGGCATCTTTGGCTCTTTCCAATTCATAACAGCTTCAACTTTAGCGGGATCTACTTGGATACCACGCTCACTAACAACATGCCCAAGAAATTGGACTTCACGAAGCCAGAATTCACACTTCGAAAATTTGGCATAGTGTTTTTCTTGTTGAAGCAGCTTAAGGATGCAACGGAGATGCTTCTCATGATTAGCTTGACTCTTCGAGTAGATGAGGATGTCATCGATGAAGACGATGACAAATTTATATAGATAGGGCTTGCATACGCGATTCATGAGATCCATGAATGCGGCAGGTGCATTAGTGAACCCAAAAGGCATCACTAAGAACTCGTAATGACCATAGCGAGTCCTAAATACAGTTTTGTGTACATCTTCATCTTTAACCTTCAGTTGATAATAGCCTGACCTCAAATCGATCTTAGAAAAGTAGCTTGCCCCTTGCAATTGATCGAACAGATTGTCGATCCTGGGCAAAGGATACCTATTTTTAATAGTAACCTTATTAAGCTCACGGTAATCGATGCACAGACGCATCGACCCATCCTTCTTCTTGACAAATAGGATTGGCGCTCCCCAAGGAGACAAACTAGGTCTAATAAAACCTTTGGCTAGCAAATCATCTAGTTGCGTCCTCAATTCCTTCATCTCTGTTGGTGCCAATCTATAAGGCGCCCTTGCGACAGGTGCTGCTCCAGGGATGATGTCAATTCTGAATTCTACTTGCCTATCTGGTGGTAAACCAGGTAGTTCTTCTGGGAAAACTTCAGGGTACTCAGAGATGACGGGAATATCTTCAACCTTGGGCTTCTACTCATCAATAGTCACCTGTGCCATATAAATGACACAACCTTTCTTCAAACATCTAGATGCCTTGAGCATAGACACTTGCTCAGGCAGTCCATACTGGGTATCTCCCTGAATGGTAAGTGGCTCACTAGAAGGCGTCTTGATCACCACTTGCTTGTTATTGCAGACGATTTGGGCTTAGTTATGAGATAACCAATCCATGCCTATAACTATATCGAAACCGGCTAACTTCAAAGGAAGTAAGGACAATGGAAAAGAGTGGTTCCTAATGGATATAACACATCCATCTAACACGGTTGATGCGGTTTCTCTAGTTCCATCGGCTAATTCCACCTCATATTTCACACTTAAGGTTTTAACAGGCAATTTCAACAATTCACAAAACTTATTATCTACGAACAACTTATCAGCGCCTGAATCAAAAAGTACTCTTTCATAGACATCATTTATGAGGAAGGTACCTGTGATCACATTGTTGTTCTGAATCGCCTCCTGTCCGTTCATCTGGAAGACCCTAGCATTGGTCTTCTTGGCTTCCTCAGGCTTTTTAGCGTATTTAGGACAGTTGGTTTTAATGTGCCCTTTCTCATTGCAGTTGTAGCACGTGGCATCCTTAATTTTCTTGCATTCCACAATCTTGTGCTCTTTAGACTTGCATAACCCACATGCAGCTGGTCCTGACTGAGACTTGGACTCAAGTCTGTATTTTCCAAAGTGGCGTTTTTGGCAAGTCTTGCACTTTGGCTTTTCCTCTGTCTGCTGATTACCTTTGTTGGACCCAGACTCCTTTTTGTGGTCCATATTACCTTTGTGCTTCTTCTCAGATCTTTGTGAGGCATCCTCACGCTTTCTCTTACTTTCTTCCGAACTCTTAAGCGATCTCAGCCTGACCGCATCCAAAGTAAGAGACAGAGATAGATCAGCTGCCGACCTGAAAGTAGCAGGTCTAGATGCCTTAACAATGGCCTTGATCTTTGGGGCTAAACCCCCAATGAAGCGAGCAATTCGCTTGGGTTTCGGTGTTACCAGATACGGAACCAGTCTAGACAGGGTATTGAAACTGGTGAGGTAAGCTTGACAATCTAAAATTTTCATTTCTAAAGATAAGAAATCTGACTCAATCCTCTCAACCTCGTGTTGAGGGCAGTAATTCTCCTTAATGAGAGCAAGAAACTGATCCCATGTCAGATTGTATAGTGGAATCTTTCCAGCAGCTTGAATGAGAGACTTCCACCATGCTAGTGCCTCTCCTTTGAATGATTGGGATACATACTTCAGTACATCCCTTTCAGCACAACCGCTGATATCGACCACGGTGTCCATTTCATCTAACCAAGTCATACAGTCAATTGCCCCCTTCTCCCCAGTGAAATCCCGGGGTTTGCAGGAAACAAAGTACTTATAAGTACAGGACTTGGTACATGGTTTATCATCAAATACTATCCTCTTGGATGGAACACTGTTTTGGTTTGAGGAATGTCGATCATCATCTTTCTTTGGCTCGTCTTTCTTAGAGGGTGGCTTGCTGTGAGCCTCTGAATGAGTCTTAGGCTTGGAATGCAGTGCGGATAGGGTCCTACTTCGAGTCCCGCTAGATTCATTATACTGCCTCTCTATAGCTTTTGTAACAGCATTATCTATTAATGCTTGCAGCTCCGCACCGGTCACATGTACCTTAGCATTTTCATGGTTTTCCACCGGATGACTGTTTACCTCTTCTGACCTAGTCATGTAGCTTTAATTTCTACATAAAAGAAAATAAGGACAAGGTTTATTTGGAAGTCTATACAGTACTATCGTTCTTGACGATTTATTAACCATGGTTTTAATAACTATTTTTTTGGTCAATTTGCTAAATATATTCATATTCAGGATCTTTATTACAATCCCTAATTATAATTTAATAATAGCACAAAAAGGCCTAGTCACGTAGACAAGTTTAATTTATAAGCCCAGATTTTATGGAATCAAGGCATTAAGGTTTGAATCAAAGTTCGTTACCTTTTCTTGACAGGGAGTTGTAGGCTACCACTGTCTTTAGTCTCAGAGGACGTTAATTATAGCCCGTAGGCACTTTATCCTTAAGGGATGTTTATTTTAATAAGGAAAATTGGAGTAATCCAATTTATGAATGACTTATGCGATTTTATCGAATCACATTGTTGTCAAGCATGCTAACATGCTTTCAGATGTTAACAATGATTGGAATCTTTTGAATAGGTTTTACCATCTTGGCCATGTCTGCAACGACATATAGACTAGGTTTTTCCTTTAAGATTCTTTTTAATATTTAACGCAGAACAATCCTAAATTGAGATGTAAACAAGGATCTGAATCTAATTGAGGAACTACCATCTTGGCCCTGTCTTAAGGTGACACATGGCTAGGTCTTGTCCTTTTTAGATTTTTTCATTTTATTATAATGGTAGATCTTATAATAGGAATGTTATTTTAAATCTAACCGTTCCATTAAAATTTAAACAAATACATGGTTGCCCTAAACGGGACTTCTAACTGAAATGACTTGCCCATGCAGGGGCTAATCAGAAAAATAACAAAGGAAACAAATAAGGACAAAATAAAATGAATTAGGATTAGTCCTAAGTTCTTTGTCTAGACTCGATAATAAAAGAATGTGCAATTGTGTAACTGAGATTAAACACAAAAGGTTAGTGTTTAATTCACTTAGTGTTGGCTCTGATACCAACCTGCCACACCCCGAATTTTCACGTATTACCGGTGGGCCCGGTGGGGAGTATCGTGACGTAGTTGATATCATCATAGTCAAACAACACAAATTTAAACGCACAGCGGAAGCAAAAGATAGATTCATTTCAACTGAATAAATTGTAATATTAAGTATCACAAAATAGTTGAAACAGATCCACAGGCGGATCGAAAGAAAAAGGAAATTGTTCAACATACTTTAACATCTAGAGCTTGCGAGACTTGATTATTGATGCCTGGAGTAGCCAGCCTATTACGTATAGTACCTGCACTTAGCCTTTTTGGAAAATACATCAGTTTACACATGGCACAAAAATTCTTTTATAACTTGGGACAATTATTAAAAATAATCTTGTATATAGTTTTACTTATTTGCCATCCATCAGGGCCGGTTTGTAGGGCCGGACAAGATTAACTGACACGCCACAGGTATAATGCCCACAAGGTTGATTCCTTTAAGTGGATTACCAGTTTTTACATAATGCAACTGTCAGGTGTACGCCTACACCCCATGCTTAGGTCGTGGCCATTTCTTTGAATGATGCCAAGGATATCCGGGACATGGTCATTTAACCCCCAAAGGCCATACACCAAATAATACAGAATAAAACGAGTTATGTAAATACATTAATCACGATCTGATTTAAATGACTACATACCCGACCAAGTGGTATTATTATAATACCGTATCCCAAGCCCGTATAGGGAAAATAAGTTAAGAGTATTCACCTGAGCAATGTATAAATCAAAAACAGCAAGTGCATGTAGCTTTTACTGGGCTCCTAATCTGGAATGAAGGTTTTTAATAACCTATTAGAATCCTAATGGGTCTTTAATTAAGCTTAGACTTAGACAGGTTAGTTTTCAAAAGGAAGATACGGTTCAAACGCATGATAAGGCGAAGACCGGTTTAGAATGTGGTTTTGACCCGGAAAGCTTGTATGCTTGTTTAATATGGGTAACTTAAACACATTCTGGATTTTGAGATGAAAACGATATGGTTTGACCCGTTTCGGCTAAATTATGCAAACTAGTTACATAAGCCGATCCGAACGCGAAAAGTGCGTAACGGGTAACCATATGAGTCGTATACAAGTTTCCTAAGTTAATATGCCTTAAATATGTTGTGACATCAGTAAGATATCTTCTATTATGCCCAAAACGGATTTAAACTCAAATTACGCCCCGTAGGGGTATTTTGGTCATTTTAAAGGTTATAAAAGAGTTTAAATATAAATCTGAGTATCGGGTCTGATATAATCAGTAAAAATACTTAATTTACTAAGTTATATCAGTAGGGTATAACCTATGTGTGAAATTTATCATTTCTAACCATACTATGCACCGAAGGGGCATTTTGGTAATTTCATCTAAGGTTTAAAGGTCGAATCTGGAAATCTGAGTTTAAAACTTTTGCTTACTGCTAAAGTATAAAAATTTATATAAAACATCAGTAGGTATCAAGTCTTATATATCTAAAATGGTTTTAATACATACTATGTGCTTAAAACGCGTAAAAAGACGATTTTAAGCGATTTTCGGGTTTTTTTTAAGAAAAGCTGATATTTTTATTATTCTAGAAGGCTTAAAATATTCTATCTATCATATTGGATCAGTAGAAAAAGGTTTGGTATCTAAAGGATTGGTAAAACTCATTTTATAGCCTAAAAGGGCAAAACCGACAATTACCGGATCAAGCTTAGATCTCTATGTTATGCTTAGCCTAAAAATAAATAAAAATCTCCAAAAATCCCAAAATATTATTTTATATCAGTGGGTAAAAAGTTTGGTATCAAAAATCGGGTTTAGATAGGCTATACGCTAATTACACCATTTAATTACTAAAAAGTTCTCTAATTACGCTAATGAGCATAACTCTTAATCTAGACCTCAAACTGATGTCAAATTTTAGGTACAAGTTTATAATTTAGTAACTAAGGTTTCTACTCTTTTACATTTTCAAAATTCATGTTTTAAGGTCATATGGGCATAATAGTCAACATTTAGGCATTTAACGGAAATATGCATATGAATCGGATAACTAATGAACCAAGTTGCATAATCACAGAGGGTTATAATTATATGAAACCTGGTCCTAATAAGGCTCTAAGACATTTATAAACTATGCTCTAATGGGTCAGAACTGAAAGTCAAAGCAAAAGTCTACTTTTGCGACTTTCGGTCCCGAACCGAGCTAAAACTGAAAATTGTCGAGTTGAACATGTTTAGACATGTTCTTACATTAATTACCAAGTTATATTAATGACAAAACAGGTTGTATAGCTTTTACATTGCAAATTATGCATTAATTTGAAAATAAGCTTTTTGTTGACTTTTTATAATTAGCTTTGACCCGACAATTGACCTAGTTAGAGTGGGAATCAGAGGGTGCCCTTTTAAGGGTTTATTGCCCACATAATTACCAACTCATAGGTACTTTCAATTTGAAATTTTACTGGACAAATTAAGATTAATGACGAAGTCAAATCTTAATTACGACGGTTTGACTTTAGGCTAAAGATTAAGTAAAACTGAATTAAGAAAGGGTAAGGACACTTACTGAAGTCCTATGCACGACTAAGGATGCTTGGGAAGTGGCCTTGAGCTCCAGGGATCTCCAGAAATTGAGTTTGAATGGTTTTCAAAGTGTAAGCCAAAGTGTTGCACAATGGTTTCTTATATAGTGAGTTTAAATCATCAAGATCATGCCACAATAGCCTATAGATGTTCCTTGATCACTTCCAGCTAAGGCCGTCACGACGACAAAGGGGGTTGTTGGTGGTGCTACGCCAGAACATCAGTTACCAGCCACACAAGTTTCATCTATTTACATTTCTGCCCCTGGTCCTTTCAAACGTGGTTTTAAGTTTATTTCTTGCACTTTTGGTCCTCTAACTTGACTTTTAAGGACCCTAAGTTATAAACAAACTTGGTTAAGTCCTTGGTTAACTTTGTGATCACCCGAAAAGCCTTGAATTTCAACGTTGACGCTTTTAACCCCTTGTATACGAATATTATCATAACTTTCTCATACTTTATCGAAACCTTGTGAAATTTTTTTATCACTTATTCTAGTAAGTATAATTTATCGTTACAAAGCTTCGGGTTCGCTAAAAGGTCACTCAGAGGTGTACTTTAAACATGTTGACACATTTAACCCCTGTAGTTTGTAATCTCTCACTTTCTTTCACAAATAGCTTCGTATGATCCATGATTCATTCGTTTAATGGTATAAACATCGTGTAGGGTTATTCAAGGGTACATTTATCCATTGTTGACATTTTGAGCCCTTTTACACACATAGATTCCTTGTTTGTCAACTTTAGTCCCTCTAAATCAATCCTTTACACGTTTAAGGTTCATGACACGTGTTGATATATTATTGGACATGAATTTTCGAGGTGTTACACCACGGGGCCGTTCCAGGTGGGCACGGGCTGTGGTGAATGCCTTGTTTTCAGCTATAAATAGATGTGTTGGGTTTCATTCCAATCCAAACTTTGGCAAACCACTTCTCTCTCACTTGCCACCACTCCACCACCACTACAACACCATCCTCCATCTTCCATCATTTAGAGTATGTGTAGTAGTCTCAGGATCCAAGATCGATCGTAAGAGTCTTTGTGAAACAAAGGCCATGCTTGGCTAAACTCTTATATCACTTGGTGAAGACAAATCTTTTATATTTTACTTTTTGATTTCCAATCTTTGGCAACTTTTTTATTGGGTGTGTATTAATGACTTTAATAACTAGTTTTTTTATATTGAAGGAAAATTTATCTAATCGTTCTTCATATGTTGTTGATTCACATATTCGTGTCTTTACGGTCTATAAAAAGCACGTTAATTGCCTGGAAGGGGGGTTAGAAGGGTGGTGGGTAAATTTTATGTCTCGTTCAGTGTACAGATCCTGCGAGAACCTGGTTCAAGCTTAGTATTACTTCATGAGCGGACGGGCATTACCCCCCGCGGGAGAAGTAGGAACCGCTTGAATTCCTTATCTATAAACTACAATTAAAACTTTAAACCAACCCTGCGAGTATTGTATCCCTGCGGACTTAGACCATAGGGTTGATGGTGATCGCTGCCTGGAGGGGGCCACCACTTTTCACATTAATAACTTACTTAATTATCTTTCAATAATCCGACCTTGTGGGACTGTATCCCTACTGGCTCAGACCAATAGGTTGAGGGTAACCCTGCCTGGAAGGGGGCCTACTACTATAACTTACAGATAAGCTCTTAAAATGCCCAAAGCGCGGAAATTATTAAAAGGATACATAAAAGAGGAGTTGGAACCAAGTGATTCCTTCTTGTCTATATGTTTTTCCTTATATTTTATTTTTGCTTTTTATTTTATCTTTTTTTAGTTTTAAAAATCTTTTTGTCAAAGTTTGGTTCGATTAGACGTTAACAATAAGCTGGTATTAAAAGCTCTTGTGTCCTTGGACGACCTCGGTATCTTGCCATCACTATACTACGTCCGCGATGGGTGCACTTGCCCTAGCGTGTGTGTACAGTTATAGTAGAATATCGTGTTTTATAAATTTAAAACATGAATCGGCGAGTAAACCCCGCACGCACGTCAGTGCTGATGAGGATAAGATCATGTATGCCTCTAACCTTTTCAAGGATGAAGCATTAGAGTGATGGAATACCATTATTTAATCAAGAGGAAGTGACATGGTCTATCACATGGAATGGAATAACTTTAAGAAAATAGTTGAAAGGAAATTCTGTCCTCCTCACGAAAAGGAGCAGATTGCTAATAAATTCCTAAACCATAGAATGTTTGGGGTAAATTGTAGGGAATTTACTACCAAATTCTTCGAGTATGCTAGGATAGTACCAACACTAGCGTCGCCAGAGACACTATTAATCTCCCGTTATATTTGGGGATTAATTAGTGAAATCAGGGATATGGTCAAAGCAGCTAGGCCGCAAACTATTGAAGAAACGGTGGAGCTGGCTAATACTTTGATGTGCGTGAGTGTTATTAATTTTTAATGTATATGTTAAGACCTTTTTTTAACACTTTTTAGCTAAGTTTTAAATTTATAAAACACGATATTTTACTAACACCAAACACACATATGGGCAAGTGCACCCATCGTGAGCGTAGTATAGTGTTGGCAAGATACCGAGGTCGTCCAAGGACACAAGAGCTTTTCGTACCGGTTTCTCCTCAACGTCTATTCAAATCAAAAGTTTAGAAAAATGTTTTAAACAAGAAAAAATAAAACTAACTAAAATGCTGAAAAATAAAATAAAAATAAAAACAGATAGACAAGATGAATCACTTGGCTCCGACTCGTGTATAGTGTAACCTTTGATTATTTCCGCACTTTTGCACTTTTTAAGAGATTATCTTAGTTATTGTAGTAGGCCCCTCTTTTGAAGGTGACGTTACCCTCAACCCAGTAGTTTGAGTCAGCAAGGATACAATCCTAAAGGGTTGGATTATTGAAAGATAATTAATTAAGTTATTAATGCATATTATGGTAGGCCCCTCTTTTGAAGGTGACGTTACCCTCGGCTAAGTAGTCTGAGTCAGCAAGGATACAGTCCTAAGTAGTCGGATTAAAGTATTAATAGTAGCTTACATATGAGGGGATCAAAGAGTTTGGACCCCCGCCATCCAATACCGGTGGGTATTGAAGGAGGTCCTACTAAATTTGACCAAGGTCCTTGCAGGATCTATACACTGAACAAGGCAAGACTCTTACCAAACCGTTCCCTTAACCCCCGACCAGGTAGCCAACATACCTCCATATAGACCGTGGAGATATGAATGGTGAAAATCTTTTATTTTATATAGATAGTAAAATAATGCCAAGACACCACGGACAAACGATAAGGAAAAATCACCTTCAACATAAGAAACTAGTTATTAAAGTCATTAATACATAACCAAGTAAAAAGTGCGAAAAGATTAAAAATAAAAAGTATTACACTAGACACTTGTCTTCACCAAGTGATGTAAGAGTGTTAGGCAAACATGGCCATTGATTGTCAAGAACTCTTACGATCAATCTTGGATCCCGAGACGAATCACACACTCTATGATGGACAATGGATGATGGTGGTGGATGATGGGGTTGTGATGGTGGTGGGTGGTGGGTGAAGTGTGAGAGAGGTGGTGTGTCAAGGGATGGTTTGCAAATGAGCCAAACACCCCTATTTATAGGCTGAACAGTAGCTCGAACACGGCCCCGTGTCCATTGGGCACGGCCCCGTGTCCATCCTCCTTCTCTGTCTTCATTAATTGCAGTTTGTCTGCATTAGTTGACCACTCCCCCGTGTTCGCTGGGCACGACCCCGTGTGCAGAAGCGTATCTGTACTATCAAGATTTGCCTGCATTCTGCGAATCTTATAGTTGACCACGGCCCCGTGTCCGCTGAGCACGGCCCCGTGGTGGGCGATAGAAGCTTCTATAGCTTTGTCTTTTATGTTGGCACTTGGGCACGCCCCCATGTTCACTGAGCATGGGGTGTGTTCAGCCTTCTGTTCTCTTGTTTTGCTTTGGAAGATGCTGTTGGGGAGGTCGGGCATGCCACGTTTGTTCCTTTTCTTGTATTTATGTTAGATTTAGCTGCCTTTTTGCTTCTTTTGTTCATTTGAGCTCATTTAATCCTGAAAATACAAAAGGAAGACAAAAGCACACTTTTTCCAACATTAGTACTAAAAAAGGGTTAGTTTTATGCCACAATTGATGTAATTTATATGTTGCATTTTGTGCACATCAAATACCCCCACACTTGAATCTTTGATTGTCCTCAAGCAAAACTCTTTATAATGTGGCTTTACACTCCCAAATGGAATAGGTAGAAGAGAAGGTTTTTGGGCTTGTCATAGAGTGTCGGGATTTCCAAGATTCTTTATCAAGTTTTATTTTTATTTATTTACAATCCTATTCGTCATGATTTATTTAAAACATTACATAAGTTAAATTACTTATTAGGGCATAACATGCCTTTTTTTTAAATTCCACTTATATACAAGTTCACATACCTCACGGGGGATCACTCAACACTTAGCCAAAGATGTATTTTAGTGAATCACTCTAGAGCGGCATGGAACCTACTCCTACCATAGGCTTGCCAAGCAATCAATCCTCCTCCTTTTTAACTATATATCTTTGTAAATATCACGAGGACTTTTGGGTGAAGGGTTAGGCTTGGGTTAAAGGTAGGTGGTTGGGTTAGTGGTTAGTAAAAGGGCGAAAGGCGTAAAAAGCGTTGGTTTTCGTAAGACTTTTTATTTTTGCAATTTTTATTTTGATGAAGCCATTATTCAAACAAAGTTATTTTGGATGAACTTGTTTGTTTATTTCTCTTTTGCTTCATCATCAACATTTTTTTTTTTGAAAAGTCATACGAAAAACTGAGCTTGTTACTAAAACAAAGGGTTTAAAATAAAAAGGGTTTTGGTGGGTAAAAAGGGTGTTTGTTTTTTGGTTAAAAAATGAAAAGGTTTAGGCTCAAAGGGGTTAACTAGGGGGATTTTGGGTAGGTGGTAAAAAAAAAAATAATGGTGTAGAAATAAAAAGGGTTAGTCCTAATGCCTCCATCATTTACTTACTCGGGTTTAAGTTGGTAAGGACTGGGAATGCATCGTCATGGCAAGTTCTAGAGTCGTAAGAACCAAGCGGCTATTCACACAAGAAACGAAAAATGAGCATTTAGTTTACAGATATGTATTTATATGCTCAATAAAGGCTCAAAACTCACTTTTGTGAGAATGGGTTTTTATGTGTTCAAGTATATATAATCAAATTTTAACTAAGCTTGTCATGCTGTTTCATAATTTTCTTATGTTGGTTCTTTTTATCACGATGCTATCGGTTGTAAATTTGTAAAAATATAGCCTTTTTAGAATTTGAAATTCCCAAGTTAAACCTAGACAAGTAAAGAAAATGAAAAATTTTGAAAAAAATTGTGGTGATTAACGGTTTCAATAGAGTTTTGTGTAAGGCTTGTGATTAGGACTTGCAAGATTCAAAGTTTTAGCATCCCCCCCCCACACTTAAATTACACATTGTCCTCAATGTGTCCCGAAAATAAGTTTTTAGGTTGATTGAATGTGTAAAAAGGTGTGAAAAAGCAAAATTTATGTTACTGGGCGTCTGGACACGGCCCCGTGGTGTCCGGGCACGGCCCTGTGTTCAGATCGCCAGTAATAGAAATGAATAAAGAGAAACAGAAGCCTGGGCATGGGGCGTGTTCAGTGAGCACGCCCCGTGTCCAGTTACCTGAACTGGGCATTTTCTGCAGATTGTGCAGCACGGGGCCGTGTTGGGCGGGCACAGCCCATCCTGAACTTGCTGTAATGAAGAAAATTTTGTCGGATTGCCATGTTTTCGTGCATGGGGTGCTGGTTCAAGTTTTCCTTGTTATCCTTCACTATCCCGAGTGTGTTTTATCCATTACAACATCATCCAAACACCAAATTAGCTTAAACCATCATTCATTAAAACATAGAGAGAATTACATAATAGTCCTAGAAAATTAAAACAAAGAAGGAAAATAAAAATTAAAGGTCCTAAACTAGATAGGTCAAGTGATACATAAAATCATCTTAAGGAGCTCTACTATTACAGTGAGAACCAAAATTCCAAAAATAATTTTCCGGTATCTAAAAGTTTAGTTGAACTCCGAGCCGAGGGGCGTTAAAGCCATTCTTCTATCTCTCTTGGGAGGAAGAAGGCGGCGTCATTCTCCTCAACATATTGTGGAGGAGGAGCGACACTAACCGGAACCCCTTGTAGTACGTCCCGAGGGGGCTCCGGATGCATGGCGTACCATTCGGCCGGTATGATGACTTCGGGAACCACATTCCATGCCCTTTGGGTAATGATTGGAACCAAAGGAGGAGAAGCGAGAATGTTCAACCTTTGGTGCAAAAGGTTGACCTCTCGAAGACATCCCTCTAGTCCCACCGTCAAATGATTGATACGGTCGACCAATGCTTCTTCCACTCCTGTTATTTCATCAATGGCCTCTCTTAAAGCGTAAACATAGTTTACAAGAGAATCTTCAACCGTTGATGACCTTCTTCCTTGTCGGTTGTTCCTAGAGTGCGATGAAGATGTTCCGCTAGTTCTGCTCGCCATTCTGAGAAGACATACCGAAAAGAGCTCAATTTTATGTAAACAGTACCTCGGACACGGCCCCGTGCTCAATGAGCACGGCCCCGTGTTCAGATGTCTGCAGATTTTTGGAACAAGGAATCTTGGTGTTTTAATTTTTTTTCGTGATTTTTAAAACTTTTCTAAGCAGAAACAACTTAAAACATTGTTGTAGAACTTATTTTTAACAAGATTCCTTGAATAAAAATCTAACAAACATCTCAATAAGGCTTGGAATTATGGAGACTTCAAGCTCTAATGGAGGTGTTAAGAGAAATTGAAGAAGAAGATAATGGATAAAAGTGGAAAAGATAAGATGGTTGTTGGGAACCTTCTTTAGAATATACCTAGGATGGTATGTGGGAAGATGTTGGTGCATCCGTCTGTCGCCTACGTCTTGTATCGAGTCTTGTATAGAGTTAGGGCATGAGAATCAAAATTGTATTTTTTAGAGGTGATTCCACTCGAAATGACACCTTGTCATTTCGAGCTAAATCACATAACTTTCTGATTCCACTCGAAAGTGTAACTTTCTGATTCCACTCGAAAGTTACATGCTGATTCCACTCCAAATGACACCATGTCATTTCGTGGGGAATCAGAAACTATATAAATAGGTCATCTGGTGGGGAATGAAAAATATAGTTCTAGGTGTGTTGTCTTTCGGTAAGCCACGAAGTGCTGCCGAAGTGTTGTTAGAACTTGTAAACGTTTGCAGATAAATAATATCAACAAGTTTAAGTGAATACTCACTGAATTGCACCAAAACACTTGTTTTCGCCTCTTTTTTTGGTGAAAAGCTCTTCTAACCGACTCGTTCGGATCCGAAACCGATCCTACAAGTGGTATCAGAGCTCAGGAAGAAGATCTCTTGCCAATTCAGCTGCATTTTCTGGTTTTCTACACCTTCTTATCAAATTGAACATCATTTTACGGTCAGAATCTGTTCAGATTTGCACACATTGATAAAATTGTGATTCAGCTCGAAGTTGATCGAAGATATGATGACATCAGCCTGATTCCGCTCTTGATTTGAGTCTGATTCCGCTCCAAAATCGACTATCAGCCTGATTCCGCTCTTAAATTGTTCCTGATTCCGCTCAAGAGTAACAAGATCTTGATTTCGCTCCTGAGTTGTTTCTAATTCCGCTCCAAGTTACAAAAGCTGATTCCGCTCCAAATTGCAAAAGCTGATTCCGCTCCAAATTGTAAAAGTTGATTCCGCTCCAAATTATAAAGCTGATTCCGCTCCAAATTGCAAAATTCTGATTCAGCTCCAAATTGCAAAAGTCTGATTCCACTCCAAATTGCAAAATTCTGATTCCACTCCAGAATACCAAATCAGAAATTTCGCTTGAAAGAATACATTTGCTATATCGCTTAAACTTGGAATTTGTGAACTTTTGAAATTTGAAACAATGGACAACGAGTTCTAAAATGCTTTTGCTAGTCCTATCACAATCACACAGAATGCTTTGCATGAGAACGAAACCGGAACGTCTCAGAAACCGCCTAAACTCATGGATATTGATGATTACAACGCATGGTCCGAACGGTTTGGGAATTGGGTTGAAGCTTATCATTTGGATGCTTGGGAACACACTGAAGTACCTTATGTTAAACCCACAACAAATGGTGTGCAGCAAACAATTAGAGAAATGAGTACGGAAGATAAAAAGAAATATCGAGATGAGAAACTGATGGTGAGTCTGCTTCAGCAAGCGATAAAAGAAGATATCTTGATATTGCTTCAACATGATGGAACTGCTTATTCAATTTGGACAGAATTGGAAGCAAAATTTGTTGGAAGTGATGATATGCTCAAAAACAAAATGTCTCTCATGAAGAAAGAATTCGATTTGTTCCGTGGTTTGAAATCTGAAAACACCAAGCAAATAATTGATAGATATTGTAACTTGGTGAGAAATATGAAAAAACTTGGAATTAAGAAAGATACTGATGAATTGATTGAAAAACTTGCAGATGCGTTACCTTATGAAACTTGGGGAACGTTTTTGATGATGCTGAGATCCAACAGAAAAGATTAAAAATTATGACACTGGGAGATTTCATCAAACATCTGGAAGCTCAAGAGATGGAGCAGAGAAAGATTGCCAGGATGAAGAACTACGATGGAGAACAAGATATCAGCTTATATTACAAAGGTGGTGTCAACGAAAAGTCAAATTTTTCTCCAAAAATTGAAACTGCTTACAGTGTGAAAGATTCTTCTGAAAAGAAATCATCCCAGGGATCAAGCAGCACAAGATTTTCATCATTTGATCCAAACATTTCTGCAACAAAGAACGGAAGAAAACTTCAATGCAATATTGTATTAAGTCTTGAAAATGATCAAGATTATACTGAAGAAGTTGCTAAAAATCAAATGTCTTTGTTGGGAATGGTGTTGGAATCTTATAGTAGTTTTGTGGCCGGAAAGATTGGTAATCCAATGCTTACGAAAGAAGATTACGATCAAATCGATGCTGAGGAAATGGAATTAATGGATATTAAATGGTGCATGGCCAGTGTATTGAGAAGAGCTGAGAAGTTTAAACAAATTACAGGCCGAGATGATTTTCGTGAGGCTCATGTTTCAACTTTAGGCTTTGATAAATCTAAAGTTACATGTTTTCGTTGCAGGGAAAAGGGGCATTTCAAGAGGGAGTGCAAAAATCGTGAAGCTACTGGAGCCCAGAATCCTTTTGGAAACAACGATTATCACAAAAAGGAGATTTATCATCAAGTTACACCACCAGCATTGAATCAGGCACAAACTGCACACGGGAGAGATGTGATTGAAGGTTCAAAAAGAGCGTGTACAGTTAATCAGGGCAAGTATGATAATTTTACCTGGGATAAATATCTTCCAACAAACAGCAAAGTGTGTTTGGCAGAACAAGATGATGAAAAGTTGGCTGAAGGTTTTAGTTGGGATGATTTTTGCCCAGATCAAGAACTTAATGCCAAAGAGATGTCCAAAGACACTTCATATGCTAAAGCTTTCATTGCAAATGCCTACGATTTGAAATGTGCTGAAAGGTGCAGAAAAGTAATGGAAGCTGCTGAAGCAAGACGGAGAAAGCATGAAGAAGAGGAAGAAGAGGAAGAGAGATTAAAAGCTGAAGCTAAAGCTGAGAAAAAGAGAAGAGCTGAATTTTTACAATCAAACAGAACAGTTAAAGAGGTTCCTGAATTTGAAGTCAAAGTTGATGCAGAACCTGTCAAAGTTCCTGAAAAGTGCATGAACTGTGATTCTTTAATCAAGCAGAATAACGAGTTGTTGTACAATATAAACAGATTAAAAGAATCCTATGATACAATGAACAGAGAAATAAACAAGTATACTGATTCAAACGGTGAACAAGTTGTGTCAATGAATACGCTGAAGAAAGCGTACCTGAGACAGCTTGATGAGGTAAACTTTCACATAAATAAATGTGCTGATCTGGAGTTGAAGTTGGCAACACAAAAGATAGAAATTGAAAGAGTCAACAAATTATTAGAAAGTTACTCATGTTCTACTTTTGTTGTTGACATGATTTATCCGGTTGTGGAGAATTTGAAGACGTTTGAAGAAGTAAAGATGTCCGAAGAAAAGAAATATGTGACAAAAGATGAAGATAAAGTGAAGATTTCTGGTAAGAAACCAAGTGTGGTCTACAACAAGTGTCCGCCCCCAGTCGAAAATGGATTTTTACCTCGAAATCCAAATTCCGAAAGAGTCGAAAAGGCAATAAACTTACAATGGGAGTCTGGGCCGACGGATAATTTGCCTGAAAATATTAATGTCACGTACACGTCATCCGACACTGATCATGAGTCAAAGTTGATAAAAAGTGTGGTCGATCAAGTGTTAGAAAAAGATGACAGTGAGGAGTCAAACATGGAGTTCAAACCCGAGTCAAATTTTGAGTCTGATGCGTCAAAGTCAACATTCAAAAAGGACAAACGGGTTTATGATAAGAAATTTTTGCTATCAAAATCTAATTTGAAAGATGAACCGGTCAAAGTAGCATATACTTTGAAAGATTCTGACAAATTATATTCTGATCAGATTTTTCCAATAAGAGGTGTTAAAACTGAAATGATTAAAAAGGTTTTCAAACTAACAGAAATCAATATTTCTGAAATAAAAGATGAAAATCTTCATGTAAAACCTAATCCTTACACCTCAAGATTTCAACAACGTTTAAACAAGAAAATGGGTTACAATTGTGGTTACAGTTTCCAAAAGAAACCAAACCATAATTGTAATTTCAAAAAGAAAGGTCTTGGTTTTATTCAACCGAAAAATTATAAAAATGAAAAAGTTTATAAATCAAAAACTGTGTTTGTTTCAGGAAAAACGTCAGAAGCTGAGAAAGAACAAGTATTCAGAAAACAGACGAATCAGGAATTCCTTGCCAAGAAGCAAGAAGAACTGAAGAAGAATGCTGTTCCAAAGAAGATTGAAAAGAGAACCTGTTTTCAGTGTAAAACTGTTGGTCATGTTGCTAGGGACTGTCCGAAGACATTTAAACCAAAACAGGAAGTCTCTGGTAAACTGAAAGGAAAAGTTGTTGAGAAAACTGAACTTACAACCAAAACATTTACAGGCTTTGAAAATTCAACTTTTGAGAAAGGAGAATGTTCAAAGAATGCTTTGAAAGGAAAAGAAAATGTAAAAAATCAAAAATGGGTTGTGAAAGGTTCAGGTAACAATTCTGGTGATGAATCTGATTCCACAAAATCAGAGGAGCCACGTGTTGAGAAAAGGGTTGAAAAATCAGTTCCAACTATGAACGATGAAAATTTTCCACCCTTGTGTGCTGAAAATTTTATGAAGAAAGTTGGAAAAACAGAAATTTCAAATCAATTTTATTCTGACAAGAAAAAATTTGATGTTGATAAGGCTTTCAACGGAACTGTGAAACATATTTTTGGCAAAATGATCAATGGTAAGGCCAAAGGTGTTAAAGAATTTTACGCTGCCAAAAGAGGAGTTCACAGGTTGTTTCACCCAAGGAAGGTCAGGCTTGGGTGGATATATTTTTCAAAGAATAAAAATCTGACTTGCTGGTGCTTCCAAGTTGGTAATCGTGGAGCATGAATCGGCATCGTTCTTATATGGTGTTTGAAAATTGTTTTTGAGAAGTGTGAATTGCCGGAACTCCCAGGTTGGTAAGTGTGGAGTAGGAATCGGCACCTTGAGAATTCAACCAACAGATGATGATTGGTTGAAAATGTTTGATTGGATTGATCTTACAAGTGGTAAATCAGGGACATTAAGTTGTATCTGATTTCCTACAAGTGGTTGAAAAACAATGTGATGAATCAAATCCCTAACCTACTAATGGTTTTACAAAATCAACACAACTTATTTTCCGGAAAAACCATTTTGATTAAAACAAACTTAAGTGTTTTGAGATCATAATTGGAAAATAGTTTGTTGTGAGTGGGAGTTCTGATTGTTTATGCCAAGAGGATGGCGAATTGAGGCAATTCGATATCAGTTGTCATGTTTGTGTACAGTTTGTTTTAAATTTTCTTTAGATGTATTTGTATTTTAGGGGGAGTATATTTTTCAGAAAATCCAAAAACATTAGAAAATTTGAAAAAGTCAAAAACATGATAAAATGAAAAATGAGTTTTTGTTGCATAAAAGAGGAAATGATAGTACATCAGTGGACTGTCACAACACGCTAAAGAAATGGAAAGTTAAAATGTGATAAACGGTCTCACTAAAGATGTGACGATAGGCTCAGCTAGATTAGTAGATTTGCGATAACGATATAAACTTAAATGAAAAAGCCTAGTTCTAGTGGGAAACATGGTCAAAAGCATAGTACTTAGTTTTGTCTTTCTTAATTGTGTGCCTACTCAGTAATCGCTGATTGTCGAAAGACATAAAACTGGTTAATTTTGTGAATCTTTCACAACTTTGCTGAAAAGTCGTTGTGATTGTGCATTTCATTTTGCAAAGATTTAAACTTGTTTTATTTCTTTATTTTGTTTAAGCATCGGACATCCTCTGCGTATACGTGAGTATCGACCTGGATGTTGTTGCCTAAACGTTCTGCTTTATTTTCTTTGGTGTTTCGTTTAAGCTTTGGACATCCTCTGCGTATACGGAAGTATCGACCTGGTGGTTAAAGCCTATACAACTTCAACTTGTTTTATTTTTTATTTTGTTTAAACATTGGACTTTCTCTGCGTATACGGAAGTATCGACCTGATTGTTAATGTTTAAACATTCTGCTTTGTTTTCGCACATATCACAGTTGATAAAAGTTTAAAGGCATTACTTGAGTCAGTGTATTGCATGATGAGGGGATATGCTGAGATCGTGGGGTCCATAAGAATTTAGTGCAAAATTAATATACCTTAATCATATCGGTAAGCATGTCGAAAGTTTTTAGATTGAGTTTAAGTGGACAACAATATCGTCAATCTATGTGAATCATTTAGAGCTTAAAATGTTTAAAGCTTAACGGTGTTGGTGATTGATCTCATAAACTGATATGATCCTCTTTCACGAACTCACAAAAATATTGTCTGTAAATATTTCTTTACTGCATTCTCATTCAAAAATTCAAAAAGATTTTAAGTGTGTTTTAGCATAAATTTTGTAAAAATCAAAAAAGATTTTCGACAACTGTTGTTGGAAAGCTGACATTCAAAATTCCAAGTGCTAAACTTGATGAACAGGTTTGGGAGAGAGTGTATGAAGAAGTTTTTACAAGTGGTTTGCAGAGAATAAATCATTTTGAATATTTCATGTAAATAGTTTCTAAATTTGCAAAAGTTTAAATTTGTGAAACTTATTTGTGGGCAGAGTTGTGCAGGTTTGCCAGGTTCAGAAACCTGAGTTAGATGAGTGCCAGGTTACGATCTAAGAACCTGTGGAAAGTGAATTCCAGACTGCGATCCCAGCTTAGCGAAAGGGGGAGTCTGAGGACATCGAGAGGGAATCTGAAGATTTCAAGAAAGAGAAAGAGGTTGATTGAAGATGCTTACAATGGTGAATACTTCGAAGAGAAGCTCGAAGACTGATATAGACTGAAGGTTTGACAACCGAAGACTCGACACTGAAGACTCCGTCAACATCCGAGGGGGAGTTTGTTGGTGCATCCGTTTGTCGCCTACGTCTTGTATCGAGTCTTGTATAGAGTTAGGGCATGAGAATCAAAATTGTATTTTTTAGAGGTGATTCCACTCGAAATGACACCTTGTCATTTCGAGCTAAATCACATAACTTTCTGATTCCACTCGAAAGTGTAACTTTCTGATTCCACTCGAAAGTTACATGCTGATTCCACTCCAAATGACACCATGTCATTTCGTGGGGAATCAGAAACTATATAAATAGGTCATTTGGTGGGGAATGAAAAATATAGTTCTAGGTGTGTTGTCTTCCGGTAAGCCACGAAGTGCTGCATAAGTGTTGTTAGAACTTGTAAACGTTTGCAGATCAATAATATCAATAAGTTTAAGTGAATACTCGCTGAATTGCACCAAAACACTTGTTTCCGCCTCTTGTTTTGGTGAAAAGCTCTTCTAACCGACTCGTTCGGATCCGAAACCGATCCTACAGAAGATCCACCAGATCTTTCTCTTTGGAGTGGTCCATATGTGCAGGAATTTTGCTGCATTTATAGAAAATGATAGCATGCTGCACACAGCCCCGTGTCGGCTAGACACATCCCCGTGTGCAGATGAAATCCTGACACACTTTGTCCGTATTCTGACATGAAATCAGACGAGAATCTTTGGGTGAACACGGGGGCGTGCTGACCTGGACACGGCCCCGTGTCTAGAGGCTGTATTATGGAGTTTGTCTATTTCTAAGGAACTTATCCGGATCGGGCGGTTCCTTACTGGATGGAACAACCCCAAAGTGCCTAAGATACCTTAATTGCTCTAGACTAAGACGAGAATGCAAGAGGTTGTCGGTGAGGGTGATATCTATGCTAAATGTAGGTGGACAAGTCCAACCCTTTCCCGGGCTCTCGTAAAAGAAGGTGTATGCCGAATCGCTCAGGTCTATGTATGCAACGAACGAAGTCGATGGGGAGTCCTTCATGGCACAATCGGCACAGGGACGACTATCACTCAAATCCTCGCTAGAGTTAGAGGTAACGTCGGGAACAACGAAGTTGTTTTTATTTGAATGCGATCCCAACAATTCTTCTTGGTTATTGCTTGAGATAAATTATTGAAATCCATCCTAAGTTCTTTTAACCAATTAAGAATTAAATCTTCCAATTGAAATAGTTCATCAAGAAGCATTTCTCCTAGAAGATCCGGTTGAGAGCATTCGAGGGAGAGATAGGGATTATTTTTACTTTCGCCCCTCTTAAGGCTACAGGAAAACAATGGGTCTATATAGTGGGGCTAATAATTTAGAAAATAACATTCTAATTCTTTATGAGAGCCACCACATATTTGACACCACGTACCATAAGAGTGCCGAAAGTAAAAAATATCAGTATCTCTCATGTTTGTGTCAGAAATTACCAACCATCGGGATCTTACGGTTCTGTTTTCAGTAACTGAATCTTGGGCACGGGGCGTGTTGAGTGGGCACGGCCCCGTATTCAGCTTACTGTCTGACTTAAAACAGGATTGCCAGTTCCAAGGATTGGGCACGGGGCGTGTTCAGCGGGCACGGCCCGTGCTGAGTTCTGCAGAAGCTGAAAAACTACGAAAATCCTAAAAAAACAGAAAAATTAGATAAAACGATTAGGCCGTTGATTCCTAACTTTCTTAAAATCCTTGTGTCCCCGGTAACGGCGCCAAAAACTTGATGTGCGTGAGTGTTATTAGTTTTTAATGTATATGTTAAGCCCTTTTTTAACACTTTTTAGCCAAGTTTTAAATTTATAAAACACGATATTTTACTAACACCAAACACACATATGGGCAAGTGCACCCATCGTGAGCGTAGTATAGTGTTGGCAAGATACCGAGGTCGTCCAAGGACATAAGAGCTTTTAGTACCGGTTTATCCTCAACGTCTAATCAAATCAAAAGTTTAGAAAAAGGTTTTAAACAAGAAAAAATAAAACTAACTAAAATGCTGAAAAATAAAATAAATATAAAAATAGATAGACAAGATGAATCACTTGGCTCCGACTCGTGTATAGTGTAACCTTTGATTATTTCCGCACTTTTGCACTTTTTAAGAGATTATCTTAGTTATTGTAGTAGGCCCCTCTTTTGAAGGTGACGTTACCCTCAACCCAGTAGTTTGAATCAGCAAGGATACAATCCTAAAGGGTTGGATTATTGAAAGATAATTAATTAAGTTATTAATGCATATTATGGTAGGCCTCTCTTTTGAAGGTGACGTTACCCTTGGCTAAGTAGTATGAGTCAGCAAGGATACAGTCCTAAGTAGCTGGATTAAAGTATTAATAGTAGCTTACATATGAGGGGATCAAAGAGTTTGGACCCCCGCCATCCAATACCGGTGGGTATTGAAGGAGGTCCTACTAAATTTGACCCAGGTCCTTGCAGGATCTATACACTGAATAAGGCAAGACTCTTACCAAACCGTTCCCTTAACCCCCGACCAGGTAGCCAACATACCTCCATATAGACCGTGGAGATATGAATGGTGAAAATCTTTTATTTTATATAGACAGTAAAATAATGCCAAGACACCACGGACAAACGATAAGGAAAAATCACCTTCAACATAAGAAACTAGTTATTAAAGTCATTAATACATAACCAAGTAAAAAGTGCGAAAAGATTAAAAATAAAAAGTATTACACTAGACACTTGTCTTCACCAAGTGATGTAAGAGACTTAGGCAAACATGGCCTTTGATTTTCAAGAACTCTTACGATCAATCTTGGATCCCGAGATGACTCACACACTCTATGATGGACAATGAATGATGGTGTTGTGATGGTGGTGGGTGGTGAGTGACGTGTGAGAGAGGTGGTGTGCCAAGGGATGGTTTGCAAATGAGCCAAGCACCCCTATTTATAGGCTGAACAGTAGCTCGGACACGGCCTCGTGTCCATTGGGCACGGCCCCGTGTCCATCCTCCTTCTCTGTCTTCATTAATTGCAGTTTGTCTGCATTAGTTGACCACGCCCCCGTGTTCGCTGGGCACGCCCCCGTGCGTAGAAGCGTATCTATACTATCAAGATTTGCCTGGATTCTGCGAATCTTATAGTTGAGCACGGCCCCGTTTCCGCTGAGCACGGCCCCGTGCTGGGCGATAAAAGCTTCTATAGCTTTGTCTTTTATGCTGGCACTTGGGCACGCCCCCGTGTTCACTGAGCACGGGGCGTGTTCAGCCTTCTGTTCTCTTGTTTTCCTTGGGAAGATGTTGTTGGGGAGGTCGGGCATGCCACGTTTGTTGCTTTTCTTGTATTTATGTTAGATTTAGTTGCCTTTTTGCTTCTTTTGTTCATTTGAGCTCATTTAATCCTGAAAATACAAAAGGAAGACAAAAGCACACTTTTTCCAACATTTGTACTAAAAAGGGTTAGTTTTATGCCACAATTTATGTAATTTATATATTGCATTTTGTGCACATCACACTCTGACAGATGGACTTGTACGCACATAGGAAGAAAACTAGAAGAAGAATCTAACCCAAAGGATTACCCAGGAACTATGTTCTGGTAATTCCTACCGTGAGAAAGGATCAGCTTCATCTTCCTTATCACCTTTCTGTAAGTCCTGTAAAAAGAAGCATACAGGAAAATGTGCGAGGTACTGCAACTTCTGCAAGAGGTCAGGACATAAGGAAGAAGAGTGTAGAAATAAAGCTATCATTAAAATATGCTACAACTGCTGAGAGGCAAGTCATATTCGACCAAATTGCCCAAAACTAGCTACAGCAGCTAACAACAAAGAAAAGACAACAGAAGGACCCAAAAATAATTCCAGAGCATTCGTACTAACAGCTAAGGAAGCCGAGTTGATTCCTGATGTGATTGCCGGTAAGTTTCTAGTTCATGATGTCTATGCTAAAGTATTATTTGACTCTGGTGCAAACTAAAGTCTTATAAATACTATTCTGCCAATTACTTAATCAACCACTAACTAAACTTAGCCAAGCTTGTACGGCGGAAACGGAAAATGAAAGTTCTAGCAGTATAAGCGAAATCCTTCAGAAAGGAAAGATAGAATTTTTAGGTCATAGGTTTATCGCTAACCTTTTACCAATGAATCTAGCCGGATTCGATGTCGTATTAGGGATTGATTGGTTGGTGGCTAATCATGCGTGAATTTTGTGTGATCAAAATTCTGTGGAAATTCGTGCACCAACTAGAGATAGGATCACAATCCAGGGAGACAAGCCGACAACATCCACAAAATTTATCTCAGTGGTGAAAGCTACTAGCTACGCATGAAAAGGAGGAATAGTGTATATGATTTCGGCAATCATTAGCACTAAAGGAAAAGAGTTAAAAGATATTTCTATAGTATCTGATTTCCCAGAAGAGTTACCTGGACTACTACCAGATCGCGAGGTTGAATTTAGAATTCACCTATTGCAAGGAACTGCACCAATTGCCAAAGCATCTTATCGCCAGCACCGACGGAGATGCAAGAATTGAAGAAGCAATTAGACGAATTATTAGAGAAAGGTTTCATATAACCTAGCTCATCGCCTTGGGGAGCACCAGTGTTATTTGTCACAAAGAAAGATGGATCGACACGCATGTGTATTGATTATAGAGAATTGAATAAAGTCACGATTAAAAATCGGTACCCACTACCGATGATCGATGATCTATTCGATCAACTTCAAGGAGCTCGATTTTTCTCAAAAATTGACTTAGCTCAGGATATCATCATCTGAAAGTATAGGAAGAAGACATTCCTAAGACTGCATTCAGAACAAGGTATGCCATTATGAATTTACAGTCATGCCATTCAGTTTGACAAATGCCCCAGCAGCATTTATGGACATGATGAACATGATATGTAAACCATACCTGGATAAATTCATAATTATCTTCATAAATGATATACTGATTTACTCCAAGAGTAAGGAAGAGCACGCCAAACATTTACAAATACTTCTATCATATTGAGAAAGGAAAAGCTTTAAGCTAAATTCTCTAAATGTGAATTCTGGTTTCAAGAGGTACAATCTTGGACACTTAGTTAATCATGATGGAATTCATGTAGATCCTACAAAGATTGAAGCTACTACCAAATGGAAAGTCCCTGATTCACCAACAAAAGTAAGAAGTTTTCTTGGATTAGCAGGAGGCGTTTTATTCAGGATTTTTCAAGAATAGCCATTCCATTAACCAAAGTAACATGTAAGTCAGTTAAGTTTGAATGGGGATCAAAATAGGATGAAGCGTTCAAGATTTTGAAGCAAAGATTAACTAACGCACCAACACTTGCTTTAATAGAAGGAACTGAAGACTTCAAAGTCTATTGTGATGCATCTAAGTTAGGATTTGGATGTGTGCTAATGCAACGTCAAAAGGTGATTGCTTATGCCTCTAGACAACTAAAGAAGCATGAAGAAAATTATACAACGCATGATCTGGAGTTAGGAGCAACAATTTTTGCCCTCAAGATTTGGAGACATTATCTTTACGGTAGTAAGTTTAGTGTCTTCACAGATCATAAAAGTTTAAGGTATGTTTTCGGACAAAAAGAATTAAACATAAGGCAAAGACGTTGGATGGAAATCCTTAGCGATTATGATTGTGATATCCAATACCACGAAAGTATCATGAGAAGCCAAAAAGGGTACGTGCTCTCAGATTAAACCTGCAAATAGATTTAAATAAATAATTGAAAAAGGCACAGGAAACAACAATCAAGGATGATGCACAAGGATTAAAAGGAATGATTAAAGAATTATAAAAAGGAGCAGCTGGAATTTGGAGATTCAATGAGAAAAGAATTTGGGTAACTATCCAAGGAAACCTACAAAACCGAATTCTAGAAGAAGCTTATAAATCCAAGTATACAATGCATCCTGGAAGTGACAAGATGTATCAATACTTAAGGAAAAAAATTTGGTGGATAGGAATGAAAAAGGATATAGCAAGTTACGTTGCTAAGTGTTTAACTTGTTCACAAGTTAAAGCTGAACATCAGAAGCCTTCAGGGTTACTTCAGCATTTGGAGACGTCGATTTGGAAATGGGAATTGATAACAATGAACTTTGTTACCAAATTACCCAAGACACGAAAAGGTAACGACACTATATGAGTGATTGTGGACAAATTAACTAAATCTGCACATTTCTTACCAATGAAAGAAACTTTCATTATGGAACAATTAGCTAAGTTGTATGTGGATGAAATAGTCTCACTACATGGAATCCCATTATCTATTGTGTCTGAAAGAGATAGTCGTTTTACTTATCATTTTTGGACAAGTTTTCAAAATGCAATGAGAACCAGATTAAATTTAAGTACAGCTTATCATCCTCAAACAGACGGACAAAGCGAAAGGACGTTTCAGACCAGGGAAGACATGCTCAGAGCCTGTGTGATAGACTTTGGAGGAAATTGGGAAGAGCACTTACCATTAATAGAATTTTCTTATAAAAATAGCTATCACACAAGCATCAATGTTGCACCATTCGAAGCACTCAATGGACGGAAATGCCGAACACCTGTGTGTTGGGCAGAAATTGGAGAAAAGCAATTGTCAGGACCCGAAATTGTACAAGAAACAGCTGAAAAAATAATACAAGTCAAGGAAATACTGAAAACAGCACGAGACCGTCAAAAGAGTTATGTAGATAACAAGTGTAAGCCATTAGAGTTTCAAGTCGGAGACAAAGTACTATTAAAAGTCTCACCCTGGAAAGGAGTCGTCAAATTTGGTAAGAAATGAAAGCTAAGCCCAAGGTATGTTAGACCTTTTGAAATTATCAAACGAATTGGATCAGTAGCCATCAGCTACAGTTACCTGAAGAAATGGCAGGAATACATGATGTATTTCATGTATGAAACTTGAAGAAATGTTTAGCCGACGAATCATTGGTAGTACCTCCTCAAGACATAGAGGTAAATGAAAAGCTTAAGTTTGTGGAAAAACCTATACAAATTGAAGATAGAAAGATCAAGAATCTCAAGCACAAGAGATTAGTACTTGTCAAAGTAAAATGTGATTCGAGAAGAGGACCATAATACACATGGGAATTAGAATCAGAGATGAAACGAAAGTATCCTTACTTATTCCAGTAAATCTCAAGGACAAGATTTCAAACAAGGTAGGGAGGATGTAATGACGTGTGCGGCGGTGGTTATATTTTTAGATATATTTTAGCTCTTTTTAGTCGCAAATTCAAGTTTAAAATTTATAAAACACGATTTACTACTATCACTCTACACACACGTTAGGGAAAGTGCACCCATCACGGACGTAGTATAGTGATGGTAAGATACCGAGGTCGTCCAAGGACACAAGAGCTTTTAATACTGGCTTATCGTTAACGTCTAGTCTAATCAAACTTTGATAAAAAAAATTGAAGTTATAAAAAGATAAACTAAAAAGCAAAAATAAAATATCAGGAAAAACAAATAGACAAGAAGGAATCACTTGGTTCCAACTCCTCTTTTATGTATCCTTTAATGATTTCCGCACTTTGGGCATTTTAAGAGATTATCTTTAAGTTATAGTAGTAGGCTCCCTTCCAGGCAGCGTTACCCTCAACCTATTGGTTTGAGTCAACAGGGATACAGTCCCGCAAGGTCGGATTATTGAAAGATAATTAAGTAAGTTATTAATGTGAAAAGTGGTAGGCCCCCTTCCAGGCAACATTACCCTCAACCCTTTGGTCTGAGTAAGCAGGGATACACTCCTCGCATGGTTGGTTTAAAGTTTTAATAGTAGTTTATAGATAAGGGATTCAAGCGATTTCTTACTCTTAGTAGGGCCAGTCATTCCTATCCAATCCATGGAGTAGTACTAAGCTTGAACCAGGTTCTTGCAGGATCTATACACTAAACGAGAAATATAATTACCCAACCACCCTTCTAGCCCCCTTCCAAGTAGTTAACGCGCTTTATATAGACCGTAAAGACATGAATATGGGAATCAACAACATATGAAGAATGGTTAGATAAATTCGCCTTCCATATAAAAAACCTAGTTATTAAAGTCATTAATACATACCCAATTGAAAAGGAGCCAAAGATTGGAAATAAAAAAGAAATACATAAAAAAATTTCTTCACCAAGTGATGTAAGAGTTTAGCCAAGCATAGCCTTTGTTTGACAAGAACTCTTATGATTGATCTTGGATCCCGAGAATACTACACACTTTAAATGATGGAAGATGGATGACGGTGGTGGATGAAGGTGTTGTAGTGGTGGTGGAGTGGTGGCGAGTGTGAGAGAAGTGGTTTGCCAAGGAATGGACTGGAATGCAACCAAGCACCCCTATTTATAGCTGAAGACAGACGTTCACCACGGTCCATGCCTGCCTTGCACGACCCTGTGGCCATCTCTCACTCTTCCTCATTAACTGCAGTGTCAGGTCTTGTACTAACACAGCCCCGTGTGTCAACGGCACGGCCCGTGGCCAATGTACTTGATGTACTATCTCAGATTCTGCGAATCTTAGAGTTGACTACGCCCTATGTTGCCTTAGCACGGCCCCGTGTTGGTTGTCTATTTTGTCCATTGATGTTATCATTTCTTCTACAGATAATCCAGTCTTGGACACGGCTCGTGTCTGGTGGACACGATCCCGTGTCAATCCTCCTTCTTTGTATTTATGTTGGTTTTTGCTGTTATTTTGCTCCTTTTGTGCGTTTAAGCTTTTTTGACCCTGTAAATTAATAAGGAACAAAGAAACAATGTTTTTCCAACAATAGTACCGAAAAAGGGTTGATTTTACGCCGTATTTGATACAATTTATATGTTTTATTTTACGTACATCATGTAACAACACTCTAAAACACCTTATAAGGAACACTAATTAAGACCCCGAACTAGTGCGGTGCGACCCGAAATGGAAGACTGGAAATAGGGGGCCCCGGAGGTACATGGGGGGATCCCCTAAAGCTTGGGCGACACGCGGAGCATTACCTGTACGTGTAAATTCAGATAAGATCAAACCACATGCTATAAACACACAACAAGGCTACCCTAGGAGTAGTGGACCAGGGCCGCGACACGCGAAAGCAGGGGAGAAGGTGGTGCGACGCGCAGGGCTAGTCCAGTTGGGCTATAAGTAGCCTGTCTTGGGACAGAAGCTTTTACACACTTTCGACATTCAATTGATGAAACTATCTGCTTCTTTCTCTGTTTCTTTTATTAGTGCACCCCTAATTGCGAAACTTTGCCTCGTTGTAAGTGTTTTAACCTCTAATCACTGATTCGATACCCTGTCCGATCGATCCTAAACCTAACAACGGATGTCAAGGTGCTGCCTCTATCGATAAAGTTTGAATTGAGTTATTATACTAACACATGTGCATTGTATATTTTATAAGGAACTCAGTAAATTCACCAGGAAATATTATCAGGAAGCTTATAGTTAAAACCCAAAGTTTACAAAGTGAGTCATTCTTTCTTTTTACCAAATGCTTTGCAAAACCCTAAATGTTTTTCAGTTATACTTACAGTGATTAAGTTTTTGTATTCTACAATTACCGTCGGTATGTGGGGTTTTGTATATATTACTTTACACTTGTTATTATTGGGTAAATGGATCCAATAGTAATATGACCACAAGCATGGGGGAATTGGCCCCAATCGCAATACTGTTGAGAAATTGATAGATATAAACAAATGTAAAAACTCTTGATGCTGTAAAGTTATAACAATGTGTCTTTTTATAAAATGGAATGAACTCGTCAGTATTTCTTCCTAATAAAATGTTTTCAAAACATGTTTCAGGTAATTTGTTGTGAAGGTAATAGAAGCCAGCTATGGAGCAATAAAGAACAAAGATAATATAGCATAAGTTCACAACATCTAACCATAATCCGGTTAGTATTATGAATTCGGCTAATTATATATATATTTTATATTATATAGTATAAGTCCATCATGTATTATCATGTAATGTCATATATGTAACACCTGTGCCTCCACGGCCATCAAACAAATACCAAACCAATGAAATATTGTATTTCATACTTGGGATTTGTAAAAATATGTGTATCATTTGCACATATCAATTTCTGTTCAATTTCAAACTCTAAATCGCTTTCTGGAAGGTTATACGCGCACTGATGCGTAAATATAACCAGTTTAATGCAACGAACACTCCGGAATAGTGAAATAGGCTTAACATACCTTAAATAACCTTTACATAACTTAGAAATAAGTTTTGAAGGCTTTGGTATGGCAAAATCAAGTTAAATCGCTTACAGGGACTAAAGTTGACAAACTGCGAAAGTATGCCAATTTGAACTGTAACAGACATTCCGGAACATGACCATAAGTTAAACATACCATAAATATCCTTTACATAGCTTAGAGATAGGCTTTGAGGTGTTCGGTATGCTAAAATAAACTTTTGTGTCATTCAGGGACTAAAAGTGTCAAAAAGTGCACAAGTTTGCATTTTCGCGCATAACTTACGTTCTGAATACATACGGACATCCAAAAATTTATGTAAGCATGACTATATTATGCTTTAGTGTTTGGCTTACCAAAAATCCATTCGTTACATCATTTGGATCGTTTTTCGCGCTTGTGCGCATTCCGTCGTAATTAAGCGAACATCGCGTTCGTACGGCCAAACGAACCAACCTCCGGCATATTTTTGAGCATGTTTCATATCCACAATGTTTAGGCATCATTTTAGGGCCTTAAATTTGGCTTTACGGGCCTTGGAAGTGCCGGAAATGGGCTTAAACACGCGCAGGGACTGAAACTGTCATTTATCAAATATGTTTGCTGATCAGAAGTCTCAGGCGGCCCGCCTGAGTTTTCACTAATCCTAACGCGGGCCGCGTCCGCCTGTCTGATCAGATAACAACGAACAGTCAGCGTGTACCAGCTGTTTTAACCACAACCACACACTTGCAACTTGCATATTCAGCTGATAAACATCATTTTTAGGCACCACAACTTTCCGACACTTGTACGGTTTCGATTAAGGCACGATATTCAACAAACGATCTTAACGGTGGACCGAATACTATAAATACCCCACCCCCCATTGCTTAAAAATCACTAGAATTCTGATTTGAGGAGCTCTAAGTTGAAACCATTGTTTCATACCTGAGATTCTTGAATCGGGATTAGCATTCGGGGACCCTGGGTAAGTATTCTTTCGTTCTTTTCCTTATTTTACTGCTTTTCGAGTCCGAAAGTCAAACTTTGTTTGACTTTCAGCTTTGACCAGTAATGGTCAATGCGAAGTTCGTTTGAACTTCGCAACGTGAGTGTAATCACGTTGGTTATAGTCCCTTGGGACTATGCCTACTGATTACCACGTTGTCTAGGGTCGTAGGGTAAGCGATCTGATAAATCGCTTATACCTTCGAACCCGACCCAGTTTGGTCGATCATTAGGATCCGACCAAATACATTAGGTGACCATAGTAGGCAGGGAATAACCTTCCGAGGTTATACCCTATGGTCACATCGTTTAAGTAGTTGTATGATAGGTAGTTTATATGCCTTAGGTAAATTACCAGAATACCCTTTTCATGTATAATTGGTAATTAAGCATATGTAACCTAAACTTTTGTCACATAACTGATTATGTAACATGTTTTGGGCATATAACACTTGTCATAGGGCTAGTTAGGCGGTCCGAACGCGTTTCACGCGAACGACGCGTTAAAGTAGCATAAGCTACCTAAACGGGTCGTAATGGGTCGTAGGCAGTTATGTTAGGTTTCATTTAGTATGTAGGCTTTGTTAAACCATATCACACGAGTCTCCACACTCGTTTGGTTTACAAACCCTAATGCTACCCAGTCTTCCGATTTAGGTCCGGTTTATTAACATAGTTACCTATATTAGGTGCCGTTTGATTCCGAGATCTCTAGCACTGCTTGGTGGTTATCTTTAGACAACTGAGCAATCTCAAGTGAGTACATAGACCCCTCTTTTACTGTTTTCCAAACTGTTTTGGGGTGAAACACATGTGCCTACTTGTTACTTTCATGCTTTCCTGTTTTCACATCATATACCTGCTATGTTCGTTAGTACATTATAGTACATGATCTCATTGTGTTTTATGCTATGTATGTCCATTTAGTTCATACTTAGTACATCGTTTTACATTTACATTTTATGCTATGTATGTCCATTGCGTGCATACTTAGTACATTGTTTTCATCACATGCTTACATTTTGGTATGACATTTGGTTTGTTTACATGGGACAATACATTCATTAACACCGATCATGCCGTTCGTTAGTAGGTAGTGGTACCATAGGAATTGACAACTCCCGTTCCGGACGTCCCAGGGAAAGGGGATGAAAGGAATGACCGAATTCGATGATATAAGACAGATAGACCTTTAATTTGTTTAAAGGGTTTTATCACCACAGTCACAAGGCTTGGATGTATGCATTTTCACAATACCGCATAAATGTTCATATTAAATATTTGCATGCATTTACACAAAACATAGCTTTGATTTAAACCAAGTTTTACTTCAATACTTTGTTTTTGTGCATATGGTTTAGTTGAGACATTTCACTTGCCATACATGACATTTTGACATAGACATTTGACATGGATATTTGACATAGACATTTGACATGGATATTTGACATAGACATTTGACATGGATATTTGACATAGACATTTTGACATGGATATTTGACATAGACATTTGACATGGATATTTGACATAGACATTTGACATGGATATTTGACATAGACATTTGACATGGATATTTGACATAGACATTTTGACATGATTTACATCTTGACATGAACATTTTACATTGTTTGATTTGGTTTGATTAAGTGATTAAGTAACGATGCGTGTGTAATATGATACAAGCATGGTGGATACGCCGCTGGTACTTCCTATATATAAGTGTTTGTATGGTATTACATGTCGTAACGTTATTTGAATCATTTCAGTTTGAGACATAGAACATTTAATACAAATAACATACTTTTCACAAGACATTGATTTATAAACAACTTATCTTATGCAAACATATTTTACATGGTTATTCATTTAACCTGACATTTATTTATACATATCATCTGATCTTATCGTTTTTCAAATGATTTAAAAGACAAAGCAAATAACAAGGTTCATGACTAAACATTTTCTCAAACATAAGTCATGAATCTTATTTCCACAAAACCTATGTATCTCACAGGCATTTTTATGCTGACGTACCTATTTTCACATGTGTTTTTCAGGAGCTATTGCATAAGATGATCAAGATACAAATAGACAGACTTGGGCTTTAGTGACAATAAAAGATGCAAGACTAGTTAAATATTGTTGTATTTCTTTGTTTGTTAAGGCATTGTAGCACTTTTAATCAATAAAACGAAACTTTAATTTCCATGGTTGTGAAACATTAATTCTGTTACAACACTCCCCGATGTTTCCGCCACGTTTTGTATGTTCTACGTGGTCGGGGTGTGACAGAAAATATGGTATCAAAGCTCATGGTTATAGGGAATTAGGTTATTAGTAATACTTTGACCTAGTCTATAACCTTTCTAGGACCTTAACGCGAGTTTACTTGCGTTTAGTCATAAAACAATACTGTCACCTATCCTTAGGCGACAACCACAACAAGAACATAAATTTCAAAACCGCTTTGAAAACTAATCATCTGTTCTAGGATGATTGATTACTAGGTTTTGAACCCTCTATTGTAAGGTTTTGAACTCTCTATTATATGGTTTTGAACCCCTTTGAGTTTTCAAAACCTCGTCAAGGTTTTGAGTTTTAAATAATGTGAACACGTGCAAACTGGAAGGGTGAATGCCTGTATTCTGGGTTTTCTATCTAGGCAAGCACTTCGTATACATCTCATCAGAGGCGAGACCAGTTGTGCTTACCTGGGAATTCTTGGGATGAGTGTTCACTTATAGGCGAGCATGTCTTCGTGATACATTATTTTTGACCCATTTACTTTGATTTGTCACCATCTCATTTGTTTACCTTAGGTAACAAACAAATGATCACAATTTTCATTCGTTAACATTCTGCATTGATTTTCCAATAACCTTTCACTTGCTTCTTCCTCTGTCTTTCATTTTCTTTTAGAATGTCTATTCCTATCAGCACTGGTCAAATGCCCGAGCGAACAGCCAAATTTGTCCAGCAAATTGGCGAAGTGATTCAGAGGACTGTGGATTTAGGTATTGCCATGGCTCGTCTCAACAATGAAGCCTCTCGTCTCGACAATGAAGCCACTCAAGAGCCACCAAAGGAAGCAGAAGTCAGGCTTGCACCAACATCAAGGAAGCGTAAGGCTTCAAGGAAACCCGCAGCGGTTACACCTAATCAAGCTGGACCTAGCCAAGTGGCAAGGCCACCAGCTAGGAAGCCGTACTTAGGAACTGCTCCTAGGTGCAAGCGATGCAATGGTCATCATTCAAACCTCATACCCTGCTGGAAATGTACCTACTGTGGACGGCGGGGACATTTGGTCAACACATGCCGCTTTGCTATCCAGAACAAAGCTGTTGCAAATCTTGCTGCTACCCAACTCCAAGTCAACCCTACTCAAGCTCGTTTCCCACGTGGTACTTGCTACAACTGTGGCGATACGAGCCATTTCAGGAACAACTGCCCAAAGCTTGCTAATGCAAATCCAACCCTCGGATGAGCATTTGGCTGAACAAAGGATGTTGCTGTCTTATGCCTTTGTTTCTTTTGTTTTCGTGTATTGTGAAACAATATGTCTTGTTCATAAATAAAAATCGTTGTTCACAAATTCTGATATACAAGTATAGTTACATGTGTGTATGATTTTCCTATGATACCTGCATTAAGGAACTATGTTCCTTACAAACTACTCTTGTGATTCTCACTTTCAAGTGATCGCTCATAATTTCCTCGAAAGTTCTAAGTACTCGTTTCATTCTAAGAAACGAAGTACAGGAAATAAAAGTGAAATTATGAGTAATCGTGCTTTTGACACATCTGTATTTTTGAATCCTTGGTTGGATAACTAAGGATATTTTCAAATCTCATACCCATTACGTTTTGATTTTTCAACATTCACAGTACAAGTATTTCAAAACAATCTTCATGATTTCAAAACATTTCATATAGTTTGAAAACAATTTTTCTAGATGCATTGTCTATGTTATTTCAAAAACATTGGCCATGTTATCAAAACCAACCTTTCTAAATTCAAAATATTTCATATAGTCTGAAGACAATATTAACACAATACATTTTCTGATCAAGTGCATGATTTCGAAAAGCATCATTCATGTCTTTCAAAAACCTTATACATAATTTCAAAATTCATCTCGCATGATTTTAAAACATTTTTATAAATATACCTATATAATACACCTACTTTATGATTTCCAAAAAGTATTATATATAAGGTTTCAAAAACGTTAAACACATTTTTCTTAAAAGAACCCCATGCATAGTTTTCCAAATATATTTTCCTCATACAGTGACTTAACCTTCAAATTCTGCTTCATATGTCGCCTTGACATATCTAGCATCACAACTTCATAAGCATTTTTACTTCATGTTTTGACTTAAGCACATCCAGTGCAAGATTTCAAAACATCTTAAAACTTCAAAAAAATACACATGGGATCTTTTTATCTTCATATTTAGACCCTTGTGGATGATCATCATTCAAATCAGAGTCCTTAATTGGATTCCTTATGTACCTAAATTCGAACATTTCGGTTCCTTATAATCGAAATCGAATTTTTTTTTTTTTTTTAAAGATCTTTCTATCTTTATAGTTATATTCTTGATAATGTTTAAAGTACCAAATGAAATCCACGAGATGGATTCCTAGTGTGCTTTAAATACATGTGCTCTGTTAGCAGAACAAACTTCTAGTTAAACAATTTTGTGGTTATGTGACTATGTGTTTATTCATCTTATGTTTTCTTTTATGCATTTTTGTGTTTTTTTTTTAATACTCTGGATATTCGTTATCCAAATCCTCGCAGGATCTTTCATATCTTCATATGAGGGATTCGTAGCAGGATATTCAAAAGGTACTACCTTAAATCCTTAATGGGCTTCTATGTAATAGTTAAGACCCTTGGATTATATAGTACCATTCCATGATTCATAGGAGACCCTTTAGTGGTCTAGTAAAAAAAAGATTGGTTCACAATTTGGTGAAAAAAACGACATCTAGTGATGTAGCTGAACAGACTCCTTGATAGTCTATATAGATCATTTATTGATTTAGTCAAAAGGACTCTATGGCGGTCTAGTCACACTCATCACAGGATTGTTCATTTTGTTTTCCCCTACACATTATAAAATAGACTGTGTGAACTGTGCAAGGAATTGTCTGATTATGGACGCGTACATAATTATGAAATTTAGTGCACAGAAACCTAGTAAGGTTTATTATGTGTAAGAACCGATAGTGACAACAATAACAAAATGAGAACGATGTAATGGAGGCATGGTGGACGCACCAATGACGCTTTATATACTTGTATATAAGTGTCCCTCTTACATTGCAAGCATAATGTTATTTAAGGTTACTAGAAGTTCGGAACCCTAACCAGTATTGTTCGATCTTTCAACTTCATGTTTCAGGCTCTCACAAGTTTCCTCTAAATAAATTTCGGGACGAAATTTCCTAAAGTAGGGGAGACTGTAACACCTGTGCCTCCACGGCCATCAAACAAATACCAAACCAATGAAATATTGTATTTCATACTTGGGATTTGTAAAAATATGTGTATCATTTGCACATATCAATTTCTGTTCAATTTCAAACTCTAAATCGCTTTCTGGAAGGTTATACGCGCACTGATGCGTAAATATAACCAGTTTAATGCAACGAACACTCCAGAATATTGAAATAGGCTTAACATACCTTAAATAACCTTTACATAACTTAGAAATAAGTTTTGAAGGCTTTGGTATGGCAAAATCAAGTTAAATCGCTTACAGGGACTAAAGTTGACAAACTGCGAAAGTATGCCAATTTGAACTGTAACAGACATTCCAGAACATGACCATAAGTTAAACATACCATAAATATCCTTTACATAGCTTAGAGATAGGCTTTGAGGTGTTCGGTATGCTAAAATAAACTTTTGTGTCATTCAGGGACTAAAAGTGTCAAAAAGTGCACAAGTTTGCATTTTCGCGCATAACTTACGTTCTGAATACATCCGTACATCCAAAAATTTATGTAAGCATGACTATATTATGCTTTAGTGTTTGGCTTACCAAAAATCCATTCGTTACATCATTTGGATCGTTTTTCGCGCTTGTGCGCATTCCGTCGTAATTAAGCGAACATCGCGTTCGTACGGCCAAACGAACCAACCTCCGGCATATTTTTGAGCATGTTTCATGTCCACAATGTTTAGGCATCATTTTAGGGCCTTAAATTTGGCTTTACGGGCCTTGGAAGTGCCGGAAATGGGCTTAAACACGCGCAGGGACTGAAACTGTCATTTATCAAATATGTTTGCTGATCAGAAGTCTCAGGCGGCCCGCCTGAGTTTTCACTAATCCTAACGCGGGCCGCGTCCGCCTGTCTGATCAGATAACAACGAACAGTCAGCGTGTACCAGCTGTTTTAACCACAACCACACACTTGCAACTTGCATATTCAGCTGATAAACATCATTTTTAGGCACCACAACTTTCCGACACTTGTACGGTTTCGATTAAGGCACGATATTCAACAAACGATCTTAACGGTGGACCGAATACTATAAATACCCCACCCCCCATTGCTTAAAAATCACTAGAATTCTGATTTGAGGAGCTCTAAGTTGAAACCATTGTTTCATACCTGAGATTCTTGAATCGGGATTAGCATTCGGGGACCCTGGGTAAGTATTCTTTCGTTCTTTTCCTTATTTTACTGCTTTTCGAGTCCGAAAGTCAAACTTTGTTTGACTTTCAGCGTTGACCAGTAATGGTCAATCGGAAGTTCGTTTGAACTTCGCAACGTGAGTGTAATCACGTTGGTTATAGTCCCTTGAGACTATGCCTACTGATTACCACGTTGTCTAGGGTCGTAGGGTAAGCGATCTGATAAATCGCTTATACCTTCGAACCCGACCCAGTTTGGTCAATCATTAGGATCCGACCAAATACATTAGGTGACCATAGTAGGCAGGGAATAACCTTCCGAGGTTATACCCTATGGTCACATCGTTTAAGTAGTTGTATGATAGGTAGTTTATATGCCTTAGGTAAATTACCAGAATACCCTTTTCATGTATAATTGGTAATTAAGCATATGTAACCTAAACTTTTGTCACATAACTGATTATGTAACATGTTTTGGGCATATAACACTTGTCATAGGGCTAGTTAGGCGGTCCGAACGCGTTTCACGCGAACGACGCGTTAAAGTAGCATAAGCTACCTAAACGGGTCGTAATGGGTCGTAGGCAGTTATGTTAGGTTTCATTTAGTATGTAGGCTTTGTTAAACCATATCACACGAGTCTCCACACTCGTTTGGTTTACAAACCCTAATGCTACCCAGTCTTCCGATTTAGGTCCGGTTTATTAACATAGTTACCTATATTAGGTGCCGTTTGATTCCGAGATCTCTAGCACTGCTTGGTGGTTATCTTTAGACAACTGAGGAATCTCAAGTGAGTACATAGACCCCTCTTTTACTGTTTTCCAAACTGTTTTGGGGTGAAACACATGTGCCTACTTGTTACTTTCATGCTTTCCTGTTTTCACATCATATACCTGCTATGTTCGTTAGTACATTATAGTACATGATCTCATTGTGTTTTATGCTATGTATGTCCATTTAGTTCATACTTAGTACATCGTTTTACATTTACATTTTATGCTATGTATGTCCATTGCGTGCATACTTAGTACATTGTTTTCATCACATGCTTACATTTTGGTATGACATTTGGTTTGTTTACATGGGACAATACATTCATTAACACCGATCATGCCGTTCGTTAGTAGGTAGTGGTACCATAGGAATTGACAACTCCCGTTCCGGACGTCCCAGGGAAAGGGGATGAAAGGAATGACCGAATTCGATGATATAAGACAGATAGACCTTTAATTTGTTTAAAGGGTTTTATCACCACAGTCACAAGGCTTGGATGTATGCATTTTCACAATACCGCATAAATGTTCATATTAAATATTTGCATGCATTTACACAAAACATAGCTTTGATTTAAACCAAGTTTTACTTCAATACTTTGTTTTTGTGCATATGGTTTAGTTGAGACATTTCACTTGCCATACATGACATTTTGACATAGACATTTGACATGGATATTTGATATAGACATTTGACATGGATATTTGACATAGACATTTGACATGGATATTTGACATAGACATTTTGACATGGATATTTGACATAGACATTTGACATGGATATTTGACATAGACATTTGACATGGATATTTGACATAGACATTTGACATGGATATTTGACATAGACATTTTGACATGATTTACATCTTGACATGAACATTTTACATTGTTTGATTTGGTTTGATTAAGTGATTAAGTAACGATGCGTGTGTAATATGATACAAGCATGGTGGATACGCCGCTGGTACTTCCTATATATAAGTGTTTGTATGGTATTACATGTCGTAACGTTATTTGAATCATTTCAGTTTGAGACATAGAACATTTAATACAAATAACATACTTTTCACAAGACATTGATTTATAAACAACTTATCTTATGCAAACATATTTTACATGGTTATTCATTTAACCTGACATTTATTTATACATATCATCTGATCTTATCGTTTTTCAAATGATTTAAAAGACAAAGCAAATAACAAGGTTCATGACTAAACATTTTCTCAAACATAAGTCATGAATCTTATTTCCACAAAACCTATGTATCTCACAGGCATTTTTATGCTGACGTGCCTATTTTCACATGTGTTTTTCAGGAGCTATTGCATAAGATGATCAAGATACACATAGACAGACTTGGGCTTTAGTGACAATAAAAGATGCAAGACTAGTTAAATATTGTTGTATTTCTTTGTTTGTTAAGGCATTGTAGCACTTTTAATCAATAAAACGAAACTTTAATTTCCATGGTTGTGAAACATTAATTCTGTTACAACACTCCCCGATGTTTCCGCCACGTTTTGTATGTTCTACGTGGTCGGGGTGTGACAGAAAATATGGTATCAGAGCTCATGGTTATAGGGAATTAGGTTATTAGTAATACTTTGACCTAGTCTATAACCTTTCTAGGACCTTAACGCGAGTTTACTTGCGTTTAGTCATAAAACAATACTGTCACCTATCCTTAGGCGACAACCACAACAAGAACATAAATTTCAAAACCGCTTTGAAAACTAATCATCTGTTCTAGGATGATTGATTACTAGGTTTTGAACCCTCTATTGTAAGGTTTTGAACTCTCTATTATATGGTTTTGAACCCCTTTGAGTTTTCAAAACCTCGTCAAGGTTTCTTCCTAAAACGCGTATAACTTTTGAACCGTTTACCCGTTTACCCTCCTGTTTCTTCCTACATGCTAGTAATTTGACATTCTATCATGTGAACTTGAAATCCCATATCCGGATTAAGGAAATTCTTATCTTACGCACTATCGGCTTATTATTCATTTACGATTTATTCGACCCGTTTATGTTTTTATCAAATAACTCATTCCTTTTAACCCAAAACTTACATGAACCTTATGACCATAATACTTTTACACTATCCAGAGTGTCGTACTTGGGGTTTACGCACCTGATACCCGGTATTCGTCAAATTCATTCATTATTACGTAATTGAACATTAAATAGTACAATTTCCATCTATGAAATTGTTTATTCATTTACTCATGATTTACTACCGAACCTCTTGCCCATTAACCCGCGTCACCGTTTCTCGGTTAGCATGCTTACGTACAATTTTATCCATTACCCGGTTATCATACCGAAGTCGTTGCTTAATCAACCTTTCCGGTATGCAATAAAACCTCGTTTTGACCCATTTGATTTACTTAGCGAAATTCATCGATTTCATACAACTCATTCCTATTTGACCTCAATTATCATACTTAATTAAGTCACACATAACTTTACATAAACAACTAAGAAGTGATTACGGAAATCACTTACCTCATGCATCCGTGTTCATATCCGTTTCCTCGCCACTTCTTGACCCGTTAGCCTTCCGTGCTTGATTCCGTCTCGACATGATTCCTATACTTCCATGTCATCGAAATCACATTCTTATTAGCATACACAATTGTACATGTTAACGATCATGTCGATCGCATAATTCACATTTGACTTTCATTAGTCACTTCTAACAAGCATAATACATGTAACCAAATTCATATCATTTCCAACTCGTGTAATCCATCATGTCATCGCATTAAACACACATACGTCTAACACGCACCGTATAACTTACTTTAATCTTACAATTATGACAACACGTCTAACCATTCTTCTTATACACAGTTGACTTTTAGAGGTCAACGGTTCATTTAATTTAACTTTCGACTTATCATTATATACCCGTAACATCATAATAGCCTATACGGACAACACTATATACATTTCATCATACGCTTGGCCTGTTTACTACCTCCTAAGCATAGTGTACAACCAATTCATGCATATTCTTCTAAACTCATACATAAATCATCAAATTATCCTTCTAATCAACATGGATCATTCATGCATAACATCAAACATACTAGTATCACATTTCTTTCAATTCCTCTAACAAGAATCTACCATACATATCAAAATACATCAATATTAAGCAAGAATTTAGACATAGATGATTTACCCATGTCATCATCTTCACCATAACAAACGGGTTTCACCATTAAACATCAAATTAACCTAAACCATGCATAATCCATGTTCTATATGATGATTCTAACACACACCCGTTCTCAATTTCATACAAATTCGCAATTTACATCATAACCCACTTCGTGAAAGATCACCAATCTAACTTTTAAGACATACCTTGCGATCCCCTTGTGAAGGTGATCATTAATCCATGCTCGGTTATGAATTTGAGCTTGGTTTAGCCTTCCAATTTGATGGATTAGATGAAGTTAGGGTTTTGGCTTCATGAGAGCTCCTGCTCTCTCTAGAACACACGATCATGTGTGTTTGTGTGTGTAATTTCATATATTAATTCAACTTTCATTTTAACCCACTTTAGTCCCTTGTGTTTATTAATTAAACATATTTGGCTCACTTTCATCTCTCAATTGTTTCTACTATATTCTTAACTAGGTTAAGTAGCCTAGTTATTTATTTCTTGATTTACCATATCAGAACATTTGCAGAATATAAACATTCGGGTTTTGGGGTGTTACATTTAGAGGGTTTTTGCACCTCTAAACTCATCAGAATCAACCCTAAACAAACTCCATAACCATTGGTTTGGTTAGAAGCAAGATGGGTGTAAGTTCGAATAAGTTTAAACAAGTTCACAAAGGTTTACATAAAAGTTCTTCCAAAACAGAAAGTTTGGACCACAAAATGGTGAAGTTCCACCTTAGTTTAGCATGGTAAACTTGTGGAAACACTCCTAGAGGTGTTCCAAGCTTTCAAGGGGAAGAAAAAGTGAAGAAAAGATGAAGAAAGTGAGGTAGATGCTCACTTTAACACTTAGAGTTTTCTATCTTAAACTTGGATTTCCTGCAGATTATGGAGTGATTTGAGAGTGTTTAAGGGTTTGGGTGTAACGCCTCGTAAAATCGTGTCCAGTAATGTTCTGACACGTGTCCCTATTCCTATTTATACATAATGTTGGCTAGGAGGGAGTATTTTTTTCCAATTGTGGAAAGTATGAACGTGGAGGGGCTAAAAGTGTCAACATGCTGAAACTATGCCTCTGAGTGACCTTTTACGGTGTCCGTACTCTCAAATGAGCCACTTGTTGGATGAGAGGGACCGTTTGTGAATTTATGAGAAAGTTTGATATTGGAGGGTCTAAAGGCGTCAACATGTTAATTTATACCTCTGAGTGACCCTTTAACGAACCAGGAGCCTGATGATGTTCGGTCATACTCTCGGGTGTGCCAAACATTGGCCATGATGGGCTAAATATGCTAATTATAATAATGCATATAAGTATGGAGGTCAAGGGATTAAATGTGCCAAGTTTTAAAAGTTTTATTGTGGGTCGGCCACCTTTACGGACCGCAAGGACCGTCCCTTACGGTCCGCAAAGGCTGGAGCTAGGCAAATTTTGGCTTATTCTCCAAATAAAGCTACCATACACCTCAATTTTGATACCATGGGCTGCATGCTGGTTTAGGACACGTATATGGACACTTGTACGCACCTCCTAACCCTCCATAACACCTAGTATCATCACAAGAATCCCTCCAACACTATAAATAGGTGCCTTGGTCATTCCTTTAATAGCAACCCTCCTAAAAATATTTCACAACCCTTAAACATGTCCTATACGCCCTAAAACACACCCCGTATATGAAAAATGGGCCCCAAATACCTTAATTTTTACAAAAATAAAATAAAACCAGATTTAGGGAGCGCTCGCGGGGCGCGACCCCCTTGGCTACATTGGTCGCGGGCCGCGACAGCTTGGCCACCAGGCTTAACCTGGTACCGCCATGTGGCAGGCTGCGTGTCGAGGCTAGTGGGTCGACTCAGCCCAGCTACGCCCTACCCTACCTCGCTCACGGGGCGCGAAGCCATTTCTTGTTTCTCTCGTGGGCCGCCAGAAACCCCCAATCAGGCCTATATATAGAGAGCTTCTGCTCTCATTCCAAATCTTTCAAAACTTTCGAATCTCTCTCAATTTCTGAAATAATAGAAATAATTCTCGGGCATTATACCCACTAAATAACGAAGCTCTGCCTTGATGTAAGTATCATAACCCCCGGTTACGTATAAGTTACGCTGCCAGATTGATCTAGTGCTCCATAACGCATGTCGAGGCTCTGCCTGACTCAGTCGTTGGAGTTCTGTCTCATGGAGGGTATAGCTAATGTAAATTTGGATTATTATACTAACGCGTGTGCATTGTTTAAATTAATAGATTATAACAAGGAAGTCACAGGGAAATACCTAAATTAGCAATGTGAGTAATCCTTCTTTTTGTAAACTGATTTTACAAAACCTCAATTGTTTTACATTATAATTAACAGTGATTGAGTATTTATAATTCTACAATTATCATCGGTATGTTTGGGTTTTGTATACATAACTTCTTACTACACTGTGAGTAGTAGCATGACCACATGTCAGGATTGACAGTACCGTGGGTGATAATTAAAGTAGATGTAAAAAAATGTAATTGTTGGATTACCCTCAATGTTGTAAAATGATAAAACTTGTTTTGATTAAACTGGGATTCACTCACCAGTATTTTCCACTGACAAAAATGTTTTAAACGCGTTTCAGGTAACAAAATGTGAAAGCCAAATAGAAGCCAGCTGGAGAGCACTGAAGGCTTGGAAAAGTGGCTATAAAAGTTACATAAATAAAGAAGAAGTTTTATTTGAATAAAATAGGGTTTATCCCTATAAACATATTATGAATGTAAACTTGGGTTTTACCCATGTGTTTATTATTTTTAAAATAAGGTGTTTTACTCTGATAAAATATTTCCTAACTACGGTCCTGATGTAAATTCCGCTGCCAAAATTAAACAAAAACCGATACCACCGAATGTACGAGCTCGCGGCCGCCCGCCTCCCGGGGCAAGGGGTCGGGGGTTGTGACAAGATGTGGTATCGGAGCTACAGCCACTGATTTCAGCCATAGAAGTGTTCTGCTGACCTCAAAATTTGTCAATTCTATTAGGAAATAATCTATGTTACTATGTGCATACATGTATATTATTGTTTTGTGTTATTTGAAAATCTGTTAGTTTACAGTATGAATGATCAAGGACCATCTGACACCTATCGTCACCTCTCTAATTCTCCTAGAGATGAAGGAACTTCCTCCCAGTCTACTCCTTCGGGGTATTAAGCTGACACCGAAGAGGAGTATTCATCTTTAAGACGCAATCCGCAGAACCATTCCCTACAAAAAAGTGAGGATGGTTCAGTCGGGGAGCACATGAGCGTAGGAAAAGAATGAGGAAATTATAGCAACAAAGGGCTTTCACAGCAGCAAATAGGGAGGTGAACGCCCAGACCCAAGACATAATCAATAGGCGAGTGGCCAACTTTCACATATTAGCTACCACTACCGCAGACCCAAACCTAGAACAAATCATTGCACCACAACCACTACCACTATTCCCAACTCAACCTATGGAAATAGAACCCAACCGAGAAGAACCAGTTCCCATACCAGCTTTTAACCCTGATGAGATACCTAGAGTCCCATCACCCAATCCCTTAGCATATGATTTGTGGAATGACGACCATAGGGATTATCAAGAACTCTACCCACAAGAGGAACCCATACCAAATCCATTAGCACCATACCCCAATCTTGACCCTCTAGATCCATATTGGGATGCTGACCAGTATGTTCGAGAAATACTAGAAAACCCATACCCGTATGGAGACCCTTTACCACAGTACCCTGACCCAATACCCGCGCCACCACCACCCATGAGTACCGAAAATATGCAGGAACTCCGCACATTTGGTGAGGAGTTAGTAGATGAAGGAGAAAGAATAAGGCAAATAGGCGAGAAGCTCGTTTGGAAGTACGACGAGCGAAATATGCAGTATTGGATGAACCCCTATAAATTATATATATATATAGGGGACCGCTAGAATGAGAACCACCTCGAGTTATGAGAACCGCGAGAACCACTTGATTCCGGGCGAGGTTGACCAATTTTTTTTTCAAAAACGTAGGTTCATGTATTAGAAACACATTCGTAAAAAAAAATTTAAAAAAAACGCCGTGTGGTTAGTTTTTTACACCACAAAAACGTGGTTTACGAGTTCCGTAAATTTACGGAACTCGTAAACCACGTTTTTGTGGTGTAAAAAACTACCCACACGGCGTTTTTTTTTAAATTTTTTTTTTTACGAATGTGTTTGTGATACACTAATCTACGTTTTCGAAAAAAAATTGGTCCACCTCGACCCGTACGGTGTGGTGGTTCTCATTCTAGCGGTCCCCTATATATATATATATATATATATATATATATATATATATATATACGAGTAGTCTGAAAAATAAACAATCAAATCAACTAAAATAGATAATCTAATACCTACTGATGCATAACTAGTAGTTTGTTTTAAATTCCAGTTACAGTTTATAATAGATGCATATATATATATATATATATATATATATATATATATATATATAAAATAGAGTAAATGTCTCAATGCTCGACGGTTTTGACCAATGTGTTTGTTTGTGCAATTGTTGGCATTAGATCTTATTCTGTGATATTAATACCTGATAATTGTTTGTAAATCCAGATGGACAACGAAGAAAATCAGGAAAACCAGAATAATGATAACCAAATAAATAATAGTGCCATTCAACACATAGTAACCTGTAACACCCCGTGTTTCGAAAGTCAAAGTCAAAGTCAAGATTAAAGTCAAAGGGAGACAAGACTGCTAATTGTGATCTGTCACTCCTTGCTCAATTTCCTGTTTTGGCTTCTTTGACTTGTAGATAGAATTTTTATGCTTTTACTTTAGTTGTATTATGTGGAGTATTTGTTAATAATCGAGGTTTAATCGCTATTTATCGATATTTATCGCATGTTTGATCGCTTTATCGCTTATCGCAATAGCACTCGCAACTCGAATTACGTGTTCTGGTTATTGTAATTACGTGTGTGTGTGCCTTATGTGTTACTTGTGCATGTTCATTTATGTTGTTGTTGTGGTGAATAATCGAAACGCAATCGAAACTCAATCGCAAACACTAAACGAATGTTAAATTAGGATGATTGTATGTTGATATAGTAGTTGGGATTAAAAGTAATTTGAATAGGAAAATCTATCGCATCGCAACGCTCAACACTCGAATCGAAACTGCAAAACTCATCGCGTCGAGCACTCGAATCGAGTGGCCAGCCGACCGAGTTGCCACCCGATCGGGCTGCCACCCGATCGAAGTGCCACTCGATCGAAGTGCCACTCGATCGAGCGGTCACCCGATCGAGGTGCCACTCGATCGGGCTGCCACCCGAACGGGCTGCCACCCGAACGGGCTGCCACTCGATCGACCAACCTCTTTCCTCCTTTCCATTTATGGAAACCCTATAAATACCCCCTATATGTCAACATCACTTGATGTTGACAGCTCTCTCCCTCTCCACACGCTCCAGCCGCTATTTCTTCAGATTTCTCGCAATTTTTGTAAGTTTTCCACCTAAATCTTGTACTTTCTTGATCTACACGCACTCCTACACCTTTCTATCTTTTGAATCTTAACTTTTAACCGTGAAATCACTAGATTTGACGTGCTCTAGGATGATGTCATCATGGTGTTCTTATGAACTTCGTGTTTTGGCTTCAATCCACCAAGAACAACTTAGATCTGGACGATTTCCACACAAGTAAGCAAAGATCTTTCATAGATCTGAACATATTCATGGTGAAAAGGATTGAAAGATGGTTTTCCAACTTTCTTTCAACTCCTTTACACTCAATGCACTCAAAACCGGTGGAATCGGAGCTTGTTCTAATCTTCTACTCTTTCTTGTTGAATGTGTTGGCTCAAGATCCGGACCCTATCCAAGAGATTACCGATTTCGAGTTAAACATGAAACACCGTCTCGAACAGTTAACTGGTCGGACTAGGGTGGTTCCTGTCCGATCGGGTCACAAAGTCTTGACGAGGTTTCTGTTGTTTAGCACGCTATCAAACAGTCTCGAGAAAACTTCAAACTGTCAAAACAACCAAGGAAGAGACGATCAGGTCGACTGGGACGGATTGCCGTCCGATCGGATTGCCACCCGACTGGACTACCACCCGATCGGATTGCACCTTGGGTCCCACACTTAACTTTTAATTCAACATTTGAGGTCTTTGAACATTAAACGGATTGCCGTCCGATCGGATTGCCACCCGATCGGATTACCACCCGACCATGTAATGTTTGACTTCAAACACTTAAGCAATTTTTCAACATGTTCAATCCGAAAACATTGCCACCCGATCGGATAGCCATCCGATCGAGTGACCATCCTGCGGTGAACTCGTTCTCAACCTGAGAAGCCTTGCCAATCGGATTGTTGTCCGATCGAACGGTCGTTCGATCGACTGACCTGAAAGGTAGAGATACTTCTTTGTTTTTAAAATGCTACAACGAAAACTTCAAAAGACAAGCCATCATACACAAACACATCCATCCCAAACGAGATGACAATCCAATCGAGTGGCCACCCGATCGGGCGACCACCCGAACGGATTGTGATCCGATCGACAGGCCGCCCGATCTGATTGTCGTCCGATGCACTGACACTTTGCTTCATTTTACGCGCCGCTTATCGTTTACATTATCGTTCTGATCAGGCTAACCTTACTCTCTAGCGCTCCCTTCAATCCATCATCGCTGTGAGTATACTCGATCCCTTTTTGCTTTACGCACTTTTGGGTGTTACATACGTTACTTATTCTAAATCACATCGAACACACTACGCAATACTTTAACGCTAACCGTTACCGCATGTTATACGTAACTTAATGAATGCTTGTTTGTTATGTTTACACATGGAATGTTGTCTACCTGCCTTAGCAATGATAGTACTATAGTTTGGACTTAGCACCTGTTCACTCAGGGGTTGTTAAGGACAATTTGTTACATGGCTCACCGTGGTGAGTGTGTATTAAGAACTGCCTTGGGCAGTCAACCCACAGTCATTGGTATCGATAGGTTCATGTCGATGACTAACGTGCTTCATTTTACACTGCGTACGTGCTGGTTATGCGTAAACGATTTCGAACTCCATTATATCTATTAAACTTGTATGCTCACCTTTACACTATGTGTATTGACTTTTACTTTAACGTATGTGGCAGGTGCTTAAGATGTTTATATGCTTGGCTTACTGTGAAATCGAGGCTAGGAAAGGTCTAGAAACAAATAAACGAATTGTCTGTATTTGAAATCTGAGTTGTTGGAACAGAACAATTTAACTAGATTTTGTCTGTAATAATTATGTTACTTTTTATGTCATGGTATGGGACGTGATGCTTTAAGTAATTGGTAATAATAGTTGTTATGGAAACTTCTGGACAATCTGTTTCGCTCAGTGCCACGCCCCGATGTTTCCGCCATCGGTTGGGGTGTGACATAACCCAAGGAATTAGAGATGCTATGCCATATATCAGCCAAACTGTTAAAGAAGCAGAAAATAATAAAAGTAATAGTGGAAGTAAACGACCACCTATTGAACCCAGTCACAACGTAAACAATGGACCGTTACTTCAATTGCCTATTCCAAAGAGAAGAAGAACCATGTCATATGGTTGTTCTTACAAAGAATTATGGTCTTGCAAACCAATAGAATTCTCTGCCAATGAAGGAGCCATTGCAGCTCTACGCTGGATAGAAAAGACAGAGGCCGTCTTAAAAATAAGCAAGTGCGCAGAGGAAGACAAAATCATGTTTGCTTCCAATCTTTTTAAGAATGCAGCCTTAGAATGGTGGAATACTATTCTCCAGTCTAGGGGAAGTGACAGAGTCTATAATATGGAATGGGCTGAGTTTAAGAACATGATCGAAAGGAAATTCTGTCCTCCCAATGAAAAAGAACAAATTACTAATAAGTTCTTAAACCTTAGAATAACTGGAGTAGACTGTAAGGGTTACACTACCATATTCTTCGAATATGCTAGAATAGTGCCAACCCTAGCCTCACCAGAACCAGTATTAATCTCCCATTACATATGGGGATTAATCAGTGAGATTAGACATGTAGTCAAGGCAGCTAGACCACAAACCATAGAAGAAGCTGTAGAACTAGCAAATACCTTGACTGATAAATTGGTATGTATGCAAGAAGAAAACTAGAGGAAGAACCTAGTCCAGAAACTTACCCAAGAATTTCGGTACAGTAATTCGAACCATGGGAAGAACATAGGTTCTACTTCTGCACCTTACTACAAGTCCTGCAAGAAGAAACAATCAGGAAGATGTTCCACATACTGCAATTTCTGCAAAATACCAGGACACAAAGAAGAAGACTGCAGGAAGAAACCCAGTAATAGAGTGTGCTTCAATTGTGGAGAAAAAGGGCATATCAAACCGAACTGTCCAAAACTAGCTCCAGCCATGAACAACAAGACTACTAAGAATGCTAGAGCTTTTGTTCTAACTGCAGAAAAAGCCAAAATGATTCCGGACGTGATTGCCGGTACGTTTTTAGTTAATGATGTTTTTGCTAAAGTATTATTTGACTCTGGTGCAAACCAAAGTTTTATTAATACTTCATTTTGCAAAATTCTTAATCAACCATTAACTAAACTTCAACAAGAATGTCTAGTGGAGACGGCAAATGGAGAATTCATTAAGATCATTGAAATCTTGCAGGGAGCAAGAATAGAAATTCTAAACCATAATTTTATTGTTAACCTTTACCTAATAAACCTAGCTGGATTTGATATTGTATTAGGAATGGATTGGTTAGTAACCAATAAAGCCAGTATTCTATGTGATCAAAAGTCAATACAAGTAAATTCACCAAAAGGTGAAAAGATCATGATTAAAGGAGATAAGCCAACTAGATCTACAAAATTCATCTCTGTGATGAAAACAGCAAGTTATGCAAGGAAAGGATCGTTAGTGTATATGATTTCCATAATCATTAACACTAAAGGAAAAGAATTAAAAGATATTCCCGTAATATATCAATTCTCAGATGTTTTCCTTGATGAGATACCCGGACTACCGCCAGATAGGGAAGTCGAATTCAGAATTCACCTACTACCAGGGACAGCACCGATTGCCAAGGCACCCTACCGTTTGGCGCCAGCAGAGATGCAAGAATTAAAGAAACAATTGGACGAACTTCTGGAGAAAGGTTTCATACAACCCAGTTCATCACCTTGGGGAGCACCAATCTTGTTTGTCAAGAAGAAAGACGGATCAATGCGTATGTGCATTGATTACCGAGAACTGAATAAAGTCACGATCAAAAATTGGTACCCATTACCAAGAATCGATTATTTGTTTGATCAATTGCAAGGAGCTCGATTCTTTTCTAAGATCGATTTATGCTCAGGATATCATCAACTGAAAGTACAGGAAGATGACATTCCTAAAACCGCTTTCAGAACAAGGTACGACCATTATGAATTTACCGTCATGCCATTTGGTTTAACCAATGCCCCAACCGCATTAATGGACATGATGAACATAATATGTAAACCATATCTGGATAAATTCATAATTGTCTTTATAGATGATATTCTCATTTACTCTAAGAATAAAGAGGAACATCCAGCGCATCTGCATGCACTTCGTACATTATTGAGAAAGAAAAAGCTTTATGCTAAATTCTCAAAATGTGAATTTTGGTTACAAGGAGTACAATTCCTTGGACATTTAGTTAATCATGAAGGAATTCATGTGGATCCCACAAAGATCGAGGCGATTACTAAACGGAAAATCCTTGAATCACCAACGGAGGTGAGAAGTTTTCTTGGACTGGCAGGTTATTATAGATGGTTTATCCGAGATTTCTCTAGAATAGCCATTCCTTTAACAAAACTGACCTGTAAATCAGTTAAGTTCGAATGGGGACCAAAACAGGAAGAAGGCTTTAGAATCCTTAAGCAAAGATTAACCAATGCACCCATACTAGCGTTACCAGAAGGAACTGAAGACTTTGTAGTCTATTGTGACGCTTCTAAGTTAGGTTATGGATGTGTGTTGATGCAACGTCAAAAGGTTATACCCTATGCCTCTAGACAACTTAAGAATCATGAAGAGAATTATACAACCCATGATCTAAAGTTAGGAGCCATAATTTTGCACTTAAAATTTGGAGACATTACCTTTACGGTAGTAAGTTTACCATTTTCACCGATCATAAGAGTTTAAGATATGTTTTCGGCCAAAAAGAGTTAAACATGAGAGAGAGACGCTGGATGGAAATTCTTAGCGATTATGATTGTAGTATCCAGTATCATGCAGGAAAGGCTAATGTAGTAGCTGATGCTCTAAGTCGAAAGTATCATGATAAGCCAAGAAAAGTACGTTCTCTCAAATTAAATCTGCAGATAGATTTAAATGAGCAAATTAGAGAAGTACAAGAATCAGTAATCAAGGACGATACGGAGAAATTAAAGGGAATGATTAAGGAATTAGAAAAAGGAACATATGGAATTTGGAGATTCCATAAGAAAAGAATTTGGATGCCTAAACAAGGAAACCTACGCCACAGAATTTTAGAAGAAGCCCATAAGTCTAAGTATACGATACATCTTGGTAGTGATAAGATGTATCAAGACTTAAGAAAGAATTTTCTTGGTGGATAGGAATGAAAAAGGATATAGCAGCCTATGTGGCCAAATGTCTAACCTGTTCACAAGTTAAAGCTGAACATCAGAAACTCTCAGGTTTATTGGAGCAATTGGAAATGCCTGTATGGAAATAGGAATTGATAACAATGGATTTTGTTACCAAATTACCCAAGACAAGAAAAGGTAATGATACAATCTAGGTGATTGTAGACAGATTAACCAACTCTGCTCATTTCTTACCAATGAAGTAAACTTTCAGTATAGAACAGTTAGTCAAGTTATATGTAAATGAAATAGTTTCATTACATAGAATTCTTTTATCTATTGTGTCTGATAGAGATATCCGTTTTACTTCTCATTTTTGGACTAGTTTCCAAAAAGTAATGGGAAACAAGTTAAATCTAAGCACAGCTTATCATCCTCAAACGGACGGACAAAGTGAAAGGACAATTCAGACAATGGAAGATATGCTTAGAGCTTGTGTAATTGATTTCGGAGGAAATTGGGACGATCATTTACCATTAATAGAATTTTCCTACACTAACAGCTATCATACCAGTATCAATGTTGCACCATTCGAAGCACTTTATGGACGAAAGTGTCGAACCCAAGTCTGTTGGGCAGAAATTGGAGAAAAGCAATTATCTTGACTAGAAATAGTGCAAGAAACAACGGACAAGATTATTCAAGTCAACGAAAGACTAAGAGCAGCACGCGATCGACAAAAGAGTTATGCTGATAACAGGTGAAAACCGTTGAAATTTCAAGTAGGAGACAAAGTGTTATTAAAAGTTTTTCCATGGAAAGGAGTAGTTAGATTCATCAAAAGGGGAAAGTTAAGCCCCAGGTATGTTGGACCCTTTAAGATTATTAGAAGGATAGGACCTGTAGCTTATCAGCTACAACTGCCAGAAGAAATGGCAGGAGTACATGATGTATTTCATGTATGTAATCTCAAAAAGTGTTTAGTAGATGAATCATTAGTGATACCTCTTAAGGACATAGAGGTAAATGAGAAGCTTAAGTTTGTAGAGAAACCACTACAGATTGAAGACAGAAAGATCAAAAATCTCAAACACAAGAGATTGGTTCTAGTTAAAGTAAAATAGGATTCCAAGAGAGGACCAGAATACAATTGGGAGCTTGACTCAGAGATGCAGAGGAAATATCCCCACCTGTTCTAGTAGACCTCGAGGACGAGTTCTAAAACAAGGTGGAGAGGATATAACAACCATTCTAAAAATATTTCACAACCCTTAAACATGTCCCATACGCCCTAAAACACACCCCGTATACGAAAAATGGGCCCCAAATACCTTAATTTTTACAAAAATCAAATAAAACCAGATTTAGAGGGCGCTCGCGGGGCGTGACCCCCTTGGCTAAATAGGTCGCGGGCCGCGACAGCTTGGCCACCAGGCTTAACCCGGTGCCGCCACATGGCAGGCTGCACGTCGAGGCTAGTGGGTCGACTCAGCCCAGCTACGCCCTACCCTACCTCGCTCGCGGGGCATGAAGCCTTTTCTTGTTTCTCTCGCGGGCCGCCATAAACCCACGCTCAGGCCTATATATAGAGGGCTTCGGCTCTCATTCCAAATCGTTCAAAACTTTCGAATCTCTCTTAATTATTGAAATAATAGAAATAATTCTCGGGCATTATACCCACTAAATAACGAAGCTCGGCCTCGATGTAAGTATCATAACCCCCGGTAACGTATTAGTTACGCTGCCCGATTGATCTAGTGCTCCATAACGCATGTCGAGGCTCTGCCTGAATCAATCGTTGAAGTTCTGTCTCGGGGAGGGTATAGCTAATGTAAATTTGGGTTAATATACTAACGCGTGTGCATTGTTAAATTAATACTCGGAAGTCACAGGGAAATACCTAAATGTAACACCCCGAAAACAGGTTTGATAGTTAAACCATGTTAATATTAATGAACGGGTAAAATACCATTAGTGGTAAAAAGTAACCCGGTAAATATTAGGATTTAAATAAATAAACCTAATATTAAATAAAAGAGAATACATGTTTTTGAGAAAATAAAGTTCTTAAGAGCCCGAGCTAACGGGACTTAAAAATAAAACGGGTTAAAACTACCGAAACCCATTAAACGAACTAGGAATAATTAACCTAGTTAGTAACGAGTAATTAAGTAAAAACTAGAAAGAAAAATAAGAACTAGTGAACCTTTTATAAAAGGTTGGAACAAAAGGGACCAAAGTTGTAACAAAAGAAACTTGTGTTTTATAAACAAAAATTTTACACAAAACACACATAGTGTGTGTGTGGATCGTACATCAGGAGCAAGAACAAGAGCTCAAACCCTAGTTCACCCAAAATCAACAAATTGAAGGTCAAATCTAGCCCAAATCAAACGCATGAACACAAATTCGTGATCACCTAAGCTTAGGGATCATAAGGTATGTAGAATTTCGATGATTTGTGAAGTTGTGAAATATGAAGAAACATCATAATCTGCGAATTAGGTGTGAATCATAGAGGTTATGGCTAAATTGTGATGTGTACTTTCTTAGGAACAAAACCCTAAGTGTGAATTATACATATGTTGCCATGATTTGAATGCCTAGATGAATTACCACATTTAGATAAGTGGGTTTTACTAATATGATGAAATTTATGATATAGTCATGTTAGAATCATCATATTGGGTAGTAGAAGAAAGGAACTTGAACAAATTATAAGTTGAGTGTATGTTCATACAAGAATTGAAATGGGTTTTTATATGTTATGATGAAATCGGTAATTTCATCCATGTAAATAGATGTATGTAATTGTGTTATGCACTAGTTTATATGAATAACTTGATTAGATAAGGTGTTCGAATGAATGCTAGTGGTATAATGAAGCGGGTCTCACTTATAGAGGAGAACCCTTAGTTCTTGTGAAAATAAATAAATAAGTTAGATTTAATAATCACTTGAACTAGTTGAAGTATTGGAAATACAATGTAGCCTTAGACTACGGTCAAGGATTCTAAATATAAAAAGGGGTGCCTTGACGCCATATATGTATATATATATATGTACATTTGAATAAAGACACAAGTAAAAGATGATCTACGGGATCATCATAACGTACCGGATTAAAAGTAGTGTCAAGGTCTACGAGACCAAGAAGACCCTTTGGTCATAGATAGAAAGAAACAAACTGTTGGGATCTCACCTTAAAAAGGTGAAAATCTAAAGAAATAGCCTATGTGGTTAAGTGAAAGAACCTACGGGTCAATAAAGTAAAGCGAGGGAACTGGTTATTATTGCCCGTGTAAAACTAGAACGGAAAAGAATAAATTACTGGTTGTCAATTTCCTTGATATGAGTAATTGACATAAGTTAAAGATAAAACGTAAAACTAAAATTCAGTTTTAGTAAGAAATAACGTTTTAATAGATATGAATATTATGAGAAGAATTTGGAAATGATTAACATTAAGGGATATAGGTCTTAACACCGATAGGTGCAAGGCGATACATTCGAAAAGAAGAAATATGAAAAAGAAAAGTTGAGATAAACTTAAACGTGACGTGACGCGTTCACGGTCAAGAAAAAAATGTAAAATGTGATCACGTTGTAACGTGAGTTACAGGATAGGAGTTCATAAACTCATATAAGCCTCGGGATGGCAATATGGATATACCCGAACGATATGGTGCAGGGTAACCAGTGACTAACAAGTTTAACCACCCAAAATAAATAATCAATAAAGGTAAAGGATACAAGCTGAAAGTAATGGCCCGCGAGGCGGCGTCAATATAAATGAAAACTTTTGACCGAAAGGAACGAGTGCTTCGAAAATGAAACTTGGTTCGTTTGGTTAAACTAATAAACTACGTAAGAAAGGTTTCGCGGACGAAACCTCTTTATGGGGGGTAGACTTGTAACACCCCGAAAACGGGTTTGATAGTCAAACCACGTTAATATTAATGAACGGGTAAAATACCGTTAGTGGTAAAAAGTAACCCGGTAAATATTAGGATTTAAATAAATAAACCTAATATTAAATAAAAGAGAATAAATGTTTTTGAGAAAATAAAGTTCTTAAGAGCCCGAGCTAACGGGACTTCAAAATAAAACGGGTTAAAACTACCGAAACCCATTAAACGAACTAGGAATAATTAACCTAGTTAGTAACGAGTAATTAAGTAAAAACTAGAAAGAAAAATAAGAACTAGTGAACCTTTTATAAAAGGTTGGAACAAAAGGGACCAAAGTTGTAACAAAAGAAACTTGTGTTTTATAAACAAAAATTTTACACAAAACACACATAGTGTGTGTGTGTGGATCGTACATCAGGAGCAAGAACAAGAGCTCAAACCCTAGTTCACCCAAAATCAACAAATTGAAGGTCAAATCTAGCCCAAATCAAACGCATGAACACAAATTCGTGATCACCTAAGCTTAGGGATCACAAGGTATGTAGAATTTCGATGATTTGTGAAGTTGTGAAATATGAAGAAACATCATAATCTGCGAATTAGGTGTGAATCATAGAGGTTATGGCTAAATTGTGATGTGTACTTGCTTAGGAACAAAACCCTAAGTGTGAATTATACATATGTTGCCATGATTTGAATGCCTAGATGAATTACCACATTTAGATAAGTGGGTTTTACTAATATGATGAAATTTATGATATAGTCATGTTAGAATCATCATATTGGGTAGTAGTAGAAGAAAGGAACTTGAACAAATTATAAGTTGAGTGTATGTTCATACAAGAATTGAAATGGGTTTTTATATGTTATGATGAAATCGGTAATTTCATCCATGTAAATAGATGTATGTAATTGTGTTATGCACTAGTTTATATGAATAACTTGATTAGATAAGGTGTTCGAATGAATGCTAGTGGTATAATGAAGCGGGTCTCACTTATAGAGGAGAACCCTTAGTTCTTGTGAAAATAAATAAATAAGTTAGATTTAATAATCACTTGAACTAGTTGAAGTATTGCAAATACAATGAAATGGGTCAAAAGATTTGTTAAACGGTGGCTTAAAAGAACGCCTACCTGGTGATTTGAGAAATACCTAAACTAGTTGATAAACTTGAATGTGCATTTTATATACTAATGGGCATTTGACTTTTTAAAAGTCAAACCAACCTACAATACGATGAATGATAATTTTATATGAAATACGTAAGGTGGAATAGTCATAATTGATAATGACTAATCTAACCTTCTTACGAATTATAATGATAGTTTGACGCTTAACAAACTAGATGGAAGCTTGGGAATGAAGCGGGTCAAACGGATTGAGCACGCGGAAAAGAATAACCGGATACAAGGTAAGTAAAGCTTACACCTTCTAGAATAGAATACTTACTTTTATAATGAATAGCATTGTGAATACCAAAATGGACATGGTTTTCGCAGGCATTTTGTCAATAAAATAGTTATTGATAGCAAACAGGTCCGTTATTTGCAAAACTGTTTCGGGGTCTAAAACACTTAGTTTTGACTCCATATGTGGTCAGAAGTGGTATAACAATATAAATGATGATTGGTAATTTTTATAAACCTTTCGGAAGTTGTTTAATGTGGTTTTCGCGGACGTTTTGTCAACAAAATAGTTGTTGACAGCAAGCAGATCCGTATTTGCAGAAATTGTTTCGAGGCCTTAAACACTTAGTTTTGACTCAATATTTGGTCAGAAGTGGTATAAAAATATAAATGATGATTAGTAATTTTTATAAACTTTTCGGAAGTTGTTTAACGTGGTTTTCGCGGACGTTTTGTCAACAAAATAGTTGTTGACAGCAAGCAGATCCGTATTTGCAGAAATTGTTTCGAGGTCTTAAACACTTAGTTTTGACTCAATATTTGGTCAGAAGTAGTATAACAATATAAATGATGATTGGTAATTTTTATAAACCTTTCGGAAGTTGTTTAACGTGGTTTTCGCGGACGTTTTGTCAACAAAATAGTTGTTGACAGCAAGCAGATCCGTATTTGCAGAAATTGTTTCGAGGTCTTAAACACTTAGTTTTGACTCAATATTTATTCAGAAGTAGTATAACAATATAAATGATGATTGGTAATTTTTATAAACCTTTCGGAAGTTGTTTAACGTGTTTTCGCGGACGTTTTGTCAACAAAATAGTTTTTGACAGCAAGCAGATCCGTATTTACAGAAATTGTTTCGAGGCCTTAAACACTTAGTTTTGACTCAATATTTGGTCAGAAGTGGTATAACAATATAAATGATGATTGTTAATTTTTATAAACATTTCGGAAGTTGTTTAACGTGGTTTTCGCGGACGTTTTGTCAACAAAATAGTTGTTGACAGCAAGCAGATCCGTATTTGCAGAAATTGTTTCGAGGTCTTAAACACTTAGTTTTGACTCAATATTTGGTCAGAAGTAGTATAACAATATAAATGATGATTGGTAATTTTTATAAACCTTTCGGAAGTTGTTTAACGAGGTTTTCGCGGACGTTTTGTCAACAAAATAGTTGTTGACAGCAAGCAGATCCGTATTTGCAGAAATTGTTTCGAGGCCTTAAACACTTAGTTTTGACTCAATATTTGGTCAGAAGTGGTATAACAATATAAATGATGATTTTTAATTTTTATAAACTTTTCGGAAGTTGTTTAACGTGGTTTTCGCGGACGTTTTGTCAACAAAATAGTTGTTGACAGCAAGCAGATCCGTATTTGCAGAAATTGTTTTGAGGTCTTAAACACTTAGTTTTGACTCAATATTTGGTCAGAAGTAGTATAACAATATAAATGATGATTGGTAATTTTTATAAACCTTCCGGAAGTTGTTTTACATGGTTTTCGCGGACGTTTTGTCAACAAAATTGTTGTTGACAGCAAGCAGATCCGTATTTGCAGAAATTGTTTCGAGGCCTTAAACACTTAGTTTTGACTCAATATTTGGTCAGAAGTGGTATAACAATATAATTGATGATTGTTAATTTTTATAAACTTTTCGGAAGTTGTTTAACGTGGTTTTCGCGGACGTTTTGTCAACAAAATAGTTGTTGACAGCAAGCAGATCCGTATTTGCATAAATTGTTTCGAGGCCTTAAACACTTAGTTTTGAGTCAATACTTTATCAAAAGTTGTATAATAATATAAATTATGATTGGTAATATTATATATTGTTAAGTGTTACAAATACAGGTAAGGGGAAAGTATGAGCATGTTTGCCAAGGTTGGCGAAAGGTAATGCAATGTATTAAAAACGAGTCAATGTTGACCCGTGCCAGGTACGCACAAGGAATGATACTCTCGTGAAGGGTACATGTACCAACCATAATATGGATTATCGTTGGAGGAAATAAGATTTTTTTAATAAGGGTTGATAAAATTATAGTTTTGACATAAATACCCATAACGGGTCAAATAATTCGGTTTAAGAACCGGAAATTTGAATTCGAAGGAAACAAGAATTTTGAATAATGGATGAATGAATTGGATGAAAATATGTTTATAACTTGTTGTGAAACTGTCAAAACTTACTTTTATGTTGGTTTTGATTTTAGGAATGTCTTACGGAACCCCGGATGAGGATCAAGCAAGATAGGAGAACCGAACACATGTCTCGAAGCTTCCGCAACAATCTTATTTTGTTCTAGTTTAAAAAGTGGATATTGTAAACACTTGAAATTATATTTTGGAATGTTTTAAATTATGTAAGAAGTTTAACTTGGAAAAGTTTTTGTAAGCTTGCATTTTCGTATAAAATGCGTGTTTAACATTATAATATTAATTAATAGAGACGGGTCTTACACTAAATTAGCAATGTGAGTAATCCTACTTTTTGTAAACTGTTTTTACAAAACCTCAATTGTTTTACATTATAATTAACAGTGATTGAGTATTTGTAATTCTACAATTATCGTCGGTATGTTGGGGTTTTGTATACATAACTTGTTACTACACGGTGAGTAGTAGCATGACCACAAGTCAGGATTGACAGTAACGTGGGTGATAATTAAAGTAGACGTAAACAAATGTAATTGTTGGATTGCCCTCAATGCTGTAAAATGATAAAACTTGTTTTGATTAAACTGGGATTCACTCACCAGTATTTTCCACTGAAAAAAATGTTTTAAACGCGTTTCAGGTAACAAAATGTGAAAGCCAAATAGAAGCCAGCTCGAGAGCACTGAAGGCTTGGAAAAGTGGCTATAAAAGTTACCTAAATAAAGTAGAAGTTTTATTTGAATAAAATAGGGTTTATCCCTATAAACATATTATGAATGGAAACTTGGGTTTTACCCATGTGTTTATTATTTATAAAATAAGGTGTTTTACTATGATAAAATATTTTCTAACTACGGTCCTGATGTAAATTCCACTGCCAAAATTAAATAAACACCGATACCACCGAATGTGCGAGCTCGCGGCCGCCCGCCTCCCAGGGCAAGGGGTCGGGGATTGCGACACCTTTGAAGTTCCACCTTCTTCAAACACTTCCTCTCATCTATTATGGAGATTCCCAACTGAAGTGAGCTTCAAAATTAGTTCTTTTTCATCAGAGATTCACAAGTAAGTGTTCCTTTCCCTTGCATTTTCGTTTATTAGGCTTTTAAAGCCAAAAGTCAAACATTTTCGATAAATGCTTTCACTTTCGGTTTAGACCTTAATGGTCCAGCCATTTTTCGAGACGAACATGGCTACGTGATCGTAATTAGGTAGGTGTTAATCCCTCTAAAGGTCTCCTCCTGAAAATCACGTTTACTAGGTCAATTCACGGGTCAAAGTTTTAATGTTTAAAAAGTCAAACGGGTCAGTTTTTGAAATTATTATAATCTGATCTTATATGTGTTATAAAACATGTTTTGAAACTTAAACAAGTTGGTAATAATTATTAGAATATGTGTGAACATGTTCGGCTTGTCAATTCTAGTTTTAAGGTCGGTTCGCAACCGAAAGTCGCAGAGTTTTACTTCTACTTTGATTTTCGATTCTGACACGATTAAAATAGTTTGCTAATGATTTAAGGTTGCATTATGATCGTAATTTAATGTAGCATAACCGTCTGAAGTTATATTACATGATCATAATCATATTCTGAGTTTTTGTATAAGTTTCGTTAATATGTCATACTTTGACTAAAATGCCCTTTTTGCAAATAATGAGGTTTTAATCAATAACAAACTTGCAAATGACTTATTACTGATATGTTAATGTAATTAACATATGTTGATGTTATTAAACTGATCATAAACTGCGTTTTCGTATAAAGTCGTAAATTATGCTTTAAAATGACCAAGGTGCCTTTTCGGCACATAGAATAGTTTTAAACGTAATTTCTCATAGCATACTCATGACCTACTGATATAATATCATAATTAAAATATTTTAGGATATCAAAACAGTTCATAACCTGAGTTTATGTACAAGTTCTTGAATTGTGTCCTAATATGACGTAAATGCCCTTTTTGCACATAACATGGTTTTAAGCCATAATTTTTATACAAAACCAATTACCTACTGTTATGTTATCTTAAATAACATATTTTAACAGTATGAACCTGTTCATAACTTCTGTTTTAATATAAGATCGCAAATTATGTCATATAAGGACCAAAACGCCCTTTTGGCGCATAGTATGGTTTTAAACCATAACTATCAATCAAAACTTGTTACCTAATGATATTTTAACTTATTTACAATATTTTTATAGTAAGTACATGTCCATAACTCAGATTCCCAAATAAGTTCTCAAACTATGTTCATATTGACCAAAATGCCCCTTCGGTGCATAGTTTGGTCTTAAATAAAAAAACTAACATATGTCTGATTACTTACTAATATTATATCGTAAATATAATATTTTTACAGAATGATTATGTTTATATCATCAGTTTATATGCAAGTTCCTTTAATACGTCATTTAATGACTAAAACGCCCTTATTAGGCATAGTTTGATTTTAAAACCTTGACGGGCATATAAGTTGATCTCCTACATATATTATAACTTATTTAAAGTATATTGGCATATAGAACTTGTTCATGACTCATCCGGTTACCCGATATCGCTGATACGCGTACAGTTAAGCTTATGTAACTAGTTTACGTAATTTTACCGAAACGAGTCAAACCTTATCATTTTAGCTCAAATTCCATAATGTTATTTGTTTACCCATATTATACAAGTCTTAGTACTTGTTGGGTTAAACAACATTCTATTCCGGTCATTGCTTAATCAAGCATATCGTACCGTTTTTGATATTTAAGTTAACCGGTCCAAGTCTAAGACTTGAATAGGACCCATTAACATTCTAATTGGTTATTGATACCATCATTCCAGACTAGAGCCTTTCAGTAAATTGCTACCTACTCTTTGTCAATTGATTAACGACTGAGTTATTTATAAACCTTGCATATTAAGACAAGTATTAGCTCACGTAAATATTCTTAACCTATTTTCCCTATACGGGCTTGGGATATGGTAAATTATTACCGCTTGGTTGGGTATGGGATCATATGCCAGATTGTGGCTACAAAATCTTCATAACCCGTTTTAATCTGTTTTGTCTGATAATTTAAACATTGGGGGTTAACACGACCGTGTCCTGGATATCCTCGGCTCATTTAAGTTACTAATAGCCACGACCAAGCTCGGGGTGGAGGCATACACCTGACATAGGCTTAATGCTAATATAAAATGTTTTTCTTACCCACTACGTGGGGATACCCCTCCGTGGGTTTAAGTGGTATGTCGGTTAATCATGTCTCGGTGTTTAGTACTGGGCCCCATATGTATTGACAGACATGTAAAACTGTATACAAGATCATTTTGAATTGTCCTAAGTTATTTATAAAAACATGTGCCTTGTGCACTTAAATCAATTTTGAAAATGTTTTCAAAATGTGTCGGTTGATTGTATTTACTAGTGTAAACTGACATATCTTTAAAAGACTAAGTTACAAGTGCAAATACGAAATAGGCTGGAAGTTGCTCGGTAATGCTAGAAGAGGAATTTGCAACTCCTTTGCATAAATCCTAGTAGTCTGTTGATCTCCCTTTTTGTACATTTTATGATCCGGTTGTGGATTTTATTACAAACATGTCTGTATATTATTTTTTTAGCATTTGGAATCTTATGTTTGTAATAATATTTTATACTCCAAGACTTCCGCTGTGTTATCTGTGAATATTTGACTATGACGATACCAATCTTACGTCACGATACTCCCTACCCAGGCCCACCAGGATTGTGCTGGAAATTCGGGGTGTGATAGGTTGGTATCAGAGCCAACGTTTGAGTGAATTAAATACTAGCCTTTTGTGTTTAATCTCAAATGACACAGTAGCATATTCCTTAGACTTTCTGAGTCTAGGCAAATGACCTAGGATTAACTCCTATCTTTATTAAGTTTATATATATTGTTTTCTTTGATTTTTGTCAGGTTTTCTAAATCAAAATTCCGCCAAGACGTCGAGGAATGGGAAGAGGCAAAGGTCCAATGCGAGGAGGACCTTCTGGGCACGTAGGACCTTCAAGATATATACCATCCCCCTCATTTGACTCGGATCCCTTTCAGGATTGGGGAAATTCATATTCATCCACGAGGCATTCTGTTGACTCATCACCTTTGTGTCACAAGACATTCTGGTGACTCGTCACCTTTGTATCAGCATTCATACCACTCGCAGCATTCCCATTCTCACCATTCTTCGCACCACTCACATTCGCATTCATTCAACGAGTCTTTTGACCCAAAATCGGTACATTAACACTCCTCCTGCTGCGCAGAATCAGTTGGAGCAAAACGTGAACCAAAACATGGATGTGGATGAGGATCCAGTTCCAGAAACGCCGCCATCGGGGTCGCCAGCTCACCCCATCGAGATCTCAAGTTGTTCAGCTTCTTATGTGGGGTCACCATACCAAGGTCCTAATGAATGGGACCAATACTGAAGTCAATTCAAGTTTGAATACACTCCTTCATACCATTCTCCCTCATCGCCTCCACCACCTCCACACGAGGATGTACATAAAGAGCTGATGGAACATCCCCAACCACTGCCTGCTGTGGAGCAACCACAGCCATCTCCTGAGCTACCAAGGAGGAAATGTGTCGCACGTATATCTGTGTGCATGGGACCGTGGACAAGTCCACTACTGTGACAACCCGTAATTTTGAGAACCTTTCTTCATACTATTTCCTTTTCATGTGTGGTGCTTTGATGTAACTAGTGGGTACGCTATATGATTATGTTAGTTTATTAGCGAATGGTTGCGAGTTTATGTGTTATGCGTTATGTGAAATTGTGTGTGTGTGTATTATCTCTTTGCATAAATACCTTGGGCTGCACACTCTTGCTCAACCCGTTCTCGGCCCAAACGAAACTCAAACATGGGCTCGACCCTCCTCCACATCGCCTACACACATAACTTGTGTGTGTGATTCCCATAATTTCCAAAACACAAGGGGTTACACCAAACCCTAATATCCTTTCCTTCCCTTTGTGATCGACGGCAGCCATCCCCTCATCCGAAGTACTTCTACTCTCGATCTAGGCACTCTATTTCTCGGTTAGTTTATTAATCACCCTTGTTAATTTGCTTGTTGTTTTGATGATAACATGAGTTTATTTCTTGTTATGTTCTTGGTGCTTGGAATGATTGAGTCATAGGAATAGTTATAAGTTCTTTGTGAAACTGGATTGTAATCTGAATTAACATGAAGTGATAATACATAAAATCGGTATAGCTCAATAGATAGCTGAGGATCATGTATGCAATTAGGGTTCAACGGGTTGTGTGTTTCTTTGGATAGTTTGCATGATTGCTTAATGATATGTGTACAAGATGTGTTTTGATCTAATCCGAATAGAAAACTGTGAATTAATGCATGTTAAGATGTGTTCTTGAACGATGATTAGGACTTGTATGAATCAATAAAACTCGTATGATGTTTGATCTATGATTTGGGTTCGTATGATGTTAAGAAACTGCCGCAATGATTGTGGTTGATGATGATTAAGGTTCTAGAAGATCTTGTGGGTTGTAATCCATTGAACATGGTAACTAGTTGAATTCAATGGGATGAATCGGGTTGCTTGAAATAAGGGAGTAGTTTCTTTGTTTGTAACTGATTGGCTTAATCTTTGTGAATGAATCCATGTTCTTGATCACACATTGTAATCGCACAAGCTTACCCTAGTTGCACAAGTCTAGTGAACCGCACAAGTGCTCGGGCCTTTGTATATTATGGGCCGAACACATTGGGTAATCGCACAAGTAGTTTGAGCCGGATTATGTTTGGAGCGCACAAGATAGACTAGTCGCACAATATAGTCCAGTCGCACAAGGCCATGTGGATCACACAAGACCATTCGAGTCGCACAAGATATGTGGGACTAAATGTCTGGGCTGCACGTATTGAGTATTTGATGCTTAGTCTGATGTATGATGAATGATTAGGAACTGGCACGTTAGTCTATATGTTGTCTAATGATTCGTGATGCTATATGTTGTATGATATGAGCTATGTGATGATACCTGTTGAGTTACGTGATTAATAAAACTGACTAGTATTGATAACCATGTTAGGACGTGGTTGGTAGATCAAATGTGAACAAGTGATTTACATTACTGAGCAATCCAAGGTGAGTTCACTTCTCTCAAAACAAGCATGCATCCGGTGGAAACAATCAAACTGACAAAACTTGTAAACGGATTTTCGTAAACTCATATCCTTGTAGGGGATATGAGGCGGTTTTCAAATACCCACATCCTTGTAGTGGATGTGAGGCGGATTTCACACACGAATATCCTTGCAGGGGATATGCAACGGTTTTCAGTAAACGTTATGGTTGGATAATACACTCACTCTCTATCACTTAAGTCCCATCATACTACCGGGTTGTTGCTTGTAGGGCAACGGGGTTATTAGTTGATAACGCTATTAGGTTTGGCACCCTCACGACGTACCTGGATAGGACGGGCGTGAACTAATAACTTTGAAATCATAACCAATGTTTGATAGAGCATTGGGGAAGGGCAAAAAGGGCCGTCTGCAGTATCTAGTTATTATCAACATGACACAGCATAACATAACATGAATCAGTAATCGGTAACGAACGGTTTAACAAATCTGTGAACTCACCAGCGTTGTGTCGTTGTCTGATACACGTTTTCCTGCATGCTTGCAGGCCTTTAGGTACATGTTGTTGGAACTTGTTGTCTGGGATGCTGGAGTGGTCATGGGTCAAGTTGCAAGGAATTACAAGACAAGTTTGATGGTTTTTATATACCTGCTTTATGAAACTCATAACAAAATGTAATATGCTTCCGCTGGATAATAGATCTTATATTGTAACACTTATTTTAATAAATGAAAGTTTTATTGAAATATCTTTATAAGTTCAATGTGATTGGTGCCTAGATCCTGGTACGTCACACGCCTCGCGGGGGTTTCCGCATGTGGTATTTTGGGGGTGTGACAGCTACCACCACTGCCACCATCTTACCCACCTATACCCGAGGACCCACAAATGGGTGGACCCTCCAACACCACACCTGTGGTTGACCCAACGCCTGCGACGTTTGCTCAGCCACCACCGCCAGTGGGTTTTGACAACCTAATTCCTTCGTATCTAGCTACGTCTGGGAAGAACCCTTGTGAACCAACCTCGCCGGTAGATTTTAACCAGCAGGCGCCTTCGTACGACCCCTATATGCAAGCGTTCGTACAAAATACTTTATATCCATCTCCTTTTCCACCAGCTTATCCACCTACTGGATATCCGAGTTATGGATACCAGTATCCAGTTGTGCCTCAGCCACAGCCACTGCCACCACAACAATTGGAGGCCATTACACAGGCCTTGGAAAGGGTAGAAGGCGTTCAGCGATGTGCTGAGAAAAGTGAGAAGAAAACAAGTAACTTCTTCAAGAAGCTCACTAAACTAATCAAGGGAAAGAAAGACGAATAAAGGCTTTCTTTATTTATCTTGTATTGTATTTGTTTATTTCCAAAAGTCCCTGCGTGGACATGTCTTTTATTTTAGTCCCTGCGTGGACATGTTTATCTTTTAGCCCCTGAGTGGACAAGTTAGTTTTAGCTTATTTCAAAGTCCTGTTTAAGGCACGTATTGTAATTTCCTATTTGTTTAACGGAAAAAATTTTGGAATTTTTACTATTATATATGTATTCATGACATCCTTTTCAAGCGATCGTCTCGATTTTAGTTCGATCTTTATCGATCCGCTAAATAATTCCAAAAGATCTTCTTAATGGTTTACACCAGCCAAGTGGCAAGTCAACACTAATTGGAAATTTTAAATGATGGTTAAGGATGAATAGCCCTTCTATCATGGTAGTTAAGGAAGATTATCCCTTCTATCCAGAGGTGATGGACTATGTTCAAGTCTCCAAGCCTTTATGGTCAATTCGACCATGGCTTTATTGCTTAACCATTAAGACCATTATTATATGTTAACATTCAAGTAATGTTAACACTCTTGGCAGTGTGACTTGAGGAACCACACTAGCCGTCAAGGTAATGCACTACCTTATAGCCTATATGATCGAGTAAGATCATCGCTAATATCATCAATGCGACGATCATATGATTTAACATCCTTAGTGATGATTTTCCTACGGGTTATACATGTTGTCAAATGAGACGATGACGGTTGTGACCTTTATGGTTCCCTGTCCAAGGTGGTGGGCTATGCCCAAGCCTCATAATGTATATGATCAATGCGATCATGACTAATATCATCTGTGCGATGATTATTATTTTAACATCCTTTGTTATGTCAATTGATTTGCCTACAAACCATATTATATCATCAATTTTGACAACGACAGTTGTGGTCTACGACTCCCTTTGTAGAGGTGATGAACTATGTTCAAACCTTAACAGCCCCTTGATCAAATGAGATCGCGGCTTATATATATTTTAAATGTCATTTGTGATAAGCCTTTGAGCTATTTATTATTGTCAATGCGACAACGACATATGTGATTTTATGTATATTTTAAATAGGCTAGAAGTTGCTCGGTAATTGTCACACCCCCAAATTCCACCTGCGGAGTACCGTCCGCTTGAGGGCGTGACCGACCAGGATCCAGCCACCAATTATACTGAGCATTGAATAATAGTAAGGATGATCACCAACCATAATGGTTAGTAAACACCATAGTTCAAAGTTCAAATGTTTAGGTTCTAATAACAGTTTAAGTAAATAGCGGAAGCATAGGCAAAATAGTTTAAACAAGGTTCATAGTTCAAGTTATTTAGAACCCAACACGCGGGTTTAGACGACCACTACACTTCCCAAGCTGCAAGCTCCTGAGTCACTGGTTACCTGCAAAGCATGCAGTAAGGGGTCAACAATAATGCTGAGTGAGTTCACTAGTTGTCCAGTTTTAATTACCAAAAACTTGTTTCACCAGTTAATTTATCCGTTTATACATGCCATGGGGAGCTACCCCAAAAGTTAGCGACTAAACTGTTTTTCCAATACCGAACACTAGGTGACCGATGCGTATCCGCATAGTGCCCCGATGTCAATGTTCTATCATCATTGACGGTTGCCTGAGTACATTAGTTCACGACCGATCCCATACCTTGGCACGGTGTGAGGTTGGTAAGACCTAAATAGCGCTATCAACTAATAACCCGTTCGCCTGGCCCCGGCGACTAATCGGTATTAAGTAGTAGGGACTTTAAGTGATAGAGTTTCGTTTAGTGCCGTTTGTTGCAATCCGTATAAACAGTAATTAACTAAAAGGTTCCCAATAACAAAGGGAAGAAAAGTAAGTTGTATCCCTCATAAGGGGATAGTGTTGTTTTTAGTTCCGTTTCCCAAACCACCGGGAATACATGCTTTAGGTTGTGAACTCACCTTGGGTTGCTCGGTAGATTAATTACCCGGTTGATCACGTTGGTCACCACGTCCTAGCATGGTTACCAATATAGGTCAAGTTGGGGTATAAGTGAACACGTATAATCTACACGTAACTAACACATAGCATGCACAACATATAATTACCCAATAAGTCATTGGGCCCGTCTAAGTTCTTTAACAGCAACAGTTAACAGTTAACACGTAGCCCACTTAAACAGTAACAAGCATGCACAGTTAATACACTTGGGCCCAATAACTAATAGCCCAGTCGAGACCAGGTGGTCTTGACTCGAGAACACACAGTTGCGAGTCGCAACCGGAGGTTGCGGCTTGTCATGCTTTGGTTGCGAGTCGCAACCAGATGTTTCGACTCGTCATGCTCTGGTTGCGAGTCGTAACCGGATGTTGCGACTTGTCATGTTCTGGTTGCGAGTCGTAACCGGGCGGTCTCGAGTCGCAATCACGTAGTCTCGAGTCGCAACCGGGGGTTTCGAGTCGCAACCTCGGATACGTTCACAAGAATCCTTCTAGAACCTGGCGGATGTACTAACCAATAGAATTCTGTTTTCATGAGATTTTGTACTAACCAATAGAATTTCTTAAACATGTTTTATTGTCTAATTCATAACAAAATCAGATCAAACAGGGCTTATTTCAAATATTTTCATGATCTTCAAACTGTTCTTCATATGTTCATGCATATTTAACACATAATCATCATATTATCATTCAAACTTGTTCATCCTTTTAGGGTTTTCATCATTCATCCTACATGAATACTCAAATCCTAATTCTAGCATACCTTTCACCCAAAACAGGGACATGTACGACAACTTGCATATCATCACTAAGGCAACATTTGTCTCACACTATCTAACATGCATTATCTAGTCATGAACACACTAAGCTATCCATATCAATGTCTCTCGGTTTACATCTTTTAATCAAAGAGAAGCATAGTTAAATTCATAAACAAGTTGCACATCATCATTCACTCAAACAAGTAAACACTCATCATGCATTTTGTCATCAAGCAAGCACCTTTATCCAATGTTTTCATTTGTTTTGCAAGGGAACTAGATTAAAACATCAAACTAACCGGTTAGAGATTAAGAGTGTGAAGGTGAGTAGACTTGATGAAAGGGAATCCTTAAGCGAAGAACACGAGCCGGTCCAAGGGCCTTTGATGCTTCTTCGTATGAACCCGAGATGAAGGTGTGGTTTTGTGAGGGTTTCTAGAGAGAGAAGATAAGAGAGGGAGAGTGTGAGTGAGAGGATGTAAGAGAGTGATGTTGCAAAAATGGTGAAAGTTGTGAGGGTTGGTCATATATATATCGAGTGGGTTAGGGGTTTCCGGGTGGGCTTCTAGGTTACGGCCCAACCAGCCCAAGTGTTTACGGTTCACTCGAGACCGAGGGTGGTCTCGAGTCGGGTCCTTTGGGTCTCGGCCCACTCATATAACATACATACATATATAATATACACATATTCATCACACTTAGCACAAGGATCACATAACATCATCGAGATAACACGCACTAACATTTAATAACGTATATACACATAATGTTGATACAAGATATTTGCTCGGGAAAACCTAGAGTGTCACATTATCCCCAAGTTTTAAGAACTTTCGTCCCGAAAGTTAAGGCAGCCACTGACAAGCTAGTGAAAGCGAGGGCGTTTCAACGGGGTGTCACATCATCCCCCCGTTAGTTTGGAATTTCGTCCCGAAATTCAGTTGTAGCTTCAGTGCTGGGGGTTTCATTTGGGAACAGCTGGGGATACTTGCGCTTCATCTGGTCTTCCCGCTCCCAGGTAAACTCTGGGCCACGGCGTGAGTTCCAACGAACTCGCACGAGGGGTATCTGGCTACGTTTGAGGGTTTTGATCTCACGATCCGTGATCTCAACCGGTTCCTCAGTAAAGTGTAGCTGTTCGTCAATAGTAAGTTCCTTGTAAGGAATGACGAGTGTTTCATCTGACAGGCACTTCTTCAGATTAGACACGTGGAAGACGTTGTGCACAGCACTCAGCTCTTCAGGCAGATTCAATCTGTAAGCGGCCGTACCAATCTTCTCGATAACTTCAAAGGGTCCGTCATATCTTGGATTAAGCTTGCCCCGTTTTCCAAAACGAACCACACCCTTCCAGGGTGAGACCTTAAGTAGAGCCCGTTCACCAACCTGGAACTCTTGCGGTTTCCTATCTTTATCGGCGTAGTACTTTTGACGGTCACGAGCTGCCGCCATGCGTTGCCTAATCTGGGCAATCTTTTCTGTGGTGTCGACTACATGCTCCGGGCCTGTGATCTGGCTGTCACCAACCTCAGCCCAGCAGAGAGGCGATCGACATTTACGGTCGTACAATGCCTCAAAGGGTGCTGCCTGAATGCTGGTGTGGTAGCTGTTGTTGTAGGAGAATTCCACCAACGGTAGGTGCTTCTCCCAATTCTTGCCAAAATCGATCACACATGCCCTAAGCATGTCTTCGAGGGTTTGGATGGTGCGTTCAGACTGCCCATCCGTTTGCGGGTGATAAGCGGTGCTCATGTCTAAACGTGAGCCAAAAGATTTATGCATGGCTTGCCACAATTCAGAAGTAAAACGCGCGTCTCGATCAGAAATAATAGAGGTAGGCACTCCGTGCTTCGAGACCACTTCTTTTAAGTATACCTCTGCTAGGGTAGAGAACTTGTCTGTTTCTTTGATAGCCAGAAAGTGTGCAGACTTAGTTAAGCGATCCACTATTACCCAAATGGTGTCATTTCCTCGTTGAGACCTAGGCAGGCCAGTAACAAAATCCATGGAAATCTGCTCCCATTTCCATTGCGGGATTTCTGGCTGTTGGAGTAGGCCTGATGGTTTCTGATACTCAGCCTTGACTCTTGCACAAGTCAAACATTTCCTGACATAGGTTGCTATGTGGGCTTTCATGCCAGGCCACCAATAGGTAGCCCTCAAGTCGTGGTACATCTTATCTGAACCCGGATGTACTGAGTAACGGGACTTGTGAGCTTCATCCATCACAAGGTCACGTAAATTTCCATAAAGCGGAACCCATATGCGTCCGGCTACGTAGTAAGCACCGTCTTCTTTTTGTTCCAATCGTTGTCTCGATCCTCGTAGGGACTCAGCCCTGATGTTCTCGGCTTTCAATGCTTCAACCTGAGCATCCCGAATTTGAGTAGGGAGGTTCGAGTGGATAGTGAGCTGTAAGGCACGAACGCGCTTGGGTTTGGTCTCCTTTCTGCTGAGGGCATCGGCTACCACATTAGCCTTGCCTGGGTGATATTTGATTGCACACTCGTAGTCATTTAGGAGTTCGACCCATCGGCGTTGCCGCATATTCAACTCCTTTTGTCCCATTATGTGCTGGAGACTCTTGTGATCAGTGTAAATCGTGCACTTGGTGCCGTACAAGTAGTGTCTCCAAAGCTTGAGCGCGAAGACCACAGCTCCAAATTCTAAGTCATGCGTCGTATAGTTCCGTTCGTGGACCTTGAGTTGTCGCGAGGCGTAAGCAATAACTTTCTCACGTTGCATCAATACGCAGCCAAGTCCTTGAATAGAAGCGTCGCAGTAGACGACGAAGTCGTCGGTACCTTCGGGTAAGGAGAGGATAGGAGCACTACAAAGGTTCTTCTTTAGTTCCTGGAAGGCAGATTCCTGAGCATTACTCCATTTGTAAGCAACACCCTTCTGAGTGAGTGTCGTAAGTGGTTGAGCGATCTTAGAGAATCCCTTGATAAATCTTCGATAGTATCCAGCCAATCCCAAGAATTGGCGAACTTCGGTCGGAGTCTTGGGCACAGGCCAATTCTTAATGGACTCAATCTTAGCAGGGTCAACATGAATCCCTTCCTGATTGACGATGTGTCCAAGGAAATGGACTTCTCTAAGCCAGAAATCACATTTCGAGAATTTGGCGTACAGTTGTTCATTGCGAAGAAGTTCGAGAATAAGACGTAAGTGTTGTTCATGCTCCTCTTGGCTCTTCGAGTAGATTAAGATGTCGTCGATGAATACGATTACGAACTTATCAAGGTAGGGTTTGCATACTCGGTTCATGAGATCCATGAAGATTGCAGGTGCGTTGGTCATTCCGAAAGGCATAACAAGGAATTCGTAGTGACCATAGCGGGTTCTGAAAGCAGTCTTAGAGATGTCCTCATCGCGGACTCTCAGCTGGTGATAACCCGATCTCAGATCGATCTTGGAATAATAGCTCGACCCTTGCAGCTGGTCGAACAGGTCCTCGATACGGGGAAGTGGATAACGGTTCTTGATGGTAACCTTGTTAAGTTCGCGGTAGTCAATGCACATTCGGAATGAGCCATCTTTCTTTTTGACGAATAGCACTGGGGCTCCCCAGGGTGATGAACTAGGACGGATAAAACCTTTGTCCAAAAGTTCTTGTAGCTGAGTAGAAAGCTCCTTGAGCTCCGCGGGGGCTAATCGATAAGGTGCACGAGCTATAGGCGCTGCTCCGGGAGCTAGCTCGATTTGAAATTCGACCTGACGGTGAGGAGGGAGTCCAGGTAGTTCCTCCGGGAATACCTCAGGATAGTCGCGTACAACTGGAAAATCTTCAATCCTGTTTTCCCTTTTCTGTGTGTCGGTAATGAGTGCTAAGATAGCGGTGTGCCCTTTTCGTAGATACTTCTGGGCCTTTAAGAATGAAATGATGCCTGTGACTTCTCCGCTCTTGTCGCCTTGAACTATAAGGGGTTTGCCAGGGGGACGGGGAATACGAATAGCTTTCTCCTGGCAGAGGATTTCAGCTCGATGTTTGGATAACCAATCCATACCAATAATGACGTCGAAGCTTCCAAGAACGACGGGGAAAAGATCGATACAGAAGGTCTGACCAGACAACTCTAATTTGCAGTTACGAATGATGTGTGAGGCCTCGAGGTTTCTACCATTAGCTATTTCAACGGTGTGCTTAGAGCTCAGCGGCGTAAGAGTGAGCTTAAGTTTCTTACTAATACGTAGGGATACATAACTAGCATCCGCTCTGGAATCAAATAGCATGGAAACATAACGATCATTAAGTAGGAACTTACCCGCTACAACGTTGGGGTCATTCCTTGCTTCCCCAGCTCCAATCACAAAAGCTTTTCCTCTAGCACCATTTCCAGCATTGTTGTTATTGTTCCCAGCACCCTGATTGTTGTTGTTTTGATTCAGTTCAGGGCAATCCTTTCGCATGTGCCCCATTGCTCCACACTTGAAGCATCCACGGTTGTTTCCTTGTTGCTGCTGTTGCTGTGGTTGTTGCTGATTCTGCCTAGCGGGGAACTGGCTTCGGCAGTCTTTGGCTTCATGCCCCATCTTGTTGCATCGCTGACACTGACCTTTTCCACATGGCCCACTGTGATGTCGGTTACATTTGTTACACTTAGGGTGGTTTCCTCGATAGCCACCCTGTTGCTGAGGGCCCTTGTTGCTTTCAGTCTTCCTTTGTTGAACTGGGGCCTGAGTGGGGTTAGCATCCTTTCCCTGACTTCCATCCCATTTTCGCTTGTTATCGCCAGAAGCTCCAGCAGTAGCACCGATCCTCTGGGGTAGCTTGCCCTCTTCCACAGCCTGATTGGTGAGTTTGTGAGCAAGACGGACCACGGGCTGTATGGTGTTGAGGTTGGCCGAGGTCACATGGCTCCGGATTTCTGGGACCAAGCCTTTGATGTACAACTCGACCCTTCGATACATAGGTTGGGACATGTTCGGGCAAAGTGCAGCATAGTCGTTGGACTGCTTGGTGTAGGTCTCAATCTCTGATCCGACCATCTTGAGCGCATAGTACTCGTTCTCGAGTTTGTGGATGTCATCCCTGTGACAGTATTCCTCTTTGATCATGTCCTTGAAATCTTCCCATGCAGTAGCATTAGCAGTTTCCAGACCAAGCATCTGAATCTGTGCTTTCCACCATGAAAGCGCGTTTCCTTCAAGCGTACCAGTTGCGTACTTAACCCAGTTAGCAGGGGGACACTCGCAGACAGCGAAGACAGCTTCGGCCTTTTCAATCCAATGCAGAAGGCCTATGGCACCCTCAGTGCCGTTGAAAGGGAGAGGCTTACCATCCATGAAGGTTTTGAAAGTACAAACACGTGGTTGCGCAGGCGCAGGCTGACCTGTTGTGAGAAATGGAGCGAATAGGTTTTAGAGGTGAAAAGACGATGTGGGGGTAGGATCTAAACATCCTATAGCAACGAGATTACCTCCAGGGTGAGCTGCGAAAGCTGCAGCCACCGTGTTGAGCAAGTTAGCGAATTGAGCCTGAGTCATGTTAACGCTTCCTCTTCCGCGTCCACTCATTGTCTTCATAACCAGAAAACACAGTATGAGTGTGATGTCGTAACGTAGCGAGAATAAGACAGAAGAGAGATGTGTATCTATCTAATTAGGCACACTAGTATGTATAGTAGAGCAGTCAACATAAGATAAATAAGCATGTAAGCACAAGTCCGAGCTAGGAGGTCAGATAAGTCGAGTCTTGCCCTTGGAGTGTAGTGTCGTCACGAGTCACGGGTTATAGTCTGGTTTTTCTCAAAAAGACTTCCCTTTTTAAAACCAAGTTCACTATAACCAATGGCTCTGATACCAATCTGTCACACCCCCAAATTCCACCTGCGGAGTACCGTCCGCTTGAGGGCGTGACCGACCAGGATCCAGCCACCAATTATACTGAGCATTGAATAATAGTAAGGATGATCACCAACCATAATGGTTAGTAAACACCATAGTTCAAAGTTCAAATGTTTAGGTTCTAATAACAGTTTAAGTAAATAGCGGAAGCATAGGCAAAATAGTTTAAACAAGGTTCATAGTTCAAGTTATTTAGAACCCAACACGCGGGTTTAGACGACCACTACACTTCCCAAGCTGCAAGCTCCTGAGTCACTGGTTACCTGCAAAGCATGCAGTAAGGGGTCAACAATAATGCTGAGTGAGTTCACTAGTTGTCCAGTTTTAATTACCAAAAACTTGTTTCACCAGTTAATTTATCCGTTTATACATGCCATGGGGAGCTACCCCAAAAGTTAGCGACTAAACTGTTTTTCCAATACCGAACACTAGGTGACCGATGCGTATCCGCATAGTGCCCCGATGTCAATGTTCTATCATCATTGACGGTTGCCTGAGTACATTAGTTCACGACCGATCCCATACCTTGGCACGGTGTGAGGTTGGTAAGACCTAAATAGCGCTATCAACTAATAACCCGTTCGCCTGGCCCCGGCGACTAATCAGTATTAAGTAGTAGGGACTTTAAGTGATAGAGTTTCGTTTAGTGCCGTTTGTTGCAATCCGTATAAACAGTAATTAACTAAAAGGTTCCCAATAACAAAGGGAAGAAAAGTAAGTTGTATCCCTCATAAGGGGATAGTGTTGTTTTTAGTTCCGTTTCCCAAACCACCGGGAATACATGCTTTAGGTTGTGAACTCACCTTGGGTTGCTCGGTAGATTAATTACCCGGTTGATCACGTTGGTCACCACGTCCTAGCATGGTTACCAATATAGGTCAAGTTGGGGTATAAGTGAACACGTATAATCTACACGTAACTAACACATAGCATGCACAACATATAATTACCCAATAAGTCATTGGGCCCGTCTAAGTTCTTTAACAGCAACAGTTAACAGTTAACACGTAGCCCACTTAAACAGTAACAAGCATGCACAGTTAATACACTTGGGCCCAATAACTAATAGCCCAGTCGAGACCAGGTGGTCTTGACTCGAGAACACACAGTTGCGAGTCGCAACCGGAGGTTGCGGCTTGTCATGCTTTGGTTGCGAGTCGCAACCAGATGTTTCGACTCGTCATGCTCTGGTTGCGAGTCGTAACCGGATGTTGCGACTTGTCATGTTCTGGTTGCGAGTCGTAACCGGGCGGTCTCGAGTCGCAATCACGTAGTCTCGAGTCGCAACCGGGGGTTTCGAGTCGCAACCTCGGATACGTGCACAAGAATCCTTCTAGAACCTGGCGGATGTACTAACCAATAGAATTCTGTTTTCATGAGATTTTGTACTAACCAATAGAATTTCTTAAACATGTTTTATTGTCTAATTCATAACAAAATCAGATCAAACAGGGCTTATTTCAAATATTTTCATGATCTTCAAACTGTTCTTCATATGTTCATGCATATTTAACACATAATCATCATATTATCATTCAAACTTGTTCATCCTTTTAGGGTTTTCATCATTCATCCTACATGAATACTCAAATCCTAATTCTAGCATACCTTTCACCCAAAACAGGGACATGTACGACAACTTGCATATCATCACTAAGGCAACATTTGTCTCACACTATCTAACATGCATTATCTAGTCATGAACACACTAAGCTATCCATATCAATGTCTCTCGGTTTACATCTTTTAATCAAAGAGAAGCATAGTTAAATTCATAAACAAGTTGCACATCATCATTCACTCAAACAAGTAAACACTCATCATGCATTTTGTCATCAAGCAAGCACCTTTATCCAATGTTTTCATTTGTTTTGCAAGGGAACTAGATTAAAACATCAAACTAACCGGTTAGAGATTAAGAGTGTGAAGGTGAGTAGACTTGATGAAAGGGAATCCTTAAGCGAAGAACACGAGCCGGTCCAAGGGCCTTTGATGCTTCTTCGTATGAACCCGAGATGAAGGTGTGGTTTTGTGAGGGTTTCTAGAGAGAGAAGATAAGAGAGGGAGAGTGTGAGTGAGAGGATGTAAGAGAGTGATGTTGCAAAAATGGTGAAAGTTGTGAGGGTTGGTCATATATATATCGAGTGGGTTAGGGGTTTCCGGGTGGGCTTCTAGGTTACGGCCCAACCAGCCCAAGTGTTTACGGTTCACTCGAGACCGAGGGTGGTCTCGAGTCGGGTCCTTTGGGGTCTCGGCCCACTCATATAACATATATAATATACACATATTCATCACACTTAGCACAAGGATCACATAACATCATCGAGATAACACGCACTAACATTTAATAACGTATATACACATAATGTTGATACAAGATATTTGCTCGGGAAAACCTAGAGTGTCACAGTAATGCTAGAAGAAGAATTTGCAACTCCTTTGCATAAAGCCTAGTAGTCTGTTGATCTCCCTTTTTGTACATTTTATGATCCGCCTATGGATTTTATTACAAACAAGTTTGTATATTATTTTTTGAACATTTGGATGCTTACATTTGTAATAATATTTTATACTCCAAGACTTTCGCTGTGCTATCTCTGAATATTTGACTATGAAGATACCAATCTTACATCACGATACTCCCCACCAGGGCCCATCGGGATTGTGCTGGAAATTCGGGGTGTGACATTGGAAAAGTGCAAATGAGGTGTAGGAGGCTTGTTTATATAATAGGGAGGTAGGGTTTTGTGTTAAAGAATGTTTGAAGGTGATTATGGAAGGAGAAGGTGGCCATTCTTGGAGCTAAAAATAACTTTCTGCGGATCGTGACCGGTAGAGTCACGCCAAGCCAACATGGGGGGGGGGGTCGCGCGATGCGACGCCCTTTTTATCCATCTCAATTTCGCTTTATACATTTTGGCCTCTGAAGTTTGGTTGTTTATCATTTTATGTTACAACTTAAATTTTAACATGTTTTTTAGTATGGAACGTGTATGTAAATGTAATTCGTGTATCGTGAATTTATGTATAGCGTTTCGAATGTATAACAAGTATTAGATTTCAAGTAAACACGTGTTTAACGATTGATTGTATGTATGATACATATGTATAAGGTATAAAATTTCATTATGATCAAATTCTAAGATTATAAAGTTGGAAATGAATACGAATACAAGTTTCCAAAATAGGAATACGGTTACATCATTCTAATTAACGAAAGTACAAAAATGCGGAGCATTACAATTTCACATGAAACTAACAAAATAAACAGATGAGGTTAACGAGTGTGGAATGTAATTGTTACAAATATGAAAGTAGCAGTACTGTTTTGTCAATTTTTAAACTAATAGACTGTAATGGTTATTTAAAACAAACCAAATGGACGAAAAACATAATTAAGTTAATTTAAAAAAAAAATACTTAGAACATCATGAGAACTAGGCCTCATTTGGAGGTCACAAGTTCAAATCTGAGCCAACACGGGTTTTCATTCCATCGTGCGTTATGCTAGAGAGTCTCGGCTCTTATAGCGGCGCAACGTTTGTCAACTGGCAGTCAGCAGTATGGTTTCCTGTGGAGACACGAAGAGGTCTCGTTAAGCCGGTGTTATGTTCCTCCATGGAGAAACCTGGTGGTTCTCATCCAGGGTCGCCCTCACAGTCGTGCTTGCGTTGCGGCTGCCAATGCCAGTGAGTGGTATCTCGTTGTCAAAAAAATATTTTCATTAAACTGTCTAAACCCTTTTTATTTTGGTGTAATTGTTTTATGTTATTTACTATTTACATGATACAATCTACACATTTTTTGAAAAAGAAATTATATTTCGCCAACAACACTTGACATATGTGTAACTCATAAGCCTTTTTTTCGTTTAGAACTTTTAAAATATGTTTTCTTATAAAATTTCGAATATACCTTTGCGACATGCTTATTTTTATCTGTGTTTCGATATAAAGTTTATTCAAAACGAAGTTGCACGTGACGATATACAAGTAAATGAGTCATCTAAGCCTTGTGTAAACGTCATTAAAACTTTATGCATAATTGATTTCATTTTTTTCCATGTTTGGACGTCCGCTAAGACGCAATACGGGTTTATAACCTAATAAAAAAGGTTTGTTTTATTTTTACAAAGTTTAATGGGTTTAATACTAGTTTTAGTTAAAAACTTGTGGCTAATAAGGTGATAAAAATGAGTCTTTCCATAACAAAATCTAAATTATAGTAAAATACCCCAATTAATAATTATGGCACGTGACATTCTCTCATTAAACTCTAAAAACTTTAAGATATAATTTATTTTAATATTTTTAATCCTTATCCTTACGTTATTATTATTATTATTATTATTATTATTATTATTATTATTATCCACAAAAAACAATCTCTGGAATCACGCACATGTAATATATTAAAATTTTATTTAAGTTATTTTATTAGATAATGTAATATTCATGTACATATTCTTAAATATTAAAAATCTAATTTTCTTTTACAATTATTAATAACATAATATTATTTAAAAAAAACTTCACCATAAAATTAAGTATTGTATTCTCTTTAATTTTTCTCTTAAATCGAGTATAGTAATGTTATACTTTAAAAAAATCGACCTTTTTAAGTCAATGTGGTGTGCGTATATCATGATTAACTATGTACACTACAAGACATAAGGGCATTAGCGGCGACACTTTTAGCGGCGACATGTAAAAAGTCATCGCTAAAAGTCCGATCCGTGCTTAGGCATCTTAGATGAGATTCTGGCCATTGATCAACAAAACATCCGACGGTTGGTGTTATATCTTGATATATCCCCTAAGCATCAACAAAATCCTTAGGCAGCCTTTTTTCCCACTTCCCCCCAAATCGCACAACCCTTCAAAGACCATCAACGGTGCCTGCGTGTGTCTGAGACGACCACCACCACCTCAGACACCAGCACCACCGCCGGAGCACTAGCCCCCCCCCCCCATCTGAAACCCCAAATCACCACCGTATTTCACCATTCGCGTCTGCTGTGAGACCCACCATTTGAAACCCCCAAATCACCACCGTCTTTCACCGTTCACCACCGTCGAAATATGTCGCACCACTGCCGGTTTCAAGAAACTCACCACCGTATCTCAACAATTTGATGAATTTGGTAATTTTTTGTGCTATATATTGTGTTAATTTTTTTCTGAAAGTTGGAATTTCAATAATTTATAGTTTGGGGTTTGTTAGAAGTTGATATCTAAAGCTAATTGTTAAAACTTGATATTTAGGGCTAATGGTATGGTTTGTTGCAAAAGGAACTGTTGTTTTGGCAGAACACACCCGGTAAGTCTTCTTTTTAATTTGTTTAGTTTAGTTTGTGTTAATTGTTTAATTTGTGTGTTGTTAGTTTGTGTTTAACTGGTTGCAATATCATTATTTCAGCAGATTTCCCCATCGGACAACCACCACACAACAACCGGTGTTTTTCATAAGGTAATTTATTCTTGTTTTTGAACAATTGCAATTGACTTGATTTCATGGTTAGAATTACATTTTGATGGGGGTAACTTATGAGAACTGCACTTTCATTTTTCTTGTTTTATTTGTTTAGATTTCATGCAATGACTAGATTACATCTTTATTGAAATTTGGGAATATGAATTGCCCTTGACTGCTTCGTTTGTTGGCATTTGAAAAACATACGATATCAATCTATTATCTATTATCTATTATATATAATAAACAAATAAAATTTGGGACACGTGTCGCAATATCTGGGCTCTAAATTTTGGTTTTGGCGGGAAAACATATTAGCAATCTTGATGCGGGATCCGTTTATATTTTTGGGTTGGAATGTGAATTCGGGTCATGAAAACGGATCCATATATAAGGTCTTACCTTCTTTCCTCAAACCCTAGAATTCACAATCTTCTCATTCACGCCTTCTTTCTTCAATCCTCTGCTCCATTCAACCTTCAATGATATGAATTTTGGTTTGGCCTTTCTTCGATTGTGTCTTTCATTTTATACGTGTTCATTCCCCACCCTGCCTTCTTATCTTTTTCACCTACACATCGCAGAGAATGAGAGCCAGAGAGAGAGAGAGAAAGAGAGGATTTGGGATAAACAGACCGCCTATTTCCATTTTGGTTTCTGGAATTGGTGAATCGGGAGATGCTGATGAGGTTCAACTCGTGGTGGTGTTTTCTTACAAGTTTGCTGGTAAGTGTTAAGTTAAATCGACATTTAGATATTAGAAATATGAACAAATGCAAAGACTGTCACATTCTAAGCCATGATATTGATGTTTTTTTGGGGGTTTTGTTTTCCTTTGTTCTTCATTGGAAGTGTGTAAGTCATGAATTGTAAGATTATTAATTAATTAGTTGACTTGTGGCTTTTTTATCTTGATTTTTTTTTTCTTTGTCCTTCTATAAAGGTCTGGAGTGGAATAGCGGGTTCCTTCAACATTCGGCACCACCAAAGCTGTCAAGGTAAAGACCCAGATTACATATAATATTGGACTTAAATGTGTGTGTGTGCGTGTTTTAGGTGGCACGTGGTCCATCTGTGTGTTTGCTGATGAGATGGGAAGCAGTTCGGTTTCTCCGCTAATCGTGACAGGTGGAAAAGGCGGAGATGTCGGAGTTCATGATTTCCGTTACATAGCCACACGAAGACCAAAAAAACACAAGAATTCTGATAACGATGAACAAAAGTTCAGTGCATCTTCAGGTTTGCACAATAAACACAGGGATCAAAATGGAAATGGAATGTTGTGGTACATACCAAAAGTTCACTCTGGTAAGTTTCTTAATTTGACCCGTTATAATAATGCATACCCGGATCGACCCCTTAATAAATTTACCCTGTTTGTAGGGAGTGTAACAAGAATATCGGCTATTCCAAATACGAGTTTTTTCTTAACTGGAAGTAAAGATAGAGATGTAGAGCTATGGGATGCTAAGAGGGCAACATTGGTATATCACTAGCAAAAGAATGCACGATAGACACACCTTCATTCAACCTAGCTCTAGAGGATTTGGAGGAGTTGTTAGGGTATACCATTTTTACCCTTTTTGTGAAAGTTATTTTTTGGTAAATAATAAGATAAGTTTATACTTGAATTTTTAATTGAAGTTGTTTCAAATGGTTTTCTTTCATGTGGTGGTGATGGTTCAGTTAAGCTGGTTTAACTTAGAGATTTACTATAATCCACTTGGCCGATGCCTGCCGGCCCATCGTCAGCGTCCTGTTTTTGGTGCTGTTCCAGTTAAGCTGTTTTTTTCTTCCTTTCCGACTGGTCTGTGGCCCGTTTTTGGTGTCCTTCCAGTTTAAGGCAATTTTTAGTTCCTTTTTGACTATAATTACGAGTTACGAATAGCATGTGTGTGTATATATATGCATAGAGTACATCTTGAAACCAATTACTTAAAAATAGTTTTATATGTTTATTTTAAAATTAAAACTAAATATCATATGGAGATCAAGAAAGTTGCGTTAAGCATTCAGGAAATTGTTGTGTACACGTACAGGTGATAACCACTGTATCAAGCTTCTTCCATTATTTTAGTGGCAAACTATGATTTTAAATTGCTGGTGTTAATATATAAAAGTTGGTAACCAAAATTCATATACAATATTAGATTGGTGGTTTTTTAGGAGTCTTACTTATTAATAAAGTTTACGTGTTACTCTTTCATGTTATTGAATGTATATAAGTATTTTATTTTAATTTTCTAAAAGTTTTAAACTTGTGGAAGTTTAATATATGTTGGATTCAAGAAACCATAAATATATCTTGAGCAAATGCTTTCTATTTTGATTGAGAGAATATATGTTCTGTTTTTTAGGATCTTTTTATTTATACATCATACATGATTGAGAGAATATATGTTCTGTTTTTAGGATCTTTTTATTTGCGGTTTTCTTCTGTCATCTTTAGTGTGCATAAAAAATGTTGTTTTTTATTAACGTTTTCCCACATTGTAGATCGAAAATGAAAGAAACAAAAAAATTGGTTGAAGCAAGTGTCCGGGTTAAATGCTCGAGCATGGTGGTGTTCGGTTTAAATGCTCTGGTGAGTACTATTAGTCTTTGTGTACATGAAATAAGTGATTTTCTTTTCTATTAAAGCTTATATAACTTTAAATACACTTGAACAAGCTTCACAATAATAGAATAAAATAGATGCAAGTTTGAGTAACCGTGTTACCTGAGGATATGTGTAAGTCCCGAAACCGAGATCACAATGATATCGCACAACTCGTAAGGTGGCGGAATCACACGAACAGGTTGTAAAAGAAATAAAGATGAAAAAGAAGGATGATTGATATTCAAAAGCTTCACAAATCTTGCATACAAGTGTTTCTCTAATACAAGATTGCCCAAAATCACCAACCATGCACCTATTACATCATTTACTATTTATAGAAAGAGATTAGGGAGTGTGCTCCCTAAACCCTAGGCCCATAACTACACAATTAGGCCCAAAACCCATAGTTAACCCATGACACCTACTAATCCACCTATTATCTTATCCATAAACCTTAAAGGGCCTAACAATCTCCCCCTAGGTTTACTGGATAAGCAGACGCATCAGACTCTTGGATCAAGAGGACCTGGTGGAGGATCAGTAAAGAGATAGTTCTTCAAGATGTTGGCAGCAGCACTTGTCCACGATTTTGCACATTCTTCATATTTTTCATTGGTTTTGATTTGATGTTGTGTGAGAACCATGATGTCTTCTTCATGAAAGCTCATCAGGTCGTAAGAGTTTGGAAGCCTGATCGACTGTTCTTCAGTAACAATAACTGCCTCTGCCAGAATAGGATCATAAGCCCAGAACCTGAACTTCCTTAGTATGCCTTTCTCAAACTTTCTTGTGAGTGGAATGATCTTCTCTTTGTCAGTGGGAGGCCAGATGATTGATTTTACAGTTCTCTTGGTAAAGGAGTCACGAACACCAGGATTTCGTCTTACTATCGGTTCAGCAGTCTTCATGGTCTTAAAGTTTGTTCTCACCTCCTTTTCAAGACGTGAGAGGAATGCCCAACCTGGGCCTCTCTTACTCAGATCTGGATCATAATAAGGAGCTCGTAACAGAGACTTCAGATCAATCGGAGTCCAAGATTCAAATTGGCTTTCCTTGGCATAATACTCCCTGTGTCCACTCTTTCAAGTAATCAACCACATCTTTTTGTCTGGCTCATACCTCCAACATGCCACTTCTGATTTATTTCCCACTTCATCATAATAGGTAGATCCTAGCTCCATCACAGGTCTGTCAGGCCTTGTTGTGGGATCCTTTAGCGGAAAGTTTTCATCCAGAGGATTCATGTCTTGATTTTTCATTACCAGCAGTTGTTTCTTTCTTTGCTTCTCTTGTTCTTTCTCTAACTGTCTCTGTTCTCATCTCTTTTTGGTCTTGCTGCTCAACTTCTTTGGTTTTGCTGCCAGATAAGCTTCTAAGGCAGCTGCTCTTTCACCTTCAGTTGCTGCATGAGCTGCTGCTCTTTGTTCTTGTGTCTGCTCAGGTCTTCCAACATAGAACTGCTCATCCTCTTTATCAACAAATTCATTTCCAAACTTCTTTTCAAGCTTCGCCTAAAGATCATAGACAGTTGACATCAACATCCCTACATCCCCTTGCAATTGATCTATAGTGAGATCTCTGCTTGTGAGCTGAGATTGTAGAGAGGAGATCTGGGCTTCTTTTAATGCAGCGTCTTGTTGTAGAGAAACAATCTGAGCACTTTTCAGTTCACCATCTTGTTCCAATATCACCACACGTCTTTTCAAACTTTTGACATACTCTTCTTCATCACTATCACTTTCATAGACTTGTCTCTTCTCACTTGCATATCGAAATGCAGCTTCATCATTCTCTGTTATATGAGCCCCACTTGAGCTTCCTGCTTCAAACTGAACACCACCACTCAAACTACCTGGCTGTGAGGGGATGGATTCAAAGTCGAAGTTGAAATCGTACAAGTATATGTCTCCGAGGTCTGTTTTCTTTGATGCATCAGTAGATTGTGGATCAGGTTGAGGGTCAATTGTAGGAGTGGGCTCAGAGGTAGTCGAGGACCCAGAAAGAGTGTTGTCAGGTGCATTGTCGGTCTTTTGTTTCTTTGGGGCTGATTCTTCAGTCACATCAGCTGTTTCTTGAATATCAGTAATGGGAATAGAGGGAGGGTCTCCATCACCACCTTGTAAACTTTGAATCAAAGCTGCAAGATTCTCAGCAGTCATTAGCACTGGCACACGAACAGCATCCTCTTCTTTATCAGATGTCACTATCTCTACTTCACTTTCGGAATCTGTTTCTTCACTGAAGTCTGTTTCAGATTCAGTATCAACCATAAGAACCTCTTCTTCATCATCACCTGCCTGCTGTGCTTGCTGCATAAGTTGCACATCTTGCTCTCCCGCTATTTGTGCATTAATTGGAGGTGGAACTGGAGCAACAGGGATGAGTGGAGGGGCTGGTGCAATAGGAGCTCCTTGTACAACGTCAGCAAACCTCCCATGTTTCTCAAGAGCATATCTTCCTTCAAAGTTATGAAGTTTGGCTCTTTTGTTTCTGCACACATTCTCAAAACATCCTGGCCCCATTGGTTTCAAATTGATGTAGTTCGGCCCCTTGACCAACTCTGGATATCTCTCGTCAAAAATCATCTGTAAAAACCTTGGATACAGCATAAAGATCTTCTTCTTTGGATCCTCTAACATCTTCTTCATGTTATCAAAGATGAAAGTTGAGAAGTTGTACTCTCATTCATTCACAAGGGCTACGACTGCTGAAGTTTGCGTCTTGTTTAATTGATCCCATCCACCCTTGTTTTCAGCAACACACTGTAAGAAAAAGTGAACTAACAGTCTCCAATATGGTGGAAAAAGCTTCTTCATCACAGTAGGATATCCTCCTTCATAGCTCATTCTTCTTAAGGCAGCTTGAACTCTGGCTTGATCGTATACTGTAGGATAATGCGGCTGGTCTCCCAGTCTTAACACTTCTCGAATCACTGCTTCAGATATGATAATCTTCCTTTTCTGTACAGTAGCTTCAATGGATCATGCACCTTGCCTGTCAATCTTCGCAGTATTCCAAAAAAGCGTTGATGCAGTTGCTGCAGATCACAGGATTTGTTCTTAATGCATGTGTGAGAGGACAGTTGTTCAGACCCCTGATTAGCGATCTAAACAACTCTGCTTGATCTGCTGGAGGATTTGACAGAAAGCCTGCTTGATTGTGGAATTCGTTCACCTCCAATTGCCGTTGATTCTTTTCTTGCAACATTGCGCCTGCCATTTTCTGCACTTCACAAATAGCCGTTAGATGATATTGAAAGTTTTACTTATATTTTAAGTTAACGACGTGTCAACAAAGTCAATTCGTCGAAAACATAAACATAAGCAACCCCTTTTTAAGTAATCAGTCCAATACAGTCCAAAACAGGGTTCAGATGATCAGGTCAAACAGTTAAAGGTAAAAATGGGGTTCATTTCGGATGAACCTCTTCATCTGGAATGGAATTCCGTCCGAAGTCATCCGTAATGAACCTCGTCAGTCCGGAATCATTCGGAGTCATCCGTGATGATGAACTTCTTGTCCGTAATGATCCGGAATCATCCGTAATGCTCGCTGATGATCTAGAATGAAGTACCTATGATCCGTCATAAATCCGAAATCTGTCCAAAATGAAGTAAATAGAGAGAGAATCTTCAAACGAGTCCGTGATGATCCGTAATTGTAACACGGATTCTTGTCATTCAGTGCAATAAATACTCCGAAATGGTTTGGGCCAGGCCCATTTCGGATGATCTGGAACGATGGGCCTGTTCACCTCATTTCGAACAGTGGGCCATCCAGAGTTAAAAACTTTTTAACATTATTTTATTCAGCCTTTAAAATCAACGCAACACCCCACTGAGCAATTAAAATGTAACACCCGCTCTTATAAATCAAGGTTTAACGTATCTTTTACGAAAAACAATCATGTAATTTAGATTACATATACATCGGAATTACGGGTTTATTAAAACCTTTTACAATTTAAAAGTTTAGAACATAATGTAATTAAGTTTGTCATTTAACATAACAACGATACATAGTGCGGAAGCTTATTTCTTGATCGTGTTCGGTTCTTCGTTGTGCTTGATCGTCCTCCGGTGCTAAAATTATACCTGAAACTCATAAAACATGAGTTGGATTAGTCATACGTAACTTAAAACGTATTTAAACGAGTCCAGGAAGCGAAACTGATTGAAATAAAATTTTTTCGCTAAAACAGTGATCTTTCGCGCCACGCTAAGGCACCCAGTTGCTCCCTCGCGCCACGCGAGGGAGACCGTTTTCCAGCAGCTCTGGAGCTGGGTCCTGCATTTTTTAGCAATACTAGTTTTTACGGAAACGACCATAACTTCTTCGTTATTGATCCGTTTCACGCGATTCTTTTTCCTACGCGTCCGTAATTTAATTCTTCATCATATGGAGTGAAAATCCAACATCCAACATAAAAAATTTTGAGACTTCTAAGCCTTCGACTCGTTACCTTTTTACCGAATTTTAACCCGTTTATGCATTTTATCAAACAAACGTCTTTGTTTGATTCCTATATCACATACACTTCTTCAAATTAATGTTATCTACCATTTTAGGTTCTAATCACAAGTTTATTACACAATTTAAACCCGTTTTCGCTCGTATGCTTATTTTGACCCGTTAAGGGTATTTAAGCACTTTCGAGCCTAAAATCGCGTTCGGTTGCTTCTAGCATTCCATCACCACATTTCTTATCCTATAATCTCCCACCACAACTGTATTTATGGTGGGTTTAATGTGGTGATCTATATAAACCAAATTTTACCTCTCGAATCATTATTTTACGGCAAAAACTCAAATAGTGCCATTTGACTAATATAATACCTCTTTCAGCTTCTATACTTATTCTAAGTATTTACCTAATCATAAAACTCGTTTCCAAACAACCTTTAAAGGTTGTTTGTTTGAATTAGCTAACAAGGGCGTTCTGGTCCTTTTTAGTCTTTCAATTACGACAAGGTCTTTTGAGAGCATGTTTGACCCATAATTCTTCTTTTGAGTTATGATCTTGTTCGAAAAGTCATTATGCTTTTCGAAACGCCACGACCCTCTTTTAAAAAATTCGGTTTACCCATTTAAGTAACCCATTGTCTATCTAAGACTTCATTTAATGCTCATTGAACCTTACGTTCTAAATGAATAATTACTCTGTTACACATACCTGGCTCGGGTCAATGTATTGACCTGTTTTAATGCCTTGCTATAATATTCGCTAAATAATAGCGATGCAAATATCATTTCTACATTTATTCCTGAAATCATATAACTCGACAAGAATCATTAGTCGCTATTATCAAAAGGTGGTATCTTCACCTTTTGACCCGTTTGGTCTAAATTACCGATTATATTAGCGAGATGACATGTATTTTCATCTCGACTATATGACTCGCTCCGATTTACATCGTGCGGTCGTTTTACTTATAATTCATTTCTTAACACTTTTCGGCCTATTAAGGCTTACCTCATAAGTGTCTTTTAAAACCAATAGTAATGGTCGACGCGTGACCAATTTACCGTTTTACCCTTATTGTTTGTTTTGGTTTACCCTATAAGGTAACCATTTAAAAGTTCATTTTCCATTTGTCATAAAATGATCGAATTACCGATTTAACTCCTTTTAAACCATCAACATGGTTTCTTGTCATGCTCGACTATCTTGTTCCGTACGTCTACACGCCGAAACATCATACCTCAACTATGTATTTATCTTATTCGTAACTAATACGATAAGAGAATATTCTAAAATATAAGACTAGTGTAAGCCATACTTACCTTACTTCCAAATTATGCTTTTCCGTCATTCTTGCTTCGTTTGACCCGCTTCGTTCCCAAGCTTTCACCTAGCTTGTTAATCGTCAAACTATCATTGTAAATTGTAAGATGGTTAGATTAGTCATAATTATTCACGACTATTCCATCTCACTTATTTCATAAGTCGAAACTACTATTCGACTTCATGATTAGTTAACTTAGCTTATTAAAGTTAACTACTTTCGATCACATGATTTACAACATTAGTTCAAATCAACATGATGATTAGAACTCTTCTTGTTTCATATTTCATATAACTTGCCATATTATTCAAATACACATTTTCACTCTAATTTCAACACTTTAGTTTTCATTTAGGCATTTTAACAAACACCTAATGTGCATACATTTTTACACATTTACAACTAGTTCATAACTAGTTACTTTTACCAAGATTAACATCAAAATTCACCACTATCACTTATGATCAAATACTCAAACTTGCAAATTGTTTAAGTATTTCCCGATTACTTAACATGCATGATGATTCTAATCATAATCATATCATCAATTCCATCTTATGACTAATACCCACTTAGCCTAGTGTGGGAATTCATTCAATCATTCTATTCATAGCATGTTATGTATGATCTGCACTTAGGGTTTCGTTCCTAAGCAAGTATACATCACTAATCTAGCCATAGCTTCTCTAATTCATGCCTAATTCGCGATTAGGATGATTATTAAATTTTTACAACTTCACGAATGTTAGAAATTCAACATACCTTACGATCCCCTTGACTTGGTGATCACGAATTTGTGTTCATGCATTGATTTGGCTCTTGATTTGGGCTTCAATTTGATCAATTTGTTGAACTAGGGTTTGGAGCCCTTGTTCTTGCTCCTGGGCGTACGCACACACACACACACACACACTCTATGTGTGTGTTGTGTTTTATGTTTTGTTTTTAATAAAACAAATTTCTTTGTTAGCAACTTTAGTCCCTCATGTTTTGTAACTTTATAAAAAGGGTTATTACCCATATTTTCTTCATTGTTTTAAGACACCTTTTTAACTAGGTTGATGTTCCTAGCTACTTGGTGAATTCTGGAAAGTTATGACTTAGTTTATTTTAAGTCCCGTTAACTCGGGCCTCTTATAAACTTTACTTCCATAAAAGCTTTTATTCACGTTTTATTTAATATTAGGTTTAATTATTTAAATCCTAATATTTACCTGGTTAATTTTTACCGCTAACGGTATTTTGCCCGTTCATTAATATTAAGGTGGTTTGATTACCAAACCCGTTTTCGGGGTGTTACATAAAATATTAAAATAATAAAAATAATAATAAACGAGAATAATATGCACAAGATACCAACATAGGGGTGATTTTGGGAAGACTGTCACGGGATCAAATCGTTCTAGAACTGATTAAGGGACACTTTTCAGCTCTTCGTTTACTTAGGCTGGTCCACGCAATTGTTGATATGTTTGTCCTCTTAAATCCACCGCTCAAACTTCAACTTTTTGCTTTGTGATACGCTTTTAGGTAGTTTTATACTGTGACATCTGTGTGTCCCATTCCAAGGCATACCCCCGCAATCAAGGTAAGCACAACGGTTCATCGTAGCAGGTGAGTATACTGAGATCATCCTTTTATTATTATAATTTTTTATTTTTCAACGCCAGACTTCCTGGTGAACAGGTCAGTACTTTCGTACAGCAGAGAGACCAAGGAAGATCTGACGAGGGCCCTTTTATTCTATTTTTCTATTTTTAATGCCAGACTTCCTGGTGAACAGGTCAGTACTTCCGTACCGCAGAGAGACCAAGGAAGATCTGACGAGGGCGAGACAGAATTTGGCCTTTTGTGGCTCTTTTAGTGAGATATCCTGACTGTGTCCAGGTCTGCATATAATCTGGATGCAACAAAGGAACAGCCCTGATATCCCGGATGATTCATCAGCATAAAGACCCGAAACCTCAGATGTTGGCTATCTATCAACACAGGATTTAAGACCATGAAATCATACACCGTTGGTCTGTTACCCACGAGATGTCCAGTCCATTATGTTTGTATCACTTTTGCTTCTTTTTGCTTTTCGAGCGGCAGACCTATCAACACATCGCAGTGGAGCCGAACCTATTTAACATTGAAACCTTACGTGTGTTAATCAAGTTCTTTAGCACAAAAATTCATTTCATTTCCCGGCAACTTTTCTCCCCCTAAATTTGTGCAAAAGTTGAATACTTTATGCCCAAATTTACCAGATGGAAACACATAAAAACCCCTTATTATTATATACAGGGTTTTGAGAGGTTTTTTTTTTTAAGCTCAGTCGATGAAGCGAATCATTTTCAAGAGGTCTACAAGCACATTGAACTTAGAGATGCTGACAGGTTTGGTAAAAAGATCCGCTGTGTTAGCATCAGTATGGATCTGTTCAAGTTTAATAAGACCTCTGTCAAAACAATCTCTTATGAAATGAATTTTAATATCAATGTGCTTGGTTTTGGAGTGAAAAACAGGGTTTTTAGTGATTTGGATGGCGGCATCGTTATCACAATAAATAGTTGTAACAAGATAAGTCAAACCGTAATCTTCCAATTGATGCTGCATCCATAGAACCTAGGAGCAGCATGCAGATGCTGCAACGTATTTTGCTTCCGCTGTGGAAAGAGATACTGTCTACTGCTTCTTGCATTGCCAAGAAATGAGTCTGTCTCCCAAGAACTGGCATCCTGCTGATGTGGACTTCCTATCCCTGTCAGTTCCTCCAAAATTGCTATCTGAAAAGGCAAACAGATCAAAGTTCGAATCTCTGGGATACCAGAGTCCGAGTTTAGGAGCTCCCTTCAAATATCTGAAAATTCTTTTAACAACAGTTAAGTGAGTGAGTTTAGGATTAGCCTGATAACGAGCACACTTACACACGGCGTACAAAATGTCGGGCTGACTGGCAGTCAGATACATTAGTGAGCCGATCATTGAACGATACAGTGTCTGGTTGACAGGATTTCCTTCTGGATCCTCAGTTAACAACGGTCGTTCTGCAATTGGGGAGTCACTTGGCTTTGAGTCTATCATGCTAAACTTTGCTAGGACGTCAGTTACATATTTACTTTGGTGAATCAAAATTCCTTGATTCTTCTGACAGACTTGCAGACCCAAAAACATCGTCATTTCGCCTAAAGAACTCATCTCAAAGTTTTTCTTCATGACTTCTTCAAACTCCTTGCAAAGAGCATCATTAGTCGATCCAAAGATGATGTCGTCAACGTATATTTGAACAAGAATGATATCCTTGTCAACACGCTTGATGAACAATGTTTGATCGATCATTCCTAGGGTGTATCCATGAGCGAGCAAGTGTCCTGTTAGAGTAGCATACCATGCATGAGGTGCTTGATGCAATCCATACAGAACCTTGTCCAGCTTATAAGCATACCCTTCCTTTTCTTGGTCAATGAATCCCGGCGGTTGAGCAACGTAAATTTCTTCCTTGACCTTTCCATAAAGAACTGCCATCTTGACATCCATTTGGTAGACAGTGAATCCCATAACGGATGCGTATGCCAAGAAGATACGGATGGCTTCTAGACGAGCTACTGGGGCATACACTTCATCATAATCTAGGCCTTCAACTTGACTGAAGCCTTGGACTACTAATCTAGCCTTGTTTCTCACAATCACACTAGAATCATCTTGCTTATTACGAAATACCCATCGTGTGCCAAGGGCCTTTTTTCCTTGGGGAAGCTTCTCAAGTTTCCATACTCCAAGCCGTTCGAACTGATTTAGCTCTTCATGCATTGCATCGACCCATCCAGGTTCCTGCAAGGCAACATTAATGTTTTTAGGCTCAATCTGTGATATGAAACAAGAATACAAGCACGTGTTGATGTCTCCAGATTTGCTACGGGTTTGAACGCTAGCAGATACTGGGCCAGTGACATTTGAGATTGGGTGACTTTTCTGAACACGTTGCGGAATTGCTATTGCAGGAGCTTGCAGATTAGATTGCAAATTTGAAAAGCTTCTGGAAGCTATTCCAGATGGCTCCCCCTCACTTGGTGTTGTGGATTTGATCACATGTGTGTCTGCGGTGCAATCAGACGGAATTGAATCTTGAAATAGAGAGGCTCCCTGAACATTTGATGGACCGACAGAGCCTACAGTGTTGTTAGTTTCACTGTTTGAGTTATCTGTTGGGGGTTCAGGGCGCGATGCCTGAGTGGATGAGGAATGACTTGTATTTTCTTTGTCAAATCCCGATGGATTCACAGTAAGCTTTCTGATTAGATTCTGCAATGGCACATTCTCATCTTCTTCTTCCACAGGAATAGGCATTTCTTCTGCTAGATTCTCTGCAACAACAAATTCATTAGAAAAAATAGGAAACGATTTAAACAAGGAGGAATAATCATATAGCCAGTCAGGGCCGATGCGAGCGTCTTTTGGATTTTCTTCAAGCCAGTCTACATGATACGCTTCTACAACTTGCTTCTTGACCTTGTTGTACACACGTTAGGAGGTATTCTTAGCATAACCAATGAAGTAATATGGATCTCCTCGAGCTTCAAACTTTCCCTTGGAGTCCATAAGAAGAAGGACACACGGGCAGCCGAAAGTGCGAAAGTGATGCACCGAGGGTTTTTGACCTTCAACTATTTCATATGGAGTTTTCATGTGAAACTTGTTAATCAAGGCATGATTTTGAACGTAGCAAGCCGTATTTACTGCTTCAGCCCAAAATATAAGTGGAAGTCCTGAATCTATCAGCATAGTGCGAGCAGCTTTGATGAGAGTACGGTTGCGTCTTTCTGCAACCCCATTTTGTTGAGGGGATCTTGTTGTGCTGAATTGATGGTCGATTCCCTTGAGGGCACAGAATTCGTTCAGCTCAGTATTCTTGAATTCTGTTCCATTGTCACAGAGAATAATTTTCACACGTTCATTTGATTAATTCTCCATGAGTATTATAAATTTCTTTATTAAGCCAGTTGTCTCACTTTTCTGCTCCAAGAAGAATACCCAGGTAAAACGTGAAAAATCATCTGTGATGACCAGACAGTAAGCCTTTCCTCCGATGCTGAGTACATTGACTGGACCAAACAAGTCCATATGCAGCAGTTCCAAGACCTTTGAAGTGGTGTGAACAGTTTTGGACTTATGAGGCCTTCGATGCTGCTTTCCTCGAGCACATGCTTCACATTTCTCTATTTGCATGAAATCCTTGATAGGCAAGTTTCTGACCAGACCTCCTTTTGCTATTCGATTCAAATTTTTTGTGTTCAGGTGACCCAACCGACGGTGCCATAGCATAGCATCATGTTCAGCAATTTCTGAAAACAAACAAGTAACTTGATCAGTAGGAGCTTTATTCATATCAATAACATAGGCATTTCCTCTTCGTTCAGCTTCTATCAGAAACCAGTCTTCAGGTATGAGGATTCCGGGTTTCAGGATGACACACCCACTCTTAGTGAACATAACTTCCATTCCTTTGTCACACATCTACGATACACTCAGCAGACTATGCTTAAGCTCAGGGACATAGTTAACATCTGAAAAAGTGAGGACGCCATTCTTGACGGTGCCTTTCATGGTGATTCTTCCTGATTCTCCTCCTGCGAAATTGGCACATCCACCGTCGAATATCTTGATATCATTCAACTGGGATACGTCTCCCGTCATGTGTCTCGAACAACCACTATCGATAAACCAAAGTCTAAAGATAGCCATCCATAGTCGTTCCTGCACATAAAACGGAATCAGTTAGAGACTGGAACCCAGGCCATAGAGGACATGAGTTTACCATCGCTATTTGTGTAGGTGACTTCGCGAAAGATCATATAGTTTTTATCATTGTTTGTGACATTTGGTGGCGCGGTAGAAGTTGATGGTTGTGAACACGGAGACTGGGATCTAACAGGACCTTTTGGTCTCCAATCTTTAGTGACCGAGACACTTCTGTTTGATGAAAATGATTTTGTCTTTTCTTGAAACCTGTTTCTTTTAAAAAACTTTTGCTATTCCCGTTTAGCAAGATTCCAGTCTCTGTCAGAAGGCCTTGCCTTGCCATGGGATGTTGATGTTTGATAAAACTAGAGTGCATAGCCTTCTAATGGTACGTGTTCCTAGAGTAGTAGGGACGATGAACACAATTTCTTGCGATGTGTCCCGGAATTCCACAGTTAAAACATGTCTGCCTTTTTGAGAAAAAGACATCTAGTTCGGCTTGCGTTATTCTCGAGAACTGATCACGTCTTTTCAATTCATTTGTCGCTGAGTACCTTGGAGTGTGCTTTTTCTTAGAGGAACCCGCTTTATAGCTGTCAGCACAAGAGTTAGTATCCTCAACTTTACCCTTGAGCTTGGGTTCAGTTTGCTTGAGATTTGAGGTTTCCCTTTTCGCATTCTTCTTTTTCGGTCTTCTGTTTCTACGTGATATCTTTCTTTTAGGGAGAACAGATTCAGTCGACTCTGTTCCGTTGAGATTACTGCTGGGATCAATAGGTGAGCTGTCTGTAAAGGTTACTCTCACATCTTCCTTTTCTGTAGAGATCATGTCTTCAGGAGAATCTTGAGAGAAGGTTTCCATATTAATTTCTTCTACAGTTTCATCATTTGATTCAACTGTGGAATTGATTTCAATGAATTCCTTCTCCATAGTTTCCACATCTCCATGAGTTTCTATAGAATAGGACTCTATGGATGTCTCCTCTTCAGTCAAGTCACCTTCTGAGTTCTCGACATTTGATGATTCAGGTAACTCAGATGATGAGCAGTCTGTGTCGAAGACAACTTGACTTTCTTCTTTAGTGATGCTGCAAGAATCTGATTGACTGTCACAATTGGAAACACTTGAAGATTTAAGCTCATTATCTAGGATCCCTAAATCCTTTGGTTGATTGCCAAGATCGTCAGATGATCCCTGTTCAACAGTAAATTTTTCATTATCACTATTAGTTACTTCAAAATCATCATTGCTGCAGGGAGTGTCTGATGTGTCATTTAATGTTTCAGACGTACAGGTGTGGTATTCCGAATCATCAGAATGGTTTTCTGAGTTATTTGAAACAGATGTTTCGAATTCCTCAGACGACACATTAGGCTCTCCTGCCACATCATTCTCAACATTTTCAACATTTTCAACATAGTCATTCTTATCACATGCATAATCTAAGATAATAGCACCAAATTCATCAGTCTTAGTGGGAACACCCCAAGTCTCAGCAAACCAAGAAAAAACAGTGTTCCAAGCATAAATGCCATTTTTATCAGAAACAACATTATTAGCAGCACTTCGATGTGATTCATCATCCTCCTTAGACTCTTCTTCAGTTCTTACTGACTCTGCACACAAACTAGAAAAGTTAGTATTTTCAACAGAATCAGAATTTGATGAACTTTCCTTCATCTCCTCTGCGAGTTTGTTAACCGGTTCCGTTTTTGTTTCAGTTTTGGTTTCTGCATTTATCACGGTTTCATTTTTCTAATCGGACTCATTATCTGCTGGTTCATTTTGAACAGTTTCATCTTTAACAAAACTCATTGGTTTCTTGAAATCAGTATATGAACTCCTTTTAGACTTAGATGGATAATAATCAACATAATCACTAGGTTTGCCATACATCATAGTATCATAATTTTCCATTTCTTGCTCAGTGACTGGCAGTCTGGAATAATTATGATTATATGGTGGCGGGACCTTTTTATACCCCAAACCCTTTCCCTTGTTTTCTTGATAAGCAAGTTGCACATTACACAGATTTTGAACTGTGGCACTGGAAGTATCAAACTTCTTAATGTTTAACTCGTTTTGTTTGTACTTTCCAGTGAGGAGCTCTAGCTCACCCTTCACAGAGTCACATTCAAGGGTTTTGACTGTGAGTCTATGTTTATAGTCATGAACCCAACATTGCTGCTGGTTCACGTCTCTGTGAAGTTGAGCTATGTCCTTTTTAAGTGCTTCAATCTTTTCAGAGAGAATTTTGTTATTCTCTCAAAGACTGATGTACTTTCCCATCACAGTATTATAATCGGTAATTAATGCTGAATTTTGAGATCTCAGCAAAGCAACTTTCTTCCTACAATGTTCAGTACATAAAAGAGAGTTTACCGTCTTAGCGAGTGACTTTGGTTCCTCGGTCATGGCCATCAAACACTGATGAACTTTGTCCACTGCAGCAGATTCAGACAGCTTCATAGATTCCACTTGAGCAACAGCATCAGCCCAGTAAAAAACATTCTGCTCTTGAGCAATCAAAGCTCTTCCAGCCCCAGAATTGCCCTGTCCACTTGAGGTAGCAGTTTCAGCAGGCGTGACGGGAACCATAGACCTTTCCTTGTTCCTTTCTGCAGCTGCCTGAGTAGCTTCATACCTTGTGAGAGCCTTCTTGCAATCCCTGGCAAAATGCCGTGGTTCATAGCACCTGTAGCACCTCAGCCTGTTTTTCAGAAATCCTGGACTAGCATGCATGGGACAACGTCCATATCTTTTTGCAAACTTATCAACTTTAAAGGCTGACATAGCCATGTTCCAAGCCACATGCAGCTCATCTAAGTCCTCTTCCACGACTTGATTCACTTCAGGCATCATTACCGTTGAAGGTATGAGTTCTCCTGCCAAAAAGGCATTAAAACTGTTGATCATAGAGGCTGCAAGAGCAAGTTTTTCTTCATTCTGTTTGGTTAAGAAAGCCATGTGATCCACTGATGGGGTGTTCTGAGGAGCCGACTGAGTGTTTGAACCGAAAGCAGCATTTGCATGTTGTGGCTGAGGCTGAGTTTGAGATTGTGGCTGAGTGTTTGTGGTATTAACAGCAGGTGCATGAGAGGTAGAAGCAGCCATCCCATACACATAATTTGGCTTTGGAGCAGCAATGGGACTGAAAACAATGTTTGGGTTGTGATTTACCACTCCATGAATAGGACTGAAAACCAGATTTGGATGAGCTTGAGTCATCAGTGCAGCATTGTTTGGACTAGTTACTCCAGCAGCCATCAGAGAGTTCTTGTGATTGATTTCTCTTTGCTGATTATCAATCTCGCAAGACTTAATAGTGGCAATTAACTCAGTTAATGTCATTTCATTCAGATCTTTGGTACGCTTGATCATAGAAACCTCAGCATCCCATCCTTTAGGTAGAGAGTTAAGCAATTGACGATTCATTGCACTGTTTGAGACATCGATTCCAGCACTCACCATTTGAGATACAAGTTTAACGAACCTTCTGACTTGATTTTCAACCGTTTCTCCATAAATATGATTGAATGAGCTGAATTGCTGATTCATCATGTTAACACGACTGGCTTTCATATCAGCATTTCCTTCAAACAGATGTATAAGTGTGTCCTAGATTTCTTTAGCGCTTTTGCAGTTTCTGACTCCAATCGAAATGTCTGGTCCGAGTGCCATTGACAGAGTACCATAAGCAGCTTCATCATCTGCTACAATCTTGCTGTCTTCATCAGTGAAAATGTTTTCGGGCTTCGGAACTTGAGTTTGAGGATCATCCTAAGATGTGTACATGATAGTACGTGGCCCGTTTTTTATGCTTCTCCAAATATGTGGCTCTTTTGCTTTGCAATATTGTTCAAAACGAAATTTCCACTCGTAGTAATCATCGCCGTACAAGAACCTTGGAACTTTTGTGGACGTGCCGATAACTTGGTCAATTTCTTGATGAAATGCCAAAGACTGGGTCTGGATTGCAGCAAGTGTGGCATTAGCGAGATCGGATGCAGTAACAACACCGTTCATGACACCAGATTGGTTTAACATGATTGAAATGTTATTCGAAATGGGGTCCGAAATCAAGGGTCCGAAATGAAATGTGAGGTCCGAAATGAACTCTGATCTGAAATGGAATAAGTTTGAAACAAACAGTGGTCCGAAATGACGTTGATCCGAAATGACTTCTAATCCGTGATGGAGAGTTCCGAAAGAGATAAGCAAACTTCAAACAGCGAGATCCGTAATTGCTAACTTTTATCCGAAATCACAAACTTTAATTCGAAATCTGATGAACTTAATCCGAAATCTGATAATCTTAATTCGAAATCTGATGATGATTGTCCGTAATCTGATAATCTTATCCGAAATCTGATGATTGTGGTCCGAAATCTGATGATTGTGGTCCGAAATTTGATGATACGATCCGTAATCTGATGAAGACGATCCGAAATCAAGCAAACTTCAAGTCCGTGATGATAAACAACAGTCCAAAATGGTCCGAAATCCTTTGAAGACAGTCCGGAATCAGCAGAAACACTCCGTAATACAGCAGAACTCCAGAAAACGGAACAATAGCTAAACCGGAACAGTAACAGGGAACAAAAACCAACGCGATATCAGATCCGAGCCTGAAAATCAGGTTCAACAGGCTCTGATACCAATTGTAAGTCCCGAAACCGAGATCACAATGATATCGCACAACTCGTAAGGTGGCGGAATCACACGAACAAGTTGTAAAAGAAATAAAGATGAAAAAGAAGGATGATTGATATTCAAAAGCTTCACAAATCTTGCATACAAGTGTTTGTGTCTAATACAAGATTGCCCAAAATCACCAACCATGCACCTATTACATAATTAGGCCCAAAACCCGTAGTTAACCCATGACACCTACTAATCCACCTATTATCTTATCCATAAACCTTAAAGGGCCTAACAATATGTATAAAGATTCAAAGTCTGTCATTCTTTTTTACTTTTGTGATCAACTTATAATTTTTTCAACTTTTGTGATCAACTTATAATTTTTGACTTTTTTGTGATCAACTTATTCTTTTTGTAGTATCCAATAACACATCACTTATATTTTCAAAGTATTATAAACAAAAGCTTTCTTATTGTTATATTTTTCTTTCTTTTAAATCTTTAAATAAGGTTGTTTTTTTACTTCTACACCCTATTTTTTTCCAGAAACAACTGTATATATAAAAGCATAAAGAAACATCATGTCAAGATTTTGAATTTCTGAAGAATACATCTTTCAACAAATAGAGATTACTATACTAGAGCTTCAACAGGTGCGCATAGCACATGTCATTTCATATGGTGGCTGAGTTGCCTTAAAATTCATCATCAACGCAAATTCTGTAAGTTATTTAGTAACTATTCTTTTTAATTAGGTTGTGTTGTAAATGGCCTTACCCGACCCGTTTGGACCAGCACTAAATATCCAAGAATCCACTGAATGTTGGTCATCCTTCGGGGACAATTTTGACCCGTTTACTTTTAATGGGTCCATTATGGTTGTATTTGAAAAAAAAAACTTTTTTTATGGTCTCAAGAAGACAACCATATTGGGAAAGTCTTGATAACAAGGAGACTTGGAAGTTTAGGTGGCTGAGCTAGGGATGAGCATTTGGTACTTGGTACAGGTACCGAACGCTTTTTTTCTGGTACATCCAACTTATCAATTATAATTTAATCACACTTCAGAAGATCAATGGTGGTAATGAAATCATTGTCAAGGAAACATAAGGAACATTATGTTTATGTTGCCACGTACTAAGATACAAATCTAGATATTAAAGGGCACTTTGTAATTCTGATTGTGCAGACGATACGAGTATGTTCTATGGAATGAAGTTCTTCAATGACTTACTAATGGAAGCTGGCCCGATCGTAAATGTACAGTCATGAGTACTACTACAAAAAGATTAGAACACATTCACTTTCATGCAAGGATTGTGCAAGGAATGACTGAGTTGCCTGAACACTCGTCATAACGCTAAATCTGTAAGTTATTTATAAGATATGTGTACTCGATTTGTGTTAAGATTTGAATTTGTATCCTGATTTGTTAAATTTGATAAACAAAATTTAAGATATTGGTATTTGGTTATGGTCAAGATCTATTACCCTTTTGTAATAATTAGGTTTCCAGTTGATTGTTGATTTCCACTCTTGGACGTATTACCATTTTATGAACACAAATTTGTCATACAAAATTTTCAAAAACAAATTTTAAAATTTGACATTTTAAAATGAGTCACTTTTTAAAATAGTTGTTAATATAGTTTTGTTTTAGAAAATGTGATGATTTTTAAACACATAATGGTCTTTTTATTTTCAATTTAGTTTATTTTATATGATCAAGTGTTTCATTATTTAGATACATATTTTCAGTTTTGTTTATTTTATATCATAAAGTGTTTCATTATTTAAATACATAACGGATAAAATGGAAAGGGTACGACTCCTTTGAACAACTAATGAGAAGCACATGTTTACATGTGCTTGAGTTACAACTTAGGAAATGAGCTAAATGAATGCTTTTAGATGAAAGGGATTTTAAATAATATTCAGTATATAGTATATAATATGAATATATGAAAATTAGCTAAAAGAATGCTTTTAGATGAAAGGGGTTTTAAATAATATTGAGTATATAATATGAATATATGATTATTTATATATATATGATTGTTTAAGTTAAAATTGAGTTACAATATATGTAGATCTCCTTCTTATTGCGATGACCGACAGGGAAGGATGTGAGATAATTTGATGAGATGGGTATATTTGTAGAGGTTGAAAACACGGGTTGACTAATAATAACGATACAACTATAATGTTGTTTTTCATGGTATTGGAACAAGTATGTAGATCATTCGTTTGTATGTCGTAGGAAAAAAATACAAGTATCACCCATTCCAAACATTTTTAACATCGTGGTGTGTATTTTGCAGTTTGGTGTTCAGCAATTGAAAGACTATCATCCGACCTTTTGGTTGGAGGGGACTCGATTTACTTAAAGAAAGCTTTTGGCAACTCAATGATATGCAACTTCAAAGAGACTTGACTATCTTCAAATTGTATATGCACTTTCTCAGTAATTTATGTAATATGCCACTTTGTTTGTATTTTATTTTATTTATACACTTATGGTTATGATTTATCTAAATAACTAGCCCGGGAAGCAGTCCCGAGTGATAACCTAGTATATTATATATTAATAAAATGGTGACTTGGATGTGAGGACCATTTAACTAGATTAAGTTTTCTAAAAGAATTCAATAAACAATATGTTTGGGGTGGTAAAATTTGGAAGAATCTAGTAAACTATATATGCATCTATGGTAGTTTACCGGGGGTTCAAGTCAAAACATGTTCTAAGCAAGACATGTTCGGGTAAAAATGGGCCATTCAAAGAAAGTATCCGTTTTTTTCAGATCAAAATGAGTTCAGCCCGACCTGATATCGACTCGAGTTAAAAGAGTTCTTTTACATGTTCATGTATGGGGTTTTGTGAAATGTGATATCCTAGAAGAATAAAAAGCACGATAGCATGTGTGAGTCGAACACATCTTTAGAGTATAGGGTCAGTCTGCATATATGGTTTTACTTTACTTAACTTGGTGTTCAACCATTGTTGGTAAGATAGGCAGGTTGGGTAAAGTCGTAAAGGGTCGGAACATGTTTAGGTTGAAGTCAGTAGATTAGGATTCATGGTTGACTTTAACAAGGGGTGATTCATATTCTTTGCTCACTATAATCAATGTATGCTTTTATAACTCATAAAAATATACATTTTTAGTACAAATATCTTGATTGCAATTATCAGTTCAAATGCACTTATGTTTGTTGTATTTTGTCAGTTTTAGTGGAAGGGTAACTCATTATGTTGAAATAGGTGTTTACTGAATCATGTATCATTTTATTTCATGATTTTAACAACCAGGTCATTCTTGTTCAATTTTCAATTGTACAGTAACATCATTTTGCATCTACCCACAAAAAAAAGGTGGAATGTGGTGGGCTGGGTAATGGGTCAAATGTGTCCTTACTGTGTTTAATATTAGACCTTAGGTGATTTTGATACCATTAGACCCACCTGCAACTGTTGAATTTGCAAGTGTTGTTTTTAACTAAAAAAAGACAGTTACAGATGTTTTCCATTTGTATGAAGGGTTTATACCATGCTTCTTTTAACGTGCCAGTTGTTTATGGTGTTTTCCAATTTAAGGTTGAATATCAGAGGCTTGGATACACTAGCTTATCACTAGCGAAACAGGTACAACGCTAAATAATTACAAAACTTATGATCACACATGATTTCTAAACGTGTTTACGGCCCGTTCGCAACCGTTAAATGGCTGCGTTTACGGCCGTATAACGGCTGCGAACGGCCCATAAACGCAACGGTTTAACGGCTGCAAACGCAGCGGTTATCAACTACGTTTACGGCCCGTTCGCAGCCATTAAACGACTGTGTTTATGGACGTATAACGGTTGCGAACAGGCCGTAAACGCAACAGTTAACCGCTGCGTTTGCAGCCGAAACTTTAGTGTACTCATATCCTCCTTTTATTCTTTTTTGTGCTCAATAACTGTACACACACATGTACTAATAAACTCATGTGCAGCTTGTAGAAGGGCTCGTCTTAGAAAAGAAGTAATGTCCTTTAGGTGACCCGACCCGAGCGTACGATAAACGTTTGGGTAAGTTAGAAGCCATAAGAACTAAATATGAGTAATAACTCATTAGTAACTTAAATGCTGAAATAGATTACAATAAATTAGTTGCATATTACTAACTTAATATATTTTTCACATTAAGGCATCAGCAATATGAAGAGAGGCCAGAAACTACCATCTTCCGACAAGTTAAGTTGCGGAAGGTGCTTTTCGATACATAACAGGTCCGCGAATCAAATTGTAGTTTAACTCATACAATGTCAAACTACAAATTTTTGTCATCCGCGCCACAACACGCGGGTTGAAAGCACTAGTTGCTACTATTTTAATATGACTTGCGTAATTATCCGTATAGGTTGCGTAATTATCGGTATAACTTACAAAATTATATCGTTTTACAGTTTATTATATATTCAACTCATGTAATTCTTAGGAATCTAAAAATTTACTAAATGTTAAATTATGATTATAATAAAATAACCTAAATATATAACGGAATACTATATTTTAAGTTATCTAATATGATTTGTATTAGTATTTCCTCAAATATTAAGTTATATTTGAATCCTTACCCGTTTCAAATTTATCAAATTTTGTTTTCAATATTACAATTAATATATTCGTTATTTCGTTTCGTTATTTAAATTTTCACATTATTATAATAAAATTTTAATTCACCGTTTTATGGTTTCTATTTTTTTAAAGTTTGTATTTAAGGGTTCTATTTCTCATTTTTCTTTTTTGCCTTTTAATATTTTACATATTTTAAAACTAGAAGATAAAACCAAATGTAAATTAATTCAAACCGTCTAAAATATGGGATTTTAAGCTGGTAAGGTATAAAGTATCAAAAGACATGATAAGAAGTGGGAATCTATCTATCTTTTCTATAAAATAAGAAAACTAAGTGACATAAGAAAAGCTAAGGTGGCAGCCAGAGAGGCTATCCAACAAGGCTTTTCTTATGTCATTACTGCATCATAAACCTTAAAATTAATATATAAAATCACTTTAATTTTCAAAGGTCTGGTCCACATATATACTTTCAAAGGTCTGTTTGTTATCAAAAATTTAAACCTCTGCCTATATACAAAAGGGCAGTTGTTTATATACTCTTCCAACCTCTGCCCATAACTTCTACCCATATTCAAAATTTACAATCCTGGCTCCAAATTCAAAATTCAAACTACATATGAATCTGGCTCCCTATAAATAACATATATGAATTTGGTTTCACATTCAAATTTCAATTTATCTCTCTCACTCATATTTGCGATCATATCTCTCTCACTCAAATGCATAGCTCTCATGATTGAGCCGGTTAATCTCCGATTACAGTTCTTTTTTGAACATTTGTTGACTCTATTTACACATCCGATTACAGTTCTTTGTTCGAACATTCGTTGACTCCGTTTACACATTATCCTTCCAGTATCATTGTTCCAATACCATTGTTTCAACATCGTTGGTTCATTGAAGCTCCGTTCCACACATCAACGTTCCACCTCAGCTTTTCTTATGTCACTTGGTTTTTTCTTTTTATAGAAAGTTTAGGTAGATTGTTGCAGAATGCAGAATTTTCATATTCAGTTTGTTCATCTTCGATTACAGCTTTTTGTACTTCACACAATTTTTCCAACATCATTGTTGCAACATCGTTGAGAGTATTTTTTTTTCTGTAACTTTATTTTGAACTGATCTATTCTAATTCTCGCTTTATATTTCAGCCTAATCAGAGTTGTTTAAATTTCAAACAATCAGTTGCGGGTTATTTTAGGTTTGTGGATTCTTTTAAACTGATGTAGGAGAGTGGAGGACTTCATGAAGCAATCCGATGCTGCTCCAGGTTTTCTTGTATTTATTATCACTGATGATGTCGATTTTATATATTAGTTATTCATTATACCAGTTATGTTCCAACTTTGTATGTTGAGAGGGCAGGTTTTTAAAATACAGTTGTTGATGTTTTGAATAAGCCTAATCATTAGCCTTTTATAGTGTTTAAAATGCATCTTTATGATAAATAAAGAAGTTAATGGTAATTATGATAACCTGTTTTTTTTTTTTTTTTTGTTCTTTCGGTTTCTTGATTTTTAACTTTTTAGTTTTCCCATGAAAACTTATTTTTGAAAGGTTTTTGCATTAAATGGCCGTTGTTTTGAAATATATGAATTTATATGTTTATATTAAATGTACACGTTTTTGCCTCCTAGATTAGTTTAATGGTGCGGTGAAATCGCTTTATCAGGCAAGTTGAGGATCAAGTATATGAGGATAGGGCTACTCTTCAAGAGCTGAAGAGGTGTTTTGATGGACTGCATCTTGGTCTGTTTACGAGAGATCAGGTGTCCAGAAACCTGATGGCGATGCCTTCAACTGCCGTACGTGACCTTTTGTGGTCAGTAATATAGAGTGCGGTGATAGAGACTTGGAGTTCATGGCGATGCTCAAAGATATACATAGAGAAGTTCAGTACTCGATGGAGTTGAAGCTAAAATTTCTTAATTTTTGTTGTTAGATTATTAAATTTCGTTGTTCAGTACTCAATGTAATTGTTGATCTATCCTCATATGTCATAGAGGAATTTTAATTCTATTAATCTTTGTGGATCATTTTATTTTTACTAATTTATCAACAGTTGTTAGAGTTGATATCTGCTATTGTAAAGGTCTGTTAAAATTATTTTTTTTCCAAAAGAGAAGAACTGCTTGGAATCATCGTCTGTTGATGATTAAAGCATTATAATGTCTTCAGAACATCAAAAGTCCATTCTTAAAAAATAGCTATTTTTAAAAAAATTGTCAAAAATCTTTAAAAGTCTGTTGAAAACAACTGTTTTTAAAACATCTGTTTGGCTAAAGATTCATCCACTGCTGAAAGGTATTGTATGTTCTCATAATTTCTGTTTTATGTAACGACTGTTGAGTTGCTACTGTTGCCAAATCTGTTATTGCAACAGCAGTTTCCAAAGAATTATCAACCATTAACACAATAGAAGTTCTGAACATCTGTTATTGCCCAACAGATCTTTGTAAAATGTCTTCAGAACATCAAAACCCCATTCTTAAGAAATAAAGTTGGATTTTTTTAAATATTTTTTTTATCCCAAAGGTTTAAAGTTTGTCATTTCAGTTTCTTGATATTTAATTTTATAGTTTTCCCATGAAAATTTATTTTTGAAATGTTTTGCATTAGATGGCTGCTGATATTTAATATGAATTCATTTGTTTATATTAAAAGTCTGTTGAAAACAACTGTTTTCCAAACCCCTGTTTGACTAAAAAAATCAACATACTGTTGAAGGGTATTGTCTGTTCAACAGCCTGTGTTTGCCATGTAGAGTATTGTTGGTGTTTAAATGAAGAGTTTTTTTTTTTTAAAAATTATGCCAGAGGTTTAAAGTTTGTCCTTTCGGTTTCTTGATATTTAATTTTATAGTTTTCCCATGAAAATTTATTTTTGAAATGTTTTGCATTAAATGGCTACTGATATTTAATATGAATTCATTTGTTTATATTTAAAGTCTGTTGAAAACAACTGTTTTCCAAACCTCTGTTTGACTAAAAATTCAACAGACTGCTGAAGGGTATTGTCTGTTCTCATAGGTTCTGTTTAATCTAAGGGATGCTGACTTACCATTGTTGCCTAACATCTGTTGTTTTCTAATAGTGGTTTCCAAACACTGCTGAGGGGTATTGTCTGTTCTCATAGGTTCTGTTTAATATAAGGACTGCTGACTTACCATTGTTGCCTAACATCTGTTGTTGCCCAACAGTGGTTTCCAAACAACTGTCATCCATTATCACAGTAGAGGTTCTGACGTGGACAAATGTTAGCCATCAGATCTTTGTAACTTCTGACACGTCAGCATTCACTTTTTCACTTTATAAAACCCTGTTTCATCCCCAAACAGATGTTTTACTATCGTCTCGAATTTAAAATTCATCAAATCGGTTTCCACCTTCTTCTTCTTCAGCACTTCTTCGCCAACCTCTCGCAAGTTTCAATTCCGATCATGGATCTGATAATGAAAAAGCAGCATAACTACCTGGCTATTTTTGAGAAAACCAAGAACAATACTCTCTATCATTCAATGATTGATGTTCTTACATCATCAAAATATAAGGCCATTCTTACCGCCGATGCACCCATTTACCAAGAAACACTCCACGATTTTTGGGCAAATGCGAATATTGAAGAACAAAACAATGTGGCATTCAGTATAACTTCAAAAGTAGGAGGTAAATCAGTTGCTATTACTACCATATCAACAACATTTGGGGTAAACGACTTGGCAAGTAAGACATCTTTCCCGAAAAATGAGATTCAAACAGAGTTAAATGAGAGGGGATATGATGGACAGTTGAATAAGGCAACTATGTTTAAAGGTAATTTTCCACCACCAATGAAATTCCTGTTCCATACTCTCTTAATCTATCTCTCAAATAAAACTACTTCTATTAATGAAATACTTTTGAAAATTCAGTCATTGAGGTATGCAATTTTGACAAATACTGATTTTAACTACTCCCAAGCACTGTTTGCTGATTTGGTTGCAAATTTAAAAAAACATTAAAAAGGGAAAAACTGCTGCTTTTCTTATGTTTCCTAGACTATTAAGCTACTACCTGCAAAAACATGTTTCTTAAAAAGCTATTGAAAAAGGTAAAGCTTTTAATATGAATAGTCTAACATCTGAAACTTTTACTCGCCTTATGGCTAAAGAGTCAGATGTTTCCAAAACTGAAGCAGAGGAGAATGAGGAAATTTTAGATGAGTCTACAACTACTCCTCAAACCTCTGTTGCTGAGCCCACTGCTTTTGATGATCACAGCACTATAACCACTGCTGTGAAACCCCGACCAACAAAACCCGAAAAGACCAAAACAAAATCCAAAAAGCCCACCGATACCACAAAACGGGTCCTCTAGAAGATGAGATCCCAGAGGTTAACCTTGTGACAACACAGATGTCACTACAAACCACTGTTGCTACTTCCTCACAACATGTGGAAAGATCTCAACCCTTAAACCAAACTCCTCATGATTCCTCACAAAAGGAACATGTTGTATTCATAGGGACACCACAATATGATGTCATACCCTCATATGAAAGTATGCTTAAAAGCGCTTCTCCTAGGACAATCTCTCTTTCGATAGCAATCCCTTCATCTTCTATTTCACCAAAGTTTGTAACACTGCTTCAGGCTATTGACATTCAGACTCATAGCAGTCCCTCCCACGAACACTTTACTGAGATTTTAACTTCAACAATAGCTGTGTCTGAACCTGTTCAATTAGCTAACCCAGAAACAGTTGAGGAGGCAACACCTCTTGAATTTCATGAAATCTTGATGGTATTTCAAGTGGAGCAGCTACTACAAATGTCAAATCCACTGATTTTCATTTGGACAGTAGTTTCATCAGTCAGACTCCCTTGAAGGCAACCACTACTGTATCTACCAAGGTATCCACTGGTGAGTTCAAGTTAACCACTGGTGATATCACTAAGGTAACCACTGATGCAGAGGGAAGTCCCCAGAACCAAGAACAAGGCTGCTAATGAAAATTTGGAGATACCTCCTCTTTCAAAAGCAGATACAACCACCTCTGGTGGGAATTCAAATGATCCTATTAAGTTAGGTGATGGATTAAAATACCAGGATTTGACGGAGAGGATATCCAACTTGGAAACAACTGTTGCTGATATGAAAGATCAATTGAAGCAGTTGGTGGATGCTTTCAAAAGTCGACCTTCTCATCAGTAGTTATGCCAAGAGCTTTGGAATTTAGTACAACCCATTCTTGCAGCTCAAAGGGAACTGGCTGAGATTCAACTTAATTCCCACATGAAGCTAATTAGAATTATGGTTGAAGCAAGATACAAAGACACACATGCTGACATCAAGGGCATAAAAGAATCCATTGCAAAGTTAACTGGTAGTACCCTTGCACCTGTGTTTGAAAAAGACGATGAAGATGATGCTGAAAAGGGGGAGAAGGATTCCATGAAAAACTTTGGCAAACCAACACTAAGGAATCAACCAAAACAAAATCCAAAGCTTGCCAAGAAAACTTCTGCAAAATCTTTTGGAAAATCTGATACTGGTAAGAAAAAGGGAATTGACGATACCCTTAACAAACAGACAGATAAGGAGACTGAAGCAAAGCAGGAGAGGAAGGATACAAAAGAATGTAGAACAGATGTGTTGAGGCAGGAGTTATTGAAAAAAGCAAAGAAAGAAAATGAAGTGCTCAACATTGGAACCTCAAATAGAAGAAAATCACACAAACACAACAAATATCCTACTGTCATATTTCCTAAACCAATATCATCACCAGAAAAACCAACCACTGCTGCTAAACTTAAAACCACTGCTGAACCTAAGAAACCAGATTTTGATACATCTAAACCAAAACTCTCACTAGAAAAACCACCTGTCAAAAAGCAGAATACAAAATCCTCATCACCACTACCAACCTCCACTGAAACAATTCATAATGTAACAAATGCTTCAACAGATGTTAAGACAACAGCAGTTGAGACACCAGTTGTTTCAATAGTTGTGAGTCAATCCACTGATTCTACCCAATTTCAATTCCCTTCATAATCAACCCTTACACTCATAGCACATTCTTCTTCCCAAACTCCTCCTTCTCCAAAATCTGTTTACACAAGAAAGAGAAAATTCATGGTGCATGAAGAAGAGAAGGAAGAAAAAGATATAACCGCACCAATTCCGTTATCATCTGCTCCATTCATTCAAACTTCACCCAAACCAGTCATTCCACCTCCATCACCGTAAATTAACCCATTGGCAGTAAATTTCCCTTTGGAACTACTTGCAGTTCAAGATGAAATGATTCAATTTTACACAGAGGATGATCCATCCAAAAGAACCTTCCCATCTCTTCACGAATTCGGAACTCCAAAGAATATTGATGAATATCTGAAGCTAAAGGGCAAGCAAGCAGAATATCATGCAAAAGAAGAGAGTAAAGGGCTAGGAGACACCAACTTATCAGGTCGCATGCAACATTGGCTTAGTGTAACGCCCCGAAAATATAAACTTTATATTAGAATTATAAAGTATAAAATAAACAAGAATAAGCTAACTAGGAAATAAATAACCCAGTTAGTTATGAGTCTTGTGATAACATGTAAGTGGGTTAAAATACCTAAAATAAGAATCAAGTGATTGTTGAGGGACTAAACTTGTTAAATTAGAAACTTAAAACTATAAAACAAAATAAATCACACCAAACACACAAAAAGGAGTGTGTCTGGTCGATCCAAACCCAGGGGCGACATAAGGGTTCCCCACAAACCCTAGTTCATGCGGCTTTCCCTCAAATTGAAGGTTCTAATCATCTCTAAATCAATTTTCAAGCACAAATTCGTGATCACCTCGTTGAAGGGATCATAAGGTATGCTAAATTATGTTGTTTTGATTCAACTCATATTCCAAGTATATTATAAAAATCGAAAATTGGAGCTTGATTAGGGATGTTTATATGAAACTTGTAATAAAAAAAAGTTTAGATGTAAACCCTAGCTAATAATTTGTGAAATTGGTGCTCAAACTATGAATATTCATGTTTACCCATTTATGTGTTAAATGGGTTTTGTAAAAAGATGATGAACACTAGAATTATGATTATTAATCTAGTGTTATTTGAGCTCCATGAAATAAGTCTAGGTGTTGATATAGAACTAGACATTTGAATTTGTGAAAAATGCTCAAATTTGGCTAAATGACTAGTTATGAAACTTGGTTATTGATTTAGCAAAACTATGCCCTTTAGGTGTTTGTTGAAATGCCTAAAAGAAAACTAGATGTTAAAATTTTGAGTAAAAACGCATTTTGAATGTTATGGTGAATTATGTGTTATATGAAATAATACGAGTTCTAAACAAGTCATTGATTGAACTCTATAGGCAAAGGAATTGAATCTTCAAGCGGACGAGCCGGAGTTGATGAACGCTTGAAGGAAAAGCACTAAAGGTATGTAACTTCGGTTTCGTTACATTATGTATAAACAATAGTCTTAGAAATGTTAATAAGATTGTAGTGTCAATTGTGAGTTTGGTATGTCATAGAAGTGACGAAGTTCGCTCGACAAACCAAACGGGTCAAAATAGTTAACTAGAAATGTTGGTTGATAATATTGTTTAATTAGTCATGTATGGAATGTAAATAAAGTGATGTAACTCACTAGATAAAGAAACAAGTAAGTCCGGAAATGTTAAAATTCAAGAAGAGTCTAATTTTAAAGAAATTAATCTCTTGTCACCTTCTTTCGAAAATCATTGTTTAGTACCCGCTCATGCAAAGTTTTTAAAAGAGTTAAACACTAACACTAAAATTCACGAAACAGTAAGTATTAAGTTAACTAAAGATCAAACCTCGCTAATAAAAGAAGATCTATTTGAAATCAACATTACACCGGTTCCATGTTTTTTTTCAAAATTCATTTATTAGTAATATCACAATTGATAAAGATCTTTGCGTTAACATAATGCCCAATTACATTTTCAAAAAATTAAGTATTAGTGAATTTTCTCCACTTTAAATACCCATTTTTCTATCTAATCGGAAAATAGTAAAATCAATCGGTGTAGTTGAGGATGTCTTGGTTCAAACAAATCAAATGGTAATCCCAACCGACTTTGTCATCCTCGATGACGCTTCTCTAATGTTGGGACGACCCTTTGTAAAAACCCACGAAGCTTTGAAGAACCGAAAGTATAACAATCTACCTATTCAATTCGGGGCATTTAAAAAGAGTGTCGATCTTGAGCGGTCAATGAAATATCCATTCGGCAATAATGACCCCCTAATTGAAGATGAAGATGAACCACCCGATACAAGTGAAAAGTTTGACCACTTTGTTGAAGAAGAGGTCGCCATAGAACAAACTTTTAAAGTTCTTGATCAAAATGAGCAACCAAATAAGGAGTCTCCTAAAGACCCACCTCTTGAGCTCAAAGAACTTCCAAAAGGTTTGGAATATGCTTTTCTAGACAAAGATGGTAAATCACCTGTAATTATTTCATCTAAGTTAGATAGTTTAGAAAAATAAAAATTAATTAACCTTTTGAAAAAACACAAAAATGCGATTGCTTGGAAGCTTGTAGATATTAAAGGAATAAGTCCTTCCATGTGCACGCACAAAATTTTAATGAATGATGACTACAAATCGGTAATACAACCACAACGTCGAGTAAATCCAAATGTTCAAGAAGTGGTTAAAAATGAAGTCATCAAATTACTTGACGCCGGACTTGTTTATCCTATCTCCGATAGTCCTTGGGTAAGTCCCGTCCAAGTAGTTCCAAAGAAAGGAGGTATGACGGTAATAACTAACGAAAAGAATGAATTAATACCAACGAGAACCGTCACAGGATGGAGAGTATGTATAGATTATAGACGATTAAATGAAGCAACAAGGAAAGATCACTTCCCTTTGCCCTTCATTGATCAAATGTTAGAAAGATTATCCGGTCATAAATTTTACTGTTTCTTGGATGGTTTTTCAGGTTACTTTCAAATCCCAATAGCACCCGAAGACCAAGAAAAGACAACTTTCACATGTCCCTATGGAACTTTTGCTTATCGACGCATGCCATTTGGTCTATGTAATGCCCCCGCAACCTTCCAACGTTGCATGGTGGCCATTTTCCATGACATGATAGAAAAGACAATGGAAGTCTTCATGGACGACTTTTCTATCTTTGGGGATTCATACGACCAATGCCTCGATAACCTTGAACGAATGCTATCCCGATGTGAGGAAACTAACCTCGCCCTTAATTGGGAAAAATGTCATTTCATGGTAACTGAGGGAATAGTACTCGGTCACAAAATCTCAAGTGAAGGAATGGAGGTTGATCGAGCAAAAATAGACACTATTTCTCGATTACCACCCCCATCCTCCGTTAGAGCTATCAGAAGTTTCCTAGGGCATGCCGGATTTTATAGGCGGTTTATCAAAGACTGTTCTAAAATCTCAAGGCCTCTAACAAAATTACTTGAAAAAGATGCTCCTTTCATCTTTGACAAGGATTGCAATCAAGTATTTCTAACCCTAAAGGAAATGCTAGTCAATGCACCTATCATGATAGCGCCTGATTGGAAATTTCCTTTCGAAATCATGTGTGATGCAAGTGACTTTGCAGTTGGAGCTGTCTTGGGACAAAGAAAAGAAAAGCATTTTCACCCAATTTATTATACTAGTAAAACACTTAACGATGCACAAGAAAATTACACAACAACTGAAAAAGAATTACTGGTTGTGGTATTTGCTTTTGATAAATTTCGTTCTTATCTTGTTCTTTCTAAAACTATAGTCTATACAGATCATGCAGCCATTCGATATCTCTTCAAAAAGCAGGACGCAAAACCACGTTTGATTCGGTGGATTTTACTCCTCCAAGAATTTGATATTGAAATCAAAGACAAAAGAGGAGCAGAAAACACCGCAGCAGATCATCTTTCACGCTTAGAAGACCCAGCTTTGGAGGCAACCAGGGACGAGCAAATCAACGAAAAATTTCTGACGGAGTCCCTAGAAATGGTGGAATACAAAGAAGAACCATGGTACGCCGACTATGCTAACTACTTAGCTAGCGGTATAGTCGCAAAAGGTTGGCCACATCATCAAAGAAAAAAATTCTTTGCTAATGTGAAGCAATATTTTTGGGAAGACCCTTATCTTTTCAAAATGTGTGCCGACCAACTCATCTGACGATGCGTACATGGTAGCGAAGCAAGAAGAATTCTCCGCCATTGTCATGAAGGTCCATACGGAGGACATCATGGTGCCGCTAGTACCGCACGAAAGGTATTTGATTCAGGATTTTATTGGCCAACCATTTACAAAGACGCCCAAAGTCTTGTCAAGACATGTGATGCTTGCCAAAGAACATGTAATATTTCTTCCAAAAACAAAATGCCACAAAATGGCATTCTTGTTTGTGAAATTTTTGATGTGTGGGGACTCGACTTTATGGGACCTTTCCCACCGTCAAAAGGAAACAAATATATACTTGTGGCAGTAGATTACTTGTCTAAATGGGCCGAGGCCGAGGCATTTCCAACAAACGATAGAAGAGTCGTGGTAAGATTTCTGAAAAAATTATTCTCTCGTTTTGGAACACCTAAAGCATTAATAAGTGATAGAGGTACCCATTTTTGCAACCATCAACTTGAATTTTTTTAACAAGATATGGAGTCTATCACCGGGTCTCAACAGCATATCACCCTCAAACCAACGGACAAGCCGAAGTGACTAATAGAGGTTTAAAACGAATACTTGAAAAAACCGTAGGGTTAAATAAAAAGGAATGGGTAGATAAATTAGATGATGCTTTATGGGCTTTTAGAACTGCTTATAAAACAACAATAGGTACAACCCCATATAAGCTAGTCTATGGAAAAAGCTGTCATTTGCCAGTAGAAATTGCACACAAAGCCTACTGGGCAATTAAAAATGTAAACTTAGATTTAGAATTTGCCAGTAGAAATCGATTTTGTCACTTAAATGAATTAGACGAACTTAGAAATTATGCATACTCAAACTCCGAAATTTATAAGGAAAGAATGAAAAACTTACATGACAAACATATTAAACCTAATGAATTTCGAGTTGGAGACCAAGTTCTTTTGTTTAATTCACGACTTCGATTATTTCCTGGTAAATTAAAGTCTAGGTGGTCAGGACCTTTTTCCATCACCCATATTTTCCCACACGGTGCAGTAGAAATTAAGTCTCGGAATGGAATTCCATTCAAAGTCAATGGCCAACGGCTGAAACTCTATCAAGGATTTATTGAGGATGAAGAGGAAGAAATCTCGCTTCAAACGGTCGAAGAATAAAAGCATCAACATCATACCTGGTAAGCTACGAACCAACGGGATGACATCTTAATCGGTAAGTCTTCTAACCAAGTTTTGGGTAAAAAAGGGCACTCACACGAGCACTAAAAAAAATAAAAAAATATTTTCAACTTTGCTAGGCACGAGGCCGTGTCCGCTGGACACGAGGCCGTGTTTGCGCGACTGTCGGGATAAATCCCCTTTTTCATAACAGTTACACCATTCCACACGCCCCGTTTCCCCGAAAACACTCTGGTTCAAGGCGATTTTCCACAGATTTTCGACGTCTCCTCTACTTCTAACAACACCAAGGTATGATTCTATCATCATTAGTAGTTAGATTAAGCATTTGCATGTAGTTAAAACTTCAAAAATTTGGGGAAAAATCTAGGGTTCTTGAACTTCATCCGGATCGAACCTCAAATTTTTGCTTAAATTTGTTAGCATTTAGTTAGATTAATGTTATAGGGAGTAAATCCACTTGTATTGTTCAAAGATTCACCCGATTTCTCACAAAAACCTCAAACCCTTGTTTTTGAACCGAAAAAGATAAAATTGAATGGGTAAACGGTTTGTTTTGGGAAAAACGGCACTTGGGGTTTCATTTTCGGGGAAACCGCACCTAGTGGACCAAAAATTTTCAAGTTTTCGGGATCGGGTCGAAAAATGAAATTTTTTAGTAACAGATGCCTGGACACGGGGTCGTGTCCGCTGAACACGGGGCCGTGTCCAGCTCGCTGTTTGCAGTTTTGTCCGAAAAGTCCACTGTTTCATGCTAATTTTGGTGTATTCTTTCAGATGTCAAGGAAATTCACGAGGTTCAACGCAAATGAGCTCGATGCTAGGGCAAGATATGAAGTACTTCAAACAAGACCGGAAGAATACCCAAGACAAGCATGCATGGATTTGTTAGCAATGGTGAACCAACTCGACCGGTTTAACAACCTCGTTACCGGCCCACTAAGAATCGCCCTAACCACTCGACTTCAATCAGTCCACGAGTGCACTATGGAATTCTATAGCACCTTCACGTTCAATTCAAGGTGCGACCCATTTGACAATGATGGGGTAGCATTCCGATGTGGTGGAACTAGGTACTCAATTTCGATGGCACAATTTGGGTCGATAGTCGGGCTGTATACGGAGGAAGATGCGGGTAATGAAGAAAACACCGGAGGGGTGCGAGATTTGGATGAAAACGAGCGCCAAGTCGCTTGGGCTCAAATTGGAGAAGGGCACTACAACCCGAGCAACACTAAGAGCACTAAGCTGAGGGACCCACTTTACCGTTACATCCATAGGGTCCTCGCTTACTCACTTAGCCAAAGGCATGATAGTAGTGGCGTTGTGGGGTTGAGAGATTTGGTGGTCCTTCATTGCATTCATACCCGCAGACACCTAGATGTTCCGTACCTCCTGCTCCGTAACATGCATCTGAACCGGCTTGCTACTTGACCAACCCCTATCTTCTTCGGGGGATGGATATACCGTCTCTTCAAGCATTTCGTGAACATTCCTAGGTCCTTCGAAAGGAGCCCATGGTCGGGAAGAGTAGACATACACATCTGCCGCTCCATGAGCTTGATCTATGAGGCTGAAGACGGGACAGTTAGCTTCCAAAGGATGCAGGGGCAAACATGGAACCCGTAAGAGGCACTCGTCCTTCACGCTCCACAGCATCATCAATACCAGTACCAGCCCCACGGTGATCCGGGCCAGTCCTCCTCACAAGGAGGTGGTTTTCCTAACTTCCAAAGTTTACATGATTTATTGCAGGAAAACCTCATGTGCACCAGGAACACCTATAACATGGCAAGCAACACGTATGCCCGGGTTGGAGCAATCGAGAGAAACATATCCGATATCCAAGATGATATTGGGAATATCCGGGAATACATAGGGGGGCATGGTGGAGGAGGAGATGATGATGAGGACGAGGACATGGACTAGGCGGGAGGAGCGGAGGCAGAAGCGGTTGGTTGGTGATCTTACAGGTTAACCCCTTTTATCTTGAACAATTTCCGGCCTGCGTGCCGTGTGTTGAACAATTTACTTTCCTTTAACTCTTTTTACTTTCTGCATTTGTTTTTCTTTTTAACTTTGTGATGTGGATGTTGAACTTGGTAATTTAGGATGTTTGCTATGGTTTGGTGTAGTGTTTATTGATAAAACAGGTACATACGAGGCTTAGAGCACTAAACATTAGTGCTACTAAAGCCGGAACAGGAAAACCGGAGCCAGAAACCTGTTTTTCAACTTTGCAGATTGTCTACACGGGGTCGTGTCCAGCCGACACGCCCCCATGCCAACTCCCCCAGACCTGCTGTTTATTTAAATCTGCAGACTTTTGCCAGACACGGGGTCGTGTCCAGCCGACACGCCCCCGTGCCCACCTTCTGTAAGTTTTCGTTACTGGCACCTTAACACGGGGTCATGTCCATCGAACACGGGGCCGTGTCCAGACCCCCAGTAACATAAAATTTTGCTTTTTCACACTTTTTTACACATTCGGATTTTTCACTATTCTCCATGGTTGTAAAACAAGGTCTCCAAGGCCGAGAACTCCCCGAGTAGTCGCTACAAGGTAGGTTGCCGAGGCGACTTTCTTCAACTCCGACTAATTACTCAGAATCGATCAAATGCGGTCAACATCGGCCAAAATCGGATCTAGTAGGTCAACTCGGGACGAGTTTGACTTAAAATAAAATAAAACATAATTTCTATGCGTATCATATTAAAGAGTGAATATCAATTTCACGAATTTTGTTATAAATATTAGTAAATTTATGATATTTGACATATATTTAATTTCCGAAAACTAATTTCTTTATAATTTGGCATGTCCGAGTACTCCCCGTGTACTCTCCGCCTAGATCGAGTACTCTCAACTCCCTGGTCAACTGACTAGGGAGCGCCTAACGACTTTTGCAACCATGCTATTCTCCATCGGATTTTTCTTTAATTCCTCTCATCCTCACTTAGTTACATAACATATATTATTCCTGTATATTTTTATGCATTCTTTTAGCTAAGAAACATCTAAATAATATATGCATCTAATAAATTAGATTAGATATTAGTTAATATATAAAATTATATTTATCCAATACACGGGGTTCAAAACTAGTAAACATCATATAATATGATGTATGTTAAAAATGAATAATATTTATTGTTGTAGTAGCTATATTTAATTTAAACAAAATAGGAAAAAAAAAAAATCATGTACCACGCGAATATATAATCGTGTCGGATTTAAATCCTTTATTGATACCATATATAAATGCACGTATGTATCATTATATACGATATTAAGTGTAGGCGAAAGTAGACCACTAGTTTCGCAATCTTTTAGAAAAAATATATATATATATGATATCTACATACACGTGATTCAAATGAGGAGTGAGCTGTCACTAATAATTCATTCTTTAAGAACCAAAGTTGTAGTATATATTATTGAACGAACCTCTGTATCTTCTTGCCAAACAGAGTGTCTTCTCCTCCAAAGTTTGGGTTTAAGGATGGCGATAAACGATGAGCTTTTGGAGCAAGTATACCATGAGCATTGCCCGGGCTGTAAAGTGGAACGTGATAAACGGACCCGAACCGGGTATCCCATCAAAGAGCTCATTTCTATATGGGTCGTGGTGCTATGCGTTGGTGAGCTTATATATTCCTTATTTATTAGTTAATCATCTTTATTTCGTCATCTAATTATATATTACCGTCTATTAATACTGTATCATAATACTGTGTTTGTGTTTTAGTCTTTTTCCACTAAAAGTGTCTAACTTAGGGATACAGGTAATATCGAAAGTACCAAAACTGAAAATGAGTAAAAATACAAATCGAATATCATACGGTATGGTACCAGTTTGGTGTCATGTAAAACAAGAGTGGTGTGTGTGTCATGTAAGAGAAAAATTTATAGAAAACTAAAATGATCATCTATATTTAGAAGCTTACTATTTATTAAGTATATCTGTAAGTAAGATAGGAATAGACATAATCATATGGGAGATTGTCTTTAAAAAATAAACAATGTTTATAGAAAATTGTATTTTTTACTTAAATTGTAATGCTGTAAATAAAAGAAGATATATATCTTGAAATAGGGGTGTTCACGGTTCGGTTCGATTCAATAACATGAAACCTCTCAAACCGATCATCTATTTGGTTTTAGGATAAGGTTTTTTTTTTTTTTTGGTTTGGTTTGGGTCGATCAGTTTTAAAAATTTTAAACCGTAGCGAACGGTTTAGTTTACAATTTATATCGAAAATCAATCATATATAACCGAACCGTAAGATTGGTATACATATAACTTTTTTAGATATATCATATTAGTTCTTTTATCCTCTGGTATTCATTCTTGGTTTGTTTTGGATAGGAGTGTTTACGGTTTGGTTTGGTTTAACCGTCAGTTTTATTTTTGTTAACGTTCGGTTGGTGGGTTTTAAAATTTCAAACCGTAGTGAACGATTTGGTTTACCGTTTATACCGAAAACCAATTATATTAAACCGGACTGGACCGTAAGATTTGATAACATATTTTAGCTTTATTATATATTTTATGTTACATTTATTTAAATATCTATATTTTATATTAGGTTTAATTAAAATAGAAGTACGATTATATTATATCATACTTATAATTTACCTATCTTCTTTTTTTTATTAACTATAATTACGTAGGTGATGAAGAAGGTCATTTGTTCAAATATCATTGATACCCAATGGACTATCTATTAGGTTTAATTAAAATAGAACCATGATCTTACTTATAAGTTACCTATATTCTTTCTTTTTTTTAAGTGTAATTATTAGGTGGTGTAGAAGCTCATTTGTTCAAATATCATTGATACCCAATGGACTATCTATTAGGTTTAATTAAAATAGAACCATGAAGTTACCTATATTCTTTCTTTTTTTTAAGTGTAATTATTAGGTGGTGTAGAAGCTCATTTGTTCAAATATTAGGCCATCCGTAGTCATCCGTAGTCATAAAGCCCCTTGTGGGACGTTATGCGACACGTGTCGTGCCACGTCACACAGGGGCTTTATGGGGCGTTATATCACTAGAGTCCGTAGTCATAAAGCCCATACCTATCATTACCTAATTATTAATTTTCAATTTTATTAATTAATTAAAAAACACTTGCTTTTTTTTTATTGGTCCATTTTTGAAATCCTCCCCCCCCCCCCCCTCCCAATCAGGCGCCATATATATAGCGCCACCCACCTTTTTTTGTCTCATAAAGCCCCTAGCTCGTAGTGGTGTTTGGGGCTTTATGAGGGCATATAGCGCCCCACTACACATGAACTTATTAATAACCAATAGACTATCTAATGAGTTAAAATAAGTAAAATTCAGGGTTGCTAAAAAGTTATCAGTTTTTGTTCCTAAATGTCACTTCATGTGTAAATCGATTAGTTAAAAATGTTTTATACTAGTCTGATAACGCCAAAACCGTGAAACCGAGTGGTTCGGTTCGGTTCGGTTTGGTTTTAGATAAATATTTGCAATTTTTGATATTTTTTATGTTTCTTTGATGAATATATGATATGTCTAATGTTGAATTTGAACAATCGTTCACTATGTATAATATTTAGTTAGGTCATCGTCCTTACAATTAGTTTTGCAATACTGTTGATTAATCACTGCCCAATTGTTTATGTTTAGTACAAGAAGGCAATTTATCGAATGGAAGTGGAAATGTAAATGATAATGTTTCTAACACGTTTTGTGTTCTTTAATATGAACTAGTAATAAGACCCGCGCCGCAATGGCGCCCGTACTTCACAAATATCGAACGGATTAGTCTGAGCGTTATGTGATGTGTTAACCATATAAAAACGCACGTTTTGACGTATCCGATTGAACTCAATGTATCCTATAGTTGCATTGTGATTGGATCAAACGTAACATAAATCAAATTTATATCGTACAATCATAACGTATTATACGTGACCCGACTAACTCGAATTTATATCGTCAAGCCAAAAACTCTCGAGGGGGTCAAAGTGGCATTTACAAAGTTCATAAAAAGTTAAGTGGTTAAAAATTACATTTCTTAAACTTAAGGGCTAAGAAATGACAAAGATAAAATTTGATAAATTTTGGGTTAAGAAGGAAATTATAATAAAGTTGGGGTTGAAAAGGAAACTACCACAAAGTTAGGGTGTCAAAAGCAAACTATTTGTAAAATGGAGTAGTAGTTTAGGAACTAAATTTATCATTTTATTAAACTTTGAAGGTACTAAAGTAAGAGGCTAAAATTGCAATATCATGAAAGTATAGGAGAGGGAGAGGTAAAGCCGGTGAAGTTTCCACCGACTTTGCCAAGAATATCAGCCCGGATGTATGTTAAGAAATCTAATAGCTCTGTTTATTTGTACAACAGGCCATAATTATTTAGATGTGTGTTACGAAATCTAATAGCGTTGTTTATTTGTACAACAGCCCATAATTATTTATTTGGATTTATTTATCTATGTGAATATATTGGATGATTACGTCATTTTGGACATATTTTTTATTTTATATTTTAAGGATATTTTTATAGAGGCACAGTAAGTTCAAATTGCGAAATTAAACCGAAACCTAACCGTTAGTAAGGATTTGGTTTCAAATTACAACGGTTCAGTTTTGGTTTGCGATGATCAAAAACCATTACTAACGGTGTGACTCACGGTTAGACCTAAAAACTGGACTATAAATATTCCTATCTTGAAATGTGAAAAGAGTTTGAAAGGGTGAGAATTAAAGACATGAGGAGTCAAAACTTAAAAAGTAAAAAATTGATACAATGAGCTATCTATCTCTTTCTCTCTCTTTATTTCTAAATCTCGTTCTTCCCCGTTGGAACGACGGTGAAACATTATATGCATCAAATCTATAGCATTAACTCCCTTTTCTAACAATATGCATCTGGGTCGCCTTAATATCCACCGCCCCTCGTCCTGTTCCACGTCCAGATCGGTCATTTCTCGTTCATATTCAGTTCAGATGCGGCAGAGACAAGCTTAGCATCGTTGATCCTTGACTATGTTTGGTTTGATCGACAAGCTAGGTTGCCAAATCAACCTCTTGACCAACTTTTTTTTTTTCAGAAACGAGTCTAGTAAATCTCACACCTAAGTCTTACATGCATACGTAATCTTTATACTTAATTATTTGTTTAAATAAATTTTGCAACTAACTTATTAAATAAAAATGACACAAATCTATAATCAAAACGTAAGCAAATATTGAAGTCGGTAAAGGTCAAGAGGTTATATCAAATAGAGTGAACTTAAACAAACAAAAATATACAACGGTGCAAAGTAGAGTAGAAATAACATTTCTCGTTAAAAAAAATTAATACTACTTACACATAACTAAATCTCACACCAGTGCCTTAAATGCATCCGTACTTGTTTATAGAAACTATACGATAGCTTTTTCATAAACGTTCACTTGCATCACATGCACAAGTGCTCTCGGAATTGTGCCATAAGGTCACCCATAACATGGCTCTCCCATTTGAGTTATCTTAGCCCCCATCCATGCTATTCAAGAATATTAGAAAATGGAGCATAAGGCAACAACTAGTATTGAAAGTTGGTCTCCTTTGGAAGTGTTTACTGATAACCAAAGCATATTGTTCCTGCAACCACATTTATCTAATAAATCAACATCAAATAGAAACTTAACTAACTAGTATAGTTGGACGTGGAGGTCTACTTAACGTACTTCCATCCTAAAAACATCAAATCAATGGGATCTTTTATGTTTTAGTTTGAAAATGAAGGAAATTCTTGACCGACCCGTATTACATTCGGGCCAGGAAAATAGTTGTAAATCGGGTTACCAATAAAAAGCATCTTACGTGTGTGTGAGTGTAAGATTATTTGAGAAACAAGGGTGCAATTGAGAATCATGAGAACAAAGGGTACAACTGACATCGATTATGCTTTTCCTTCACAGCACTGCTGATATCATCTCTCTTTCCGTTTCTTTACTTCATGGTACGTGTGTTCCTTTACATTATTTCCCATCTTCCAAACGGTAACATTTAGAAATCTGTATCATGATTTCTATTCTAGATAAGGGATTTTAACATCGCGGAGAAAGAAGAGGACATTAGTTACTATGCAGGTTTTGTTGGTAAGATGATTTTACATGTTATGTTTCATTAAAGGTGGATAGATTGGTTAATAAATAGATTGGTAAGTGGTAAAAACATGGGTCTGATTGGGTTGCCCCAAAACAATTTTGTTCCAATAATTTTTTTACAAGAATTATATTATCTCACTTATAATGTTTACAAGGTTTTATGTATTATAAATACACTTTAGACGACTTTTTGATTTGCATAACCATTTGTCCCACTTGAAAGGTTTCCTTTTTTACTAATCATGTGTTTTAATTTTAGTGTAAACCTAATCGACACATTTATAAGTAAATGGACTGTGATTATCATATCTATAACTTATTCATTTCTCAATCATATGAAGGGTCTGCATATATGATTGGACGTGCACTTACATCTGTCTTTTGGGGAGTAGTAGCTGATCGTTATGGTCGAAAACTAGTTATTCTTCTAGGCACTTCAACAGTGTTCGTTACTACTTCAATTGATATTATTCCAACATATGTTTCATAAAATAATCATAATTTTTTTTGTTCTCTAGGGTTATTTTCAACACAATTTTCGGTTTTAGTGTAAACTATTGGATGGCTATTATTTCGAGGTTTCTTCTTGGTTTCTTAAATGGGCTACTTGGACCTATAAAGGCATATGCATGCGAAATTCTCCCAGGGGAATATCAAGCTTTAGGATTGTCAGCTTTAAGCAATCAATCATGAAACTTCAAGTTATTTATTATAATTAAACGAGTCATATTTTCGCATAATTTTCTTGCATGGAAATTAATAAATTGAGTGATCTAATTCAGATTAGTACATCATGGGGGATAGGACTGATCGTTGGTACGGCTTTGGGAGGATTCCTTGCACAGGTTTATACATTCATTTGAGATATTATATATGTGCTTTGTATGATGTTCTATATGTCATAATGTCATGAGGCAATTACATTGGGAACACATTCTTTAACATGAATATTGATAATCTTGTAGGTTTTCTTATATTCATCGAAATTATTTCCAAAAGTAGTGTCTCAACCCTATAAATGCATGGGTATCACCAAAATAGTTTTCGGATAATGAAAGAAACCTAACAATGTACGAAAAACCATAGAGAGAGAATTGTAAGAATGGAAGATAAGTTGTATATCTTATAGTCTTGTAAGTAAAAGACTAAAAGATATACACTTGACCTATGCACATTTTTATATAACATTGCAATTGTTATGAAAAGTTAGTTACATAATTTCTTTGTGTAAAGTCTAACTTTAGACTTTGCCTTATTTTTGGGATCTCATTTAAGTTTATACTAGCATGTACTCATAATCTCCCAACATTTATTTTAATTTGAACTTCAATGGTCTTAATTTGAAATCCTATTTACATTGAAATACCTTGATAACACTAAAAAATTACAACTTTTACCTTATGGAATATATCTAAATATATGTGTGTGTGTACGATAACACAATTAAAACTTTAATTGATAGGAAAGAATGGGTTAATAACGATATTTACTAAAAAAGAGATATTATTTGGCTACTTTATTACTAAGAATTCTGATGAACATTCTCCTTGATGCTATTTCCATTTAATTTTTGAGCTTTTGAAATTAAGCCTGCAGAGAAATTTCGAAGTCTAGTATCTCCTGATTCTCTATTTGGGAGGTAGTGTGAATCCTTTGTCAATTTTGTTAATTCTTAACGAGGATGATATAATTTTCAAATACTATTTTGGTTTAGTTATGAAAAAATTGCAACCATGACTTTTTATGCAGGTTTCCGTACCTATTGCCTTGCCTTACCGTCTCCATTTTCGCACTTCTTGTGACTATTGGTGCAATTTGGCTTCCGGTACAATTTTATGCAATTATAAACTTCTTAATCCATTAGGATGCATGTTAACATGATATTCATTCAATATGATCACCAAAAAATAAGTAGGATTTATGAGATTTTATTTAAGAAAAGAAATTGGCTTATACAAGTGCAAATCCTCAATAGTTGTTGGTTATGTTTTATAGGCTTACAAATGACAAATAAAGTAAAATAATATTGGACATACATTTTTCTATCTGAATATTTCATACTCTAAACATAAATAATCTATATAAAAATAATGAAACTGCAGGAAACACTACACTTTCATAAAAATAATGACACTTTCATAAAAATAATGAGTTGGAGTCTGCGGATGCTGAAGAAACAACAGGGGAAAAAGATTCTAATTTGATGAGCCTCCTTAAGAACTGGCCCTTAATGTCTTCTATCATCATCTATTGTGTTTTCTCTCTTCATGACATGGCTTACACCGAGGTAAATTAAAAAGTAGATTATTAAATCACAAAATGCCCCATTGGCGGTATGCGCATATAATGTATATGGTGGGCACTTGGGGGGCAAAAGTGAAAGTGCACTAATTTTAACATTATTTTACTAAGGGATATTAGATTTTTTCACCCCCAACTATTGGCTATTGGTCGATGTCACCCTCAACTATCGCTTTGATGCTCCTCACCCCCAACTTAACACTTAGTGTGTTCTATCTCCACGCCGTTAACTGATCACAAACTTTTGATCCTATTACTACACTTTTTGGGGTGTCATAGGGATCCTGGGAAGGTTTTAGGGATCTTAGGACATCCCCAAAAGTATAGTAACATGATCAAAAGTTAGTGATCTGGTGACAGAACACATTAAGTGTTAAGTTGGGGGTGGCGGGTGTCAAAGTGATAGTTGGGGGTGGCAGTGGCCAATGACCAATAGTTAAGGGTGAAAAAATCCAATAACCCTTTTACTAATTTCATGAAAATAACGTTAAAAGAGGGGGATGGTTAATCATGCATCATGTGGTGGTATTGATAGCTGAAAGACAAGGGAGTACATGCACTAATCTTCCTTTTTCTTAATTGCTGAGTGTTATGTGCCTTATGCCCAAGGCTTGATGCAAAACTACTATCGAGTCGGGGGTCTTACTGGAAGTAGCCTCTCTATTCCTAAGGGGTAGAGGTAAGGTTGTATATATCTTACCCTCCTCAGACCCTACGTTAGCTTTGCTATTGGTGGGATTTACTAAGTATGATGATGATGATGGTTATTATTATTAAATCACAATTTCACTGTTTAAAACAAGTCACTTATACAAATGAGTCATTTCCACCATCTCTTCAAAGTAGCTGCATACCCTTAACCATAAATGATACCAGTGATGAATTGTCAAGTAATATGGCTTATAAAGTCAAATCACCCTAACTAAGAGCTCGTCGCAAAGGCCCTAATACCATAACTTAAACATTTTACCAAGTTTTATAACCTTTATTCTACTATATATACACTTAACTTCACTCTTCATAACTTCACAGATTTTCTCATTATGGGCTGAGAGTCCTGAGAGTTTGGGGGGACTCAGCTATACTACTGCGGAGGTTGGCACGGTCTTATCCATCACAGGTAAATTTACGGTACCCGTAAACACCAAACTTGTGGTGTAAAAAACTACACACACGACATTTTTTTTTTTTTGAATTTTTCTTACATATGTGTTTGTAATACACACATCTACGTTTATGAAAAAAAAATTGGTCCAACTCGCCCCGTACGGTGTAGTTCTCACGGTTTTTACAACTAGAGATGGTTCTCATTCTAGCGGCCCCCTATATATATATATATATATATATATATATAGGGCAAGGATAAATCGAAAACCCGGTTGAGTTGACTACACCCTGAAAACCCATTAACCACCATTGATTAAGCTTGATGGATGGCTGAGATTCATCTTGGGGCATTAATGGATTTTGAATCCCTTTGTGTCTATTTTTTTAATATAATTTATGTACGTAAAGGGCAATATGGGAATGTTTAATGTAATCTCTTAGAAGAGACAAAAGTCTGCATGGGTGTAAGAAACTTTACATCAACTATCAACTGCATCATTACTCCTAATCCTAAAACCCTACATCAGTCTACAAAATTTCAAAAAACACACAAATCACCAGAGACTCACACCTCATAGTCTTCAAATTTCCTAAAACTCTCTCATAGTCTTCAACAACCCCTCTCAAATTAACCCCAAAATCACCGGAGAGGCACTCTCTCTCATCATCTTCATCAAACGGATAACTTCAACAACCACCGAAACACTCTCTCTCGTAATCTTCATCGGCTGATCCTGATTCAACAATCACCGAACTCTCACTCTCTCATAATCTTCATCAAAATCCCCTCAATATGCAGACAAAAAGCATAAATCGAGTGAAAAAGCTGTTAAGATATTGAACAATCGACGCAGATATTCAACAATCACCAGAGAATTTCAACGGTCACCGCCGGAAAAAAAAAAACAGGCTAAAAACGAGAGGGTTTCAGGTGCGTCGCTAGTTTGTTGACTAAAATCATCAACTTTGTTTTAGCTATTCAGAATTAGGGAGTTTTATAATAGAGATTTTAGGGTTTTTTAAGACTTTTCAAAATGCTGGATTGCTTTATACCCATTTGGGTTTTCTTAATGACAGGTACCGTTAGGGTTTTTGGTTTGTTTTAAATAATCTCACTTGTTAAAAAGAAAGTTGAAAAAATTAGCTAGTTATGAATTTTCTTTTAGAGATACAGATTTGGGATGTGTGAAAAATAAAGACTATAAACTTTTAAAGAGTTTTCAAAGTGCTCGGTTTCTTCATACATCTGGCTTTTTTGTTAATGGCAGGGTAGCTAGTTATGAAATTTCTTTTAGAGATACAGATTTGGGATGAACACATGATCAATTGGGGGTGGGGGGTGGGGGGTCTGATTTGTGGGTTAATTTAGATTGAGAAAAAAAATTACACTGATAGTGTGAATTTGTTAATGACAGGGTAGCTAGTTATGAATTTTCAAAGTGCTCGGTTTCTTCATACATCTGGCTTTTTGTTTATGACAGGGTAGCTATTTGTGAATTTTCTTTTAGAGATACAGATTTGGGATGAACACATGATCATTTGGGGGGGGGGGTCTGATTTGTGGGTTAATTTAGATTGTGAAAAAAAAAATTACACTGATAGTGTGTACTTATTTAACTATACACAATGAGAAATGGTAAAAAAAAAATGAAAAGTTTGGGGATAATAAAAAATAGAATCATAAAAAAGCGGGAAGAATGTTCATTTCTGATAGTTGCATTGTTTTTTCTACTGGTGATTGGGGTCCTATATTTGTTATCTACTGGTCATATGTGTCTGTTATAAAAAGTCATGTGGACCATATATTGACTGCCTCTTTATCTCATACTTTGCAGTAATCCGTTGTAACAGCTAAGGATAGCAAAAACAAATCCAACCAAAAAAAAAATGACCACAGGTGCTTATAAATTACCAAACCTGTGATCAACTATGCTTACAGATTAAAATCCATTTTGTCTTTATTGATGTTGATTACAAATAAAAAATGCAGCTAAAAAGGTTCGTGATACCCCGGTGCTTGAGAAGCGCAAAAACAGGCAACAAATATGTACGTAACTACTTTGAATTCATTACATGTTTGTTGTCATGTTATTGTCTAATTTCCATAAGCTTTCTAAAAACAGTAACATAGGATACTAATACATGCGGACCAGCAATGGGGACAAGGGGAGCTAAAAAAGGTTTAAATTTAGACTTTTTTTTTTGTTAAGAAATATTTTGTAAAATTTGTTAGTAGTTCGTGATCAATATAAAACTTGTACAAATGTAGTTAAGGAAGCACATTATGACGAGAAGGTACACAGAAGAAAGCTAATAAGTACGTAAAAAGCATTTTTTTTCTTTTGATTGTCTTATAGTTATGTTTTATATAAATAATAAAACAAATATGGTGCCTCAGTTTTACCAGATAGTGACTTGGACACCCCCATGAAAAACATTGAGAAAAGAAAAAAAGGTACATTTTTTAATGTATGGAACTTTTGGTTACATCTTTCTTGAATCTAATATTTGTGTACATGACTTTGTAAGACATTTGTAAGGCGACGGCGATCAGGACGGGCCGGCAACACGTACGAGAGGAGGTACAAAAACTGTACTAGACATGATCTTTGGGAATCTAAATAAATATATATTTCGATACTTGGCTTCGGTACTTGTACTTCAATGCTAATTGTTTACAAAAATGTATATTTACAGCTCAGCGATGGCGTGAGGATAGCAAACCAAAAAAAAATGTCAAAAGGAAACTAATAAGTACGTACACACACCCCACTACTACTTTCCTTCTTTAGAAAATATGAAAATCGTAACCAAAAGTTGTTATCTTGGTTTCAGCAGATGGTGACTCACAGATGACTGCAGATACAGGTCTGCCAATACAGGATGCAATTGGTGTAAAAAAAACAAAAAAAGTAAAACATGATCGGGAGAAAACCCGAAGTGGCAAACACGCAACAACGACGCATAAGTGGACTAAATTAAAAACACGTTCGTCACCTATGCAGTTCTTCAAATGCATCAAGTCTCTAACGAGGAACCAACAAGAAGACGTTAAGAGGATGGGTTTTGGAAAAATGTTGTCATTCAACATCAGTGGGATACCTCTGAAACTTGCACACTATGTTGTGGACCACTTTAACCCAGAAGAAATGGCTATTGAAATGCCATGTGGGTCAATAGATGTTGATGTTGAGTCTGTCCATGACATTCTAGGGATTCCTAAGAAGGGCGTAGACATGCAAACTGTACAAGCATATTCAAAGCTTGATGTTGCTGTTGAAGCATGGAGAAAACGATATCGTAAACGATTTGTGTCATCGACGAACCTGGCACAATCTATACTCACAAGTGATGAAGCCAACAGTTTTCATTTCCGACTAGACTTCCTGATGTTATTCTTAACCATCATGGTTGAGTGTAACAAAAATGGGCGAATGAAAGAGTGGATTTTGAAAACTTTTACTGGAGATACAGATTTCAGTAAAATCAATTGGTGTGCCTATCTGATCCAACAAATTAAATCATGTAAAGATGGATGGGAGAGTTGTGATCCTGAATCTCCATTTTCCGGACCACTCACACTTTTGGCTGTAAGTGTTTGGTGTAACAAAACTTACTAACAATATAGGCATACAACATTTGTTTTGTTATCTTACCACTTGTTTTTTTTTTGGTTTTTTTTTCTTTGTTTTTTTATGCCGTTACACAACTGCTATATGTCGACAAAGTTAAATGCACAGGATTTCCAGTTGACCGGACAATATACCCAATCGTATTCTGGAACAAAAACGAACTGAAAAAAAGAGAACGACTAGAGATAAAAAGAGGTGGATTTGGTGGAGAGGATTTGCATGAAGTTGGTGTGGTTCGACGGGATCCAAGAAAAACTGAGTTACATGCTAATGATGAAGTTCTGAGTGTAAGATTAATAATTATAACCAGTTACAAAATAATTATGTTCTTTCAAAAATTAGTTAAAAAAACGTATCTTATAACTTTGTTTGTAGAATGAGATTGCATCGATAGAAAAACATTTGGATGTGATGGAAGCGAAAAGAGTTACGGTGGAAAAAAAATTGGATGTGGTGTTCAATGTTCATCCACACAACGAGCAAGTTAAAAAATTGATACAACAATTTGAGAAAATTGTACACTAAAAAAAACAAGGATATGGCTGTCGCCTGATTCGCCAAGGAAAAAAATTGCTGGGGTCCTCATGTCTCTTAACAAGACAGTCCAAAACCCAGATAATGATTACACAGAAGGTACAACGGATAATGGATAAATCACTACATTGAATATGTATTAAGTTTTTCTACAAACTGTAACTAATTTGATTTTTTTTTTTTTTTTTTTTTGTAAATGCAGACCCTGAAGATGATGTGGCAAACGCGGCTGAAGTGGCAAACATCATTGGTATGACCTTTTTTACAAACATATTTAGCTTTTTTTGCTTCCAATAATCGTTTACACGAAAAAAGTATTCATATGTATTTGTAGCTCAAAATATAGAGTGCGAGATAACTTTTTTGGTAAGACTTACTGGAACAAGAATGTCCTTATCGTACTTCGTTCAGATTCGTTGAGCCATAAACTGTTTTTTACGTTCTTCATATTCAATCAATTTACTCCTACGCGTTAACATTTAATTTAAAAGATGGATTAACAAGCTCCATTTTGATTACATTTCCCCGAAAAATAACAATACCATTAAAAAGGCCTATGTATAGTAGTTCAAAACCTTAGTGTACATTTAAGAGATCATGGTCATGTACTGACTCTTTAAAACCAATCATTTTCTAACACAAAATAATGATAATTGACAGATTCGAATAAACACAATCATGGCAAAGGGCGAAATAAAAAACGCAGTGCGGCGACTGATAATTTACTGAAAAAAGGTAAGGTGCAAAAAAATATCATACACGCACGTGTGATAATAAGCTGTATAAAAAGCTCATTTGGGTTGATTGGCACATCTAAATCTTTTTAATACTATTTCTTTTAAACGTATATAGCATCTGGCAATGATCGGGGGGGGGGGGGTGGCGATGGCAAGCGAAGGAAGAAAGATGGGTCAGCAAAAGGTAACTTTTGTGATGGCAATCCTAACAAAAACGTTATGTGAGGAAAAGCGAACTTTAATTTCCTTATTTGAAATAGAAATTCCACTATAGAAACATACACAACAACATACACGTGCACTAATTGTAGATACAAAAAAAATAATAAAAAAAATGACATCAATCTTACATTTCTCTAGAGATAAAAAAAAATGTAAAATGTTTAACTAACAATAAAGTAAACCACCTTATGTATGTCCTAAATTGCAAACTAAACGTAACTTGTTTGTATGTGACCACATTTAAATAAATAGATGGGGGTAAGGCTGACAAAACACAAGAGATGATACATGGAGAAAGATGCGGAGATGCCACTACAGAAAAAAGTGCTACATGTGGAGTCATAGGCGATGAAAAAAATGAGGCAGAACATCAAGAGACGATAACTACAACAACAAGTAAGTTTTACATCTTACATATAACCCGTCACCTGTGTACAAAAATCAAGAAAACCCGATCATACACAAACAAACTAACAGGTATGTGTGTGTACATGTGAATGAATATAAATAGACAAGAACAACGAAACACAAAACATGCAAGGATTGTTTGATGCGCCTACCTTTCACCTGCTCACACAAGACACCGAATTAGGTAACTCATGATTCACAAAAAAAAATGCACATGTCTTATTTATGTACACAACAGATAATCCGACTTATCAAAACCAAAAAAAATATTGCAGGTGATGACGTCGATGATACGCATAATACGGAAGCTTCCGTACCAACTATGATACAAAAAAGTGATGACAAAAATCAAGAAGGCAAGTTCTACATGTTTTTTACTTCGTTCAAAAATTATAATAAACTTGGCATTTTTTATTAAATACTAACGAACAAAAACCAAAATTGAGCAGGGAAAGGAACGGCTAAAAATGATATCACACGTAATGCTTGGGTAAAAGAACTTGAATCAAGGCGAAGAAAACCAGTTGGTAGGTTCGCCCGCTCATGTGATGACGATGAACACGAAATGGAAATCGACATTACAACGGAAGAACAGCGTATTTGGGATTTTATATTCGATGTGAAGTACTCAATGTAAGCTTCAGTTTAAAATATTAAAAATACTAGTTATTACATTATGCAAAGCTTTGGTCATATGATAGATTAGGGAATGTTTTGCTCGAAATAGTATGTTTTTAAAAAAAAAAATAGTCTATTATGTTTTAAATGTATAACAGCATATGATGATTTTTCACAAAACAGGACACGGGAAATGGTCATCTCCTTGTCTAGCGTGGTAACAAAAAAATTTGGTCAATCTGCTGGGTAAGTTCAGCTATAAAAGATATACGTAAAAATGGTCCTAGTTTCTTGATATCCAGAATCTAATTTACATATCTAACATTGTCTTACGCAGAGATGTTATCTTCGAGAGTGTATACGGCTTGGAACTCACAAAAACGCTGATGCGCACATTGAGGGAGGAAGTGAAGGTCTGCTCTGATGTGGTTGATGCTTAGGTAGATGTGATGAATTTTGAAGAACTTGATAGACCCGACGGCTGCCCGACGCGAATTTATTTTAGCACAACTGTGATAGTAAGTATTCATACTATATTACTTGATCTTTGTCTGTGATTTTGGATTTATTAAGTCTTTTAGAACGTTGTAAGCTTGCACTACCTTATTGACACATCTTATTTGAAAAAAAAAAAAACAGGACAGCTGGTTATTGACGGATTCTACTTGTGATGATGAACGTATGAAAACGTTCGGCGAAAGGATGGTCGTAGGCGGCGCATATGAATTACTTGGGATGAAAATGGTTTTCTTTCCAATCCTGGAGAATGATGAATATTACATGATTGTTTTCGATCTGGAAAACGGCGAAATAACCGTCATAGACCACAAGCCTGATCGCACACCCTTAGCTGGCATTAGGGATAATCAAGACTACTACAAAAAAGATACACCATACAAAGTGGTTAGTCATTTTCTTTTCTCATAAAACATTACGATGAAAAACAGCAACTCATACAAAAACTGATTAGTTTATCGTTTTTTAACAGAAGCATATGCTGGACGCTTATTTGGAGCATTCCGAACATCCGTCAAAGGATAAAATTGCGCAAGCCAAGATTAAGAGGTGTGATATCCATTGGGCGACAACTGCACATCCAATGGATAGTGCAGTATTCCTTATGCACCACATGCAGAATTTTAACGGCATTACTAAACACTTTGAATGTGGATTTAGTAGCAACTGGAAGAACAAGCAAAAACAGATTCTTACCCTCCGAAAAAAATTCGCTACACGCATACTACTCTCTGCTGTGAATGTAATGAATGGAAAGGTTCGCGATGCTGCATTATCGGTGTAAGTTGCTGCTCCATATGGTAATGTTATGTTTTTTTGTGGATGGGCCTTTTGTGGACAATTTAAACACGTACTTTGTCAGTTGCCTGTATGTATCTAACTATTAATGTCTGTCGTTGATCTGGACAACTTAAACAATTTATGTGTACGTTTAGTGTTACATTTTGGTGAACCAAAAGTAAACTACTGGGAAGTTTGACTAAGATAAATATTTTCTTTTGACAAGCATACAATAAGATGATGTAAAAAAAGGTGTTACAAAGCAATATTTCCGTTTGATAACTTTTTTAATAATTAGCGTTAGTCAAGCGGCCATAACTATCATTACAAACTACTTTGTTACAAAAAAAAAAAAAAAAAAAAAAAAAAAAAAAAAAAACTTTCTTGGTACACTAAAAAGTACAAAAAAAAAAATGTAACAACATATATTAAATTGAGTTACCTCCTATGCAAAGCTAACTACTCCTAGTTATAATATATTTTCAAAAAGAAAAACGACTACAGTCTTACAAAAAATAATGCTGCCAGCTTTGAATTGTCTAATCTACAAAAAAAGTACACACATGTACCCACACCATATCCAAGAAAATATATCATAGTACACATTATTATAATAATATATATAAAGTACAATGTCATATAAATGCCAGATTATTAAGATTATTATGGGGAATCTAAGATGGACAAAAAGGAATGATAGTTCTCAATTGTACTTGTATCTTAACTCAATTGTAATACTCTGGCTCGTAATACTCTTACTTATAGTATTTCTATAAAGAAAAAAAAGTGAAGTCTTACAAATTAATTGTGCCAACTTGGAAGTGTCTAATCTGCATAAGAAGTACATACATATCGAACACCATATCCAAGAAATATATAAAAGTACATTCTCATAAAATGCCCCATTATGGGGAAAAAGTAAAAAAAAAAAAATACTTAACTTCTATCTTGGTTAGTGTAGTACATTTAATGTTGATGTAAAACTGATGTAAACAATCTAATTAATTTATCCACCTAACATCATTAAGGTGAAATGTGAAACATTAGTTTCATCAGTTCTATGTTGGTTTGTCTATAAATTAAGGTGAAATGTAAAACATTAGTTTCATCACTTGTTCACCATAAAGAAGTAAAAAAAAAAAAAAAAAAAACCTTATTATGTCTAGTCCAACCTCACCAGCTAACTCAAAACGGGTTAGCAAACGATTGCAAAGAACTCTTTCATTCGAACTCCAAACTCCAAAATCGGATTGCAACTCAGAGTGTTCTCAAATCACAAACACCCGTTCTATTTCGTCAACGCCGGAAACTGTTGAAGAAAATCTGGATATGGATGCTAAGCTTATAAGTGACCTCCTTACTAACACTAAACCTGAAGTAACAACACATGATGAGATGTCGCTAGATGAGGCACTTTTTGATGTTGACTGGGGATCTTTTTACTTCACTACACAAGTTACCCCTGTCAAAAACTCTTCATCTGTGGTGCTCGCAGACCAAGCAAAACCAGTCAGCGCCACCAAGGAGACCTCCCCGGCAGTTGATCCAAAGACTATCGATAATCCTGAAGATGATCCTATAGATGATGATTACTCTTGTTACTCTCCAAACACCCTTATCTCGTGGGCCAACCACAACCCGTGGGAGAGTGAGCTTAGCCCAGAACCACTTAGCGCTGAAATTGAGTATGGCACTCCAAGATCGTTTCTTGGCTAAATAGTGGTGTTTATGTGAACTTACTAGTATGTGTGTGAAAAAGAAAGTACCCCCATTTTCCCTCTCATATATAAGGGCTACTTTCCTTAGGGCACTTTCCTTATCCTATGTTATCCTATGTACTTTACCATATCTAGTGTTAAAGTTATTATGTACTCAACTAGGGCTACTGAACTATTATGTTAAATCTATGTTATTAAAAAATCGTGTCATTATTATATGATTTCAACATATACTGACTTCTAAACATAAAAAAAAAACTTACATAAGTTACACCCTTTAGGAAAAAAATAATAAATGAAAAAGAGTAACATGATCAAATCTAAAAAAGAGATTCAAGCAACCATCAACAAAAGCACATAACCAAAAACACACATGATCACACACACGTACAGCAAAAATGTACAAAAATCTCAGAGAAAAAAAAATGTAACACGGTACGTAATCACATGATCACACACACGTACAGCAAAAATGTACAAAAAACTCAGAGAAAAAGAAAATGTAACATGGTCAAAACATAACCAAATTATTTGTCAGATTCAACACATGAAAAATCTACAAAAATCTAAGAGAAAAAAACAATGTAACATGGTAAACCCAAAACCAACAAATCCATAACGTATAAAATTCTCATGTTCAACCAAACATCAATAAGTACATACTACCCAGGATAATCCAACTAAGTACCACATATTTCTTAGTCTCAACAAACAATGGTGAAACCCTCAACAAACAATGCTAACAAAAAAGCTCCCAAACACTAACGCTAAGATCAGTAACCATATAACCCTCTTCTTCTTTCGGATTTCTTGCTCACGGGCAAAGAGTTCATCTTGTAGGTGATTGATGTTCCTCAAAAGACCTGGTATGATCCTGGTTGACCTTAGGCACATCGGTGGGTCGACCCAACCAATGAAAGGGCAGTTACTAGGCTACATTAAAAATAATGGGCATAAAACCCGATTAGAACATACATTTACTTATTAAAAACAGGGTTCGCATTTTTTACCTTAAACGGACATGAATAGAACCTTCTTCCTGGGTTTTCATCTGTCCATGATGTCCGGATGGTAGCAATCCTCCCACATGAACACCTTTTCATGTTTTTTTTAGGGGTAGATGAGGCTCTTCAGATAGATGAATTGTAAAAGAAAATAGAGAGATAAGAAAATATATTTGAAAATAGTTGGAGTAATTGTATATGGAGATAGTTGGAAGCCAGTTGGAATGATGATCTATGACATCCATCTACAACAAAAGATATCTACCAAGGGTTTGTGGGCCCCAGTATAAACATATTCTTTTGTCATTACCCATATCCACACACTTCTTTCTTTTTCTACTTTTTATTACTTTTTTCTTTTGTTAGCATGGGGCCTACCCATAGAAACAGTTTTGCTACCACATTTGAACTTGTATAACGAACAGAAAAAAATTCATCCCAATCAAGAAGTAACAACACACAAACTAGAGAGTTTTTTTTAATTATATATTACACCACAAAAAATTACAAAATCATTAGAAAACATAAATTACTCCTTAGTTAATGTTCATAACCTGATACTTCACCTAATTTCTAATTAATCTAAAAACACACATCTTCAAAAACAAACATAATTAGAAAAACACAACAACTTATTTCTACTTGAGCTCCTTCATGTGAACCACTTTTTGCACTTGCATGGGTTTGGTGGCACAGGGGAAACTGATATGTTTATTGGGAAATATGAATCCCACTCAATTTCACTCATCCACGAGACATCATCAACCCAATCGCTGTTCTTGGAATCATCAACATGTCTCTTTGTTGGGTATATTGTAGGCTCATCGTTAGGCATCACATCAACGGTAGTGTGTGTATCAAAACCAAAGGGTTCACCCTTGGGCACTACATTTGGCTCCTACTTAACTGTAGGGTTAACACTACGCATGTTTTTCGGTATTGCTCGCGCCATAGGTTTCACATCGGGTTCCACCTTGGGGGTCGAACAAAAGCTACTCCTCTTTCCGCGGGGGTGCCCATCAATGGTAAAAATCTTCCTAAGCGTGTCTGTGGGCATAGGGGCTAAAGGGGTTGCATGCATATCGCCAACACTCACCGGAGTCGATGCATACTTTCGAAGTCTCTTCCCGACATTAATGAACTCATTTTTTCCAAGATTGAGATCGATCACTTCAGCATCCGAGACTTTGGATCCCGCGGATTGCCTCTTGTGCATTGTTATGCTTTGGGTGTGATTATTAGTTAACAATGGTTTGTGGATGTACATATTATGTATGCTGAAACTATTTATAATGAAATAGTAAACTTTTGGGGGTGGATGGTGGTGATTAGATATGAAAATAAATGACAAATTAAATGCATCACCAGAAAAAAGGAGAAAGTAACAAAAAGATACATCTTGTTGGGGCAACCCATCTTGTTGTATGTATTTTATATAAAATATGTATCTACAACTTGACCATATAAAAAGTTGTTACTTTATGTATAATATATAAAATTTGTTACAATAACAAGTAATATTCATCCAGCCTTCATCCAGATATGTTATCTCTTTAAGAAAAAAAGGCTTGTGTTTTATAAAATAAAAAATACAAAAACAAAAAAAAACTACAAAATACTATATGTGTTTAAATTTTTTTATTTGATTACTATTTTTTGTAACGAAATGGGTCATTTTCTGACTAATAATATACATAACTTGGAATAAAAACAAAACCAGAAAATCCATAAGATAGAAAAATCTCAGATTCAACACAGCAAAAATCTACAAAAAATATCAGGGAAAAAAAATGTAACATGGTGAAAACAAAACCAAAAAAACCATAACATAGGAAATTCTCAGCTTCAACCAAACATCAACAAGTACATACTAACATTCTGCATATCATTTCGTAATGCAACTGATCAATTAAACCATAGTCATTAAACTGAAAACCATCCTACATACCAAACCCACATACATCCTAACATGCAAACAGATGCATGTGCATCCATTTTCCGATAATCTACACATGCAAACATGTGCATCTACAAAAGGGAGCCCAAAAAAAAAAAAAACAAAAGGGATGATCAAAGTTTAGTTCCGCTCCACTAAAATGGAGACCAAATAGCTGGCGTCATACAAGTTTTCAAAACACGCACAGCACACACATCAAAATAAATACCAAATCAAGTGGACTCCTGACTCGCAGAGCTTGAGTCCTCGTCCTCGTTACCCGATTTATTCTTCTTCTTTTTCTTGCAATTTCTTGAATCATGCCCAGTCACGTACTTCATACATGTTCGGCAAAGCCTTGGTGTTTTGGGAGGTTTGACAGCAGAGTTGCCTGTTCCATCCTGCGATACTCTAGACAATCATCGACGTTTGCCGCATCCTTTGTTCCTGATCCCGTCTGGATTGTTGAGAGTTACGTCCCCATCTAAAGAAACACCAAGCAATTCTTCAACAGCAGCATAGTTATCATTCTTGGCTTCGTCATCAACTGGTCCTCCATTTAGTAACTTGCATTTCAGTTCCTTTATCTGCTCAGCGAAAGTAGAAAGTCCTCCAACATCACTTCTTAATGCGTCTACACATTCGGTTACAATCTCAAGAATCTGACTTCTCGCAGCAGCTTGTGGACGGGTGTCAACACTGTATCGACGCTCAATAGAAAATATACTTTTGGGAAGCACGTCCCTAGTCCAACGCTTAACAACAAACTAGGCAGGGATTTTTTCAATATTGTTTACCCGGTAAACACAAAAGATGTGCCTACACAGATATCCAATACGGATGAAGTTGTTGCATGAACAAGAGACCGACTGATTTCTCAACTCAAGTTTAACCTACAAAAACACCAAAACACATTATTAAGCTTCTGTGAAAAAAAGCATAATGAAAGCTTTAACAAAAGATGTCATCATAAGGATACAGCACAGTTACCGTGAATGTGTTGGTTGCATTGCTTCGCTTGTCCAACTGATTCACATTGTAAACACGAACATCATCACAATCCTCCGTGTTTAGAATGTAACAAAACAACTTCCCCTTGTATATCTCTTTTCTTACCTCTGTGAAAATTGCATGTGTGTACAGCTCAAAAGCGTGCTTCTCGATAGCTGAATCAGTAGTGTCCACGAATACACTAGAGGGGGTTTTAAACTCTGCAACACGTTGCCTGTAACGCTGATTGTCTATCCTAGTTTCATAACATAGCATGAACTGAACTAGTGTGTTAGCACTAGTAGAGTTGACCTTGAAGCTTGAGTTAGAGCTTTCACATCTTGATGTAGTCTTCATCAGACAGCACATTGGGATATCACGGAAGTAGGCAGGTACCCATTGGTCCCTAATTGAGTACATATCATTCAACCAGTCGTGATCTTGTAACCCATATTCCTCCATCAAAAGTTGCCAACGCGTCTCAAATGTAGATGGTTTCATGTGAATACTCCACACCAAACGATGCATCAATGCCCTTAACTCAGAGTTTTGTAATAGGTCTCCAGCAATCTATAAATAACAGGACCCCAAACTGTTAAAAGAGGTAACAAAATAAAAACTTCTCAAACAAGATTGATAAATTAAAAAAACCTTGGTTGGGAGTTTTTTCATAATATGCCACATGCAAAGGCGGTGCCGAGCGTCTGTGAAAACCTCTGAAATGGCAGCTTTCATTGAAGGGTCCTGGTCCGTCAGAACTAACTTTGGTTGCTTCTTGTGTGCCTTCAGAAATGATTCAAGTAACCACTTGTAAGACTCGGTGGTTTCATTGAATAGCAAGCCAGCACCAAATGTCACACATTGTTTATGATTATCAACACCAGTGAAAGGAACAAAAATCATGTTGTACCTGCGTGACAAAGAAAAAAAAACAAAAGGTAATAATATGTTAAATGGGAAAAAAAGTGCCAGTTTGCAAAACCTTACTTGTTAGTGTGATAAGTCGCATCAAAAGCTAACACATCACCAAACACCTCATAGTTTATCTTGGAAATTTCATCTGCCCAAAAAATCGACCTCAATTGCCCTTTCTCAACCACAAACTCATAGTAAAAGTCCGGTAAGCTCTCCGATCTTTCTTTCAAATGATCTATAACAAGTTGCGCATCACGGTCACCAATATAAAGCCTAACCGACTGGCTCCAATTCTTAAAATCAGTTGGCGTCCCACGTACATTGTGATGTCCACCCATCAGGGACACTAAAATTCTGTGAGAAACAATTGGACCAATTCTGTTCAAACTCATGTTATGGATAAACTGTTTGGATGTAAAGGGTAGTTTCCTTGAAATCCTACTTAGGTCACGATTAAAACGCTCAACAAAGGGATGATTATGGTGCTCATGGAACCCTACCACTGTGCACATAGAGCTGCCCTCAGAAAACTTAACCAGTATACTAGCCTTGCAATCTGTCACTGTGAAATTACTTTGCCTAATAGTCAAGGTTGACTGCTCCAAAGTATCAGTTTTACGCCTAATCTGTGGTTTTGAATATTTAGTACACCTTATATACTGGTGAGTGACAAAACCCTTCCATCTCTTGGTTTGCCCCTTACGAATAGAAAACCCAGAATACACAGCATAGTCCTTGTACATACTGAACACGTCGTTCCACGTTTCATGTACAGAACCAACAACAGTCTTTAAAACAATAGGAACATTAGGACACCACATTCTAGTGCCATTGGGTGTGTGGTGAACATAAAACTCCTCGTTCGCATGAATACCTACAAAAAAAGATCACGAGTCTTAGAAAACATTGTATTGTTTAATAAATTTTAACACGTATAGGTTAATTTTTTTTACATGTAACATTGTATTCTCAAAAACAAGTTTACACACGTTTCACTAAAATGCAAAAAAAAAAAACATGGTAGTACATTTTTTTTATGTCACCAAAAAGTGTAGATGCTGGTGGGATTTTTTTTGTAACCAAAAAATGTAATCTCGACTGTTTTCCCAAGCCTGTTTTCCCCTTCCAAAGAAATATAAAAACTTAATACAAGTCCAACCACACATGTTTTTACCTCCTACAAAATATATAAGCTTGTTTCATAAAAACTTAATACAAATGTAGCCACACATTTTTCACCTTCTACAAAAAATATAAAAGCTTGTTTCATAAAAAATAAAAATACAACTCTAACCACACATTTCCTCCTCTACAAACATAAGAAATAAAATAAATAATAATAATAACAAACTACGAAGCATAAAACTAACGGTATGTTACAATAACCCTATAGAAAAAAAATCACGGTTTCACATAAACAAAAAAGACCTGTTGATAGCAACTGTGTAAAAGTACAATCCTGAACACCATCTTCATCATCATTTGTGGCATTTTGATTCAGAACTGATGCTACACGTACAAAATAAAAAACAAAGAAAATGAATCAAGAACAATCCAATGAAAAACTAAACAAGAAATCCTTAATTACAAAAGTACTCGTATGCATTTAAAGCTGTACATTAATAAAACAGAAAAAAAACGCACCTGGAAACTCTGAAGAAATAGGATTAGGTTCTTCAACAACCCTACTCTCAAACAATGCATCTTCATCTTCATTAAATGCAAAAACAGGTGAAAGATTATGAGGAACAACATTTAAGGGTGAACCAGGATGATCAATGAGTGTCTCCGTACCACCGGCAACGGTCCGATGGTGTTGGCTGTTCGAATCAGCCATGTTAAATGCAAATAGCCTTCAATGTTGAGTATGGTATCTTTCTCTCACTGCACTCTCTGGTTGGAAATAAATGAGATGTGAGATTATGGGTGAGATTATTATATCCATGAATATGTAAAAGGAACAAAAAGAGAAGATGTTAGTCAACTTATTTTAATATACACAAGTACAATATGTAATTAATGAAACCCTTGACAAGAACAAGCAAAATGATGAAAAGGGCTGAAAGGTCTGCGTGTGCAGACTTACACAATCAAGGGGTCACACAAATCTCAAAAGGAAAAGAGGGAAAAAGACGGTTATGCCCTTGCCTACTCTCAATGTAAAATCATACGTGGATCAATCCTAGCCACATGTATGAGTTTTCAGGGTTTAGTCAACTGGAGTGGGTTTTCTCCTTATAATTAGCCTATATATATACATATATATATATATAGGGTAGCGTTCATGAGTGAACAATAATGTATTTGTGAACAAAATGAACTTATCCTGACCATTGATTTTGTAGATCTAAATTCTTTCTTTAATGGCAAGATTGTAATTATCTTTTGTAACTTACATGTATTTTAATAGACACAAGTGTATAATTGTATTTTTCTCTCTTCATTTAATTAATTAATTTTTTTCTCTCTCCTGATTTCTGTTTCCAATTAAAAGAATATTTAATTACAACTTAACTTAATATTTGATAATTTAAAGAAATATAAGCATTATCAAATATTGTTCCATCTAGAATACGATTAAAAATATTTAATTACATTCTCTATACATAAACGTATTAGATCAATGTTTGATGAAAAGATGCATAGTGGAAACAATATGTAATAATACACAAGTGTATAAGTTTGGTATATACCGACCTGTATACACTATGTACTTGAATAATAAACAGGTGTATACTTCTGGTATATACGACCTGTATACACATATGTACTTGAATAATACACATGTGTATAAATCTGGTGTATAACCTATGGGAACAATATGTAATAATACACAACTGTATAAGTCTTGTATATACTGACCTGTATATACATATGTTAAAAAGCATAATTTAATTAACTTTAAAAAGAACATAAGAGTTTATTTACAAGAAACATTAGCCCCTCAATCTCTTATAATTAAAATAATAAAGAAATAATGAAGATGTAATAATACACAAGTGTATAAGTCTTGTATGTCACACCCCCAAAATCCACAAGCAGAGTATCACCGCATGGAGGCGTGACTGACCAGGATCAAGCCACCAATCATATTGAACAATGTAATTAAGTAATAAAACCAACCACAATATAATTGGTGTCCAAAAGAAAGTAACCAACTTTAAGTCAACAGCGGAAGCATAAAATGTAAAACCCAAACATAAGTAATAAGTTCATAAAGTTTAAATGTTTAACATGGAACTCAACCGTCCATGTGCCACAACGACTCTTCCCCATGCAAGCTCCTGCAAAACCTAGTGACCTGCAAAGCATGTAGTAACGAGTCAACAACAAAGTTGAGCGAGTTCACAGTTGGTTGTCCATTTTAGAGATGTTCCAAAAACATAGTTTAATCTTAACCGGCTATCCAGCCATGGGGGTTACCCCATAGTTCGAAAACGTTTATTAGTTAATCCATTTTTACTTTGGCCATCTCAGCCGTGGGGGCTACCCCGTGTTCCCAATCCTCGGCTATCCAGCCCGGCACCCCGGTCGTGGGGTTTACCCCATGTTTAAACTACCAGACTCGTTACCATATCGACTACTAACGTTCGTCATGTTTATGTGCCATCGTCAATGTCTATCATCATTGACGTGCCTAGTCCATTAGTCCACGCCCGTCCTCTGCGGCACGGTGTGAGGTTTGTTAAACCTAATAGCGCTATTTAACTAATGACTCGTTCGCCATTGGCCTCAGCGATTAAGTCGATATAAAAGGAGGGACTTCGTTGATAGAGTTCTAGTCTAGTAAATCTAAATCCGTCTCAACAGGACGAGGAATCTACATTCCTGAACACGTCCCAACAGGAGGAGGAAATCCCTATTCCTTAACCCATTCCCAATCCCACCGGGAATTACCATGCTTTGTAGCAAAGTGTGAACTCACCTTAGGTTAGCTCGACAGATAAGTAAGGGTCGATTGAGCTGCTAGTGGTCAACCACATCCTAACATGGTTACCATACAAGTCAGGTCTAGGTTCAAGTAGTGCAGGTAAGTTTACACAGAACTAACAAGTCAAGAACACGAAATGATCATGGTAAGCACGTAGAACATGTTAAGCAAATCAGTTAAATACATAAAGCCCAAACTTGTGCGATTAGGATGTATTGGGCTGAAGTAACAGTGTAAGCCCAATAGCATCATGTGCGATTGGGTAGTTGAAACCCAAACAACTACCGGGCCAAACATGTTGTGTGATCAGCACAACCTTGTGCGATCCACAGCATGTTGTGCGATCCAATTAAACACCCGACCCAAACTAATAGGCAGTCCAGCAGCTTGTGCGATTGAGTTGGGCCACACGGCCCACTAACGTAACAACTCAATCAACCGTGTATGGCCCAAGCTTGTACGATCGGCACTGTCTTGTGCGATCCACAAGTCTTGTGCGATCATGCATATCCTGATTGTACACAGTGCTTTATGTGATTGTACCCAGCTTGTGCGGCCAGAGCTTGTACGACTAGCTCTTGTGCGACTGTCGGACTTGTGCGATCAGTTACAAGACTCCTAAAATTATGCAATCAATTACCTTATTTCCATTTATTTTGCAAGACCAATTCTAACAGTTTCCAACCATTACATTGATCGATCAAATCAAAGGTTTTAATTAATTTCTTTAAACACTAACAATCATTTAACCATGCATATCCTAGATCAAACGATTGAACTTTCTTAGATTCATATGAGCATCTATAATGATTAATTCATGTATAACCACTAATCATACATCAACTGATTTGCAAACAATCCAAACAACCTATCATGCGGCTCCATTTAATTAAGTATCAACACAACACCAAGATCATGTCAAACATCAAATAAATCTTGCACATATTCATAAATTGAAACCCTATTTCCAAATCAATTATCAGAACTTCAATCGATATCATGACTAGCATTTAACCCTAGCTTTCTTATGAGATCATAGCAACCACAACATGATTAACCTATTATCAAGCAATGACGAAATACTAACCGAAGAAAGGGTAGGGCAAGATTGTTTCGAACAAGGAGATCTTCGAGTGGGGGGGGGGTGCTGCCGTCGGGTTCCAAAAGAATGAGAAGAGCTTAGGGTTGATAAACTTTGTATGTTAGATAATTATGAGGTTTATATATTGACATCCCTTGGTGTCATACGAAAACAATAGGGGCCGGCCCATCATGGGCTGCCCTTTGGGTCTTGGATTCGGATCACAAGTTGGGCCGAGAAGAAAGAATGTGAAATCGAGGTATGTGGCCCAAAAGGAATTGTGCGATTGAGCATATGTTGTGCGATTTCATTATATACACATATGTTACACATTATAACATAAACATAATATTTTCATTTAAAACCATGTATCAAATAATCACATATTGTCCAAGCAAATTACATCAAAGTATCACGAGAGGTTCTAAATTACGAGTTGTCACATTGTATATACTGAACTGCATACACATATGTTAAAAAACGTAATTTAATTAGGTTTAATATTTAATTTTAAAAAGAACATAAGAGTTTATTAAAAAAACAATAGCCATTCAATCTCTTATAATTAAAATAATGAAGAAATAATTAAAAATGAGAGAGAGTTAAGAGATGAGAAAATTAAGGGATTTTAATTAAAAACACTTGGCTAATGTTAATCTTACCTTTTTAATATAAAAAATGATCAAAGGTCATGATTAGTTCACTCATTTCACTTTCAATAAGTTGTTTACAAATGAACCTAGTCCTATATATGTATATATATATATATATAGGGTCAGGATTTAGGGAAAACGATGAAAAGTGTGAGAATAGTGAGAACGCTTATGGATCGTCAGATCTATGGACAAGATTGGCGCGGTGGCATTTTTGTAAATAACATCAATTTTATTACTTGGAACGTGCTTCATTAAGGGTAAAAGGGTAAAACATCGTTTCTCCCATAAAACACCACTAAATATAAAACGCCAACTAAATATAAAACGCTAACTAAATACAAAACGCCAACTAATAAAATACCATTAAATATAAAACACCATTAAAGATAAAATGCCACTAAAGATGTGACGTGTTACAAACTTAACAGATAAAGTTGAGCAAAACAGGAAATACAAACAGTAATTGAAAACGGCGGATATTTTATTAATTGCACTTATTAATAATATCCCGCCTAAACTATGCGCCAAAGACATCCTATAAACATAAACATCTCAGCACCTTCCATTGATTAAAACCAAAAAACAAATGCCATGGTTCCCCAAAAACCACTCAGTGTAAAACGCCAAAAAGTTAAAAAATGAAAAATGGCAAACATCGTTTCTTGGATATTCAATATTGTTCTGCGTGAAGTTTCACCGAATGGATTGTTCGCTGAGGGGTGTAACTTAATAACATTTTGCTGCATGAGATGGACAAATCTTCAAGAAAAAGAGACTGATGACAGACATATGTCATTTTCTGTCCTTTGTTCTTGATGAATATTTGAATGGCATGAAGAGACCGATGACACTGAAGAGTGGGATGAAGATGAAGATAAAGATGAAGACCAAACAAAAAACCCGTGTCATTTTATGTTTCAAACATCCACAAAAAAGCTACTTCAACAACAAAAAAACAAATGAATCATACCAAAAGTAAAAAAACGCCATATATTTGTGACGGTTCTTGTAGTTTCAAAGAAGAAAGAGACTGGTGACAGTGAAGATTTGGAAGAGAAATTTGATTATGATTTTTAATTTATTTTTTCGCTTCTATTTTTTTTTTCTTTCTGTGGTTTGTTTTCTAATTTTCCAAATAAAAAAAATACATTATTTCTCTAAAAATTACTTGTAAAACACCAAGATGCCACAAACGCTTAACTCTACAATTATAATAAAATTTGTGGCATCTTGGGGTTTTACAAGCATTTTTTTAGATGGGGCGTGTTACAGCCATAAAATAGATGAAGCTGGATAAACAGTAAACTGAATCGACGAGAAATTTATTACTAGCATTATAATTAAAACCTACTACATTGGTACTTGAATTTATTTTTCTTTTCAAAACTGCCATAATTACCTGACGTTATAGGACTACCTCCTCATGGCGGCAAAAAAAGTTATTATATAAATAGAACAAGTAAACAAAATTTAACACTCCATATATTCTCTAACACACCACAACTTTACTAAAACGCCAAAAAAAAACTAAAAAAAATGGCTCAAGTTATTGCATGGAGGTTTGATAGGTCGGAGAAACGTTTCGTCCTAAAGTTCTCTGACGTGAGAAGAGTGAAAATCAAGACAATCAAGGCCATACTTAACATGGATGAAGCTGTTCAGAGGGATATTCTGGCACTTGGGGTTCCAATGACCGATGATTGTGAAAGAACTCGAAAGGTAATAAGAAGATTGAAGAGAAAATTTTCAGTAGATGATGATGATGATGATGATGTTGATGATGATATTAGCGATACTGGTCTACCAACAGTTAGCAGTTGGAGTTTGGATGAAAAAACAAGAACGATTAAAGTGTCTTATCAACACGGGTTCGAATATTCATTACCGATGGAAGAAATGCTGAAGACAGAGAGACTACATCTTCTTGAACAACTATGTGATTACCTTTAAATGATGCAAGATCCAGGGTTGTTATGATATTTAAGTATAGGCTGCAGCAAAGACGAGATGACATAATGGCGTTATACGCCAATGCACAACATGATGATAATGATGAATCTGAAGAAAGCGATGAACAAAGCGATGGGACATCTCGGATGTAATCCCATACATAGAAGACTGTTAGTTTGTTTTGATATCGTCTTATTGTAATCTTTTGAATTATTTAATGAATTGTTAAGAACGCCATGAACACCAAAAAATTACATTTATAAGTTATGTGGGATTATTTCAACTGGTAAAATCTACAAATGCCAAAAAAATGTATAGTTTGAATTATTAAATGTATATAATGATTTTGGTAACACCATGGATGCCAAAAATGTTAGAATTATTAATTAATTTTATTGAAATTGGGGACACCATAAACGCCAAACTGTTATATATGTGACACAAGAGTGATTAATTGAACGAGACAGATCTAAGAAAGACCAGTAAAACGACAAATAGTTATTGAATACAAATAAACCCCAAACAAATGTTATACGCCAAAAATAAAGCTGTATTGTGACACACGAAAAATGGAAAAAGGGAAGATAAAAAGACAAAAAAAACCCCTCCGCCCTGATAATATCACGCGCCACGTGTCCCATTAGGATGCCTTCTCACCGTTCTCACACTTTAGGGCCCTGATCCCGTTTCTCTATATATATATATATATGTGTGTGTGTGTGTCTATATATATATATATATATAGGGTGGGATTCTAGAGTGAACACCAGTGTATTTGTGAACTAAGTGAACAAATTCTGACCATTGGTTTACATCATCAAATCATAAAATACACTAGTGTAACACCCCAAAAATGACCGTTAGACATAAAGCTAAATTTATTAAAGGTTTAACCAAGTAAATGTAAATGAAGCTATTGGAAGGATGCCCACGAGTGGGAGCATATTTCATGAATGAATAAGACCAATTCTGGTACGGAAGGTACATATAAAGAAGCGGATCGATCTGGCACACGAATAACCGACTTATGCATTGAGGGCGAGGTTAGTAAAATGTTTAATTCTTAATTAATGATTAAGAATCCGTAGATTTATTTGTAAGTGTGAACAAAATGAATGGAAGAATAATTATGGTATGGTAAACAATGATCGACCTGTAATGGTCAGCGTGAGAAGGTATGAATGTCATTAAGAGGGAGATTTAAAGGCCTTAAATGAAAGTTTGAGCTGAATTGGTTAAACGCTAGTATGGTGCTCGTACATAACATACCCAGTTGTTATCATAAGTAGTTCATGCAAGGAGTTAACAATAAAGTGTGCGAAGGATTAAATTTAAGGCTAAACTTAAACTAGTAATTAGTTCAAGTGACGGTAGTAACCGTAGAATGATACCTTATACTCGTATTAAGTATGAAAAAGCAATTAGGAAGTGGGTAGCTTTGTATTAGTACCATTAAGTCATTAAATGTCTATAGTATACGTATAATGTTTTGCTAAGCCCTCATATGAACAAGAAAGTAATTGGAAGAACGTTAGTAATGGGATAATAGGGTTTGCTCATGATTACAATAATGAATTATATCGTGCATGATTCATGTGCGGAATAAAATAAATCGATTTATTTATATTAGTAAATGTATTAATATGTTACGCTTATTTAGAAAGATAGAAACAAGCCGTAAGCATAAGCTTGTACGACCAATAGTATACATTTGGAATAAATTTCAAATGAACGAACCGCTAGTGATGATGTATGCTAGGAACTAGCATTATAAAGTGAAAACGACACTAATAAGAGCTCTGGATGAGATTCTGACTTATATGTGATTATGAAAGTAATTTACTTGATTTAAGAACGGATGGACAATGCGTACAAATACGTTTATGCATGAATGAAACTCTTGCCAAGATCTCGAATGCATCTATGTTGTATTATGCATCGTGAATGAATAGATGAAAAAGTAAGAGTAGAAGTGGTCAAGTTGGAATGAGAAAGGTTTCGGGGACGAAACCTCCTTTAAGGGGGGTAGACTTGTAACACCCCAAAAATGACCGTTAGACATAAAGCTAAATTTATTAAAGGTTTAACCAAGTAAATGTAAATGTTACAACTATTAGTAGGATAATGAAAGAAAGCCAAAATTTAAATAACAAACAAACTAGAAGGGGCACATGTAGAAAATAGCAAAAGGAAGGGATTAAAAGAAATAAAAACCCTAAACACACTTCTGGTGTGTGCTCTGGGATCGAATAACACAGGGGATCAAAGGGGGAACCTTTGTTCTTCCTAAATTCAACAAATTGACAAGGGATTTCAAGGATGATCGATTGCATGGTTCAAAATTTCGAATATCTAACCCTAATTAGTGAAGTGGTAAGTTCAATTTTTTGAAATTATGATTTGTAGAATGAGGGGTTCGACCCAATCTCGATTTCTTGTATCAAATATGAGAAATCTGAATTAGCATTGCCTTCTAGAACAAGAATCATGTTTGATTTTAGGTTGTATGAAGAATTCTAGTGAAAACCCACTTTATGAAATTGAGATGTGAATTAGGGTGATTATGTAGTGTCATGCATGTGAATCATTGATGAATAATTCCGTTAATGATGTATAAACACTAGATGTATTGATATGGAATGAGGTTTGCTTGATTATTGTGGAATAATTAAAAGAACTAGATTAATTACATGTTTTAGTTAGTTGAGTAATGTCCCGAAAATGCGAAACCCGCCAAGTGTTTGATGAAATGCTTAAAAGAATAATAAGTGAATGAACGTGTTGTTATAGGTGTGAAAGAAGAGGGTTCCAACGCTAGGAAGTCGGAAAACTCACAAGATCGAGGTACGTTAGTGTACATCATATTCTAAAATGTTGTCGTATGCATGATAGTCTCAATTGTATTGTGTTGTTATGTTAAATTTGTGAGAATTGAAATCTATGGTTCTTCGAAAGTAAAAGTAAGATCCGTCATAAACGGATTGTGAGGATTGAATAAGTTACGAAAGACAATGCATCATATCCAGTTCTTGTAGTTGAACCGGGTATGGAAAGTTAAGTATGTAATGAATGAAAGTCTACTCGATCCGTCTTTCTCGAATCGGGGTATGTGGTGAAAATGTAAAGAATATGATTGTTCGTTATGAACGAATCGAATGAAAGTTATGTAATGATGCTAGTATCCGTTCTTAGCGGGTATGTTAAGAAAAGTATGTTTAGCCTCTACTTTGAAGCAAGCATGTAATGAACCGTTTAACGGTTAGTAAAGTAATTGAATGATGTTAATCCGTGAAAGAAACGAACCGGTTTATTATTTAGTTGTGTTAGTGTCGAAATACTAACTTATTTGTTTATGTCGAATGTAGGTAAGTCCTCAATTTAGGCGACTTGGCAATTTGGAGCAAGCATATGCACACATTATGATCATCAAGCGATTCCGCTATTTTGTATAAATGTTTTGGGTCAAAAAGCTTGTTGTATTGCCTTGTTAGTCATTGCACTTTTTAACTATTGATTTTATGTTTTCAGTCGTGTCAAGTTGAACGGGTTGTAGACTTACTTGTTTGGTTGATGGTTAAAACAGGGATATGCTCGTCTTATGGACGGGTCATGCCCAAATTTTGTTAAATTAGTGCACAAATGTTATTGACTTCATCATTTTAAATTATGAAAAGCTTGGACTCTTTTAAAAAGTTTATGTTTATAGTGTCCTTTGGTCGTCATTCTATTAGACGCAACGGACGGGTCTATCAAGTTGGTATCAGAGCCAAGGTTTGAGGGATTCAAGCATATGATGTGATGCTTGAACTCAAACCGATGGCTCGTTCAAAAGTGTGCTCGCTCCAAGATCGCCAATGAGGTAACAATTTAAGTTTTTAGTGAGCGCAAGTATGTGTAATGTGCTTATAAAGTTAAGTTAAGTTAAGTTAAGTATGTGAAGGGGTAAGTATGGAGGGTAAAATGATGAGTTCTAGGGACCGTACGACTGGAAACGGGCCCGAAAAAGAATTAAAATACCTAAATTAAAATTTGCAGCGAACTAGCAAACGGCAGGCCGTCGCCGACGGTCGGATACCCGTTGCCGACGCCACCCCCTCCAGGGCAGACGCCCTATCTGTCTGCCGACGGAAACAAGTGGCCGACGCCACATTATGAGGCCCGTCGCCGACGGACCATTAGCCGTCGCCGACGGGTTGTGCAAAGCTGGTCCGCCAGATTTTTGATGTTTTTCATGTTTTAGCCAAAAGTACTTTCCGAAAGCCACTTCAACGTTTATTTAGGGTCCATGTAAGGCCTAACATGATATATGTAACCACAATTAGTGGTTACGATAGAAAGAAAAATTATAAAGGACAAAAGTAGTGTGTCGAGGGACACAAAGGAATGATGAAAGTTTAAAAGAAAGTAAAACTTAATATGTAAGAATGCGAATGAAGTAAATACGGGCTAATGAACTATGATATATTGAAAAGTTTATGATTCGTAAGAATTGGTGTGTTCGGCCCCCCCAAAGTTGGACAAATGAAATGGGAGCTAAACATTAGGTTATATCAGATCTGGCGCCGCACACAGTTGTGTCGTTAAGTGACACAACTGTGTGGACCATTGATGCTTGTTGCTGAGATCAGGGTGTGTGGAAAGGCTGACACAGCTGTGTGACATTATACTCAGATAACCAACACAGCTGTGTCTGGGCAAAATTTCCACAAACTTCATATTTTTCTTGAGTTTTCCGCAACGAATCACCAACAAGCTTTCCAAAACTACAATATTCAAATAAAACACAATTAAATGTCGATTCAATGGAATTTGTAACCAGAAATATATAAAATGGGGGATGATATGTATTAATAATATGTATATTTACTGACATATCAATAATGAAATGTAAAATTGATTGTAGTATGATAAAATGAGTTAACTATGATGAGGGAGAGTATGAAAATAAATATAATAAATGAAATGAATGTTTTATGTAAAAGGCGGACAATGTCAACGTGAATGATAATGTAGCGGTAATAAATGATGACGAATGTAAGAGGTTGAGTTTAACACGTATGATAATAAATAATGAATGGAGTAAATATAGATTAAAGTACTTCGATGCGTAAAAAGAATATGATTTGCTTAGTTTTGAGTAAGAGGCGAATATGCGCTAAATGTGAATCATACGAGCTTATTAGCAAAGGATATGTTGTAATTATGTTATATAGTTAACTTGAATGATATTTGCTATTTGTAGAATCATGAAGCATTAGCATGTGAAAGTACGTGAAAGTGAATGTATATGTGTATTGTTAGAGGATTACGTAAATCGTATATATCGTACAATACGAGTATGAAATGCGTAGAATATTAATATTATGGCCTAACGTATTTAGAGGATTACATGTTCAAAAGTTTAAAGTGTGTAAGCAAGACAGTTGACTTTATACAAGTCAACAGTATAGGGATATCATGGAACGGCTTAGACACAAATGTTAAAGTAAAGAGTTAATGTGTTATGTATTAGGTGATTTACGTGTTATGCTTGATGATAGTGTAGTTGTATGGAATTGAAATGAGATAACTATTAATGAATGTCTCATTTATATGAAATTCTACTAACGAAAGTCGATTAACGTATGAATAGAAAGAAAGTGAACAGTAGTATGTATGCTCACATAAGCTAATAATGTTACGAATGTAATAATATGTAAGGGTGGAAATCTTGTCGGTTGATTCAAGTATGGATGGCGAAAGGGGTAAGAGGAAGCAATGAGGCAAGCATGAACATGAACACTAAAGGTAAGTGGTTTCGCAATCACTTCGAATTTATCTACATGAAGGCGTATACGTGTTGAATATTCGAAATCAAAGTGAAATATATAAATAAATGAGAAATGTTATGGTATGTTTTGTTGAAATTGTTGGCATAATGTTAAACCGATAAGACCTCCTTATAAGGGTAAATCGGTCATAAATTTTAGTTGAGAAGTTCTAAGGCGGAAATGAGAACTTGGTAATGTTGATGAAAGGTATGGAAAGAATATTAGTTGAGATGTTAGCTAAAGACATTATGTGATATGCTCGAATTGAAAGTAAGTACAACGCGTACAACAATACTTATATACAATAAGTACTAAGTGTGATTAACTTTAAAAGGTCAAATCATAGAAGTCAGTAAATAATAATTATTTACAAATTTTGGAAACATTACGTAAGAAATGCAACGTGTAATGTAGGATACTCATTAGTAAGAGATATGTTAGAGAACGTAGGTGAATTAACACCAAATACGGTAAACGATACGACAGAAGAATGAAAGGTATGGATGAAAATGTTCGAATCTGGGAAATTGATTCAACCATCTAAGGAATGAAAGATTGGATCCGTAAGCAAGCACGGATCAAACCAGTAAGAATGAAAGGTAAGAATGAAAGGTAATAAATTAAAAGTTCGAATCCGTAAGTGAAGACGGATTAAACAAGTAAGAATAAAAACTAAGTACCAAACTCAAATAAGTCATACGGGTCAAATGGCGATCGCCATTTGAACCCGGTATTTAATGTTCGGTTTGTTAAGTTTATTACTTATAGGTGAGCATAATGTATGGGCATGCATTGTCACAGTTTGGAAAGCATTAACCGTCGCAAAGTATGAATAACGAGTCAAGGGTTTTGACCCGCGCCAGGTACGTATAAAAAGATTATATTTTTAATAGGAGCTTGGGCTTGACTAGAGAATGATGTGTCTGAATAGGATAACTGATACCCATATGTAAGAATGTATTTACAATTAGACTTCTGAAAAGTCAAACGAAATAAATGAAGTCCTTGCAATTATGCAACTATAAGGTACGAACGTGTACCTCGATGCAACCACAATAGGTAAGGGGGTGTTAGTCTGACCTTGAAAGGTCAAACTGCGAAAGTTGGCGAAATAACCAATAAAAAGAAAGGATTGTATGTAAGAAATGGAAGGTATGATATGTTTTAGCATGTACGTAAGAAAATTGTGAAAGAGGCAATGCGCGAACAAACACCCCGTAGGACGCAGTTATGAAGGGTTATGCGCTAACTGTTTATTTATAGACAAATATGATGGAATTCTTAGTGAGATGATAGAAATGAAGCTAGTGGAAGGATGCCCACGAGTGGGAGCATATTTCATGAATGAATAAGACCAATTCTGGTACGGAAGGTACATATAAAGAAGCGGATCGATCTGGCACACGAATAACCGACTTATGCATTGAGGGCGAGGTTAGTAAAATGTTTAACTCTTAATTAATGATTAAGAATCCGTAGATTTATTCGTAAGTGTGAACAAAATGAATGGAAGAATAATTATGGTATGGTAAACAATGATCGACCTGTAATGGTCAGCGTGAGAAGGTATGAATGTCATTAAGAGGGAGATTTAAAGGCCTTAAATGAAAGTTTGAGCTGAATTGGTTAAACGCTAGTATGGTGCTCGTACATAACATACCCAGTTGTTATCATAAGTAGTTCATGCAAGGAGTTAACAATAAAGTGTGCGAAGGATTAAATTTAAGGCTAAACTTAAACTAGTAATTAGTTCAAGTGACGGTAGTAACCGTAGAATGATACCTTATACTCGTATTAAGTATGAAAAAGCAATTAGGAAGTGGGTAGCTTTGTATTAGTACCATTAAGTCATTAAATGTCTATAGTATACGTATAATGTTATGCTAAGCCCTCATATGAACAAGAAAGTAATTGGAAGAACGTTAGTAATGGGATAATAGGGTTTGCTCATGATTACAATAATGAATTATATCGTGCATGATTCATGTGCGGAATAAAATAAATCGATTTATTTATATTAGTAAATGTATTAATATGTTACGCTTATTTAGAAAGATAGAAACAAGCCGTAAGCATAAGCTTGTACGACCAATAGTATACATTTGGAATAAATTTCAAATGAACGAACCGCTAGTGATGATGTATGCTAGGAACTAGCATTATAAAGTGAAAACGACACTAATAAGAGCTCTGGATGAGATTCTGACTTATATGTGATTATGAAAGTAATTTACTTGATTTAAGAACGGAGGGACAATGCGTACAAATACGTTTATGCATGAATGAAACTCTTGCCAAGATCTCGAATGCATCTATGTTGTATTATGCATCGTGAATGAATAGATGAAAAAGTAAGAGTAGAAGTGGTCAAGTTGGAATGAGAAAGGTTTCGGGGACGAAACCTCCTTTAAGGGGGTAGACTTGTAACACCCCAAAAATGACCGTTAGACATAAAGCTAAATTTATTAAAGGTTTAACCAAGTAAATGTAAATGTTACAACTATTAGTAGGATAATGAAAGAAAGCCAAAATTTAAATAACAAACAAACTAGAAGGGGCACATGTAGAAAATAGCAAAAGGAAGGGATTAAAAGAAATAAAAACCCTAAACACACTTCTGGTGTGTGCTCTGGGATCGAATAACACAGGGGATCAAAGGGGGAACCTTTGTTCTTCCTAAATTCAACAAATTGACAAGGGATTTCAAGGATGATCGATTGCATGGTTCAAAATTTCGAATATCCAACCCTAATTAGTGAAGTGGTAAGTTCAATTTTCTGAAATTATGATTTGTAGAATGAGGGGTTCGACCCAATCTCGATTTCTTGTATCAAATATGAGAAATCTGAATTAGCATTGCCTTCTAGAACAAGAATCATGTTTGATTTTAGGTTGTATGAAGAATTCTAGTGAAAACCCACTTTATGAAATTGAGATGTGAATTAGGGTGATTATGTAGTGTTATGCATGTGAATCATTGATGAATAATTCCGTTAATGATGTATAAACACTAGATGTATTGATATGGAATGAGGTTTGCTTGGTTATTGTGGAATAATTAAAAGAACTAGATTAATTACATGTTTTAGTTAGTTGAGTAATGTCCCGAAAATGCGAAACCTGCCAAGTGTTTGATGAAATGCTTAAAAGAATAATAAGTGAATGAACGTGTTGTTATAGGTGTGAAAGAAGAGGGTTCCAATGCTAGGAAGTCGGAAAACTCACAAGATCGAGGTACGTTAGTGTACATCATATTCTAAAATGTTGTCGTATGCATAATAGTCTCAATTGTATTGTGTTGTTATGTTAAATTTGTGAGAATTGAAATCTATGGTTCTTCGAAAGTAAAAGTAAGATCCGTCATAAACGGATTGTGAGGATTGAATAAGTTACGAAAGACAATGCATCATATCCGGTTCTTGTAGTTGAACCGGGTATGGAAAGTTAAGTATGTAATGAATGAAAGTCTACTCGATCCGTCTTTCTCGAATCGGGGTATGTGGTGAAAATGTAAAGAATATGATTGTTCGTTATGAACGAATCGAATGAAAGTTATGTAATGATGCTAGTATCCGTTCTTAGCGGGTATGTTAAGAAAAGTATGTTTACCCTCTACTTTGAAGCAAGCATGTAATGAACCGTTTAATGGTTAGTAAAGTAATTGAATGATGTTAATCCGTGAAAGAAACGAACCGGTTTATTATTTAGTTGTGTTAATGTCGAAATACTAACTTATTTGTTTATGTCGAATGTAGGTAAGTCCTCAATTTAGGCGACTTGGAAATTTGGAGCGAGCATATGCACACATTATGATCATCAAGCGCTTCCGCTATTTTGTATAAATGTTTTCGGTCAAAAAGCTTGTTGTATAGCCTTGTTAGTCATTGCACTTTTTAACTATTGATTTTATGTTTTCAGTCGTGTCAAGTCGAACGGGTTGTAGACTTACTTGTTTGGTTGATGGTTAAAACAGGGATATGCTCGTCTTATGGACGGGTCATGCCCAAATTTTGTTAAATTAGTGCACAAATGTTATTGACTTCATCATTTTAAATTATGAAAAGCTTTGACTCTTTTAAAAAGTTTATGTTTATAGTGTCCTTTGGTCGTCATTCTATTAGACGCAACGGACGGGTCTATCAACTAGTGTATTTTCATCATCAAATCTTGGCCATTGATTTACACTTATGTATTGATAATTGTTAGGACATAGGTTAATAACTATGGATCATATATCCTGAAGTGTTGCCTGGATCAGTTATCCTTAACGGATGATGTAGTAACTCAAAGGATCAAGGATCCCTATCATTACTTATGATTTATAACAATTGTTCTCGATGTTTTCTAATGATCATGTGCAGGTTACTAACGGAGTGGACTAAGTCTCAGCTGGAATCTCAGGCATAATTCGTTCAAGATGCTGCACGCGCTACTTCTACAAATGGTCATGGTGGCTTGAACGTGGTCCTCCAAGAATTTCGGACCTAGTTATTAGGCTTATTCAAAAGGAGTTGATCAAGTCTTAGTTTATCTAATTACGATTACACACACACACTCTCGCTACATTGCAAACCAGAGCTCTCACAACACACTTTGCATTCAATTGTACCACACTTGATCAACATCCGAAGTTGTAATCATTTTTATTGTGCAATATAGTTGATAGTGATAGTTTTCACTCTCGGAGGTTTTTATGCCGGCGATCTACTAGTGATCAAGGGCCTTTCCTCGTATAAATCTTCATGGTCTCTTACATCATTCATCTAGCATTCCTTTTATCATTGTTCATCACCTAAGCACTCTACCTCACTTTACAAATTTGGTTACATTATCCTTAATCATATTTTTGACCAAAACAATTTGGCGCCCACCGTGGGGAAAGTGGTGCTTCAATCCTAAAGATTTTCATCCAATCTGCTCATTCTCTTCAATTCCAAAATACCATGGCCTCTCAAGGGAAATCCACTTCAACTGTCATGCCAACGGTTACCTCATCTCAGAGCTCTATGTTGTTGCCTCCTATTCCCCCACCATTCCAGAAGAATGCTAAAACTGCTCAAAAGAAGACATCATCTGTCTTCCAAGGATCCAAAACTTTTGTTACTTCATCCTCTACTAATACTGACAATGAACTTTCTGTTTTGTATTCGCAGATGAAAAGCTACATGGAGCAGCAGAATAAGACCAATCAAAAGATCTTACGTGAGATTGAAGACATCAAGAAACAAAAGAGGCAAGCAGAGGTGTGACACCCTAGAACGTGTTGACCATTAGAGACGCAACGGAAATACCGACTCAAAACTTCTTTCTTATATTGTCTATATGACATACTTGAAGGTTCATTTATAATTTGTTGGACACATCTTCAAAAGATTGACAACATTTATTCTTAATTAACACGTTAAATGTATACATAAACACAAGCTATGAGACCTCTCTTCCCGTACAATCCTTGCTCTTTGACTCGATCTTCATCCTCTTAGTCTCCGCAACGATGTTAATTCCTTGCAACCTGCAATCACCACATACATGCGCATCATTAATATTTGGTAACACCATTTATACTCTAGGCATACGCAATTAAATAACCATTCCGCATTCTTCTATTCATGTTCATCTTTTCTATTATCCTTCCGAGTACAATCTTGCATCCCAATCATGAAATCTTCATAAGAACACAATAGCATACCACTTACATTCCCATATGATTATACTAACATATCCTAGTCACAAACATCCATATAAATAAGTCTCATACATATCAACTTACATGCATACTCATTTCTAAATGTGCTTACCTATGGATTCCATTGCTAACATGCAGGTAAATCCATACCCATATTTATACATGCCTCTAGACTTATTTCATTTCCACACATTACGTACGCTCATCGCACCTCATAAACACTTTTAGTGAGTTTGGAATACCTATCGGGTCTCTTTAAAGGTTACGGAACAACTTTTGGAAGGTACAGAACTCATGGTGGGTCAAATTAACAAAAAACAACATTTCTGAACAAGTGAGGGGCGTCGGTGACGCCCAACCATGCGTCAACGACACACCCTAAAAACTCGTGTCAGGGAATTTTTGCATAGACTGTCAAATAACGCGTCAGGAGCAGCACAACGTGTCAACGACGCACCAGGGGGTGTCGGTGACGCCTCCCCCATCTTTCAAACGCTGATTTTGTTGTTTTCACTCATAAAACCCGTTTTCGATTTCCGTTCCAACCCAAACTGACCCATAACGTTCCGAAACGTCGCGTAACATCCCGTAACATTATTCGTTGTATGAAATCTTTAAAATTTCAAACTTACTTACTAGCTTTGCATTCCGAAGCGAACCACATTACGTTTGAGTTCGTTTATTCAACTCTCTAACTGTGTGTTCCGGGGTTCTAATATGTGAAATAATCATTATTCAAATCCCCAGATCATTCCATACCTTTTCTAACTCAATTCCCATATTCTTTGGCTAAATCTTTCAACTAAAGTTTTGACCCGTTTACCCCTATGACGAGGTTTCACCGGGTTAACATCGTACGAGCCCTACAACCATTCTAATCCTAACATTTCCATTATTTGCAAATCGTTACATGATTTCAATTATCATACATAAATAACTGATACATAACTTCACTTAAACAAAATAAAAAATGATTCCGGAAATCACTTACCTTAGCTTCCGTATTTGCATCTATTACCTTGCCTCCTTTTGACCCATTAGCCTTCCATGCTTCCATCTATTTTGACATGATCTCTATACTTTCATGTCATTGCAATTACATTCTTGTTAGCATACATGATTGTACATATTAACGATCACATCAAATGCATAACTCACATTTGACTCTTTCTTAGTCAATTCTAACAAGCAAAAGGCATATACCCAAAATCACATCTTTTTAATTTCATATAATTCATCATGTCATCACATATGACACATAATGATATAACACGTACCATATGACTTTCTATAATCTTACAATTATGACAACAAGTCTAACCATGCTTCTTGTGCGTAGTTGACTTTCAGAAGTCAACGGTTTATCATATGGACTTTCGACTTAAACTCATATATCCATGTCATCATATTAGACTATACTCATGATGCAATATACTTGCAACCACATGATCACCTAGTTATATCATGCACACGTATAATCGATTCAACACAATAGACAACCATATTTAGAGTAAACAATCCACATGATTCGGCCATCCTTATTTGCTATACATTAACACCAATTTCATTTTGTAATCCCAACTAAACCATCCACTAAACACATAATGTGTATCATACAATGCAAGTGAACAATGCAAGACACTAGTGCACATTTCTACCCAAACGAGAAATCAACAAAACCTCCACCTGGATTCAATCTTACATATGTTCCTTGTGTAAGTTTACTAACAATTTAATCATTTGCACATTATATGCATATTCAGCTACTACTTGCATACATTTTCACATAATATTGTCATTTAGTCATTTCATCAAACACTTGGCGTGCGTACTACTATCTAAGCATAATATACAAGTAGTTCTTGCCTAATTTTCCTAGTTATACATAATTCAGCAAATCTTCTTACTAATCAACAAGTATCATTCACACATAAACATCAACATGGCAAAATCTCTAGTTCATCCAACTCATTCATATTAAACCATAAACCATCAAAACCCCTAGTTCTTGAACATGGTTTCTTTCATAAAAACTCCTAATTGTGATGACTAAATCATTATTAACACTAAATTAAGTGCCTTTAATCCCAAATTTAACCATCCCATTCTTTTAATTCATCCAATTAAGGGAAATTCCTCAAAACCCAACAAGAGCTTCATTCAAAAGATTCAAGAGATAATTTGGGTACTTACTAAATGCTTAAGAGATGATGAACACTTCCAAACCCATGGATCATCCATGCAAACATTCGAATTCCTTATCTTCTCCTTCTTCTATGATTCACACACACACGCAAACACACACTGTGTGTTGACCATGCTCCCCCCAAAATACTGACTAAGTGTTTTTATAACAAATATTACACATTGGGCCCTCCTAATTAATGAATTCCTCCTTTTTATTCTAACTTTCTATTTCTTTCTATTTAGCACATATTTTAACTAAGTTAATTAGACTAGTTGGACCACTTCATGCCATGTACAAGAAACTTACTAACAAACTAAACATTTGTGTGACATTTGTGCCATTTCAACCATTGTACAATTCCGAACAATTTCCTATTCAATGAAACCTTTTGTTTTATTTCCGGGATTGTATAATTACATGTGACATTTGCACATTTTGGTCCATGTACAATTTCAAACTCTAAAAGCTTTTCTAGAAATAATTCGTAAACTGTTACGCAAAACGTAATCAGTTTAACGCAACATAGACTCCGGAACAATGACATGAGCTAAAGATACCCTAAATACCCTTTACATAACTTAGAAATAAGTTTTGAAGGGTTCGGTATGGCAAAAACATGCTTATTCGAGCTCAGGGACTACTTGCGACAAACAATGAAAGTCTGCCGATTCTCGTATTTTTTAATACGGACAATGTACGCACATCCAAAAAAAATGTAATCATTAAAGTCTTGTATTTTATTGATAAGAATGCAAAAATATCAATCGTTGCGCAATCTCAATCATTTTCGTGTTCGTTGAAGCGTTTTACGTAATTAAGCGAAAAACGCAACCGTACAACCGAACGAACCGACATCTATGACAATTTTTGGCATAATTCAAGTTACGTAAGCCTTAAAACCCTTATAGAGCCTAAAAATTAGGTTGAAAGGTGTTAAAAGTGACAAGACGCGACGAAACAAGTCTAGGGGCCAAAGCTGGCAAGTTTCAAAAGTTGGTATGAGGTTATGGCGGGGCGCAAAACCCTAAGCCAAATCCATCGCAGGTAGTCAAAGCCTACCAGATGCAGAAAATTGTTTTAGCACCTAGTTTTGTTGCCTTGGAGCCCAAGAACTCGTGTTTTCCAAGCATTAACCTGCAATTGACACCTGTTTTGATCACCCTTGATGTGTGCCACCTCCTTGGACATGTGTAATGATCTTATGGAACCAAGATGATTATACATAGCAACCTCAGTTCATCCATTTCTTTGCTTATTCACTTCTTTTCTTCTCCCATCTTCTTGGAGTTTGCTTCCATCTTTTGGAGGCCTCTTACCTGAATCTTAAAGTGTTTCTCAAACACAAGTAAGTACTCATCCTTGTTCTTTTTCATTTATTTTAGCTATTTCGAGCTAAAAGTCAAACAGTTTGACTTTCTGTTTGACTTTCGGTTCTGACCTTAATTGGTCAAGTCAAAGTTAAATTGAACTTTGCAACGTGATCATAATCATGAAGGTTATAACCCCTTGCGATTGCACCTTCCGATTACCAATCGAAGTGACGAGTCAAAGTTTCGGTCAAGGATGCGCATTATGTGCATTTTACGACGAAACTATTTTCGGGTATCAAAACACCAAGTTTTGATACCAAATCAGTTTTACAACTTAGTTAGACATGTTTTGACATGTCTAACTCATCACTTCTAGTTTAGTGCTTATTTAGGGTCGTAAGTCGAGCAGTCTTGACCACCGCTTTGACTTTCGAATCCGACATGTTAGAAAAAAAGAAGTTGGGGACCAAAAGGGTTAGGAAAAAAGACGTTGAGAGTTTAGATTTTAAAAAAATTCCTTTTTAGGCTAGAAGGGTAAAATTGATATAATCACATGGGCCAAAATCGTAATTTACTGCTTTCTAAATTATGTATTTAAGGGTTCTGTTTCTCATTTTTCTTTTTTGCCTTCTTTAATTTTACACATTTTAAAACTAAAAGATAAAACCAAATATAAATTAATTCAAACCGGGTAAAATATGGGTTTTAAAGCTAGTAAGGTATAAAGTATTAAAAGACATGATAAGGAGTGGGAATAAACATCATATAATATGAGGGCATACCGAGTAGGGTGTGGCAAAGTGTGATAAACTTAGTTTACCAATTGGTAACACCACCACCACCAGCATAAGTTTACCACTCAAAGTTTGCCAATTCGGTGATGGGTTGTCGATGCGGGGAGAGGGAGAGTAGGAGAGAGAGGGGTGTGTGGGGTGGGGTCCATGCCATCTCAACCAATCACATCTTTTTTTAAAATAATTTACCAATTCATGAAGTGTCTAACCATTGCTAATACTTTTGAGCATAGTTTACCACTTTGATATGACACACTCTCATTGGTTGATTTTAAAGTTTACCACTTTCAAGTGTCTAACCACTTCCTACACCCTGAGGTATATTAAAAATAAATAACATTTATTGTTGTAGTAGCTATATATATATATATTTTTTTGAATGGCTAACGTTGCACACCATGGGGATTGAACCCCTTACCTCTCCTATCCTAAGCTCTATCTAAACTCACTTTCACCCCTGGGTTATTCCCAAGTGGATTAGTAGCTATATTTAGTTTAAACAAAAAAAAAATAGGAAAAAAAATCATGCACCACGCGAATATATAAATATATTATCGTCTCGGATTTAAATCCTTTATTGAGCTATGAAATAGGGAAATGGCAGTCGTGTACCACGCGTTAGACTTTTTTTCCATTAACAAGTAATATAATATGTGATGCCATACCACATATAAATGCACGTATATATTATTATTTACGTATAGTTGACACTCCGCTAGTTTCGCGATCTTCTTAGAAAAAAAAAATACATGTGATATCTACATACACGTGATTCAGATGAGTTGTAATAATTGAGAACAAAAAATAAAAATTAAGCAATATTTCAGAACCACAACAATTCATTCTTTAAGAACCAAAGTTGTAATAATTGAGAACAAAAACTGAAAGTTCAGCAATATTTCAGTGTCTTTTTCTCCAAAGTATATATTCTATTGAACGAACCTTTGTATCTTCTTGCCAAACACAGTGTTTTCTCCTCCAAAGTTTACCATATATAAATGCACGTATGTATCATTATTTACGTATACGTATAGGATGACGATAGTGTAGGCGAAAGTAGACCACTAGTTTCACTATCTTCTTAAATATATATATATATATATATATATATAGGGTAAGGTTCATGCGAGAACCACACTTATTGCGAGAACCGCGAGAACCAATGTGAACATAAAATAAAATCTAAAAAAAAAAATAAAAAAAAACACTCAAATTTTTTTTTTATATTTTTTTAACAAAAATCGATATATTTAGTTACAAAAAAAAAAACCTTTTTTTTCGAGTAACAGTTATCCATGCACATGTGCATATGTATCATTAGTTCAACAAATTCCGTAATACGTTATCAGTAATAGACAATTGCACTTTAATTTACAATACCATCTGTAATACACTACTTTTTACATTACCAATATTCAAAATGTACATGTGCATCATTAGGTATAACCATGATATAACATGTTTTGGTACAAAAAATTTGTGATTTTGAATGGAGAAGTAGGCCCATATACATTTTTTTGGTTAGTTATATCTAGTGGTTGATGGTTTGGCTATAGTTGTTACTTTATGATGTAATATGATGATTGGATGGTATAAATGGTGTTGATATACATGTAATAAAGTCAAAATATTGGTAGTGGTATTGTATTATGGATGGTAGGAGGTAATGATATTGTATTATGGATCGTAGAAGATAATGGTAGTGTATTATGGATGGTATGATATATGAAAGGGAAAGTGTATTCAAAGTAGTGTACAAAAACACCTTATTTCATGTTGATACATATAGATGCACATGTGCATTTCTAATATTGGTAATGTAGAAAGTAGTGTATTACATATGTTAGTGTAAATGAAAGTGCAATTGTCTAATATTTGTAACGAGTTACGAAATTTGTCAAAGAAATGATACATATGCACATGTGCATGTTTGTGTATTATGGATGGAATGATAGATGAAAGAGAAATGTATTCAAAGTAGTGTACCAAAACACCTTATTTCATGTTGATACATATAGATGCACATGTGCATTTCTAATATTGTTAACGCAAAGAGTAGTGTATTACACGTGGTAGTGTAAATGAAAGTGCAATTGACTAATATTTGTAATGAATTACAGAATTTGACAAAGAAATGATACATATGCACATGTGCATGGATAACTGTTACTCGAAAAAAAAAATTTGAATTTTTTTTATTAACAAAATATAACGATTTTTCCAAAAAAATAGTAAAAAAATAAAAAAAAAATTTGGGTGTTTTTTAGATTTTTTTAGGAATTACTCTTTGTGTTCACACTGGTTCTCGGATCCTTCTCCTATGTATATATATATATATATATAGGGAAAAAATCAAATAGGAAGTTTATTTTGGCTAGGAAGTGAAGGAAACAATAGGATTAAGACATGTGGCAACATTTAAAATAAAGAAAAAGGGTATTTTAGTCAATCCAACCCTTTCTTCTTCCTTTTCAAAACCCAGTAACTTCAAAACCCACCATTTTCAAAACCCACCATCTTCAACCATTTCTTCACTTTCTATCTCAATAATCACTACATTATAGTGCGATTTTCATCACCAATCAATGATTCAAACACCCGATCAACGTGTTCTTCAGCTTTTTTTTTGAAGAAAACCCAGTTTAATTTCATAAAAAATCTCGTTTTCTCCGGTGATTTTGGAGATAATCACTTGATGCGTTCGATTCGAGCGCTGATAAGTGTTTCAATCATTCAAAATTCGTCAATTGTTAAAGAAATCACTTCGATCCATGTAAGAAATTCTTTAATTTCATTTTTACGATCTGGGTTTTTGATTTACTCATTGCGTTTTACGATCATGGCGGGGGTCCGGGGGCAGCGCCCCTGGTAGCGGGGTCCCAGGAGCGGCAGCCCCTGGCGGAGAGCCCCTGGCTGGGGTTGAGCTGTAATAAAAATCATCAGAAATTTTTTTTTCCAGAAATTGGCTCATTTCGAAGACAGTAATTCGTAGACAATTCAGACAGTTCCCAGACAGTTTTATATGTCCATTGCGTTTTAGAAATAAGAGAGTTTTATGTGTTTTCTGGCTATTGCGTTTTAGAAAAAACACATTTTTAAGTGTTTTTAGTCATTGCGTTTTAGGTAAAACACACTTTTGAAGTGTTTTTAGTCATTGCGTTTTAGGTAAAACACATTTTTTAGGTGTTTTCAGTACATTGCGTTTTAGAATGAGTCATTTTTAAGTGTTCTTTGGCCATTGCGTTTTACAAATAAGACATTTCTTTGTGTTTTTTGTGCATTGCGTTTTAGGTGAAACACATTTTTATGTGTTTTTGGTGCATTGTGTTTTAGGTTAAACACATTTTTATGTGTTTTTAGTCCATTGCGTTTTAGAAAGTACATTTTCTTTTGAGTTTTCTGGCCATTGCGTTTTACAAATAAGACATTTCTTTGTGTTTTCTGGCTATTGCGTTTTACAAATAAGTCATTTATTTGTGTTTTTTGCGCATTGCGTTTTAGAAAAATGTCATTTTTTAGGTTTTTTTTTTCATTGCGTTTTACATAACTGGGGGTTTTTCTATTGCGTTTTACGCAACTGGGTTTTAAATTTTTTTTTAAAAATATAGCAATAGTATACTCGTTTTAAAGATAAAAAACGCTCGTTTTTTTGGTGCAATTTTTATAAAAAAAATAATCTCGTATGAAAGAGTTATTAACGTTTAAAAAATTGGGGGGGCGGGATTGGAGGAGAGAGAAACTATTGGTTTGGATTGACTAGAATGCCCCTAAACAAACTCATGCGCCTCTTTTCTTCCCTTCAATTTCCCTGATTTAATCTTAGCCCTTGATTAACTAAATGGATGGTCAAGATTACTTTCTAGCCTTCCTAGCCAAATAAACTTCCTATTGTATCTCCACACTCTCTCTCTCTCTCTCTCTCTATATATATATATATATATGATATCTACATACACGTGATTCAGACGAGGAGTTAGCTGTCACGCTAATAATTCATTCTTCAAGAACCAAAGTTGTAGTATATATATTATTGAACGAACCTCTGTATCTTCTTGCCAAACAGAGTGTCTTCTCCTCCAAAGTTTGTGTTTAAAGATGGCGATAAACGATGAGCTTTTGGAGCAAGTATACCATGAGAATTGCCCTGGCTGTAAAGTGGAACGTGATAAACGGATCCGAACCGGGTATCCCATCAAAGAGCTCATTTCTATATGGGTCGTGGTGCTATGCGTTGGTGAGCATATACATTCCTTATTTATTAGTTAATCATCTTTATTTCATCGTCTAATTATATATTACCGTCTATTAATACTGTATCATAATACTGTGTTTGTGTTTTAATATTTTTCCATTAAAAGCGTCTAACTTAGGAATACATGTAATATCGAAAGTACCGAAACTGAAAATGAGTAAAAATACAAATCGAATATCATACCAACTATGGCGGTATGGTACCAGTTTGGTGTCACGTAAAACGAGGGTGGTGTGTGTAGAAAACTAAAATAACCATCTATATTTTAGAAGCTTACTATTTATTAATTTATATATTATTATGTTTATATAAAATAAAAATAATATTAAAATAAGTATTTGCAAGTAAGATAGGAATAGACATAGTCATATTGAAGATTGTTTTTAAAAAATAAACAATGTTTATAGAAAATAGTATTTTTTTACTTAAATTATAATGCTCTAAATAAAAGAAGATATATATCTTAAAATAGGGGTGTTCACGGTTCGTTTCAATAACATGAAATCTCTCAAACCGATCATCTATTTGGTTTTAAGATAAGTTTTCTTTTTTCTTTTTTTTTTTTGGTTTGGATCGATCGGTTTTAAAAAATTTAAACCGTAGCGAACGGTTTAGTTTACAGTTTATACCAAAAATCAATCATATATAACCGGACCGTAAGATTGGTATATATATAACTTTTTTAGATATATCATATTAGTTCTTTTATCCTCTGGTATTCATTCTTGGTTTGTTTTGGATAGGAGTGTTTACGGTTTGGTTTGGTTTGGTTTGGTTTGGTTTGGTTTGGTTTAACCGTCAGTTTTATTTTTGTTAACGTTCGGTTGGTGGGTTTTAAAATTTCAAACCGTAGTGAACGATTTGGTTTACGGTTTATACCGAAAACCAATTATATTAAACCGAATTGGACAGTAAGATTTGATCACAGATTTTAGCTTTATTATATATTTTATGTTACATGTATTTAAATATCTATATTTTATATTAGGTTTAATTAAAATAGAACTATGATTATATCATACTTATAATTTACCTATCTTCTTTTTTTATTAACTATAATTACGTAGGTGATGAAGAAGGTCATTTGTTCACATATCATTGATACCCAATGGACTATCTATTAGGTTTAATTAAAATAGAACCATGATCTTACTTATAAGTTACCTATATTCTTTCTTTTTTTTAAGTGTGATTATTAGGTGGTGTAGAAGCTCAGTTGTTCAAATATCATTAATAACCAATAGACTATCTGATGAGTTAAAATAAGTAAAATTCAGGGTTGCTAAAAAGTTATCAGTTTTTGTTCAAATTGTTTTAATGTTTTGCGCAATTTTTTATACTAGTCCGATAACCCCAAATCCGTGAAACCAAACGGTTCAGTTCGGTTTGGTTTTAGATGAATATTTGCAATTTTTTATATCTTTTGGTGTTTCTTCGATGAATATATGATATGTCTAAAAGGTTGAATTTGAACAATCGTTCATTATGTATAATATTTAGTTAGGTCATCGTCCTTACAATTATTTTTGCAATCTATTGATTAATCACTGCCCATGTTTATGTTTAGTAATATGAGGCAATTTATCGAATGGAAGTGGAAATGTAAATGATAATGATTCTATCACCGTTTTGTGTTCTTTAATATGAATACCAGCCCGGAAGTATGTTAAGAAATCTGATAGCGTTGTTTATTTGTACAACATCCCATAATTATTTATTTGGATTTATTTATCTATGTCGATATATTGGATGATTATGTCATTTTGGACATATTTTTTATTTTATATTTTAAGGATATTTTTATAGAGGCACAATAAGTTCAAATTGCGAAATTAAACCGAAGCCTAACCGTTAGTAAGGGTTCGGTTTCAAATTACAACGGTTCACTTTTGGTTTTGGTTTGCGATGATCAAAAACCATTACTAACGGTGTGACTCACAGTTAGACCTAAAAACCGGTAAAACTGGACTATAAATACTCTTATTTTGAAATGTGAAAAGATTTCGAAAGGGTGAGAATGAAAGATATGAGGAGTCAAAACTCAAAAAGTAAAAATTGATACATTGAGTTATCTCTCTTTATCTCTCTCTCTCTCTCTCTCTTTATTTCTAAATCTCGCCCTTCTCCGTTGGAATGACGGTGAAACATTATATGCATCAAACCTATAGAATCGACTCCCTTTTCTAACAATATGCATCTGGGTCGCCTTAAGATCCACCGCTCCTCGTCCTGTTCCACGTCCAAATCGGTCGTTTCTCGTTCATATTCAGTTCAGATGCGGCAGAGACAAACTTAGCATCGTTGATCGTTGACTATATTTGGTTTGATCGCCAAGCTAGGTTGCCAAATCAACCTCTCGACCAACCTTTTTTTTAGAAACGAGTCTAGTAAATCTCACACCTAAGTCTTAAATGCATACGTAATCTTTATACTTAATTATTTATTTAAATAAATTTTGCAACTAACATATTAAATAAAAATGACACAAATCTATAATCAAAACGTAAGCAAATATTGAAGCCGGTAAAGGTCAAGAGGTTATATCAAATAGAGTGAACTTAAACAAACACAAATCTACAAGGGTGCAAATTAGAGTAGAAATAACATTTGTCGTTAAAAAAATTAACACTACTTACACATAACTAAATCTCACACATGTGCCTTAAATGCATATGTACTTGTTTATAGAAACTATACGATAGCTTTTTCATACACGTTCACTTGCATCACATGCACAAGTGTTCTCGGAACCGAGCAAGAAGGTCACCCATAACACGGCTCTCCCATTTGAGTTATCTTAGCCCCCATCCATGTTATTCAAGAATATTAGAAAAATGGAGCATAAGGCAACAACTAGTATTGAAAGTTGGTCTCCTTTGGAAGTGTTTGCTGGTAACCAAAGCATATTGTTCCTGCAACCACATTTATCTAATCAATCAACATCAAATAGAAACTTAACTAATAAGTATAGTTGGAGGTGGAGGTCTGCTTGACGTACTTCCGTCCAAAAAACATCAAATCAATGGGATCTTTTATGTTTTAGTTTGAAAATGAAGGAAATTCTTGACCGACCCGTATTACATTCAGGCCAGGAAAATAGTTGCAAATCGGGTTACCAATAAAGAACATCTTACGTGTATGTGTATGTGTGTGTGTGTAAGATTATTTGAGAAACAAGGGTGTAATTGAGAATCATGAGAACCAAGGGTACAACTGACATAGATTATGCTTTTCCTTCACAGCACTGCCGATATCATCTCTCTTTCCGTTTCTTTACTTTATGGTACGTGTGTTCCTTTACATTGTTTCCCATTTTCCAAACGGTAACATTTAGAAATTTGTATCGTGATTTCTATTCTAGGTAAGGGATTTTAACATCGCGAAGAAAGAAGAGGACATTAGTTACTATGCAGGTTTTGTTGGTAAGATGATTTTACATCTTATGTTCCATTAAAGGTGGATAGATTGGTTAATAGATTGATTGATAAATGGTAAAACATGGGTCTCATTGGGTTGCCCCAAAACTATTTTGTTCCAATAATCTTTTTACAAGAATTATATTATCTCACTTATAATGTTTACAAGGTTTTACGTATTATAAATACACTTTAGACGACTTTTGATTTGCATAACCATTTATCCCACTTGATTAGTTTCCTTTTTTACTAATCATGTGTTTTAATTTTAGTGTAAACCTAATCCACCAATTTATAAGTAAATGGACTGAAATTATCATATCTATAACTTATTCATTTCTCAATCATATGAAGGGTCTGCATATATGATTGGACGTGCACTTACATCTGTCTTTTGGGGAGTAGTAGCTGATCATTATGGTCGAAAACCAGTTATTCTCCTAGGCACTTCAACAGTGTTCGTTACTACTTCAATTGATATTATTCCAACATATGTTTCATAAAATAATCATAAATTTTTTTTGTTCTCTAGGGTTATTTTCAACACAATTTTCGGTTTTAGTGTCAACTATTGGATGGCTATTATTTCGAGGTTTCTTCTTGGTTTCTTAAATGGGCTACTTGGACCTATAAAGGCATATGCATGCGAAATTCTCCCAAAGGAACATCAAGCTTTAGGATTATCAGCTGTAAGCAATCAATCATAAATCTTCAAGTTATTTATTATAATTAAACGAGTCATATTTTCGCATAATTTTCTTGCATGGAAATTAATAAATTGAGTGATCTAATTCAGATTAGTACATCATGGGGGATAGGACTGATCGTTGGTCCGGCATTGGGAGGTTTCCTTGCACAGGTTTATATATCCACTTTAAATATTATATATGTGCTTTGTATGATGTTCTATATGTCATAATGTATGAGGCAATTACATTGGGAACACATTCTTTAACATGAATATTGATAATCTTGTAGGTTTTCTTATATTCATCGAACTTAGTTCTGAAATTATTTCCAAAAGTAGTGTCTCAACCCTATAAATGCATGGGTATCACCAAAATAATTTTTGGATAATGAAAGAAAGCTAACAATGTATGAAAAACCATAGAGAGAGAATTACTCTTGACCTATGCACCTTTTTATATAACATTGCAATTGTTATGAAAAGTTAGTTACATAATTTCTTTGTGTAAAGTCTAACTTTAGACTTAGCCTTATTTCTGGGATCTCATTTAAGTTTATACTAGCATGTACTCATAATCTCCCAACATTTATTTAAATTTGAACTTCAGGTCTTAATTTGAAATCCCATTTACATTGAAATACCTCGATAACAATAAAAAATTACAACTTTTACCTTATCGAATATATATATATATATGTGTGTGTGTGTGTGTGTATGTGTGTATGTACGACAACACAGTTAAAACTTTAATTGATAGGAAAGAAGGGTTTAATAGTGATATTTTCTAAAAAAGAGATATTATTTGGCTACTTTATTACTAAGAATTCTGACGAACATTCTCTCTATTGCTATTTCCATTTAATTGTGTTTATTTTGAAATTAAGCCTGCAGAGAAATTTCCAAGTCTAGTATCTCCTGATTCTCTATTTGGGAGGTAGTGTGAATCCTTTGTCAACTTTGTTAATTCTTAAAGGGGATGATATAATTTGCAATTATTATTTTGGTTTAGTTATGAAAAAATTGCAACCATGACTTATTATGCAGGTTTCCATACCTATTGCCTTGCCTTACCATCTCCATTTTCGCACTTCTTGTGACTATTGGTGCAATTTGGCTTCCGGTACAGTTTTATGCAATTATAAACTTCTTAATCCATTAGGATGCATGTTACCATTATATTCGTTCAATATGATCATGAAAAAATAAGTAGGATTTATGAGATTTTATTGAAGAAAAGAAATTGACTTATACAAGTGCAAATCCTCAATAGGTGTTGGTTATGTTTTATAGTCTTACAAATGACAAATAAAGTAAAATATTATTGGACATACATTTTTCTATCTGAATATTTCATACTCTAAACATAAATCAACTATATAAAAATAATGAAACTGCAGGAAACACTACACTTTCATAAAAAGAATGAGTTGGAGTCTGCGGATGCTGACGAAATAAGAGAGGAAAAAGATTCTAATTTGATGAGCCTCCTAAAGAACTGGCCCTTAATGTCTTCTATCATTGTCTATTGTGTTTTCTCTCTTCATGACATGGCTTACACCGAGGTAAATTAAAAAGTAGACTATTAAATCACAAAACTCCCCGTTGGCGGTATGCACATATAATGTATATATGTGTGGGCACGGCAAAAGTGAAAGTGCACTAATTTAACGTTATTTTACTAATTTCATGAAAATAACGTTAAAAGAGGGGGATGGTTAATCATGCATCATGTGGTGGCGTTGATAGCCGAAAGACAAGGGAGTACATGCACTATTCTGCCTTTGTCTTAATTGCTGAGTGTTATGTGCCTTATGTCCAAGACTTGATGCAAAACTACTATCGAGCCGGAGGTCTTACTGGAAGTAGCCTCTCTATTCCTAAGGGGTAGAGGTAAGGTTGTCTACATCTTACCCTCCCCAGACCCTACCTTAGCTTTGCTATTGGTGGGATTTACTGAGTATGCTGCTGATGATGATGATTAAATCACAAATTCACTGTTTAAAACAAGTCACTTATACAAATGAGTCATTTCCACCATCCCTTCGAAGTAGCTGCATACCCTTAACCATAAATGATACCAGTGATGAATTGTTAAGTAATATGGCTTATAAAGTCAAATCATCCTACAAACTAAGAGCTCATCGCAAAGGCCCCAATACCATAACTTAAATAATTTAGCCATGTTTTTATAACCTTTATTCTACTATATATACACTTAACTCCACTCTTCATAACTTCATAGATTTTCTCATTATGGGCTGAGAGTCCTAAGAGTTTGGGGGGACTCAGCTATACTACTGCGGATGTTGGCACAGTCTTATCCATCACAGGTTAGATAATTTATTTATGGTTTTGTAGTTTTTTTTTTTTAAAACCAAGCATATCAAGTAAGGTATCATTTCAACAAAGATCATGTGTTGAAAGCGAATGTTGAAATGTTCTTGTCTGAAGACCAGCTTGTTGATGTTTAACATTCAATATCTATTTTTCACCGCAAACAAACTTTGCACCCTTGTTCTAGCAAAAATAGAGTTAAATGTCATTTTAGTCCCTGTGGTTTGGGTCATTTTGCCAGTTTAGTCCAAATGTTTCATTTTTTTCCTGTGGGTCCAAAAAGGTTTCACCGTTGCCATATTAGTCCACTGGGTTAACTTCATCAATTTTTTCGGTTAACAAGAAGGGCAATTTGGTCACTTTATATGTAATTTTGTTAACTAGAAGGGCAATTCGGCCATATACAATGACCGAATTTCCCTTCTCGTTAACAGAAAAATGGATGAAGTTAACCCAATGAGCTAAAATGGCAACAGTGAAACCTTTTTGGATCCACAGGCGAAAAATGAAACCTTTGAACTAAACTGGCAAAATGGCCCAAACCACAGGGACTAAAATGACATTTAAGTCAGTAAAAATATTTAAAAGATGTTTATTTATTCGACAGATTCTGCAAAATTAAATGCAACTGAAAAACGTTTACTTGATGCCTTACTCCATTTTATCTTACGAACATGCAGTTTTTATGTGTTATATATTTATTCAAAATGATGATTGTTTTAGGGTTGGGCCTTCTCATTTTCCAGACTGCATTATATCCAATTGCAGAGAGGATATTTGGGCCCATCATGGTAGCTCGCATCTCAGGGGTAAACAATCTTACATCAAACTCATTATTCATTCATTTGTCTACTATTAATTGTTTTCCCTTTGACATTTAAAGTCAAAACTATAATTTAATAAGTTGTAGTTATCCTTTATTCTTCTTCTGTGTCATCATTAAATTCTTTTTAGAATATAACTATTGTACTTTTTTCATTGTGGAGTAAAGATATTTATGTCAATTTAAAAACAAGAGTTAAATGTACCTATCCGATAGTTATAGAGGAAGTAAGTATTTAGATAATTTACTTTGATTACGTGCTAATCCAACTATCACTTGTGTAGGTTTTGTCTATACCCCTACTCACAACTTATCCATACATAGCGTTGTTATCTGGCTTCATGCTCGCCTTTACATTAAATTTAGCTTCGGTAGTGAAGAACGTTTTATCAGTAAGTTTTTCAGAGATTAACTTGTTTACGAACTTTCTAAGTTTGTTTATTTACAAAGACTTGATCGTAGATTTAACGATAGTTCTTGTGGATATATATTCCGAAGGTTTATTTCATTGACCCGTTATGGTTGCTGGTTTCCACTTTCCACAAACAATTATAAAAAAAAAAACTTTTAGCATGTATACAAAGGTCATATGTTCCATGAACATAAACAACCATTATATTACCAAAAAAAATGAATCTACCGCATAATTTACAAAATTAAGATCTTAGAACTCAATTCTTTATTTGTGTTGTAACCATCTCCGCTTTATCTCTATCACCACAAGCTTTTCATTTTCATCAGATCTCCATCATAACTGGGACATTCATACTACAAAATAATGTTGTGGTAATATTGTTGTTTCTATACTCTTTCTTTATTTTTATAGTGTTAGGTACATAAATTAAGTATTATATTCTACAAATGTACATGGATAATAGGAACAACATCAGAGAGGTGCAGCCAATGGTATTTCCATGACTTTGCAATCAATTTGCAAGGCAATTGGCCCATCATGTGGAGGAGCACTGTAAGTACTCATATGTTTAATACTCTCAAATCCAAGTGTAGGTCAAAATAGGTTGTCGTTAGAAAGGAACCTTTCTGTTGTAAGCAAAGAAAAACGTTAAAGGAATCAGATTGACTCACAAAAAAGTAGTTAATGCATTAAATATGATTACGTTAGACAGCTTTATATTAAAAAAATAACATGGTTCTAAACATTCAAATACATTTTAACCGAACCGCTAAACACCCCTAGACTAACTTATCAAGTTTAAATTTTAGCTAATTATTTCTAACATAACTACCTCAAATTAAATCTCACTTATCTCTATATTTGTAGTTTGTCTTGGTCCCTGAAGAGACAAAATGCAACATTTCTTCCTGGTACGTGCTTTTTAACTTAAAAATGTTGCAAAGAAAGACATTGTTTATTAAAAATAATGAGATTTACTTGTTTGTTTAATTTCAGGTGCCCAGATGATATTTTTCCTCTTGAATATAATTGAGGGACTTGGAGTTCTATTGACGTTCAAGCCGTTTTTGATCACAAACCATAACTAGTATAGAGCACTCGAATCCGGGTTTGTTTCACACCCCAAACGACGGCGGAAACATCGAAGTGAGACGAAAACAAATTGCTCAAAGCATCATAACACTAGTTGTGACAAAATAATTAATTCAAAATTCCATAAATGACTAAAGTAAACACATTGTTTCAAATAAAGACAAATTGTAGCAAAACATAAGAATTATTTATTATTAAAGCGAGTTTCTAAGTCCGTCCTAACTTGATTTCTTCACCACTTCGTCTAATCAACCTGCAACATGTATTAAAATATGATCAACAAAATGTTGGCGAGTATACAAGTTTGAATACATAGCATAATAATAAAATGTTTAAGCGTGCTCATATCCAACATGAATAACACATACAAGTTACTAATATGCTGAATTAGTGTAAACTATATGTCAAACCCAAGTTTCCAACGCAATATTGATTACCCAACATCGTCGAGACGAAGAGGGTGTAACATGTTTTACTTAACAATACCCCAAGAATCAAGGGCGGTGCGTTAATCCTATAGCGCTATAATTGTTAAGGTAGGCTAGCAAAGTTAATGAGCATACAGACACAAATGCATACATAGCATATAAGATTAACAAGTATCACATGTTTTCATGTTTAAATGTGGATAGAGTGTGATTCTGAATAAACAAGTCTCAAGTGTGGCGTGTTTTTGTATAATGTACATATTGCACCCAAAAGTGTTTAAAACAAAAATGGAATCAAGTATACTCACGGTTTTGCGTAGGAATTACACTTAAACCGCGAGTGGAGTTGATGAAGTCTCGAGATCACGCTAAAACGGTTAAATGAGAGTATTAGTATACTGATGCGAAAGAGTGTCGGATTAGATTGTTAAAACACATGAAACAAAACAAGTTAGAACACATAACAGTCCATTCGTACTGATGGGCTTCTGCCAAAACGAACCGACTGCTTTCAGTACAATACGAACCGTTTTGGTTGTTAAAACAGTATTGTAAATGATTTAAACAGTAAACAAAGCGGTCTGATGTAATAACTGATGTTAAAATAGAAATAAAAACGATTTGGTGTGATAGAAGAGTCCATTCGTACGGATGGGCTGTTAACGTTGTGAAAAATTTTAGTTTTAACTGATTTGATTGAAATGTTTGAGTATGTGTTTAATTTATTCAAATCAGTAGATAGAACGTTTAATTAATGACAACAGATCGTGAAAACAGAACTCAAAATCAAATCAGAAAATATGAAGCCAAGTCCATTCATACGGATGCACTGTTCTTGATGAAAATTCATGTTTGATCTGTTAAACGGATCATTTCTTGGTGGACATTAACCCTAATGCAGGCTCTTAACTATGAGGTGAGTTGAGAGTCTGATGGATTCCCGATTCCACCAAGATTTTGTAATAATCGAAAAAGAAATCATAATTAAGTTGTAAAGTGTTATAATTTCTTATAACTTTGATTCAATCTCGTTTGAGTGATGCTCCACAACAGCTTGCCCAAGCAAAACGAGTGGAAACCATCTTCGAGATAGTTAGAATCAAGTGGTTTTGCAAAAATGTTTAGGATGGTGATAAAACTCAAGAAATGAAATGAAATTAAAATGGAGAAGGAGAAATCCTACAAGCTTCTGATCGCAACAACGAATTCTGAGAGAGTTTGCAAGAGAAATGGCGAGTTGGAAATGAAGGAATAAGGCGTCTATTTATAGATTCGGGGGTACATTAGGGTTTCCTAGATTTTAGCATGAATGCACTAGGTACGGATGGACCTAGTTACGGATGGGCTCCATTCGTATGGATGGACCTAGTCCATTTGTACGGATGGGCTCCATTCGTACAGTTTCATTTTTTTCAAGTTTGATTATTTTACGTGTTTTAATCGATTTTTCGAGTATCAAGCATCAATGTGAAATGAAGAATCAAGAATCAAGAATAATATAGTGTTTAAACTATGAATTATGATTACATGTTGCACGTAAGTCTAATATGAATAACATGAATATGATAAAAAGACTTGCGTTTTCATTATGATCAATAGTCTCGGATTTACAAACTGAAATGAAATAGATTACAACAAGAGTACAATTGCCTTAAAAATGAAAAGTACAACAAGACTTGCTAAATTAGGAAGGTACAAATATGCGAAGCGTTACAGTTTGATTCTAGGGGAATCCAAGGACTATACCCTAGTAGCCAAAATGATATATGAAAAGTACAACAAGACTTGCTAAATTAGGAAGGTACAAATATGCGAAGCGTTATAGTTTGATTCTAGGGGAATCCAAGGACTATACCCTAGTAGCCAAAATGATAAAGGGGAAAATTATTATTTACTGGACTTTCAAGAGGTAACCAGGCATGGTGTTTAAATATGTTATATTAGTCGTGTGTGGGTTTCGAATGTCATTCATTTTCTCAAGGGATAAATAGCTAAAAGTAAAGATTACTACGGACCATGTTGTGTTGTGTGGCTCTGATGGCAGTGATGTGATGAGCATACAAGATAAGGGTCTTGTTTTATCGGTAGTTTGTTGAAAATAAGAAATAGACAAAAAAAATTATTGGTAAGTAATTATTGAAGTTAATTCAAATAAAAATATTTATTATATTTAACTGTGAAGTTAGGAATGGAATTGCAATGTAAAAGAGTTACATTATCCCTTTAATTTAGCATTGAATCTTAAGAACGTTTTAGCAGTAAGTTTTTCAAGGACTAAATGTGGTCTACTATATGCAATATTCTTGATTAGCTAGCTTCTCGTGTTACTTTATATAAGATATCCACATATAAATGTTGCTTCTAGCTCATATACATGAAGTCTTAACAGACTTGACATGAACTTGTTTATCTAATGGTTTATAGAAGTAAATATTATAATTAGCATACATGTTAGCAGTGATTTAAGTAAAGATTATATAATAATAACATATGTCATTAGAAACGTTTAAGTAGACAGTTCAAATTCATAAACAAACTTAAGCCACTATTGTTCCTTTTATAAAAAATATTAAATCTTAATGGGTAAACCAAACCAAACCAAAAATCTATCAAATCAGTGTTCAAACCAAACCAAGAAAATAAATCTCATGTTGAAAATGAAACTCATTTAGGTGTTGTTTGTTTTTTTTTTTTTTTTCAAAAGCTCTTCTTGTCCTCTTATGTTTGCGTCGCGCAGACTACACGGAGACGTTTGGGTCTGCAGACTGTTTGTTTTCTCGAAAACCTTTCATTAAAAAACCTCTGTGCGTCCATCTTTCTGGTGTAGATGTGGGATGTCCTCTTTTCGGGTCTGCAGACTCTCTTCTTACCCTAAAATCTAAACACATTCTCCTCCACGAAACCCTACCACCTCTCCACCCCTTCTTCTCAACCCCTTCTCCTCCACCCCATCTCCTCAACCCCATCTTCTTAACCGACGCCACCCACCCTCCCACCGGTGACACCCTCCCATCATCCGCCGCCACCTCGTCACCCTCCCACTAAATCCATCAAATCAAATTAAAACAACATAAAACTAAAAACTTACGAATCCAATGAAAACCAATTAATATCTTAGAAAATAAAAATAACCATCAATTAAAGGTGTTCATACTCAGAGCCACCTCTAATAGGCCATTGAGTTTAATAATGGAGTTTTAATTCCAAAAGGGTGTCGAGGGAAAAAAATATTTAAAAAAACTGTGTTGTTTCAAACAATATTTACCAAAATGGTGTTTTATATTAATTTTCTAGTTTCCCATTCCTAATCTCATTCGGTAACTTCATTTCATTGAATAATAATTCATATGATATTTTTAAATATAAAAACTGTTACACTCATACACTGATTCTAAAATTTTGACCCCAGTACCGTAAATCAATTTGTTTTTAATATATATATATATATATATATATATATATATATATATATATATATATATATATATATATAGGGTAAGGTTCATGCGAGAACCACCTTTATTGCGAGAACCGCGAGAACCAATGTGAACACAACCTAAAATAGCTAAAAAAACCTAACCCCCACCCCCCCCCCCCCAAAAAAAAAACCTAACCCCCCCCCCACCCCCCCCCCCACCCCAAAAACCTAAACCCCCCTCCCCCACCCCCCAAAAACCTAAACTCCCCACCCCCCCCCCCCCCAGCTAAAAAGCTAAAAACTAAACCCCCTAAAAACCTAAAAAAATTCTAAAATTTTTTTTTTTTTACTATTTTTTAAGTCAAAATCGCTACTTTTAGAAGCCAAAAAAAAAAAATTTTTTTTGCTTCTAAAAGTAGCGATTTTTTTATAAAAAAAAAATTTTGTGTGTTTTTTAGCTATTTTTATGTATTTTTTGTTGTGTTCACATTGGTTATCGCGGTTCTCGCAATAAGGGGTGGTTCCTAACGGATCTTTGTCCTATATATATATATATATATACTTTCTATAAAAGAAGAAAAGGCAGTGACATAAGAAAAGCTGATGTGGCAGCCATAGAGGTTGTCCAACAATGTTTTTCTTATGTCATTGATTGCATCATAAATTTTAATATAAAATCACTTTAAATTTCAAACCACTGCCTCACATTCAAATTTCAAAGCTCTGGCCTTCCCTCACATTTCAAAGCTCTGGCCTTCCCTCACATTTCAAAGCTCTGCCCTTCATTCATAATTGAAACCTCTGATGTTCATTCAAAATTCAAACCTCTAACCAGATTCAAAATTCTGGCTCCAGATTCAAAATTCAAACTATATATGTATAAAAAGTTCTTTTAATACTTTCTCTCTCTCTCAAATCCAATCCAGACCTCTCTCCCAAAATCTTCATCGCTTTCTCCCAAAATCTTCATCGCTTTCTCCCAAAATCTTCATCACTCTCCAATCCAGACTATAGTCATTCAAAATTCAAACTATTTTGTTGTGATTTAACTGATTGTTATTGATTTCCCAGTTGTTACTCCATATTTAGCTTAAATTGGTCTGAATCTCATGTTTCTTTTTTATGAAAACCCTAGATCTATAGTCATTATAAGCTAAATCTATACAGGCATCCAGATCTTAACTTCTCACTTTGCGTTATGTGATGGAGATGTAGAGGATCGTCGAATTTCCTCACATAATCATGGATAAACGACCGAGAAAGCAGTCTCGATTGGCTTGGGACGTGCCTGATCCTGTTCATCCTCCTCCGAAGGTTTACTTTTATGATTTTGTTGTTAGTTGTTGTAACACCCTGAAAACGGCTTTGGTAATCAAACCACGTTAATACTAAAAGACGGGTAAAGTACCGTTAGTGGTAAAATTTACCCGGCGAGTATTAGGATTTTTAGATAAATAAATCCAACGTTAAATAAAAAAGGGGTGGAAGAATGTTTATGAGAAAATAAAGTTACGAGAGGCCCGAATTAACGGGACTTAAAATAACACGGGTTAAAACTTCCTCGAAACCCTCCAATTAACTAGGAACATCAACCTAGTTAAATATATGCCTTAAAACAATGAAGAAAACTTGGGTAATAACCCTTTTTACAAAGTTACAAACTAGAGGGGTCAAAAGAGGAAGATTGAAACTTGATTTTTATTAAAATCAAAACACTACACACACACTAGTGTGTGTGTGTGTGTGTGCGCATGGCAACCAGGAGCAAGGAGAAAGGGGTTTCAAACCCTAGCTCAACAATAACTTCAAATTGGAGGATCAAACGAAGGCCAAACTCAGATTTGAATACACATAAACGATCACCAAGTCAAGGGGATCGAAAGGCATGTCGAATTTTTGACACTCATGAAGTTGTGAAAAGTCGATTAACTTTACAAGATGCAATTTAGGTATGAATCGTAGAAGTTATGACTAGATTAGAGATGTATACTTCCTTAGGAGTAAAACCCTAAGTGAAAATTCTATATATATTGCTATGATTTGAATAGTTAGATGAATTACCACACTTAGGTAAGTGGGTTTTAATGTTATGATGAAATTGATGATATAATTAGGTTTAGAATCATCATGCATGATAATGTTAAGAAGGTGTTTGATTAAATCATGAATTTGGGTACATGATCATAAATGAGTTGAAACGGGTTTTGAATGTTAAGATGAAATTTGGTAGAACTTGATTATAGTAGGTGTTGGGACAAATGCTAGTGATATGATGAAACAGGTTTCATTTGTATATGAGGAACCCTTAGTTCTTGCAAAAATAAATGAATAAACTAGTCAAGATAATCACTTAAACTAGTTAAAGTGTTGGAAATATAATAAATTTGGTTGGAACTTTGGTTAAAACGGTGGCCAAGAGATAACGCCTACCGGATAATTGAGAAATGCCTAAAATAGTTGACAAACTTGAATGTGCATTTTATATACTAATAGGCGTTTGACCTTTTAAAAAGTCAAACCGACCATTAATAAGATCGAATGATAATATTGATAGAAAATACATAAGATGGAATAGTCATGATTGGCAATGACTAAACTAACCATCTTACGAAATATGATGATAGTTTGACGCCAAACAAGCTAGGTGGAAGCTTGTGGATGAAGTGGGTCAAACGGAGCAAGTACGGAAAGAAAAGCGTGACATGGATGCATGGTAAGTGAAACTTACACCTTTTCGTAGAATACGTATATATTTTATAAGTTATAAATACAATGGAGATAATATTCGAAATATGGTTTCCGACGCAAAATGATTCAGGTCGGAATAAAAAACAAATGTTAAAAACCATAGTAATGGTAAAACGGGGTGGAACTGTAAATTAGTCACAAAAAGATTAAGATAAAATGAGCTTTCGAACGGCTACTTTATAAGTAAGCCTAAACTAATAAAAAAAGTAAGATGGATCAAATGGTAATATTGATACCATTTGACAATTAACGACTAATAAGTGTATGTCGAGTCTTGTGCTCGCAGGAATAAACACCTTGTGAATTAGCGATGCTATGAAATAGCAAATAAATGAAGACAAGGTATTAAAACGGGTCAATAAGTTGACCCGAGCCAGGTACGCATAAATATGTTGTTGGTTAAACATGCAATTTTGGTCAAGTAATTAGTGAGAGTCCTTCGTCGAAAATGGGGGACTAAAAATGACCAAAACGCCCTTGATAGGTAAATCAGGCAAACAACCCTTAGAGGTCGTTTAGATGTTAGTATTATGGTTATGTAACTCTTAGGTATAAGTAAGAGTTGTAAGCATAAACTTATGGATCAAATGCCTAAGAACGGGTCAGTTACGCAGAATGACTATCCAAAGGGGTAAAAGTTAGGATAACGGTCCATTATGTTATAATCCACCACAAGATAGTTGTGGTGGAATATAAGAGGCTATTTAAAAATGAGAATACGAAGTGTAGAAAGAGAAGAGAGAGTTTGATGCTTAAATGTGTATAAGTCGCTTTAAACGGATCAAAACGTGTACGTATGCAAAATGTGTTAAGGTTGCATATGAAACCCGTAATTTGAACTTTAAAAAAATTAGTAAACTGATATAACATGATGTCCATGGTATTTTAAAGGTAATAAACAAGTTTGTTTGATAAAATCACAAACGGGTCAGAAAGTGTCATAATTGAATTCCAAGTCGAGAGCTTGAAATCAAAAATTTTGAAAATTCGGATGTCGGTCTTTACTCCATGAGATGGATAATTAAATTACGAACGCGTAGGAAAAAGAATCACGCAAAACGGACATCTAGATCAAAAGTTATGAAGCTTTGAAGTTAGAATTTCGATCGAAAATGGAGCTGGGCAAATCCAGCAGCAAAGCTGCAACATTATGCCAAAAATGGGGCGTGGCATCGCGCGACGCCCCTTAGCGTACGGCGACGCCCCCAAATTCCGAAATTGTTTGAATTTTGTTTATTTTGAACTCCGGTCTCGTTTAAACTTGTTTATAAGTTATCAAAACTAACTTTTTAGTTGGTTTTGATCATAGGTAAATGTCAAGGGTTCCCGGTTGAAGATCAAGCTCAACGAAGAACCGAACACGACCGAGATACAAGCTTTCGCACGGCGTTTCTTCGTAACTTTTAAAAGACGAACTCAATTACATTATGTTGTAAAACTTGTAAACTGTAAAAGTTTTTCAGTAAACCCGTATTTTATATGTACGTGAGTTTGTCAGTGCACATTTAAACTTATTTATTAGTTCTAAAACCCTTTTATAATAGTAAGGGTGTTACAAGTTGGTAATCAGAGCTCACGGTTAAAGAGTAAAGTGTGTTCGGTTCGAGGCTTGATCGCAAATCCGGTAAGTACAGGTACATAGTAATGGTTTAGTACGATTAAAAGTGTTGAGAATAACACGTAGGGTTATCGTATATATAACAACCCTCCTAAATAATTTCCGACATCTAAAAAAATAATTAGAGTATCCCAATATGTCCTAAAATACACCCCGTATGCAAAAACGGGCCCCGAATACCTTTATTTTTATTAAAATTAATTAAAAGCAATTTTATTCGTCCTTGGCGGGCCGCGAAAACCACCCTTTGGTCTTACGCGGGCCGCGACAGATGGGCCACCAGGAGAAACCCGGAGCTGCCACGTGTCACGAGGCGTGTGGGGGCTACTAGTCGACTCAGCCAAGCTAGGGGCCTACCCTAGCTGGCCTCACTGGCCGCGAAGGACCTGGAGGATGGCTACGCGTGGCGCGACAAGGTCCGAGATCAGCACTATAAATAGGAGGCTTCGGCTGTTCATTCAACTCGTTCACAAATCTTTCTCTCTCTCGAATTTATTTATAGTCAAAGTAATTTTCGGGCGTAATACCCCCTAAATAACGAAGTTCTGCCTCGTTGTAAGTATCATAACCCCGGTTACGTATTAGATACGCTGCCCGATTGATCCAGGGTTCCTTAACGGCTGTCGTGGTTCTGCCCGACGTAGTCGTTGGAATACCGTCTCGGGGAGGGTATTACTAATGTAAATATTGGGTTATTATACTAACACGTGTGCATTTGTGTAATTTATAGATAATGACCAGGAAACCTTAAAGGAAAACCTAAGACAGCAATGTGAGTAATCTCCTTTTTGTAAACTGTTTTTACAAAACTTTTATCTATTTTAAATTACAATTAAGCAGTGATTGAGTCTTTGTAATTCTTCAATTACTGCCGGTATGTTGGGGTTTTGTATACAAAATGTGGAACACGTTACTATTGGACAACGAGATAGCCAATGAGTAATATGACCCACCAGTCAAGATTGACAGTACTGAATGAGTAATTGTGTAGATGTAAAAATTGTAATCACTCTCAATACTGTAAATTGATAAAACTCTTCTTGATTAAACTAGGATTCTGTGACAACCCTAAAAATTACAGGTATCCGTACGATTAATTTATATTTAATTAGTGCTTAATTACTGTGCTTGATTACAATTACGAATAAACTGCTTCTTGATTTCTGATACATACATGTTCCTGCATCATACTTTATTACTGTCACTCCATTTATTACACACAATACTATAGTGACAAACTTGATGCACAAAAGCATAGTAGCTCAATAAGCGGATAACCAGTAAACATGCTGACATTACCAGGACTAGACAGATACTGTCTCTGAGGCCATTATGAGCCGGGAATAGATTACTACACTGGTAGGGAGTGTATGGAGGTGAGGATCGTAGAACTGCGTCACTAGGTAATATTTATAGTGACCGGATGTGCCTAAAACATGCTTTGATTGCAAAATACTGCACTTTATACAAAAATTCAGCATTTAACATAACTAGTAAAGTGCAAAAACTTGGTAAAATAATTCTAGACACTTTCCAAAGTGTTGGTAATTTTTTTTGTGTCACTAAAAACAATATAAAAGACACTTTAAATACTTATTTTACACTTTAACGGATCAATATCCAACCGAACAACCGGACTTTACCCGGAACATAAAAATATTGCCAAAGACATTGTTTATACTTTTCTGAGCTAGTTAGGGTCCCCGAACACCCAACACCCTTTATATTATAACACTCATAATATACACTAACTAAATACTCAAATCCTAACCAAATTAGTTACTTCACCATTACACCCCATACCCCCACCCCACTAATTGCAACCGTCCCCTATGGGGACCCATCCTCACGAGTTGAGCTAAATCTCCAAAATCCCTCACCAATCTTTCCTTGGATTTTGGAATGTGATTGTGTGTGTACTAGAAGAAACATGATGCCCATTGGTCAATAGGATTAAGTTTATAAATAAACATCACCACTCACATTAACCACCAACACAAAAAGATCCTTTCTCCTTTGTAAGTAAAGCTCGGCCGAACACCCTACCATACACTTTTTTTTTTTTGGATCCAAGTATTCCAAGGGCATTACAAGGTGTAACAAGGCGAATCACGGAGTGTGGAGCTCACGATTTGTCAAGGACCTCTCTAGTTTGCCTTTATCCACCCGTTTTTCTCTCGTGTTTCTTCCCTAGCTTCAAAGCTAGTAGTAAGTGTTTCTAATCATCATCTTGTTCTCGTTTAAAGTGGTTAATAAGAGATTTAACGGTTAAAATCCAAGATCACACAAGGTCAAAACTAAAAGACTTGAAAGTATGATGAACTAGTTGGTTAAAGAGAAACAAGTGGTGTAAAACTTGTGAATCGTGTTTAGAAATGATTATTTTATGTTGTTAGTGGCTAGTAGTGGAACGAATTGTCATCTAACCATGCTAGATCATGTTCATGGAACATGAACTAGCAATATGTATAGTGTAAAAATTGCAAGATAATGAACCTCTCCATACATAAACATGAACTAGTGTAAAAATGATTTTTCTTGTAAAATAGAGTTTTAAACTAGTAGATCTAAAGATCTACAAGTGGTATTTTCGAAGAACCAAGTAAAATATACAAGTCTTATTTTAAAAGCCGGATCTTTAATAAACTAAAGATGTTTTTGTGAACAAACAAGTGTGTAGGCACTTGTGTAACAAAAGGTTTTAACAAAAAATTTTCTCGTAATTTTTTACTAGGAAGTTGTAAAGTTACATCTTCTTTAAAGATAAGATTTCCAAGAAACCGATTTTTATTTTTAGAAATAGAAAGATCTACTAAAAGTGTTGGAAGATTACTACGTATTTTCACATAACTTACAAATTCATGTGTTTGCGATTTATACTTGCTTTGACTAGTTTAATGTTTGAATATAGTTTGTTGATGATGGAAAATTGATTGATTGAGTTGTTAAAAGAAAATGATACGCTTGTAAGCGTGGCCACCTCCAGTTGCAGAGGAAACTCTGGCGAAATTTTTCCAGAAAATAACACTTAGAATATTTTTGGTGACAAGTGTTTATGAATATATTTGACTTGTTTTTCCAAACAAACTTCGCCATGATTTTTGTTATAAAATAACCAAGTATTCGGAGGTGGATTTTCGTAAATGAAATCTGTTAAATATATATTTCATAGTAAAATACTCGTGTGAATTTATGATTATTTTGTGAACTATATATTATTTTTAGAGTAAAAATAATATAACTGGAATACATTGTGAAAGCACGACTCCAAAATAATACCAACGCTATCACCAATAAATATCTAAGTTACACCGGTATTATTATTACCACACGAACTTTAAATGTAACTTATGTATTTTTCGGAAGAATACTCTTAAATGCGTATTTTGATAAAAGTATTATTTTGGGAAAATGTACGAAGTAAAATATAATATTTTTGGGAAAAATATGTATATTTTGGAATCAGAACATTTTAGACAAGTGATTTAAAATATATTTTCAAGTGAGACTTAAAAATATATTTTTCGGAATTATAACGTATACGTATGTTTTGGTAAAATATTATTTTGGAAACTAAGGAGGTGAAAATATATTATTTTTGGGAAAAATATATATTTTTTGGGAACACGTTATTTTCGGACAAATGAGTTAAATGTATTCTACTAAGTGGGACTTAATATATATTGTCGGAACTACAAGCCTACATGTATAAAGACCCCCATCCTTGGGAAGGAATAAATGTATAAAATAATTAAGAAGTGGAAACACGAAGTAGTTGCCTAACTATTTCCCAAAAACGTTAAACCTTAAGCCAAGGCACGGCCGTCCGTCTAATAGAAGTTAGTACGTGTAGGTCGTCACGCAGCAGGTTGATTTGGGATTGACTATTTCGAGACGCACTTCAGTGAGTTCATGTCCCCCTTTTCTCTTAACTGTTTTCAGTTTTTTTTAAACTGCGGGGGTGAAATACATGTTACTATGATTACGAGTACTTTTTACATGGTATGGTTAGCATAAGGATGGTTACTACTTAGATCATGTGAGTGGGTAGGCGGGAACTGGAGGCCATTAATCCTCATTGTAGGACCGAGGGTCGTAAGCGGTAGATCTATCTGGGTGTAGCGAGCCCAACCCCTGAGTCCGCCGAATGAACCAGGTGGTGACTTTGAGCCCGACGCAAAATCTGCTAGGTTTGAGTCTTCCTACAGCACTTCACACATATCATTGGCTTTGCAACCCAATTGTGATCTCTTTTTCCTTAATTGCTACATACCAGGGACTTTTATACATACTTACAACATTTTCAAATGTTTGTACATACTCACTTACACATGAACTCACTCAACTTTATGTTGATTTTTCAAACTACATGTATTTCAGGAAACTAACGGATCTGGCACGGTATGCATGTATTTTCAAGCTGCGTTTGAATAAAGAAGTCATCCAGGGTTTAGAAGGTGTAACCTCTTCCTGGACGGGTTACATATCTCTAAACCTAGTATTGTTTAAAGTCTTTTGCTAAGTCTTTATAAACTTAATTAAACCAAATCAAGGTTTGTAAACTTATTTTGTGATTGTTAAAAATGGGATTTTTCTAAACTTTATAAATGGATGAATATCTTATGTTTTTATCATATAGCATTGTTATGATTGTTGCTATGGTATTAAGAAGTCACACCAAATAATCCCACGCTTCCGCAAAGCCAGGGTGTGACAGCTTGGTATCAGAGCCTCGATCATAGCGAACTCGGATTCTTTCTCGAGTCTAGACTATGATCATCAGGGCTCTCACGAAAACGTTTTCAAACATTTTTACATTGCATACACCATACGTCCAGATCCAGGTCACAAGACCTTTTTACAAACAAAAAGGCACAAATACACTTTTCAAAAATTAGGTCGGGAGACCAGGAAAGATTAGGTCGGGAGACCAGGAAAGATTAGGTCGGGAGACCAGGAAAGATTAGGTCGGGGAGACCAAGAGGAATTAGGTCGGGGAGACCAGGAGATTAGTCTGAGAGATTGAGAATTCAATCTGAGAGATTGGGAGATTTTAGTCTGAGAGACCAGGAAGTCAGTCTGAGAGACTGAGAATTTAATCTGAGAGATTGGGAGATTTTAGTCTGAGAGACTAGGAAGTTCAGTCTGAGAGGCTGAGAGGATAGTCTGGGGAAGACTAGGATGATTACATGCTTACATTGTTACTTCTTAACTGATGATTATTGATATACGTGCACACGTGGTGAATATTTGCATACACTGATTGATAATAACTACTATGGGTATACGTACTATGACTATTATGAACCGACACACACGTCGCACTACTTAGAAGGTGAGTTATCAGACATTGGTAACCCTACGACCACCACCGCAGATAATGAGACTGCAACTGCGCCAGAGACAATTACGTCAGATACTGAGAGTGATCCTGATATGGTAAGGACGAGGACGACTTCTAACAGTCCGTGCTACCAGATTTTGGTGATACTTCATCCTTGCTGATGGTTTCTCTGACAAGAATCTTTCTGTCACTCTTGTTTCAATCTATGGCCACTCCATCAGTGGTCATCCCAATGATGGACACACCATGGCTCCAATCCTCGATGATGCGCCTCCTGCGGACATTTCTACTGAAGGTTGACTACTCGACAAACAGTATATGACTACGTTGGCATGCTTATCAATGGTCCACCTGCCAACGCCCGTGATGATAGAAAATTAGACGAGAACACTGTTACTAACTTCACTTCTTAAGACCCCTGTTAACAAGCCATCCTCTGATTCTAGCATGCATTCAGACTCCTTTGAGTCTGTGATACCTGCAACCTTACAAACAGCTGGATTACAGCGTTCTACTACTGACACAAGACGACGATGACATGGCTGCTGCTCTATCACCTGCTCGAGACACCACACCGTTACACGACCCAGAGCCTGCTCTTGAGCTAGCTTCTACACCTTTTGAGTCAGCCTGATGTTGCAACTGCTGGTCCTACACCTTTGCTTGATTGTAACCCTGATACTTTTGGTTTACTAGACATTGCACCCCTACTATCTAACCCAGTACCAGCACCTGACAATCTCCTTATTGGTTGAAACGTTTGTTTTTGCATCTATAACCGCTGATGTTGCTCCTTTTTCCCTATGGAGACCGACGCCCATTGCACTGGCATACTTATCGTTTCCTTTCCAGACTTGCCCGTACCCCGAAAAGGTACTCCAGGCCGGCACCAGCATAACGATCCGTTTTGCTACAACAACATTTTCTACGGCCTTACAGGCCGCACCGTTTACTCCTTTCCCCCTACATCACTGTACGAGCCGATTGGATGGATCCTATAATACACTATGCAGATTTTAGACCCTTACCATTCCTCACGTTGTGGTGGCCACATACGAGATGAGTTGCACCTGTAACACCAATTATAGTTTGAGGATATGAGTCGCAGAACGTTGGAGCTTGAGCTGACGCCACAATTGGCAACTTCAAATGCAAAACATTACATAACCGAAAACACGATTTGAGCGTCTACATCACAAGACAGCATATTGTCTGAAAAGTTTATGTAAAACACCACGTCCTCCACCCTGTCTATTGCCAGCATACTTTGATTCGCCACATACATCAAGGTTCCTTTTGCGCTCTCGACCGTTGATATTACACCGTTCCCAGGATTCTAATACTTATTTCTTTACTATCAGACGGCAGATTAGTTAACTACTTCGATATATATATATATATATACAAGCTCGAGGAGGAGTTTACGCATGCTAGCGGTCACTTTTCTTTCCTCCTCCACCTCAGTCACCGGTATAGTTGGTTTCTGGATTATGCAGATTGCATTACACTTGGGTAAAGACATTAATGATAAGTCGTGATTGCGGAGACTTTTGAGGACCACTTATTGGACAAGGGTAGGGTGACCCTGTGTCCCTTTCGATGTGATACATTTTGCTAGACACAGTGATTGTGGCCGAAGGATAATGAAAGCCCAATCATCTTTAAACATGCAACAACACTCTGTGGCCAATAACCAATGAAAGCTCAGTCGCTAGGTTTTCGCTAAGCACGTCATTGATCTATGTGTGTGTGCTATAATTATAATACTACGTGCTTACTTGCTATGCTCTCATTAAACATAATTACCAAATCACTTGGTCATACTATGATTATACTATTATTTGATTGGTTGGTATGGTAACCTGTTATGTGTATGTACTTATGACCTCTAAACAACCAAATGCACGCACGAAGCAAATTAGACCTGACCTAACCGACCTTCTTCTAGGAAGATGTCGACTCAAGGGAACACCGATATCAACAACCCTCTACCGACAACAGAGGCAGAAATGCAAGAGCGACTCTTACAGGCCATTGCACGGTACGAGGCCCGTCGCTCCGATTGCAGCGGAGGTACCTCGGGAAATAACCCCCCCAACGGTAATGTCTAGTCCTTTAAGACACATTACAAAACATTTGGACATTTCCACGAGTGCCTTGCTAAGGCCTTACGCGAATAATGTTGCTTACATCGCAGGCTGCACCTACAAGCAGTTCTTGGACCACAAACCTCGAGAGTTCGACGGCACTAGGGGTGCCTTAGCCTTCGTGCGCTGGGTTGAAAAGATGGATTCTGTTTTACGATTGAGCAAATGTGACCCCGAACATCAGGTCATGTATATAACTGGACTATTGGTGGATGAGGCTCTGTCATGGTGGAACCATCAAGTTCGGACAATGGGCGAGACCTCTGCGTATGCTATGACGTGGGACGAACTGAAAGATCTGATGCGTAAGAGATATTGCTCGAGGGCAGAAGTCCAGAAGCTGGAAACAGAACTGTGGAACTTGAAAATGGAAGGACCAAAGATAGCGGAGTATGTGCAGAGATTTAACGAATTATCACAAGTTGCCTTACTCCTGGGGGCACCAGAGTTTAAGAGAATTGAACAGTTCATAAGGGGATTGGCACCTCAGATTCTAAGCCTGGTAACAACATCTAAACCTTCAACGATCACCGAGGCTATCAACATAAGCATGGCACTCACGGAAGAAGCAGTTAGACGAGGAGAATTTTCCACTGCTGAGGAGAAAAAGGAGACAGCTATAGAGGCATCTGGGGGTAACAAGAGAAAGCTCACAAATTTCAAGATGATTACTCGGGGGAGTAGCAAGAAGAAGGCCAAAAAGGGAAAAGACTACATGGGTATCCTACCTAAGTGCGACAATTGTTTACGTTATCATGTCGGGCGATGTAGATATGGAAAATGTGCTAACTGTGGAAAGAGGGGGCATCCTAAAGAAACTTGTTGGCAAGGTACTGAAAGTAGAAATGGAGGCCAAGACGGTAGTGAGAATCACGAAGGGGACAACGACAATGACAATTGTCAAGGCAGAATGAGTGATAAACAGAAACGTGCCCGAGGTTGTTTTAACTGTGGAAGCAAAAAGCATTTCAGAAAATATTGCCCTAAGAACAATCAGGCACAAGAATGAAAGCTCCCTACCGGAGCTAGGGAGACACGCCAGGGATCCAAGCATGGATATCGGTACGTCCCGAATTACTTAATGTTATGCATCTGTGCTGCTAGATACTGTTGCAAATTTTACGATTCGCACCTCTAGGGCTCGAGAGTATAATTGGTTTAAGTAGCGAGTAAGTAGATATTCCAGTACCCATTAGAACTAGCTTAGGGGAAGCTAGTGGAAGCCAACACAGTAACTGGAATCGGCAAGATAGAACCCGGGAAGCGTAAGATTACACTTGATCTACTGCCAGTGAATTGGGAGACTTCAACAAGGTAGTTTGAGGGATTGGTTGACAAATGATCAATAGGAGATTGATATCCGCACCATGATGGCGAACGAAGAAGTGATCTTGACTCATGAAGCGGGATACGCCTCTGCAAATTACAAATCGCTTGAAGGCACAAAGGATGTTGCGTAAAGAATGTGTTGTTTTCTTGGCTCATGTCGGGGACAAGGGAGCCGAAGATCTAAAGCCCGAAGATACCCCCGCGATCAGAGGATATCCTGAAGTCTTCCTCGAAGACTTGCCGGAATCGTCTCCTCAACGATTGGTCGAATCTCGCATCGATTAAATTCCAGGCACCGCACCGATAGTCGATGCACCGTAGCGACTTACATTTTCGGAGATGCAAGGATTGACAGTGTAGTTTCAGTAGAAAATAGAGAAGGAAGATAACAGACCAAAATTCCATTTTGGGTAACCTCAGTTCCGCTCATCAAGAAAAAGGACGATGACTTTCAAATGATCAGAAGTCGGACGAGCTAGCCAACCCGGGGTCGGTGGCTCTTGCTAAGGATTAACGAATTACTTATTTGACTAACTGTAAGGGTCCGACTACCATTACACGACGGATCGACGATCGAGTGTCATTGGCGGTAAATTCAGTAAGAAGGTATACCGAGGAAAAATTGTGGGGCAACGACTTGTTCTTAGATGTGCACAAAAATAGTGCTTCCTACACAATGCACAAACCAGTCTACACGGGATACGAAATCTGGAGAATTTAGAAAACATATATTTAGGACCTTTTTGAACCCAGGTCCAAACTCGTAAGGGTTTTTATTTAGGAACCATATCTGTCAACTTAATCAACCATCATTAACCTGGCGCATATGCCAGTTTCGTTGACCCAAACAGAGAGTACTTGGATTTCTTTTACTTCTGGCAAGTAGATGTTTGCATCTCTACTCCCCTTAATGGTAGTTGCATCACAATAATTTTCTCGTTGAGAGCGAACACACATTTGCTTCGATAGCTGGTCATTTCTTCACTTTAGCAGATACTCGTTGTTCCTTTTTCTAGGAAACTTACCTGACATACATGCATCATGCTACGCATGTGATTTCGTTTTGAATAAACACTTCATTGGAATTTACATATTATTTTGCTAAACCTAATTACTAATTCCTGATTCAAGTAACCTACATTATTATTATTGTTGGCTCTTTTGTTACCAAGCCAACGCACTTTCTTGAAACCGCTTCTTTCAAGTTACAGTCATGGTTTATTTTTGCTACCATGCCGAGAATTCCTTTGTTGATACATACGTTTATTGTCGGGTTACGTTGAAACCAAGTTCAATTGCTTGAACTTATCCAGTTCACAGGTTTCATTTGAAACGCTATATGATGTATTGGGAGCATCATATTCAACTATTTTTTGCAGAGATTCTTTCATTTCGAGTCATAGTAGATTTGGTTGGTCTGCGACTCCACTAAAACGGTTGATTTGTTTCGATACCTTGCGGTGATATTTTCACAAAATTGAAGCTTGCGCTAATTTGGTTACTCACTTCGTACACGGAATTCAATTCCCTATTTAGTTGTTAACAATCCATTTTGGATCTTCACGATCAAAGCGGTCTCAACACAATAGTGTGTTAAGGCAATGGTACATATATTCATTTCATAAGCACAATGTACCTCCTAACGATTCTTTCGTGGTCAATCAAATGCCTTGCGATACTTATTACTTTTCATCTTCGATTGGAAATAGTGGTCCTTTGATGTTCCATATTTAATTTGAAACTCTATAACATGGTATAAATCAAATCTTCAAATTGTCTCGGTACACTTTCATTTGATTTCAAACGCGGTGAACTTGTTCAGTCACCACTATTATTGGATAATGCCATTACGACACCTTGTGGTGTCATCATAAACTTGTAACTTGTGCTAATCATGGTTAACCATTTCACACGAGACCACACATACTTTTGTTTGATTTATCATTTAAACATTTCTGATGCAACTACGAATCAAGACAATGATACACCAGATTCGCTTGTATTCCATTCGGTGTAACTTCACCATTCAAAAATGTCAACACACTAAACCTTACCAGACATTTATTCAGGAGTTGACAGATCATTTTACTATTACGTTGAGTTGTTGCTTTTGAGTTCATATAGCGGGTGCTATGGTTTGTGAAAACTCGTTTGCATATTGCAACCGATCGTTTAAAAATCTTATTAGTCAAAACTCCACTTTTGTGGAACCCCTGCTAGCTGGATTACACTAGACTATACGTCAAATGCGTCTTGTACCTTTGACATCCAATGCTAGAAGCACACACCTTTCAACCCTAGGATTCGGGTTGTTATATATTCTTGGACTCACCAAATGTGAGTAAGGATTGATTCAGTTGGCGATTATCCGCCTTGATACTATTCATATATATATATATACATGTGTGACGTAACCATAAGGAGTTAAGGTAGTACAAATTTTGAGGACGAAATTTCTTTAACGGGGGGAGAATGTGACAACCCTAAAAATTACAGGTATCCGTACATTAATTTATATTTAATTAGTGCTAGAAGGGTTTTGCGGATGATTGGCCATTTGAAAAGTGACCATTTATCCTCTGAAACTCGTAAAGTTTCTTTGCGTGAAGCCCTTTCGTTTGACGGGAACCTCTTTCAGGCTACGGGAGTGGTTCTTAAGACAGTTGGGCAGTGGTTATGCGGGGAGTGTATGTCTTTGCACGGCCTATCGCGTTTTTGTCATCATGCTGATCGGGTGGTCAAATTTCAAGGGGACCGCGACTGTGCGGATAGCTACATAGTGGGGTTATGCCCACCGGTCCCCCCTGTTGAACCTGTTGAGAGTGGGGGTATTGCCCTTGATGTGTCACTTTTGGAACGTGTTTTAGCCTCCCTATGAAGACTGTCAAGAGCATCCCTTACAGTTGTCGGATGGCTTTCGCACAGGCCCTCTCCCTTTCCCTACGGGGGGTTTTTGGCACATCCTCACTCTATTGAAGCTTGGGTTAAGTTATTGGTGCTACCTCGCTGCACGCTCAAGGTTTTTAGACCTTCGTGTAGGCAGGAGCGTAAATCGGGGAATCGTAAATCTTTGCAGTGTTCTGCCATCCAGCGTGCGCTCTCGGTATGGGGGGATGGAGCTGGTTGTTGTGACCTTATTCGAGATTTGTTCGCTGATCAAGGGAGCCCCTCTCCTGCTTCTGACAAGGTTTTAGGTGGTGCTTCCCGGTCGGAGACCAGTGTAAATGTTAAGCAGTGTCTCCGAAAAGTGGCAGATGGACATTTCACGGCTGCTGTGAAAGTTCTCTCTTCTTCTGGGGTAGCCCCCTGTAATGGCGCTACCATGCAGGCTTTGCTTGATAAACATCCTGTTTTACCTCCTCCTTTGTTGCCAGGCCCATTGTTCGCTGATCAATCGTTGGTGGTAGATGTGGAGGATGTCTTAGGGGGTATTAAATGTTTTCCGAAAGGGACCTCGTGTGGTAGAGACGGGTTACGGGCTCAGCATCTTCTTGATGCTCTGTGCGGAGAAGGATCTGTTGTTGCAGGTGGGGTTCTTCAAGCTATCATGGGGGTGGGTAATCTTTGGCTGGTTGGACGGTGTCCGGCTTCTCTGGCAGAATTTGTTGCCTCGGCCCCTCTAACCCCTCTTCTTAAGCCGGACAATGGGGTACGGCCGATCGCAGTTGGGGCTATTTGGAAACGGCTTGTCTCTAAGGTGGAAATGCGCCGTCTTATGGAAGATATGGTTAACTACTTGAGGGACTTCCAATTTGGGGTTGGAATCCCCAATGGGGCAGAAGCGGTTCTCCATAGTGCTAATAGGTTTCTTGATTGCTATCATGCAGATGGATCGTTGGTCATGCTGACCATTGACTTTTCTAATGCGTTTAACCTGGTGGATAGGTCGGCAATGTTAAAGGAGGTGCATCGAGTTTGTCCGTCCCTATCCCCATGGGTGAATTTTTTGTATGGTCAACCTGCTAGGCTTTACGTAGGGGATAACTGCATTTGGTCTACCACCGGGGTTCAGCAGGGGGGTCCGCTAGGACCTTTACTGTTTGCTCTGGCTTTACACCCCCTCATTACCCGGGTCCAAGAGCAGTGTCACCTGCTTTTTCATGCTTGGTACCTTGATGATGGTACGATTATTGGTCCTATTCGTGAAGTGGCTAAGGCTTTAGAAGTTATCTCAAGGGAAGACCCTTATTTGGGGCTCCAACTAAATGTTCGGAAGACTGAATTGTTCTGGCCATCATGCAATGGGGAGAAGTTTGCTGCGGGGTTGTTCCCAGAGGATATTGGGAGGCCTAAGCTGGGAGTCAAGTTATTGGGGGGTGCCGTCAGCCGTGATCGGGACTTCATCAGTGACCTGGCTATTAAGAGGGCCTCCCGGGCTGTCGATCTCATGAGGGTACTCCCGCAACTTAAGAATCCCCAATGTGAACTCGTTTTACTGCGTTCGTGCATGGGAGTTGCCAAGCTTATCTTTGGTCTCCGCACATGCCAACCATCTTATGTTGGAGCGGCTGTTACTTTGTTTGATGAAGGACTTCGGCAAGCCATTGATTATATTGTGGTTGGCGGGGGGCCGTTCTTTGGGGACTTGCAATGGCGATTGGCTTCCTTGCCAATCAAGGAGGGTGGGCTTGGATTACTTTCGGCGGGGGATGTCTCGTCTTTTGCCTTCGTGGCCTCCAGAGTGCAATCTTTGGAACTTCAAGATCATATTCTGCGAGCTTGTTGTATGGGTGATCTGGATTCGGAATTTAGGGCTGCGTTGGATGGTTTACAAGCCGTTCTTCCTGATGTTGACCTTGGCGGTTTTGCTAATAAAGACACCGCCCCCCGTGAACCTCAAACTATTTTGGCGAGTGCTTTTTATGGTAAAACCGTGAAGGAAATCAATGGTGTTTTCGGGTTATCCCCTCGGCAAAAAGCTGTTTTTGATTGTTTACGAGCCCCCCACGCTCAAGATTTCCTTACTGTTATCCCGATCGAGGGCTTGGGGCAATGTATGTCGGCAGTAGAATATCGGTCTGTCCTCAAATATCGTTTGATGATACCGTTGTACCCTGAGGATGAACTGTGCCCTGTTTGTCGGAAGGTGTGTCTTGATAGGTTCGGGGAACATGCCCTTCACTGCAAAGAGCTTCCTGGCTTCAAGTACAGACACGATCTGGTTAGAGATGTGTTGTTTGACGTTCTCAAGCGAGCTGGTATCGCTGCCAAAAAAGAGGCTCCGGTTAATTTCCTAACGGACCCGAAGGAGGGGAGGTCTTCCCTTCGACCAGCCGATGTGCTGGTTTTTGGATGGTCCGGGGGTAAACATGCTTGCATTGATCTCACGGGGGTGTCGTCTCTTGCCGGTTTCAGGGGCAGTGGTTTTGTTTCAGGGCAAGCGGCGCGGAAGGCTGAGGCGGGGAAAATATCCAAGCACGAGCAGGCCTGCATAGATAATCAACATGCCTTCCTTCCTTTCGCGTTCGATACCTTTGGTTGTCTGGCCCCTGTGGCATCCGGTTTCTTGAAGCGGGTTCAAAAGGCAGCACTTGCGCATGCGACGGTGTCTGTAGGCCATAGTTATGTGTTTAGCCGAGTAGGATTTGCAATTCAAAAGGGGGTGGCGGCGCAGCTTGTTGCCCGTCTACCAACCCATGATTTGTAATTTGCTCTAACCTTTAAAATCTACTGATATAAATTGTTCCACAACATACAATATATAAATTTATGTATGACAAAAAAAATAGTGCTTAATTACTGTGCTTGATTACAATTACGAATAAACTGCTTCTTGATTTCTAATACATACATGTTCCTGCATCATACTTTATTACTGTCACTCCATTTATTACACACAAAACTATAGTGACAAACTTGATGCACAAAAGCATAGTAGCTCAATAAGCGGATAACCAGTAAACATGCTGACATTACCAGCACTAGACAGATACTGTCTCTGAGGCCATTATGAGCCGGGAATAGATTACTACACTGGTAGGGAGTGTAGGGTGGTGAGGATCGTAGAACTGCGTCACTAGGTAATATTTATAGTGACCGGATGTGCCTAAAACATGCTTTGATTGCAAAATACTGCACTTTATACAAAAATTCAGCATTTAACATAACTAGTAAAGTGCAAAAACTTGGTAAAATAATTCTAGACACTTTCCAAAGTGTTGGTAATTTTTTTTTGTGTCACTAAAAACAATATAAAAGACACTTTAAATACTTATTTAACACTTTAACGGATCAATATCCAACCGAACAACCGGACTTTACCTGGAACATAAAATATTGTCAAAGACATTGTTTATACTTTTCTGAGCTAGTTAGGGTCCCCGAACACCCTAACACCCTTTATATTATTACACACATAATATACACTAACTAAATACTCAAATCCTAACCAAATTAGTTACTTCACCATTACACCCCATACCCCCCCACCCCACTAATTGCAACTGTCCCCTATGGGGACCCATCCTCACGAGTTGAACTAAATCTCCAAAATCCCTCACCAATCTTTCCTTGGATTTTGGAATGTGATTGTGTGTGTACTAGAAGAAACATGATGCCCATTGGTCAATAGGATTAAGTTTATAAATAAACATCACCACTCACATTAACCACCAACACAAAAAGATCCTTTCTCCTTTCTAAGTAAAGCTCGGCCGAACACCCTACCATACACATTCTTTTTTTTTTTTTTGATCCAAGTATTCCAAGGGCATTACAAGGTGTAACAAGGCGAATCACGGAGTGTGGAGCTCACGATTTGTCAAGGACCTCTCTAGTTTGCCTTTATCCACCCGTTTTTCTCTCGTGTTTCTTCCCTAGCTTCAAAGCTAGTAGTAAGTGTTTCTAATCATCATCTTGTTCTCGTTTAAAGTGGTTAATAAGAGATTTAACGGTTAAAATCCAAGATCACACAAGGTCAAAACTAAAAGACTTGAAAGTATGATGAACTAGTTGGTTAAAGAGAAACAAGTGGTGTAAAACGTGTGAATCTTGTTTAGAAATGATTATTTTATGTTGTTAGTGGCTAGTAGTGGAACGGATTGTCATCTAACCATGCTAGATCATGTTCATGGAACATGAACTAGCAATATGTATAGTGTAAAAATTGCAAGATAATGAACCTCTCCATACATAAACATGAACTAGTGTAAAAATGATTTTTCTTGTAAAATAGAGTTTTAAACTAGTAGATCTAAAGATCTACAAGTGGTATTTTCGAAGAACCAAGTAAAATATACAAGTCTTATTTTAAAAGCCGGATCTTTCATAAACTAAAGATGTTTTTGTGAAAAAACAAGTGTGTAGGCACTTGTGTAACAAAAGGTTTTAACAAAGAAATATTCTCGTAATTTTTTACTAGGAAGTTGTAAAGTTACATCTTCTTTAAAGATAAGATTTCCAAGAAACCGATTTTTATTTTTAGAAATAGAAAGATCTACTAAAAGTGTTGGAAGATTACTACGTATTTTCACATAACTTACAAGTTCATGTGTTTGCGATTTATACTTGCTTTGACTAGTTTAATGTTTGAATATAGTTTGTTGATGATGGAAAATTGATTGATTGAGTTGTTAAAAGAAAATGATACGCTTGTAAGCGTGGCCACCTCCCGTTGCATAGGAAACTCTGGCGAAATTTTTCCAGAAAATAACACTTAGAATATTTTTGGTGACAAGTGTTTATGAATATATTTGACTTGTTTTTCCAAACAAACTTCGCCATGATTTTTGTTATAAAATAACCAAGTATTCGGAGGTGGATTTTCGTAAATGAAACCTGTTAAATATATATTTCATAGTAAAATACTTGTGTGAATTTATGATTATTTTGTGAACTATATATTATTTTTAGAGTAAAAATAATATAACTGGAATACATTGTGAAAGCACGACTCCAAAATAATACCAACGCTATCACCAATAAATATCTAAGTTACACCGGTATTATTATTACCACACGAACTTTAAATGTAACTTATGTATTTTTCGGAAGAATACTCTTAAATGCGTATTTTGATAAAAGTATTATTTTGGGAAAATGTACGAAGTAAAATATAATATTTTTGGGAAAAATATGTATATTTTGGAATCAGAACATTTTAGACAAGTGATTTAAAATATATTTTCAAGTGAGACTTAAAAATATATTTTTCGGAATTATAACGTATACGTATGTTTTGGTAAAATATTATTTTGGAAACTAAGGAGGTGAAAATATATTATTTTTAGGAAAAAAATATATATATTTTGGGAACACGTTATTTTCGGACAAATGAGTTAAATGTATTCTACTAAGTGGGACTTAATATATATTGTCGGAACTACAAGCCTACATGTATAAAGACCCCCATCCTTGGGAAGGAATAAATGTATAAAATAATTAAGAAGTGTAAACACGAAATAGTTGCCTAACTATTTCCCAAAAACGTTAAACCTTAAGCCAAGGCACGGCCGTCCGTCTAATAGAAGTTAGTACGTGTAGGTCGTCACGCAGCAGGTTGATTTGGGATTGACTATTTCGAGACGCACTTCAGTGAGTTCATGTCCCCCTCTTCTCTTAACTGTTTTCAGTTTTTTTTAAACTGCGGGGGTGAAATACATGTTACTATGATTACGAGTACTTTTTACATGGTATGGTTAGCATAAGGAGGGTTACTACTTAGATCATGTGAGTGGGTAGGCGGGAACTGGAGGCCATTAATCCTCATTGTAGGACCGAGGGTTGTAAGCGGTAGATCTATCTGGGTGTAGCGAGCCCAACCCCTGAGTCCGCCGAATGAACCAGGTGGTGACTTTGAGCCCGACGCAAAATCTGCTAGGTTTGAGTCTTCCTACAGCACTTCACACATATCATTGGCTTTGCAACCCAATGGTGATCTCTTTTTCCTTAATTGCTACATACCAGAGACTTTTATACATACTTACAACATTTTCAAATGTTTGTACATACTCACTTACACATGAACTCGCTCAACTTTATGTTGACTTTTCAAACTACATGTATTTCAGGAAACTAACGGATCTGGCACGGTATGCACGTATTTTCAAGCTGCGTTTGAATAAAGAAGTCATCCAGGGTTTAGAAGGTGTAACCTCTTCCTGGACGGGTTACATATCTCTAAACCTAGTATTGTTTAAAGTCTTTTGCTAAGTCTTTATAAACTCAATTAAATCAAATCAAGGTTTGTAAACTTATTTTGTGATTGTTAAAAATGGGATTTTTCTAAACTTTATAATTGGATGAATATCTTATGTTTTTATCATATAGCGTTGTTATGATTGTTGCTATGGTATTAAGAAGTCACACCAAATAATCCCACGCTTCCGGAAAGCCAGGGTGTGACAGATTCACTCACCAGTATTTCCCACTGACAAAATGTTTTTAAACGCGTTTCAGGTAACAAAATGTGAAAACCAACTAGAAGCCAGCTGGACAGCACTGAAGGCTTGGAAAAGTGGCTATAAAAGTTACCTAAATAAAAGAAGATGTTTTATTCAATAAAATAGATATTTTCTCTATAAATCAGTTTGTAATAAAAAAAAACTTGGGTTTTATCCCAATATGTTTAATACTATAAAATTATGGTATTTATTCTGATAAAATATTTCCTAACTACGGTCCTGATGTAATTTCCGCTGCCAAATTGATAAACACTGATACCACCCAAAACTGATTCTTGCGGCCGCCCGTTCCCGGGACAGATAGGGGGCGGGGGTTGCGACAGAAGGTGGTATCAGAGCTAAGCCACTGATTCAGCCACAGAAGTGTTCTGCTAACACCAAAATATAACATGTTAGGAAATAAATTATGGAAATACGTGCATAATTGTATATTATTGTTGTGTGTTATTTGACTATTTGTTAGTTTACAGTATGAGCGACCAAGGACCTTCCGACGCCTACCGTCAGTTGTCCAACTCACCTAGGAGCGAAGGCACCTCTTCATAGCCTGCCCTCTCAGGTATTTAGCTGACAATGAAGACGAGATATTCGTGTTTAAGGCTCAGTCTGAAGAGCCATTCCCTCCTAAAAAGAGAGGATGGTTCAGTAGAAGAGCGCATGAACGTAGGAAGAGAATGAAAAAGTTGCAAAACCAGCGAGCTTTAGCAGCCATTAAGAGAGAAACAGATGCTCACACACAGGATATGCTCAATAGGAGTTTAGCAAATTTCCATATCCTAGCAACCACAGCTGCTGACCCTAACCTGGAGCAACTCGTAGCACCCCAACCATTACCACTATTCTCCACACAGCCAATGGAAATCGAGAACAACCCAGAAAATCAAATCCCAATGCCTGATTTCAACCCAGAAGAGATACCTAGGATACCAGCACCCAACCCCTTAGACCCAGATTATGACCCGTGGTTAGATGACAATAGGGATTACCAGCAACGCTACCCAATACCAGAAGACACACCTATGCCTAACCTAGCAGCATACCCAGGTTTGGACACTCTAGATCCCTACTATGATAGTGATCAGTACATCAGGGAAATTTTAGAGAATTCATACCTGTACCAGGAACCCATGCCCCAGTTTCCAAACCCAGTCCCAGCACCTGCACCCCCAATGAGTTTAGAAAATGTGCAAGAGCTCCGAACCTTCGGTGAGGAGATTTTAGAAAGTAGCGAGAGGATGAGGCAGGTAGGAGAACGACTCGTCTGGAAGTATGACGAGCGTAATCTGGAGTTCTGGATGAACCCATATCTGTGAAGATGATGGTGGAAGTAGTAATAATAATAATAAATAATTAAATATATATATATATATAATATGTGTGCATGTTTGAAAAAAAAATCTAGACGATAGCTATAGATACCTACTAGTATTGTAATTTTAAATTTCCGTTTCAGTTTGTAATAGATGCATACTATATATAAGAAAAAGTAAGTTGCAATGCTTGACGATTTTGATCAATATGCGTGTTGTGTGATTGATTAAATATTATCTTGTGATATTAATACGTGGTAAATGTTTAAAATTCAGATGGACAACGAAGTGAACTAAGAAAACCAGAATGACAATAACCCGAATAAGGATAACCCGAACAATGATAATAATGGAAACCAAGTGGATAACAGTGCCATCTAACACATAGTGGCACAAGGAATAATAGATGCAATGCCATATATTATTCAAACAGTTAGGGAAGCTGGTAATAAAAGTAACCGTGATAGTAAACGACCCACTGCACCAGAAAACAGTGTAAACAATGGACCCATACTTCAAGTGCCCATTCCCAAAAGAAGAAGAACCATATCTTATGGTTGTTCTTATAAAGAATTTTGGTCTTGTAAACCAATGGAATTCTCGGGCAATGAAGGGGTCATTGCAGCTCTACGCTGGATAGAAAAGACTGAGGCTATCTTAAAAATAAGAAAGTGTGCGGAAGAGGATAAGATAATGTTTGCCTCCAATCTGTTTAAGAACTCAGCGTTAGAATGGTGGAACACTATCCTCCAATCTAGGGGAAGTGACATGATTTACAATATGGAATGAGAGGAATTTAAGAATATGGTAGAAAGGAAATTCTGCCCTCCCAATGAAAAAGAACAGATAATAAATAAGTTCCTAAACCTAAGAATGACTAGAGTGGATAGTAAGAGATACACTACATTATTCTTTGAATATGCTAGAATAGTGCCAACCCTTGCATCACCTGAACCAGTATTAATCTCCCGTTACATCTGGGGATTAATCAGTGAGATTAGGCATGTAGTCAGGGCAGCTAGAACTCAAACTATAGAAGAAGCTGTAGAACTAGCAAACACATTGACAGGCGAATTAGTGCGCACACGAGAGGAGGACCAGAGGAGGAACCTAGCTCAAAGGCTTACCCAAGAATTTCGGTCTGGAAATTCTAACCGTGAGAAAAATGTATGTTCTACTTCTGAACCTTATTGCAAGTATTGCAAAATGAAGCATTCTGGAAGATGCTCTATATATTGCAATTTTTGCAAAATATATGGACACAATGAAGAAGACTGCAGTAAGAAACCTAACAACAGGATATGCTACAACTGTGGAGAACAAGGCCACATCAAGCCAAACTGTCCAAAACTAGCTCCAGCTACGAACAACAAGAATACCAAAAATGCTAGAGCATTTGTTCTAACAGCAGAAGAAGCCAAAATGATCCCGGATGTGATTGCCGGTACGTTTTTAGTTAATGATGTTTTTGCTAAAGTATGATTCGACTCTGGTGCGAACCAAAGTTTTATTAATACTTCATTTTGCAAACTTCTTAATCAATCATTAACTAAACTCCCACAAGAATGTCTAGTAGAGATAACAAATGGAGAAACCATTAAGATTTCTGAAATCTTGCAGGGAGCAAGAATAGAATTTTTAAATCAAAAGTTTATTGCAAACATTTATCCAATGAATCTGGCAGGATTTGATGATGTATTAGGAATTGATTGGTTAGTAACCAATAAAGCCAGTATTTTATGCGATCAAAAGTCAATCCAAGTAAATTCACCAAAAGGTGAAAAGATCACTATTAAATGAGATAAAGCGTCTAGATCCACAAAATTCATCTATGTGATGAAAACAACAAGTTATATAAGAAAAGGATCATTAGTGTATGTAGGATCGTATTCGGACCCGAACGAGTCTATCAAAAAGCTTTTCTCAGTTTGAGTGGCAGAAACAAACAAACCAAGTTCAATTCAGCGAGTATTCACTTTAACTTGTCGATATTATTGATATAAAAGCCTTTTACAATCACAACGATACTTCGGTAGCACTTCGTGGCTCACCGGAAGACAACACACACAACTCTCCTCTGATTTCGCCCCAAATGACCTATTTATAGGTGTTCTGATTTAGCTCCAAATGACAATGTGTCATTTCGAGCGGAATCAGACTTTACAATTTCGAGCGGAATCAGGATTTAACACTTCGAGCGGAATCAGAAAATTATGTGATTTAGCTCGAAATGACAAGGTGTCATTTCGAGCGGAATCACCTCTAAAAAATCACTATTTTGATTCTCATAACCTAACTCTATACAAGACTCGATACAAGACGTAGGCGACAGACGGATGCACCAACAAACTCCCCCTCGGATGTTGACGGAGTCTTCAGTGTCGAGTCTTCGGTTGTCAAACCTTCAGTCTTTGTGCTTCTCTTTCTCTATTGTAAGCATCCACCATCAATCTCTTTCTCTTTCTTCCAGAATCTCAACCTAGCTATGAGCTCTCTAATGATGTCCTCAGACTCCCCTTCTCACTAAACTGGGATCGCAGTCTGGAAATCACCATCTGCTCAGATATCGGAATCTGGCTTTAATCAATCTTCATATCTGCAATTCTCTACCACACATATAAGTTTCTCAAAAATTAAATCTTTAAAATTTAGAAACCATTTGCATGAAATATTCAAAAAAATTATTTATTCTTCTACAAACCACTTGTAAAAAATTCTTCATACACTCTCTCCCAAACCTGTTCATCAAGTTTAGCACTTGGAATTTTGAACATCAGCCTTTCAACAACAGTTGTCAAAAATCTTTTTGGATTTTTACAAAAATTATGCTAAAACACACTTAAAATCTTTTTAGATTTTTGAATGAGAATACAGTAAAGAAATATTTACAGACACTATTTTTGTGAGTTCGTGCAAGAGGATCATATCAGTTTATGAAACAAATCACTAACACCGTTAAGCTTGATTTCATTTTAAGCTCTAAACGATTCACATAGATTGACGATATTGTTATCCTCTTAAACTCAATCTAAAAACTTTCGAAATGCTTACCGATACGTTAAGGTATATTAATTTTGCACTAAGTTCTTATGGACCCCACGATCTCAGCCTATCCCCTCATCATGCAATACACTATCTCAAGTAATGCCTTTAAACTTTTATCAACTGTGATTTGTACGAAAATAAAGTAGAATGTTTAAACATTAACAATCAGGTCGATACTTTCGTATACGCAGAGAAAGTCCAATGTTTAAACAAAATAAGAAAAATAAAATAAGTTGAAGTTGTTTAGGCTTTAACCACAAGGTCGATACTTCCGTATACGCAGAGGAGGTCCAAAGCTTAAACGAAACACCAAAGAAAATAAAACAGAACATTTAGGCAATAACATCCAGGTCGATACTCACGTATACGTAGAGGATGTCCGATGCTTAAACAAAATAAAGAAATCAAACAAGTTTAAATCTTTGCAAAATGAAATGCATAATCACAGTGACTTTTCAGCAAAGTTGTGAAAGTTCACACACTTAACCAGTTTTATGTCTTTCGACAATCAGCAATTACTGAGTAGGCACACAGTCAAGAAGGACAAAACTAAGTACTATGCTTTCGACCATGTTTCCCACTAGAACTAGGTTTTTTAATTTAAGTTTGTATCGTTATCGCAAATCTACTAGTCTAGCTGAGCCTACCATCACATCTTTAGTGAGACCGTTTATCACATTTTAACTTTCCATTTCTTTAGCGTGTTGTGACAGTCCACTGATGTACTATCATTTCCTCTTTTATGCAACAAAAACTCATTTTTCATTTTATCATGTTTTTGGCTTTTTCAAATTTTCTAATGTTTTTGGATTTTTTGAAATTTCTTACTCCCCCTAAAATACAAACACATTTTAGGAAATTTGAAAATAAACTATACAAACAAACTGACAACTGATATCAAATTGCCTCAATTCTCCATCCACTTGGCATAAACAATCAGAACTCCCCCTCACAACAAACTATTTTCCCATTGATTTCAAAACACTTAAGTTTGTTTTAATCAAATGGTTTTTCCGGAAAATAAGTTTTGTTGATTTTACCATTTGTAGGTTCGGGGAAAACTCATCACATTGTTTTTCAACCACTTGTAGAAAATCAGATACAACTTAATGTCCCTGATTTACCACTTGTAAAAATATTTCAATCAAGTTCAAACTAATGACCTTGATTTTACCACTTGTAGGTAGAAACCTTTTTCAACCACATGGCTTACCAAACAATACCACTTGTAAGTTACCATATGTAGGTTGAATTCTCAAGATGCCGATTCCTACTCCTCGCTTACCAACCTGGGAGTTCCGGCAATTCACACTTCTCAATTTAAAATTTTCAAAAACTTTTTCAAGAATAATGCCGATTCATGCTCCGCGATTACCAACTTGGGAGCTCCGGCAAGTCAGGTTTTTACTGTTTGAAAAATATATCCACCCAAGCCTGACCTTCCTTGGGTGTAACAACCTCTTCTTCATTTTTACTTTCAACAGACTTTTGAACATTCCTTTTGGAAGCATAAAATTCTTTCACTCCTTTAACTTTACCATCAACCATTTTTCCAAAAATGTGTTTCACATTTCTGTTGAAAGCCTTATCAACATCAAATTTCTTTTTGTCAGAATAAAATTGATTTAAAATTTCAACTTTCCCAACTTTCTTTTAAAATTTTCAGCCCGCAGAGGTAGAAAATTCACATCATCCACATTCGGAACTGATTTCTCAACCTTTTTCTTTAACAACTTTTGGCTCCTCTGATTTTGTGGAATCAAATTCATCACCAGAACTGTTTCCTGAACCCTTAACAACCCATTTCTGATTTTTCAGATTTTCTTTTCTTTTAACCACATTCTTTGAACATTCACCAATCTCAAAGGTTGAATTTTCAAAGCCTGTAAATTTTCTGGTTGTTAGTTCAGTTTTCTCAACAACTTTTTCTTTCATTTTACCAGAGACTTCCTGTTTTGGTTTGAATGTCTTTGGACAATTTCTAGCAATATGGCCAGCAGTTTTGCACTGAAAACAGGTTCTCGTCTCTGTAATCTTTTGAGCAACACTTTTCTTCATCTCATCTTGCTTCTTTGCAAGGAATTCTTGGTTTGTCTGCTTTCTGAACGCTTGCTCTTTCTCAGCTTCTAAAGAGTTTCCTGAAACAAACACATTTTTTTGTTTATAAACTTTTTCATTTTTATGATTTTTCGGTTGATTAAATCCAAGACCTTTCTTTTTGACATTACTATTATGGTTTGGTTTCTTTTGAAAACTATAACCATAATTGTAACCCATTTTCTTGTTAATTCTCTGTTTATCTCTTGAAGTGTATTGTTTAGGTTTTCCAAAAAGATTTAAATCTTTTATTTCAGAAATATTAATTTCTGTAATTTTGAAAACCTTTTTAATCATTTCAATTCTAACACTTCTTATTGGAAAAATCTCATCAGAATATAATTTGTCAGAATCTTTCAAAGTATATGCTACTTTGACCGGTTCGACATTCAAATTAGATTTTGATAGCAAAAATTCCTTATCATAAACCTGTTTGTCCTTTTTGATTGTTGACTTTGACTTGTCAGACCCAGACTTTGACTCGGATTTAGACTCCGGTTTTGACTCCTCTATATCATCTTTGTCTAACACCTGATCGACCACACTTTTTATCAACTCGGACTCATGATCAGTATCAGATGATGTGAACGTAACATCAATATTTTCTGGCAAATTATCCGACGACCCTGACTCCCATTGTAAGTTAATTGCCTTTTTGACTCTTTCGGAATTTGGATTTCGAGACAAATATCCATTTTCGACCGGGGGCGGACATCTATTGTAGACAACACTTGGTTTCTTACCAGAAATTTCTACTTCATCCTCTTCTTTTGTCTCGGAATTCTTTGCTTCCGAAGTCTTCTCTTCTTCAAATGTCTTCATTCTTTCAACGATCGGGTAAATCCTGTCAACAACAAAAGTAGAACATGAGTAACTTTTCAATAAATTGTTGATTCTTTCAGTTTCAATCTTTTGTGTTGCCAGTTTCAATTCCAGCTCAGCACACTTCTCTGTGTAGTAGTGGACATCATCAAGCTGTCTCATGTAAGCTCCTTTGAGTGTATTCAAAGCAACGGCTTGTTCACTGTTCGAATCAGTGTACTTGTTAATCTCTCTGTTCAAAGTATCATAAGATTCTTTCAATCTTTTTATGTTGTGTAGCAGCTCGTTGTTTTGCAAGATCAAAGAATCACAATTCAAACACTTTTCAGGAACTTTGACTACTTCAGTATCAACTTTGATTTCAAATTCAGGAACATCTTTGACTGTTCTTTTTGTTTGGAAAAACTCAGCTCTTTTCCTTTTCTCGGCTTCAGCTTCAGCTTTTAATCTTTCTTCTTCTTCTTCCTCTTATTCATTTTTTCTCCATTTTTCTTCTTTAGCTTCCCTGACTTTTCAATATTTTTCAGCCCAATACTTATCATAAGCATTAGCAACAAAGGCTTTAACATTTGACGTCTCTTTTGACATCTCTTTGGCCATGAATTCTTGGTCTGGGCAAAAATTTTCCCAACTGAAACCTTCAGGCAATCTTTCATCATCTTGATCTGCCAAACACACTTTGCTGTCTGTTGAAATGTATTTATCCCAACTGAATCCACCATCCTTGCCCTGATTAACCAGACACGCTCTCTTTGAATCTTCAATTTCTTTTCTACCATGTGCAGTTTGTGCCTGATGTGGTGCCTGTTGTTGTTGATATGGTTGTTGTGAGACTTGATGATAAATTGCCTTTTTGTAGTAATCGTTGTTTACGAAAGGGTTTTGAGCTCCACTAGCTTCACGATTTGTGCACTCTCTCTTGAAATGCCCCTTTTCCCTGCAACGAAAACAAGTAACTTTAGACTTATCAAAACCTAAAGTTGAAACATGTGCCTCGCGAAAATCATCTCTGCCTGTAATTTGTTTGAACTTTTCAGCCCGTCTCAACACACAAGCCATGCACCATTTAATATCCATCAATTCCATTTCCTCAGCATCAATTTGATCGTAATCCTCTTTCGTGAGCATTGGATTCCCGATCCTTCCTGCAACTAAGCCTCCATAGGATTCAAGCACAGTCACCAACAAAGACATGTGACTTTTAGCAACTTCCTCAGTATAATTTTAATCATTCTCAAGCTTTAAAGAAATATTGCATTGAAGAACTTTGCCACTCTTTGTTGTAGAAAACTGTGGATCATAAGTTGGAAATGAAGATAATCCTGTTGTGCTGCTTGATCCCTGGGATGAACTTTCAGAAGAACCTTTTGCATTATAAGCAGTTTCAACCTTTGGAGAAAAATTTGTCTTTTCACTAACACCACTCTTGAAATACAAGCCGATGTCTTGTTCTCCATCATAGTTCTTCATCCTGGCAATCTTCCTCTGCTCCATCTCTTGAGCTTCCAGATGTTTGATGAACTCACCCAGTGTTAACTTTTTATATTCCTTCCTATTGTTTCTTAACATCATCAGAAATGTTCCCCAAGTATCATGTGGTAACGCATCTGCAAGTTTCTCAATCAGCTCATCAGTATCCTTTTTTATCCCTAATTTCGTCATATTTCTCACCAAGTTACAATATCTCTGAATAATTTGTTTGGTATTTTCAGATTTCAACCCACGAAATAGATCAAATTCTTTCTTCATGAGAGACATCTTGTTTTTAAGCATATCATCACTTCCTATAAACTTTGCTTCCAATTCAGTCTAGATTGAATAAGCACTTCCATCATGTTGAAGCAAAATCAAAATGTCCTCTTTAATTGCTTGCTGAAGCAGACTCACCATCAATTTCTCATCTCTATACTTCTTTTTCTCCTCAGCACTCATATCTCTGATTGTTAACTGAATACCATTTCTTGTAGGCCTTTCATATAGGACTTCAGTGTGTTCCCAAGCATCCAAGTGATAAGCTTCAACCCAATTTCCAAAGCGTTCGGACCAACCATTGTAATCATCAATATCCAAGAGCTTAGGCGGTTTCTGTGTTGTCCCCGTTTCATTCTCAAGCAATGTACTCTGAGTAATTGTGATAGGACTAGCAAAAGCATTGTAGAACTCGTTGTCCATTGTTCAATTTCAAAAGTTCACAATTTCAAGTTCAAGCGAAATAGCAAATTTATTCTTTCAAGCGATATCTTAGTTTGAAACTTTGAAGCGGAATCAACAGCTGTTTACAAGCGGAATGTGATCTGGAGCGGAATCTCTAACACACTTCAAGTAAAATCTGATCTGGCAGCTTGAGGCGAAATCAGCAATATATTGGAGCGAAATCAGACTTTGAAACTTGGAGCGGAATCAGGAACTAAACTTTGGAGCGAAATCACATAATAATGTACATTGGAGCGGAATTAGACTGAACTTTCAAGCTGAACCTGCTTTTCGAGCGGAATCAAAATAATCTTTTAGCAGAACCTAGATTTTGGAGCGGAATCAGGAACATTCTCTGGAGCGGAATCACTGATATGGTATCCTGGAGCGAAATTAGAATTAAACTTTCAAGCTAAACCTGCTTTTCTAAGCGGAATCAAGACCAAACTTCGAGCGAAATCAAGATGAAAGCTGATTTGGAGCGAAATCAAGATAAAATCTCGAGGGAAATCAAGCTGATGTCATCTTTTCCAAGAATAGTTTCGAACGGAAGGTCAATTTGTAATTTCGAGTGCACTGTGTGAATTTTTTCCAATTCGGACCGTGAAATGATATTCAGATTGAAAAAGAAAGGTGTAGAAACAGAAATCGCAGCTGAATTGTATAGAACTCTTCCTCCTGAGCTCTGATACCACTTGTAGGATCGTATTCGGACCCGAACGAGTCTATCAGAAGAGCTTTTCTCAGTTTGAGTGGCGGAAACAAACAAACCAAGTTCAATTCAGTGAGTATTCACTTTAACTTGTCGATATTATTGATATAAAAGCCTTTTACAATCACAACGACACTTCGGCAGCACTTCGTGGCTCACCGGAAGACAACACACACAACTCTCCTCTGATTTCCCCCCAAATGACCTATTTATAGGTGTTCTGATTTAGCTCCAAATGACAATGTGTCATTTCGAGCGGAATCAGACTTTACAATTTCGAGCGGAATCAGGATTTAACATTTCGAGCGGAATCAGAAAATTATGTGATTTAGCTCGAAATGACAAGGTGTCATTTCGAGCGGAATCACCTCTAAAAAATCACTATTTTGATTCTCATAACCTAACTCTATACAAGACTCGATACAAGACGTAGGCGACAGACAGATGCACCAACAGTGTATTTGATTCCTATAATCACTAACACTAAAGGAAAATAATTAAAAGATATTTCAGTCGTATCTCAGTTTCCAGATGTGTTTCCAGAAGAATTACCAGGACTACCTCTAGACAGGGAAGTTGAATTCAGAATTCACCTGCTGCCAGGAACAGTGCCGATTGCCAAAGCACCTTACCATTTGGCACCTGCAGAAATGCAAGAATTAAAGAAACAGTTAGACGGACTACTGAAGAAGGGATTCATACAGCCAAGTTCATCACCATGGGGAGCACCGATCTTATTTGTCAAAAAGAAAGACGGATCGATGTGTATGTGCATTGACTACGTGAATTGAACAAGGTCACGATTAAGAATCGGTATCCATTACCAAGAATTGATGATTTATTTGATCAGTTGCAAGAAGCTCGATTTTTATCAAAGATCAATTTACGGTCAGGATATCATCAATTAAAGGTACAGGAAGAGGACATTCCTAAAACCGCATTTAGAACAAGATATGGTCATTATGAATTTACTGTCATGCCATTTGATTTAACCAATGCCCCAGCTGCATTTATGGACATGATGAACCAAATATGTAAGCCATATTTGGATAAATTCATAATTGTCTTTATAGATGATATTCTCATTTACTCTAAGAGTAAAGAAGAACATGCAAAGCATTTGCACGCACTTTTAAGTCTATTAAGAAAAGAAAAGCTTTACGCAAAGTTTTCAAAGTGCGAGTTATGGTTAGAAAAGGTACAGTTTCTTGGACATTTAGTCAATTATGAAGGAATTCATGTAGATCCCACCAAGATCGAGGCAATTACCAAATGGAAAACCCCTGAGTCACCAACCGAGGTTAGAAGTTTCTTAGGATTGGCCGGTTATTATAGAAGATTTATTCGAGATTTTTCTATAATAGCCATTCCTTTAACTAAGTTAACCTGTAAATCTGTTAAGTTTGAATGGGGACCAAAACAAGAAGAAGCCTTTAGAATTCTTAAACAAAGATTAACCAACGCACCCATACTAGCGTTACAAGAAGGAACTAAAGACTTTGTAGTCTATTGTGACGCTTCTAAGTTAGGTTATGGATGTGTGTTGATGCAACGTCAAAAGGTTATAGCTTACGCATCTAGGCAACTTAAGAATCACGAAGAGAATTATTCAACCCATGATTTGGAACTAGCAGCCATAATTTTTGCTCTTAAGATTTGGAGACATTACCTTTACGGTAGTAAGTTTACCATTTTCAAAGATCATAAGAGTTTAAGGTATGTTTTTGGGCTAAAGGGGTTGAATATGAAGCAAAGACGCTGGATGGAGATACTTAGTGATTACGATTGTAATATCCAGTATCGCAGGAAAGGCTAATGTAGTAGCTGATGCTTTAAGTCGAAAGTATCACGAGAAGCCAAAAAGAGTGTGTTCTCTTAAATTAAATCTGCAAGTAGATTTAAATGAGCATATTAGAAAAGCACAAGAATCAGTAATCCAGGACGATATTGAGAAATTGAAAGGAATGCTTAAGGAATTAGAACAAGGAACAGATTTGGAGATTCCATAAAAAGAGAATGTGGATACCTAAATTAGGAAACCTACGCTACCGTATAATAGAAGAAGCCCATAAGTCTAAGTATACGATGCATCCTAGAAGTGATAAGATGTATCAGGACTTAAGAAAGAATTTTTGGTGGATAGGAATGAAGAAAGACATAGAAGCTTATGTTTCCAAGTGTTTAACCTATTCACAAGTCAAAGCTGAACATCAGAAACCCTCAGGTTTATTGCAGCAATTAGAAATGCCAGTGTGGAAATGGGAATTGATAACAATGGATTTTGTTACCAAGTTACCCAAAACAAGGAAAGGCAATGATACAATCTGGGTGATTGTAGACAGGCTAACCAAGTCAGCTCATTTCCTACCAATAAAGGAAACCTATAGTATGGAACAGTTAGCTAAATTGTATGTAAATGAAATAGTTTCATTACATGGAATTCCTTTATCAATTGTTTCTGATAGAGATAGCCATTTTACCTCTCATTTTTGGACAAGTTTCCAAAAAGCCATGGGAACCAAGTTGAATCTAAGCACCGCTTATCATCCTCAAACAGACGGATAAAGCGAAAGGACAATTCAGACAATGATGGACATGCTTAGAGCTTGTGTAATTGATTTCAGAGGTAATTGGGATGACCACTTACCATTAATAGAATTTTCTTACAATAACAGTTATCACACAAGTATCAATGATGCACCATTCGAAGCACTTTATGGACGAAAGTGCCGAACTCCAGTCTGTTGGGCAGAGATTGGAGAAAAGCAACTATCCGGACCTGAAATAGTGCAAGAAACAACCGATAAGATCATTCAAGTCAAGCACGTGACCGACATAAAAGTTATGCTGATAACAGACGGAAACTATTGGAATTTCAGGTAGGTGATAAAGTGTTATTGAAAGTCTCTCCTTGGAAAGGAGTAGTCAGATTCATCAAGAGGGGAAAGCTAAGCCCCAGGTATATTGGATCTTTTAAGATTATCAAAAGAATAGGATCTGTAGCCTATCAGCTACAACTGCCAGAGGAAATGGCAGGAATACATGATTATTTCATGTATCTAATCTCAAGAAATGCTTAGCTGATGAATCACTGGTAGTATCTCTTAAGGATATAGAGGTAAATGAACAACTTAAATTTGTAGAAAGACCTCTACAAATTAAAGACATGAAAGTCAAGAACCTTAAACACAAGAGATTAGTTCTGGTCAAAGTAAAATGGGACTCCAAAAGAGGACCAGAGTACACATGGGAGCTTGAATCAGAAATGAAAAGGAAATACCTGCACCTATTACAGTAGATATCGAGGACGAGCTAAAAAACAAGGTGGGGAGGATATAACAACCCTCCTAAATAATTTCCGACATCTAAAAAAATAATTAAAGTATCCCAATATGTCCTAAAATACACCCCGTATGCAAAAACGGGCCCCGAATACCTTTATTTTTATTAAAATTAATTAAAAACAATTTTTATTCATCCTTGGCGGGTTGCGAAGACCACCCTTTGGTCTTACGCGGGCCGCTACAGATGGGCCACCAGGAGAAACCCGGAGCTGCCACGTGTCACGACGCGTGTGGGGGCTGCTAGTCGACTCAGCCAAGCTAGGGCCTACCCTAGCTGGCCTCGCGGGCCGCGAAGGACCTGGAGGATGGCTATGCGGGGCGCGACAAGGTCCGAGATCAGCACTATAAATAGGAGGCTTCGGCTGTTCATTCAACTCGTTCACAAATCTTTCTCTCTCTCGAATTTCTTTATAGTCGAAGTAATTTTCGGGCATAATACCCCCTAAATAACGAAGTTCTGCCTCGTTGTAAGTATCATAACCCCGGTTACGTATTAGATATGCTGCCCGATTGATCCAGGGTTCCGTAACGGCTGTCATGGTTCTACCCGACGTAGTCGTTGGAATACCGCCTCGGGGAGGGTATTACTGATGTAAATATTGGGTTATTATACTAACACGTGTGCATTTGTGTAATTTATAGATAATCACCAGGAAACCTTAAAGGAAAACATAAGACAGCAATGTGAGTAATCTCCTTTTTGTAAACCTTTTTGTAAACTGTTTTTACAAAACCTTTATCTATTTTAAATTACAATTAAGCGGTGATTGAGTCTTTGTAATTCTTCAATTACTGCCGGTATGTTGGGGTTTTGTATACAAAATGTGGAACACGTTACTATTGAACAACGAGATAGGCAATGAGTAATATGACCCACTAGTCAGGATTGACAGTATTGAATGAGTAATTGTGTAGATGTAAACATTGTAATCGCTCTCAATACTGTAAATTAATAAAACTCTTCTTGATTAAACTGGGATTCACTCACCAGTATTTCCCACTGACAAAATGTTTTTAAACGCGTTTCAGGTAACAAAATGTGAAAGCCAACTAGAAGCCAGCTGGACAGCACTGAAGGCTTGGAAAAGTGGCAATAAAAGTTACCTAAATAAAAGAAGATGTTTTATTCAATAAAATAGAGATTTTCTCTATAAATCAGTTTGTAATAAAAAAAACTTTGGTTTTATCCCAATATGTTTAATACTATAAAATTATGGTATTTACTTTGATAAAATATTTCCTAACTACGGCCCTGATGTAATTTCCGCTGCCAAATTGATAAACGCCGATACCACCCAAAACTGATACTCGCGGCCGCCCGTTCCCGGGACAGATAGGGGGCGGGGGTTGTGACAGTGTAATACACGTTACACCAATCAAATCGATAAAAGATAGATATAGTTAACGAAATTACGTGTGTTGACACGTATAGTGGAAAAGTCTTGTATTATAATACAGGCGATTATTGATGTCGACATTACTAACTTTGTGAATATTTTAATTGAAGGACACTCGCATCTAAAGATGACGAGAGTTGAACAAGTGACGGATAGGATAGAAGAACAGTCCGAAGTATGACAAGAGGAGCATGCTCACCAAGGACCAAATCACGTAACAATCGCGAATAAGAACAATGGCAAGGAACGCCCATCGGGGAAAGCATTACTAGGTGGACGCTTTTAAATATAATCGCACAAATGGCTATATGCAACAAACATGTAGAGAATGATTGTTGCACATGTAAATTAAAAACTTGGAAAACCTGAATAGAATACCTATCCAGGATATTATTTCCAAGAAAACTAAATAGAGGCGTTACTCACATAGGGCGTGATGTAAAACTATAAAAAGATCATGTGTGTCATATGTTAATCGCTTACTCTGGCCAAGCAAGTAGTGGCATATGATACCATGAGCTTCTTGTAGTGGACGCATTTATGTCCAATGTAGTAAGGAGGGGGTGAATGGGACGAATTAAAAAGATACCCAAATGAGTCAAACAAGTAAGATGTTTGATAGTAAACGTAAATGCAAGTCGGATGACGGGATCGTATTACGTTAGAATAACGAGCCTGAAAGAAGGGACAAAGATTAAAGTAAATGAAAATGCAAACCAACAAATGTGAATGCTAAGGCATAGGGGACAAAGTTTGACTATCATAAGTGATGAAATTCACACAGACAAGTCAAAGGGGTAGAATAAAAGAATCAAGGACTTGACTGAATAAAAGCGATGGATTTTGCTAAGACGACCAAATAAATTAAGGTGACGTCTAAAACCATATAAGAATGGTTACTTGATGATGACTTCGGTAAAGATACCCGATGGATGGGTAGGATTGTGGGTGAATGCGTAAACCAAGAAACGGGAATGCGAAATAGAAAGTCAAAAGACTTGGAATATAAGTCATGACTAAAAGACAATGAGAATTTGCAAACAGAAATGTTGATAACTACGTTCAACTATTTTAAAGTTGAACGGGTCGAATAAAGAATGGAGTGTGACGTTCACAAGTGATGAAATTTCACACGAACAAGTCAAACGAGAAAAATAAGGTATAAAAACTTGGTAGTGTAAGTAAGCGCAAACTGAATAATGGAAGCGCGAAATATTAATGAACCTATGTTATGGGTCGTAAAGGAATATAGATAGGAAAAATGCAAACTAGCGAAACAAGAATGTTAAAAACACTAAGATAAAGAACCCGGGTAACGGGTCGTAAAGAAGTCTAGGTAAGAACCGAGTAACGGTAAGTGTAGGACAAACCGACGTGTAAATGACGTTAGAAGTCATAAAGTCGGAAAGATAATTCGAAAGAAAACAAACTTAGCCTTAGACTACGGTCAAGGTCAAATGAAATCCAAAAAAAAAGAAGATTAAAAGTAAATAATTCTAGACATAAAAAGGGGTGCCTTGACGCCATATATATATATATATATATATATACATGGTTGAATAGAGACTTGAATAAAAGATGATCTATGAGATCATCATAACCTACGGGATTATAACTAATGTTAAGTCTACGGGACCAAAAAGAGCCCCGGGTCATAAATAGAAAGAAACGAACTATTGGGTCTCACCTTAAAAAGGTGAAAAATCAAAAGAAATAGCCCATGCAGCTAAGTGAAAGAACCTACGGGTCAATAGTGTGAAGCGAGGAAACTGGATACGATTCTCCGTGTAAAACGAGAACGGAAAAGAATAAATTCTTGGTCGTCAATTCCTCGATATAAGTGATTGACATAAGTTAAAGAGAAAACGTTAAACTAAAATTCAGTTCTAGTAAGAAACAACGTTTTTAACGAATATGAATATTATGAGAGAAATTAGAAAATGGTTTATAGTAGACGATATAGGTCTTAACACCGATAGGTGTAAGACGATACGTTCGAAAGAAGATTTTGATAATGAAAAGTTTATATAAACTTAAACATAACGTGAATACGATGCGAACACGGTCACAATAAGTGATATAGAATATAACCACGTTGTAACGTGAGTTACAAGATATGAAATCATAAACACGCAAAAGGTTGATGACGGCAATATAGTAAACCCGGGTGATGGGGTATAATATAACCGGTGACTAACAAGTTTAACCGCTAAAGTAAATAATCATTGAAGATGACAGATTCAAGCTGAAAGTAACGGCCCACGAGGCCTTACACATAAAAGACATACGTGTTAATATAAATAAAAACTTTTGACCGAAAGAAATGTGTGCGTTGAAAACGAAACCTGGTTCGTTTGATTAAACCAATGAAATCCGTAAATAAGGTTTCGGGGACGAAACCACTTTAAGGGGGTAGACTTGTAACACCCCGAAAACGGGTTTGGTAATCAAACCACGTTAATGCTAAAAGACGGGTAAAGTACCGTTAGTGGTAAAATTTACCCGGTGAGTATTAGGATTTTTAGATAAATAAATCTAATGTTAAATAAAAAAGGGGTGGAAGAATGTTTATGAGAAAATAAAGTTACGAGAGGCCCGAATTAACGGGACTTAAAATAACACGGGTTATAACTTCCTCAAAACCCACCAATTAACTAGGAATATCAACCTAGTTAAATATATGCCTTAAAACAATGAAGAAAACTTGGGTAATAACCCTTTTTACAAAGTTACAAACTAGAGGGAACAAAAGAGGAAGATTGAAACTTGATTTTTATTAAAATTAAAACACTACACACACACTAGTGTGTGTGTGTGTGAGCGTATGGCGACCAGGAGCATGGAGAAATGGGTTTCAAACCCTAGCTCAACAATAACTTCAAATTGGAGGATCAAACAAAGGCCATACTCAGATTTGAATACACATAAACGATCACCAAGTCAAGGGGATCGAAAGGTATGTCGAATTTTTGACATTCATGAAGTTGTGAAAAGTCGATTAACTTTACAAGATGCGATTTAGGTATGAATCGTAGAAGTTATGACTAGATTAGAGATGTATACTTGCTTAGGAGTAAAACCCTAAGTGAAAATTCTATATATATTGCAATGATTTGAATACTTGGATGAATTACCACACTTAGGTAAGTGGGTTTTAATGTTATGATGAAATTGATGATATAACTAGGTTTAGAATCATCATGCATGATAATGTTAAGAAGGTGTTTGATTAAATCATGAATTTGGGTACATGATCATAAATGACTTGAAATGGGTTTTGAATGTTAAGATGAAATTTGGTAGAACTTGATTATAGTAGGTGTTGGGACAAATGCTAGTGATATGATGAAACGGGTTTCACTCGTATATGAGGAACCCTTAGTTCTTCCAAAAATAAATAAATAAACTAGTCAAGATAATCGCTTAAACTAGGTAAAGTGTTGGAAATATAATAAATTTGGTTGGAACTTTGGTTAAAACGGTGGCCAAGAGATAACGCCTACCGGATAATTGAGAAATGCCTAAAATAGTTGACAAACTTGAATGTGCATTTTATATACTAATAGGCGTTTGACCTTTTAAAAAGTCAAACCGACCATTAATAAGATCGAATGATAATTTTGATAGAAAATACATAAGATGGAATAGTCATGATTGAAAATGACTAAACTAACCATCTTTCGAAATATGATGATAGTTTGACGCCTAACAAGCTAGGTGGAAGCTTGTGGATGAAGCGGGTCAAACGGAGCAAGTACGGAAAGAAAAGCGTGGCATGGATGCAAGGTAAGTGAAACTTACACCTTTTTGTAGAATACGTATCTATTCTATATGTTATAAATACAATGGAGATAATATTCGAAATATGGTTTCTGACGCGAAATGATTCGGGTCGGAATAAAAAACAAATGTTAAAAACCATAGTAATGGTAAAACGGGGTTGAACGGTAAATTAGTCATGAAAAGATTAAGATAAAATGAGCTTTCGAACGGCTACTTTATAAGTAAGCCTAAACTAATAAAAAGAGTAAAATGGATCAAATGGTAATATTGATACCATTTGACAATTAACGACTAATAAGTGTATGTCGAGTCTTGTGCTCGCGGGAATAAACGGCTTGTGAATTAGCAATGCTATGAAATAGCAAATAAATGAAGACAAGGTATTAAAACGGGGCAATAAGTTGACCCGAGCCAGGTAGGCATAAATATGTTGTTTGTTAAACATGCAATTTTGGTCAAATAATTAGTGAGAGTCCTTCGTCGAAAATGAGGGACTAAAAATGGCCAAAACGCCCTTGATAGGTAAATCGGGAAAACGACCCTTAGAGGTCGTTTAGATGTTAGTATTATGGTTATGTAACTCTTAGGTATAAGTAAGAGTTGTAAGCATAAACTTATGGATCAAATGCCTAAGAACGGGTCAATTACGTAGAATGACTATCCAAAGGGGTAAAAGTCAGGATAACGGTCCATTATGTTATAATCCACCACAAGATAGTTGTGGTGGAATATAAGAGGCTATTTAAAAATGAGAATACGAAGTGTAGAAAAAGAAGAGCGAGTTTGATGCTTAAATGCGTATAAGTCGCTTTAAACGGGTCAAAACGAGTACGTATGCAAAACGTGTTAAGGTTGCATAAGAAACCCGTAATTTGACCTTTAAAAAAATTAGTAAACTGATATAACATGATGTCCATGGTATTTTAAAGGTAATAAACAAGTTTGTTTGATAAAATTACAAACGGGTCAGAAAGTGTCATAATTGAATTCCAAGCCGAGAGCTTGAAATCAAAAATTTTGAGAATTTAGATGTCGGGTCTTTACTCCATGAGATGGAGAATTAAATTACGAGCGCGTAGGAAAAAGAATCGCGTAAAACGGACATCTAGATCAAAAGTTATGAAGCTTTGAAGTTAGAATTTCGATCGAAAACGGAGCTGGGCAAATGAAGCAGCAAAGCTGCAACATTCTGCCAAAAATGGGGCGTGGCGTTGCACGACGCCCCTTAGCGTACGGTGACGCCCCCAAATTCTGAAATTGTTTGAATTTTGTTTATTTTGAACTTCGATCTCGTTTAAACTTGTTTATAAGTTATCAAAACTAACTTTTTAGTTGGTTTTGATCATAAGTAAATGTCAAGGGTTCCCGGATGAAGATCAAGCTCAACGAAGAACCGAACACGACCAAGATACAAGCTTCCGCACGGCGTTTCATCGTAACTTTTAAAAGACGAACTCAATTACATTATGTTGTAAAACTTGTAAACTGTAAAAGTTTTTCAGTAAACCCGTATTTTATATATACGTGTATTCGTAAGTGCACATTTAAACTTATTTATTAGTTCTAAAACCCTTTTATAATAGTAAGGGTGTTACAGTTGTTTATGTTTGAGTTAGTTGTTTATCTAATCGATTTGATTGATTGATTTTGCTAGAAACTTTTAATTGTTTATCTAATATGCAGATAAAAGAATGTTGCTAAGTGGATTTTGAAGTATTGTGAGGAGGTAAAGACAGACGTAAGTTGATGTATTATATTCCCTACATATAGCATGTTTTGATCGGTCTTTATAAACATCATATATTATTTTAATCAATTTTTCGCTCATAGTACTTTGCTGATGATTAGTTAGTTTCTATTTCCACAACTAATGCTTATCTAATGCAAAGTCGTTTGGGTTAAATGCTCTTTTTTTCTGTTAGGATGTACAGTAAAAGTGATTATTTGGATAACCATTAGAAGTTGTTAATTAGCTTCTTCAGTTTCATATTACAGTAACACAACAGTGGAAAAAAAAGAGGCTTGCAAAGGAGGGAAAAATGTTAGGAGATTTGTTGGTGGATTGATACAGAATATGATGAATGTGGTGGAGTTATTGAGAAGGTTTTATATGTGAAGATAGTTTGGGGGTTCTAGAGTCTTCGGAGGGTTTGCAGGTTAAAGGAGAAGTGATGAAGGGTCAGGATTGTTCGGAGGGTTTGTAGTTCAACGGCGTTAGTAACGGCGGTGGGAGGAGGAAATGGAAGGTAGTGGTGGAAGATCTGTCGGTTGATAAGGCAACACATCAGAAACAGAGGAGGACGATTAAGAACAGAGAATCTGTTGCTAGGTCAAGAGAGTGGAAGCAGGTTAGATTAAATTGCTACTTAATCTAATCTAATCCGATCATTACGGATTTCAATTGTGTTGTGTTTGTGGAATTATAGGCTTATACTGTGGAATTGGAGAGTTATGTTTCTCAATTGGAAGAGGAACATGCAGGATTGTTGAAAGAAGTGGTATGCTTTTTAACTCTTTATTTTTCTTACGATGAAACATGGTTCTTATATTACAAGTTTGATTCTTTAGTTTTTAAAGATTAAAGAGATGCATAACAACTGTTTGATTTTATTCCTCTGAGAAATTGGATTTGCTAGAGTTACAATTGTGAATTCCAGAAATAATCGGTCTTTAATGAATTCTAGAAATACCCAATTGTTTGATTTTATTCCTCCGAGTTTTTTAACCGTCAATCGAAGCAGGTTAGATTAAATTGCTACTTAATCTAATCTAATCTGATCATTACGGATTTCAATTGTGTTGTGTTTGTGGAATTATAGGCTTATACTGTGGAATTGGCAATGCATTATTTCGCTTGCAAAGGTATTCAAGGAGTTAGTTATCTCAATATGTTTCTCAATTTATATATCTTGACATTGTGCTTGACTTAAAACTCCTATGGTTCTCACATTGATATTGATGATCCTCAAACCTTCGTTGACCTAATTGTATCCGGTTATAATTAGGGTTTTACTATTATTATTTGTTATTTAAAATATGTTATAATTAGAGTGTATGATTCTAAAAGGCTTTTGAAGGAAAATTTGAAAAGACTTGTAGGGATCGACCTACAGATTTGCTCTGCTCAGGTGAGAATTTAATATACATATATACATACATATGCTGTGTGGGTTTACTGCAAGTGTAATAATTTAGGTAAACATTTTAGGTGAATGCATCCACAGACTTTACTGAGTTGACAGACAAGGAACCATGGTTTTCATCAACAAAGCTGGTTGTGAAACCTGATATGCTTTTTGGAAAGCATGGCAAGAGTGGCTTGGTTGCCTTAAACTTAGATGTGGCTCAAGTTGCCGATTTCATCAAAGCTCGTCTTAGTGTTGAGGTAAGTCCGGACTTCTTTTAACAACTGCTGAACTAAAGTCTAACCAAAGTGCATAAGAAGAAAGCTCTTATTAAAGAAAGAAAGGTATTAGAATAATATGGATTTTGTGTTCATCCACACTAAATAGATAATGTGAAACTTTGTGAAGGTTTTGACATCATTAGATAATGTTGTGGCAGAAATGGAAGAAGTGAGAGAAAACAAGCAATGGAAATGTCCTCACTGCATAGAAGAAGAAGGAACCAAACCTTATTGGATATGTAACAGGTACAAACATCAGCATTTTTATTGCGTTTTAAACACGCTTCTTTGGTCCATATCATATCAATTTCAATTAAGTATATGTTATTCTCACTCTACGTTTCTTATTGAGTATATTTTTGTCGCATTTTTGTAGCTCTTTGTGCTTGAAGAAGCAAAAGATGGTGCCAACTGGTATTGTATATTCAGAGGTATGACATGTTTAAAAACACTATCAGTTAGTTCTTCAAGTTATGTCTAAAATGAATGACTAGAGCTTCATCTCATGAATCTTATTCAACTATTTGGTAACTTGGATTTAAGGGAAAATTATAGACTACTATTAGAAACAATATAAAAACCAGTTAGTGAATTAGTTCACATCAAAGGACCAGACATATTGATACTATTATTATTATTTTTTGAATGTCAAATTTGGATGACTGAGCAGAGCACTAGAGATTTTCTAAAATAGTAAAGCTTACTTGCCGACATGCAGCTACACAAGAGCACAACAAGAGAGCGAACGGTGAAGAAACTGCGCCTATCGAGGGCTTTGACAGTACCTGAAACTACATCTATCTATGAAGCATGATGTCGGATGTCTGCCAGAAGAGTAGATGCTCTTTTGCTTACTGACTCAACAAAAGTTATTGCTCCTGAGCTTGATTTCATGAACACACCTGTATTCAAAGGTGATGACAAAGAACCCAATTTACGTGTTTTCTGATAGTCTTGCTGTGGATGCCCTGCATTTAACTGTCTTTCTGGCTGTCTTTGCCATTTAAATATGAGGCACATGAATGAAAATGACTTGGAAAATTAATATTTTGTAGATCTTCGGGATGATAAACAATTCTTAACTGACCATCCTGGTGCAGTTCCAATCACAATGGCTCAGGTAGCCTCTACTCCCATTTCGATCTTTATTTTTTAAAGGAAAATTACCAGTAATAATTAGATTTCACATTTGTTTTGTACTTGTGTAGGGAGAGGAGCTGAAGAAGCTAATTGGTGCCCTTGCGTATATAGAGTGTAGTTCAAAAACACAGCAGGTGATGTTTTATTTATTCATATCATATTTTATATCAGTACATTTTCTTCATTCCATGAAATTTGTTGAAGAAGCTATTTGGCGCCCCTGCGTATTTGAACTTACAACTTTAACAAAAAAAAAAAAGTTTCAAGTTTAAGCTGTAAACGGCAAGTATACATGCATCTGTGTTTATACATGTCACTAGATGTTGATATACTTCAAATATCTCATAAGTTTACAGTATTTGACTTGATACTTTGACAATTTGTCAAATGTCACACATCTATTGATGGCACGATAATACGGAAAGTTAGGTCCATGTTACCCTAAAAATTACGACTTCTAGATGAGGAAGTAATGTGATTTTTGGTGAACATTTGAAAATCGAAGAAGACCTTACAGTTTTCATTGTATGGTTATTTTTTCCATTCTTAGTGGTAACATATCGAGGGACAAATTGTTACTTGATCTTAACCAAAATCTTGTTATTATTGTTGCATAAGAATAAAAAGAAGCGTAAGGCTCAAAAATCGTGCACGATACTGTAACTAACAAGATTTCAGTCCACCGTGAACCGAAAATGGGCAGAAAGTTGACTTTTCATTGCTAAATGCTTAAGTTCTACTTATTAGTGATTACCCTTTATATAGTTTCGGATTATTTGCTTTGTTTTGTCGTGTCTCGAAGCAGGATGTCCTGTGTAAGTTGGTATATGTAATTCTTTTAACACCGAATAGCCAAGATTGGGACTATTCGGCTATTATGTAATAACAAAACTTATGATGATTGTGGAAAGATGTTTGATTTCACATTGTATGAAAATGAAATTACTTCTAAATGGTCACGGTATGGTTAAGTGTTGTTTAGTGTCAGGATATTAAAAAAACCTGTTTACTTCCTTTGTTAATACCAAGATGCTCTTCTTTCGTTTTTATTGTTATGTTTCAAATTTCTGTTGAGTTTCCTGTATTTTTAAACTTTTGTAACAAGCGAATAATGTTTATTAACCAATGTTCAGTAATGGCCGGTAATTGGGTGGATAAACCACCGCCACGTGCCGCGGCAATTTCGTGTCATTCTCCAAATCACTTGATACAGAGGTTGATGCATCTGTTGAAAACCACTGTTGTTGATACATCTGTTGATACAGTGGTTGATGCATCTGTTGACTTTGGTCAACAGATGGATGAAAGTCAACAGATGGATGAAAGTCAACAGATGGATGAAAACAGATGTTTGAAACCACTGTTGGGTTAAAACACTGTTTTGTGGAAAAAAATGGTTGCTTTTTTTTGCAAACAGTGGTTTGACTTTGGTCAAACAGACTTTGGTCAAGACAGACTTTTGAACCACTAAGAATCATAGGTTTGCAAACAGTGGTTTGACTTTGGTCAAACAGTGGTGATACATAGTCGGCGTATTGTAATTTCTGAATGATATGCAAGCTTCAGTTGGGAACTACAAGATTCCAAGAAAAGGCAAAATGGTAATTTCTAAAGACAAAGACGATGCAGCCGTAAAGCTAAGATTCTGAAGTGATAAAATTGCTAAAGACAAAATGGTAAGCTTCAGTCACTCATATTTACATTTTTTGTGCCATTCTATTATGTTCAAAAGACTTAGTCTTGGATTTATCGCTTTTCATTCAGTCATTTACATGTTTGTTGTTAATGCAGATTATTGGGATTGGTCTTCTGTCTCAATCTTTATCGATTTCAATGTGTAATTGAATTAAACTAAGAGATTCATATAGTTCAATAAATGAAAGGAAGCGTTGAAGATTTGCAATTCAGGCCTCAATTATACATGTATCTGTATACCTACGTACACCCGTAATTCTTCAAACTTGATGTAAAATTCAAATCAAACTGGAATGCTAAGTTTTAACTTTATTTGAATTTAAGGGTGTGAATGTAAAATTTGTCTAACATGAGACCATGGAGTTTGACTTTAAGCAATCATCAATGAAATTGGTCAATTTTATTTGCAAGAATTGGTTTTAACTTTATTTGAATTACAGGTACCGTATAATTCTCTTTCTTCTTGAAAGAATTTGCTTGGATCTAAAGTTAATAAAATGTGGTATGCATGGTTTTCTAAAAACTACCCGTGTTTGCACACAAGTTATACTACTAGTATGTATACTTTCCATAAAATGAGAAATCCCAATGACATAAGAAAAGCTTATGTGGCAGCCATAGAGGCTGTCCAACAATGCTTTTCTTATGTCATCAACGATGAGGTGGTAGCCATAGAGAGAGCATAGTGACATCATAAATTCAAACCACTGCCCCACTTTAAAATTTCAATGGTCTGGTCTACATTCTTTCTTCAAAGATCTGCCCACATTCTTTATTCAAAGCTCTACCCTTATTCTAAATTCAAACATCTGGCCTTCATTCATAATTGAAACCTCTGATTCATTCAAAATTCAAACCTCTGATGAGATTCAAAATTCAAAATCTTGGCTCCAAATTTAAAATTCAAACCATATCCATATAAAAGTCCTTTTTAATTTCTCAGAGCTTTTATCAACTCTCAACTCTCTCTCTAAAACCACTTTCTCTCTCTAAAATTCACTTTCTCTCAGCTCTCAAATCCAGGTGAATCGGAGAAATCGACGGCAGGTTCATCGGTTTTTAGGTTGAACCAATACTTGTCACGCTACTTCAGGTATACTTCAATATCTTCTCGTCCTGTTGTGATTTTGATTAACTGCATTCGTTTTAGTTGCGATTTTGTTGAAGATTGGATTTGTATTGATTGATTTGTTGAGTGTAGGTTTGATTGATTGATCACTGGATTCTGTTTAATTTCATCAAGATTAGGTAATTAATTAGGTTTTTTTTTTTTTTTTTGTTATTTGTGTGTAGATCTGTTAATTTCATCAAGTGTAGGTTTGATTGATTGATCACTGGATTCTGTTTAATCACTACGGCAGGTCTTTGAAGAATAGTTCAATCAATAGATGAAGACGAGAATCGGAAGAATCCAGTATCAATTTGAAACAAGTGTATGTTGGTGTTTGCACATGTCATTCAAACATGTATTTAAAGAGACAAGCGTGAAAAAAAAATCATTACCTTGTCCTCTAAATATACACAATACCGTATTTACTTCTGATGTTTAAACCTGCAAGCACAATCACAATGATGAAGATTCTCATATTTCCAATGTAAGGTTTGTTTTGAAACCTTAATAGCGTTTAATTGTTCCTTTTTAACATCTAAAGTGATAACTAACTATTTGTTTTTGCTTCGTTTGTTTTTATCTAAGATGTAAAAAGTTTTACAACATGTGAATGTCTACGAACATATCACCAGAGAAGATGAAGAGATTCAAGTGAAAAACATGATTCAGAAAATGACGGTTTATTACTTTTGCATCTTTTCTTCGTAGTTCACACATTATAAGAAAATTCAATTCATACATATTATTAGTTTTCTTTCAAGCATGATCAAAGAAACTATGAAGAGTCAAAGCAACCACAAGCTGGGCATTAAACTTAACTTTCATGCATCTATTTTTGTACATTAACAAAGGATTTTGGAGATTATATATATGTATGATTATAAATAGTTCAAAAATCTTTTATGCAAACAAAAGCATGTAATTTGTAGAATGAAATCGAATTATATGATGATTGAGAGGGTTATCGTATTCAATTGGTTTTAATATTTGTTGAATGTAATTTGCACAACTGCAGCTGTTCGTTCGGCACAAAAGGTTCCAAACTGGTGAGAACGGAAACTAACAGATCCGAGCTGGTGAGATTGTTACGAATGGAAACGGAGAGAAGATAGAGCAGAAGAAAGGAGTTGAAAGTGAGACGAGTGTGTTGCGTTATGCGTATTGGCCGTCTTCTCCGGCGCATCTGAGGATTAAGCCATTAAGGCAAGCTCGACTTAGCTCTGATGCTATCTTCAAGCAGGTATATTGTAGTTTATGTGTAGTTTATGCTTTATGTGTAGATAATCACCAACGCTGCACAACAGCTGACCAACACTGCACATAATAATTCATTTAAACATCTCTGATAGACTGCTATTGTGAGAAATAATAATTCACCAACGCTGTACAGTAGAGAAATAATAATTCATTTAAACATTTTTGAGCTGAAAATAATTAAAAAACATCTCTGATAGACTGCTACTGAATAGACTAGAACACTCTCAGTTCAAATACCATGTAGAAAATAAATAATTAACAATTGGAAAGAACCAGATAAATCCCATATTTATTAATAATTTCCACCCTGGTATAGACTGTATAAATGGTGTACGGTTTCGGATCCTAAGTTCTGAGCTGGGTTTAGCGGAGGCGTCATCTCTCAACCGATGAGTATAATGATTTAAATCAAATGTTGCAGATCCTAAGTTCTGATTAGTCAACGATTGCAAAAAAATTACATGTTATCCATTCAAAATTATTGAAAAGTGGTATTTTTGAGAATAGTTGATAAAAAAAAGTTCTTGTAGATATATAGAATATTTTCACTTGGTTTACCTTATTTTAGTTGGTCTATTTTTTGTACAGACTACAAGTCATTATGAATGCTGGGCTATCAACTATAGCTTCAAAATTTCTTCATGTGTGAGTTTTCTCAACTTTATATGTATAAGTTATAAATGCTGAAATATTCAATTTGGAGATATGTACCTTAACATAAATAGGAAAAAGGACGTTTGTGCCAAAAGGTTCAGTCTTTTTAATCAAACCCATATCATTCTCAGGACCCAATTGTGAATAAAACAACGTTTTTCAGATGAGGTTTACTCTATCTTGTAGTTGATCTCATTTGTTCATAAGAGTTTGCTTATTAAATTTGATGGTTTCACAGTTAGATGGCGCAATCATAGCTCCAAAAAAGATCCGGAAGGTCTGGACTCCTTCAATGGCTCGAGTTCACTAAGCTAAAGTAAATAACCATCCCGTGAGTTGCTTTTGAAAGCTGGACTGGTAAAGTTGCATGCTGGTGTATCAAGCACTTTATATCATTAGACAACAATACAACTGAAGGTCAGTGTGCACTATTTGTCACTTCAATATGAGCAGTTTATAGCCTTTTTTATTTCATTACAATGTTGTATGCAAAATTTTGTATATTAGCGTGCTCTACTCAACTAATGGATGCAGAAGTTGCTTTGTATCTGAGGACTTTATGCAATCATCTACAGACAGAGGCATGTGTATTTAGTTAACTAACTACAGTTAAAGGATTTTGTTTCGTTTATGCAAATGGAATCTTTGATACGTTCATTTGTGGTGAAAACAGGCAAAGGGCTCTGATGCCGCCATGACATTGGGCCGCATTGAAGCTGCAGTACATGCATCAGAACTGAAGCTGCAGTATACGCATCAAAAGCATCTGATAGTAATGATCGTTTGTAAAAGATTCTTCCTGAATCAGTTTCCGAGTATATCACGTTGATTAAAGCTCATATTGTTGCTGGTTAGATAAATCACAAATCACAACGTTATGCCATTATGTCAATTCATACATCGATCTAACTCTATTTTTGTTTCAGGACAAACTAATCGGTTTTCCGCTCACCAACTTCTTCTGCTTGGGTCAATGCTTGATATCTCCGGCGCTACAAACCGCAAGGTCGCTGCAGTCATCGTGGTAGAATTACTAAATAACCCCCTTCAGCACAAGGTAGACGACTACGGGAACAATAGTTTTCGAGATTTCATTGGAATAGGTGGGTCATTCCGAAGGTAAACCTGTTTGTTTAGAGAGCTAACTTAGATAAAAGTTTTCATATATTTAATTAATAGTGAATATTATCATTATTTAATGTAATATGTGTAACTTACAAACGTAAAATTAAGCGGATCTGGATGTTGTGTAGATGCATAACGGAAATCAAATTAGGCCAAGATCACAAGAGCTGGGGGTTGAGCTGGAGGTTTGTTTTTGGACGATTATGAACCAGCAGCTAGCTCGAAAGATATGTAATTTTGGGTGTGTTTATAATGAAATCTGTCTTTCAAAAATACTTTATTAGACTTTATTTAAACATTTTGGGTTTTATTTCACTGTTGAATTGCATGTACTAAAATCTGTTTATTAATCAGATGTTTGCTTTTTGATTTTGGAGGACAAATGGTTACAAACAGAGTCTTGAGAAACAATGATTTGGCAAAACAGAGATTACCCTTTACAAACAGTGGTTGACTTTAGTCAAACATAGTTTTAGATACCTCAAACAAATGATACACTCTTTTGAGACCTAAAATATGTTTATTAATAAGAGGTTTGGTTTTTGAAAACAAAGGTTAAATGTCTGTTCACTTTTAGTCAATCAGATTTTTGTTTTTCCTTTGTAATCTCTGTTTTTGAAACAGAGGTTAGGATTTCAAACAGTGGTATGAAAAACATATGTTTGAAACCTCTGTTTCGTTACAAACAAAGTCTTGAGACATAGTGATTTGGCATAACAGAGATTACCCTTTACAAACAGTGGTTGACTTTAGTCAAACAGAGTTTTAGATACCTCAAACAAACAATGGTTGACTTTAATCGCAAGTCGGTTACGAGATTATTGGAAGTTATAAAAGCGCACTTAAATTATTTAAAAGTTACGTTATTGGTTTAGCATGCTGCAATGCGCACATGGTCTAAATCATGTGTGCTCGATTGTATTTAGGTTTCGCTTTATTGTTTTAAAACGATTAAACATGTTTTGTAATTTGTTTGTCATTTAAAAGATGTTCCCTTTCTTTGTAATCCATTTTCAATTAAATCTTAAAAAATGTATAGTGATTCGTCGTTTAATAAAATGTGGTATGTAAATTTTCTAAGAAACGACCCGTGTTTGCACACGGGTCTTACCACTAGTCTATATAATAAACAAAACCTATTGTGGGACACGTGTAATGTTGTGAGCCTATCTAAAACTTTGTTTTCCCGCTCAAACACCCAACTCCATTTTTTTGTTGTGGCCCATTTACTCGACCCGTGAACATAGATATTTACCCTTTTGTTTGCTTTTATTCCATTCAAAACCCTAAATCTTCATCTTCAACAATGGACGGACCATCAAATCTTTAGTTTTCATTGACTATCTTCAAGGTCATTTTATGGTTCCAACATTAGCATGAAAAAGGAGGACTAACATCAGAGATCATAAATGGATTTTACCAACCTGGATGTTGTCGCCTACTCTACAGAAGCCCCTGTGATGGACATTCTAGGTTTTGTTCTTTTTACGCTTCAGCTATTCCTTTCGCACGCTTCATTTAATTCCACTAATTCTATCAAATCTTTGTTTCTTTTTCGCGAATTTTGACATTTGTATGAATCGTTGACTACCAAAATCACTGACGTAGACTATTTTCCTTCAATTGTGAGATTGGTTTTCAATTTGTAATTTATGCTTTCGTTTGATCCCCTTTATTGTTCTCCCCTCTTATTTCTGAGAATAATTACAAGAAAACATACACATATATATATATTTGGACGAATGTGTATCTATTTGAGTAGATATTCAAATGTCAAATGTGAACAAACTTGTAATATCTAAACTGTTTAAAACAATACCTAAAGTAGTAAAGTGCCTTAACTTTCACCAAAGTTCTTTTCTCCTATGAATGTGGTAGCTAACTAGCTATCTTTCTTCCAAAAGACACCCATAGGTTTGGTAGTTAATTGCAACTTGATTGTTTATATGATTGTTTAAGGGTCACCTAAGCAATTCAACTAGTAGAATACCTAGCATAACACTTGATTTCGATTATTCTATATCACAATCACTTTTAAAACGGACATCCAAACACCTCTTTAGTTTAAACAAGTCATTTGTAATGATTCTAGAGTTTTGCTTATGCTTAGTTAGAACAACCAACATCTATTCCTTCAAAAAAGTGAAAGATGTGAACATGCAGTGATTAATGAACAAAATATTTGAAGTATTGCTGCAACTAGGTTTTTTATAGAATATATTAGCTTTGTAGAGAAACCTTGCCTACCATGTAGGTGTATGGACATTGATTTTGTCTGTTGTGGGATAGCAAGATCAAAACTAATAAAAACTTCAATTGTATCATCTTTTGGTTAGACAAACTAGCGCCACACCTTCGAATTATGGAACCGCTACTCCTAGCTATGAAATTTAAAGTCACTAGGTGGTCTTGAACCGTCAAACCTTGTGATATTCGGCAAGAAGGCATGCCGCCCCTTACAACATCATGCTTGTAAAGCATTTATGGAGAAAACGTTACTGCTTCATTCTTATGCCCACAAATGGTGATAAAAGTCTACGTTACCAAGTTATTATTATATATTGGTATTTCATCTAAATGGTAAGCAATTTTACATATTTAACCAACATTTATATACTTTATATTATGCAGCTTCTGTAAGAACTAGGTTCACTTTTAATAAAATGTAATTATAAAATATATAATAACGAGACTCTCGTTTTTCATAGAAAATATCATAGTACAGTACCGGTTCATCATCATCATCATCATCGTACTCAGTATATCCCACCTATAGCAAAGCTAAGGTAGGGTCTGAGGAGGGTGGGATGTAGACAGCCTTACCTCTACCCCGTAGAAATAGAGAGGCTGCTTCCAATGAGACCCCCGGCTCGATTGTGGTTTTGCATCAAGCCTTGGACATAAGGCACATAACACTCAGCAATTGAGACAAACGCCAATTGGTGCATGTACCCCCTTGTCTTTCGGCTATCAACGCCACCACATGATGCCTGATTAACGATCCCCTCTTTTTAACGTTATTTTCACGAAATTAGTAAAATAACGTTAAAAATTAGTGCACTTTTGCTTTTGCCCCCCCGAGCGCCCACACATATATTACATTATATGAGCAGACCGCAAGCGGGGCTCTAAAAATTAGTGCACTTTTGCTTTTGCCCCCCCGAGCGACCACACATACAGTACCGGTTGCAATAACTAAATAAAAAGAATATAAAATATAATTTTATATACCAATCTTGATCCAAGCCGCATCTCTGGTGGGTCCTTCACGCGCATTTGATAGCATCCTAGACACGAGTATTCATCATCTTGAGTCTTGAAAAATACTCCTTAACTGCAACAAAGAGCACAGTAAAACGTTGACGATTTTGGTTGAGGCACGTGTTCAACGCGCTTCCCTTAAAACAGATTTCGCGCCTCTACTAAAGATGACGCGACTGTTTCCCATGGTACAACAGCCGAAGCAGTATGTACTGCCTAAGATGGCTCACGCGCCCGAGGTTACACCGGATAATTGTAGTGTTTGAACTTATGGAAAATAATGATATGAAGGTGATGAAATTGAATAGAGAAAACATATCTCTCTAAGTACCCAACACATGGGTCTTCAAGTATTTCTTGTTTCCAAGAACTCTCCATATATTCATGTATTTTTCTTGTATCCCTTCTCTTGTATTTTTCTAGCATTTTTACTATCTCAAAATGAGGCACATTGCCTACTATTTTTACAAGAGTTGAGGATGAGTAAAAAGTCTAATTTAATCAATGTTTTAAAAACCGGTAAATACCGTTTTCAGATGTAAATCCGGTACGAAACACCCCGGTAAATAAGTAAAACGGCATAAGGTTTGTACCGGCGGTAAAATCCGGTATACCGGTTTGAAACGTAATACCGGTACCGGCCCAGCGTTATTTTAGTTTGGGTTGTTACTTATTTTTACTATATATGTTACTTATCTTACGTAATTTTTATATATTATGATTATTCGTAACTAAAAGTTCTTATTTAATATTGTATGAAACGAAAATAGTTGATGTATTCAACACTCAAATGGCTTAAACATATCGTACACTTTCATTTAAAAGAGCTTGTTGGAAAATTGAATGATTTTTTATTATCTTTTGGATTATTTTTGTTATGGATTTACTTTTAGATCATCTTTTAATATGTAATCATGCATTTTTGGATTAACTTTTGAGTTGATGTTGTAATTTATGAAATTATAGAGTTAGCTAGTCAACGCGGTTGAACCGCTCGGTACAACCTGGTTCAACCGATTGAACCATTTTTTAGCCTAATCCGGTTTGATTTAAAAACCGGTTTTTAAAACATTGAATTTAATTAGCCACTTAGTTATAGACTTAATTTGAGACATAAAGACTCAAATTAAAAGACATAAAAACTCTATTCAAGAGTTTAGTCTTTAATTGACCATATGAAGAGTTTATTAATAATTATAATTATAATTTCATTAAATTATAATTCACTAAATATCCATTCACCAAATTTTCAACAATCCCCCACATGAATGGAGATCGTTCAAAACACATAAAATTTCCAATGGAACCTCAACAGTTGAGTTTTGCATACGATAGGTAGGTGTTACCCTTTGAACCTTCGCTCATGAAATGCACTTAGCCCACTAGCTCTGAGTAAATCTCGATGTCTTTGAACTCGTCTGCCGTTTGTGTAGACGACAATACACTTCACACAAGACTCTCCTTAGCCGGGTCATCTCCTCATAGTCGTGTCCAATAATGGCCGTGGAACACTTTCCTGGTTCTGGGAGAGCTCTAGGAATTGTGCCCTTAATTCCATTTGAAGCGACCCCACTTCTCTCTAAATAGGTGATTCTCCTTAGATCATTAAAAGCATTGTGGTTATCGTGATTTATCCAAATCATTTACCACATATAATGCTTAGCCTCACTCTTTGTCACTGAATATCATAGGAATAGACTATGACGTATTTAAACACCCTTTTATACTTTGGGGTATGTATAACCATATATAATAGCTTATGCATATCATTTATGCCCCCACAGTGACCACCTTTAGGCATATGAGTTAGTTGTCCTATTGAACTTAGATCTTGGGATCTCTAGTCAACTAAGTTAGGTGTCCTTCACATACCCTTTTTCCATGGGCTTCAGTCTCATTCCACAACTTGATCTCTAATAAACCCTCTGGTTGTTGGATCCATAACATTAACAAATAACTTTGCGTATTTGAGATCAGTTGTCATGATGTGTTCTTAACTCGTAAGTTAATTTTGCCTATTGATCAACTTCTAAGACTATAACCTCAGTGGCCATCTGAATCTGGTTATAATATGTCTTTGTAAGATATGCTTATCATTAAGGCAAACACGTCTCCATTATTCACTACGACCTTTGTGTCCTCCACATAGTCGTCTGTTTGCAATGTTAGATTGGATTACAAAATCCTTATTGCCAAACTTTTATGATACAAATGCAAGACACCCACACATTTAAGTGTTATAGGATATCAACCAGATGGGGCAATGAAAACCATTTCTACATACCCTTATAGGGTTGTTTCTAAATGGATCCTCCCCCATATTTCTTGCTATTTGATCAACATTTCCGTAACTTCACTTATGACGACATTTATACACATATGATTGAACAAGATCAACCTCATTGTATCAGTGAATTCAACTCATATTACATTAGCTTACATAAGCTTCCAAGCTGACCAAAGCAACACATGCCATTGTCATAAGTTTGTCACCAACTTAGAATAATTCTAATTTAACATCTAGAATAAGCCTAGACAATGAGTTCTCCTCATTAGCTTTTTGAACAAACTCTTCAAAAGTTACATGTCTTTTCCTTATAATGAATGAAAATTCTCCCACAACTTTGTCTATACACAAATTCTTTTTGTGTTCATACACATTTGAATGTTTAGAGTTAATTAGTCTCCGTCAAGTCCCATAATTAACCAAGTACTAGTCTAGCATGCTTTAGACTACAATAATTTAGCATGTGAACAGAAGATGCATTATTCTGATTCTTCACAACCCTAAGGATATCATAATATCACTTTGAAACATTCATTCCTTGTTAAGACAAAATAATGAGACTTATTCATTATCCTAAAACATCAATATTTAGGAAGGTCCCATAAATTATTGTATATAGCACATAGCTAAATTTTATCATTCAATTAAGGAACATAACTTGTTTACCTTTGTTCCCCAACGCTTTACCATTGACTTATAAGGACTTAAACATACGTCTTAATCCAAGTCACTTGGTGAAAACATTAATCACCAACAAGATGAATGTTCCACGTCTACAATCACTATTATGTGTGACATAGAGTCAACAAGATCGACACTCAATAGCATGGCATTCATAATTTGGCCATAAGTGATTTGCACACATTTATTGTTCTTCATTAGGAGATATGTATGTTTAGGATGCTCTCCCAAACAAAGGTAAAATCTCCATATAGTTCTAATAATAATCAAGTGGTAGACGCATCTAAGTATAGATCATTCGGAACAAATCTCGCAAGATTTATTAAAGGTATACAATAACATATAGTACTTTGTATTTCATATGTTAGAATTCACACTTGTGAATTTTCCCAATGACTTCTAACAAAGTATGTCGACATGAATCTCGTTTGTGTATTTCATCTCAATACACTTAGTACGTTCTTTCATTATTCTCTCATGATATGGTTACACATTTGATGTCTCGTCTTTGACATTTAAGTCAATGCAACAACTCTCAAGTTGTTTATGTCCAAATATTTTCATGTACTATTCGTTTAAAACCATATTCTTTTAAACAATGTATAGTTGACGATATAATTACTTTCCTCAAAAATAATGTATACGTCATAAACATTAGTGATTTATTTCTTTGTAAAAAATTGCATGTGTTATCCGACGATATTGAACACAAAACAATAAAATACATTAGAAACTAAATCATAAGTGTCAAACACTTTTGAAATTTAAACGGAAGCATAGGCAATATGTAGACATCAAATATCAAATTGCTTATATCTTTAACACTTTATAATCTGACCGAAATCTTCTCGATGATATCGTCCCATGACATGTCTTGAGGTACTCCCTCAATAAGACTCCATGCACTTGTAAGTACAAGTTCCCCATTTCATCTTGAAACTTTGAATCTGGACAAGTTTGCTCAAAACAACACCAAGTTGTTACAAATGCTACATTTAAGTAGCAGACTTGAACAATTAAATTTGTTCACAACAACACCAAGTTGTTTTCCACCAAATCATATTCACGAGATTGTTACTTTGTTCAACAAATGCTACTTCTAGCAAGAGTAGCAAACCATTTGAATTCTAAAAACTATGCAAAATAGGCAATTAAATGTTTACGTAAAGCATTTCCATTCCTCATGGCTTATACAATGTACAATCTCTAACCTTGTATTTGTGATACGCATTTTCTAAAACACGTGTTAGAAAATTTAAGTCATTTTATATAAAACATGACCATTTAGATTTAGAAATCACAAATTAAAGTTGGTGATAAATCCCACACAACTACACCATCACTTTATGGTGATTTAATTCTTGTATTCTTACTCTTGTAGTTTTTCAAACTCATCAAGTTAGGCACATAACCTACTTTTAATACAAGAGACATGGGGTGGAGAAAAGTCTCACTTAATTAGAGTTTCTATTAGAGACATAAACTCTAATAAAAACTAATAAATTGACATAAAACTCTACTTAAGAGTTTATCTTCTATATGAAGAGTCTAGTAAATGATTTTAATTTCATTAAATTCATATGAATACCACAGCATCACTTTATGGTGATTTAATTCCTTGAAGCCAATTAAACATCAACTTCAATGTATGACCTTTTATTTCTAAACCATACAAAGCATAATATAAGTGTTTGTATTCATTAAAATCAATGCTATAACAAATTACTTATATAATATGTTTACATAAAACATTTCATAACATTTGTATTTTAACCATTTTTAACAATCAGGTTAAAATGAAGGAAATTTTAAAGCACACGTTAGAAATATTAATATTTCCACAAAATGTTAATTCGATTTGCTATAAACACATATATGGTTCAAATAAACATGTCATTTCCAATACACACGTTAGAAAATAAACAATTAAAAATTGTTTACAAACTATCGCTTTCCATGAATGTTTCTAACACACGTGTTAGAAGACAAATGATTACAAAAATCATTATATGTCTTATTAGTTTATATAAAATAAACTTATATTTAACATTCATTCTTTAAATCAAATTATATAAATACTATGATGATTTCTAACAAGCATGTTAGAACATGAAACGTTTACAAAAATGTATTGTTTATAAAAATAAGGTTGGTCTAACGCACAAGTTAGAGAATTTAATGTTTACAAAATAAGTATGGTTTACACCAATAAACCCGATCTAACACAAAGGTTAGAAAAATCAATGATTCCAAAATCGTTTCAACACCAAACGTTTGAACCATAAGTCATTCGTTTTTGTATCACGGTGTAAGATTTAAGATTGTACCACAATCTCAATAAATCCAAACACAACAAGTTGTACTACATACATATTTCCAAAAAAAAAAAATATTTATAAGATCATAACCTCTAAAATATTTTTTTATTCTATTATAAATCCTTTTGTAAACCCAAAATCCTTATAAATAAGGTTTTTAAGATTGTAGCAACAATCTCACCAAAATATGTTTTAAGTTTGTAGGAACTAGGTTCACTTTTAATAAAATGTAATTACAAAATATATAATAACGAGACTCTCGTTTTTCGTAGGAAATATCATATTACAGTACCGGTTGCAATAACTAAATAAAAAGAATATAAAATATAATTTTGAGTAAACTGCAATTTTACCCCCTGAGGTTAGGGGCATTGGCAGGTCTACCCCCCTAAGGAAGTAATTGCAGTTTTACCCCCCACTGTTTGGGGTTATGTCGCATGTTTACCCCCCTGACCATTTCAACGTTAGATGTTAGCGATTTCTGTTAATGGTCAAGGGGCAATTAGGTAATTTGGCTTTCCTGTTGACCTGCAACCTCATTTAATCATCAATTCACCACATTGAAACCCTGAAGTTAACCTAAGTCGAAATTGAAGACCTCCGCACAGGCAAAACCAGGCATTCTTCAACAGATACAGCAGAGTTGAAGTCTGTTACGAGCATGGATGTTCGAATGTGGAAGATACGAGCTGAAGATCAGTATTTCAAACCGGGTGAAATGTACCGTAAGTGACATGCAAGTTCAAAGGGTCTGAATTTGGTAAGATGTTAACTTTTTTCGGTATTAATTTGTTGTTGATGTGTGTTTACAGGAGAAACCCAATCTCAATTTACCATTAAATTTCACCATGGAGGTAATTTTGTAGAAAACCCAAATAGGAAATACTTTGGTGGGAAGATGAGCTACATTGATCATGTAGATTTTAGAGTGTTGAATACTGATGTTTTAGAGGAGATTGTTAAGAAATTAGGATACAATGATGGTTTGTTTTTCTGCATTCATTACAAGGAACCGTATTGTTCGTTGGATTTTGGTCTTAGGACATTAAAATGTGATGTTGACTTAGAGCCTATCTTCGATCATGTGCGTCAAGGAGTCCATATCATAGACATGTATGTTGAACACCGGATGTCAACAATATTGGAAAATACAAGTGAAGGTCCTGTAGGGGCATGTAAAGCAATTGTTCCAGCATCATTTACAATAAATAATCAGGATTATAGTATGAATGAAGATGAAGAAGAGAGTAAAGGAAGTGATGAAGAAGAGAGTAAAGGTAGTGATCCTGATTATGAGTATGTTGAAGAAGATAATTTGGTTTATGAAATAGAGGTGGATATGCAGAGGTTCAGGGCTAATGTTGATTTTACTAGGGAAGAGCTGGATGGTTCAGGTGATGAGGATCATGATGATGACAGAACTGATGAAGGTCATGTGCCTGTTGACTTGGAGGATTTTGAAAGTGGATCGGATGACAATTTAACCCTTAGAGATAAGGTTGCCAGGAAGATAAGGAGGAGAAACAAGAGTGCTTCAAAAGGTCCAAATGATCTGCCATTCTACATTGGTCAGCTTATTGATGACAAGAAAAAGATGAATCGGATGGTGAAAGATTACGCTCTTAAGGCAAGGAGGGATGTTTTTATTCAAAAAAATGAATTGTTAAGGTATAGGGTAGTATGTTTTGGAAGCAATCCACCACTACTTGGTCATGTAAAAAATAAAGGAGAAGAGGGGCAAAGTAGTAAATGCACCAAAGTAGGGCAAAAATATAAGCACCTCAAAAGGCATACCAAGCCCACATGTCCTTGGGCAGTTCACATCTCAAGGAACACAGACAAGGACCAGTGGTGTGTGAAGACCATTCATAATCAACACAATTGTTTGACAACAAGGGCCGTTTCTTTGTACACAATGAGTTCGATTGCCAGAGAGATCCAACCTATGATTGAAAGCAATCCAGACATGCCAATTCAAGCAATCCAAAGTCAACTGCTTCGGAAGCATCAACTTGAAGTATCACTACATAAGGTATTCCGAGCTAAGAGGATAGCAACTACAAAGATCTATGGTGATTACCAAGAACAGTATGGTCTGCTAAGGTCATACTGTGATGAACTTCTAAAAGCCAACCCAGGTAGTACAATTAAAATTGATGTGGAGCCATGTGGGAACCCAACTAGTCCTACAAGGCAGTTTCGAAGGGTTTATTTTTGTTTTGCCTCTATGATGAGAGAATTTAAGATGATTGGGAGACCATTGCTGGGTGTGGATGGTTGTTTCATGAAAGGTCCATTTCCTGGACAGATCTTGAGTGTTGTTGGTATTGATGGGAACAATAGCATATATCCAGTTTGTTATGCCCTTGTTGAGGCAGAAACAACACAAACCTGGAAATGGTTTTTGCAACTGTTGAGAGATGACCTAGAGTGTACGGCAGACTCTTGTTTCACCTTCATCAGTGACAGACAAAAGGTAATATGTTCTTAATTGTTAATTAACACCTTGCAAAATAGTGTCATTAATTTCATTTTGTATCACAGGGTCTGATTCCTGCTATGCTAGCCGTTTTCCCTAATGCTGAGCACAGATTTTGTTTGAGGCACATTCATGAGAACATGAAATCCAAGTGGCGTGGAGATGTTTACAAGAATTTGCTTTGGTCAGCCGGAAGGAAGACATCTATTCCATACTATAACAAAGCTATGGAAGAAATTAAGACAACCGAACGAGCCATGTATGACTGGCTGAATGAGATCCCATTCACCGCTTGGTCAAGAGCATATTTTTCTAGAAGAGCTAAATGTGATATGTTGCTGAACAACATATGTGAGGTTTTTAACAGACAAATCGTAGGAGCAAGGGACAAGCCGATTATCACATGCCTAGAATTCATTCGGGAGTACATGACCAAGAGGATAGTGAATGTCAAGAAATTACAAGCAAAGTGTATGGGGCCACTGACTCCTCATGCCACTGAGGTCTTCGATGAGATCAAGAAACAGGCTGCTGAAATGTCTGTTTTAATGGTTGATTCGGACAAGTATCAAGTCACAGGTCCGAGATCACAGTGTGTTGTGAATGTTAAACATAAAACAGGTGCATGCAGGAAGTGGGATTTGACCGGGATGCCTTGCAAACATGCAGTTGCAGCCATATGGGATATGTCAAGGAATAGCATTGATGCTGGCATACCAGAAGAGTGGGTGGATGAAGTGTATTGGTTGTCAACATGGAAGAAAGTTTATTACAATGTCATAGAGCCAATCAACGGGCCAGAGATGTGGACTCCTTCAGAGTGTCCAACAACACTCATCCCACCTAAGCATCATACACAAGTTGGAAGGCCAAAGAAGAAAAGAAAGAAGGCATATGGTGAAAAAGAACTTGAGAAAGAGTTCGACAAAGGAGGTAAAATGACCAGAAAGGGTAGTAGCATCAGGTGTGGTAAATGTGGGAATATGGGCCACAATGTCAGGAGATGCAAAGGATAAGGGGCTGAACAATCCATTGCTTCACAGGAATCACACACTGCCACTCAAGGTGCACCAGTTTACAATCTTGATGAGTGATGGATGGTTTGTAAGTTTAGACAATGTTTGTTAGGTTTGTCAACTTTGTTCAAGACAATGTTTGGTTGGTTTGTAACTTTATGTTTGGTTTGGTGAAGACAATGCTAGGTTTGTCAACTATGTTCAAGACAATGTTTCGTTTGGTTTGTACCTTTATGTTTGGTTTGGTCAATACAATGTTATGTTTATATTAAAATGACCATTTTGGTCAATTGCAGCAGGTTCGAGTTGTTTATAAGGTCAAAATGACCATATCATCCATTTGCAGCAGTTAGGACTTAATTATAAGGTCAAAATAACCATATGATACATTTGCAGCAGGTTTGACTTGTTTATAAGGTCAAAATGACCATATGATCCATTTGCAGCAGGTTTGACTAGTTTATATGGTCAAAATGACCATATGATCCATTTGCAGCAGCTTTTGAGTTCTTTATAACTGGCATGCATGTTTGTTTATACAAATAAGATGTCAAAATGACCAAAGTGATTCGATTACATTACATTGCAACATTTAGTACAAATAAGATGTCCAATATACAAACTTAAAACCAAACAAAATCTAGCCTATTTCCAGTGACAATCATCCAAACAAGACCAATCCGAATCAGAACCATGCTCCCCTTCATATGGGTCAAAGTACCAATCATCATCTTCATCCCAATATGTGTAATCCCATGCATGTTCCAGCACTTCAGGGTCATAATCCTTTGTCGGATCTCCGAATAACTTTTCATAATCTGTTTCTTGCTCCATGTAACGTCTGAGTATCTCAGACTCTTGATCCTCAAAGTAGATATAATTGCCTGGTTGTTCGGCTGCAACTACGTCTTCATCCTTACCAACCTCTTTGTCTTCATCCTTACCAACATCTGTGTCTTCATCCTTACCAACATCTTTCTCATTCTCAACATCCTTACCTACAAAATTACAAGAAAGCTACCAACACAAACATATAATAAGAACTTGAAACAGACCATTGCATCAAAAAGTATAGAACTCAAAAGTATAATTACAAGCAGTCAAGATACACAACCAAATCCAATTTGTCAACATTATACTACTTAACCAAAAACAGTAGAACAATCAACACCCAAGTAATCATAAAGTACATCTTCAGTTTCAACACATCTCCATTCTTGTACCGACCCAACTGTTCTTTGCAGTTAGCCAAGTCAATGATTAAACCAGGCATTACCTCTCCACAAACCGGACATCCCTGTTCTTCACCTTTGTCAGCCCATCTTAGGAATCCACATCCTCCAACCTATTATCGGACATCATAAGCAACATTATCCAACAAAGTTAAGGTTCAATAAGCATAAAACAGAAGAAACTTACACATCGAATATACCAATGACCAGGATTAGCTGTTGATGCTGATTGTTTCACCACTGTTTTCGCACCACATGGACATATGATGTCTGAATGTTGACTCTTGCCCTTGAATCGAAGCACAGACGACGAAGATGAAGGCATTTTCAAGGCAGTGATTAGAGGGCAGAGAATTGAGGGATTGAGGGCTTGAGGTCGATTGAAGAGCAATTAAAGAACAAGATCAATTAGGGCTTATTAATGGAGAAGATGAAGGGTAGTTTGGACTTTTCAACCTAATTAACGGTAACATCTAACGTTGAAATGGTCAGGGGGGTAAACATGCGACATAACCCCAAACAGTGGGGGGTAAAATTGAAATTACTTCCTTAGGGGGGGTAGACCTGCCAATGCCCCCTAACCTCAGGGGGTAAAATTGCAGTTTACTCTATAATTTTATATACCAATCTTGATTCAAGCCGCATCTCCGGTGGGTCCTTCACACGCATTTGATAGCATCCTAGACACGAGTATTCATCATCTTGAGTCTTGAAAAATACTCCTTAACTGCAACAAAGAGCACAGTAAAACGTTGACGATTTTGGTTGAGGCACGTGTTCAACACGCTTCCCTTAAAACAGATTTCGTGCCTCTACTAAAGACGACGCGAGTGTTTCCCAAAGTACAACAGCCGAAGCAGTATGTACTGCTGAAGATGGCTCACGCGCCCGAGGTTACACCGGATAATTGTAGTGTTTGAACTTATAGAAAATAATGATATGAAGGTGATGAAATTGAATAGAGAAAACATATCTCTCTAAGTACCCAACACATGGGTCTTCAAGTATTTCTTCTTTCCAAGAACTCTCCATATATTCATGTATTTTTCTTATATCCCTTCTCTTGTATTTTTCTAGCATTTTTACTATCTCATTTAATTAGCCACTTAATTTTAGACTTAATTTGAGGAATGGAATTTCACATTTTTATAAAAAAAAAAAAAAAAAAACTGAGACATAAAAACTCATATTAAAAGACATAAAAACGCTATTAAAGTAATTTCATTAAATTATAATTCATTCATCAAATTTCCAACCACTTCTAGCAACGATGCAGCCAAGTGTTACCATTGTTATCTCCCCTCTACTTTCTCTCATCCAGAACCATATAATTACTTTTTTAAATTCACAATAGAATACTTCCCAAGCATCTGTTGTTCTCCAAGAGCTGTTGTTCTCCAAGAGTTAAGGCAAGGCCTTTTTATTTGTATGTATAGTTTATTGTCTGCCATTAATAGTGGCGGACCTACCATAATAGCAGGGGTAGCCTCCGCTACCCCTTAACTTTTCGCCGGAAGTGCAATTTCTTTTGGTTTTTTGTCGTTTTTTGGATTCCGCTACCCTTGAAAAATATATATGCTACCCCTCCTCTAGCAGTGAGGAGGCAAGAACGAAAATAATAGATGGAATTTTTTAAGATCAACTGTGGCAACGACAAGCGGAAGGAACAATTTACAGAGATGTAAATATGAAGAAGATGAAGTTAAAAATATAATAAAATATATGGCTTGTAGTTAAAAGTGAGCCTTTAAAGTCAATTTGTCTGACAAAACCTTTTAATTTCGTACATCCTTTTAGGGTACTCGGGGCGCTCCCCTAAGAGGGGAGTCCCCTCTCTTACGCACACCCAATCCTCGTGTGCCACGTCAACTCCCCTCTTAAACTCCCCTAACACCCCAATTTGATGGCGCCACTCCCCTCTTAACTCCCCTCGTTTTTTTATTCAAAAAAAAGAAAATGTTTGATTGGTCTAAATTGCGGCTGGCCCCACCATCACACCTCTCCCTCTTCGGTGCCTCCTCCCCCAATTCACTCCCCTAAACCATTCACCTAAGGGATGGCGGCGGTGTTCCCCTTAGGTGAATGGGGTCACCGAAGGGGTCCCCGAAGGGTGCCCCGGATACCCTTATGTTTTTTACTATTTTCAATTTCATTTATAAGGTGGAAATGAAAGGTCGAAAAGTGAAAACCAAATATATCTTTTGAAAATTCCTCAAAATATAAGTGCTTATTTTTTTTAACGGCAAATTTAGATCATTGACGAACTACTAGAGTATTACGGTGTCGTGCCACAAACATAATAAATATAAATATGGGAACCCCTGTGGGAATCAAACCTATGACCTATTGGTCCTAAATCCTTATTCCACTCCCAAAATGCCACTAAGCTATAAGTGCGTAATTAATATGAAAAGAAAAATGCAAATCAGTTTAAGCATTTTTTTTTTTTAACATTTTAGTTATGACTTCATCAATTAAGTGTTACAATTTGTTTAGGTTTTTTATTCAATAAATTTATTGTATGTATTATTTTATTACTTCATCATTGTATTTAATCCATTTTTAATTTGTGTTTAGTTTTATGTCTTTTAAAACACGAGTTTTTAGGACCTGCGCGTTGCGACGGGACTGTAAAAACCGACAAAACATAGGTGCAAAAACGTTGAATCATATACGCGTGTTGCGTAGTGTTAACTCGCCAAATTTAGACTAAAACGTAAAACACCTCACAAAAGTTGAAACTTGTAAAAATATGTAAAGCTAGCTTTAAAACTTGTAAAAAGTTGAATAGTAAATTCACCTCACAAAACCTTTTTGATAAATTATAGATAGGCAATATATAATATTATATTTTGAGTTATTTATTACATCAATTGGTAAAAAAATAATTGATGTAAACTAATAATTTTGACCCTCTACTTGTAAAAGATTGATTATTAAACATAAATAACCGAGAAAAACATATTGGTATTTTTTTAATCTCCACATTAGTGTTCTTTCAATATTAGTATTCTCAAAGAAACAACTAGTTCCATCCCCATTCTCATTTGTAAATATTCATATTCAATCGCAACAGTTGTTATTAGAAACGATAAGACTGTTATCCAGTAGATTAAAACAAGTAAATAGATAGTAATGTTACCTCAGATCGATGCTCGATTAAGAACCACTGTGGCTTGATCGATATCGGCGATCTTTGCAGGACTGATTGGCAGCTCTTAACTTGACAACAGAGAGCGATATTCTAGTGTGAGAACGTGATGGCATGTGATTGTGTGCTAGAAAACGAGTAGAGCATCATTTGCGTAATTTCGGCTGAAGATTTGAACTCGATTGGGAAGGATATGACAGTTGTAAACACGTAGGATGTGACAATTAAATAGAATTTAATAACATATATTTTAGGGTTTCATAAATCGGGCTGTATGAAGTATGATAAAAAAAAGTTAAACGTTACCCCTAAAATCTTAGTCTAGATCCGTCACTGGCCATTAAAACCTATAGATATTTTAGAGACAAAAAGTTGGTTTTCAAGTGTCTTAGCTTTACTGTTAGGTAATACTTATTCTCATTCAGGGCCGGCCCAAGGGTAAGCCAAATGAGGCTTGGGCCTTGGGCCACCAAAACTATAGGGCCTCCACAATTTGATGAAACCACATTCCATTTATAAAAGATTTAGGGTGTGGGTTATCAACAGATTGATGGTTGGTAGTGTAGTGGTTTTGTGTATGTATGGAATGTTGGTGATACCCAGGTTCGAATCCCTGGTTCAACATTTTTTTTCCTTGTTTTTAAATTTTAACATTATCTTTCAAATAATTACACTTGGGCCCTTCAAGTTTAACTTTCAATTACATACATTTTTTTGGGAAAAATGCCACAAGATTTTACTTAGCCTTAGGCCACCAAAATGGTTAATCCGGCCCTGTTCTCATTGCTATTACTCGAGTTATTTTCAAGCGTCTTAACTTTCTGTTAGTTACTACTTATTCTCATTGCTATTTATGGAGTTATATTTTGCAGTAGATAAATAGTAACACCATTTGGTTCTATATATAAATTTGGGTTGTGTCTCATTCAAACCGGTCAACCTGGAAGTAGTTATAAAATATTCTCTTTGTTTTTTCTGTATAATGACTGTATATTTTGCGAACATACAATACCTTCACATTCTTTGCCATTTGGTCCATATTTACTTTTTGACATTTTCTATTTTATTCAACCTGTATATGTGTAACACATGGTTTAATAACCTATGTTCTCAAAAACCTAACCCCCCCCCCCCCCCCCCCCTCAAAAAAAAAAAAAAAAAACCTAAACCCCCACCTAGAGGTGTACAAAAAGCTGGTTTTAGAACCAAAACCGGTTTTTTTTAAGCAGTTTTTTTATAACCGGTTTTTTTTAATCAGTTTTTTTATAACCGGTTTTTTTTAACCGCCGGTTTTTATACCAGTTACTATTCTTGACTTCAAAAACCGGTTAAAACCGGTTTTTTTTTTGGGAAAACCCGGTTTTTTTGGGAAAAACCGGTTAAAAACCGGTCCCAACCGGTTATACCGGTTATTGTTTTGGACCTCAAAAACCGGTTAGTAACCGGAACCGGTTATAAAAAAAACCGGTTTTTGTTTTAGGTGAAAAAAATGAAACCGGTTAATAACCGAAATCGGTTTTTGAAAAAAACCGATTTGTACACCTCTACCCCCACCCCCCTCCCAAAAAAAACCTAACCCCCCCCCCCCCCCAGCTAAAATGTTAAAAACTAAACCCCAAAAAAACCTAAAAAAATCTAAAAAACATACACATTTTTTTTAAATATTTTTTACATTAAAATCGCTACTTTTAGTAGCAAAAAAAATAAAATTAAAAAAAAAATTTGGCTACTAAAAGTAGCGATTTTTTATAAAAAAAAAACTAATTTTTTTTTGTGTTTTTAGCTATTTTTAGGTATTTTTGGTTGTGTTCACATTGGTTCTCGCAATAAAGGGTGGTTCCTAACGGATCCTTCTCCTATATATGTATATATATGTATATATAGGATTAGGTTCAAGAGTGAACACTAGTGTATCTTGCGAACTGAGTGAACTAATCCTGGTCATACACGTATGTAAATCAATGGCCATGATTTGATGATGAAATCCTAGCCATACATGCGTGTAAATCAATGGCCAAGATTTGTTCACTCAGGTCGCAAATACACTGGTGTTCACTCTAGAACCCCACCATATATATATATATATATATATATATATATATATATATATATATATAGGGGAATGCTAAAATGAGAACCACCTCGAGTTGTAAGAACCGTGAGAACTACTTGATCCGGGGCGCGGTGGACCAAATTTTTTTTTCATAAACGTAGATGCATGTATTATAACAACATTTGTCGTGTGTGTAGTTTTGAGCACCACAAGTTTGTGTTTACGGGTACCGTAAATTTAACCGGAAAATTTACGGTACCCGTAAACACAAACTTGTGGTGCTCAAAACTACACACACGACATTTTTTTTTTGAATTTTTTTTTACAAATGTTGTTATAATACATGCATCTACGTTTATGAAAAAAAAATTGGTCCACCTCGCCCCAGATCAAGTAGTTCTCGCGGTTCTTACAACTCGAGGTGGTTCTCATTTTAGCGGACACTTATATATATAGAAACGGGATCAGGCTAAAACGCTCAAAAGTGTGAGAACGATGAGAACGCATCCTGGCCCAACACGTGGCGCGGGACATGATCAGGGTTCGAAGGGTTTTTTTTTGTCCTTTTAGTATTCTTCCCCTTTCCCGATTTTCACGTTTGACATGTTGCATCATTTTTTGCTTGCAAAATAATTTTGGCGTTATCTAGAATCATTAATTACTTGGCGTTTTACTGTTTTTCTCAGATTTCATCTCGTTGAATTAATTATTTTTGTGTCACATAGTTAATTTTTTTGGCGTTATGGCTTTTTCCATGTCATTTTTTTTAGCGTTTTGGGTCTTTTTGTAAATAATTGATTACCAAAGATTAATATTTTATAAAATTACAATAATACAAAATTAAAATAAACTAATAGTCTTCTGTGGGTGGGATTACATCAGAGATGTACCCATCGCTTTGTTCATCACTTTCTTCAGATCCATCATCATCAAATTTTAGATTGGCGTATAACGCCATTAGCTCGTCTCTTCTTTGTTGCAGCCTATTCTTGAATATCACTGCATCCTTGGATTTTGGATCGTTCGAATGTGCTAAATCACAGAGTTGTTCAATGATAGATAGCATCCCTGTCTTCAACATTTCCTCCATTGGCAATGAATATTGCACCCCGTTTTTATAAGTCACTTCAAGCGTTCATTCTTCCTCATGCATCACCCAACTGCTAAGTTTTGGTAAAGGAGTATCGTCAATATCATCATCATCTTCTGCCGGAAATTTTCTCTTCAGTCTTTTTATTACAGTTCGAGTTCTTTCACAATCGTTGGCCATTGGAACCTCAAGGGCCAGAATATCCCTCTGAACCCCTTCATTCATACCAACCATGGCTTTGATTGTCCTTACCTTTACCCTTCTCCTATCAGAGAACTCTATGATGAATCGTTTCTCTTTCCTTTCAAACCTCCATGCAATAACCTTAGCCATTTTTAAAGTTTTTGGCGTTTTGGATAATATGTGGCGTTTTAGTCAATTTTTTTGGCGTGTTTGAGCTTGTGTTCTCATGGTCTTCTTTTATATTGACTTTTTTTCCCTCGCATGACAGGTAATTATGGCGTTTTGAAAAAGATAAATAGATTTAATTCCCCAAGTATTTGGCTTTCAATATAATAAATCTTAGTAATTATGTTTTCCGTCGTTTCATTTTATTGTTTTTGCAGTTACCGTGTTTTGTTTTCAGACTTAACTGTTTTTATGGTGTAACACGTCTAATCTTAACGGCTGTAATTATGGCGTTTTGTTTTCCAATGACGTTTAGATAACGATGAGACTTTTTTGTTTTATTTTCTTTGCACATTGTTTCACGCTTTTTTTTATAATAGTACTTGTTCAAAGTAATTTTATTATAGTTTGGTAGTTTTTTTGGGGCGTTTTTATGGCATGATGGCGTTTTACAAGCATTTACTCGTTTTGGCGTTTTATTATGTTTTTCATTATAGTATTAATGTACTTTTTTGGTTTATTAACTGAAATTACAAAACAAACAACATATAAAGAAAATAAAAAAAAAAAAAACAAAATAGAAGCAATTTATGATCTAAATCTTCAGTGTTATTAGTCTCTTTTTTCTTTTGAAACTAAAAGAGCTGCCACAAATAAATGGCGTTTTGGGTTTGGCGTGGTTTATTTTCTTTGTTCATGTGTTGAAGTGTCTTTGTGGATGTTAGATACATAGATCGACCCTTTGTGGGTGGATGCTATCTTTCCGTCGTCTTCATTATAATCATCGAGGTGAAAGTAGCATTTACACTGGGATAGGTCTCTTCTAATCATCCAAACCTTCTTCAAGAACAAAGATGACATAATGACATATGGGTGTCATCAGTCCCTCTTTTTTGAATTTAGTCCATCTCATGCAGCAAAATCTTACTACACTCACGTAACAAATCATTCAGCGAAACTTCATGCAGAACATTACTGAGTATCAAAGAAAAGATGTTTGCCATCGTTGTATTTTTTGGCGTTTCACATTGAGTTGTATTTTTTTAGGAACCACTGTGTTTTTTGTGTGTTTTTTTTGGTGTGATAAACGGAAGGTGGTGAGACGTTTCTATTTATATGATTTTTTTGCGTGTAGTTTAGGCGGGATATTATTTTTATAACAAAAAATGTAATTAACATTTATCCGGATGTAAGGCTTGGCGTTATATATTATGGCGTTTCACATTTTGTGGCGTTTTTTGTAGCCGGAGAGCTTAAATAAAAACACAGAAAAAAAGTACGCAATGATAAAATTGGCGTTTTGTATTTATTTGGCATTTTATATTTCAACGGCGTTTTATGTGAGAAATGATGTTTTACCTTTTTTACCCTTAATGAAGCGCGTCCACGTAATAAAATTGATGTTATTTACGAAAACGCCACCGCGCCAATCTAGTCCATAGATTGTTTTAATCGGACGATCCATAAGCATTCTCACCGTTCTCACACTTTCTGCCGTTTTCTCTAAATCCTGACTATATATATATATATATGGTGGGGTTCTAGAGTGAACACTAGTGTATTTGCGAACTGAGTTAACAAATCCTGGCCATTGATCTACACACGTGTATGACCAGGATCTCATCATCAAATCGTAAAATACACTAGTGTATTTCAACATCAAATCCTAGCCATTGATCTACACACGTGTATGGCCAGGATTAATTCACTCAGTTCGTAAGCTACACTAGTGTTCACTGTTGAACCTAATCCTATATATATATATATATATATATATATATAAGGATAATTACAGAACACTAATTATTGCGAGAACAAAAAGAACAACTCTAAATCACTAAATTTTGGGATTTAAAGTTTATATTTCTTGAATTTTAAGTTTCTTACATTTATATGTGTATTATATATACATAAAAAAATCATATATTTTTTCCCTACACATAATCTACATACATGTAGGTAATTTAGCCTACATATAACCTACATGTGTGTAGGTTATTTAAAAACTGAAGATTTTTCATATTTTGTTTTAAATTCTAGTGTGTGAAACGATAAATCTTACATTTATAACATTTTCATTTTCATTTTCATTTACTTTTTAGATTTTTAGGATTGAAAAAATGAGTGATTTATTTTGTTCTGTGTGTTCTCGCAATATTTAGTGTTCGGTTTTATATATATATATATATAGGGTGGGGTTCTAGAGTGAACACTAATGTATTTGCGAACTGAGTGAACAAATCTTGGCCATTGTTTTACACACGTGGATGGCTAGGATTTCATCATCAAATCGTAAAATACACTAGTGTATTTTATCATCAAATCCTGGCCATTGATCTACACATATGTATGGCTATGATTAGTTCGCTCAGTTCGCAAACTACACTAGTGTTCACTCTTGAACCTAATCCTGTATATATATATATATATATATAGTGTGAGGTTCATTGGGGAACACTAAAAAAGTGGGGAACAGTGGGGAACCGACTCAAACGGACTCCGATTGGACTGATTCCAGCGGCGTTGGAACCGGCTCATCAAACTCTAACTAGGATCTCTTAACCCTAAACCCTAAATCATAACCCCTAAACCCTAAAGCTAAAAAATAAGGCTAAAACCTAAGCTAAACCGTAAAATCTAAAATATAAACCCTAAAAGCTAAACCCTAAAGGCTAAACCTAAAGCTAAACCCTAAAGCTAAACACTAAAGCTAAACCCTAAACCCTAAAGCTAAAGCTAAACCTAAACCCTAAAGCTAAAACCCTAAAGCTAGAACCGCGAGAACCACCACGAGTTATGAGAACCGCGAGAACCAAGTGCCACGGAGGGGCGTTGACCACGATTTTTTTTTTACAACTAGATCCGTATATTTTAACAACATTCGTAAAAGAAAATTTCAAACGGCGCGCCCGAGGGGGTAGTTTTTTACACCCAAAGTTTGTAAAAAAAAAAAGAAAAAACAAAAAAATAATAAAAACACCAAACTTTGGGTGTAAAAAACTACCCCCTCGGACGCGCCGTTTGAATTTTTTTTTTACGAATGTTGTTAAAATATACGGATCTAATTGTAAAAAAAAATCGTGGTCAACGCCCCTCCGTGGCACTTGGTTCTCGCGGTTCTCATAACTCGTGGTGGTTCTCATTCTAGCGGTCCCCTATATATATATATATATATAGGGGGCCGCTAGAATGAGAACCACCTCCAGTTGTAAGAACCGCGAGAACCACTTTCTGGTCATTAGATCAAGGAGATGGATGTATGAGATTAAAAGTATTTAAAAATAATATTAAGTATTTTTTGTCTTATTATGTTTTTAATATTTTATTTTTTAAGGGTATATAAGTAAAATTGTCTTTTTTTTGTCTTTTTATATATATTAATTTTAAATTACCTTTTTTGTCATATTCATTAATTACTTTTTTTACTTAATTATTTTTTATTTATAAACAGATTTTTTTGTTAAACAATTTTTTGAAATCAAATTTTTAGTATATTTTTTTTAAAGATTTGTTTAAAAAAACGTTTTGAAGAGCCGTTTTTTTTACGCCCGGCTTTTTCAGGCATCGTTTTTTTAAACGCGCCGTCATTTACGTTAAAAGCTTTACGTTTTGCGTTACGCGCCGTCATTTACTTTAAAAAACTTTACATTTTGCGTTAAAAAATTTACTTTTTTCGTTTTACGTTAAAAATTACGTTTTCCGTTTTTTCGCCTGGCTTTTTCACGCATCGTTTTTTAACGGGTCGTTTTTGCACGCATCGTTTTTTAACGGGGTCGTTTTTGAACGCGACGTTTTTTACGCGCCGTTTTTTCAAAGCGTCGTTTTTTACACGTTTTTTTAACGCGTCGTTTTTTACACATCGTTTTAACGCGCCGTTTTTTTTGACGTTTTTTAAACTTTATACGTTTTACGTATACTTTTAATACTTTTTACGTTTTAAGTTTTATGTTTAACTTTTTAGGTTTTACGTTTTACGTAAAAAAATTACATTTTACGTTATAATTTTTACGTTTTACGTTTTACGTAAAACTTTTTACGTTTTACGTTTTTTACGTAAAACTTTTTACGTTTTACGTTAAAATTTTTACATTTTACGTTTTACGTAAACATTTAACGTTTAACGTCTTACGTTTTACGTAAAACGTTTTACGTTTTACGTAAACCTTTTTACGTAAAACTTTTTACGTTTACGTTTTACGTTTTTACAATAAAAAGTTTACGATTTACGTTAAAAAAGTTTACGGTTTACGTAAAAAAAAGTTTACGGTTTAACTTTTTTTTACAAAAACTTTTTTACACAAAAATGAACGCACTCAGAAATCGCAAACTCGGGAAGTGTCTCAGATATACCGTTATCATCATCGACTAGGGGGAAAAATAAAAAAACAACATCAAAACAAAGTGTATATCGAAAAAAAAAGCAGGGTTTGGCTCAGATTATCCGATAATCAAAAGGCTGCAATAGTGGGGTTGCAGGTTCAAAAAACCTACCATCCGCCGACCTTGCCGTGCCATCGTCATCAAAATCTACGTTTTTTTTGCATCCTCATCGCCGCCCAACCCAAACAGATCAAAACCCAGGAGAATCAAACAACCTGCATCATTCAACAAAACATTCAAACCATATACAACAGATTTCAGCATCATTTCACACTATATACAACAGATTTCAGCATCATTTCACAGCTAAAATATATACATCAAAACAAATACCCCCAATTTTCAGCAAAATACAACAATTTCAGCAAACTTGACAACAAGTTATAACACTATTTCAAGCAAATTTCAGCATCATTACACAGCAAATTATAGGTGTGTTTTCAGGAAAACAAATACCCCCAACATCACCCCCACAAAAAAGATCAAGAACTCAAGAAAAGTAAAACCCACTTGAGATGTAGTGACCGCCGCCGAAAACACCCACCGCCCATCTACCCACCATCGCCGTCACAGGTGTGGGTGACCCACACCTCCGCCTTCATCCACCGTCACCGACACACCGTCGCAAAAAAACCACCGAGACATGAAGATGGATCTGAGAGATTTGAGGGTGGTTGTGGGTTGCGGAGGAGGGTGGGCATGAGGGGACGTTTGGCATCACCGTCGCCGGAGAAACGAGGGGGGCCGCCGTCACAGGTGATAGGGGAGTGGTTGTGGGTGACCGGCCGGAGGTTCGCCGTCACCGGTGATCAGAAACCCAGGGGTTTTCTTCTCGATCCTTTGAAACCTCACTGGTTTCATTCTTGATTTTAAGGGTACTCGGGGCGCTCCCCTAAGAGGGGAGTCCCCTCTCTTACGCACACCCAATCCTCGTGTGCCACGTCAACTCCCCTCTTAAACTCCCCTAACACCCCAATTTGATGGCGCCACTCCCCTCTTAACTCCCCTTGTTTTTTTATTCAAAAAAAAAAAAAAAAAAAAAAGAAAATGTTTGATTGGTCTAAATTGCGGCTGGCCCCACCATCACACCTCTCCCTCTTCGGTGCCTCCTCCCCCAATTCACTCCCCTAAACCATTCACCTAAGGGATGGCGGCGGTGTTCCCCTTAGGTGAATGGGGTCACCGAAGGGGTCCCCGAAGGGTGCCCCGGATACCCTGAGATATGAGAGTTTCTTTGTTGCTGGTAAAATAAAATGAGAGATGTGAGAGATGATGGTGATAATGATTTGATATTAGGATAGATGTGAGAGATGAGAGTATTAAAGTCAGACAAAAAAGTAAATGGATTTGACATTTGGGTTAAAAAGACTAAAATACCCTTTTAGTTGGTAAGGTCTGATTGGTGAAGAGTGGTTCTCACGGTTCTTACAACTGGAGGTGGTTCTCATTTTAGCGGCTCCCTATATATATATATATATATATATATATATACATAGGGGAGGGTTCATTGGGGAACACTAAAAAAGTGGGGAACACTTTTAAAAATTATACTTAACATGTTAAAAAAAATATTTTTCTAATTTTTTTTCGGCGCTTTTTCTTATAAATACAAGTAGAAACATTTTTGATAAAAAAAATCAAAAACTAAAAATATAAAAAAATGTTTAAAAAACAGTTATATCTTATAGAATTAACTTAACATGTTAAAATTATTTTTTTTAAAATTTTTTTCAGCGCTTTTCTTTATAAAAAGGAGGAGAATCTAGTCGAGTAAAAAAATATTTTTTCTAAAACAAAAAAATTTTAGCCTTTTTTTAATTGTTTTTTTTAATATTTTTAGTTTTTGATTTATTTATTAAAAATGCTTCTACAAGTATATATAAGGAGAAGCGCCGAAAAAGATGTTTAAAAAATTAATTTTTAACATGTTAACTTAAATTTTTAAGAGTGTTCCCCGGTTCCCCACTTTTTTAGTGTTCCCCAATGAACCCTCCCCTGTATATATATATATGTATATATATACATATATATATATACAGGGGAGGGTTCATTGGGGAACACTAAAAAAGTGGGGAACAGGGGAACAGTTTTAAAAATTATACTTAACATGTTAAAAAAAATATTTTTCTAATTTTTTTTCAGCGCTTTTTCTTATAAATACAAGTAGAAACATTTTTGATAAAAAAATCAAAAACTAAAAATATAAAAAAACAGTTATATCTTATAGAATTAACTTAACATGTTAAAAATATTTTTTTTTAATTTTTTTTCAGCGCTTTTCTTTATAAAAAGGAGGAGAATCTAGTCGAGTAAAAAAATATTTTTTCTAAAAAAAATTTTTTTTAGCCTTTTTTTAATTTTTTTTTAATATTTTTAGTTTTTGATTTTTTTTATTAAAAATGCTTCTACAAGTATATATAAGGAGAAGCGCCGAAAAAGATGTTTAAAAAATTAATTTTTAACATGTTAAGTTAAATTTTTAAGAGTGTTCCCCGGTTCCCCACTTTTTTAGTGTTCCCAAATGAACCGAACACTATATATACATATATATATACACATATATATATATATATATTTATATATATATAACAATGAGCGAAATCAATAAAAATTAACGAAACTTACATATGTAATTATATGATAAATAAAGATATACATCAATTTTTTTATGAAAATAGAAGATGTATAATAAATAAAGATATACCAATGCGGTGATGGTCCATTGACAAAAACAAAACTTTTAAACACTTTGAGAATGGGAGATCTTTGATTCAAATCCCATAAATAGCAGGGATTAAAAGAAATTTGACTTTAAAAAAAGATATATAATTAAGTTTCGAATTATGAGAGGCCCACAACAAAAGGTATTCAACCACACAAAACCAATTAATTTTGTCTTGATCGATTCTTGATTTGTGAAATGCTCGAAACCAATTAATTTCTTCATGTGATTGATGTTTCTTTCCCAACCATTTAATTCACTCAAATTAATTTCACTTCACATACCATGATGACCCACTAATTTTCTCCTCATTTGATCGTTTAGCTCTATTTCACTACAAAGTTTTTTCCTTCAACAATCCTTCCAACTGTTTCCGATCCCTATTTTGATCCTTATCAATCACCTCATCTACAAAAACACTACAAAACCATTAAAAGTAGACTAATGGGCTCCCTAATGGATAATTGACTAATTGGGTATAGTTTGTTAAGTAATTGAGGTTAGGAGGGTTGGGTCCAATTGGCAAGTTTATTGGAGTTAAGATGTTACTCCCCTTGAGGTTAAGGGTTCAAGCCTTGTTAAAGGTGGATTTGGTGTAATTTAATCCGTTAAAAAACGACAATTGAGGTTAACTTTCTAACTTAAATGGACTATTGAGCCACCTAACGGGTATAGTAAGTTTTTAAATTTAGTGGGTTTAAATTTCTATCTTAAAATTGGTATTATATTTAGTTGTAAGCTTATATGTACAAAAAAATATTAATTCACTTTTTAATGAAATCGCAATCTTTTGTATATGTAAAAAAAATTATTAATTCACTTTTTAATGAATCGCAATCTTTTGTATGAGTGAAATTCAGGATTTAGTATTTAATGAAAGGGGTAACTTTGTAGAATAGTAACCAAGTTTCAAAAGTGTTTCAATCAGTTCACTCAAGTTTTAAAAGTGTTTCAATCAGTTCACTCAAGTTTTAAAAGTTTTAAAAGTGTTCCAATCAGTTCACTTAAGTTTCAAAAGTGTTCCAATTAGATTACTCAATTTTTTCAGATTAGTTACTATTCTATGACATTTTCTCATAATTGGGGTCCCAATCTTTTGTATCTTTTGTATGAGTGAAATTCAGGATTTAGTATGGACTTTTGCATCAATTAATTTTCAAGTCTTAAACTCTTAAAACATTCCAATCCAACCGGCCCAAATTTGATTTACTCTACAAACTTTAATTTCTTGGAATAGTCAGCCCAAAATATCACAATTAGCTCTTGAGTTGAGACCCAACTTTGCAGTCATTAATGATTAAACACACATAACATCCTTTTTATACAAGCCGGCCGGCCCACAATTGTTTTAAACACTCTCCGCCCAAAGCCCCAAACTCCACTAGTAGAATTAATAATCTGATTAACTTTCCAACCCAAATTGTTTGACAATCAGCTCAATTTCAAAGCATGACCATCCCAAACTGCTTCTAACTCATGCGACCTCAACGAATAAATTAATCGAAGAGTAGGACCGCACACCTGCCACTGCTCAGAGCCGACCCAAAAAAGTACATAATATGTAGTTCAAATTGGGTGATAAGCAGTTATAAAACGTGTCCAAAATTGCAACTGATGGCTATTGCATCTTAGTTGCTATCGAAAAATGTTATTACGGAAGCCCATTTTGTTGTGGATGGACTAAGTTACTACTGAAGATGTTATCCACGCAACTTTTAGCCATCCATGTAGATCCAGTGTATTTCCATTGAAGCACCTTTAATGCAAACCTATAGGGTCATTGGTCAACCCCCCGAACTGCCGGCCCTTTGAAACCCGCCTAGGTTAGGAGACCTGCCCCTTTAAACCTTTAAGAATCTATGGTGCTCCACGACTCCTAACCTGTATCAATGTTTATTATGATTTCTCATTTGATCTTTAAGTAAATCCCCGATTACCCAAAATAGTTATGGGTTCCCTAGCTTATGAGTTATCAAGTTTATGTGTTCTCTAGTTTTATGAATTCTCTTAAAAATGATGGAACAAATAGCCATCAACTTGAAACCTAGAAAACACGGGAGCCCCAAAAAAACGTGAGTTATTTTTTAGAATCATACTTATGATAAGGATGAAAATAATTATCTTGTTTCCTAATTAAATGATTGATAAGGATGAAAATAATTATCTTGTTTCCTAATTAAATGATTTAATTATATTTATCCAATATTTTGAAATCATCTTTTACTAATAAACTATGTCAAAAATTAATCAAAATCAGAAATTACACTTTCTAATCCTTCGATTCCTCCAAAATAAGGACGATTCTTCAAAGAAGGACATCTTCGAAGAATCTTTAGTTAGTTTTCTCTGGAACCGAAACCTTAAAGATATTTTAATTTATAGATTCTATAGGATTTCGGATTTTATTAAAACAAAACCCAATTAAAAAGAACTTATTTGCGCAATATACTCTGATTCCACATGTTGATCAGTTCTGTAAGTACATAATGAAAAACATATAAAGTGTGCACCTGTTATAGTATTCAGACCAGTAGATAATCCCTGATGCAGACATCGAGGTAGACATGATAGTCAACTTGATCTGATTCCCGTTTAGGGTGTATACTATTGATGGGATTATGAGTCCTTAGATATGATGAACTCGTGAATATTGTGGAGAGAGAAAGGGGGACGACTTCTTCATGTTATGTGTAGTGTCTAACCCTTTAACTTCACTGGTTATTTCCTTAAATACACCAAAGGAGAAACCTTTATTAGTTAGTAAAGATAATATGGTGTAATATTTTGATCTAATATAATATGAATGTGTATATATATTTGAATGACAAATTTATTTGTCGTCTACGGGACTTGAACTCAAGACCCTCCCCCCCCTCCACATGTTGATCAGTTCTGTAAGTACATAATGAAAAACATATAAAGTGTGCACCTGTTATAGTATTAAGACCAATAGATAATCCCTGATGCAGACATCGAGGTAGACATGATAGTCAACTTGATCAGATTCCCGTTTAGGGTGTATATTATTGATGGGATTATGAGTCCTTAGATATGATGAACTCGTGAATATTGTGGAGAGAGAAAGGGGGACGATTTCTTCATGTTATGTGTAGTGTCTAACCCTTTAACTTCACTGGTTATTTCCTTAAATACACCAAAGGAGAAACCTTTATTAGTTAGTAAAGATAATATGGTGCATCAACAATTGCCGATTAATATTATAATAATGTATAATTTTAATATTTTGATCTAATATAATATGAATGTGTATATATATTTGAATGACAAATTTATTTGTCGTCTACGGGACTTGAACTCAAGACCCTCCCCCCTCCCAAACTCAGGTGTTTAATCTAACATTCTCCCACTTGGTTGAGCAATCATTTATTATGAGCATTAGATAAGCCTGGTCAGGAGTTAATACTCTTTTTATAGCTTTAAACCAAAAACCATAGCAAAGAAATACAACCGTTGAATCAATATTCAACTCAAGACTCTCATAAGTCATACTACAACCTCAATTAAAAACCTATCACTTATAATCAAATATACAAGTAAGTCCTTTAAACTTTTGATTTGTATTTATATTTATATTTTTTTGTATGTCATTACGCTAGTAGAACATATCTTAGAGACATACAAAATCAAAACTGAGGAAAATTCATTAATTAAAATGTAAGTAAGTACAATTTGCAATTAAATAGGGTCTTTAGTAAATCTCATATTCAAAACATGTTCTTCGAAAACTTTAGGTGGGAGACCTTTAGTCATCAGATTTGAAAGCATTCATTTAGTACTTATATACTCAATACAAACTTACAAAGATTATTTTCCTCAACTCGTTCACATACAAACAAGCATTTTGTATCAAGATATAAACCATCTCAAGTCGAATCGTTACTGTTCAAGAAAGTAACGACAACTGAATTATCATAATAAAGCTTAAATGGTATAGAAATGGAATTAGATATTTTGAGTCCAGTGATCAGATTTTTAAGCAACATTCCATGACAATTTGTGTTGTAAACAACAATGTATTCTGCCATCATTATGGACTTTGTGTAGTTAACTGTTGTCTATGACTCTTCCATGATATAGGTCTGTCTGCTAACATATAGATATAGCCAGAAGTGGATTTCTTGTCATTTTTGCATTTAGAAAAGTCAGAATCAGAATAACCTACCACTCTGAATTATCACTTCTTTTGTAAGTTTATAGTCTTTCGTCCCTTGAAGATATCGAAGTACTGTCTTAGTTGCTTCCCAGTAATCTAGGCCAGCATTAGTTTGATAACGACCTAGCATTCGAGCAATATAAGGAATATCTAGGTGAGTACAGACTTGAGCATACATAAGGCTCCTGATTACTGACGCATAAGGTATCTGGCTCATTTGCTTCTTTTCAACCTCTGTTTTAGGACATTGGAATAAACCAAAAACGTCTCCTTTAACTACTGGAGCTACTGAATGTTTACATTGTTGTATGTTGTAACGAGTAAGGACACGATCAATGTAGGCCATTTGAGATAATCATAAGATCCCTTTGTGTCTATCTCAATGAATTTCGATGCGAATGACGTAAGAAGCATCTCCGAGATCCTTCATGTCGAAATTATGCAAAAGTAACCATTTCGACTCATGCAACATGTCTAAACTATTACTTTCTAGTAGAATATCATCTAAAAAAAGGACAAGTACAGTAAAGTTGCTCCCACTCATCTTGAGGTAGCTGCATTGGTCCACTTGATTCTTTGGAAAACTATGCTTCTTCATGACTTCATCAAACTTAAGATATCATTGATGTTGTGCTTGTTTCAAACCGTATATGGATATCTACAACTTAGAGACTAGATGTTCTTGACCTTCATGTTTAAAGTTTTCAAGTTGTTTCATGTACACATCTTCGTCTAAGTCGCCGTTAAGGAAAGCGGTTTTAACGTCCATTTGATGCAGCTCTAAATCAAAATGAGCTACTAGGACCATCATGATCCTTAATGAATCTTTATAAGAGACAATTGAAAAGGTCTCTTAATAATGAATTCCCTCTTTTTGGGGGTAGCCCTTTGCAACTAATCTCTCTTTAGAGTGTCCAATGTTCCCATTCGAGGTCCATTTTTGTTTTGAACACCCATTTACATTTACATTGACACCATTGGGTAATTCCACCAAATCCCAAGTGTCATTTTTCTTCATGGATTCAAGCTCATCATTCACTGCTTTCTTACACTTAGAAGACTGATCACTATTAACGGCTTCATTGTAAGAGACAGGATCATTAAGCTTTCTGGCATCCATTTCAGCTTAAGTCAAGTAGGTAACATAATCATCCCAATTAGTAGGCCTTCTGGGCCTAGATCACCCATTTCACCTGAGTTGATTATCAGGTTCAACGTTGTCTTAGTTTTGAGCGTTTTATGTGCCTTCGTTTTGAGGTATAATAGGTTCTGAGTGTGGAGGTGGAGTTGGTGCAGGGACATCAAGTGTAGTTGTTGCATCGGGTAAAAGAGGATTAACTGGAGTAATTATATGCGACGGGTCTCTCACCCCCACACATCTTGTACTTCTTGCAATTCTTTGTAACCGATGGTACTACTCCCATTGACCTTAAAATCCTCTAAGAACGCGACACGCTTGGTTTCTATAATACGAGTGACATGGGAAGGACAATGGAACTGATAACCCTTTAAATGATTAGGATACCCAATATAGAAATAGGTAACTATTTTAGGGTCACGTTTCCTTTGGAAAGGATTGTACTGTTTTGCTTCAACAATACAGCCCCATACTTTCATATATATCAGACTCAGTTTCCTTCCTGTCCAAAATTCATAAGGATTTTTAGGGACATACTTAGAACGAACTCTATTGAGTATATGAAAAGTTTCTTTTAATGCAACAGTCTAGAGGAATAAAGGTAAACTAGTGTTGGCTAACATACTACAAACCATGTTCATAACGATACAGTTTCTTCGTTCAGCGACACCGTTCTGCTAAGGAGTACCTGGCATGATGTATTGGTTCACGATCCCTTGGTCCTTAAAAAGATCATAAAATGGACCAAGAGCCTGACCCACATCAGTATGTTTTCCATAATATTTACTTCTTCTATCTAATCTCACAACTTTATAATGACGATCTAGTTGTTTTTTAAACTTCAGCTTTTATAATCTTTAAAATTTGTAAGTGATTCAAATTTTTCCTTAATGAGATACAAGTACATATAATGGGAATAATCGTTAATGAAAGTTATAAATGAAGTGTGTCCAGTTATGCCAGCAATGGGTAAGGACCACTGATGTCAGAGTGAATGAGTTCTAATAAATTAGAGCTCCTAGTGGCACCTTTCTTATTCGCATATACCATTTTACCTTAAGGAACTTGACACATGTTCCAAAGTCAGTGAAATCGAGAGGTGGTAAGACTTCATCCTTTATGAGTCGAGTTAACCGTTCTAGAGAAATGTGGCCTAAACGTTGATGCCACAACATGGATGAAGTCTCTAAGTCTCGTTTCTGTTTCATCTTTGTGATTGATTCATAATATTATATGACAACAAAGATTTGGAAAATTATCATCTAGTTCTAATCTATAGACACAACCATCTAAAATGCCAGTACCATATACTAACTATGGAATCATAAAGAATAGAGAGTTTGCGATGAACATGAAAAATATCTATACAATCTATGTCTAACTTTGGTCCTAATACAAGGTTCCGAGTAACCTTAGGAACATATAATGTATCATAAAGGTTAATATATAAACCAGTTTTCAGAAATAATTGTAAGGTTCCCATAGTCTTCACTTCTAGTTCCTTATCATTTCCTATTTTTAGTGTTCTTTGGTTTCTTCCCAGCCTCCAGATTGTAAGGAATCCCATAGTAGAATTGGTCACACGAACCATAGAGCCAGTTTCAAACCACCAAGATAAAAAGATTATTACGTTTCTTAGCCAGCCACTCCTTACAGTTAGGGCAATCCGTTTAGTCAACCTTAAAAAACCAATCAAGCCCGAGTATGTGACCATAAGAATATAGGGAATAATCCTCTGTGATAATACCTTCTAGCCATTTCGTTTGATGGGTCACGAGTCAAATATATATACCTTAAAAAGCAAAAAATGCCCTTTTGGCATAAAGACAAAGAAAATGGGTTTAAAACTATATGATCTATCTTTTGACTTCAAGACTGGTCATATAACATCTTAAAATGTGTTTTGACTTATCGGACTCTTCATAGACATATTCGACCACCCGATCCCGTATATACGCGCACGACTAGTTTAAATGGCATAAAACATATAAACTAGTCGAATCGGGTTAAACCTTTCGATTTTAGAATGTTTTGTTAATAAACCTATATTACACGATACTCCGCACTCGTACAGGTATAAACCAAGTTTTATCCGGTCAATGCTTAATCTAGTGAAACTGAACGCGTTGTAAAGTTAATCGATCAAAGTCAAGGACTTACAAATGACTCGTTAACATTCTAACGGATAATATTTATGTTTATTCCAGACTAGGAATTCTCCAGTAAATTGCACCAAGAATAATATACTTTGAATACGACTGTGCTATACATTGTTTTTATAAAAGATTAGCACATCTAAATACTTTTAGCCTATTTTGTTTGTAAACTTGAGATATGGCACTAGCCACTTGGTCGGGTATTGCAAAAGGGCTAATGTTCTCATAGAAATACAATAATCCGTTTTAAACCGTAATACTTGATACCCATTAAACACTTGGGGGGTTAATATTATCGTGTCTGGGCGTAAAGACTCATTTAAATGCAAATGGCCATGAAATAAGCGCGAGATGTAGATATACACCTGACGGATGAAAATAATAAATATGGTGTGTCTATTGATCATGTAACGTATTTTGATTTCCTGTCCCCGACTGTCTGTATTGACAAGCATGTAAAACTGGTAATAAGAGATATATTTTATCCCAATGTTAAATGAAAATGAATACTGAATGGTTTTCAAAGGATTTTTGAAAAGATTTCCAAAAGAGTCGGTTAATAGTATTTACCAATGAAAACTGACGTATTTTTAAAGATTAAGTGCAAGTTAAGCAAATACGAAATAGGCTAGAGTGGGCTTGGTCATAAACCTTGGAACTTGCGACTCCTTGGCAAGAGACCCGTTATAGTCCCAAGTCCATTTTATTAGATCCCACCTTGTGGGATATTTTGTACCGAACAAGTTGATTACAAATTTTATTGATGATATTTCAAGTTTTATATTTGTACTTTTAAATTCCTTTACTTCCGCTACCATTTGTGAAATTGTTATCAATCGTCACAAATAAACCCAAAGTTCGGGCCCACCGGGAAATCAGGGTGTGACAACAAGCATTAGGGGAGACACTTTTAGCGGCGATAGGATGCCTTTTGCGGCGGGGTAGTAGCGGCTACCCGTCCCCGCAAATACTATTAGGGGCGACATACACCACTATTAGCGGCGATCTGCGTCGCCGCTATTGCTCCTTTTCCTTGTAGTGGTTGTAAATACGTAGCAGGAAGCCACAAAAAAATATCTAGTAAGTACGTAATAATGTATTGTTACGTAATTACGTAATGATATATAGTCAATTAGTGTTACGTAATTACGTACCGGTACATAATCACGCAACGTTACAAACACGTAATGTTATACTTGTTTGAGAGTAAAATGCATATTACGTACTTGTACATAATTCCGTAACGTTATACAAAAATCACGTAAAGTTATACAAAAATGCGTAATTAAGTAGCTTGTAAAATAGTTTTTTTTAGAGATTAAAGTGGTTATAGCAACAACTTATTCAAATTAAATAGAAAAAAATGTTCGTTTTTGTGTTGTAATTTTTTTTAAAAGTATTAAAAAACAACAATAGTAAAATTTTGAAAAAAGTATTAAAAATCAACAGTAATGGTTTTTCCTATTTTGTGTTTTTCCACTTGTTTTAAGATGATTCAATTATTTAAGGATCATTTAAATCTCAACCACTAAATTACTAGATCAATAACCTATATTGCTTTTACGATTACAAATTTATAGTACTATGTGATATAGGAAATATCATCATCATCGTACTTAGTAAATCTCACTAATAGCAAAGAAAAGGTAGGGTCTGAGTAGGCTAAGATGTAGACAGCCTTACATCTACCCCGTAGGAATAGAGAGACTGCTTTCAGTAAGACCCCTGGCTCGATAGTAGTTTTGCATCAAGCATTGGACATAAGGCACATAACACTTAGCAATCGGGACAAAGACCGATTAATGCATGTACCCTTTTGTCTTTCAGCTATCAACGCCACCATATGATGCATGATTAATCGTCTTCAGCTTTTAACGTTATTTTCATGAAATTAGTAAAATAATGTTAAAATTAGCGCACTTTCACTTTTGCCCCTGATAGCCCACACATATATACATTATATGCGCATACCCCGGGGCGTAACAATATAGGAAATATCAAAAAACAAAAACCCGAGCTCATCAACGGTTCAACCAATCCATTTGCATGACTTGATACCTTAAAAATGCCCAAGCACATAGGCCCCAATACTCACAAACGAGCACATACTGTCACATCACCTCAGAAATGACCGTCCACCAGGACTTTGAAGATGCTACAAAGGATGTTACAATTTTGTAACGCCCCAAAACCCGTATATTTCATTCGCTAGAAAAAACCTTTATGTTATGGAATAAAAGGAGGTAACTAAGCTGTTTAACTTAGTTAACTTATAAATTCAATAAGAAGGAACGAAGTTTGTGACAAGTATAGAAAATGGAAAACTTGAGGGACTAAACAAGGTGGAATGGAATTAAGTTTATATAAAGAAAAGTCTAGTATGTGTGTGTGTGGTGTGTGTCGTGGATGGGAGAAAGAGAGAAGAAAGGAGGTGAAAAACCTCTCATGAAAAACCTCTCATGAACAAATGGGTCAAGAATCTGCATCATATAACTCCAATAAACATGCAGTAAGTTATAAAACTTGATTTGGTGATTTTGATACAAATGGGTGTGTATTTAATCTTTGATCTTGTATGAAATTAAGAATGAATATGTGTTGGAGTCACCATATAAAACATGGATTATGAAGGATTTTGAGTAATTTGATGTTTAGAAGTGAAACCCACTTCTAGTGGTGAAGATGGTAACATAGGTGTAACACCCATGTCCAATCCTTGTTCAAAATTTGATCTAGTATGTGATGAATACTTGTTAGATAGGTTGAGTATGGTATGGAATTAGGTTGATTTTAGTTGTATTTGATTGATGAAGGCAAGAAGTAGGAAGATGAGCATAAGATGCTTGCACAATGTGCTTAGAAAGTAATACGCACACCAAGTGTTTGTTGAAATGCCTAGGTGAGATTAATAGATGAAATGGTATGCAAATGATGGATGAAAGTGTATAATGTGTGGAGGTGATGTAATTGGGTGATAATTAAACATGAGAAATATGTTTCGAATGGAATACATGTAGGATTTTGGTTAATTATATGATTTGGTAAAAAGTATGCATTAGAAGTTGTACTCTATGCTTTGGTAATATGATGCACATTATGTGTTGATTTACTTATGTTTAGATAAAATCAAAAGTGATTTGGTGTTAAGTGGGTAGAAAGTGCGTATATTAGTAAGGAGTAAGGTTGGGAAGCTATGTGTGTTAACTAAGCTTGGAATATGTTGTTAATTGTAAAATCAAGATATTACTAGTATGGAAGAAATTAATTATGTTTTGTGTGCATACAACTAGATGATCATGTAGTTATATGTGTATTGCTATATGAGTATGAAATGCGTATGATGTCCGTAGTATAATCTATTAGTGTTGAGAATGTATGAGCTTAAGTTGATAATTCATTTAATGGACAGTTGACTTTCTAAAATTCAACTGTGCATAAATAGCATAGTAAGGCATTTCGCCACAAATGTAATGTTAGGGAAATCGAAAGGCACATGCTATATCAATAAATGTTATATGTGACGATATAAAGAATTATGTGGAATGAAAAGATGTGATTATTATCTTATGCAATGTGTGGTTGGTATTTGACTAGTAAAGGTCAATATAGAATATGAATGTGAAATGAGTGTAATTTAGAATGTGTGTGTATGCTAATAATGTGGCAACCATAATGACATGAAAGTATAGGATCATGTCAATGTGGGTAGAAGCTTGGAAGGCTAACTGGAAGGATGCGAGGAATCAAGTACGAAATGGACACTTAAGGTAAGTGATTTCCGGAATCACTTCTTATTTATAAATGAAGTTTGGTATATTGTATATAGAGAACCATGTAAGAAGTTACGGGTAAGGGTAAGTATCAAGGTAAGTTCATATGAACTTCGTCTATCCTTAATGTAAATTAAGATGATAGTCTCATCATGTTAATGGAATGTTCATCATGTTAATGGAATGTTCAACCTGTTAATGCAATGTTCATCATGTTAATGGAAGGTTCATCATGTTAATGGAATGTTCATCATGTTAATAGAAAGTTCATCATGTTAATGGAATGTTCATCATGTTAATGGAATGTTCATCATGTAAATGGTATGTTCATCATGTTGTTAGAATGTATTACAAGCTTGAAAAGGATGAAACTTGCACATAGGTATGTTATAGTCAGATAGTTATGCACATGTAAAAGTATGATATTTGAATACGAATAAGTGATTGTGACTTGTATGTATGTATGCATGTAGATATGGAACTGTAGCGTGTGTAAGTAGTGTTAACTTGTATGTACGCACATATGAATGGGATACGTATGAATGTACTTAGATATATGAAAGTGTATACGCGTGTTGTAATCTAATGATTGTAGATCACTGCTATACGTATATGTGAAGATGTGGGTTTTCAATTTGTTTGAGATTACGTATTCCTAACTATGTTACTGTTGAGAACGAAATTAAGTGCAGGTATGGGAACGCCGGACTCTCGAGGAATTGATGTCGGACATGAGTAAATAAAATTGAGAGAATGTTTCAATGGAATACCTTACGTAGTTAGAATCTTATATAGCTTTTTAAGTATATGTATTAAATTATATATGATGTCAACATGTACTAACGTGTTGGTTATATATGGTGACCTCAGGTTAGTCAGATATTCATGATGGACAAGTGAACGAGGGTCGAGTTGAAGGTCATGGATTGTACGGGAAAGCGGTCACGTTGTTTGTAATTATTTGTTAACATAGTTACATTAAATAAATGATGAATGATTTATTTATGTTAAAAGGGTTGACCTAACCGGTATTCAATATGTTAGAGCAGTTAAAAGAAAGAAATTTTATGGTTCATTTTCCGCTGCATCGTTTTGGGTCAAATCATGATTAGGGTCTTACAAATTTGCAAACGCCGACTCCCTCACAATTGTAGTGTTCATTGAATAGTAGAATTTCTTCTTATTAGTATAATTAATTTATTATTTTCCCTCTATTAATTTGCAACTTTTGTTAACCTCAGATTTTACTGTTCAATTTTTTGTCTTTTGATTGGACCACCACCCCCTCCCCTCTCTCTCCCTCTAAGGGGGTAGAGGGCGCTCAACTAGTGATAGTTTTCCATCACTCATAACATCCAATCAAGTTCCGTTACGTCATCGAGTTTCATTTCATCACTAGTGATGGTTTTTTTTAATTTCTAAAATATAAATTAACAATAAAAAAATAAAATTATAAATTATAAATTTAATTTAAATAAATCCTAAATTACAAACTAAAAAAAAACTAAACATTGCAAATTAAAAAAACCTAAAAAATCTATCGCATCTCCCAACCCCACTTTTCACATATCTCGCGTTCGCGTTGAAGTACGATCGACTTAAATGGTTCGTCGAGAGTGTTGTGCGGTTGTAACAAGACATTTAAATCACTATTTTTTTCGTTTTCGGTCAAGTGTTTAATATACGCCTCGTCACGTTTAAGTTTTGAAGCCGCAAGTTTTTCTCTTCTTTCTTTGGATTCGGCCATTTCCACCAATTTAGCCGCTTTGAATTCGGTGATAGACTCCATCACCGCTTCCTTTCCTCTGCTTGACGAATCACCACTTTTCTTGCGACGCGACCTTGTGGGTGTATCATCTTGATCGGGTTCGTCATCGGGTTGGTCGTTCAAATTCATTTCGGGCATGTTGTCGGACTTGGAAGTAGTGTAGTTCCCGGAATCGGAAGTCTTTGATCTTTTGGGACCTCCTCTTCTCCTTGGAGCCATCGGCCCATCCATGTCGACCAACACAACCGGTACCCACTTCGGATGATGTCTCGCAACCTCCCATGCCGCCATGTGTGGAAAAGTTTTATGCTTGTATGTCCGGCAATACTCTTGTAAGATGTTTTTTTTATGATAGTCGCCTCGCTCAATCCGCTTTGTGGATTTCGGGTCTACAAGAAATACAAAAAAAAACTATTTTATAAAACAAGATTTGTGGATTTCGGGTCTACAAGAAATACAAAAAAAAACTATTTTATAAAACAAGATAAAAAAATAACAGTTTTCTGTTTTAATAAAATAAAAAAATAGTTTTCTGTTTAAAAAAATAAAAAAATTGTTTTCTGTTTTAAAAATATAAAAAAACTGTTTTCAGTTTTAAAAAAAAATAAAAAACTGATTTCTGTTTTAAAAATATAAAAAAAATAGTTTTCTGTTTAAAAAATTATAAAAACAGTTTCCTGTTTAAGAAATTAAAAAAAAAAAAAAAACAGTTGTATGTTTTAAAAAAATAAAAAAATAGTTTTCTGTTTTAAAAATTTCAAAAATTAGTTTTCTGTTTTAAAAAATAAAAAAAAAAGTTTTCTGTTTTAAAAAATAAAAAAAACCATATAGAGATAAGTTAAAAAAACGTAACAATTGAATGATGCAAGCGTTAAATTTACTCAATTTTCGTTTCAAATCTCCCAACTTCGAAGTCATTTGACCCATGTTTCGTTCGGTCGAACCTGGAAGTTTTGCAAAATGAGATATAACTCGTCTCCAAAACAAGTCTCTTCGTTGCATTCGAATGTTTTTTTGTTTTCGGAGGTGTGCAAGTATGCCTTGACCATGGCGACCTCCTCCTCGCTGCTCCAAGCTCTTCGAGCGGATGTTGGGACGATTTCAACTTCTTGATCGTCGTCATCTTCTTCTTCTTCTTCTTGAACCGGTTCACTATCGTCATTGTCATCAAGTTGTTGTTGTGGTTCGTGGTATGCACGGGCGAATTGGTGGATTAGATTGTTATCTTCTAATGGGTCGAGGTTGAAATGGTGGGTTTGAAACGGTTGTGTTTGAAATTGTTGAGGTTGAAATGATGGAATGAAAGGTTGGTTTTGATACGGTTGGATTTGAAATTGTGGAAATTGTTGGGTTTGAAAGGGTTGGTTGGGAAACGGTTGGGTTTGAAATGGTGGGATTTGGTCGGGTTCGTCTTGCAATCGAAATCTCGCCAGCTCGCCTAGATTAGCTCGAACCTTTGGTCGTACGGGTTTTTTCTTTGAACCCGAACCTCTTTTGCTTGAACCTTCCATTTTGGGTTGAAATGATTTTTTTGTAGTTTGAAAGATTGTATTTTTTTTTGTGTTTGAATGATTATATTTTTTGGTATTTTGAAAGATTGTATTGTGTGTATATATAGAGCAAAATCATCCCAAATGGTCATATTCCTCAAACCACCGGTCATCTTCAACGGTACAAAATTGAAAATTAACGCGTGATGACGAGCACGCGTCATCAACTCCACGCGTGGAACAAAGGTGGTGGTGGTGGCAGTGTATAACAGCCTAAAACACGTGGAAGGGTGGCCATCACGTGGCGCCCCGACCCTCCTAATACCCATTCCAACTTTCCTTTTCACATTTTCAAATAATAAAGAGATAAAGTAAGAAACTGAGAATGATAAAGATAGGTATATCTGTCACGAACAGAGTTCAGTGTATGAGTTTGACACCAGAGAGAGAAAGAGAGACGGTGGAGTCACGACCGAACCGCGGAGGTCCTTTCGTTCAGCTGCTGGATAGTCTCACCAAACCGTCGTTGGAGACTCGGTTACTGGTTTAGGTGGTGACTATGGGTTGTTTATTGAGTAAGTAAAAGTTAGGTTTTATGGAGTGAAAGATTTGTGGTAGCCGGTTGTTGATTTGCAGGTGGGGTGAGGAAGATGACGGTTTACCGACGGTGAGGGTGAGTCCTTAGGTGAACGAGGGTGTTTAGGTGGTGGTGCAGCGGTGATGGGGATGAGGTGGTGGTGGTGGTTTTGTGTTGGTGTTGGTAGAGAGAGAAAATATCATTTTGGTGGTGGTGGTGTTGTGTTGATTAATGTTAAAGATAAAAGTTGTTGGTGATTAACGGCAATTTTTTTTATTCTTGTCGTCTGTGAGACTTGAACACAGGACCTCTCTCTCCTAAAGTGTTTAAAGGTTTTGTCTTTACCAATAGACCCCCACCCTATTTAGTTGGCATATGGTTTTGATAGAGTTAAATGGAAACAATGGTTTTTTGTAATTTGAACCAAAAACTTTTAAATTTTGTATTTTAATATATTAAAATTAATTTACAGGATGTAACATGAGGATGTCAAATACTAAAATGTATGCTGTCACACCCCAACCAATGGCAGAAAGATCGGGGCATGGCACTGAGCGAAACAGATTGTCCAGAAGTTTCCATAACAATTATCATTACCAATTAATTTAAAATACCATGTCCCATACCATGTCTCAAAAGGCAAACAAATTATTACAGACAAATCTAGTCAAATAGTTCTGTTTTGACAACTCAGATTTCATTTGTACAGACAACTATTTGTTGGCCTCTAAGCCCTTATTCTAGCCTCGATTTCCTAGCAGATAAGCATCCTAAGCACCTGTCACATACGTTAAAATAAAGTCAATACACATAGTGTAAAGGTGAGCATACAAGTTTGATAATAGCATATAGAGTTCGAAAGCATTACGCATAACCAGAACGTACACAGAGTGAAATGAGGCATGTTAGTTATCGACATAGACCTATCGATACCAATGACTGCGGGTTGACTGCCCAAGGTAGTTCGTAATACATGATCACCACTGTAATCCATGCAAATAGTTGTCCTTAACAACCCCCGCGTGAGCGGGTGCTGAGTCCAAACTATAGTACTATCGTTGCTAAGGCAGGTAGACAACATTCCATGTGTAAACATAACAAACAAGCATTCATTAAGTCACGTATAACATGCGGTAATGGTTTGCGTTAAAAGTATTGCGTAGTGTTTTCGATGTGATTTAGAATAAGTAACGTATGTAACACCCAAAAGTGCATAAAGCAAAAAGGGATCCAGTATACTCACAGGGATTGATGGATTGAAGGGAGCACTAGAGAGTAGGGTTAGCCTGATCAGAACGATAGTAATATGATAAGCGACGCGTAAAACGATGCAACGTGTAAGTGGCTCGGACAGCAGTTCGGTCGGATGGTAATCCGATCGGACGGCCAGTCCGTGCGGATGACAATCCGTTCGGATGGTTATCCGGCCGGACGGTAGTCCGGTCGGATGACTATTCGAGTGGATTGTTTCTTCCTATGAGAAGGATGTGTTTGTGTATGATGGCTTGACCTTTTGAAGTTTTCGTTGTAACATTTTGAAAACATTGAATTATCTCTACCTTTCAGGACGGTCGGTCGGACGGTAGTCCGGTCGGACGGCAACCCGTTCGGTTGGGCACTTCAGTGAGAACAAGTTCACAGCAGGGTGGGCACTCGGTCGGACGGTTGTTCGACCGGGTGGCATCCTTAGTGCATTGAACATGTTGAAAATTGTTTAATTGTTAAAGTCCAGATGTTTCATGATTCGGATGGCTATCCGATCGGATGGTAGTCCGGTCGGATTGTTTAAGTGTTAAAGTCCAGACTTCAATCGTCGGCAAAATAGTTAAGTGTGGGACCCAAGATGCAAGTCGTTCGGACAGCCGGTCGCTCGGATGGCTGTCCGTTCGGACAGCAGTCCGATCGGACGGCACTCCGTCCTGGTCGTCCCGTTCGTCTTACCCTTGGTTGTTTTGATTGTTTGTCGTGCTATCGAGATATGTTGATATCGTGCTAACCTTCTTTCAATCCTTTCCACCGTTAATATGTTTAGATCTATGAAAGATCTCTGTTCGTTTATGTGGAAATCGGTTAGATCCAAGTTGTTCTTGGTGGATTGAAGCCAAAATCATGAAGTTCTTCAAGAACACATGATGACGTCATCCTAGAACACCTTGAATCTTGATGATTCAACGGTTAAAAGTTAAGATTTAAAAGATAGAAAGGTGTAGGAGTGCGTGTAGATTAAGGAAGTACAAGATTTAGGACGAGATCTTACCGGGATTGCGAGAAATCAGAGAAAAAGCGAGGAACACGAGCTGGTCGGACGTCACTTGCCAAAAGTGGAAAGAATGAAAGTGACTAGGGGTATTTATAGGATACCCAAAGTGGAAAGGGGCGGGTCGGTCGGATGGCATCTCGCCCGGATGACAATCCGGTCGGATGTCACTTCGTTCGGATGGCAACCCGGTCGGATAGCAATCCGGCCGGATGGCACTTGGTTCGAGTGTTTGGTACGACGATTTTTGCTGTTTTGATTGCGATTTCAAGCGATTCGAGGCGATAGAGTTTCCTAGTCAAAGTACTTTTAATCCCAACTACTCATATCTAGCGCTATCTCTTCTCCACTAATTATCATACCATTTCGATTGCGATTGAGTTCGATTGCGTTTGAGTTTCGATTGCGTTTCGATCGATTACCATACATAACATAAATAAACATGCACAAGTAACACATAAAGGCACACACACGTATAACAATAACCAAAATGCGTAATTCGAGTTGCGAGTACGATTGCGATAGCGATAAAGCAATTAAACATGCGATAAATAGCGATTAACATGCGATTATTAATAGATACTCCACATAATACAACTAAAGCGAAAATAAAATAAACTAATTACTAGTCAAAGAAGTCAAAACAGGGATTTAGCAAGGAGAGACAGATTGCAATTAGCAATCTTGTCTTCCTTTGACTTCAATCTTGACTTTGACTTTGACTTCGGAAACACGGGGTGTTACAGCCTCCCCTAGTTGAGGGAATTTCGTCCCGTAATTAATTCGAAGCCGTAACAAACAACTGCGGGTACTTCGCCTTCATGTCGCTTTCGAGTTCCTAAGTGAACTATGCGCCTCGTTTGCCTTCCCATTGGACTTTCACAATAGGAATGTGCGAGCGTCTGAGTTGCTTGGTTTGGCGATCCATGATTTCGACGGGTTTCTCCACGAAGTGTAGTGTTTCGTTTACTTGAAGGTCATCGAGAGGTACAATTAAATCATGCTCAGCCAGGCACTTTCGGAGGTTTGACACATGGAAAGTCGGGTGGACGTTACTAAGTTCCTCTGGTAGTTCGAGTCTGTAGGCGACTTCTCTGATCCTTTCCAGAATCTTAAAAGGTCCAACATATCGAGGCGCTAGTTTCCTTTTCTTGCCGAATCTGATCACACCCTTCCAAGGTGATACCTTTAGGAGTACGTAGTCGCCAACGTCAAATTCAAGGGGCTTGCGTCGTCTATCGGCGTAACTCTTCTGTCGACTTCGAGCTTTCAACAAGTTGTCTCGAATTTGGAGGACTTTGTCAGTCGTTTCTTGCAATAGCTCAGGACTAGTTAGTTGCGAGTGACCGATCTCGTGCCACACAATAGGCGATCGGCATCTTCTTCCGTATAAAGCCTCCAATTGTGCCATTTGAATGCTGGAATGATAACTGTTGTTATACGAGAATTCGACTAACGGCAGGTATGTATCCCAATTACCACCGAAGTCTATGACACACGAACGGAGCATGTCTTCAAGAGTACGAATCGTTCTTTCGGTCTGACCGTCGGTTTGAGGGTGGAAAGCGGTACTCAGATTAAGTGATGTACCGAGGGCCGTTTGAAACGTTTCCCACAGTCGCGAGGTAAACCGAGCATCACAGTCAGAGATGATGTCGCGAGGCGTCCCATGATTACAAATGATCTCGTTGGTGTAGATTCGGGCTAATCGTTCTACCTTGTAGTCTTCCCGTATTGGCAAAAAGTGAGCAGATTTGGTTAAACGATCAACAACAACCCAAATGCTGTCGTGACCTGATGACGTGTGCGGAAGCTTTGTTATGAAGTCCATAGCTATGCTCTCCCACTTCCACATAGGGATAGGCGGTTGTTCGAGTAAGCCAGAGGGTCTTTGGTGTTCAGCCTTGACTCTAGCACAAGTCAGGCACCTTCCAACGTAGAGAGCAATATCCCTTTTCATGCTAGGCCACCAGTACTTGTAGCGAAGATCCTGGTACATTTTGTCGGCACCGGGATGAATAGAATACCGGGATTTGTGGGCTTCGTCCATCAAAATCTGTCACAAATCGGTCCGTTTAGGGATCCAAATTCGGTCTAGAAAGTGGAATATTCCATTCAACTTATTCACAAGCTGGGCTCCATCGTGGTAGATTCTTTCCTTCTTCAGAGTGCATTCATTAAAACATGCATGCTGAGCTTCGCGGATGAGGGTTTCGAGATCGTATTGGGCTTGGACATCACGAATGCTGAGCAAATAACTCCACCTGCTGAGAGCGTTGGCAACGACATTTGCTTTACCCGGATGATAACGAATCTCACAGTCGTAATCGTTGAGAAGTTCTACCCATCGGCGTTGACGCATATTAAGTTATTTCTGATCAAAGATGTGTTGTAGGCTCCTATGATCGGTGAAGATCGTACACTTTGTACCATACAGGTAGTGTCGCCAAATCTTTAACGCAAAAACAACTGCGCCTAGCTCGAGATCATGGGTTGTGTAGTTCTTCTCGTGGATTTTGCGCTGACGAGATGCGTAAGCTATAACCTTGTCCCGCTGCATAAGAACACAGCCAAGACCAAGGATGGAAGCATCACAATAGACAATGAAGTCGTCGTTTCCGTCGGGCAATGTGAGAACAGGAGCATTGAAAAGCATGTGCTTGAGGGTTTAGAAAGCAGACTCTTGTTCGGTTCCCCAAACAAAAGGCTTGTCTTTATGCGTGAGAGCGGTAAGCGGCACCGCGTTCTTTGAGAATCCTTCGATAAATCGTCGATAATAGCCCGCTAGTCCGAGAAAAGAACGGACTTCGGACGGGTTCTTAGGTGTAATCCAACTCTTAACAGCTTCAATCTTCGCAGGATCGTCGTGAATACCTTGACAATTTACGATGTGACCCAGAAACTGAACCTCCTCCAGCCAGAATTCACATTTGGAGAACTTGGCATAGAGTCGATTCCCCTGGAGTAGCTCGAGAACCAAACGTAGATGCTACGCGTGTTCAGCTTTCGATCTGGAATAGATCAAGACATCGTCGATGAATACGATGACGAAACGGTCGAGATATGGTTTACACACGTGATTCATCAGATCCATGAAAACCGCGGGTGCGTTGGTTAGACCAAAAGGCATAACAACGAATTCATAATGGCCGTATCGAGTGCAAAACGCGGTTTTGGGTATATCATCCTCTTGAATGCGTAGTTGGTGATAGCCTGAGCGTAGATCGATCTTCGAGAAACACGTGGCACCTTGTAGCTGATCAAACAAATCATCAATGCGAGGCAGGGGATAGCAGTTCTTGATAATTAACTTATTCAATTCCTGATAGTCGATGCACATCCTGAACGACCCATCCTTCTTTTTGACGAAAAGGACTGGCGCGCCCCAAGGAGAGGTGCTCGGGCGAATGAAGCCTTTCTCAAGTAATTCCTGGAGTTGGTTCGAGAGTTCACGCATTTCGGACGGTGCGAGCCGGTAAGGAGCTTTGGCAATAGGGTTGGCTCTAGGAATGAGGTCGATACGAAAGTCAATATCACGACTTGGTGGTAATCCTGGAAGGTCGTCAGGGAACACATTAGGAAATTCACGAACCACAGGAACGTCTTTCACCTCTGTCTTTCCTTTCTTTTCCTTCTCCGCTACTACAATGTTAGCCAAGAAAGCTCTGTATTACTTGCGGAGATACTTGCTAGCTTGGACACATGACATGAGCTTGAGACCTTTCGAAGCAGTTTCACCATAGACACACAATAAATCACAATTCGCGAGCGAGAATCGAATCATCTTTTTGAAGTACACAACTTCAGCATAGTTTTCAAGAAGAAAGTCCATGCCTACTATGACATCAAAACTTTCGAGTTGAATCGGAATAAAGTCGATTGGGAAGATGTGATTGTTGAGCTCGAGAGTACAATCACAAAGAACAGAATTGACGGTGACAGTTCTTCCGGTAGCGACTTCAACATCGAACGTCGAGGAGAGTTGGGAGCGTTTACGACTAAGGAGTTTCTCAAATTCGAACGACACAAAGCAATTATCGGCTCCAGTATCAAACAAACATGAAGCATAAATACCATTCACAAGGAACGCACCATTGACCACATTGTTGGCGCACATTGATGTTGAAAGTTCTGGCGCGTGCGGCTTGTTGCTGCTGGTGTTGCTGCTGCTGTTGGGGCTCTTGTTTCACCACCTTGTTCGGGCACGTGTTCGCAAAGTGGTTGGGATCACCACATGCAAAGCAGACTCGGGCGTTGATCGCGGGTGCCTGAGCTGCTTGTTGGCCTTGCGGGGCTGGGAGCAGAGCTTGATGGGCAGTGGCTTGAGCTTGGGCTTGACGGGGACCAGTACAGCAGTTGACAGTGAAGTGGCCGTACAGGTTGCAGTGAGCGCAGAAACGACAGGCGAGACCCACCGAGTGATGATAGGAACATGTTGGGAAAGCCGGGCGGGGGCCTGTGTATGCACGCTTTGCTGGCGGTGCATAAGAAACCGGTGCTGGTCGGTGATGGGGCTGCTGGTGAGCCGGTACGGCTTGAAGTGGAGCAGCAGTGGTGGTGACAGCACAGTTCTTGTTGCTGGAGCTGCTGTTGTTGTTCTTTTTCTTGCGGCGTGAGGACTTGGACGATTGAGCGGTGGCGGTTTCAGCGGTTGGTGCGGTGGTGACTTGGTGCAGGCTCTTTGAAGCTTTATCCCAAAAACCAGATTTTACTCGCTTGTCGTTGATTTCAGCGGTAAGCAAGTAAGTTTCTTCGATCGTTGTGGTCTTTGCGGCATGCACAAAATCCGCAACACAGTCAGGTAGAGCTCGAATGTATTTCTTGATTCCCATGTCGGGTGTCTTCACTTGATCGGGACAGATGATGCTGAGCTGCTTAAAGCGAGCAGTCAGGGCAGCGTTGTCTCCGTCCTTCTGCTTTATGTTCCAAAACTCGTCCTCCAGCTTTTGGCGTTCATGGGGAGGGCAGAATTCGTCCATCATGATGGCTTCCAGCTCTTCCCAAGTCAGCTCATAAGCTGCATCATTCCCGCGTTTGTTTCTCTCGGCCGTCCACCAGTCTAATGCGCGGGACTGGAAGACGCCGGTAGCGTTTAGGGTACGGGGATTTTCAGGACAGCCGCTTTGGCGCAGAGTGACTTCGATGGAATCGAACCATTGAAACATAGCCGTTGGGCCATCTTCTCCAGTGAATTCCTTTGGACCGCATGCCTTGAACTGTTTGAAGCTGAAAACAGTAGCAGCTTTAGGAGCTTCGGTTCTCGACTCCTCAGACGATTTGCTAACATTCTCGTAAATCTCACTCACAATCTGGGGCACAACCTTGGCCACTTGTTTCGCGAGGATGGCAGCAAGGCGTTTATCCCTCTGTTCTTGACGAGAAAGTCGTGGGTGATGGGATCCGGATGATGGTCCAGTTGACATTGTCTGCAACAGACATCGTCATAGGTCTCAGACATGTCAAAACCGAATCTCACCTCACACGTCTAGTACTTACTAAAGCTTAGGAACACGCATAATCATGTAAACACATTGGCACAAAATCACAGACTCACATAAACACAGAAGCACATAAGCATGTAGGGTACAAAATCACATAAGCACATAAGCACGTAGGACACAGAGGCACAGAAGTACATACTCAAGTAATCACAGAGGTAGTCAGAATACAGAAACCTATCATTTACAATTCGCGAGTGTTCGATTATAGCAATCGCGTTTAGTATATCGAGTAGTGTAGTATAGGTGTGTAACATAGCATAAGGTCGTCCATAATTTAGCGATTTGTCTTCGTTTTGAGATAGGAATGCAGTGCGAGTTGTGCGTGTCGATCGAAGTGGAAGCAAAAATCGAACAAGTCTCCAAAATTAAACACATAAACAGTTAAACACACATATAAACACATAAAATCGACGAATCATCAGAGTCAGCAGTTGCGGGCTCAGAATCGAAACACATAAAAAAATCGAGAAGTAGATTGTCTGCGGCTATTAGACGTTGACTACCCAAAGTGATTCGACTATTCACAAGGACTTGTTGTGCACATTTGACCGTCAGGACAGTGCCTTTGCCTCGATTCTTGGGCGTTGGGCACGCATCCCGTTAGTCATATCGTGACTTCAGGTCGTTGGAGTCCGTCGAGACTTTGGTGAGAGTTTTGTAAAAAGGGCGGAACAAGTCGTCAAGGTTAGGGTTTCACCCCTGGCTTAACTACTTTGTCCCTGTTTTGATAAAATAAGAGAGAATTATGCGTCGAAGTACGGATTTCACTCCAATTTCAACACAAATTTCTCATGTTTATAGATAAAAATGTGGGTTGAACAAGCAATTTAGTCGAGAGTTTGCGGTTTTCACACCTAATCTCGACGTAATCGCTCGTTCTTATTTGAAAATTCGAGTGCAGCGATAGTGTAGCGTAGGCGAGAATAGCGAGAAATAGCAGGTAAGCTCATACATAATCCCTACTGGACATGTACGAGTCGGTCTGTTGGTTCCTAACTATAGACTAGGTCTCTAAGACATCGACCCGGACTAGGTCGAGTATTGCCTAATTCCCTATAGTCATGGCTCTGATACTAATCTGTCACACCCCAACCGATGGCGAAAACATCGGGGCATGGCACTGAGCGAAACAGATTGTCCAGAAGTTTCCATAACAATTATCATTACCAATTAATTTAAAATAACATGTCCCATACCATGTCTCAAAAGGCAAACAAAGTATTACAGACAAATCTAATCAAATAGTTCTGTTCCGACAACTCAGATTTCAATTGTACAAACAACTATTTGTTGGCCTCTAAGCCCTTATTCTAGCCTCGATTTCCTAGCAGATAAGCATGCTAAGCACCTGTCACATACATTAAAATAAAGTCAATACACATAGTGTAAAGGTGAGCATACAAGTTTGATAATGGCATATAGAGTTCGAAAGCGTTACGCATAACCAGCACGTACACAGAGTGAAATGAGGCATGTTAGTTATCGACATAGACCTGTCGATACCAATGACTGCGGGTTGACTGCCCAAGGCAGTTCGTAATACATGATCACCACTGTAATCCATGCAAATAATTGTCCTTAATAACCCCCGCGTGAGCGGGTGCTGAGTCCAAACTATAGTACTATCGTTGCTAAGGCAGGTAGACATCATTCCATGTGTAAACATAACAAACAAGCATTCATTAAGTCATGTATAACATGCGGTAATGGTTAGCGTTAAAAGTATTGCGTAGTGTATTCGATGTGATTTAGAATAAGTAACGTATGTAACACCCAAAAGTGCATAAAACAAAAAGGGATCGAGTATACTCACAGCGATTGATGGATTGAAGGGAGCGCTAGAGAGTAGGGTTAGCCTGATCAGAACGATAGTAATACAATAAGCGACGTGTAAAACGATGCAAGGTGTAAGTGGCTCGGACAGCAGTTCGGTCGGATGGTAATCCGATCGGACGGCCAGTCCGTGCGGATGACAATCCGTTCGGATGGTTATCCGGTCGGACGGTAGTCCGGTCAGATGACTATTCGAGTGGATTGTTTCTTCCTATGAGAAGGATGTGTTTGTGTATGATGGCTTGACCTTTAAAGTTTTCGTTGTAACATTTTGAAAACATTGAAGTATCCCTACCTTTCAGGTTGGTCGGACGGTAGTCCGGTCAGACGGCTACCCGTTCAGTTGGGCACTTCAGTGAGAACAAGTTCACAGCAGGGTGGGCACTCGGTCGGACGGTTGTTCGACCGGGGTGGCATCCTTAGTGCATTGAACATGTTGAAAATTGTTTAAGTGTTAAAGTCTAGATGTTTCATGATTTGGATGGCTATCCGATCGGATGGTAGTCCGGTCGGACAACAACTCGTTCAACAACCAGACTTCAATCGTTGGCAAAATAGTTAAATATGGGACCCAAGATGCAAGTCGTTCGGACAGCCGGTCGCTCGGATGGCTGTCCGTTCGGACAGCAGTCCGATCGGACGGCACTACGTCCTGGTCGTCCCGTTCGTCTTACCCTTGGTTGTTTTGATTGTTTGTCGTGCTATCGAGATATGTTGATATCGTGCTAACCAACGGAGTCCCATCCTAAGCCCTAGCGACCTGATCGAACAGGAACCACCCAAGTTCGGTCAGTCCACCGGTTTAAGGCGATTATTCTTGGTTAACCCGAAATCAATAATCTCGTGGATAGAATACGGATCTTGATCTAATACCACCACAAGAATGAGTAGTAAGTTGGCACGAGCTCCGATTCTAACGGTTTTGAGTGCATTGAGTGTAAAAGAGTTGAAAGAAAGTTGGAAAACCTTCTCTCAATCCTTTCCACCGTGAATATGTTTAGATCTATGAAAGATCTTTGTCCGTTTATGTGGAAATCGGTTAGATCGAAGTTGTTCTTGGTGGATTGAAGCCAAAATCATGAAGTTCTTCAAGAACACATGATGACGTCATCCTAGAACACCTTGAATCTTGATGATTTCACAGTTAAAAGTTAAGATTTAAAAGATAGAAAGGTGTAGGAGTGCGTGTAGATTAAGGAAGTACAAGATTTAGGACAAGATCTTACCGGGATTGCGAGAAATCAGAGAAAAAGCGAGGAACACGAGCTGGTCGGACGTCACTTGCCAAAAGTGGAAAGAATAAAAGTGACAAGGGGTATTTATAGGGTACCCAAAGTGGAAAGGGGTGGGTCGGTCAGATGGCAACCCGGTCGGATAGAAATCCGGCTGGATGGCACTTGGTTCGAGTGTTTGGTACGACGATTTTTGCTGTTTCGATTGCGATTGCGAGCGGTTCGAGGCGATAGAGTTTCCTAGTCAAATTACTTTTAATCCTAACTACTCATATTTAGCGCTCTTCTCCACTAATTATCATACCATTTCGATTGCGATTGAGTTCGATTGCGTTTGAGTTTCGATTACGATTCGATCGATTACCACACATAACATAAATAAACATGCACAAGTAACACATAAAGGCACACACACGTATAACAATAATCAAAATGCGTAATTCGAGTTGCGAGTGCGATTGTGATAGCAATAAAGCGATTAAACATGCGATTATTAATAGATTCTCCACATAATACAACTAAAGCGAAAATAAAATAAACTAATTACTAGTCAAAGAAGTCAAAACAAGGATTTCGCAAGGAGAGACAGATCGCAATTAGCAATCTTGTCTTCCTTTGACTTCAATCTTGACTTTGACTTTGACTTCGGAAACATGGGGTGTTACATATGCCACATTTTAATTAAAAAAAATAATTGGTAGTTGTGGTTTAAAGCTCCTAGGGCTTTATTATGCCAAGTTAGCGCCACCTCATATGGGGGGGGGGGGGGCTTTAAAGCCCCTTTAACATCATTGCAATAGTTTAAAGCCCCTATCATGATTACCTAATTATTTGTTTTATTTTTAATTTGTATTTTTTTAATTTATGTACCATTTTTATTTAAAACAAAATCTAAAAAACATAATTTCAATAAAATAAATAAAAGATTACAAACTTCTTAAAAATTAAAAACTACAAAGTTACTTAAAAAAACAACCAACTTAAAAACCTACTAAAAAAACTACATATATTTTTCTCGGATATTTGCCTTACGAGCCTCTAAAATGACTCGGTCGTCCTCTTGTAGGTTGGAAAAGTCTTTCTCGAGAAACTTCATATCTTTCTTGATTTGTTTCTCCATTTTAAATTCATGCTCCTTTTTCCTTGATCGAGAGAAGCCGAGTGACTCTATCGTCGAACTCGTCCAACCTTGACGGGCCATCCAATGGCGTTGAAGAGGAGGTGTCTCGTGCTCATGTTGCTGGCTTGCTTCTATCCCTACCCTTTGGTCGTGGCAGCTCTTTCGGTTCCTAGAAATGCAATTAATCCAATTTGTCCTTTAAGTTAATAGTAGTACGAGCATCGTACTCGGATGGTTCCCTAGTCGTTGTTAATTCAGGCCGTTTTGACCTATGGGTCGTTGGGTCAAACAGTGGTACAAGATGTCACTTTGGATATTTGCGTAGAAGCTCCCATGAAGGTATCATTAACGGATGGCCACGATACATTCTATATTCATTGTGGGCGGCGGTCATGATGTCCACGTTGCTTGAACTGCTTCTTCTTGTGTGATTGTTAACGATGCTATTGTGTATGTTGTTGAAGTTGTTAATCTTGGTGCACATTGCGGTCCACTTGCTCGAAAATGAATCGGGCGTATGATTTTCACCACGACCAATTGCGGCGAAAAACTTCTCACGTATACGCCTCCAAAAGACTGTTATATCTTGGTTGATTGCTATAATTTGAAAAAATAAAATTTACAGCCAACAAAATATAAATAAAAATATATTTATAAAAATTTAATGCAGAAAAAAATTACAAGCAATCGGATCCTCCGACACGTCGAGCCATGCTTGTGACAATGCAAGTTCTTCGGTAGGTGTCCACCTCTCGATCGTTTTAGGAGCATGTTCGACATTCTCGCCCTTCTTACGGTGCCTTCTCGATCGTCCACCTTTTGAGTAAGTGGGTTGGGTTTCGGGTATGTTTTGGGTTTCAGGTATGATTTGGGTTTGCAAAAAAAATGGTGGTTGATTTGGTGCGGAATAGTATCTAAAAAAATCGGGAAGCAATGATGGCGTTGTAGGATGAGGGGAGCTTGGGGTGGTAGGTGGCATCGGATAGTAACCAATCTCACACGTTCACATGTCTCTTCGGTATCGTTCTTCTTGCTCGTTGTTTGTCAAATTACCCCAAAACGGATTGTTGGGGTCCCACGCATTTTGATTGTTGGGAAACATTGTGTGAGTTTGATAGAATGTATAAAATTTATGGAGAATAGATGGTAAAAATGGTATGGTTTGAGTAAAAATGGTAGGATATATACAGTGTGAAAATTTAAAAATAAAAGTTATTTTTTATTAAATTACTGTTGTCAAACGGTGTTGTATATAGGGATGACCAAAATAGAGCCGTTGGCGCTCATTACTGGAGTAGCGAATCATCTATCGCGCCCCCTTTTGGCGGACGAGAAATAGGAGAAGGGCGCTATAGGACGCCATTAATGATGACATGGTCAGGGGTGGTATACCACACCCCCTGGTCTAACAAATACGTCACTTTAGATATGTAAAACTTTCTGACATGTTTAAGTAAAAATAATGTATATACACATTCAAATAAGAGTAAATTACAAGTTTTATCCTTTATGTTTGAATCAAATTGCAGGCGTTGTCCTTTGCCTTTAAAATTGAATAGTTTTGTACTTAATGTTTCAAAATCCTACACGTTATGTCCTTTAGCCCTAACCCAGTTAATTTTTAACATCAGATTTTAGTCACCCAAGGGTCTTTTAGTCTTTTTACCTATGAAGGACCATATTTGTAATATGCTAATATTTGTAATAAAACAAAAGTAAATTTAAATATTATATATATATATATATAACACCCTTTTCTCACATCCCTCTCTCTCTTTAACCCCTCTCTTTCTCTACCTGTTATCCTCCGCCACTGGCCACCACCGACCACCAACCGCCTTTTCTCCTTTATCTATTCTCCTCATGTTCCTCACTCAAACCTAATGCCTATTTGGTCTTACTATAAACCCACTTACCCAGATCCCCAAATGTTGGGAAGCCATCCACCACTACCATCAGGATAAACATGTTTAAATATTAAATCAGAACTTAAAAAACTCAAATAGAACTAATCTAAAAAACACAAAAACACACGAAAACGTTATGTATATTGTATACATCAAATCGCGACTTCGTAAAATCACAAAACATATCAAATTATCAATAACACTAGAAACGCAAATTATTCAACATAATTATGACAAAAACGGATAATAAACTTGTAATAATCAATTCTATGCAGCCGATTTGAATTTAATAACAAATAAACACGTTGAAAAAGTATATCGAAACATAAAGAATTCAAACGAAACAGATCTAAACAAACATTAAAGGAAAAACGATAAAATATACACCAAAACCCCTGTATTTGACCCGCGACGTCCTGGTGTAGATCATTTTCTAACCAACGATTAAGTGTAAAAATGGTTTGGTTCTGCGATTTTGCTTCAGATCTACTTGGCGATATTTTGATTATGAACGGTGATGTGGTTCTGATTTTAGTGTTTAAGGTTTGGTCGGTAATACCCTAAGAGACCAAACTTTTTTTCCGGCAACACTTTCTTGTCCGGAGAGATCTGGCTCAAATCTTGGATGACTCAAATCGGACTTGTGAGCAGGTGTGGTGGGGCGGTGGTAGCGGTTCAGATGGTGGGGTGATGCTTCACTGAAGATGATGAGGGGGTGCAGTGGTAGGGTTTAGATGGTAGGGTATGGCCATGGCCATTAGTGTTTCTATGAGAGAGATAACGTTTTGAGAGAGAAAGGTTTTAGGATTTTTTATATCTTATTTTATTTTTATCTTTGTTTATTTAAGATATACATATTTAAAATAAAAGGGCTAAATGACCAAATTGTCCTCATGTGCCATGCAAATTACCTAAGTTAACATTAAAAATTAATTAGGGCTAAAGGACGTAACATGTAAGTTTTTGAAACATAAAGTACAAAACTCATCAGTTTTAAAGACAAATGATACCAACTGCAATTTGTTACAAACATAAAGGACAAAATTTGTAATTTACTCTTCAAATAAACAATTGCTTTTACAAACATGATAAATTCATTACATTAATCCATTAGCTAGCCAATCAGGTACATGTATATGAATAGCATTTGTATTTTAATGATACAATTTTGTTCGCAAATATATAATCTATACTATATAATAAAAGAAATCATGTTTGGGACACTTGTCATCATAATGGATAATTATCATTTAGTTTAATATCTTCTAATTAATTATAGATAATCTTCTACGAAATATTATTTAGTTTAATCTCTTCTACCTAATTATAGATAATTATTATTTATATCTATACAAATAATAATTAAAATAAAAAAGATATTAATGGTAGCAATTATAATTAGAACATAATAATACAAGTAACACTTATAGATAATCTCTTACGAAATATTATTTAGTTTAATCTCTTTTACCTAATTATAGATAATTATTATTTATATCTATACAAATAATAATTTAAATAAAAAGATATTAATGGTAGCAATTTTAATTAGAACATAATAATACAAGTAACACTGCTAATAATGATATTAATAAAAAACAATATTTTTTTCATGTGTATATTAATAGTTATAATTAAAAAAATATAATATTTACTTATAAATACATTTAAATATAAATACAAATTAAAGAAACACTAATAAAATATAATCGATTACAAATATAAATATACTTTAGTCTCAAAATATTTCTCCTAAACCATTAAACTTACGAGCATATAAGTGATGACAATGTACCTGTCATTTACATGTGTTCAATCTTTTTAGAAATTTTAAAACCTAAACATTAATTACTATATGTATTTTATTATGTATTTACTTTTAGACATTTAGATTTTAAAATCTTGATTTCAGATTATCAAAGAATTTCATAACTAATACAATTAAACTTCCTAAAAGAATGATGATAAATGTGGATTAAGTTATTCCATTTATATCTTAAATCAAACAGATTATATGTTTTTTTAAAAATAAAATTCGATAAAGAGGAGTTTGATAAATCAAATTGGGATAGATAGGAAAATACGTGGTTTTAGAGATATAATATTTTTATTATTTAGTATATAAAATTACATTTATTCAACTCGTACAATACATATGGTTTATATATGTATAACTTTTTAATATATAAAATTACATTTATTCAACCCGTATAATACACGGGGTTATAACCTAGTGGCCTAATAAACAAAGAGAGTCATCATATCATATCGATTTTGTGTCTATTTTTTGTTTAATGGTACCACCTTTCCGATTTTTAATATTTAGTTTTTTATCTGTCTAAGTTTGTGAGTTAACATGTCAAAATGTGTGTGCATGATCCAACGATTTTACGTCTATTTTTCGTTCAGTTTAATGGTCCCATCGCAACACACATATCTTATATATTTGTTATAGTTGGGTGAGAGTTGGCTACAAAGTCTATTTTTCCTACAAAGTGTACAAAGTCACAAAACACCACAATTTCAGCCATAAAACACACACTGAGAACCCACAAATAACAAAGTGAAGATTACTAAAACGTCATATTCGTGGGTTTTGTGTTGTGTTTTGGATGATAAGGCTTTGATTTTCGAATGACTAACATTAGTGTTTTTTATGTTGATAATCATGTTGTGTTTTATATTCATAGTTCTACGATGGTGTGTTTGAAGTTTTTATGGACTGTTAGGGTTTGGATATTGTGTTTTAGTGATCTTCACTCTCTTATTTGTGGGTTTTGAGTGTGTTTTATGGCTGAAATTTTGGTGTTTTATGACTTTGTAAGAAAAATGGACTTTGTAGCCGAACCCCACCCTGTTATAGTTAATTTTGAGTATATCTTGTTCTTCTCTAATAACTCTTACGAAATGATTTTTTAGTAAATGGTGAAATACAAAATGATTATTATTGAATGATTATACTATATCATGATGGGTTCACGGGCTTAATTAGGCTGCTAGGGTTATTCGTAATCTAACTGAGCCGATGGGCTCATAATAATGTAGTCTATTAGTTTTTATCAAATTATGAAAATATAGTTGTGGCGTATGTATTTTTATCTATGTCTCTATATAACGTTTTTTTCAAAATCGAGTTGTGAGTAGTAATATACAAATAATCCAACCACAAATCATGTTATTAAAGCTACCTCACATTTAGTTTTTTATTCTAATAATCATGGTTGGAGAACTCGCTAGTCGCTAGTCGGCCGGTGAAGTGGGGACTAGCGACTACTCGGGATTAATCGGATCAGAATTTTATATGTATATTTTTTATTTTTATAAATATGTATATATATACTCACACATCCATATCAATATAATACTTAAAAAGATAAAAGTAGTTCACAATTCAAACTAAACTTACATATAAGTCATAACATAACAAGTCTAAGTACTTAAAATTCAAACATTAACAAATAGTTCAAATGTAATCGTCATCCCTGTAGTGTTCAATGATTTCGACACCATCCGACTCGGCCAGCTGAAACTTATTTGTAACCAACTGTAATCGGCATATTATTCATATAATCAGTCCAATCAAACACTATAATCAGCCTATAATTGGCCAACTGTAATCAAACTATAATGGGCCAACTAATTAAACTATAACAAACTGAATTAAACTATAATCAACCTATAATCGGCCAACTAATTAAACTATAATCAACCTATAAAATTCCGAATATACCATTGTGGCATGCTTATTTTTATCTATGTCTAGATTAACTTTTTGTTGAAAATAAAATGAGTCAAATTTTTGTTCAAAATAAAATGGGTCAAATATAACTGACTTTTTTGTTCGAACAACTTTGATACCGGTACCAGTATTCATTTTTATGGTTTCCGATCGGAACAATGTTGAAAATGGAGTTGTATTTAAAGTAGAGTGTTTTTATCGTAAGTTACCGCGAGTGCCGGTAACGTGCTAATGCGGTGACGAATCGAACCGATTTCGACCGAACTATGGTATCCGTATCGATATCGATACCAGCAAAACAATTACCGGTATGCGTTTTTATAGTATTCGATCAATATAAAACAAGCATCAATATCTTTTTGTCATGTCATAACTTTATTTTTGGCTTTTTTCTTTTAGTTACTACTTACTATAGCGAGTGTTCGTATCATACCGTACCATACCATACCAATATCGTATGAATTTTCGTCACAACACCAACGAGAATTGCACCATTTAGGATGAATTAACAATTATTAATAACTAGGTTTTTAACAATCGTCGCGTTGCGGTGAACATCTTTTATTATTTAGTTTGTATTTACATGTGTTTTGAAATTACTACGAGCGCGTTGCATCGGCGGCGAACAACTTTTATTCCAGAACATCGCCAGACGGAAGAGGAATACGAACAATCTTATCGAAACAAACCACCTCAGCATGATGTTTGGTTAACCAATTCATCCCCACGATAATATCGAAACTCCCAAGTTGCATCGGCGTGAGGTCAATGGGAAAAAGATGGTTATCAAGGTTTAACTAACAATCACGAATAACAGAATCGAGAACAAGAGGTTTACCAGTAGCAACTTCAACAGATAAGGGTTTCCTCAGTTTAGTTCTAGGTATCGCAAGCAAAGGTTCAAAAGATAACGAAACAAAACTTCTATCGGCACCAGAATAAAAAAGAATAGATGCAGGTCGATTGTTAACAAGAAACGTACCATTGACAATGAGGTTGTCAGCTCAAGCCTCGTTTGCATTCAGATTGAATGCTCGTCCACGAGCGGGATTCGCATTCGCGTTGACATTCACGTTCGGATTCTCATTTGCATTCGCCAACCTCGGACAGTTGTTGCGGAAGTGACCAAACTCTCCACAATTGAAACATGAACCCGGTGGGAATCTAGCAGCATTCCCCTGAACTGGAGCTTGATTCTGAACAATCTGATTCTGACCCAAACGACAGATGTTGGCCAGATGCCCAAGCTTACCACACGTTGTGCATTGCTTACAAGCTTGTTGTGCAATATGATGACTGTTGTAGCGAGCACAATGAGGTGCGGTACCAGCATATACTTTCTTCCCAGGCGGGTGAGCTGGTGGGTTCTGAGGGTTCTGAGCAGTAACTACAAAGTTCTGAGCACCCTTTCGCTTTCTCGACTTCTTCGACAACTCACCTTTCTTACCCTTACCCTTTTCCTTGATAGATTCGGTCGACTTCTTCTTATCACCCTTGCAGGTAAGTTTACCCTTCCTGACTTGCGACTCTGTCAGGGTAGCAGATAACTCGATCGCGTGACGAACAGTAGTAGAATTAACGCCAGTCACAATATCCTGTATGGAATCGGGTAAACCATCGATATACCTCTCTATTGCTTTCTCCAATGAGGTAACTGATGTGTTCAAAATGCAACATATAAATTTCATCAATCATGGCATAAAACTAACCCTTTTTTAGTACTAATGTTGGAAAAAGTGTGCTTTTGTCTTCCTTTTGTATTTTCAGGATTAAAGGAGCTCAAATTAACAAAATAAGCAAAAAGACATCAAAATCTAACATAAATACAAGAAAAGGAACAAGACGTGACATGCCCGACCCCACGACAGCATCTTCCCAAGCAAAACAAGACATCAGAAGCTTGAACACGCCCCGTGCTCAGCCAGCACGGGGGCGTGCCCAAGTGTCAGCAGAAAAGACAAAGTGGTAGAAGCTTCTATTGCCCACCACGGGGCCGTGCTCAGCGGACACGGGGCCGTGGTCAACTATAAGATTCGCACAATCCAGCAAATCTGCATAGTACAAAGATTCTTCTGCACCACGGGGTCGTGCTCAGCGGACACGGGGGCGTGGTCAACTAAAAAGACAAAACTGCATTAAATGAAGAAAGAGAAGGATGTGGACACGGGGCCGTACCCACTGGACACGGGGCCGTGCCCGAGCTTCTGTTCAGCCTATAAATAGGAGTGCTTGGGTCAAGCTCAAACCATCCCTTAGCACACCACCTCTCTCACACTTCACCCACCACCCACCAACACCATAACACCATCATCCACCACCATCATCCATTGTCCATCGTAGAGTGTGTGAGTCGTCTCGGGATCCAAGATTGATCGTAAGAGTTCTTGACAATCAAGGCCATGTTTGCCTAAGTCTCTTACATCACTTGGTGAAGACAAAGTGTTTAGTGTAATACTTTTTATTTCTAATCTTTTGCACTTTTTACTTGGTTTTGTATTAATGACTTTAATAACTAGTTGCTTATGTTGAAGGTGATCTTTCCTTATCGTTTGTCCGTGGTGTCTTGGCATTATTTTACTGTCTATATAAAATAAAAGATTTTCACCATTCATATCTCCACGGTCTATATGGAGGTATGTTGGCTACCTGGTCGGGGGTTAAGGGAACGGTTTGGTAAAGGTCTTGCCATTGTTCAGCGTTTAGAGGTCCTGCAATGGACCTGGGTCGAATTTAGTAGGACCTCCTTCAATACTTAACGGTATTGGATGGCGGGGGTCCAAACTCTTTGACCCCCTCATAAGTTAACTACTATTAATACTATAACCCGGCTATTTAGGACTGTATCCCTGCTGACTCAGACTACTTAGTCGAGGGTAACGTCACCTCCAAAAGAGGGGCCTACCATAATTTGCATTAATAACTTAATTAATTATCTTCTAATAATCCACCCTTTTAGGATTGTATCCTTGCTGACTCAAACTACTGGGGTGAGGGTAACGTCACCTTCAAAAGATTATGCATCACGTCGAAGAGGCATTGTCTAACAAGGAAATATGAGAAACGAGTGAGGTCAACAATTAGGAAAAACAAAAGAGGTGTTGAAAATATCGGTGAAACATAAGGAAGGCGATCATTTGTTCGTTACCTCGAACAAACAAACGATACGCAGTGACTAATCAAAGTAATGAGTCAAAATAATGTATCGCGAAGACATGTTCGCCTATAAGTGAACACTCACCCCAAGAGTTCCCAGGTAAGAGTGACTGGTCCGATTATGTGGATTTGTACGAACACTCTAGCCTTAGACAGAAAACTCAGGGTACAGGCATTCACTCTTCCAGTTTGCACGCGTTCACATTATTTAGACCCAAACTTTGACGAGATTTTGAAAACTCAGAAGGCACTAAGCCAAAAATGAGTCAAACTGGAAGGGTTCAAAACCTTACAACAGAGGGTTCAAAACCTAGTAATCAATCATCCTAGAACGGATGATTAATTTCTAAAGCAGATTCGGATTTTGTGTCCTCGTTGTGGTTATCACCTACGGGTAGGTGACGGTTTTGTTTTTTAAAAAAAAAAATCTAAACGCAAATCAACTTGCGTATGGGTCCTAGAAAGTTATAGTCTAGGCCAAAACATTACTAATAACCTAATTCCCTATAACCATTGGCTCTGATACCAACTCTCCTGTCACACCCCGACCACGTAAAACAACAAATCGTGGCGGAAACGTCGGGGAGTGTTGTAACAGAATTATTGTTTCACGACCATGGATACAAAAGAGTTTCGTTTTATTTATTCATTAAGTAAGTTACATTGTTTTAGCATGACACAAACAAGTTATATATCGACTATCATTGTTATTAAGGCCTCGTCCAGATCCTATGTGACTTATGCATCCTAGCAATCAACATCAAGCAACATCACCTGAAACATATGTAAAAACAAAGTTAGCAAAGAAATGCTGGCGAGCACATAGTTTTTGTGTGAGTGTCAGATTCATGGCTCGTTTACATGTTGAAATATCTCGTACAACTTCGTTAATCGATATTAGAAACCTTGTTTTGTAAAATGTTTGTATTGTAAATAACCAAGTCAAAACAGATTGGTTATAATTTATAAACCTCGATGCCATGAATCTTAACCCAAAACATTTGTTTACATAAACCAAATCATAAATCGTTCTCGTAATAAAACTCATATTTTCGTAAACATTGTTGTGTGACATCGTTTAACTCGTTCTCATTATAGATCATCGTTCATTTGTTTAAATCGTTCATAATCGTTCAATCGTTCAAAATCGTTCTCGTTTTAATTGTGAAAACTAACTTTTGGTCGTCTCGCTTATAACATTCAAACCTTCGTAACTCGTCCATCGTTCAACTCGTATTAACAAACCACCAAAGGGTAAGTTAACAATCACAGATTCAGTCGTTACCCACCTAACCCACACATAACCATGAGTGCAGTCTGATAACGGGATTTGTCAGATCATATGGTACCATAACCTAATACTGGTCGGTTCGGCCAAAACTAATGAATGCCATTCGTTATGTAACTACAACCAACAAGTTCGTTCACATTGTCGAAATCATTATTAACTTAGTATAAACTATCTTAATCGTTTTTGAAATCATCATTAAAATATCGAAATCGTTTTGATACATATGAATCACCCCAAAACAATCGAAAACAGTAAAAAGAGGGGATCTATGTACTCACCTTTGGGTGCGTTTTTATATGTTAACACAATCCCTCAAATTGTTTATTCGTCCTAAATTAAATAAGAACGATTTAATAATCAAAACTCACAAAAATACATAAGTTTCTCCGATACTTAGAATTTTCACATAACTTTGAGATTTCTCGAAAAGTTATTATTTTTGATTATATTGGTGTATTTATATATATGAGTTCATATATATTTTAAAAAGCTTTGTGACTTGAACGATTTTATTGGTGACCCTCATCATGTTATAAGCAATATATCTACGATTTACGCGTCGCAATATATACTCAAATGTAACATAAAATAAATATCGTAATACACATAATCTTGTCAACACTAACACATCATCATACACATATTGTAAAACACATAGCACATTGTAACACATAAAATTTACCCATGAACAACCCATTCTAGTGTACATTGAAAAACATGTATTTTAGCGATTCGGTAACATTTTTGGGCGTCGGAAGTCACGTATGACTAACCAAACACCAAGTAAACTTAATATAAGTTAAAATACTTATTTTTACATCAAAAATATCAGTTTACTTACTGATCTAAAACAGTTTTATGAAAATCCTCCGAAAAGCCGATTTTTAACCGTTTTACCGCATAGTTTTGCATCAAACGTTACCCGAACCATCCCAAGTCGAAACGACTTGATATTTTAACATAACCCTTGTTATTTACTGAATAAAATAGTGGTTATACTCATGATATTGCAGGTCTCACATAAAGCACATAAATCATGCAAATTTCACATATTTTACCACTTTTTAAGCTATATGTACAACATGCAAAGCTATCAAACCTATGTCAAAGTTTCATGTCATCCTAATATACCAAATAATGTTATTTTTAGTGTTTATAATCTGTTCTAAAACATTTTTGTCATACACTCATTTTTTTTTATCATTTCTTGAGCTTTAAATCAACATGTATTCTTATGTACAAGTGCCTAAAGCACACTATCATATCAACATCATTTCATATGAGTTTAGATGCATCAAGCATGTGATTTATTCATGTTTATTTGCTGATTTAATAGAACATTTATCATATCATACACCAATCATCAAACACTTGCATTTTAATTATCATACAAGAACAAGCAACAACTTAAACAAGTATTTATCAAGAACCAAACTCAAATCTCATACACCCATATATATATGTATACGGTTATATACATACATATACATCACCATTTTTATTTTGTATCAAGACCCATTTCTTTTTAGATTTCAAGTTTGTGAAAAATTCCAAGATTCAAGAGAAACTTCAAATCATCAAGAACAACCAAGAATTAAGAGTATGATTTAAGCATAAACTTTATACCTTCAAGATTCAAGTAAGTTGTTGATGAGATTTTGATGATATGGAGCTTGAAATCACTTGAAAACACCTTGGAAACTCCTTTGTATCTTCACACCAACTTGAAATATGCTTGAAATGGAGCTTGATTATGAAGAACAAGGTTGAAGAAGATGAAGATGGAGGTGAGAGGGGTGTTTACGGTTTTGGGAGGAGAGAGAGTGAGGAGATTGTGTGATCTTGGTAAGATTTTTTTTGTGATATTGAAAGATTATGCAAGATTATATAAGATATGGAAATATACTAGAGATTGCATGAATCTACAAGTGGCCAAGATGGAAGAGAAGTGGCAAGAGGAGGCATATGAGGCCGCCACCTCCACCTTCCACTCTCATACTCATGCATTTTTTATGGATATAAGATATATAGGCTAAAACTAGTGTTTAACTGGATACCGGGTATTTTATCTAGCGTTTAAATCCCGGTTTATGGCGTTCTAAATTATTTTTATTATTCTATAAAAATAATCTTGCCAAAATATTACTGAAATAAAGTTCAGTTGCCGAGACTGGCTGCGTCGTCTGCGTTCTGCAGTATAAGCAATTAAGCACTGTGTTGCGCAGTAACACGCGGTACGCGCTTAAACTTGAAAAATAACGTTTTTAAGCGTTTTAATTTATTTTTCAACACGAACCTGATTAAAAATAAAATTTTAATCATAACAGAATATTTTTAGGATTTAAATATTATCCGGGCGGTCACCAATGTTCGTTTCGCAGTTTTGTCGTAAATAGTTCTAAAGTTCGAACAAACATGCTTTTGCCATACCGAATCCTTCGAAACTTATTTCTAAGTTATGTAAAGGGTATTTAGGGTAAGTTTGGCTTATGTTACAGTTCCAGTGTGTACGTCGCGTTAAACTGATTACGTTCATGTAACGGTTTACGATTTTACTTCCAGAACAGGTTTGAGAGTTCGAAATTGAACAATGATTGAAACGTACTAATGTCACAAATAATTAAACACGTATTGAAATTGAAACATCATATTTTATTAAATACAAAGTTGTTCGGAACAGTACAAGGGTTAAAATACACAGATGTCACAGTTAACATGTCAAAATGTGTGTGCATGATCCAACGATTTTACGTCTATTTTTTGTTCGGTTTAATGGTCCCGTCGCAACACACATATCTTATATATTTGTTATAGTTGGGTGAGAGTTGGCTACAAAGTCTACTTTTCCGACAAAGTGTACAAAGTCACAAAACACCACAATTTCAGCCATAAAACACACTGAAAACCCACAAATAACAAAGTGAAGATTACTAAAACGTCATATTCGTGGGTTTTGTGTTGTGTTTTTGATGATAAGGCTTTGATTTTCTAATGACTAACATTAGTGTTTTTTTATGTTAATAATCATGTTGTGTTTTATATTCATAGTTCTACGATGGTGTGTTTGAAGTTTTTATGGACTGTTAGGGTTTGGATATTGTGTTTTAGTGATCTTCACTCTCTTATTTGTGGGTTTTGAGTGTGTTTTATGGCTGAAATTTTGGTGTTTTATGACTTTGTACACTTTGTAGGAAAAATGGACTTTGTAGCCGAACCCCACCCTGTTATAGTTAGTTTTGAGTATATCTTGTTCTTCTCTAATAACTCTTACGAAATGATTTTTTAGTAAATGGTGAAATACAAAATGATTATTATTGAATGATTATACTATATCATGATGGGTTCACGGGCTCAATTAGGCTGCTAGGGTTATTCGTAATCTAACTGAGCCTATGGGCTCATAATAATGTAGTCTAATAGTTTTATCAAATTATGAATACATAGTTGTGGCGTATGCATTTTTATCTATGTCTCTATATAACGTTTTTCAAAATTGAGTTGTGAGTAGTAATATACAAATAATCCAACCACAAATCATGTTATCAAAGCTACCTCACATTTAGTTTTTTATTCTAATAATCAAGGTTGGAGAACTCGCTGGTCGCTAGTCGGCCGGTGAGGTGGGGACTAGCGACTACTCGGGATTACTCGGATCGGGAATTTTATATGTATATTTTTTATTTTTATAAATATGTATATATATATATATACTCACACATCCATATCAATATAATACTTAAAAAGATAAAAGTAGTTCACAATTCAAACTAAACTTACATATAAGTCTAAGTACTTAAAATTCAAACATTAACAAATAGTTCAAATGTAATAGTCATCCCCGTAGTGTTCAATGGGTTCGACACCATCCGACTCAGCCAACTGAAACTTATTTGTAACAAACTGTAATCGGCCACTTGTAATCGGCATATTATTCATATAATCAGTCCAATCAAACACTATAATCAGTCTATAACTGGCCAGCTGTAATCAAACTATAATGGGCCAACTAATTAAACTATAACAAACTGAATTAAACTATAATCAACCTATAATCGGCCAACTAATTAAACTATAATCAATCTATAAAATTCCGAATATACCATTGTTGCATGCTTATTTTTATCTACGTCTAGATTAACTTTTTGTTGAAAATAAAATGAGTCAAATTTTTTGTTCAAAATAAAATGGGTCAAATATAACTGACTTTTTTTTGTTCGAACAACTTTGATACCGGTACCAGTATTCATTTTTATGGTTTCCGATCGGAACAATGTTGAAAATGGAGTTGTATTTAGAGTAGAGTGTTTTTATCGTAAGTTACCGCGAGTGCCGGTAACGTGCTAATGCGGTGACGAATCGAACCGATTTCGACTGAACTATGGTATCCGTATCCATATCGATACCAGCAAAACAATTACCGGTATGCGTTTTTATAGTATTCGATCAATATAAAACAGGCATCAATATCTTTTTGTCATATCATAACTTTATTTTTGGCTTTTTTCTTTTAGTTACTACTTACTATAGCGAGTGTTCGTATCATACCGTACCATACCAATATCGTATGAATTTTCGTCACAACACCAACGAGAATTGCACCATTTAGGATGAATTAACAATTATTAATAACTAGGTTTTTAACAATCGTCGCGTTGCGGAGAACTTCTTTTATTATTTAGTTTGTATTTACATGTGTTTTGAAATTACTATGAGCGCGTTGCGCAAGGAACCGCTGACAAAAACAAAAAGAAAATATAGAAAAAACACTAAAAGTTAACCGAAAGAAAATCAACCAAAAAAATTGTATGGTAATGATGTTGTTCGTATAAAACCCGTGGTCAGATTTGAGCAAATGGTACTGGCTACCGATACCGAATTTCCCGAACCGAAAGATCTTAAGTACGAATTCAGTACCGACTTTTGGCGTTTCTAGTACCGGTTCGCTACCGGTTTTTACCTTCATATACCGGTACCGTAACCGGTATTTTCGGTACGAGTACTGATTCGGTATCGGTTGGCACCGAGCTCATCCCTACCATTGAAACTAAAAAAAAAGAAATCCTTAAAAGTAGAAGAAAATCAACACAAAAAGTTGCACGATACCGTTGTTGTTTGTACGGTACCCCGTGATCAGGGATGAGCAAATGGTACCGGGGGATGAGCAAATGGTACCGGGTAGCAGTACCGAATTTCCCGAACTAAAAGATTTTCAAAATCAATTCGGTACCGGCTTTTAGCGTTTTTTGTACCAGGATGTTGACAGTTTTTACCTTCATGTACCGATAACGAACGAGACCATACCGGTATTTTCGATACCAGTATCGGTTAACACCAAGTTTATCCAACTTAAAAAGTAAAGAAAAATAATAGTTATTATAATATTAAAATAATAAAAGTATTAAAAACTATATAATATTAAAATACTAAATGTATTAAAAAAATAATATATATTATTATAATAATTAAAACACTATTCATTGGCACACTATTTATTGGCTTCTATTATTAATACTAGTGGGTAACCCGCGCGTTGCCGCGGAGTTGACAATAAGGGGGAGGAGCATACTTCAAACCTTAAAACGATATAAAAAAACATATACAAGTCAATATCATGATCTAGTGTTCTATGTTCTCGTCCCCAATCTGCCTTCCTCTAGTCGCCAATGCCGTAGCGGTCGGGATATTGCCATTAATGGCCCTCCTCACAAAAAAATTGACCTTCGGGACTGCGAGCATATTGCATTTGAACTGTTGGCGTTGGATATTCGGCTGCCCACACACCTCCAAGTCACTCCTCACCTGTTTGACAGAAAAATAAACAAACTTCCCTCTACTTTTCCACTTCCATCCAGTGCTACCAGAGTTGGAACCGTCAAAAATAATGTGCTTATTTAAGTTAATCCCAGCCTAGATTACTGTGTGTGATTTCTACTTTCTAGTAGTAGATTGATTTCCTCGAACTGTCACATTCTGCTCCAAACAACGCTACAAAATCACAAAAAAAAAAAACGTGTCAAAAAATCACAAGGCAAAAGATGATATTCATGGGTGCTCGCATAGATAAAATACAAAAACAATTCAAATTCCATATTTGAGTTAATCAACATTATAAAATGCATGAGCACTAAAGAACCCGCAATTATAAACATATAAAACAACTTTACACAAATTTGGGAAACAATTTTCTGAACTCCAACATAAAAATCATGAGAAAAGGTATTACCAATAAGTAATTTTGGTTATTTTTTTTATCTATGGTGGGTCAAATGAGAACAAAGGTACTCGGCTACAAATTAAAGAAGGAAAAAGACGTCAAACGGGTCAACGGTTGATAACAGTGTCTTATAACATATACAACCTACATTAAGCTTTTTATAGTTCCATAACAGCAAATATAGCCTACCAGTTTAAAGTTACTTCCATTTCCAACAGCCTTTAAAGAATCAATGTTCATTTCAGCAACTTTCTTAGCCTTTTTTTTCTTGGACCTGACAAAGTCAACAAATGTTGTAAGTTTTAGAATCTGTCGTGAAAAGTTAATAAAGATAGAATCGGTCTACATCAGAAAATGACTTACGACCCATTGGGTCCGACCCGTTTAACATCAGAAAGCCGTTGGGGAATCCGCTGGGGGGGTCATACTCACTGACAGATGGTTTCGTTACAGCTAGGGTTTTCCTTTTCTTATGATGGTTGACTGGTGGTAGTGTTTGTTTTTCATTAGGACCTGCGTTTTACGAATGTTAAAATGTGGCATAGAAATAAATTTCGTGTAATTTGTTTTGCAGTGTGGTTGTTGTTGTTCACGTACCGGGATGTGTTGGATTTGGTTGATTAGTTGTTCTCTCCACCCCAACTATGGTTGAAAACGCCCAACAACAACCTGTAACAAGGTTTAAAAGACTCCATATTGAGAATAGATGAAATTTTCAACCCATTTACTTAATCCAGCACATGCCACTTCTTGATCCAAACCCCTGTAATCGTCTAATATTACATACGGTAGGGCTCTTAACTTCACCAACAAAAAGAAGAATTTACCATTTCAGAGAAAAATAGCATCCCAGTAGTCATCTAATATTACATAAGATAGATCAAAAGGGAGGAGGCCGAACCATTGGCATGTTGCTGTTGTAAATTGTTCTGTCATGGATATGTGAACCACTCAAATCAAGCCTTGGGCTAACTGCATGACCCAAAATCAAGGTTTAAAAAAACGGAAACGAGTTTCGAGGCGTTTTCCCTTCGCCTCACGAGGCGTAAGCCTCGAGGCGAACCGAGGCGTAAGCCCGAGGCGGAGTTAAAAAATAAATATAAATATTATATATCTTATAAAAATAGTAATACTAACTAAATTCATCATCAAATTCATCAAAATAATAAAAAACACACATAAAAAAAGACATAAATTGCTTGAAATTGACACAAAAACTCAAAAACATCAAAAACAAATATCAAAAACCCCTGAGGCGCACCTGAGGCGCAGCCTTTTTAGCGCCTCAGCCCCTCTGAGGCACACATACAGTTTAAACCCCCTGAGGCGAGCCTCAGAATCGTTTTTTGGCCGTTTCGCCTTGAGGCGCGCCTCGAGGCGCACGCCTCAACCGTTTTTTAAAACCATGTCCAGAATGGTGTGATCAAACGGTTCACCTTGTGTTTGAAGCAATATAGAATTTGTCTTTTGTAATTTGCGCAAGTAACTTGGATCGGGCTAATGCCAATGTTCTCTCCTGTGTTCTTTACCAAAAAAACTCAAATGTAAATTACTAAAATGTAATTGTGTTTAAAAAAACAAACCAGTATTTCAATTGCATTTGTTTAGACTTTTAGCTTCATTTCCAGCCTTAAAAACACAGAAAATCTTGCTTGTCGTGTGCCAGTTCTGTGAAATTTTCTTCAAGAACTCTGACATGCCCATACCCTTTCGAATGTCCCTCACCGGTTACTTTCCAGTATGGCTGAAATAATTTGACATATTGACTAATAAACTTAAAAACATCCTAAATTAAATCAAATCCTCGATTCTACACGAATCAGACACTTTTTTATGGTACACATTAAATCCAGTCATTCTAGTAGTTGGCGCTTCTTTTATAAATCCCAGGGTTATCTCTGTAACAACCTACATCAGATACATCACGAAAAACAAATCAATACAACTATAGATATAGATATGTAGTTTCCAGCCAAATCTTGTAACAAGGTCCTAAACACATATCATATAGCGCAGTGTTACCTGTTCTACAGAAGTGACGTGTAATTTTCCCTCTTAAAATGAATTTTGAAGTTCTCAAACTTTCTGAGCTACAACACAGAAGCATATGCCTAGAAAGAAACACTATATATCAATGATGACGCCAAATTAAATATATCAAAGACCAAATATAATGTTTTAGTAGTAGTTTTTGGCCTACCTTGTTCTCTTCTATCTTGTTAGGGCCAATACATTAAGCCTCTTATTCCCTTCTTCACTCGTCAACCCCTCTTTTGTAATTTCAACGTTTCAAATACCTCATCGACTGGAGCAGTCTCCTATAATAATCAAAACAAAATTTAAGATCACCAAATCAATCTAACACAAGTACAAAACTCTCTATCCAGATTCATAGTGTTACAGTGAAATCATGAAAATAGTGGATTAATAAAATAAATTAACCTAACCAAATCAAACCAAATTAAATAAAAGATGAAATTCCGCTATATGTTTCATTGTAACTGATAATGAAGAATTTCGACTGAAAATGTGAACGAAATTGTGAAATTAACAAGAATTACAATTAAATTCATCTGTGAATGGCAAAAGTTGACTCGATTATATAAAATATAAATTGATACTAAAACTTGGTACACGGCGGAGGAGGTAGTGAAACCATTCATCGGATGAAGCGACCACGGAAAACGACGGAGGCAGTGATGACGGCAAGGTGTATAGGAATTGTGTGTTTGGTGTTAGAAAACGATGTCCATGAAGGTTAGGGCACGGCCTACAAATCCAACTAATGAAGGTGGCGACGATGTAAGGTTCCAATCTCCCCTTCTCTGTTGTCCTTCTCCCTCTCTCTTTCCCATTCTCTCTCCCATTGCTCACTCTCTCTTCTCTGGTTATTCTCTGAATATTCAAATGGACCATTCAAGTCACCGTCGTAAATGTAGGTTCTTCTCAAATTCCATATTGAAATGGAGCATTCAATTCAATATAACCATTAATCATGATTAATTGCTCCACCGTTTCATTTGGTTCTTCAATTTACAAGGTTTTGTTTGAAGGAAACATTAAGACTGCATTGAATGGGGGCAGATTTGGGAGAGGAGGTGTAAAATTGGGGAAACAAAACATGAGTTTGGGATGGTGTCTTAAAATTTGTGATGGAAATGACCATTATAGGACAAGGAAATGCTTTATACGGGTCTATAGTATAGCGTGTTTCCACGCGCTTCGCTGCGGGCCTATGATCATTATCAGTCTGGTTCATTACAGTACTCGTATTGGCACTGGGCATAACTATGGTTGCCAATCGACACACGTTTTACATCGATTGAAACAATAAAAGCAAATACATGTACCGGTATCAGTGTTGTTTGGTCGGTATCGGTCCGTTATGATACCAGTATCGTACAGACACTCGATATGGCTTACGATACCAAAAAAATACTTTATTACGAATATAACTTTGTGTTCAATTAATTTTATACCGTCACATCGAGAAAACTATAAAACGAATACGATACCGTTACCAATGTTGTTTGATCCGTATATATTCGGTTTGTGATGATAAAAAAATCAACTATATGCGGCTCATTCGAACAGAACTTTTATCGAATTGTACATAATAATAAGCACATTATGACGCTAATAACAAAAAAAACTATACTGATGTTATACGGTACGGTACAATATTGATGTTGTTCAGACAATATCAGTAATATTAAAAAAAAAAGAATCATTAAAAGTTATAATTAAAGAAATATGTTTAAGGTTAAAGTAAATATAATAGAAATTTATTGTAATATTGAAATGGTAAAAGTATGAAAAAAAAACTATATGTATTATTATAAAAATCAAATTTCTAATCATGCTCACTTTCGAATTACACTTGTTGACGCCACGCGTTGCAGTGAAACGGAACAAATGATAATGTAAAACAAACATTATTTAAAAAATGAATCATGTTATTTAGAAAGCCAAACCATTAGAATGGGTTCAATTTATCATCGTACCATTTTACGATACCAAATAAATTACTGAATTTTGAATACAACTTCGTTTTTAACAAAACTTATACCATAATGTCGATGGAAAAAATGAACGAACGAAAGTTATTAAAGGGATAACAAATTAATTAACAAAGGAAATAACTAAAAAAACAAAAAAAAAAAGAATTATTAAAAATAAAAAAACAAATGATAAAGGAAATTTGATTTTAGAAAAAATATGTTAAAACTTCAACTAAATATAATAATAATCTATAATAATATTAAATAATAAAATATTAAAAAACTATATATACTTATAAAAAATCACTATTCATAGCCACTTATCATTTATATGTATAAATAAATAAATAAATATTTGAATTATCACCAACCAAAGAGAATTGCACCATTTAAGATGAATTAACAATTATCAATAATATCTGAATTATCACCACCAGAAACAGTTAGGGGTGTTCTTCGGGTTGTTTTCCCGGGTATAGGGTTTTTTGGGTTGGGTTGTTCGGGTTTTCAAAACTAAAAATATTATCCGATAACTAAACTGTTGTAGGTTCGGGTTCTTCGGTGTTCGGGTTAAATGGTTCAGTTTTATCGGGACGTGTCTCGGGTAAGTATAAATTTATCGGTTCGAGGATGTTTAGTTCTCCCTACCCTTCAATTTGATATAACTTTTACATAACTTATTGTTTATGGAAAAACAATTAATAACTAATGAACAATAAAACAATTTATCTCAATATAGCTGATTACATAGAAAAGTGTAGTAAAAATATTTGCTTATGTATGAAAAAAAATTGTAGGAAGAAGAATACAAATTAACAAATGTATAAATACCAAAACTCTGGTTACAACTGACATTGTTAATCATGAAGATCAATCCAAAACCGATTTCAAGTTAAAAAGCATGAATAAGTTTAATATTGTTATGGCTGATTTCAAGTTTAATGTTCAAGTTAAAATCATGAGGTTCTGTAATCATAAACTAAATTTCTTCATCAAAAATCATAAACCAAACCACTGATGTAAGACAAATTGTAAAGAGTCAACAACTCGAACCTTAGCAAAGGTGGAAACTGGATTGAATGTTTGAAACTCGACATGGAAAGATTGAAACTCAAGAGTCTCGAATGAAAGTTTGCTGCTTGATGTGATCGAAGGAACAAGAATGCCGATATATCTATAAATTAACTTCGATCATGGAATTTGGAATTGTACTACAAGTAAAAGATAATTCATAATAGGTAACTATAGGTGACTGACAATTATAATTTTGAAATTTTCATAAACATCTCCTAGGAAAATTCACGATTTTAAAGTTTGATTAACTTTCTCGGGTTGTTCGGGTTCACCCGAATTCCACAAACTTCACCCAAACACCAACCCAAAAAAGGGCAATCGGGTTCGGGTTTATCGGGTCAGGTCTTTTCGGGGTCAGGTTCTGAAGAGGTATGGTCCCAATTCCTTGCCCACATGGCAAGGACCACACCACTTTTCCATCCTATGTGACGCTGACATCAACGAGATATCAAGGTGGCACCAAAAGATGCTCCATCCGACATAAAGGACAACACGTGTCACCGGTCACCAGGCGCCAGGTAGGCCTGCAACAAATCAAGGAGCAGTCCGACAACACCAGTACGACGTCTCCAAGATAGGCAAATGTAAGCGCGCCACGTGTACCACTACACTGACCACAGCAGAGGAGACCAAGAGGATATCCCCCTTGGTCAGACAGCTGGCGCGCAACCACAGCTGGCATCGATGCTCCTCCCTCTCTCACCCTCCGGCTATAAATAGGACCCTTCATCATCCAGGTTGAATCATCTTGCTCACTATACTCTCACACTCAACACACACTGTTTATTCTCCCTCGGAGCAGTACTTATTCTCACTCCGGAGCCTGGTTAAGAGGGAAACCCCCACATTCCCCTCTTAACGAGACTAACGGTGTTGCTGTTTTGCAGGATCCAAGTCATTTCACGAGTAAGAAAGGAGATTGAACCCATAGAAGAAATAACCCCACAGATTATCCTTGGTGTTAACCTGTGTTTCATCATTGGCGCCATCCGCTTTTATCAAAAACCACTCTCATCTCTTTTCTTTTCGAAAAAACACTCGTCAAAATGGCTGAACAAAACCCTTCTCACCCGGTAGATGGAGACGTTTCTTCTTTTGAACTCGTTTCGGACAACGTACACGTCCAAAGGGGTCAAAGGAACAAAATTATCCAAGAAGGGCCGATGAACAACGAGTTTCCTAGTATCTTTGGGAGTACATCCAAGGTTGTTACTCAAAACACAACTGGTGCTACTTTCCAAACTCCACCTAGGATCATCACTCAAACCACAAACGGAGCTACTTTCCAGCCTCCGTCAGAGATAGTCCAACAAACACCCCCACCAGTGCAAACACAGAGCCTTGGAGCTGGTCCCTCAGCTCCATCGGACCAGGCACAACTGAACTTCTCTGCACTACCAGGGCTACCCGAAGGAAAAACTCTGGCTTCCTGGTATGCCGAACAAGTGGCGTCTATAAACCTTGTTTACACACAACTCAGTGCGCAGCAAGCTCTGCTTCAAGCACAAGCTAACCAGTCCGCATTTGTCACTCCACTGCAAAGGCCTTTGAGCGCTCCCATGCCTCAACAGACCATTGCATTCAATTTACGCCCTGAATCAGTACCTCCACCACACATCAGAAGGCCAAGCGAGCACGACACGCGCGATACTTACGGCGAAACAGAAAGCAATTATGTGCAGTACTCTCACCAACCAAAGAAGCCAATACAAAGTCGTTTAGGTCCGCGCAACATAAACAACGAACTCGAAGATGACGAAGAGACGTACAAAGAAAGTACAGTGTTTAGTAGGTTGCCGCCAGAGCACGAAGCATACAAACCTCGCAAGCGCGCAGGCTACAACCCAAAGTAGAACACGATTACACCTTGAGCTACCGTCCAGACGACATGGCTGAGAATTCAAAATTCATTAGAGAGATTGCCACGGCAGAGATTGATAAAACGAAATTGCCACACAACGTGGGCAAATACAATGGGCTGACAGACCCAGATGATCACCTTCAAGTTTTTAATGGTGCTGGGGCAACAGGTGGATGGAATTTACCGACTTGATGCCATCTCTTCGCTCAAACCTTTGTCGGCGCAGCGCGCGTCTGGTTTGACAGCCTGCCAGCAGGGAAAATCAAGTCATGGGTCGATTTCCGAGAGAAGTTCCTTGCACACTTCTCTCAGCAACGTAGACACACCAGAGACCCAGCTGATTGTTTAAACATATGGCGCAGAGACCACAAGAGCGTGGAAGATTTCATTACAAGATATAACAAAGAATGTTTGGAGATTGGCGACGTGGGCGAGAAGATGATGCGCGCACACTTCATGAGGGCAGTCAAATGCGATGATCTAATCAAACGTGTGAAAGGAAGAGACGGGGGACCCAAAGATTGGGAAACCTTCATTGAAGCGGCCAAAACCATTGCGCAGTCTGACAGACAGCTGACCGGTGACGATCACCGTCAGCGCGGATACAACCATACCGACCGGCATAACAAGAAAGGCAGAAGCCAACCATGGAAAGCACCCGGTCACAGAGAAAGAAGCCCAGTAAGAGAGGATGCGCGCCACACGATCAATCAGACAGCTCACCGGAAAGAGGTGAAAAGAGAAAACAGGGAGAAACAGTGGGCACCACTAACAAAGACCCCCTCCGAGGTCTTGGCCACCGAAAATCACCAGTTCAAGCCACCTCTACAAATGCGAAACAAGAGGGGTCAAGATCCCAACCTTTTCTGCGAGTTCCACAAAGACACAGGGCACTTAACTGACGACTGTTTCAGTCTAAAGCAAGAAATAGAAAGGTCCTTAAGAGATGGAAAACTCACTCATTTGGTAAAGGGCGGAAAGCACGATTACCGCCAACTACAAAGAAGAGACGAAGGACCAGATAACAAAAAACTCCGGAAACTTGAAACCCATATGATTCAAGGAGGTCAGCGAAGACCAAAGAAAAACTACAACAAGCGCACACAGGATGATTCGTGGCGCGAAAGGCAGGTTGTTTTTCTGGTTGTAAGAGGAGGCCCAAGAGAAAGGCGACCCATAGTCATCTCGGGCGTGATCGGGCATTACCAAACCGATTACATTTTCATTGATCCAGGGAGCACTGCGGATATCATATATGAACAATGTTTCAACCAATTCGATCAGGAGGATAAGGCGCGCTTAGAACCAGTTGATTACCCACTCACTGGTTTCTGCAATGAAGCCATTTTTCCCCTTGGGCAAATATCGTTCCCACTGTTACTCTCGGATGGAAGGAATTCAAGAACAGAAGAGATTACATTCATGGTGCTACCCGCGCATTCAAGACACGACATACTCTTGGGAAGAGAGTCCCAAGGAGACTTCAGTATGATCTGCTCTGGTCCACACTCAGCTGTGGGATTCCCAACAGAGACGGGGGTAGCAATAATATATGCAAGCAAAGAAGTATTAGCAACAGATGAGCTCCGACCTGCAAAAGCAAGTAAACCAGCACCTCGCACGGAAGCAGAAAAATGGGTGTTGAACAGCGCATACCCGGAACAGACAGTTACCTTGGGACCTGCGATGTCCGACCTAACGCGCGCGGCGCTAAAGAAACTGTTGTTCCAAAACATGGATGTGTTCGCCTGGACACCAGCAGACATGGTGGGCGTTCCACGGCACATAGCTGAACATCGATTAAATGTCTCAGAAGATGCAAAGCCGGTGGTGCATGCCAAGCGCCACTTGTGAGACATAAAGCACGACGCTATGAAAGAGCAGGTGATGGAATTGTTAAATGCGGGAATCATCAGAGAAGTCAGATACCAAACATGGGTAGCAAGCCCAATGATGGTCCAAAAGAACAACGGTAGCTGGAGAATGTGCGTAGATTACAAGGACCTGAATAAGGCATGTCCACGCGACTGTTACGCCTTACCAGACATTGATGAAAAGATTGATTCACTAGCAACATTCCGATGGAAATGTTTCCTTGATTGTTACAAGGGGTACCGCCAGGTACAGATGGCTGTGCAAGACGAAGACAAAACCGCGTTCCGCACACCGACAGGGCTATACTGCTACACCAAGATGCCTTTCGATTTAAAGAATGCAGGCGCGACCTATCAGAGGCTCATGAATGAAACCTTCCACGATGCTATCGGCAAGTACATCGAAGTGTATATGGACGATCTAGTCATTATGAGCAAAGAAGAGAACACAATGCTGATGAACATCCAAAAAATGTTCGACACCTTGCGCGGAGTAAGTATCAAGCTAAACCCAGCGAAATGCTCCTTCGGCATGGAAGAGGGGAAGTTCCTGGGTTTCATCGTCACAAAAGATGGCTTCAAAGTGAATCCTGACAAAATACAAGCAATTGAACGCATGCCTTCACCTTCGACGATCAAGGAGATGCAAAAATTGGCAGGGCGGTTGGCAGCACTTAACCGTTTCCTGGCTAATCACGCGGCCAAATCTTTCCCGTTTATCAAAACTCTCCGAAATTGCATGAAGAAGAGCCAATTTCAGTGGACTCTGGAAGCCGAATGCGCATTCCGCGAGATGAAAGATTGCCTCATCAAGTTGCCAACATTAACTGCACCAGTCAAGGGAGAGCCGCTGGTGCTATACTTGTCAGCTTCCGACAGAGCAGTAGGAGCAGTGTTACTTGTTGATCGACAAGGTGTCCAAACACCAGTTTTCTATGTGTCACGAACCTTGACTGACCCAGAAACCCGGTATGCAATCATGGAGAAACTAGTACTCGCACTGATCCATGCATCAAGACGGCTGCGCATGTACTTTGCCAACCACGTCATTCACGTGCTAACAAAATACAACATTGGCAACATCCTCGCAAGACCAGAGATTTCAGGGAGACTAGCAAAATGGGCGATAGAGCTCGGAGGCCATAATGTGGTTTTCAGGCCAAGACCGTCAATTAAGGGCCAAATACTTGCAGACTTCATGATAGAGGTACCGGATGACAAGGATAGGGAATGTAAAGCAATGGAAAAAGCCGAAAAGCAGCAAGTCGAAGAACCATGCTTTTTATACACAGATGGAGCGTCTAACGAAGACGGTGCAGGTGATGGGCTTCGGCTGGTGAGCCCTGACAAACATGAATTCACCTACGCCATACGCCTGGATTTTAAGAGCACGAACAATGAAGCTGAATACGAAGCTTTCCTCGCTGGTTTAAGGTTGGCAATCAAAATGGGAGTACGACACATCGAAGCGCATGTGGACTCCATGTTAGTGGCCGGACAAATCAACGGGCAATATGAAGCCAAGGGAGATACAATGGCGCTCTACCTGAGTCAAGCAAAGACGCTGCTACAAACCTTCTATTCCTACAAGGTGCACCACAATAATAGAAGCGAGAATAAACCAGCAGACGCGCTGAGTAAACTCGCCTCTACAAGTTTCCAACACCTAGCGAAGGATGTGCGCATAGAGGTTTTAAGCAACCCGTCAGTGCCACTGAGAGAAGTAAGTGTTGTTCAACTAGGAACAACGTCTTGGATGACTCCGATAATCGCGTACCTTCAATCTGGAATACTCCCGGAGAACAAAGCGGAGGCGAGAAAAATCCAATACAAAGCTGAACATTATTAGATGGTTGATGGAATCTTATATCGAAAGTCATATCTTGGGCCACTGTTAAGATGTGACGATCCCGAAGACGCAAGCTATTTGTTCAGAGAAGTGCACGAGGGAATTTGTGGTATACATGCCGGACCAAGAATGGTGGTGGCAAAGGTCATGAATGCGGGGTATTATTGGCCCGGGATGCACTTAGATGCAGTTAAAGAATTGAGGAAATGCAGTGGGTGCCAAAGACACGCCCCCAAAACGATGTGCCCCAAGAATGAATTGGTACCAGTCACAACGGCGTGACCCTTTCAACAGTGGGGAATAGACATGGTCGGACCTTTTCCCGAAGCCCCAGGAGCTGTCAAATTCATAATAGTCGCAGTCGACTATTTTACCAAATGGGTAGAGGCAAAGGCCCTCGCATCGACCACAGCCACTGTTGTCAAAAAATTCATTTGGGAACAAATCATATGCCGTTTTGGATTACCACTCAAGATAATCACGGACAACGGAAGGAACTTTGCCGAAGACAATCTTCAACAGTGGTTTAAAGAATTACACATTGAGCACACCTTCTCCTCGGTCGCGCACCCGCAGGGGAATGGTCAAGTTGAAGCCGTCAACAAGAGTATTGTCGATGGAATCAAGGCAAGGTTAGGAGAAAAAAGAAGAGGTTGGGTAGACGAACTGCCCAGCATCTTGTGGGCCCACAGAACGATGCCCAAGACAAGCAACGGAGAAACACTGTTTAGCTTGGTTTACGGGTCCGAGGCAGTAATACCAGGGGAAATAGGATTGCCGTCACCACGAATGCTCTGAATGAACCTGATCAACAACGAAGAAGAGAGGAGGATCGACCTTGACCTCCTAGAAGAAAGGAGAGAAATGGCGGCAATAAATGAAGTGAAGTACAAAACAAAGCTGGAAAAGTATTACAACTCCAAAGTCTGAGTCTGCACCTTCAACCCGGGAGAATACGTCCTCAGAGACAACGAGGCCTCAAATGCTGAAAAACCCGGGAAATTGGCTCCCAAGTGGGAAGACCCATATGTCATCGACAGAGTGCTCGGAAAGGGAGCCTATAAGCTGCGCACCATTGACAACAACGAAGTTCCACGAACTTGGAACGCTCAACAGCTGAGAAAATGTTACCTGTAAAAAGATTATGTAATTGCAACGGCTGAATCGCCAACACATTTATAGTAATACAAGAAGTGTTCGGCTATCTTTCTATCATGCAAATTTCTTTGTCACAACTGCATATATTACTTTGGGCATACACGAAAACATCAATGGCTCGACCATTAGGAAACGTTGTAGACCTCCAAGGCATGTCACAAACAAAGTGCACAGCCGGGTCGAATACACAACTAAAGCCTAACAAACGCCAAATAAATACTTCGTGCCACATAAACACGAGAGCATCGAAAACAGGACAAACAAACATCGTAAGCACCCCCAAGGTTGAGCACAGCTGGGTCCACACAATAACCTGTAATTCGATCACTCGGTACTCATGAACCAACCGGCGCACATACACGACAGAATAAAACGTTGTAATAAACACAACACAACACAACCTGTCAGCGCCATCATTCATTCGTGATACCTGAATCAAAGTAATTATACATGCACATATTATGATGTTCACAAAATTAGCAACAAAACGAAGGCATATATTAACATATCAAACGTCCACCATACCAAATTGTTCAATAGCACGACAGATTAGCAAAAATTAAAATTGTTCACAAACTTGTCAAATGATTACAAGACCATCCAAGGTCATACGCGGCACGCAGGCCGGAAGCCTTCATTCCGACTGGAACCAGCGCCTCCAGCCGCACGATCCTCATCTCCAAGAGCTTTTTTCAACAAGGCGACACCATCAGATCTTCGGGCCAATTTTTGGGCAGCCTTAACAACAGCAAAATCTAAAGACGCGAACTCTTGCCTTTTTGCGGCATAGGCAGCACTACAATCCTCTTTCCATAACTCGAAGTGATGCTCCTTCTCATTATTGAGAGCCGCAGCCCTGCCCTCATTATAACCATCCTTGCGCCCGCTACTGTACCCAGCCTGCCCCAACTCAAACATATAGTTGGCAAGCTCGTGGGAGTTCACGATGCGATCAGCAATCTACAAGAAACATACAAATAAGGGAAACAATCCACGGAAATCATAAAATAAAACGAAGGAAATTACTAGAGGCACAACGCGTGAAAGTAGCCACTTGCAATCTGCAGAGACTTCTTCAAGAAGAAGTTCAGAAGCCCTAGACTCAGCAGTTTTCTCCTGAAGAAGGCGTTCAGTAGTCTCACACTGCCTCGCAAGACCTTCCAGTTTAGCAATACGATCAACATACTCTTTTTCTTTCTTCTCAAACGCAACACGTGCCTGTTGAGCCTCCTCAGCAAGATCTGTCTTTTCACCAGACAAACGCACAATAGCGTCACGTTGAGACTTCAGCTCGGCTTTAGTACGCTCACACGCGGCTTCCCAATTTTTCTGCTTGTCAACATTGGCTTGCTTTTCTTGGGCAAGTTTCTCTTCTGCATCAGCTAACCTCCACACTAACCCTTTCTTCTCAGCATTAAATTTTTCTCTCTCCTCAGCAAAGGCCCTCTTCTCATCTTCAAATTCAGCTGTCTCCTCCCCCATTAACCTCCATTCACGCACAATCTCTTGAGAGGTGGCGAAGTAGTTGACCCCAGCGCGCACATGATCATCTAACAACTCAAACCGACCACGTTTCTTTTGAAACATCCTCTCGGTTGGGGGAAGAGATAACGAGAAGAATTCATGACAGTTACCCACATCATTCATTCTGGAACCCTGGGTTAGATTCCAGCGAGGGGCACGAGGAAGATCATCACAAGCAGGATTCTGTGTATCAAAAGAATCAACATGCACATCCTCAACACGAGGGCTGCGGACAGCACCTGAAGTAGCTCCACCACCATCACCAGGAGGGCGTTTAGTATAAATGGTCTGACGTGGAGCAGTCTGACTGGACTCCATTGTAACATCAACGCCCTTACCTTTACCGTCACCACCACCAGCAGCATCACCACCTCCTTCACCCACCTGCTCAGCATGAACATCGTCTTCTTTCCTCTACTCACCAGAAGTGTCACGAGGAGGAGTCAACCCAAACGTCCTCGAAGGCGGAGATTCTGGAGGAGTGATTTTCGAAAGATCAATCTTGTGAGAAGTCTTGGCTGGCTTAGCACCTGCTCCAAAGCGAGCATCACTTTTAAGAAAAACAAAAGAAAAAACAAGGAACCAGAAAAGACAAACGGCAAAACTGATAAAACGAGTACCAGAAGCCACATAAATTTTCTGCAGCAGATTCCCTTGTCTCTGAGTAAAAACACCCAGGTCAACCTCCGATTCCGAAGGAGCTGGAGGAGTCTCCTGAAGCTTAGCCCTTTTCGAAGCAAGAAGAGCAGCAGCCTGCTCGTCAAGTTTCCGCTTGTGGTCAGCAACAACTTTTTTCTTCATATGTTCCGCGGTCATCCGGATCAGATCCGCGAGGTTTCTCTCCACCCCCTAAACCGGAGAACGAATCAGAAACTACAACGTAATCTAGGACAGGGCAATTAGAAGGTTGCTTACGAGGAGTCTCAGCAGCGTGTTCCTCAGCCTTCTTCCCTTTCACTTCTGGTTCGTCAACTTTCGTTTTCCCCCTCGTTTCCAACTGCTCAGCAGTCTCAACCGGAATTTCGACGTCTTCATCTATGGGCTCGTTCACCGGCTCGTGCACAACTCCTTGCGCCGGACCTGCACACGGGGAACGAGAAGTTAGGGCTTCAAAAGATCTGCTAGACCCATCACTCGAGAGTACAATAACCTCCTCTCGAATAATATCGAAAGCATCATCATCATTCTCACTATCTTCACCTAAGGCAGCGTTGGCATAAGTGGTAAAACTCTCGTCGGATGGATGCAGGAAACGACCGCGAATTTGATCCAGCCAGGGTCGTTTCTCAGCTTTTTGTATCGCCTCGACCATGGCACCACCGGCTCTCGGATCCAGAACATTCAGCAAGGTGTAACCCACTGCAAAAGACACCGAGATGAGAAACACAACAAAAAGAAAAACAACAAAAAACGAGATACGACAAAAAAGCAGTGACGACACATACGTTTACCCTGATAACCATATACGGGGACCCCCCAAAGGATGTTTTGGAACCCACAACATACTCATCCCGGCCCCCACCAACGCCATCTCCTCAAGCTGAATAATAGGAGTAGCTTTATGAGTCAACTTTTTATACCAGGCCTGGTCAGCGAAATCTGCAACCACATCAACCTTGGGGATACCCTCATCCACCGACCGGTAATGCATATCCACAGGGATAACACCTCGACGAATATAGAAGAACTTCTGTTTCCAGTCATGAAGACTCTTCAAGGGAACAGAACAAACTGGAGCAACGCCGGTACGAGCACTAAAAGAGTAAAAACCACTAGTATATGTCACAGTATAAAAGATGTTGAACAACGCGAACGTTGGCTCCAGACGATGAGCCATACACACATATTCAAAGTGGGTAATACGAGGAAGCCCAATCGCATTGATCTGAGAGATATGGAGCCCATAGTTCCTCAACACCTCCCCGGTAAACCTGGTCATCGGGAGCCTGAAGTTGCCCTCCCGGAAGAAAGCAGCATATAAAGTAATGTAACCCGGAGGGGCATCCATGGCAGTAGATCCCGGGGTTGGGAACTGAGCACCCCACTCAAAACGGAAACCCATTTCCTGTACCAGATTATTAAACTCATCCTCCTTCCACCCTATAGTTGCCTGATCGGGACCTGGTGGATTCTTGCCCTTGTTTCTCCTTCTCCTGGAAGAAGGATTTGCTCCAGACATAATCAAAAGATAGTATGAGTGAACTCTAGAAGACGAGTGAAAAAAGATAAAGAAACAAGAGAGAAATCAAGAATTCAAATTTTGAAAAGTGAAGGTTTAGAAGAAACTGCCTTGAATTTATACCCATCGCATTTAATGCGATGGGTAGTGAACCGTCAGAGGTACAGCAGGATATCCAATAAGGGAAGGACACGCCAGAGGAGAGAGAAGACGCCACCACCTTTTTTCGGGAGCAGGTGAACAAACGCCTGACACCTAGCCGAAAAGTAACTGACAGCAACTGAAAAGGCGCCTGTTTCACCTCCGATAAGACAGGGGGACATGTGGCAGTCACATCAGTCACTCCTTCCCAAGACAAACAAAGCTTCCTCCTGAAGACAACAGCAAGTGCCATGCGCCGTACGCCATGCGACCATTTGGCTCAACTTTACAAAGCAGTCAAAACCCATGCGCCGTACGCCATGCGTCCATTTGGCTCAACTTTTACAAAGCTGCCAAGCCCATGCGCCATGCGTCCATTCGGCTCAACTTTACAAGTTGCCAAATACCATGCGCCCATCAGGTGCAAATTTCTTAGGTCCCCCATAACAACCTCAGGCCATAAAAAACACTACCTTCATAAGTCCAGAATCCCTCCTAGACGATCAACTCAACTAGAAGGCACACTGGACTGGGGGGACTTGAAGAGGTCTGGTCCCAATTCCTTGCCCACATGGCAAGGACCACACCACTTTTCCACCCTATGTGGCGCTGACATCAACGAGATCATCCAGAAGCTTCTAGAAGCTTCTGGAAAATATCAAGGTGGCACCAAAAGATGCTCCATCCGACATAAAGGACAACACGTGTCACCAGTCACCAGGCGCCAGGTAGGCCTGCAACAAATCAAGGAGCAGTCCGACAACACCAGTACGACGTCTCCAAGATAGGCAAATGTAAGCGCGCCACGTGTACCACTACACTGACCACATCAGAGGAGACCAAGAGGATATCCCCCTTGGTCAGACAGCTGGCGCGCAACCACAGCTGGCATCGATGCTCCTCCCTCTCTCACCATCCGGCTATAAATATGACCCTTCATCATCCAGGTTGAATAATCTTGCTCACTATACTCTCACACTCAACACACATTGTTTATTCTCCCTCGGAGCAGTACTTATTCTCACGCCGGAGCCTGGTTAAGAGGGAAACCCCCACATTCCCCTCTTAACGAGACTAACGGTGTTGCTGTTTTGCAGGATCCAAGTCATTTCACGAGTAAGAAAGAAGATTGAACCCATAGAAGAAATAACCCCACAGATTATCCCTGGTGTTAACCTGTGTTTCATCAGGTTCGGTTATCGGGGTCGGATAGAAAAGAACGGCCCTAGAAACAGTTCCCATTTGAATCCCATTAAATATTGTTTTGTGAACGTGTTCGTGTAGTCACACCAACGAAAAAGCCGTTATCTTTTGCAAGAAAAAAAAAAAAAAGCGTGAGTAACGTGTAAATTATATTAATACGAATTTTCGAAAAGTAAACATATTTATATTTAAACTTGTAATGTAAACATCTTTTTTATTTGAATGTTGTAATCAACCCGAGATCCAGTTGATTATTTCACACTAATTAAATCAATAAAGTTCAACCATCATTCCCCTAGTGGAGACAAATCTTCAATTCTATTCTATGTGTGTAAACGAAGAGGCTGCTTCTTATATTGCATGATACTTTTTTGCTTTATTGTTTAAACTAGGATTACGATCCGCCGCAATGCGGCGGGGATTCTTTATTTATAACTAAGTTGATCTACGACCCACACGTTATGTTAAACCTGTCAAACGGGGTAAAAATAGACGATGTAAAAACGTTCACCCACACACGCACGTTGCGTCGTGTTAACTCGCAAAATTTAGAACGAAACGTAAAAACGTTAAGCCAAAGACGCACGCTGTGATGTGTTAAGTCACAAAATTTAGAACCAAGCATAGAGCGCAAAATTTGGGGAAAATGAAAACTATAAAGGACCAAAGTTGAAAGTAAAAAAAGTTATGAGGATAGATTGTAAAAGATAAAAAGTTTTGGGTTAAAAGTAAAAAACAAATAGTTTTGAGTTAAAAGTAATTTATGAAATACTTTTGGGTGAAAAGTAAAAAAATCATTTTTTTTGGAAAACCCTCAAAGCCAACGTTACGACAACTATATGGATAACAATTTTTTCTTTGAAAAATCCCCAAAGCACAGCCCGTGTTGCGGCGGGGCGTAAAACGGTGTCAAATAGTACTAATGTCACACAACCGTCATTGACAACCAACACTGACTCGACCTATAATATGCGTATTGCGACGAACCTGTCAAACATGAAAAAATAGAGGTAAAAACGTTGAACCACACATGCACGTTGCGTCGTATTAACTCGAAAAATTTAGAACTATGCGTAAAACGAAAATTTGCGAAAGATGAAAAGTATAAGTGACAAAAGTTGTGAAGTTAAATTGCAAATAATGAAAAGTTTTGGGTTAAAGTTAAAAAACCAAATTATGTAGGGTTAAAATTGAAAAAGGTACAAACCTTTGGGTAAAAACTAAAAAAACAAGTTTTTTTTTGGAAAACACCCAAAGCACAACTTACAAGTCCTTATGCACAAAAGTTTGCTAATTTATATAGGTTTTAATATGTTTATACATGGGAAAGGATTCAATAAAAAGTGGATTTTGCCTAAGTAGCCTAAAAATAATTGTGAAGATGATATGTGTAGGGCTGTCCAAACTGCTCGACGATCGCTCAAAAAATGCTCGTTCGATTCCCGCTCAGTTTGTAAATGAGCCGCTCGGGTCGGTTCGATTCAAATTCAATCCAAGCATGGGCAAAGGTCATTTCGCTCGTCGATCGCTCGGTTTCGCTCAAATTATTTTTATTAAATAATATCTATCTATATATATATATAGAAACGAGATCAGGAGAAAACGCCCAAAAGTGTGAGAACGGTGAGAACGCATTCTGGCCAAACACGTGGCGCGGAATATGATCAGGGGGTGAGGGTTTTTTTTGTCTTTCTAATCTTCTTTTATTTTCCCAACGTGCTATAACATTTTATGGCGTCTAAGATTATTTTGGCGTTAATTGTATTTATTAAACTTTTTGGCGTTGAATTAATTGTTTTTGTGTCACATAGATAATTTTTTGGCGTTATAGCGTTTTCTGGTCAATTTTTTTGGCGTTTTGTGGCGTTGTATAATAATTCACTACGAGTGATTAATATTTTCATAAGATTACAATAAGACCAAATGTTTTTAAGGGCGTTTAGTGAATTTTTGGCGTTTAATACATTTGACAAGGTGCTTTGCCAGCACCCGTTCTCACAGTTTTCATACTACTAGCGTTTTGGTGTTTATAGTTTTTGATGTTTGTAGTTTTTGGCGTTTTATATAATAATGTATTTTACTTGTAAAGAATTTGATATCAAAACAACATATAATTTGATAACAAAATAATATAAAATTAAAAAGAATAAAACATAAAAATGGTAATCTAATTTCTCTTCCGAATCTTCACTGTCATCAGGCTCTTCTTCTTGAATTTGTTTTTGGCGTTTTGAACCTTTGAATACCTTAGCTAGATGTCAAGTTTCCTACATAAACACCGTCTTTTTTAGACGAAGCTGCTTAGTGGCATCCTGTTTTTTGATGTGATATTCTTGTTTAGTGGCATGTCAATTAAGATCAACTCTTGCTTATGCTATTTATAATAATGGAGTCCAAAATAGCATTTTACACTTTTGTTGATCCCTTTATTCCATACCAATATTCATCAAGAACAAAGCTCACATGATGGCATATCACTGTCATCAGTCTTTTTTTCTTGAATATTTGTCCATCTTATTCAGCAAAAGATTATTGAGATAACTCTCTCAGAAGAAGAATCCATTCAGTGAAAGCTTTGCCATCTGTGGTTATTTTAACTAACATTTTTTGGCGTTTTAAAGTGAGTGGTTTATAGAGAATATGGCGTTTGTTTTTCTAGGTGTGATCAATTCATTGTGTATAGACCCATCTCTTATAGGAGTTTTTTGGTGCGTAGTTTAGGCGGGATTTTTTGTAATAAATGATAGTAATAAAGTAACCGTCTTTTTAGTTACTGTTTTGATCAGCTTTATCAGTTTATAGGTGATAGACGTCCCATCTTCTAAAGTTTGGCGTTTTTTTTAAATGGCGTTATGTAGACCAAGACGACAAAATATTAAGCAGGAAAAATATTTTTTGTTATTTCTGACGTTTTGTAAGCAATAAACTTTTTAGTATTTTTTTGGCGTTTTGCAAATAAATATAGAAATATATCATTTAATTATATTAAAAAAAGAAGATTACACAGAAGAAAAAAAAGAAAAAAAATTAAAGTACCTTCGTCAGAAGGTACTTTATCCGAAAAGTATCCATCACTTGCGTCATCTTCTTTCTCGCAGTCTTCATCTGGATCTTCATCCATGTCATCACCTTCACCTTCATCGGCTTCTTGTTCCTGAAGATTCTGAAGCCTCCACTTGAACATGTCTTGCATTAACTCCAATTTTGAGTCCATTTCTGTGTTCAAACAAGTGGCGTTATGCAATTCTTCCATGAAACCAAGCCCCTGCTTTGTCATGATGTTTTCAAGCCAGTAGACTTCCTGCTCTCCGCTGTCGTATATAACGGTCACCATGTCTGTTTCATCATCAAAACACCATGATGTCATGACTGGGTCCGGCTTTACATCTGCTTTGATTGGTCCAAATTTCCTGGTTAATGCTTTCATAAGCATATGTGTTTCATGTCATTCGTTGTCCAGAGCGATGCCAATGGATAGGATACCCCTCTGTACCTCTTCTTCCATCTTCAAAATTGCCTTGATCGTCCTAACATAAACGCAGGACGAATCGCATGATTGCCAGAGTGTATCTCCACCAAACGATTGTTGCCATTTTTGGCGTTTTGGTTAAATTGGCGGTTTTGGTTAAAGATGTTTTTGCATAAATGGATAGATTGAAGTGATTATGGAAGCGATGTTTTACGTCGTTTATATAATGATGTTTTTGGCGCGTAATTTAGGAGGGAATTTCTTCTAATAAATGTTAATAACTGAAATCCAGTTACTGTGTTGTTTCCTCTTCCTGTAATATTCAACGCGTTTTATCACTAATTTTTGGCGTTTTGTTTTTAATGACGTTTTATTTTTTTGAATAGCGTGTTATCATTTGTTGGTGATTTGAATTTGAGCGGTAAAAGTCCCTTTTACCCTTAATGAAGCGCGTCCCACATAATAAAATTGATGTTATTTACGAAAACGCCAACGCGCAATCTAGTCCATGGATTGTTTTGATCTGACGATCCATAAGCGTTCTCACCGTTCTCACACTTTCCCCCGTTTTCTCTAAATCCTGACCCTCTCTATATATACATATACATATATATAGAAAAATGTACATTATGGCTTAACGTACATCACATACGACAGGTAATTACGCACGTTCAAATAAAATCACGCACCTTATAACTCAAAAATCCAAAATCACGCATGTTGAAACACAATAATCACGCATATTGAAAACATTAATCACGCATGTTATAGAACAAATCACGCACGTTGTTGTACGTGAAGTACGTTAAGCCGTAATGTACGATAAGTATATCGTACATTACGGCTTAACGTACTTCACGTACAACAACGTGCGTGATTTGTTCTATAACATGCGTGATTAATGTTTTCAATATGCGTGATTATTGTGTTTCAACATGCGTGATTTTGGATTTTTGAGTTATAACGTGCGTGATTTTAAAATGAACGTGCGTAATTACCTGTCGTACGTGATGTACGTTAAGCAGTAATGTACGTTAACCTTCCTCTCTATATATATATATATATATGGTAAGGATAGTGTAAAAGGGCCTAAAGTGTGAGAAGTGTGAGAAGTGTATTATAACACTATATATAATACTATATAACACCATATAAACACCGTATAACAATATGTAACACCATATAATACCATATAACACTATGTAACACTATATATCATTATATAACAAATATAACACTATACATATTTCGTAGACATGCTATCAGACAACCTATAGTGTTATATTTGTTATATAATGATATATAGTGTTACAAAGTGTTATATGGTATTATATGGTGTTACATATTGTTATACGGTGTTTATATGGTGTTATATAGTATTATATATAGTGTTATAATACACTTCTCACACTTCTCACAGGATCCTCTACGTATATATATATATAGGGGACTGCTAAAATGAAAACCACCTCGAGTTGTAAGAACCATGAGAACTTTTTGATCCGGGGCGAGTTGGATCAAAATGTTTTTTCATAAACGTAGATGCGTGTATTATAAACACATTTGTAAAAAAAAAAAAAAATCAAAAAAAATGTGGTGTGTGTAGTTTTGAGCAGCACAAGTTTGTGTTTACGGGTACCGTAAACTCGCCCCAGATCAAAAAGTTCTCATGGTTCTTACAACTCGAGGTGGTTTTTATTTTAGTGGTCCCATATATATATATATATATTGGGGAGCGCTAAAATGAAAACCACCTCCAGTTGTAAGAACCGTGAGAACCACTCTCAACCAATCAGAAAAAGGGGTATTGTGGTCATTTACCCCAAATGTCAAATCTTCCCTCTCTCTTCATTTAAATTCTCTGACTTTATAAAAACCTCTCTCCTCTCTCCTCTCTCATCTCTCATCTCTCATTTACATTTCTCATTTCTCAAATCTCAGATCCATTATTCAGATCCATCTTCATCTCCTATATCTTAATGTACCATTCTCTCAGATCCATTATTCAGATCCGTCTTCATCTCCTATATCTTTATCATCTTCATCTCATATATCTCAATCTATCAGATCCATTATTCACAGCCACCATTCTTTCACCGGCGACACCACAAACCCATCATTCTCCGCCACCCACAACCACCCTCTCTCTTAATGTACCATTTTTCACCGGCGACACTACACGCACACAGAACTCAGACATGCTATCTCTCTCTCTCGGTGGTTGTTTTTTTTTGCGACGGTGTGTCGGTGACGGTGGACGAAGGCGGTGGTGGTGGGTCACCCACAGCTGTGATGACGACGGTGGTGGGGGGTCACCCACACCTATGACGGCGGCCCCCACGTTTCTCCAGCGGCGGTGGTGAAGGTTGCCGGTGAGGATTAATGGCGACAGTGGTGGGTGTTTTACGGCGACGATGGTGTTCCTTGATTCTGATTGTGTAAGCTATTTTTGAAATAAATTATGATTTGTGTTTTTCTTTGATTCTGATTGTGTGAGTTGTTATTAAACACAAATTATGATTTGAGGTTTTGAGATTTTTGGCAGTGATAGGTTTTTTATTTGCGTTTTTTGAACAGAAATTATGTAAAAATGGTGGGTGTTTGATCTGTGTTCTTGATTCTCTGTTGATTTTGAACAGTTGTTATGTGTTTCTCTCTCTAGAAAAAATGGTGGGTGTCTGATCTGTGTTCATGATTCTCTGGTGATTTTGAACAGTAAACTATGTGGGTTTGATGTGTTGATTTTTGGGCGGTGATGATGTAAAAAAACGCATATTTAGATGACGATGGCGCGGCAAGGATGGTGGAGGGTAGGTTTTTGAACCTGCAACCCCACTTTTGCAGCCTCTGATTATCGGAAAATCTGAGCCAAAACCCCGTTTTTTCAAGAATCCACTCGTTTTTTTTTGTTTGTTGGGTTTTTAAATTTTTTTGAGGCGTCGATGATGATAACAATCTATCTGAGACACCTACCGAGTTGCGATTTTCTGGGTGCGTTCGTTTTGTGTAAAAAACTTTTAGAAAAAAAATATATTAAAACCGTAAACTTTCTAAGGTAAAACGTGAATTTTTTAACGTAAACGGTAAAACCATAAACTTTTTAACGTAAAACATAAACTTTTTAATGTAAACATGTAAAGTTTTTAACGTAAAACGTAAATTTTTTAACTTAAAACGTAAAAAGTTTAACGTAAAAACGTAAACTTTTTAACGTAAAACGTAAACTTTTTAACGTAAAACGTAAAACGTAAATTTTTTAACGTAAAACGTAAAACGTAAACTTTTTAACATAAAGCGTAATTTTTTTTAAGGTAAAACGTAAACTTTTTAACGTAAAACGTAAAACGAAAAAACGTAAACTTTTATGTAAAAACTTTTTAACCTAAAATGTAAAACTTTTTTTATGTAAAAAACGGCGCGTAAAAAAACGACGCGTGAAAAAGACGGACGTAAAAACCGCGCGATAAAAAACGACGCGTGAAAAAGCCGGGCGTAAAAACGGCGTGTAAGAATGATTTAATAATCAAAACTCACAAAAATACATAAGTTTCTCCGATACTTAGAATTTTCACATAACTTTGAGATTTCTCGAAAAGTTATTATTTTTTATTATATTGGTGTATTTATATATATATATGAGTTCATATATATTTTAGAAAGCTTTGCGACTTAGAACGATTTTATTGGTGACCCTCATCATGTTATAAGCAATATATCTACGATTTGCGCGTCGTAATATATACTTTTTGTGACATAATATAAATATCGTAACACACATAATCTTGTCAACTATAAACATGTCATCATACACATATTATAAAACACATAACACATTGTAACACATAAAATTTACCCATGAACAACTCATTATAGTGTATGTTGAAAAACACGTATTTTAGCGATTCAGTAACGATTTTGGGCGCCGTAAGTCACGTATGACTAACCAAACTCCAAGTAAACTTAATATAAGTTAAAATACTTATTTTTACATCAAAAATATCAGTTTACTTACTGATCTAAAACAGTTTTATGAAAATCCTCCGAAAAGCCGATTTTTAACCGTTTTACCGCATAGTTTTGCGTCAAACGTTACCCTAACCATCCCAAATCGAAACGACTTGATATTTTAACATAACCCATATTATTTACCGAATAAAATAGTGGTTATACTCATGATAGTGCAGGTCTCACATAAAGCACATAAATCATGCAAATTTCACATATTTTACCACTTTCTAAGCTATATGTACAACATGCAAAGCTATCAAACCTATGTCAAAGTTTCATGCCATTATAATATATCAATTAATGTTATTTTTAGTGTTTATAATCTGTTCTAAAACATTTTTGTCATACAATCATTTTTTTTATCATTTCTTGAGCTTTAAATCAACATGTATTCTTATGTACAAGTGCCTAAAGCAGACTATCATATCAACAGCATTTTATATGAATCTAAATGCATCAAATATGAAACTTATTTATGTTTATTTGCTGATGTATTTGATCATTTATCATATCATGCACAAATCATCAAACCCTTGCATTTTAACTATCATTCAAGAACAAGCAACAACTTAAAAAATTCTCAAATATGTCTAATAAATTTTTAGCCATTTACATGTCAAAATACTAGCATTATTCCAAAGTATAACTCATGATTTAATCACTTCTTTATATCTCTAACATACTAGTACATAATCTTGTTCATGCAAGCAAACATCCTAAACAAGTACTTATCAAGAAATCAAACTTCAAAGCTCATACACACATATACACCACCATTTTTATTTTGTATCAAGACCCATTTCTTTTTAGATTTCAAGTTTGTGAAAAATTTCAAGATTCAGGAGAAACTTCAAATCATCAAGAACAACCAAGAATCAAGAGTATGATTTAAACATAAACTTTATAACTTCAAGATTCAAGTAAGTTGTTGGATGAGGTTTTGTTGATATGGAGCTTGAAATCACTTGAAAACACCTTGGAAACTCCTTTGGATCATCACACCAACTTGGATTTTGCTTGAAATGGAGCTTGATTTTGAAGAACAAGGTTGAAGAAGATGAAGATGGAGGTGGTGATGGGGTTACGGTTTTGGGGAGAGAGAGAGTGAGGAGATTGAGTGATCTTGTTTGATTGCTTTTGATCTTTGAAATATTTAGGAAAGATACAGAAGATATAGAAGATTTAGGGAGATAGCATGCATTAACAAGTGGCCAAACTAGAAGAGAAGTGGCAAGAGGAGGCATATGAGGCTGCCACCTCCACCTTCCACTCTCATACTCATGCATTTTTTTATATAGATATATTATATATAGGCTAGAACTGGTGTTTAACTGGATACCGGGTATTTTATCTAGCGTTTAAATCCCGGTTTATGGCGTTCTAAATTATTTTTATTATTCTATAAGAATAAACTCGCCAAAATATTACTGAAATAAATTTCAGTTGCCGAGACTGGCTGCGTTGTCTGCATTTCGCAGTATAAGCACTGTGTTGCGCAGTAACACGCGTACTCGCTTAAACTTGAAAAATAACGTTTTTAAGCGTTTTAATTTATTTTTCAACACGAACCTGATTAAAAATAAAATTTTAATCATAACATAATATTTTTGGGATTTAAATATTATCCGGGCAGTCACTAACGTTCGTTTCGCAGTTTTGTCGCAAATAGTTCTAAAGTTCAAATAAATATGTTTTTGCCATACCGAATCCTTCGAAACTTATTTCTAAGTTATGTAAAGGTTATTTAAGGTATGTTTGGCTTATGTCACAGTTCCGGGGTGTACGTCGCGTTAAACTGATTATGTTTACGTAATGGTTTATGATTTCACTTCATGAACAGGTTTGAGAGTTCGGAATTGAACAATGATTGAAAACGTGTAAATGTCACAATAATTAAACAAATATTGAAATTAAACACCATATTTTATTAAATACAAAGTTGTTCGAAACAGTACAAGGTTTAAAATACACAGATGTCACAGTGTCCCCTACTTTGGGAAATTTCGTCCCGAAATTTTTACTTAGAGGAAACTTGTGAAAATAAATGCAGATATTTCGTCTTCATCTGGTCCTCACGTTCCCAAGTAAACTTGGGGCCACGTTTGGATTCCCAGCGAACTTTGACCAATCGAATTCGTTTGTTCTTCAACTGTTTGAATGTACGGTCCACTATCTCCACAGGTTTCTCGAAAAAGTGCATCGTTTCATCGATTTGAATCTCGTCGAGAGGAATGTGAAGATCAGCATCAGCTAAACACTTTCGCAAATTGGACACGTGAAAAGTCAGATGAATATTCCCAAACTCTGGAGGTAGCTCTAGTCGATAGGCAACCTTTCCAATTCTTTCAACAATCTTAAATGGTCCAACATATCGGGGTGCAAGTTTTCCTTTCTTTCCAAATCTCACCACTCCCTTCCAAGGTGACACCTTGAGTAGGACACGGTCTCCGATTTGAAATTCTAAGGGCTTGCATCGCATATCCGCATAACTCTTTTGACGGCTTCGAGCTGTCACAAGATTATCGCAGTTTTTCTTGATTTTGTCTGTTGTTTCCAGAATGAGCTCAGGTCTAGTAAGCTGAGCTTTACCGATCTCATTCCAACAGACAGGTGAACAACATTTTCGACCGTAGAGAGCTTCGAATGGTTCCATATTAATACTAGCATGATAACTGTTGTTGTAAGAGAACTCGATCAGTGGAAGATGAGAATCCCAATTACCACCAAAGTCTATCACGCATGCCCTAAGCATATCCTCCAAAGTTTGAATCATTCTCTCAGATTGTCCATCTGTTTGGGGATGATAAGCAGTGCTTAGATTCAGTTGGGTTCCCAACGCAGATTGCATGGTATTCCAAAAATGAGATGAAAATCGAGCATCACGATCGGAAATGATATCCAAAGGAACACTGTGACAACCCTCAAATTTACATGTAACCGTACAATCTATTAATGTTAATTAAAGTGCTTGACGACTGTATGGAATTACTTAACTGCTCTCTGATTATTATGTTATACTTACATGTGCTTGTTAACATGCTAGTAGTGTACAGAAAAATCATTAAATAGTCCGTTATGATTTCCTAAGTGTTGAGAATTAAAAATGTTACAAAAACATATATGTAGGACACTTTACGGATTAATTAAGCACCTTAACGGAACAACACCGAACCGAATAACCGGACCTTACCCGGAACGTAAAAATATTGTCAATAACATTGTTTATACTTTTCTGAGCTAGTTAGGGTCCCCGAATACCCTAACACCCTTTATATTACACTACACACCAACAATCTAATTAAAATCCTAACTAAACTAACTAGATCCTAACTATACCTTTGCAAACCAACCATAACCACCCCCCCATCCGATCGGTTCCCCAAGGGGTGACCCACACCACATTTTTTTGATTATTTTAATCACCTTGGTCTAGTATCTAAATGACATATTGTTTGTTGGATAATACACCAAAGTTGGGTTATAAGTAAGCTCATAGGATCTTCATTCTCTCACTTCCAACATAACACCAAACAAACCATCTTCCTCCCTCCTTTGTGTAATCGGCTGAAACCATCACCCACCATCTCACCATCATCCAACTTCCATACACTCATTTCTCATACATACATAGAAGCAAGGAGTCCAACAACGAAGCTTGGTGCTTTCGGAAGTGCAAGAACCTCTCTAGATTTCTTTTATCCACCTCATTTACATATTGTTTCTTCCCTAGCCTTGAGCTAGTAGTAAGTGCCTCTAAACATCATCTTGATCTTGTTTATGGTGGTTAATAAGTGATTTAACGGTTAAAATTTAGAAACACTAAAGAACATAACATAAAGTCTTGAACATAAGATGAATAAGATGGATAAAGAGAAGTTATGTGTGTAAATCATGTAGATCTTGTGTTGTTATGATTCTTGATTGATTTCCTGATGATTTGCTGGTTAATATTGATGTTTGATGTTGTTATGATCACTAAACATGCTAACGGAATCAATCGAACGCGTCTTAGAAGATTAAAGACTGAAAACAGCAAGCTGTCTAGTGATTACAGCCAACTTCAGTTGGCTGTAACAGGACCGTAACTTAACGAAAAATGTAATTTCTGAAGTCTAGGTTTATATATTATGAAATACGGTTCTAATGGCACCGGAATCATAATTTTTGGACTTCGTTTACTATTTTTTAAAGTGTCATTTCGTAACAGCAGCTAGAGCTGCGTTTTTCTGTTGAAAATATGCATTTTGTTTTCTGTCATAACTTGAGTTCTGTGTAGAGTTAGATCATGAAACTTGTACAATAGATGACCACCGATGTATTTGTAATTCTCTCACTAGAATTTCGTAAATTGCACTCTCGATGAATTTTAAATAAATTATTCCGTGGACTGTGGTCAGAAAAAGATAAATCTGAGTTCAGTCCGGAAAATGAATTTTTATAAAATATTAGTAATGAACTGGACCCCGATATTTTTACACAATAAAATTTAGAACGTTTAAGACATTCTGTAAAAATTTGGGAATTTTTGGAATAAGTTAACTATTTTATTAAAATGTCCGAAAACAGCCGGTTTTGAATATTATTGCTGAAATGACATAAGTTGTAATTTGCATGTCTAAATGTCGGGTAGGTTATCTGTGAATGATATAACGTGTTGTATGTGTTATGTGCATTATCGTATGGTTGTTGATAAGTGGGGAATGGATGGGAAACTTATATGGGCATAAACCGATAAAGTGATGCATGTTATGTAATAGATACGTGTAGGAACTTTGTGCTCTATTTGAAACCACTAAATGACTAACTGGTAATCATACTAGGACGTGATTGACCAACCTTGATTGTTAGTTACTTGTGAGAGTCAAACTGAGCAACCAAGGTGAGTTCACACTTTTCTACAAAGCATGGTAAATTCCCGGTGGGAATGGGAATGGGTACAGGAATAGGGATTCCTCGTCCTTTGGGACGTGTTCAGGAATGTGAATTCCTCGTCCTTGAGACGTGTTCAGGAATGTAAATTCCTCGTCCTGTTGGGACGTATTAGACTTACTGGACTAGAACTCTATCAGCGAAGTCCCTCCCTTTTCATATCGACTTAATCGCCGAGGCTATGGCGAGCGGGTCATTAGTTAATAGCGCTATTAGGTTTAACAAACCGCACACCGTGCCAATTGGACGGGTGTGTACTAATGGACTATGGCACGTCGGTGGTGATAGAACACCGACGCTAGGGCACAATTGATTTTATTAGTTGTCGATATGATAAACGAGTCTGGTAGTCTAAAATAATGGGGTAGCTCCCCACGGCCGAAGTGCCGGGCTGAATAGCCAGGGAAGGTGAACATGGGATGGTTAACTAATAAACGTTTTCGAACTATGGGGTGACCCCCACGGCTAGATGGCTGAATGAGATTAAACTACGTTTTTGGAAACAACCCTAAAATGGACAACCAACCGTGAACTCACTCAACTTTGTTGTTGACTCGTTGCTACATGCTTTGCAGGTCGTTAGATGCTTTTGGGGAGCTTGCACGAGGAGAAGGTTGTTGTGGAATGTGTCCCGTGTTAGATATTTAATCCGTATGAACTTATTAAACCTATGTTTTGGACTTTAAACTTATGAACTGTGAACTTATGCTTTTGGATTTACTTTTATGCTTCCGCTGTTTAAACTAAACATGGTTAACTAGCTTTGGTCACCAGTCATATTGTGGTTGGTCTTATTTACTTAATTACGATGTTCAATATGATTGGTGGCTCGATCCTGGTCACGTCACGCCTCCAAGCGGTGGTACTCCGCATGGTGGATTTTGGGGGTGTGACAGATTGGTATCAGAGCCATTGGTTATAGTGAACTTGGTTTTAAAAAGGGAAAAGTTTTTGATAAAACCAGACTATAACCGGTACAGTGCTCAACGATCCACAACGACGCTTCGCTCCACGTGCAAGACTCGACACAAGAGGTGGTATGATTTATGTTATATTGTTGGTTAGATAGTTCACACTGTGCATTAGTTAAAGTGATAATTGCTATTTGAACCTTGTGTACTTACTCTCCACTGTCGTCCCAGACTTATGCACTTTCGCGACACTTTTCTCACTTACGTTGCTTCGTTATGAAGATCATGAGCGGACGCGGAGGACGTATTAACCTCACTCAAGCCCTGTTGACGGCTTTGATCAACGTACGAGTCGCTGAGGCACTCGCAGCTAACCCTGCAGGAGGTATAACCTGCCATACCAACCCATCTTAGGATGTTTAGATCCTACCTTCGCAAACCAACCCTCGTGCTTAACCTTATCTTTTATTCTCGCGCAACAAGTCAACATGCCCAGCCGCCTGTGTGCACGTTCAAAACTTTTATGGACTGTCGTCTTAGTACTTTTAGTGGCACTGAAGGGGCCGTTGGACTCCTCCACTGGTTCGAGAAGCTCGAGTGGGTCTTTGAAATGTGTGAATGCCCTGAGGATCGTAGGGTGAAGTATGCTACTGGTACTCTTGAAGGGGTAGCGCTCACGTGATGGAACGCTCAGGTTCAGCGGCCGGGGTTGGTTGCTGCTAATGCCACCCCATGGAATGACTTCAAGGAACTGATCAAGGAAGAGTACTGCAGTCGTGATGACATCCACAAACTAGAGGTGGAATTTTTAACCTGAAGATGACGGGGTCTGAGATTGAGGCGTATACAAAGAGGTCGAATGAACTGGCCATCCTGTGCCCTACTATGGTGGACCCTCCCATCACACGTATTGAGCTTTACCTCAAGGGCCTTGTACCCGAGATTCAGAGTCACGTGACTTCGGCTAACCTGGGTACCATTCAGCAAATCATCAAGTTGGCTCACCGTCTCACCGACCAGGCAGTGGAACAAAACAGATTGCCCAAGCGTATTGGTACTGCTACTATGGATACCCTCAATGATCACAAGCGAAAATGGGATGGAAATTCGGGCAAAGGCTCTACCTCTGTTCAGTCTCAGTCTCAGCAACGAAGGACTGAGGACCATAGGAGCCCCGGTCAGCAGTCTTCTGGGAATCAAGGTCAGGGTTGATACAAGGGAAATCACCCCAAATGTAATCGCTGTAACTTGCACCACAGTGGGCCATGTGGTAAAGGAAACTGTCATCGATGCAACAAGCCTGGTCACATTGCAAGAGATTGCAGGAGTCAGCGTCCGGCAAATCAGAACCGACAGCAACAGCAAGCCCCACCCAATCAACGCCAGCATCGGCAACAACAAGGTAACAACAAAGGGTGCTTTCAATGTGGTGCTGAGGGCCATTTCAAGAAAGACTGCCCCCAGCTAAATCAGAACCAGAACAACAATCAGGGGAACGAAAACGACAATGGGGGAAACAACAATGGTAATGGTGCAAGGGGTCATGTTTTCGTGCTAGGTCAGGGTGACGCAAGGAATGATCCCAACGTTGTGATGGGTAAGTTTCTTCTGGATGATTTCTTTGTTACTGTTTTATTTGATTCGGGAGCCGATACTAGTTATGTATCCTTAAAAGTTAGCCAAATGCTTAAGCGTACTCCAACACCTTTGAAATCCAAACACACGGTAGAACTAGCTAACGGTAAAAGCCTTGAGGCCACGCACATAGTTAAGGGTTGTAACCTTGTCTTAGCTGGTCAGACCTTCTCTATCGATCTTATTCCCATCGTACTGGGTAGTTTTGACGTCGTTATTGGGATGGATTGGCTATCTCATCATCAAGCGGAGATTGTTTGCAAGGAGAAAATCGTCTGCATTCCTCATTCTGGTGAAGAACCTCTCGTGATTCGTGGCAACAAGAGTGGTGCTGTCGAAGGCATCATCTCTTTCCTTAAGGCCCATAAGTGTTTGCGAAAGGGCCACACTGCCATTCTCGCACTTGTTACTGACACATCAACGGAAGAGAAGAGAATTGAAGACATACCTATTGTACGCGACTTTCCTGAGGTATTTCCCGAGGAATTACCTGGTCTTCCGCCTCATCGCCAAGTTGAGTTTCAAATCGAGTTAGCTCCTGGAGCAGCACCAGTAGCTCGAGCGCCATATCGTCTAGCTCCATCAGAACTTGAAGAACTATCCACGCAATTACAAGAACTCTTGGAAAAGGGTTTCATACGTCCTAGCTCTTCGCCCTGGGGAGCTCCAGTCTTGTTTGTGAAGAAGAAATATGGTACTTTCAGAATGTGTATTGACTACCGCGAACTCAACAAGGTGACCGTGAAGAATCGTTATCCTCTTCCACGTATTGACGACTTGTTCGACAAGTTGCAAGGGTCGAGCTATTACTCTAAGATTGATTTGAGATCGGGATACCATCAGCTGAGAGTCCGAGATGAGGACGTCTCCAAAACAACATTCAGAACTCGCTACGGCCATTACGAATTTCTGGTTATGCCTTTCGGATTGACGAATGCACCAGCGGTCTTCATGGATCTCATGAACCGAGTGTGCAAGCCTTACCAGGATAAGTTTGACATTGTATTCATCGACGATATCCTGATCTATTCGAAGAGTCAAGAGGAACACGAGCAGCATCTACGACTTATGCTGGAACTTCTTCAAAAAGAACAGTTGTATGCCAAGTTTTCGAAATGTGACTTCTGGCTTCGCGAAGTCCACTTTCTAGGCCATGTGGTAAACAAGGATGGAATTCATGTTGATCCATCCAAGGTTGACTCAATCAAGAACTGGCCTGCACCCCGTACACCAACAGAAATCCGCCAATTCTTGGGTTTGGCAGGATATTACAGAAGGTTTATCAAGGATTTCTCAAAGATTGCGCAACCTCTCACTTCACTGACTCAGAAGGGTGTCATCTATCGTTGGGGTGATGCACAGGAGTCCGCATTTCAACACCTAAAAGATAGACTTTGTAGCGCGCCTATCCTCTCATTGCCTGAAGGCACAGATGATTTTGTGGTTTATTGCGACGCTTCCATCCAAGGACTTGGTTGCGTGTTGATGCAACGTGACAAGGTCATTGCCTATGCGTCACGCCAACTTAAGGTTCACGAAAGGAACTACACTACACACGACTTGGAACTGGGCGCAGTTGTTTTCGCGCTTAAGATATGGAGACATTACCTGTACGGTACCAAGTGCACCATTTACACGGATCACAGGAGTCTCGAGCATATCTTCAAGCAAAAGGAGTTAAATATGCGACAACGCCGATGGGTCGAGCTCTTGAATGATTATGAATGCGCGATCAAATACCATCCGGGCAAGGCCAATGTTGTGGCCGACGCCCTCAATCGAAAGGATACTCTACCTAAGCGTGTACGTGCCTTACAGCTTACCATCCAATCTAACCTTCCCTCTCAGATTCGCGATGCTCAGGTTGAAGCATTGAAAGCAGAAAACATCAGGGCTGAGTCCCTACGAGGATCGAGGCAGCGGCTAGAACAAAAGGAAAACGACATCTACTATGTAAACGGACGCATCTGGGTTCCATTGTATGGAGACCTACGCGAGCTTGTGATGGATGAAGCACACAAGTCTCGTTATTCGGTACATCCTGGTTCGGATAAAATGTACCACGACCTTAAGAATACATACTGGTGGCCCGGTATGAAAGCTAGCATAGCAACCTACGTCAGTAAATGCTTGACTTGTGCTAGGGTCAAGGTTGAGTACCAGAAACCATCAGGCCTACTCCAACAACCAGAGATACCTAAATGGAAATGGGAGCAAATTTCCATGGATTTCGTTACTGGTCTACCTAGATCTCAATGCGGAAACGATACCATTTGGGTGATCGTAGATCGATTGACCAAGTCTGCACATTTTCTGGTCATCAAAGAAACGGATAAGTTTTCTACTCTTGCAGACATTTACCTAAAAGAAGTGGTATCAAGGCATGGAGTGCCAACCTCCATCATTTCTGATCGTGACGCGCGTTTTACTTCTGAACTGTGGCAAGCTATGCACAAGTCCTTTGGCTCACGTCTAGATATGAGCACCGCTTATCACCCATAGACGGATGGGGAATCTGAACGCACCATCCAGACCTTTGAAGACATGCTTAGGGCATGCGTAATCGATTTTGGTAATGGCTGGGAAAAGCACCTCCCTTTGGTGGAGTTTTCGTACAATAACAGTTACCACACCAGCATCCAGGCCGCTCCGTTTGAGGCATTGTACGGACGCAAATGCCGATCACCTCTCTGTTGGGCAGAAGTTGGTGACAGCCAAATTACTGGCCCAGAACTCGTAGTAGACACGACTGAGAGGATTGCTCAGATACAACAGCGAATGGCGGCAGCTCGTGACCGTCAGAAAAGCTATGCTGATAAAGGAAGAAAACCACTCGAGTTCCAGGTTGGGGATCGAGTGCTACTCAAAGTCTCACCTTGGAAAGGTGTAGTCCGCTTTGGCAAACAAGGCAAGCTCAATCCGCGTTATGTCGGACCATTCGAGATCATTGAGAAAATTGGCAAAGCCGCCTACAGGTTGAATCTACCTGAAGAACTCAGTGGAGTTCGCAATATTTTCCATGTGTCGAATCTGAAGAAGTGTCTGTCAGATGAGACCCTCATAGTTCCCTTAAAGGAGCTCACAATCGACGACCAGCTGCGATTCGTCGAGGAACCAGTAGAGATTACGGATCGAGATGTTAAGATCCTCAAGCGTACCAGGATACCTCTCGTCCGAGTCCGTTGGAATGCCCGTCGTGGCCCAGAGTATACCTGGGAACGAGAAGACCAAATGAAACTCAAGTGTCCCCAGCTGTTTAAGAAAAACGCAACCACAACTGAGGCTGAAGCTACTGCTGAATTTCGAGACGAAATTCTAAATCAACAGGGGGATGATGTGACACCCCAGGAAAACCAGGAAACCAACACAACTTAACTAGCTTCCTCAGTAACGACGCGCTAAATTTCGGGACGAAATTCTCTTAACAGGGGGAGAATGTGACAACCCTCAAATTTACATGTAACCGTACAATCTACTAATGTTAATTAGAGTGCTTGACGACTGTATAGTATTACTTAACTGCTCTCTGATTATTGTGTTATACTTACATGTGCTTGTTAACATGCTAGTAGTGTACAGAAAAGTCATTAAATAGTCCGTTATGATTTCCTAAGTGTTGAGAATTAAAAACGTTACAAAAACATATATGTAGGACACTTTACGGATTAATTAAGCACCATAACGGAACAACACCGAACCGAATAACCGGACCTTACCTGGAATGTAAAAATATTGTCAATAACATTGTTTATACTTTTCTGAGCTAGTTAGGGTCCCCGAATACCCTAACACCCTTTATATTACACTACACACCAACAATCTAATTAAAATCCTAACTAAACTAACTAGATCCTAACTATACCTTTGCAAAACAACCATAACCACCCCCCATCCGATCGGTTCCCCAAGGGGTGACCCACACCACATTTTTTTGATTATTTTAATCACCTTGGTCTAATATCTAAATGACATATTGTTTGTTGGATAATACACCAAAGTGGGGTTATAAGTAAGCTCATAGGATCTTCATTCTCTCACTTCCAACATAACACCAAACAAACCATCTTCCTCCCTCCTTTGTGTAATCGGCTGAAACCATCACCCACCATCTTACCATCATCCAACTTCCATACACTCATTTCTCATACATACATAGAAGCAAGGAGTCCAACAACGAAGCTTGGTGCTTTCGGAAGTGCAAGAACCTCTCTAGATTTCTTTTATCCACCTCATTTACATCTTGTTTCTTCCCTAGCCTTGAGCTACTAGTAAGTGCCTCTAAACATCATCTTGATCTTGTTTATGGTGGTTAATAAGTGATTTAACAGTTAAAATTTAGAAACACTAAAGAACATAACATAAAGTCTTGAACATAAGATGAATAAGATGGATAAAGAGAAGTTATGTGTGTAAATCATGTAGATCTTGTGTTGTTATGATTCTTGATTGATTTCCTGATGATTTGCTGGTTAATATTGATGTTTGATGTTGTTATGATCACTAAACATGCTAACGGAATCAATCGAACGCGTCTTAGAAGATTAAGGACTGAAAACAGTAAGCTGTCTAGTGATTACATCCAACTTCAGTTGGCTGTAACAGGACCGTAACTTAACGAAAAATGTAATTTCTGAAGTCTAGGTTTATATATTATGAAATACGGTTCTAATGGCACTGGAATCATAATTTTTGGACTTCGTTTACTATTTTTTAAAGTGTCATTTCGTAACAGCAGCTAGAGCTGCGTTTTTCTGCTGAAAATATGCGTTTTGTTTTCTGTCATAACTTGAGTTCTGTGTAGAGTTACATCATGAAACTTGTACTGTAGATGACCACCGATGTATTTGTATTTCTCTCACTGGAATTTCGTAAATCTCACTCTCGATGAATTTTAAATAAATTATTCCGTGGACTGTGGTCAGAAAAAGATAAATCTGAGTTCAGTCCGGAAAATGAATTTTTATAAAATATTAGTAATGAACTGGACCCCGATATTTTTACACAATAAAATTTAGAACGTTTAAGACATTCTGTAAAAATTTGGGAATTTTTGGAATAAGTTAACTATTTTATTAAAATGTCCGAAAACAGCCGGTTTTGAATATTATTGCTGAAATGACATAAGTTGTAATTTGCATGTCTAAATGTCGGGTAGGTTATCTGTGAATGATATAACGTGTTGTATGTGTTATGTGCATTATCGTATGGTTGTTGATAAGTGGGGAATGGATGGGAAACTTATATGGGCATAAACCGATAAAGTGATGCATGTTATGTAATAGATACGTGTAGGAACTTTGTGCTCTATTTGAAACCACTAAATGACTAACTGGTAATCATACTAGGACGTGATTGACCAAACTTGATTGTTAGCTACTTGTGAGAGTCAAACCGAGCAACCGAGGTGAGTTCACACTTTTCTACAAAGCATGGTAAATTCCCGGTGGGAATGGGAATGGGAATGGGTACAGGAATAGGGATTCCTCGTCCTTTGGGACGCGTTTAGGAATGTGAATTCCTCATCCTTGAGACGTGTCCAGGAATGTAAATTCCTCATCCTGTTGGGACGTATTAGACTTACTGGACTAGAACTCTATCAGCGTTCAGGAAGTCCCTCCCTTTTCATATCGACTTAATTGTCGAGGCTATGGCGAGCGGGTCATTAGTTAATAGCGCTATTAGGTTTAACAAACCGCACACCGTGCCAGTTGGACGGGTGTGTACTAATGGACTATGGCACGTCGGTGGTGATAGAACACCGACGCTAGGGCACAATTGATTTTTGTTAGTTGTCGATATGATAAACGAGTCTGGTAGTCTAAAATAATGGGGTAGCTCCCCACGGCCGAAGTGCCGGGCTGAATAGCCAGGGAAGGTGAACATGGGATGGTTAACTAATAAACGTTTTCGAACTATGGGGTGACCCCCACGGCTAGATAGCTGAATGAGATTAAACTACGTTTTTGGAAACAACCCTAAAATGGACAACCAACCGTGAACTCACTCAACTTTGTTGTTGACTCGTTGCTACATGCTTTGCAGGTCGTTAGATGCTTTTGGGGAGCTTGCACGAGGAGAAGGTTGTTTTGGAATGTGTCCCGTGTTAGATATTTAATGAGCTTATTAAACCTACGTTTTGGACTTTAAACTTATGAACTGTGAACTTATGTTTTTGGATTTACTTTTATGCTTTCGCTGTTTAAACTAAACATGGTTAACTTGCTTTGGTCACCAATCGTATTGTGGTTGGTCTTATTTACTTAATTACGATGTTCAATATGATTGGTGGCTCGATCCTGGTCACGTCACGCCTCCAAGCGGTGGTATTCCGCATGGGGGATTTTGGGGGTGTGACAGATTGGTATCAGAGCCATTGATTATAGTGAACTTGGTTTTAAAAAGGGAAAAGTTTTTGATAAAACCAGACTATAACCGGTACAGTGCTCAACGATCCACAACGACGCTTCGCTCCACGTGCAAGACTCGACACAACAGGTGGTATGATTTATGTTATATTGTTGGTTAGATAGTTCACACTGTGCATTAGTTAACGTGATAATTGCTATTTGAACCTTGTGTACTTACTCTCTACCGTCGTCCCACACTTATGCACTTTCGCGACACTTTTCTCACTTACGTTGCTTCGTTATGAAGATCATGAGCGGACGCGGAGGACGTATCAACCTCACTCAAGCCCAGTTGACGGCTTTGATCAACGAACGAGTCGCTGAGGCACTCGCAGCTAACCCTGTAGGAGGTATAACCTGCCATACCAACCCATCTTAGGACGTTTAGATCCTACCTTCGCAAACCAACCCTCGTGCTTAACCTTATCTTTTATTCTCGTGCAACAGGTCAACACCCCCAGCCGCCTGTGTGCACGTTCAAAACTTTTATGGACTGTCGTCCTAGTACTTTCATTGGCACTGAAGGGGCCGTTGGACTCCTCCACTGGTTCGAGAAGCTTGAGTCGGTCTTCGAAATGTGTGAATGCCCTGAGGATCGTAGGGTGAAGTATGCTACTTGTACTCTTGAAGGGGTAGCGCTCACGTGGTGGAACGCTCAGGTTCAGCTGCTGGGGTTGGTTGCTGCTAATGCCACCCCATGGAATGACTTCAAGGAACTGATCAAGGAAGAGTACTGCAGTCGTGATGACATCCACAAACTAGAGGTGGAGTTTTTCAACCTCAAGATGACGGGGTCTGAGATTGAGGCGTATACAAAGAGGTCGAATGAACTGGCCATCCTGTACCCTACTATTGTGGACCCTCCCATCAAACGTATTGAGCTTTACCTCAAGGGCCTTGTACCCGAGATTCAGAGTCACGTGACTTCGGCTAACCTGGGTACCATTCAGTAAATCATCAAGTTGGCTCACCGTCTCACCTACCAGGCAGTGGAACAAAACAGAATGCCCAAGCGGTGATCCCCGCGTGTGGATTTTGAGGGTGTGACAAACACCATGTCGTGATACAATCTCATCAACATAAATCTTTGCAAGTTTATCACCAGATAGGTCCTCGCGAATCGGTATAAAATGAACTGATGTTGTTAATCGATCGATAACAACCCAAATAGCATCGTGACCTTTAGATGTACGCGGTAACTTAGTGATGAGATCCATTGCAATGTTCTCCGACTTCCAAACCGGTATCTCTGTTTGTACAAGCAAACCAGAAGGTCGTTGATGTTCAGCCTTGACTTTGAGACAAGTTAGGCATTTCGATACATACAAGGCAACATCCCTCTTCATACCAGGCCACCAGAACTGAGTACGAAGATCCTTGTACATTTTATCAGCACCAGGATGGATAGATGAGATTCGTCCATTACCAAGGTGCGAAGATTTTCTTGTTTCAGAATCCACAAACGATCCTTGAAATATAGCAACCCATCATCCTTCGTTTCGAGTTTAAGTTCGAGTTGAAGCGGTAGTTCATATTTCAATAACTCTTTGATCACACAAGATCATTGAGCTTGAAGGACACGAGATTGAATATTAGATAGAGTTCGAACAAAATGAAGCTTGACTCGTTCCTTTCGACTAAGCACATCGGCTACGACATTCGCCTTACCAGGATGGTAGCGGATCTCGCAATCATAATCGTTTAAGATTTCAACCCAACGTCGTTGCCTCATGTTCAACTCCTTCTGATTGAGAATATGCTGGAGACTTTTGTGGTCTATGAAAACCACACACTTCGTTCCATAGAGGTAGTGTCTCCAGATTTTAAGTGCGAAAACCACAGCTCCTAATTCAAGATCATGAGTCGTATAGTTCTTCTCGTGAATTTTCAGCTGTCTAGACGCATAAGCTATGACTTTACCTCGTTGCATAAGAACGCAACCAAGTCCTAGATTCGACGCGTCACAATAGACAACAAAATCATCATTTCCCTCAGGTAGAGATAAAACAGAAGCATCACAGAGCTTACGTTTCAGCGTTTGGAACGCTTCTTCTTGCTTAGGTCCCCACTTAAAAGGCTTATTTTTCTGAGTCAAAGCATTGAGTGGAACCACAATCTTTGAGAAATTAGAAATGAATCGACGATAATAACCAGCAAGACCAAGAAATGATCGAATCTCTGTAGGTGTCGTCGGTGTATTCCAATCCTTAATAGCAGCTATCTTGGATGGATCTACATGAATACCCTACTCGTTGACTATATGACCCAAAAACTGAACTTCTCTAAGCCAAAATTCACACTTGGAGAATTTAGCAAAAAGTTGTTTCTTCTTTAGAAGTTCCAAGGTCAAACGAAGGTGTTGCTCATGGTCTGCTCGAGACTTTGAATAAATGAGAATATTGTCGATGAACACAATGATGAACTTATCTAAATAAGGTTTACAAACCCTATTCATTAAGTCCGTGAAGATAGCTGGGGCATTTGTCAAACCAAAAGGCATGACAGTGAACTCGTAGTGCCCATATCTCGTACGGAATGCAGTTTTGGGAATATCTTCTTCGAGTACACGAAGTTGATGATACCCAGATCGCAGATCAATCTTGGAAAAGCATGAAGCACCTTGCAGCTGGTTGAAGAGATCATCAATTCTAGGTAGGGGATATCGATTCTTGATGGTAAGCTTATTAAGCTCACGATAATCGATACACATTCGAAAAGATCCATCTTTCTTTTTCACAAAGAGGACAGGAGCTCCCCAAGGCGAAAAGCTCGGACGGATGAATCCTTTATCAGAAAACTCTTGAAGCTGTTTTGATAACTCTTGCATCTCCGACGGTGCAAGACGATAAGGTGCTTTCGCAATCGGGTTGGCATTGGGTACAAGGTTAATATGAAACTCGACTTGATGAACTGGAGGCAAACCAGGCAGTTCATCGGGAAACACCTCTGGATAATCCCGAACAATCAGAATATCCTGAATACTCTTGCCTTTCTCCTCGGTGACAAGTGCCAGGAAAGCAACATATCCTTTTCGCAAATAACTTTGGGCCTTTGTACACGACATAAGCTTCAAACCACCAGATGGCTTCTCGCCACGAACTTCCAGAACATCGCCAGACGGAAGAGGAATACGAACAATCTTATCGAAACAAACCACCTCAGCATGATGTTTGGTTAACCAATCCATCCCGACGATAATATCGAAACTCCCAAGTTGCATCGGCATGAGGTCAATGGGAAAAAGATGGTTATCAAGGTTTAACTGACAATCACGAATAACAGAATCGAGAACAAGAGGTTTACCAGTAGCAACTTCGACAGATAAGGGTTTCCTCAGTTTTGTTTTAGGTATCGCAAGCAAAGGTTCAAAAGATAATGAAACAAAACTTCTATCGACACCAGAATCAAAAAAGAATAGATGCAGGTCGACTGTTAACAAGAAACGTACCATTGACAACGAGGTTGTCAGCTCGAGCCTCGATTGCATTCAGATTGAATGCTCGTCCACGAGCGGGATTAGCATTCGCGTTGACATTCACGTTCGGATTCGCATTTGCATTCGCCAACCTCGGACAGTTGTTGCGGAAGTGACCAAACTCTCCACAATTGAAACATGAACCCGGTGGGAATCTAGCAGCATTCCCCTGAACTGGAGCTTAATTCGGAACAATCTGATTCTGACCCAAACGACAGATGTTGGCCAGATGCCCAAGCTTACCACACGTTGTGCATTTCTTACAAGATTGTTGTGCAACATGATGACCGTTGCAGCGAGCACAATGAGGTGCGGTACCAGCATACGCTTTCTTCGCAGGCGGTTGAGCTGGTGGGTTCTGAGGGTTCTGAGCAGTAACTGCAAAGTTCTGAGCACCCTTTCGCTTTCTCAACTTGTTCGACGACTCACCTTTCTTACCCTTACCCTTTTCCTTGACAGATTCGGTCGACTTCTTCTTATCACCCTTGCAGGTAAGTTTACCCTTCCTGACTTACGATTCAGTCAGGGTAGCAGATAACTCGATCGCGTGACGAACAATAGTAGGATTAACGCCAGTCACAATATCCTGTATGGAATCGGGTAAACCATTGATATACCTCTCTATCGCTTTCTCCAACGGGGTAACCATAGTAGGACACAAAAGACTGAGTTCCTCAAATCGATCCGTATACGCACGGTGTTCTCCCCCATCTTGTTTTAGATCGTCAAACTCTCGTTCCAAAGCTCGAATTTCATGACGGGGACAAAACTCTTTCATCATGAGAGCTCGAAGCTCTTCCCATGTTTGTGCCAATGCCACTTCGGCACCCCTATCGCGCATCACTCCGTTCCACCATGTAAGAGCACGCTTCTCAAACACACTAGATTCAAATTCAACCTTACGCCCATCCGGACATTGCACATGTCTGAATGTGCTCTCGATACTTTCGAACCATTGAAGGAGCGCAGTTGCTCCTTGTGACCCATAAAACTTTAGCGGCTTAGCAGAATTGAAATTCTTGAAATTACATTGTGCATTGTTATTATTATTATTGTTGTATAGCTCGTGGATTTGGGTCACAACGCCTGGAAGCACAGCAGCCATTTGCTGAGAGACAAGGGCTGTGACTTCTTCAGCAGTAAAAGATTGTGCATCACGTCGAGGAGGCATTGTCTAACAAGGAAATATGAGAAACGAGTGAGGTCGATAATTAGGAAAAACAAAAGAGGTATTGAAAATATCGACGAAACATAAGGAAGGCGATCATTTGTTCGTTACCTCGAACAAACAAACGACACGCAGTAACTAATAAAAGTAATGAGTCAAAATAATGTATCGCGAAGACATGTTCGCCTATAAGTGAACACTCACCCCAAGAGTTCCCAGGTAAGAGTGACTGGTCCGATTATGTGGATTTGTACGAACACTCTAGCCTTGGACAGAAAACTCAGGGTACAGGCATTCACTCTTCCAGTTTGCACGTGTTCACATTATTTAGACTCAAACTTTGACGAGATTTTGAAAACTCAGAAGGCACTAAGCCAAAAATGAGTCAAACTAGAAGGGTTCAAAACCTTATAACAGAGGGTTCAAAACCTAGTAATCAATCATCCTAGAACGGATGATTAATTTTCGAAGCAGATTCGGATTTTGTGTTCTCGTTGTGGTTATCACCTAAGGGTAGGTGATGGTTTTGTTTTTAAAAATCTAAACCCAAATCAACTTGCATTGGGGTCCTAGAAAGTTATAGTCTAGGTAAAAACATTACTAATAACCTAATTCCCTATAACCATTGGCTCTGATACCAACTCTTCTGTCACACCCCGACCACGTAAAACAACAAATCGTGGCGGAAATGTCGGGGAATGTTGTAACAGAATTATTGTTTCACAGCCATGGATACAAAAGAGTTTTGTTTTATTTATTCATTAAGTAATTTACATTGTTTTAGCATGAAACAAACAAGTTATACATCGACTATCATTGTTATTATGTCACTAAGGCCGCATCCAGATCCTATGTGACTCATGCATCCTAGCAAAACAACATCAGGCAACATCACCTGAAACATATGTAAAAACAAAGTCAGTAAAGAAATGCTGGCGAGTACATAGGTTTTATCAGAGTATCGGATTCATGGCTAGTTTACATGTTGCAATACCTTATTAAAGACCTTGTTTCGATAAGAGTATAATATTGCAACATAATTAACTAACTCAAATCAAGCGGTTTATAATTTATTAAACCTCGTAGCCATGATTCTTAACCCAAGAACATTTGTTTTAGTAAACCAAATTGTAAAACATCTCGTATTAACTCGTTAATAAAACTCGTACGGTTTGTATCCTTTCGAAAACATCGTTAAGTGACATCGTTTCAAAATCGTTAACTCGTTTAAGTCGTTTAATCATCCTTGTTTTAATTGTGAAAACTATTTTTGGTCGTCTCGCTAATAACATTCAAACCTTCATGACTCGACTATCTCGCTTCTCGCATTAACAAACCACCAAAGGGTAAGTTAACAATCACAGATTCAGTCGTTACCCACCTAACCCACACATAACCATGGGTGCAGTCTGATAACGGGATTTGTCAGATCCTATGGTACCATAACCTAATACTGGTCGGTTCGGCCAAAATTAATGAATGTCGTTCGTTATGTAACTACAACCAACAAGTTCGTTCACATTGTCAAAATCGTTATTAATTTAGTATAAACCATCTTAATCGTTTTTGAAATCATCGTTAATATATCGAAATCGTTTTGATACATATGAATCACCCCAAAACAATCGAAAACAGTAAAATAGGGGAACTATGTACTCACATAGTTACCACAAAACATGTAAAAAGAGGGGATCTATGTACTCTCCTTTGGGTGTATTTTTATATGTTAACACAATCCCTCAAATTGTTTATTCGTCCTATATTAAATAAGAATGATTTAATAATCAAAACTCACAAAAATACATAAGTTTCTCCGATACTTAGAATTTTCACATAACTTTGAGATTTCTCGAAAAGTTATTATTTTTTATTATATTGGTGTATTTATATATATATATATATATATGAGTTCATATATATTTTAAAAAGCTTTGCGACTTGAACGATTTTATTGGTGACCCTCATCATGTTATAAGCAATATATCTACGATTTGCTCGTCGTAATATATACTTTTTGTGACATAATATAAATATCGTAACACACATAATCTTGTCAACTATAAACATGTCATCATACACATATTATAAAACACATAACACATTGTAACACATAAAATTTACCCATGAACAACTCATTATAGTGTATGTTGAAAAACACGTATTTTAGCAATTCGGTAACTTTTTTGGGCGCCGGAAGTCACGTATGACTAACCAAACACCAAGTAAACTTAATATAAGTTAAAATACTTATTTTTACATCAAAAATATCAGTTTACTTACTGATCTAAAACAATTTTATGAAAATCCTCCGAAAAGCTGATTTTTAACCGTTTTACCGCATAGTTTTGCATCAAACGTTACCCTAACCATCCCAAATTGAAACGACTTGATATTTTAACATAACCGATGTTATTTACTGAATAAAATAGTGGTTATACTCATGATAGTGCAGGTCTCACATAAAGCACATAAATCATGCAAATTTCACATATTTTACCATTTTCTAAGCTATATGTACAACATGCAAAGCTCTCAAACCTATGTCAAAGTTTCATGCCATTATAATATATCAATTAATGTTATTTTTAGTGTTTATAATCTGTTCTAAAACATTTTTGTCATACAATCATTTTTTTTTATCATTTCTTTAGCTTTAAATCAACATGTATTCTTATGTACAAGTGCCTAAAGCACACTATCATATCAACATCTTTTTATATGAATCTAAATGCATCAAATATGCAACTTATTCATGTTTATTTGCTGATGTATTTGATCATTTATCATATCATGCACAAATCATCAAACCCTTGCATTTTAACTATCATTCAAGAACAAGCAACAACTTAAAAATTCTCAAATATGTCTAATAAATTTTTAGCCATTTACATGTCAAAATACTAGCATTATTCCAAAGTATAACACATGATTTAATCACTTCTTTATATCTCTAAATAATCTTGTTCATGCAAGCAAACATCCTAAACAAGTACTTATCAAGAAATCAAACTTCAAAGCTCATACACACATATATACGTGTACGGTTTTATACACACATATACACCACCATTTTTATTTTGTATCAAGACCCATTTCTTTTTAGATTTCAAGTTTGTGAAAAATTCCAAGATTCAAGAGAAACTTCAAATCATCAAGAACAACCAAGAATCAAGAGTATGATTTAAACATAAACTTTATACCTTCAAGATTCAAGTAAGTTGTTGGATGAGGTTTTGATGATATGTAGCTTGAAATCACTTGAAAACACCTTGGAAACTCCTTTGGATCTTCACACCAACTTGGATTTTGCTTGAAATGGAGCTTGATTTTGAAGAACAAGGTTGAAGAAGATGAAGATGGAGGTGGTGATGGGGTTACGATTTTGGGGAGAGAGAGAGAGAGGAGATTGAGTGATCTTGTTTGATTGCTTGTGATCTTTGAAAGATTTAGGAAAGATATAGAAGATATAGGAGATTTAGGGAGATAGCATGCATTAACAAGTGGCCAAACTACAAGAGAGGTGGCAAGAGGAGGCATATGAGGCCGCCACCTCCACCTTCCACTCTCATACTCATGCATTTTTTTATATAGATATATTATATATTGGCTAAAACTGGGGTTTAACTGGATACCGGGTATTTTATCTAGCGTTTAAATCCCGGTTTATGGCGTTCTAAATTATTTTTATTATTATATAAGAATAAACTCGCCAAAATATTACTGAAATAAATTCCAGTTGCCGAGACTGGCTGCGTTGTCTGCGTTTCGCAGTATAAGCAATGTGTTGCGCAGTAACACGCGGTACGCGCTTAATCTTGAAAAATAACGTTTTTAAGCGTTTTAATTTATTTTTCAACACGAATCTGATTAAAAATAAAATTTTAATCATAACAGAATATTTTTGGGATTTAAATATTATCCGGGCAGTCACCAACGTTCGTTTCGCAGTTTTGTCGCAAATAGTTCTAAAGTTCAAATAAACATGTTTTGCCATACCGAATCCTTTGAAACTTATTTCTAAGTTATGTAAAGGTTATTTAAGGTATGTTTGGCTTATGTCACAGTTCCGGGGTGTACGTCGCGTTAAACTGATTATGTTTACGTAACGGTTTATGATTTCACTTCCAGAACAGGTTTGAGAGTTCGGAATTGAACAATGATTGAAAACGTGTAAATGTCACAATAATTAAACAAATATTGAAATTAAAACCCCATATTTTATTAAATACAAAGTTGTTCGGAACAGTACAAGGTTTAAAATACACAGATGTCACAATCATCATTTCGCTTGAGATTAGGCTCATTTCGCACGAAATCATCCATTTCGTGTGAAAATTTCCATTTCGTGCGAGTCATTTCGTACGAAATAGTCTAGCAGGTCATTTCGCTTGAAGGAGGTTCATTTCGTTTGAAAGTGTGTTATTCCGTACGAAATCATTCATTTCGTACCAGATTGTTCATTTCGTTTGATTTGTGCCATTTCGCTTGAAAGCTGTGTTTGTGAAAAATTTTACTGCAACATGGAAGAAGAGTTTTACAACGCGTTTGCTACTGCTCCGAGTACTCCTGTTACTATTGCTCAGAGTGTGTGTAGGACCGAGTTTCGTGACCGAAACCGTGATTCGTGTGAGATCGGTTCAAGACGGGAGAGATTAGAGATAAACAAACAACTTCTTTGTATTAATCCGGTAGTATAACAGTACAAATCGGCCCGATTACAAGATAACCGAACTAATACCAAAGGAGTATACATCCGGGGAGAGACCAAGTGGTGATCTCTCCCGGTGAGGTCTCAAACCTCCTAAAATCTCCTCGTGTTTGAAATGGCAAGGGTTTTCTATTTATAGTCACACCCCTTGTCTTGCAAACACACACGGTCAACCGAATAACCCTCTCGTTTGACCACTTCAAACGAGCGGGTCTATACACGTTCGATAGACCGTTTCACTAACTATTACAAATTCAGCGTAAAATAAAACTAATCTATTCGACAAGCATCGGACACAAAATCTGCATCAACAAATTCCCCCTTGTCCGTTGCTGTCGAATGCTGAAAATGCAACTGCAATCGATCTTCAGTCAAGTATTCATCTTCTCTGTGTTAACAAATTCCCCCTTGACCGATGATCCAGGTAAGTAGTATCTTGACGCTCCTTGTAAAATATTTCCCCCTTTAAGTACGCGTATCCGTGTTGGGTGTTGTGCAATTTCCTCAATTGACCGATCTTCCGCTGATCTTCCAATACTCCAACCGGCATTTGATAAGGGTTCCAATCTTTAAGAACTGCATCAAGTCTTGATCTTGTCATAAGAACTCTATTTCATACAAGCATACTACATTGATAGAGATTTCTGGTGAACTGTCTTCTGTAAACCGTCTTTGTGGAATCGACCAAGTAATGCACTTTAATCTTCAGCATCAACACTCAGGAAAGTCGGCTAGACCAAGTGTATCCCTTGCAAGCTCAACCAGCATGCTTAGTTGAACTACATCCAGATCTCATTGTGTCGCCTTTGTGAAGTTGACCACGTAATGCACTACGGATCTTCAGCATCAGTACTCAGGAAGTCAGCTAGACCAAGTACATCGTTTGCAAACTCAACGAATTGAGTTACCCCCAGATCCCTGTAAAATCCCAAAGAAACATCAAACCCAAAACCGAATCCTGCAGGTCTTCAGTCTTGAACTATCAGCTTTCATAAAGATTCCCCAGGTCTTCAGTGAACAGCGCTTTTGTAACTACTGTAGACTTTAGAAACCTGTATTTTTCCGTGCAAAACCCTTCAAGCTGGCTGGAGAATTAATTAAAATCCTCAAATATGTGTATGTGCAAAACATTCCACGCCGAACCGTTTGTATCACCAGAAAATCACAAACTCTACCACCTGTGATTGCGTTTAGAAATTTACCGAAGAAATTCAACATACGAAAATTTTTATCCCCCCATTTCTTTGGTACAATCTCTAAACCTTAACAGATTCTTTCCACTTCAAAGAAACTGTCGTCAAATGTTCACCAATTCCCTCCACTGAGCGGAACTGTCGTCAATCTTCATTGAATGTTCTCGGTTCCGAAAAATCATGAAAACGACTTTCTTCTTTGCATATTCTAGTTGAATAAGAACGTCCCCTAGTACCCCGTAGGATCCGACTTGTATCCCTCCAAAGACTTTGTGAACTCGTTAGGACCGGTATTGACATTCTAGGTTCATTCATTCGTTACCAAATGCGAGAATATGACAATAAACAAAAAGATTTCTTCGTTGCATATTCTAGTTGATAACGAAATTTCGCCTAGTACCCCGTAGGATCCGACTTGTATCCCTCCAAAGACTTTGTGAACTCGTTAGGACCGGTATTGACATTCCAGGTTCATACGTTCGTTTTCAAATGCGAGAATATGACAATAAACAAAATGCTTTCGAACATTTACGAATAACCGATAACAATCATAAACATTGACGTGCGGAAGTGAACATACCGTTTTCGTTTTTGGCCCATAATAGTCGCGTCACCATTTTTGACATTTGCATCGGTAACCGTGACTACCCCACCATTTTCAAAATATCATCATCTTTTGTTTTCATCATGCCGCATCATCCCGCGTGCTCCCGAACCCGTACAAATTTCGACATTGAAGCTCGATTCAAATATCCATTGCGAAAAACCCGACCTTCACTATCTGAAACCCAGCTTCCATCAACGAGTCAACCACCATTATCATTTTTTTTTAAATAAAAGAGGATGATCAGACTTTTCGAAAGATGGATCAGGTCGAAAGATATCCTTTGAGCTGATCAGACTTTTCGAAAGATGGATCAGGTCGAAAGATATCCTTCGAGGATCATCTTTCGAAGTTGTTGAGGGTTGCCACAAATATCTGGTATCTTTCGATCCAGATCTGGATCCTTCGACCCAAAGTCTCATCTTTCGAGCACCTTTTTCATCTTTCGGGGTATGAAGAAACCCTAGTTTCTTTAAGCAGCCGCCAAGAACATCAAGAACACAGCCTCTGTTCAATTTTGCAGATTTGACGAAAACACTTTGTATACAAATTTTGATGATGATAACTTGAATATTTAGGTGAAAAACATAAAACCCAACACTTGTTTCAGCACAGATCTGAAAATTCGGGTCCAGATCTGAGTTTTTCTCATTTTCACCCAACTTTTCTTCTTGAACAAAAATCACTAGAATCACAGATCTAGAGCACATGTGACTTAGTAAACGGTTAGATTTACTAAATCTGGCACCATGGCTCTGATACCAATTGTAGGTCCCTCGGAGGATGAGGTCAAACCTTATCCTTGTTATATCTAACACACTAGCAAGTGCGGAATCCAAGCTAGCATGCAAACCGGAGTTTATGTGAGAACACAAGCCACAAAGAGAAAGGTAGACACACAAGACTCAACGATTAACACCTCTGTATTAATACTATGAAAGTCGGTTACAGCACAAAGTTTACAAATGTATTCTGTAAACTCTCTCTCTCGTGTGTGTTCTCTCTTGTCCCTGTCTCACTCTTGTCTACCCTTTCGTATCTGTGTGAAGTGAACACATTACATGGATATATATATCCATCACAGCACGTCTGGTCGAAGGATCAGATAGACTGATCGAAAGATCATCTATCGATCTGAAACCTACCGAAGGATCGCATATACCTCGAAGAATGATATCCTTCGAGGTTTATCCATCGAAGGTTTATCTTTCGAGCTCATCGAAGGATCTAAACAATCCTTCGATGACACATCCTTCGACACAGACATATTACAACCATTGTCTAACTGTTTGGCCAAGTCAAACCAGGAGGATGGTTGACTTGGTCAAACTTACAAGACTAACAAAGACATCGTTTGGTATCATGACAAAATACAGACAAAGTACAGACACAAGTGCACCAACAGTGTGAAAATGGAAAATGAAACAGGAACTTTGCAAAAACCCCCGAAGCTAATGGGCATTGAAAAGTACTATGGTTGGAAAGACCGATTTGAAAATTGGGTTCAAGCAAATCATTTAAGGTCTTGGGAGTGTATTGAGAAGAAGTATGTTAAACCCCGTACAGATATGGGAGTTATTAAAACAATTTCTGAATTGATGGATAAGAGAGAGATATGTATAAGGCTGAAAAGATGATGATCAGTCTACTTCAGCAAGCTGTGAAAGAAGACATCTTCATATTACTTCAACATGACATTACTTCAAGTTCGATTTGGGAAGCACTTCGAATTAAGTTTGAGGGAAGTACGGAGATGATCAGAAGCAAGAAATCATTATTAAAGAAAGAATTCGATTTATTTACTAGCTTGCCGAGTGAAACTACAAAGAAGCTAATTGAAAGATATTGTCATTTAGTGCGATCAATGTCACTTTTGGATATAAACAAAGATCGAGAAGAATGGGTTGACAAATTAGCTGATGCTTTACCTCAGAAAGAATGGGGTACATATCTGAAGATCTTAAAGAACACTTGAGAATATGATAAATTTACAATTTCTCAGTTCATTGAAAAACTTGAAGGACAAGATATTGGAACAACAAAAGATTGCCAGAATGAACAATCCAAGTGGTCAACAAGACATCAAGATGTATTACAAAGGGAATGTTCAGAATGTTGAAACAAGTCCGAAGGTCCAGACTGCTTTCAGTGCAGAAAACTCATCTGGATCAGTTAATCAAAGTCCAATCAGCAACAGTGGATTTTCTTCATACTCAAGTGTTAATCCGAATGTTTTAACTCCAAATCATCAGTTCCAAAGTTCAAACAGCAGTAATGGTCTTGTATTACACTGCAACATCGCGTTGCATCTTCAGAATGGTCAAAATTTCTCTGAAGAGGTCGCTAAAGGTCATATAGCATTACTAGCTGCAATGTTAGAATCATATGAGGGTTTGGTTGCAGGAAGGATCGGAAATCCTTTGTTGACAAAAGAGGATTATGATCAAATTGTTGCTGAGGAAATGGAGCTTATGGATATTAAGTGGTGTTTAGCGAGTGTGTTGAGGAAAGCTGAGAAATTTAAGCTGATTACAGGAAGAGATGATTTCCGTGATGCTAATGTTTCTACTTTAGGTTTTGATAAATCTAAAGTTACTTGTTTTCGATGCAGGGAAAAAGGACATTTCAAGAGGGAATGTACCAATCGTGAAGCAGGAGGAGCTCAGAATCCATTCGGGAATAATTATTATTATCGGAAAGCTATATATCAATAAGTTGCTCAACCACCATCATCATCCAATGCTATTGAAGATGGAAAGAAGAAAGCTTATCTGGTTAATCAAGATGATGAAAAATTGGCAGAAGGTTTTAGCTGGGACAAATACATTCCGGCTGATTCCAAGCTTGGAGCTTTCATTGCACAAATAGTTCAAGAACCAGATTTGATGAAAGAGTGGATGGATGTGATTATCAATAATGAGAAATGTCAAGATGAAGAGTCTGTCTCTTTAGAAGAAAGTTCAGAAAAGATAACAGTTTTTTATCAATCATCAACTGATAGCAGTGATGACGAAGAAGAAATGCAAATAAACATTGGAAAAGCTCAATTATCTCCTGAAAGTTTTAAATTTTATTTTGCAGATAGATTGGAGAAACTAAAGGAGAAGCGAGCAGCAAAAGAACAGAAAAAGGTAAAATGTGAGAATACTGCTCAGGAAGAGAAGTCTGAACAAAGTGAAGAAGTTAAAGTGGTTGAAAAGATAGTCGAAGTTGAAAAGATTATCGAAGTTGAAAAGATTGTTGAAGTCACGAAACCTTGTCTAAATTGTTTGGAACCATGCAAACATTGTGAAGAGAAAGATGAGAAATACAGTGAGCTTGACAAGATGAAAGAAAAATTATTGTTCGATGTTAAATATGTGAAAGAATCGTATGATGTGTTGAACAGAACGGCGAATAGTCTGCAAAAGACAAACTCAGAAAGAGAAGATTCTTTAACCATGATGAATGCAGTGATGATGTCAAAGCAGAAGGCTATCAATTACTATATTGAAGAATGTGCGAAGTTGAAGCAGGAGTTGGAGACAGAAAAGATAGAGAATGAAAGAATCAGACGATTGTTGCAAAGTTATTCAAGTTCTAAGTATTTGATTGATAGAATTTATCCAACTGTTGCAGGTTTTGAAGCCTTTCAGGACAAGAAGTCTGAAGAAAAGGATACTGGTAAGAAACAAAGTGCAAATTATAACAAGTGTCCGCCTCCGATCTGGGAAGGTTATTCTCCCAGAAAACCAAATGAGGAACAAGTCAAAAAGGCAGTCAATATAAAATTGAATTCTGAAACAACTGATGGGTTACCAGAAAATATTGACGTTACTTTCACATCGTCTGACACTGATCATGAGTCTGAGTTAATAAAAATAGTTGTCGATCAGGTGTTGGATAAAGACGAGGAGTCAGAGTCAAAGTCCGAATCCGAGAGTTCGAGTTCATTATCAGTTGAAAGTTCAAAGTCGTCGGTCAAAAGGGTGTATAATAAAGAATTTCTATTATCAAAATCTAATTTGAATGACGAACCAATCAAAGTGGCATATACTTTGAATGATTCAGACAAATTATATTCTGATAAGGAATTTCCAATAAGAGGTGTTAAAATTGAAATGATTAACAAGGTTTTCAAATTAACAGAAATTAATATTTCTGAAATAAAAGATGTAAATCTTTCTGAAAAACCTAAACCTTACACCTCAAGAGTTCAACAAAGGTTAAAAAAGAAAAAGAGTTACAGTTCTGGTTCAGGTTATCGAAAGAAACCAAACCATAATGGTAATTTCAAAAAGAAAGGTCTTGGTTTTATTCTACCAAAAAATCCTAAAAATGAGAAAACTTATAAACCAAAAATTGTATTTGTTTCAGGAGTAAGTTCGAAGGAAGAAGAAAAGAGCTCATTCTGGAAGCAATCGAACAAAGAATTTCTTGCTAAGAAGCAAGAGGGAATGAAGAATGGAGTTCATCAGAAGAGGGAGACAAGAACCTGTTATCGATGTCAAGAAGTTGGTCACATCGCCTGGAATTGTCCTAAGGCAACCAACACAAAACAAGAAGTCGTTTCTAAACTTAATGAAAAAGTTGTTGACAAAACTGAACCACCAACTGAAAAATTCAAAGTGTTTAAAAACTCAACATATGAAGTTGGTGAATGTTCAAAAAGGTTTTACAAAAGAAGGGTGAATCTTGACAACCAAATGTGGGTTGTTAAGAAATCAGATGTGAAACCTGGCGATGAATCTGACTCATCAAAGTCAGAGGAGCCACAAGTTGAGGTAAAAGGAGGAAATTCAGTACCGCAAATGGATGATGTAAACTTTCCACCATTGCGGGCTGAAAATTTAAAATCAAAAGTTGGTAAAGTGGAAATCTCGAGTCAATTCTATTCTGAAAAGAAAGAATTTGATGTCGAAAAGGATTTTAACTACAAAGTGAAACATATTTTTGGGAAAATGGTTGATGGGAAGGTAAAAGGGGTAAAAGACTTCTATGAGTCAAAAAGAAATGTTGAAACCCTAAGTGAAACTGAGAAGGTTACACCTAAAGCTAGTTAGGCTTGGGTGTCTGTATTTCATATGTAAAAATCCTGACTTGCCAGAGCTTCCAAGTTAGTAATTGTGGAGTAGAAATCGGCATCTTTTTTGAGAAATTCACGAAAGTGAAATTTCGACCTACAAGTGGTTTTATTATTCTTGAAATTTGTTATATTTTGATTTACAAGTGGTTTTGGTGATGAGAACCTACAAGTGGTTAATCAAGGTCATTAAGTTGAACTTGATTTAATTTTCATACAAAGTGGTTGAAAAACAATGTGATGAAACCTCAACAAAACTAATTTTCCGGAAAAACCATTTTGATTAAAACAAACTTAAGTGTTTTGAAATCATAATGGGAAAATAGTTTGTTGTCAGGGGGAGTTCTGATTGTTTATGCCAAGTGGATGGCGAATTGAAGCAATTCACAACAGTTGTCACATTATTCGTACAGTTTGCTTTTAAATTTTCCCTGAAAATCCAAAATTGAAACATATTTTTGATTTTAGGGGGAGTAAAAAAATTTTGAAAATTTGAAAAATCCAAAAACATGATAAAAATTAAAAATGAGTTTTCTTGTGAAAAAGAGGAAATGATAGTACTTCAGTGGACTATCATAGCATGCTAAAGAATTGGAAAGTCAAAATGTGATAAACGGTCTCACTGATGATGTGTCAGTAGGTTTTTACACGCTTAGTAGATTGTTGTCGAGATATAAACCTAAATATTAAACTTACTTATTTATTGGGGAACATCTCTCGGATATATAGGTAACCCCTGAAATCTTGTTTGAAGGGCTTTCTATTTCTGACATACTAGGTCTTTGTGCGTGGTGATATCTGGGGTATTATACCTGGACTTCTGATTTTGCGGGAGCAATAGCCTAGTCCTCGTATAATACTTTGCATTTCTTTAATCTTAAAGCTCGCCCTCAGCATAAAAATGATGAAACATTGAAAAATGCTAATCATGTGTTGTTGAAGAAAAGATTCTCTAAAGGGAACACACCGATAGTCGAACCATCATCTCTCTGATTTTGCAGAAGCAATAGCCTGAGCTCTCATGGTCTCACATTTAACCCTTTACAGATATCACTAGTGTACTTTCACCTGTAAAGACTGAATATAGGAGTCTGGATACGGGAGTATATTCTGAGGTGGAACACGTGATTAAGTTTAAGTCCTTAAAACATTAATCTTGTATCTCGAAACAGTTGAACTTTGTGTGAAAATTTAAGTGGATCAGTATACTGACAATCTAAGTGAATCGTTTAGAACTTAAAGTGTTTATAGCTCAACGGTGCTAGTGTTTATTGCTGCCTCTAGTTGTTGCTCCCAAGTCTTGTGGATCCAACAACAAATGCGCGACTACGGTTTTGAATTCCTATCTACTCCTATTTTTGTTGATAACAATGCTGCCTTACAGATCACTAGAAATCCTGTGAAGCATTCCAAGACCAAACTCATCGAAATTAAATATCACTTCATACGTGATTGTTTTGACAAAAGATTAATCGATGTTGTTAAAGTTCACACCGATCACCAACGTGCCGACTTGTTCACTAAAGCTTTAGATAAATCACGTTTTGATCATCTACTTTTGGTCAATGGCATTAAGGTGATACCCGAGTAAAACTTCTTTGGCTAATCGTTTTTCTAAATATTTTATTAAAAAACTCTAAAGATACAAAAAGATTTTCGTTTTCATAACCTTTTAGCATTTTAGGGGGAGTAAATTCAAGAAAATACAAAAACATTTGAAATAAATTCAAGAAAATACAAAAACATTTGAAAAAGTCAAAAATCCAAAAAGATGTCTTTACTTTCAGTCTTTACGTTTAAAAATTAAAAATAAAATAAAAAAAAATTAGAAAAACAAAAATGAGTTTCTTGGATAAAGGAAAATGATGATATTCACTGGTGTGGTCGGTCAACATGTTCAAAATATAAAAAAAATTGAAATTGAGAAATGATAAGTATCTCTACTAACGATGTATCGGTAGGCTCACAATCAGACTAAAATGTGCAGGATGATACAAACAAACAAACTTCAAGTCAGGTGGGAACCATTCATTGGCATATGGTCTTGGTACCGAAATTTCGTTTGAGGGATTGCTGAGGTTCTGAGATATTCGGTCTTTATGCTGTCTTATCATCTGGGTATCATGGTTGTATCTTTTTCCGAAAAATAACGGAGATGAAGTCTAGATCTTCCATGATACTATACATACGTGTACATATTGCATTCGACCTCAATAAGTGATCAACAATCACATGTCCAAACAAATAAGTGATAAAATATCACATTTATCCGGGAGTCAAGTTCGTCTCTTTGCTGTACGTTGTACTGACCTATTCACAGACTTGCTCCTGTGCCCTCATGCATATGAAAATCAAGTTCCTCATCAATAAGTGATTCTATCACATAGGGCTTGTTTTCAATAAAAAATAAGTGAGTTTCTCACATTCTTTTATACGGTCAAACAGATGATAAACGGTATACTCACCGGTAAGATGAACTCTCGTGCATACCTTGATACGGGAATGTGTTGTGAGTGGATGAACACCGACTTGTAAGTATAACTCTTACCGTAAATCGTATCTCCTAATTATGATTACATCTGATCAGTTTGAGCTTATGTGGACAACAATACTGATAATCATGGTAGTATACTTATCCAAATCTTTAAACCGAACAAACATCATGTTGACAAAGACCGTAAGCTGGTATGATTCCTTTTCCTTGAAATTCGTAAAAAGTTTGACTTTGTACAGTCGTTTATTGCTTTTTCATTGCTTCTAGTTAGTTTACCGCACTTTAAATTATGTTTTAGTGTAATTTGTAAAGTTCGGTTTTGATTAGCCGAAGTTGAAACTTGATGTTTTTTGCCGAAATCCTGAAACCTACTTCATAAAATGTCCTTTGCATTTGGTAAACTCAATCACAATGAAAATCTGTTCAAATAAACAAAATCTGTTCAATGTGTGCAAAATTCAAAGACTTAGTAATTTTTGAAATATGTTTCACGAAAAACCCATAGGTCGACGAAAGACCTAAATGTCGACGAAAAACCATTCTTGGTCAACTGTGGTCAAGTCTTGGTCAAAATCAGAAGTGTTCACGACGAAATATCATTTTTCGTCGAGGTCACGACGAAATACCCCTGGGCCTTTTTTATTTTTGTCATGGGCTTACTGTTCAAGCCAAACCAAGCCCAACCAAGTATTTCGTCGAGCCCACAGATGTTTCGTCGAGGATGGAGTTTCGTCGGGAGGTATGATTATATAAGGGGTCCCAATGTTCAGAGACCTCACTTTTTCAAACCAAACCTCTCTGTTTATCTTCTCCAACACTCAAACCTCCCATACCCTTTCACCGACTGAAAAACCCTTTGTTTTTTCTCAAAATTTTCAAACATCAAAGGTATACACAATGATCGTTTAAATGTTTCGAACCTTTAGAAACCTTGTGTTTTGCTTGAAACTTGTTGTCAAACCCTCGGAGACCCTGTTTATTTGATTTCATCATAGAATGCTCTGTTTATTGTTTTGCTTTTCATCAAAACTGATAGATATAGGGTTTGTATAAGGATTTGTACGTTGATTTGGGTTGGGTTTCGGATAACAAAAACAGGGGATGATTATTGTTGATGTTTAAACTGGTTCGGGTGTTTTCCGTTAAAAAATAGTGTCAGTTTTACTTCTGGTTTGTTTTCGTCTTGGTTGTGGTTAAAACAAAGTGTCAAATTGTGTTTGATTTTGTGAATCGGTCATCGGTTAACCATCTGTCAGCGAAACACCTTTGATTTTGAAAAACCCCCAAACTGCTGTTCTTCGACGAAACCCTAACCTTCGACAAAACCCTAACTGCTGACGAAACTTCTACAAAATACCTGCGATAAAATACCTTGTTAATAATGGGGTATCTTTCGTCGAGAGCCCGTCGACGAAAAACCCCTGGTCAAAGGTCAACTCTGACCTTGTTTGACCAAGGGGTTTTTCGCCGAGAAACATGTCTTTCGTTGTGGTGTTGGTGTTTCGTCGTCCAACACTTAGAATATTTTCTATTTGGGTGCCCTTTCACAGAAGAAGTGTATTTGCTTGTTAAACTGTCCACTTCATACTTGAACTTGCATAGACATATGTCTAATGCATATTTTGACTTTGTGACTTATTGAGGATGTTTGCAAATACAGATGGCACCAAAAGAGAAGAAACGTAAGGCCGCAACCAAGATAACCGACAAACCGGAAGAACTTGTGATGTCCGAGAAGTGTCACAATATGATTGCCTATCTTGATCCGGAAGGGAAGATCACTAAACTAAAGGAGATCACGCAGTGGATAAGGGAGTCACGGATAAACAAAGTTGTCACTTTCTCAACACCGGTTTATAAATCGCTCATCAAAGCATTCAGGAATTCAGCGAGCGTTGTCCAAATTGATGGAACTGAGTTTATTCAAGGGCAAGTGAATGAAGTGAACGTGAATGTTTCACCGGATATCTTGAACACCGTTCTAGAACTGCAAGATGATCCAAATGCATCGTACTCTATTCCAATAATGTGCACACGTGGTTGTTTACTGAGGATTATGTGTACTGGTGATATATTCAGCAGTCAAATCAACAAGGGAGATCTCCAATGCGGTACAAGTTTTTATTACATGTACTTATTCAATGTCTTAGCAACAGGCGAGCTGGCTATGACATGGCAGGCAACGATCTCGTGGGACTCATGGTGGCATTAGTGCTGAACAAACCGTTTAGCATTTCAAAGTACATCTTTGCCAACATGAAGGAGAACATGACAAGAACTGGTGGTCGAACATCTGGGAATAAGTTCTGGATGTATCCCCGGTTTCTGCAAATGATCATGAATGTCCAACATCCAAATCTTCCAAAAGCCGACGATGACATCTTGAAGATAGATTCTATGATCGAACATTCACTGAAGATATTTAGGGGCCTTGCAATAAAAAGATACATAGACAGCAAGCCGCCTAGGAAACTGTTTGGTGCTCTTGATAAAACCGACTACATCGCTCTAGAAGATGACAAATGGTGTCACAATGACAGCCAATCTGATGATGAGGAGCCGGAGTTAAAGAAAAAGATGGAATAAAAATTTGGTCGAAAAGATTCTGATTCTTCCGAGAGTGACAGTGATAGTGATGATGAAGCTGGTGATGGTGGTGATGCAGGGGCTGTTGGTATATCTGGTGCTGGTGCATCGGCTGCTGGTACAGCTGGTGATACTTCAGCTGGCGGTGATGAAGAAGATACTGAATCGGATGACAATGTTCCTGAGCCTGGGTACGAATTCTATTTGGATGAACGTGGTGTAAGGCAGGTCAGGAGGATTAGGAAGAGGATGATGCTGAATAAGTTCCTTCGGATACCGAAGCGGAACGTTTGAAGAAAAAGCAAACGGTTGTCCATCGAAAGAATAAAGCAAGGAAGTACATTGGTTCTTCATCTGCGCAGCAATCTGTTCCTCAAGAACCTACTCAAGAAGCAAAAATGGATCCAAACCTTGGATTCACGGCCATAGAAGCTTCTGCAATGGTGTCGTCTCCTCCAAGGTCTTCAGAACCAACTCCTGTAGTGACTTCAACATCTGAAACTCCTACCGTGACACCTCAAGAACCGACACGCCCAATTGCATCGACCATTCGTGCAACGACTTCTCAACCGACATTAGAGCGAAGAAAAAGTAGATTCTCTCAAATGCCGCAAGATGAAAAGATTGATTTCCTGTTGTCTCAACCGCAAGCTGCTGCAGGTCAAATCGATCGACAGTCGGCAGTGATCAATGTTACCAGAACCGACATGATCAAACAACAGTTGGAAATAAATACGTTGAACTCCACTGTTGGTCGACAACAAGCAGAGATCACTCACCAACAAGCAAAAATTGAGCAACTGAAGGCGGAAAATGCTAGCTTGAAAGCTGTAGATGAAGAGAGAGAGCGACAGTTGCAACAGATGCGAGCGGCGGATAATACTCGTGGTATTGAAATGAACCGCGTGAAAGAAAGAAGCTCTGAGCTTCATAGGTTGGCCGAGGCTCTCAAAGAAAAGCATGACTATATGAAGAAGTGGTACAATTCTCGAAACACCACGATAGTTGATGGAGTCAAGCGAATCACTGAAGTCTTTGAGTTTGTTAGAAAGCGGGTCAATATCTTGTGAGGCGATCGATGTAAACAACAAGAAGTGTTGAAGAAAAGGGATCATGATTCAGAAGATCCAGGGAATCCTGACCCTTCTGCCACATCAGAGCAACCGCCAGCTACTACCTCTACTCAACTCGTTGTCTTCAAGCCTTCGCAGCTTGGATCAACTCAAGGAACCTCCAGTGGAACCGTTGAAGAGATACAATCACTGGAGAGCAGTTCTTTCATTGATATCTCTATGGCTGGTACTTCTTCTGTCCCTAGCATTGCTGATCTTGCTTTGCAGGCGGTTCATCCTATTACTGGTGAAGTTCTAGAAGAGGGAGAGTTCGTTGCGGATCTTACACAAGAACAGCTGCTTGCCTTAAACGAAATGAAAACAGTTGAAGATTCTGTTATTGATCAAATGCCGATTGAATCAGAGACTGTTGATACCGAGAACATTGAAGAGATAGTGTTTGAAGGTGAAACCAGCAAATCAACGTATGTTCATGCCGACAGAATGGAGTTTGATCTGTTTGATGAAGAATGGATGAAAGAGAATCAGGAAGACATTGATGAGCAGTTAAAGAATCATACGTCTTCAGATAATCCGACTGATTCATTCCAAGAATGGAGAAAACGGTTCTTGTCAAAGGTTGAAAAGCCTACGCCTCCGGAAGCACAAGTTGATTTTCTACAGTTTGAAAAGGTTAAGCCGCATGGGAAAATTCTGAGCTGGATGTTCGTGAAGGAAATTCACTGTGTTGCGATCAAGCACGAACACGGAATTCAGTATTTCAACTCCATCCTAAGTATTCTATCTATGCCTTTCTATGATGTTGCCGCCTTATTGAAGCTGGATATAATTAATCGTTCAAATTATTTTAGCGCAATGTTATTTGCAAAGAAAATCAAGTTCGAGCGGAAGAAAGGATGGAAGGATGCGTCGTACAAGCCACAGTTTCCAATATATCAACAGATCAAGTTCACGTTGGATCCGTTGACCAAAACGGCTTGATACAAGCTCATATACCAGCCGGCGAAGGTCATGAACAAGATTCCGTTGATGCCCATGGAACAGAACTTTCTTGAAGAAATGGCATTGTGGTGTTACGACTCGGATACTCATGAAGCGGTGATTGTGTTTAAGGGTGATCGTGAGAATTTTCGGATGCTAGATCCGATGTGGATCGTGAATATGTCGGTGAACGACATCAGCAAGCTATTCCGGCATGATATCTTTTACGAAGACAAGGACGCACATCAAGCGCTACAATTTCAACGCGTCGCTTGTTACTGTTTTTACCGAGGAATACATGCTGGAAGCACCTGGTCGTTGAAACATTGAAGATTGAACACCGAAGACCAAGTAACAGACAAGGGGGGGTTTGTTGATGCATATTTTGTGTCTGTAACTTGTTCTATATTAGCGTTGTAATTTACGGTCTTTATTTATCGTGTCTGTATGTCCGTCAGTCGACCAAGTCGGATATCCTCCTATCCTACTTGGGTCCGACAGTTTGTCACGTTAATTTGTAACGTTTATGACTATGCATGTTGCATATGGTAGTAGATTATGTTTATTTGTGTGTTTATACTTGTCTGCTGCAAACTGTCACAGTTTCTAGCATATCTGTTTGTGCAACCCACGACGAAAGACCCTGTCTTTCGTCGTTCACTTGTGTGACGAAAGACCTTCATGGTCAACACTCTATGTTTCGTCGTGATGGGTGACAAAAGACCTTGTCTTTCGTCGTCCATGGTATTTCGTCAGGCCCATTTGGTGTTTCGTCTACACTTGGGCTGGGCTGCCTATATACACCACACATGGTTTCTGTGTGAAACTATGAGAGCATACCCTAACTGAGAGTTTACCTTCAAACATTGTGTGTATGTGTTTGATGCTTGTTCTCATCCGCTTTAATCAATAGACTGTGAATCGTTAGTTATTCCATGTTGTTATATTTCTGTGTTTGGTTTGGCATCGTCACGGGAATTCCACACTCGTGACCGTGTTTGATATAAACAAGTGATTTTGGTTTCGTGATCGATCCTCCGAAAACGGACCTACAGAATTGTATTGAGTTTTTCTTAAAAAAAAGTTTTAGAAACAAATTAATGTTCGGATTGGTCTAATTCTTTTCAAGTCCTTTGATCACTTAATCAGTTATCAATATGAGCTCTGTTTGTCTTCTGAATCAACGTTAAGTCAATTAACGTAACCGGCTCTGATACCAATTGTTAGATCTGAGAGTATGTGATAGTGTGTGATTTTTATAAAACATTATAATTAATTCGGAAATTTAATCAAACAATGATAATAAATACATCATCATAAACACAACTCGATTTGGGAATTATTGTCAAAATGATTTCATATATTCATCATGTAACAGTATAATCAAAGGTACAAACTGACTCTCCTTTACCAGGTGCACCCCCTCTCTCTCTCTCTCTTAGTTCTTCTACTTTTAAGCGCTAAGAGTTCTACATCTTACATGCATCGTGGTATTGTTCTCTATATATAGAGAAGAGAACCGCTGATGACGTCACCACGAAAGCGACCCTAAACAACCTAAGAAATGATCTAACTACCAGCAGTTTGCAAAGTTGTCGAACAGTTAGGAAAAATACTGTTACATTGAAACTACTAATAAAACAAAGGTGTCACAACCCCCGATCCCTTATCTGTCCTGGGAACGGGCGGACGCGAACTCAGAATTCTGGTGGTATCAGTTTGTTAATTTGGCAGCGGAAATTACATCAGGACCGTAGTTAGGAAATGTTTATCAGAGTAAAACCACCATTTATATATAAATAAACATATTGGGATGAAACCCAAGTTTATTATTACAACATGTTTATAGGGATAAACCCTATTTTTATTTAATTTAAAACATCGTCTTTTAGGTAACTTTTATAGCCACATTTTTCCCAAGCCGTCAGTGCTCTCCAGCTGACTTTTTACTAATTGGCTGTCACATTGTGTTACCTGAAACGCGTTTTAAAAACATTTTTCAGTGGAAATACTGGTGAGTGAATCTAAGTTTAATCAAGAAATATTAATTTAATTTAAACTTAACAGTATTGAGGGCGATTACAATGTTTATATCTACCCAATTACTCATTCAGTACTGTCAATCCTGACTGGTGGGGACATATTACACATTGGCTAACTCTTCGTCCAATGGTAATGTTACTCACATTTCGTATACAAAACCCCAACATACTGGCAGTAATCGTAGAATTACAAAGACTCAATCACTGCTAGATTGCATTATAAAATAGTTAAGGTTTTGTAAAAACTGTTAACAAAAAGGAGATTACTCACATTGCTGTCTTAGATTTTCCGTAAGGGTTTCCTGGTGATAATCTATAATTTATACAAATGCACACGTGTTAGTATAATAACCCATTTTAACATTTGTCACACCCTCAAATAACCACTTAGGGAGTGTCCCTGTTAGGCGTGTGACCACTAGTAATGAGCCACCAATTACATTGAATCCATAAGTTTAAAATAAAGTTTCATCATTTAATAGTAATGAAATCCAAACATAAGTAATTCAAAAACCATCAAGTTCAGCGGAAGCGTTAACATAACATAATGTAAATACTTTCCAAACAACCATAGTAAATAAATGTTTGATAAATAAACCCATCAATGCAACCATGACCACTCACGCCCTCCAGCTAGCAAGTTCCTGTTCCCAAGTACCTAACGACCTGCGAGCATGTAACAAGTGTATCAGACAAAGCTGGCGAGTTCACAGTTTTAGAAAATGTTTGTTACCAGTTGTATGTAAAACAGTCCACTGACAAATGCAAGTAATATTGTTAATATCTCAATTCCGAACAAGACGGCTCCTGATGTACATGACTGCCCCTTCCCACGTACTCCTATCCAGTACTGGGCCCGACTGGGTCATTAGTTCACATCCGTCCTCTCTAGGAGCGGTGTGAGGGTGCCAAACCTAAGTAGCGCTACCAACTAATACCCGTTACCCTCCAGGTAACAACATAAGGGACTTACAAGAATGATAGGTGAGAATATTAACCAATATACCCGTTTTTACCCAAAAGACTTATCCCTCCACGGGATACCCACTGACTGTCCCCAACCACTGGGACGCATGCTCGAATGTAGTGAACTCACCTTCGGTTTGCTCGGTTAGATTAAAACACGTATTCCAAGTTGATCAATCAGACCCTACCGTGATTACCAATAATAATCAGTTTCGTAAACGTTTAGATTACATACCAGATGCACACATAACACCATTAGCATACCAACAATGCATGTAACATGACATTAATCATGACAGTTAATTCGGTACTTATCAGTTCATAATCATCACATAACAAGCATGCTTATACACCAAAACACCTAGTTACCGACTTGCATACAATGTACATACTCTCGCGATAGCTTTAACTCTCCTAATCATACCGATCCTAGCACACTTTAAAATCACAGTTATTCATAACAATCAATTCTTTTATATACAACCTAACAATCTACTCTTTTGCAAACAACGTAACCATCAATTCTTTTACAAATAACATACAACCAACAAATATAATCTCGGCCAAATATATCAAAGAATCAACACAAAATAATCAGATCACATTAACCGAATGACGAAACATAGGAGAGAGAGCTAGATACGAGGGAAGGAGGTCTCGAGGTCTGTTGTCGCGAGCCAAAGAGAAACAAAAGGAAGTAGGGTTTGGTGTATTGTGATATTTGTGAGAGTTACAAGGAAGTTACGTAACATCCGATTATAACACCAAATGCCTAAGTGGGCCGGTTGTCTTCTTTGGGCCAAAGAGAAACAGGCCGAGATGTTCAAATACACAAAGGGTCTCTATCTCTTCAATTAATAAAAGTGCATGGAACCATTTATATATTAAATCGGAACAAGGGCTGCCGAACCCTCTTGGGTTTTTATTTCTTGCTTGGGCTTTTATGATGTTGGGCCGGGTACAAACAACTCAAAAGGGTGGACCGGGTTTCGGGTTTAGAAGATTTGAGTTTATGACTACAAGTGTGAGCCGAGATGTGTGTGTGCCAAGATGCCCAAATGCGACCCAATATGTGTGTGCTCAACCAGTTCATGACCCAAGTGTAACAAGTAAATTCGCGGTTCAAACTAATTAATCACCTAACTTAATTAAGCGATACATAAAACGTTTAACAATTCTTAGCATAGCATTTAATCATGTTCACATAGGCCTTTAATGGTGCACGAGGTAGACAAATAACATAGAGATGCACACTAAAAGTTGTGGGATATCAAGCAGTGTTAACCTTAATTACCTGGGTTGTCACATCATCCCCAACTTGAAAGAAATTTCGTCCCGAAATTTGACAAGTAAGCACAGAAGAGTGAAGCGATAGAAACTCTAGTTAAACTATATGTGATACTACACAAATAATAATCACAAATAATAGTCAAGCATTACACGCAATCACTAAGCATCCAGATAACTGCACAGACACCACGTAAACCAAATAGTAAAACAGGATTGCGAGGTCAGTTGGGTGCCACATCATCCCCAACTTGAAAGGGAATTTCGTCCCGAAATTCAACAGTGGTACCAGAATTAGATTGGTCGTTAGGAAAAAGTTGAGGATACTTGAGCTTCATCTGATTCTCGCGCTCCCACGTGAACTCCGGTCCACGTCTTGAGTCACAATCATGATACGACTATGTTGACGAACCTTGACTTCCTAGTCCATGTGTTCGATAAATTCCTCCAGTAAAGGTATCGCACGTGTTTCATCACACAACCACCGCCTTAGATCCGAAACATAAATGACATTGCGTACGTTATCCGATTCGTCGGGTAACTCGAGTTTGTAGGTTACACTACCAATTCTTCCTAGACCATTGAATAACTCAACGTAACATAAGTTAAGCTTGCCACACTTCCCAAGCGTACCACACCCTCCCAGGGTTTTCAACATGATTCGACCGCCTACAATGAACTTCCAGTGTTATCCGATCCCAGCAATCTTCCCAAGAGTTTCGAGTACAAGTCCTAGACCTGTGATTAGGTTGTCATCCATCCCAGTCTATCAGAAAAAAAAAGTTGGCATTATTGTCTTATGTAATGCCTCAACAAAGCTGTCTGGTTACCAAGATGATAACTGCCACATTAGTACTCAACCACAGGTAAGATTTCTTCCAATTTGCACCAAAGCTAGTCACACACATGCTCGCAGCATGTCTTCGGGTGACAGGAGAGTTCGTTTTCTCTGATCGTTTGCCCAACAGTGATAAACAATGCTCTGGTCCTCACGTGAGCCAAGGGTGTTGTGTATTGCCTGCATAGATCAAATTCAGAGGTAACAGGATTGGGCACCTCGTGCCTAGAAGCCGCCTCTCTCAGAGGAACATTCACAACTGTGAAGACTCGTCAGTTTTCTTGATTGCAAGGAAGTGTGCTGGTAACGTGTGTCCATCAACGATCATCCAGGTGATAATGTTTCTGTTTCAAGTTGTAAGTAGACTAGTGATAAAATCCATGGCAGTCCGTTCCCATTTCTTGCGTTTCTGGTTGCCAATATCCCACCTTGACTTTCCCACAAGTCAAACATCGTTCTCATGAGTTGCTATGTGGGCCTTCAGGCTCGGTCATCCGTACATGGTCTTCAGGTTTTATTCATCCTATCTAAACTCAGATGAATATGATATCGAGGCCCGTGTGCTTCGCTTGCACCAGTTCCCTAAGGTTGCTGTATAGTGAGGTCCATATTCGTTCCATGAAGTAGCAAATATCGTTCGACCTGCAAAAGGTTGCTTCCCCATGCCCCGCATGGGTCAATCTTGAGAAATCTCTACCTTCAGTTCTTCAGTTCGAGCAAGGCGAGTCTGATCAGGTATGTTAGAGTCAATAGTAAGTTGCAAGGCTCGTGCACGTCCAGGTTTCACGGTCGTATTCATTCAAAAGTTCCATCCAGCGATGCCATCACATGTTTAGCTTTCTTGAAACAAGGGTACATGGGAGGCTCTTGTGATCGATCTAAGTGATGCATTCGGTACCGTCCAAGTAATGCCTCCAATTTAAACCCAAAGTCTACGGCTTCCACCGCAGGTCGTGACTCGTGCAGTTCTTCCTGTAGGTCCATTACGTAAGTCATCACTTTCTCGTGTTGCGTCGGTGTGCAAACATTGCAGAGTTGGGATTCAAAAGCTGAAAAGACGTCCTCCTGTTTTGCCCTTCACGAACACAGCACCCTACTGTGCTAAAGAGATTTAAGCTGCGCGATCTTCGAAAAACCTTTGGTGAATCTGCGATAGAGTCTAGTGTGACCAAGAAATTGCTGCATCCTCGAAGGGATCTTTGGTACCGAACAATATCTAACGAAATGGGTCTTTAGCGAGATCCACGTGTGTTCCCACTTCGTTGATCATATGACCAAAAAGGTATCTCTCGAATCCAGAAGTTATCTTTAACAAGACTTCGCGCGGAGTGGCTCCTCCCTCAGGAGCCCTAAAATAAGATACAAATGCCGCCCATGATGTTCCTTCCTCTTGGAAATGATCCAGAATGTTATCCATAAATACGGTCGATTCATGTGGTCCATAAAGCTGCTGGTGTGTTGATTAACTCAATGGTCATGGTGTACAAAGTCGCAATGGCCGTATTGCGTTCGATATGCCGTTTTAGGAACATTCTCCTCTTGGTCTTCCGTCAATACATGGTCGAGGCAAACAGTTCTTGATTGTCACCTTGCTGAGTTCTGGATAATCAGTACACATATGAAAAGGCTTTATCTTCCCGAATATAGCTGGGGCTTCCCAAAGCGAACAAAAACTATGTCCAACAGTTCCTGTAGATAGTCCTTGCAACCCTCCTGGTGCAAGACGGTATGTAGCACGAGTAATCAGGGCTGCCCCTGTCGTGAGATCAAACTGAGATTTTGCCTAACAGTGGTGGAAGTAAATCTGTAAGCTCTTCAGGTAGCACACTGAGAGGAATCACGAACAATTGGTGGATCCTCGATCCTATTTTCCTTAGTCTCAACATCAGTAACGGTTGCTAACATAACGGGGTGATCCCTCCGTAGACACTTCTGGGCCTTCATAGCTAATATGGCGCTAACATTTGCACCACTCTGTTGCTTTAGAACAAATAATGATTCTCCACACAAAATTTTCTCCTCAGAAGGTATGTCTGCGCGATTTCTGAATAACTAATCCACACCAACTACTGCATTGTAACCATCAGGGGTAGTAGAAGGAAGGTCGATGTCGAACACCTGTCCCCAAGGTCGAGTTTGCATCCCAGCGAACACATAAGGCTTCAATTGACTTGCATCAGCCGACTCCACAACAGGTTCGGTTTCAAGAAGCATCAGGGTTAAACAGAACAGAGACAAAGCGAATAGCTACCCATCCAAGCTATCGTGTTGCTATTACGCCTGGTATAGCCTATGCCAATACTAAATGTCCTTCCATGAGCTTTATTTCCAGTGTTGTTTTTGTCACGAGAATTTCCAGTACTGCCGTCGTTCCCTTGGTTGTCGTCACCTTGACTTAACACAGTCAATCCTTGTCGAGGTCACCTTCGTTTCCATACTGTCAGCTACGATCACGAGTACCTTGATGTTGCCGCGACTGTTGCCTCTAATATTGTTTCCTGTAACGGTGTCCTGCGTCCTTTCACCAACAAGGTCCATCTTTTCACATTCCGTGCCACGTCCTAAGGCACTACTCATGGTGCGGGTGGTTACAGAGTCCGCTCTACAGTCAATCGTCATCGATTTTGTCCCGATTGGTTCGTAAGAGTCGACTCCCATGAGTCGCTGGCTGGGGTTAAGGGTTCGATTGGAGTCAAATCGCTGTTGTTCGTTGCCGGTAACTAGAGTTGTTCAAATGCTTAAGTCGGTAAGGTACCACGTTTACCCTCTTGTCCATCGTTCTTGCAAGTTGACTGGGTAATACACGGTATGTCGCGAGAGTGTTGCAGAAGTGATCGCACTTCAGGATCTAAGGCGTCAACACGCTAAGTTCCAGCAAACAAAGATAAGTGAGGAAAGTATAGTCCAATCATTTGACGCTGAGCCATCCAACTCAGGGACGTTCGTACTAGCACCTAACATTCTACACAGTTCGCTAGGCGTTCAAATGTGTGATCAGGTGATACTCGATAGCATCGAGATTCACAAGGATTCAGAAAGGGGAGAAAAGATCATGTTCGAGTAGCAGACAATCACTGCTATGACTCCTATAGACTGCTGAGTTCTAACATAACATCAATTAACAGAGCGAAACCCCTCTCACACTCGTTAAGCCTCACTGGGACTCACATGCACCCCACATTATTATTATGCGTGCACCCATAATAATAAGGCAATTTGCATGCTTATCTCAGTGCATCTTAACTCGCGCTAAAAGGTTCCCCGAATTCAAGCAATAAGACAGATGACGCCACAACATAGATTATGAAAGTTCAAGAAGAGTCGCACTCTTAAAACACGTAACATGGGTTGGTAACATAGAAGTTCATACTGCAGTGCTAAGTGTGCATTCACGTGTGATGTTATTCATAAGCAAACACTAGATATACTATGCAATAGTAAACGAGAAACGAACCTTGCAGTCTGGAGCTGAGTGTCATGGTCGATTTCGGTACTGTTCGGTTATAGTCTGGTATTATAAAAACGCTTTAAAACCAAGTTCACTATAACCAGTGGCTCTGATACCAAACTGTCACACCCTCAAATAACCACTTAGGGAGTGTCCCTGTTAGGCGTGTGACCACTAGTAATGAGCCACCAATTACATTGAATCCATAAGTTTAAAATAAAGTTTCATCATTTAATAGTAATGAAATCCAAACATAAGTAATTCAAAAACCATCAAGTTCAGCGGAAGCGTTAACGTAACATAATGTAAATACTTTCCAAACAACCATAGTAAATAAATGTTTGATAAATAAACCCATCAATGCAACCATGACCACTCACGCCCTCCAGCCACCAAGTTCCTGTTCCCAAGTACCTAACGACCTGCGAGCATGTAACAAGTGTATAAGACAAAGCTGGCGAGTTCACAGTTTTAGAAAATGTTTGTTACCAGTTGTATGTAAAACAGTCCACTGACAAATGCAAGTAATATTGTTAATATCTCAATTCCGAACAATACGACTCCTGATGTACATGACTGCCCTTTCCCACGTACTCCTATCTAGTACTGGGCCCGACTGGGTCATTAGTTCACATCCGTCCTCTCTAGGAGTGGTGTGAGGGTGCCAAACCTAAGTAGCGCTACCAACTAATACCCGTTACCCTCCAGGTAACAACATAAGGGACTTACAAGAATTATAGGTGAGAATATTAACCAATATACCCGTTTTTACCCAAAAGACTTATCCCTCCACGGGATACCCACTGACTGTCCCCAACCACTGGGACGCATGCTCGAATGTAGTGAACTCACCTTCGGTTTGCTCGGTTAGATTAAAACACGTATTCCAAGTTGATCAATCAGACCCTACCGTGATTACCAATAATAATCAGTTTCGTAAACGTTTAGATTACATACCAGATGCACACATAACACCATTAGCATACCAGCAATGCATGTAACATGACACTAATCATGACAGTTAATTCGGTATTTATCAGTTCATAATCATCACATAACAAGCATGCTTATACACCAAAACACCTAGTTACCAACTTGCATACAATGTACATACTCTCGTGATAGCTTTAACCGTTCAGTACACGCATTGGTTCGTAAGACAGCTTCACAATTCCAATTAACATCCTAGTATGGCATGTCATAAAGTTAATCACTTAATAAGATGACACAAGGGGGTTTGGGTCGTATATTCAACACATATAACTAATAGTACCTAACTGTTAATATGGTGTTCATAACAACTCGGCCCATCTAAGTCCGGCCCAAATACATTATGTGTGCATGACGGTTTAAGGGTGCAGGGCCTGCTTTGATATTACCAAACACTACATCATCTCATCATTTAATATATATACATCCTTACTGAATCCTTATAAAAAACAAAGTCTATATTGTTCAATTTGATCACCACATGTGCCGCCACTTTTAGTCAAGATTACACACTTTCTTATATCACTTACTTTCAATATCATTGGACCTCTAAAGACTACTGACATAACAACATGGGTATTTGGAATTTGCAATTTCAATGGACCACTCAATTCGGATCATGCACAAGGTATCACATAGAATTTATATTTGACGTCCATACTCTCCTAATCATACCGATCCTAGCACACTTTAAAATCACAGTTATTCATAACAATCAATTCTTTTATATACAACCTAACAATCTACTCTTTTGCAAACAAAGTAACCATCAATTCTTTTACAAATAACATACAACCAACAAATATAATCTCGGCCAAATATATCAAAGAATCAACACAAAATAATCAGATCACACTAACCGAATGACGAAACATAGGAGAGAGAGCTGGATACGAGGGAAGGAGGTCTCGAGGTCTGTTTTCGCGAGCCAAAGAGAAACAAAAGGAAGTAGGGTTTGGTGTATTGTGATATTTGTGAGAGTTACAAGGAAGTTACGTAACATCCGATTATAACACCAAATGCCTAAGTGGGCCGGTTGTCTTCTTTGGGCCAAAGAGAAACAGGCCGAGATGTTCAAATACACAAAGGGTCTCTATCTCTTCAATTAATAAAAGTGCATGGAACCATTTATATATTAAATCGGAACAAGGGCTGCCGAACCCTCTTGGGTTTTTATTTCTTGTTTGGGCTTTTATGATGTTGGGTCGGGTACAAACAACTCAAAAGGGTGGACCGGGTTTCGGGTTTAGAAGATTTGAGTTTATGACTACAAGTGTGAGCCGAGATGTGTGGGTGCCAAGATGCCCAAATGCGACCCAATATGTGTGTGCTCAACCAGTTGATGACCCAAGTGTAACAAGTAAATTCGCGTTTCAATCTAATTAATCACCTAACTTAATTAAGCGATACATAAAACGTTTAACAATTCTTAGCATAGCATTTAATCATGTTCACATAGGCCTTTAATGGTGCACGAGGTAGACAAATAGCATAGAGATGCACACTAAAAGTTGTGGGATATCAAGCAGTGTTAACCTTAATTACCTGGGTTGTCACAACATTAGTAATACCCTCCCCGAGACGGCATTCCAATGACTACGTCGGGCAGAACCACGACAGCCGTTACGGAACCCTAGATCAATCGGGCAGCGTATCTAATACGTATCCAGGGGTTATAATACTTACAAGGGAGCAGAACTTCGCTATTTAGGGGGGGTATAATACCCGCTTATATTGCCTATAATTCAGAATTTGAGAGAAGAAAACGTTCGTGAGCGAATTCCGAATGAAATCCGATGGCCTGCTTATATAGTGTTGAACCCTGACTCTCTCGCGGCCCGCGTAAAACAAAGACAGGGCTTACGCGGCCCGCGTCAATCCCCGGTCAAAGCGTAGCTGATCCTGGTCAGTGTCTAGACTTGCCACGATGATGACACGTGTCATCACCGGGCTACGCCATCTTTCCGATCTCACGCGGCTCGCGTAAGTGGTAAGGTGAGCTTACGCGGCCCGCCTAAACTTAAAACTCAACGAAATCAGGTTTTGACCTTTATACCGCCCGCGTAAGGTTGGGGTGGGTCTTACGCGGCCCGCCTCAACTTAATTTTTCTTGTTTTTCATTTATTTTTAATGCTATATTGTATTTCGGGCTCGATTTTCACATACGAATTGTATTTTGGGACATATTGGGATATTTTTAAAATATATTAAGGTGTTCGAAATATTATGAGGGTGTCGGTTTTATTGAGGGTTGTTACAAAAGGTAAATAGGTGGTATTCTAAAACTACTGGAAGGCTTCCAACACTTTTGAAATCCAGTACTTCTGGTCTTTAATTGTAACACCCCAAAAATTTTCGTCCAACTATGCGACAACACGTGTCCCGAATCTCCAACTAATCCTGACTATGTGGAAGGAGATGCACCCACATTAAATACATTGACTGAAACGTGTCCTGAATTCTCCAACTAATCCCAACTATGTGGAAGGAGAGGGACTAAAAATGCCAAAATGGGAAAAGAATAAAGTCCAAGGATTAAAAATATAAAAAAATCCCTAAATTTTGCTCCTGGAGGTCCCTTATGGATCTCAAGGCTTAGCCCTTACGGTCCGCAAGGGAGTCTTAATATTTTTGGGCACCAAAGGTCTTTACGGACCGTAAGGCACCACTCTTACGGTCTGTAAGGGGGTGCCAGAGACAGCAAGGTGCCAGAGGTCCTTATGGACCGTAAGGCACCACTCTTACGGTCCGTAAGGGGGTGCCAATGATAGAAAGATGGCAGCTGGCCTGCCTTGGCTGCCAAGCTGCTACCTAGCTCCGATTCTTGCCACTTATCACCTCCATTCAACACTTGGAAGGACACTAAGCATGTCCATAACACCTGGTGGGACACTAGGCTTGATTTGATGACCTCTTGAGTAGTATAAATGGATGTTCTTAGTGTTCATAACACTCACACATTCTCAATTCATTGTAATCACTCACTTGGAGAAATCCCTGAAGTTTGGAGCTGCTCTCTAGTGTTCGTAAGTGTTCCTCTCCTCTAGTAAGTCTTCTCATTGTTCAATTTCATTTATTTTAGCTAATAATTAACTAAAAGTCAAACAGTTTGACTTTTTGTTTGACTTTCAGATCTGACCAATATGGTCAAGTCAAAGTTCAATTTGAAATATCCTACATGATCATAATAATGATGGTGTGATCCCTCTGTGATCATACCCTCGGATCATCATGTTTACTACCCTCGGATCATCATGTTTACTAGTCGAATTAACGAGTCAAGCATGTTACTTAAAAAGTAAAAAATGCAACAATTTGCAGCAATCGCATAAATGAGTTTCTAAGCTTATAAATCACTTGTTTTGACACTTAAACATAATATATAACTTATATAAACATATATTAGCATGCTCAACTCGTCCTATTCAGTTTAAAACTTCATTATGTGTCAAAAGTCAAGCAGTGTGACTTCTACTTTAACTTTTGATTCTGACTGTTTAGTTAACGTTAGCACCTGAGTAAACCTGACATTATGACCATATTATCATAGAGTATAACCATCTGAAGTTATACCTATTGGTTATGTCGTTTGGTAGGTCCAATGACAAGTCTTGTAAACATATAATAAAAAGGATAACTATGCCCTTTTTTCCGTTAAAATGACTAAATAAATGGTTTTAAGCCAAACTAATCAACATTCTAACTTTCAAACAAAATGTATAATGTTATAAAATATATTTTGACACGCCGGACTTGTCTTAGACCCAACCGATCGTCTGAACCCGCTTTTACGTGCATAACTAGTTATACGAACCTAGTTCGTATAAAATGGGCGTATTAGGTCTAATCAATTCAAAACTACTTCAAAATAGGATGTATGGTTATAAAACCTTTATCCAATGAGTTGTTGCACTCGGATAGGTATAAACAACATTCTATCTAGTCTACGCCTAATCGATCGAAACCAATTCTATTCTTAAGTAACAGGTTATGTCTAATGAACTAACCTATGACTCGTATACATTCTAACAGATAACTAATTTTGTTCATTCCGGACTATAGAACCCCCCAGATAATCGGACTTGGGTCAATAATACTTTGACTTGCTACTTTTGCTAAATTAAAACCGTTCTCGGTTGGAAGCTAGCAAGAGGTAAATACTATTAACTTATTTTGTTTTTAAAATTGGGGTATGGAAAATATGACACTTGGAGCGGGTATTATATAAATGAGCTTTGTGATTGCTTATAAATATAAGAAGTCGATTTAATCCATATTACTTGATAACTGAAACAATTGGGGGTTAATGGTACCGAGTCCGAGCGTCCCGACTCATGAACTATTATGGTCATACTAAATAACGCGTTGGGGTAGGCATACTGACTATAAGACGCGTTATTAAACTTTGGTGTATACCTTAATCATTATAGCACTGAAATGACCGACATTGATTTCTGGTTCACGATTGTATGGCAAGTATTGTAAATCTAGTGACAAGATAAAATCCCAAGAAATGTTAAATGATTACCTACGAGTTTTCTCCATCTATGAAACTCTTTTTGAAAAACTATTTTCAAAACGAGTCAGTTAATTATATTTACCAGCGAAAGCGAAAGCTGACGTATTTTCAAAAGATTGAACCACAGGTACCGAACCTTGATATTAGGCTGGGAATCGAGATTGGCTATGAAAAAATGCTATGGAATTTGCAACTCCTCAGCTTAAGGTCTATGATGTCTAAAGCTCTTTTTATTTCGATCCTGCATGTGGGCTTGTACTTGAACGCTTGTATAAATTTTATATATATTCAAGCTTTTATTGAATTGAATATTTTTACTCAAATACTTCTGCTGCATATAAATTGTGATAATGTTATCCAATCGTCATGCTTAAACCCTACCCATCCAGGCTCACCGGAAATCAGGGTGTGACATTAATGTTGACTGGTCTCTGATCTTTAGCTTTGACTTGTTAACTGGTTGACAACACTTTATCAATCCAACACTTTGTATTCTATCTTCTAGTTGATGCAGCAGTTCTTGTATCTGCAGTTTTGGTTGATTATTAGAAAAGTTTTCAAAGGGGAAACTTCATGACACTTGATTATACTTCAAATTATTTCATCAGGCTGGGAACATAGTTCTCTTGGGTTTTGGCTTTAATTATCATCAAATCTTATATAACTCAACAGGGTTTGGTGGACCCTATGATGGTTATATAATCCAATTTCAGGTTATTTTTTTATTAGTATAAAATATATATTAATACTTCATTATTTATATAAATATAAAAGAATAAAGAGATTTATCTTGATTTATCGTTCGGTAGTTAAAGCGATTGTTGATACTGTAACGAACAATTTTGGTTGTAAAAGCGATTGTTGATACCATAACGAATAAAATTGAAGCAATTATAGATAATGTAATGGGTGTCAATATTGTTATAGCGAGTGTTGGTACCATAGCCATAGCATGACAAACCAATTCCTACAGTAATTGTTTTCGATGGATGTAAATCACGTGTTAATATTCTTTTAACTATATCGCGACTCTATCTATTTATTTATTTATTTTTCCTAATTGGTTTTTCATAACGAGTATTGTTACCATAACAAAATGAACTAATACTAATCAAATTTCCATCGTGTAGCGCTGAAAATCGTTGGTTTGATACCACTAGTATAATAATATACGCCTAGGTTAAAAGAAAACAAAAAAAAGAATGGGCGTGCGAATATGGAACAAACATGTCTATTAAAGCAAAGTGTGATTACATAAAAATTTCATTTGAGTGGACTATAAATAGAAATTAGTGGAAACACCTTTATTTGGTTCTAAATATAGAATATATATTTGTTATATTCCATACACGCATTTCACGTTCATGCCGAAAAGTGACACTTAGATCTCAAAACACGTTTTCAGAAGTGGACCGGTTGCCAATATGGGGCTAACACATTTGATAGAGGTATTACTTTACTTCTTAAAGAAGAGGTATCAGATTCAAACCTGGGCATATATATACGATTAATTTAGAATTATTGGTGAAATAGAGTAGAAGAAAGGGTTGCCATTCAAAAAAATAAAAATGTTGAGTCCACCACTATTTGTTACAGTTTCATTCTTTATAAGGACCAAAGTTATAATAATCAGAAGAGAAGCTAAAAGCATAACAGTAAGTAACTGAGGGACTACTATTGTATGTTATTCTTGCTATATAATTGATCAAATCTCTGTTTCTTGTTGCCAAAAGTTTGGATTTAAAAATGGCGATAAACGATGAGCTTTTGGAGCAAGAATACCATGAGAATTGCCCTGGTTGTAAAGTGGATCGTAATAAACGGATCCAAACCGGGTTACCCATCAAAGAGCTCTTTTTTCTGTGGGTGGTGGTGCTTTGTGTTGGTGAGTATATTATTTATTTTATTGCTTAATCATCTATTCATCTTGAGTTCATCATCTTATTATAATATTACTGTTTATTAATATTTTATTATAAAATGTTCTTTTATCTAAAAGGTGACCAAAACGTTATTTTGTTGATACAATTAAATCATGTTGTATACAGATTGGTTTCTTTAGTTACTTTATATAGACACAGATTAACTTCAGGAAGGTTCTTTCCTTGTTAACATAAAAGAAGTCATACTTAGTAAAGGTATTTATTTATTTATTATCTGTAACATTTTTGAACTCATATGGACATTACGTTAATCAGCTAAGCTTTTTATCTCCTTTCGCATTGATTTATATCTTCTGGTTAATTAGTTAAAGGGTGGACAAGTTGCTAAACAATGTTGCATAATATATTACCATCACTGAGCTTGTACATATTAGGGGTGTTCCGGATTCCAAAAATTCAAAATTCGACTCGATTCGAATTCGAGTTGATTCGTATTCGAGTCCAGTAATCGAATTAGAATCGAATACGAATTTATGATTTTGAAATCGATTTGATTCGAAATTTGAATTCAATTTATATATAATTTTTTAATATATGTATATACACACACATATAACTTCTAAACTTGGCCAAAGTATGAACTACCTCTATAAATGATAAGTTTATTATTCATAACATTACTAAACCTACTGACAAATAGTATATGCTACTTATTTCTAAATTTTTATCTAACTTAAATCGTTACCAGTAACCAATCTATCTTCTATTTTTTGGTGTTTTGACATATTGATAGTTAATTAATTTTACAGGTTATTATATTTTATGTTGAATATAATTAGTTTGTAGTACTTTAAAAAATGAAAGTAAAATAATTTATTGTTTAGGGTGAATTTGAATTAAATCGAATTTATTCGAATTCGAGTTTCAAATATTAATCGAATCAAATCGAATATGAATTCATGTAAAAAAAAAATTCGATTCGAATAATTCGAAAATTCTTTGTTCGATTCGATGAACACCCCTAGTACATATGCGCGCTATCCTTCACAAAACCAAGTATGGACAATAGCAGTAATAAATCAGAATAATCTAACATCTGATATTTACAAAAGTAATCACGAGCTAGTGCTTTTTAAGCTAATTAGGTTAAAAATATTTATAATAGTCTGGGCCTAAAAATACGTGAGAAAAAAACATAATGTGAAGGAATAACAAAGGTGTAACGTGTAGGAATCTGTTCTATGAAAAGGGTTATTCCACATCCATGCTACATGAAAAATGAAGATATTGAGTTAGCTATAAAAGATGGGAGATATTGGTAGGAAACACTCTCACATCGGTGTTGCTCGAATCCAAAGAGAAGAGGGAAGCTCTCTATTGTTGACTGGTATAGAGAATGAACTTTCTAATGGGGTTGAATTTTTAATTAAGAAAAAACTAGTTCTAGAGTTACACAAGGAGGATGTTTATAAAGAACACCATATTACACATCTAGTCCTTATACTACGACTTATTGCCTTCTTTCCGACACTCCCCTCAAGGTGAGTAGTGGGGTCACTAATACTTAACTTGCTCAAACAGCTACTAAACATGTTTTCATTGACGGCTTTTGTAAGAATATCTGCGAGTTGATCTTTTTACGATACATATGGGAGCTCTATGATTCCTTCCTCCAGTTTCTCCTTGATGAAATGTCAGTCTACCTCCACATGTTTTGTTCGATCATGTTGGACTGGATTTTCTGAGATCTGTATAGCAGCTTTATTGTCGCACATGATTTTGGTTGCTGTAGTGGGAGGAAAGCCAGTCTCAGTTAGAAGCTTGCGTATCCATAGAATTTCTGCTAGGCCAAGTGCAACCCATCGGAATTCGGTTTCTACACTAGATAGGGTGACTACTTTTTGTTTTTTGCTTCTCCAGGTGACTAGATTTCCTCCGACCATGGTAAAGTATCCTGAGGTTGACCTTCTCGTTCCTTTATCCCCTGCCCAGTCGGCGTCTGTATATGCTTGGATTTCTAAGTGCCCATTTGGTTTGAAAAGTATACCATGACCTGTTGTTCCTTTGAGATACCTGATGATTCTTAAAACTGTTCTATGTGACTTGTTTGGGGCTGGTGCATAAACTGGCTCACTACTCCTACTGCATAAGCTATATCTGGGCGAGGGTGGGAGAGGTATATTAGTTTTCCCACCATTCGTTGATATCTCTCTTCATCTGCTAGTTCTGCTCCATCTTCCATGTGTAGGCCATGGTTAACCACCATTGGGGTGTCTGCAGGTTTGCACTCAACCATTCCGGTTTCGGCTAAGAGCTCAAGAATATATTTCTTATGACAAATAAAAATCCCCTGTTTAGATCTTAGAACTTCAATTCCAATGAAATATTTTAATCTTCCCAGGTCTTTCGTCTCGAACTCCGAATTTTTTTTATCTCTTAACATTGTCATTTCCTCTTCATCGTTCTCTGTAAGTATCATGTCATCAACGTAGATAATTAAGCAGGCCACAAGATTGCCCCTTCGTTTCAAATAGAGTATGGTCAGAATTGCTTTGTTTGAAGCCATATTTCTTCATAGCAAGGGTAAACCTCCCAAACCAAGCTCTAGAAGACTGCTTGAGCCCATACAGAGATTTATTTAACCGACATATTTCTCCAGCCTTGAAATTCTCATTGAATCCCGGTGGGGCATCCATATAGACCTCCTCGTTCAGTTCTCCATGTAGGAAGGCATTTTTCACATCAAAATTGATGAAGAGGCCAACCTTTATTGGCGGCTATTGAAAAAAAAAACTCTGATTGTGTCGATTTTGGCTACTAGGGAGAAGGTTTCAGAGTAGTCAATTCCATAAGTTTGAGAATACCCCTTTGTAACCAGTCGTGCTTTGTATCTTTCAATCGTGCCAGGCCTATGTTTGATTGAAAACACCCAAAGACATCCCACTATTTTCTTTCCTAGTGAAAGAGTAAATTTCTCCCATGTGTTATTCTTCTTGAGTGCTTCCATTCTGTCTCCATGGCCTTTTTCCACTCTTTTGACTTCAAGGCTTCTTGTGTTGTAGATAGCATTTGTTCAGAGTACAAGGCAGTGGCAAATGCTTTAGCCCTTAGACAGATTCCTAGTGGCAATGTTTGTCACAGGGTATCTAGACCTTGGAGCCACCTTTTCTGGTGAGTATCTATTGGGAGGAACTCCTCTATTTTCTCTTGGAGGGAGAAAGTATCTTCCGGTTGTATCTGCTGCAACTGGTTCAACCTCTTCAACATCTGGTTCAACCTGTTTAGCATGTTCTGTATGTTCTGTTGTTGCCGGTTCTATGTGTTCCCCTGTTGTCTCATAGTTATAAGACATAGAACATTCAGGGTTCTCAGTATTTCTTACCTCTGGTATCAAGTTGGATGGAGTTTCTTCAGTGGTACTGTGCTCCATAGATTGTGTGGCTATGTTTGAATGTGACTGACTCGAAGTACTGTGATGGTCTTCTGTTGTTACTTCTTCAGATGATGGAAGTTGAGTTAGCCAACTCAGAGTGTCTATACATTCATTCTCCCATTGACCACTGAGTTGGGTGTTATAAAAATATTTTGTTTCAAGAAAGTCACAATTCATTGTGGTGAACATGTGATGAGTTTTTGGATTATAACACCGGTAACCTATTTGATTGATCCTATAGCCGACAAATATATATTTCTCATCACATGGGCCAAGTTTGTTTCTGTTGGTTTTTGGTATGTGGACAAATGTTGTACAACCGAAGATTCAAGGTTCAAGTGTAAGAGGATGGGGAATACTGGCAAACTTAGATAGGCAATCTAGGGGAGTCTTAAACTTAAGAGCTTTGGTGGGAAGCCGATTTAGGAGATACACAGAGGTTGCAACCGCCTCCGGCCAGAAAGATGTAGGTACATGAGATTCAATTAGAAGAGCTCGAGTCATTTCAAGAGGTTTGATGAACTAATCCTTTGGTTTTAAAGAATTGTTTCATGGATGTCTTGACAAATTTCCCAACCCCCCCCCCCCCACATTGTTGGATCGAAGGATTCGGATTTCCCATTTTGAACTGAGTGTGAATCATAGCATAAAATGTGATACATTTCTCATAAACTTCGGCTTTATTTTGTAAAAAAATATACCCATGTCATGCGAGTGCAATCATCCACGAATAGTAGAAAGTACCGAAAACCCTACCCCCCATAACAGGAGCAGGACCCCACACATCAGAATGGATTAGTTAAAAAGGTAAATCAACTTTCGTATTGCTAGGCTTAAATGGTTGTCGATGGCTTTTGGCAAGAAAACAGGTTTCACAATCTATTTTACCATTTGAAGGGAAGAGTTTTGGAAACAAAAGATGCGAATAACCAGTGGATGGGTGTCCCAAACGTCTATGCCATAGCCAGGCTTCTCGGTTTCAGTTCCATGTGCCAACATCATAGTACCATGTTGAGCCACTTCATCCACGTAGTATAATCCTTGGCGCTCAGTACCACGTCCAATAATTACACACGTCCTGATATCCTGTAAGAGGCAAAAGGTAGGGTGTATTAGTACCGTGCAATTTAATTCTTTGGTAAGATGACTAATTGAGAGCAATTTGTGTGATAATGACGAAACATAAAGGCAATTTGATAATTTCATAGTTGGTGAAATTTCAATTGTTCCTCCTCCTTTCACTTGCATTGTTCTATTGATCACAATATGAATTTGAGCTTTTTGATGGTTGGTCATTGAACACATGTCCAACGGTTCAAACATCATGTTGTTAGTGGCACCATAATCAAATATCCATGATCTGTTTTTTTCATGATTGATTGCCATATTAACTTTTCTGACACAGAGTTTTTTTTTTTTGAACTAAAAACGTTGTCTATTACCGGAAAAAATAACTGACCAGCGTATTTCTCAAATACGCTGGACACTTGAACTCACGTTCAAGGTTTAAAAAGCTACCGGAAATGTTAAATATGCCGGGAACCGTAGACAAGTTATCTTAAGGTCGCCCAAATACGCCGGCAACTTACAACAAAAGAAACTTGGAATAACAACGCTAGGTAGTGACGGCGTATTTATCAAATACGCCGGGCAACTTGAACTCGCGTTCAAGATTTGAGATACCTCAGAACAAATCCGCTAGCTTAAAAACGGTCCAAAAGACTTCAGTAAATCCGCCGGATTAAACGACGGCTAGGGTTTCCTGGAGGTACATATTAAACGGGAGGAACAACAATGAACAACTGATTAAACGGCGACCAGATTAAATCCACCCACAACTTCGATAGATCAATGATGAACAACTTCAAAAAACAAATCTTCCCGGCGACTAGGGTTTCTTGCAGCGGCGGCTAGGGTTTCTTGTAGCGGCAGTGGTGGAGATAGATTGGATTATTGGAGTTTGATCAGATTTTTGGAGTTGATTATGGTTTTGGTTTTGGGTTTTTCTGGTTTGATTTTGGTTTTGTTGATTGTAGATGATGAAGAAAGTGTTCACGGATCAGAATGTGAAAGATTTCTTTTCTTCTCGTAATAATAGAACAAGATACAATATATAGAAAATACATTTACACTTTAACTACGTAAAGAATATCATAAATATAATAACACTAATAATAAATCTCATATATTATCTAACATCCCCTATAAGCTGAACGGTGGTGGTCCGATGCGAAGCATGTGTCTAAAAACATTAAACATAGAACTTGGAAGACTTTTTGTGAAGATATCAGCCACCTGAAGCTTGGTTGGAACAAATTTAGTAGCCTTTCAGGTAAAAAATGATAATCAAGATCTATGTGTTTAGCGCGTTTGTGAGCAATGGGATTTTGAGTTAGAAAAATAGCACTTTGATTATCACAGAGAATAGTTGGTCTTTCTGGAGGAAGCGCATGAAGTTCTTGAAGAAGATGAGTTATCCATACAATTTTCGCAGCAGTGTTAGCATAGCCCGTTACTCGGACTCGCAGCTGGATCTGGTGACGGTAGGTTGTTTCTTACCACTCCTAGAAATCAGATTACCCCCTTATAATATAGAGTAACCATTAGTGGATCGACGAGTCTCTAAGCAACGAGCCCAATCAGCATCAGAGTAGCCAAGCAATGAGGTAGAGGTGGGACGACTATAATGTAATCCAAAGGCAATAGTACCCTTATATCGTAAAATCCTCTTATACCATGTTTGAATTGAGAATGTGAAAGATTTATTTTCTTCTCGTAATAATAGAACAAGATACAAGTTACAATATATAGAAAATACATTTACACTTTAACTACCTAAAGAATATCATAATAACACTAATAATAGATCTCATATATTATCTAACACAACCCATTTATAGAAATAGCCTGTCGGTCATTAGTTGTAATCTTCATACGTGTGCTTATAGAAACAACAATCTAAGATCCTAAAATTACCAAGAACTTCATCTAGCCAGCACGAAATTACTAGTCAACCGGAATTTGTTGGTTGATCAGTATGAAAGTGATGACCTATGTAACATTATCACATGTTTTCATTTATGCTCCTGTGACATCTTGAATAGATTTTTTTTTTTTGCCAAACCTGCCTTACCAACAGTTAACAATATATGGATTGTAGTGCTATGTGTTAGTAATCAACTACTTATGTGGGCTATAAATTGGACTTGGGTTATTTGCTAAATGTATTCAGGTGGGTTAACCCGAACTACAAGTAGGAGGGGCTGAATCACAAGAAGTAGCTTGATCCACTCGTTAACTAGTTTGGAGGTTACCCATGATTTAGCAAAAAGTAATGACTAGACTTTAACACTTTATGGAAGAGTTATGGCATAGAAACTCAATGATTAGTGGAATTATGTCATGTCAATGTCAAGTAGTGTAGTTTGTTGGTCCCAATCTATGAACTTGATATGAAACAAAAATGAAACAAGAAATAGAAAAACAACAAGAATTCAATTGAACCTGATTGAATGTGATTGTACAAAATGATTGAGAATATGTTTACAATTGAAAATCCTAACCCTATTTATACATATTAAAGAGGTGCGTCCGAACAATTGTGTCTTCTTGATGAAACGATGTGTCTCTTGAAGATCCTGATGTTTGCCGCCTTCTGTGAAGAGTCACGGTCTCTAGGGAATGGAATGTCGATTCCCTTAGATGTAGGTTATAAACTTTCACTTCGTCACTTCTGGTCCTCGCACTTGTGTACTTAATCTATTTACAACTTAAACTAACTTTCTATTAATTACATAAACAACCTGCTACTTTTGACCCGCGTGGATTAAGGAATTATGCATCAATATAATTGATTAGTATTTATCTATATATCTATCTAGATATAAATCAAGTAGTCAAGTAATCTCTCATTTTAAGTATTATATTTCCAAGTTGTTTTCAACATAATTCGGTAATCATTTCCCTGTCATCCTTCTTGCGTCGTCCTTCTTGCGACAAAAGGTAGCTTCTCTTAAGGCTCAAAATAAGCGATCTAGTATAGATCCAAAGGGGACACCAAATTCTATCCTAATGATGTATGAAATAGTTGGACCAGAATGAAAAGTATATGTCTATTAGTTTCTGTCTTGGTTTCTTGGTATTAGATGTCAGATTATACAAAAAAAAAAAAAGTGGAAATAACTATTTGTTGCATTTGAAGCATACGATCTTAAATGTAATTCCAATTACTCCCAATATTGGTTTCATGTCTGACATTTGTTTCTAATTTCCTTCACAGTACTCCCAATATCATCTCTCTATCCGTTTCTCTATTTCATGGTACACGTATTCACTTATGTTTTTCATTCTTTCCCATTTTCCAAATTTATTCGCTTAGAATTCTTTATCTTGATTTTTTTTTTGTAGGTAAGAGATTTTAACATCGCAGAGAAAGAAGAGGACATTAGTTACTATGCAGGCTATGTTGGTAAGTTTTGTTTACCTGTTATGTTTCATTAAAGGTCATCACATTGGGTAATGGGTCAAAACACAAACAAATCAAAATGAGTATTGTTTATTTGGATGTGTTGGGTTAACCACAAACATTTTTCGTTCAAAATCTTTTACATCTATATAAATAATTAGTGTCAAATCTTATTACAACTGTTGGATCATCTAAAATAACAAGTTTTACGAAGTTTTATATTAAGTTTAGTAAATTAATCATTGTTTATAGTTTATTTGTATCAATTATTGTGTAAATATCATGTCATAGGAAAGTCTAGATCGAGTCAAGTTAAGTCCCGAACAAAGTTATTATCTAACTATCAGTTATTATGGTCAAATAGTGGTCACGAGTGGTGACAGTTGGCCGTTAATATTATAGTCCATATGCATGTATATATAGGTCATTAGGGATGTGTAATCAAATGTATTCTAATCACTACTTCTATGATTTGGTTTTTGTAATTAGCTTCTTTTGTCTCATGTTATCATTCTTCCATTAAACCTATGATAAAATCAATCATCTCCTATCTACATCAAGTGTTATAACAGCCACATAAATGATTCAACTGAAAGATTACACGAAAGATATGGAAGGCATGTACAATTTACAAAAACTAAGACTAGAGCAAAGACTAAGTCACACATCAGTTGAGAGAGAGAATGAAGTCTTCCTTACAAGGGATTGAAACCTTCTCTTCTTAGACCTGTGTAAACAATTTTTCCGGTTGACAAAACCATGAGTTCATAGATGGCAAATCATCGAGGGTAAAACGAACAATATCCTGTAACTATTTACCTGTGGGATGTTACAAATGGTATCAGAGACAGGGGTTGGGTCACTGTGCCAGGGAAGATGCTAGGCTCCCTAAGAGGGTGTAGATGTAAGTCCCACATCGGTAGAGGGGAGAACGAGAGCTTCCATATAAGGGAGTGGAAATCTTCTATGCCATGACATGTTTTGCTTGGGTGAGCAATTCATTTGGTGAGATAAAACTGTGAGTTCTTAGATGGGTAACCCACTAGGCGCAAAAACGGACAATATCCTTACACTATTTTTCAGGATTCTAGAACAACTGTCATCAAGCATGAAGAAGAACAAGACTTAAAGAGAAAAAAGAAGTGGTAAAAGTAAGAAGGCTATGACATGTTGCTACTACTACTACAATAAACCGGGTCACATGAGGGAGTATTGTGAAGAATTGGAGATCTAGAGAAGGGATGAAGTGATACAGCAATCTGATTTGCTAGTAGCAGGCACAAATTGGCGTGCATGGCAAGAAATTTGGTACGTAAGTCCTTTAATAAAGATTCACATGATCAACTGTTATAACTGTGCACTAGATTTAAAAGAACTTAAGGAATACAAAAAGAACAAGTGAAAGGATAAAATGGTTGTAAAAGGAATTGGTATGATCAAAATGGAGATTCAAGGATCAACAGAAATTATTCCAAGTGTTTTCTATGTTCCCTCTTTGGAAAGGAATGTGTTAAGTTTAGACCATGTCCTAAAATAAGGCCATGAAGTGCAAATGGAATATACAATTTGTAAAATCAATGAAAGGTTTTTTTTTGTGGATGGTGACAAGGAGAAGGAATAAATCATTGATGATGAAAGGCAGTACATATTGAAGAGAAATCGAATACTTGCAGGAACACTTCGAGCAATTAATTATCACATCGAAACAAGAGGCCAAAGATAAGGGAATGAACAAATGTAAGACCAAAATACCATTAGTATATTGTCTATTGAAGAGTATATGGTCTTGGTAGATTTTATGTTGATATATGAAGTAGTTCTAAACAACAAGGATAGTATAGTAATCAGTGTAATCGATTGGTGGAATGGTTCTTGAAAAATACTTTAACCATAACCAAAAAAGACCATTTCCACCTATGACTATTGATGAAGATAAAATTGAATTGTTTCAACTTTATATGTTGGTTGAAATAAATGAGGATACAATCAATCAAACGACAGACAAAAACTTATGGCCCCTCATAGCACATAATTTAGGATTTGACTAGGATAAAGCATCAATCATGAAATGATATGTATCCAATATTAGTAAGAGCTCGTGTGGTACTATAAGGTTGTCAAAACTGAAAGTATTTCATTTGAAAACAAGGATGACGATGAAGATAATCATTAAGAACCAAGTGGGAATGTGTTGAAGAAAATGAAGGTTACTATGGAGTAAGTTGCCAGCCAAAGTGTCACACCCTCAGAGTGTGTGAAATCCATGATGGTGAATTCATGTTAAAAGAGACCAAGGCAATAAAGGAAAATTACGATTAAGGTAAATTATGAATTGTATTGTTTTCAAACAACCAAAACAACTTAAACAACTTGTCCACAAAACAATCAACTAAAATAAATAAATAATGTCTTGATTATTTATATATCTAGGCAGCCCTATGTGTGTGTCTTGATCTTTAAGCATGATTACCCTAAACATGTAGAAAAATTTGTCAACTAAAAATAGTTGGTGAGGAAACATTGGTATATAGTAAAGCATTGAAAAATACAATGTACAGTTCGTAACTGATAGAATGGCTGAATTGCTCTCCTCTCATTCATAACATTCAATATATATATACAAGTGTGTAATCTCCTATTTTGGTGGAGAGATTTACATAGTCAATCTAATATACACATTCCTATTATATATTTTATTACAACCCCACAGTCGAAACTGGAGGTGGCCAAATGTTGAGACTAGATCGAAAGTCGTCAAACAGAACCCGTGGGAGACCTTTGGTGAAAATGTCAGCGATCTGATAACGAGAGGGGACATGCAAAACACAAACATATCCATGCTAAACAAGTTCACGAACAAAGCGAATATCTAATTCGATATGTTTGGTGCGTTGATGCTGGACAGGATTACCCGAGAGATAAACTGCACTAATGTTGTCACAAAATACCGAACAGGCTTTAGTCATCGGTCGATGGAGATCTCATAAAAGATTATGAATCCAGCAAAGTTCTGTGACAAGGTTAGCAATTCCACGATATTCAGCTTTAGCACTTGAACGTGATACTACGGCTTGTCGTTTGGAGGACTAGGACAGAAGGTTTGAGCCAAGGTACACACAGTATCCAGATGACCGACGAGTGTAAGGGCAACCCACCCAATCTGCATCAGTATATGCTCTAAGAGAGAAATCTGTAGAAGAGCCCAATGTAAGACCAAACGATGAGGTTCCTTGTACGTACTGAATAATACGCTTTAAAGCATTCCAATGATCCACTCGAGGTGCATGCATGTGCATACAGACCTGCTGGACTATGTAGCTAATGTCCGGTCGAGTAAAAGTAAGATATTGTAGTTCTCCTGCCAAGCTACGATATTGAGTAGGGTTATCGAACACTGAACTAGATAAGGCACTAAGCTTTGGTTTTGAATCAACTGGTGTTGTAACTGGGTTACACGAGTGCATACCGGCTCATTCGATAATGTCTTTAGTGTATGCCTGCTGTGAAAGAAACATTGAATTGCCATTGCGAACAATTCAATACCCAAGAAATGACTAAGAGGACCAAGGTCTTTCATGGCAAACTGGTCTCCCAAGAGTCGCATCAGATGAACCCGTAATTTTGTACTAGATATGGTAAGTATGATATCATCGACGTAAATGAGAAGATAAGTTGCATCAGTTCCCCGATTGTATGTGAAGAGAGAATTGTCACATTTACTTTATTGAAAGCCGACAGAGAAAAAAGTCTGTAAATCGTTGATACCACGTGTGAGGTGCCTGCTTTAGACCATAGAAAGATTTGTTGAGATGACACACATAGTCGGGAAACCGTTGATGTCGAAACCCCAAAGGTTGGTACATATAAACAGTCTCGGTCAAGTTTCCATGCAAGAAAGCATTGGTAACGTCTAGCTGATGTATTTCCCAAGACTGTGATAACGTAAGTAACAAGACAGTGCGTATGGTTGCCGGTTTGACAACCGGGCTAAAAGTCTCCCCACAAACAACCCCAATTTGTTCATTACTACCGTCACAAACTAGACGTGCTTTGTAGCATTCCAGCGAACTATCTGACCTGTATTTATGACGAAACAACCACAAACTACACAACACAACACATTCATATTTGGTTGTTTAGGTACCAATTCCCATGTTTTATATTTAATAAGGGCATTAAACTTGATGGTCATAGCATCATACCATTCCGGAACGGATAAGGCTTCTCGTGGGTTTTTCGGAATGGGAGCAAGGACAGAAGAATTTAGATTGAGGAACCGTCGTGGTTTAGTAATACCATGCATCGCACGTGTGCGCATGGAGTGAGTATGGGTAAAAGGCGGAGCAGGGGGTTGGGGCAGTGATTGAGAAGTGTGGGTACCATTGGGTGACGAGATTGGATTTGGGCCGGGTAATGGAGATGTTGGACGATGGGGAAGGCCGGGCATTGGAGATGTTGGATTAGGGTCGGGTGATGTAGAGCCGGAAGTGGAGGGCTGCTGCCCGATGTGAATAGGAGATATATGTGGGTTGTTCAGAGGGGTGTGAATGGGTTGAGACAAAGGACTGGAAGGTATAGGGGTGTGGGATCGGTTATGGGCCAGTATGTTGTCTGGTCGTAGGGGAGGGGTGAAGTTGGGCCGATAGGATGGGGCAGTTGTGAGGAGTCAATGGAGGAAGCGGTAGGTGGGGAATGTCGAATGTGAGGCCATAGTTGTGGATGGAGAAATGTGTTTAGGAAGTCATAGTTTTGAAGAGTAGTTTGAGGTCAGTTGGCATATGGAAATGTTGTTTCATCAAATATAATATGACGGTTGATGAATATCTTGTTAGTTGCAAGATCAAGACATTTATACCCACGATGATTGGATGGGTAGCCCAGAAAAACACACGGCATGGACCGATATTCTAGTTTATGGATAGTCGTATATGGAATTAATGGGTAACATAGGCATCCAAAAACTCATAAGTGATCATAGGAGGGTCGAGATAGATAGAGGCATTGAGTGGGAGATTTATAGTGAAAGAGTTTACTAGGGAGAATGTTAAGTAGATAAGTTGCAACGTCAAGTGCATGATACCAATAGGTGTTCGGTAGGGACGATTGGGCCAAAAGTATGCGGATGAGATTATTTATGGTTCTTATTTTTCTCTCTGCCTTGCCATTTTGAGAGGATGTATGTGGACATGAAAAACGAAAGTACATGCCATGTTGTTGACAAAACTGTTGAAAAGAATTATTGGCATATTCTTTACCATTTTCACATCGAAACTATTTTATTTTAAGGTTAAATTGAGTGGTGATATGGTTTGCAAAAGTAGTGAGGTCGTGTAAACTTGTGATTTATTAGCAAGTGGGTAAGTCCAAAGAAAGTTAGTAAAATCATTAAGCAATAACATGTAATAGCGATGTCTGCCACTACTTAAAATGGGAGATGTTCACAAATCACTATGTATGATATCAAAAGGCATAAAAGTAGCATTCAATGAATAAACAAAAGGAAGTTTAATCTGTTTCCCAAACACACAGGATTGACAAAACAAGGGTTTAGTAGTCCCACAAGAAATAAATTTAGATTGTTTAAGAGAATGAAGAAGATTCGATCCCGGATGACCGAGTATTTGATGCCATATGTCTTGAGAGATGGATGCAAAAGTAGATGGTGTTGGATACTTGGTGACGTGTTTAGGATCAAGAGTGTAAAGATCACCCGAACTATTGCATCGTAGGATAGGAGTCTGGGTCTTGAGGTCCTTCACAATAAAACCAAAAGGGTCAAATTTCACAAAAAACATGATTGTCAGTGGTAAACCGACGAACATAAATCAGGTTTTTTAATTAGCGAAAGGGAATATAAAACGAGATTTAATTTAAAAAGGAGGGGGGGTGGTTTAAGAATCTGATTGCCATATCCAAGGACGGGAACGACATTACCATTACCAACAAGAATATTTTTATAAATGCCATTATTAAAAAAAGTAGAGAAGATACCATTCTGTGGAGTCATGTTCGTTGTTGCACCCGTATCCATGGTGTACATTGCTTGATCAATATCCGTCGGAGCATAGCTGGCAGCGTAGGACTGATCAGCAGGCCTAAGGCCAAGTAAACCTGGTCCAGATGTATTGGGCCTTTGTTGGACAGTAGGGTATGGGGGATGGTATTCTAAGGAGCCCATGGAGAAGGTGGGTATGGTGTAGGTGGGCTGGCCCAAGGCTGGTACCGAGAGTTCCATGGGGTATACGCCTGTGAGGAGGCTGGTGGGGCTGAAGAGTTTCTGCGTCCTCGTCCACCGTTCCCCCTTCCTCTACCATGATTACGTCCACGACCGCGTCCACGAGACAGGTCTCTATTCTGCTCAAAACCACGTGATGGATCACGTGAAGACGGATACGATGAGCGAGGTTCAGTAGTGGTTGCGGCTAAGGCAGTACCGACCACTTGAGCAGCGTTGTGAGCCTGAGTGTTCTCCCTTGATTCAGCCATACATAGTCTCGAATGAGTCTTGTAAAAATCTGGAAGAGGAGAAGTTTGTTGAATAATTGTGGCAGTGCTTTCGTACTGCTCATTGAGACCCGTAAGAAGTTGTAATACTAGTTGATCTTCGGTGATGGGGGAACCAACATTTGTGAGTTGATCATAAATGACTTTAAGGGCCTGGAAGAGGCAGTCATGGTGGGGAACCAACATTTGTGAGTTGATCATAAATGACTTTAAGGGCCTGGAAGAGGCAGTCATGGTGGGGAACTGATCAAGTCAAGTATTTGAGAACTTGTTGGTCAAATTGATGGTACAGGTCAATGATTAGTTTTAAAAATATGATAAATTCCAACAACTTTTTTGTGTTGATTTTGTATTACGATTTAAAAATAAAAAACGTTGAAGAAAATTTATATATTTATCCAATTTACTAAATTTAGAATGTTCTCTACAACATTCATTTATAAAAATTTTCTGTTTGAAACTAGAAAATAGGTCAAAAACCGTGGATCTGTAAAGACTCTCCGGTTTTAAGTATTAGTTTTCTCTTTATGTTTATGGGATCCAAACGGAAGAGTTTTTTAAGCGTGCCATGTATCGCTTAAACCGTATTCTAGTGAATTTAATCATAAAACAATAGTTTACTTTACTTGATTAGGTTATGACCAAAATATGATCATCCAAACTCAACACAGAAATCTAACCTAAACGGGAAAACCACTTACGTGTTTCCCGTTGATCGTTTTTAGAGTTTTTACGCATGAATATAATATAAAACATATTTTAGCACATTGATTATTACATATTGAAGATGTAGCATCATGGTTTAGGTTTTGATTAGCCAAGATGTGCGTAAGCATTAAAACATGCAATATAACACTTGGAAGGATTCACTGAATGCAACGGCTTAGGTGCCGTAGACAAACGGGATCCTTTGATTAGTTTATGTGTTTTAATGATACTATTGTTACAATATATCTACAAGAATGATAAATAATGAGTTAAAGAATTAAAAGTGAAAGAACAATGAATAAAAGTGACGAATTGTGCAAAAGAACAAATCATAAATGAAGAACGAGTATTGTAACACTTGCTAGAATTTCTTAGGATGCAAAAATAGTAAACAAGAGAGAGGAGTGGGGGCAATTTAGGGTTGGTTAGGTAATTAGGCTACAGGATGTGGTATAAAGGTTCTGGGGGCTTTATCACGTCACCTTACTGTCACGTCACACAGGGGGCTCTAAAGCTCCTTTCATCATTACCTAATTATTATTTTTTATTTATATAGTTTATTTTTCTAAATTAAATGCCAATTTTAATAACTAGAAAATTTAAAAAAAACATAATTTCATTAAAAAAAAACAAAACATTACAATGTCCTAAAAAATAAAATGGCATAATTTAAATAAAAAAAATACAATGTCATAATTTAAATAAAAAATACAAAATCACTAAAAAAATCACTCGTCGTCTTTGTCGTCTCCTCCTTGTTCACCATAAAACCATAGGTGCTCGGTCAGATCAGCTTGAAGGTTATGGTGTGTGTTCCTGTCACGTATCTTCGCTCGGATAACTTCTTTTTCAGCGTATGCGAGTAGTGGGTTCGTCGGTTGGTTACTTTCATCGTAACTTTCTCCACAAAACGCTATGCCCGAGTCCTCCAATATCATGTTATGCAAGATGATGCACGTATACATGACGTTTCTCATTTTACTTTTTTCAAGTATCCTCGGCGGCTGGGCAATGATAGACCATCTTTTTTTTAACACACCGAAAGCCCGCTCGATATCTTTTCGTGCTGACTCTTGTTTCTTCTTGAAATTCATTCTTTTCTCGTCATCTGGACACCAAAGAGTTTTCACAAACGTCGCCCACTCCGGATAAATACCGTCTGTGAAATAGTACACATACTTATGCTCCACGTTGTTTGCAAAGAATGAAGTATCTGGTGCAACACCATCTATGACATCGTTGAAAAGATTCGAAGATTGTAAAACAGCGATGTCATTGTTCGCACTGGCCATGCCAAAGTACACATGCCAAATCCATAAATCTTGAGATGCGACCACTTGTAATATTAGGGTAGGACCATCGTGGTCACCACGATGGTGTTGCTCTTTCCAAGCGGTTGGACATGTCGCCCAATCCCAGTGCGTGCAACCAAGACTACCCAACATCCCAGGAAACCCGTGTATCCGCTGATGGGCCTCGTATAAAAGTGGAACGTTGGCAGCTGTTGGCATCCTCAAATATCGCCTCCCGTACAGAAAGATAACACCTAATAAAATAATGTTAATAAAAAAATAATAGTAATAACAATAAAAATAATAAACTGTAAATAAAAAAAATAATAATAATAACAATAATAATAAAAAAACTATAAATAAAAAACTAATAATAATAACAATAAATAAAAAATACCTTCACATAAATTTTCAAGACAATCACGACAGCTTCTGGCCGACATCCTTAAATATCCATCCCACGCATCACTCGATGTGTCGTACGCTAGTTGCCTAATTGCTGCAGTACACTTTTGTATTCCAAAGAAACCAATTTTGCGACTAATACTTTCTCTTTGTGTGAAAAAAGGAAATTCTCCCGCAAGATCATTAGAAATTTTTAGGAAAAGATGACGGCTCATACGAAACCTACGCCTAAACAGGACATCATCGTACAACGAATTTTCACAAAAATAATCTTGCATTAAACGTTCATGAGCACCTAAACGATCTCGTTCAAGAGCCGGTTGTCTGGGGTACGCGATGTAGAGGATTGGACTTCTTCTCGCAAATAATTAATCGTCTCCTGCGTAATTGCAATAATCATATCCTCAAGAACACCGTCGGATGAAGAGCTCGACGAATCGGATGACATTCTTAAAAAATTGGATAGAATTTATGTGTTTTTTTGTGATTGATGTGTGTTTTAGTTTGTGATAGGTTTGTATATATATTTGAATTAAAAAAATATTTTTTTTTTTAATTTGAACGTTGCATAACGGTCACTTTGACCTCCCACATCGAAAATCCCATTTTTTCTTCCGTTAACACACTCGCTAGGACATGATAGCGCCCCCCTTTCATTTGCTCCGTGTGGTCGATGTCGACTCAGAGACGCTATAGTTGCTTAGTTGGTGGGGTGGCGTTAAGTCATCCCTGGCCTTAGTGTATCAGACGGACTTAACATAATAAAATACATAACTTTAATATTTTTATATATATATGTGATTTAAGTGAAACAACATACCACGTTAAAAAGACTATAATAACAACTAAAATTTAGATTTATAAATCTAAAAATAATTCACATAATGTTTAATGATATAAGGTTATACAAGGATGACATTAGGTTTTTAAAAATTATTTATATCCATAAATATGCATTTTCATAAATTAATAATTATTAATTAAACAACATATAATCAAGAAATGTCAAATATCAAAAATTATAAACAATATTTTATAGTTAAGATATATCAAATATCAAAATTTGTCAACATTATTTTTTTACTTTACTAATTTAAATTTATTTGAGTTTGTATTAAAATATCTAACAATAGTACATATGTAACATGAAAACTTTCCTAAGATCGTCCTCATTCATGACCTTTTTAATAGGTTGGTCATGAGTTTCTTTTAAAAATAAAGAAAAAAATATAATTCCTTCACAACCCGGTCGCTTAAGTCATATTCTTTTGCCACTTGTCAAGATTAGATTGGTTTCATCTTTCAATTTTCTTTATCATTTTATCTCTTAATTTGCAATTCCTCCAATTTAATAACTCAAATAATTTGTAATGTATAAACTTAATAAAAAAAAGAGTTAAATGCTTGGTTGGTCCCTGTGGTTTTCAAAAATTGCAGACTTGGTTCTAGTGGTTTACTAATTACACGCGTGGTCCCAAAACTTGTCAAAAATGCACTCGGTTGGTCCCTAGCCCTAACATCAGTTAGATTTCTCAATTAAGTATATGTGAAATTACTATATTACCCTTGAATAATTAAAAAAATAAAAAAATATGAAGAAGAGGGGCCCACAACTCATCTTCTTCCTCACTCCCCCCCCCCCCCCCTCTCTCTTTCTCAAAAACTCAGATCAATCCCCTGTTTAATACTATATAAGCATGTATCTATCTAAAACACAAATACGGTTTTGTTCCGAAACATTGACCAAGCCCTAGGCTGACATAAGAAAGTAAACTTTGTTTCTTAATTGATCCAATTGTTCATCAATTTGCATATTTTAAAAGAAATTATCCAGCTATTTTATCTTATGGCATCATCCTTCTATATATACTTACATTCCAGTCACAAATTTGTTCTTCCACAGGCTTGTTAACCAATAGAAACTCCATATTCTCATACACAGAAAAGCCGTAGGTTTCTGCGCAATTGTGGCGGTGCTTGGAATAATATCAGCAGCAGCCGGTTTTGGAGGGGAGCTAATAAACGAAGTGGTTGGAGTCGCCGTTAAAATGGGGAGGGTGGGTTCGAGAAACAGGGGTGCGTGTTGAATTGGAGGAGTTAGAGGTGGTGTAATGGTGATCTGAGAAGGTGGGGCTGAAATTGAGCGGTGAGGGTGAAGAATTGGAGGATTTTGGTGGTGGGTTTTGATGGTCAACGATGGTGGTGGCCGTGGTTGTGATGGTGGTAGTGAATAATGGTGGGGATGAACGAGAAGCAGAGCAGCCCATTTGAGTTGACAGAAGTGAAACTGGAGTAGTGGGTGTTGTGATTTGGGGTTGTTTGGTTGTTGATTTGTTGCTGTGAGTGTTAATTTTGGAGTTGATGAGGGAGTTTTGGAGGGTTGAAGCTATGGTCGTTTTTTTTGGAGGTTGAAGATGAAGAGAGAGAGAGAGATTGGGGAATTATTAATGAAGCAAAACAGGGGATTGATCTGAGTTATTGAAAGAGAGAGAGGGGGTGAGGAAGAAGATGAGTAGTGGGCCCCTCTTCTTCATATTTTTAATTTTTTTAATTATTTAAGGGTAATATAGTAATTTCACATATATTTAACTGAGAAATCTAACTGATGTTAGGTCTAGGGACCAACCGAGTGCATTTTTGACAAGTTTTGGGACCACGCGTGTAATTAGTAAACCACTGGGACCAAGTCTGCAATTTTTGAAAACCACAGGGACCAACCAAGCATTTAACTCTAAAAAAAACTAAATACACTGTATTTCTTAAAAAAAAAATTGTCAACACTACGATATAAACTTTATGTAACACCCTAACACGTTTAACCTTAAAACGACGCAGCGGAATTTCGAGCCTTAAAATTTCTTTCATGATATACGTCTTGACATTCTAAAAATTCATTTTATAATATAAGAACTTAACTTATCATCACTAAATTACATATTTAAACATTCCCGTACGATCTGTCTTGTGACTCGATCCTTGATCTCGATACCTTGATGATCCTCATGTCTTGTACTACCTGCGCTCACCACATAAAATTCTTAACATTAATACGTATTATAAACATATAAGATTTATTCACGTTTACTTTTCATTCCATCAACTCTTTACATCCCGGCTTTCCGTCTGATCATACGATCCGTGGAGAGACTTCTTTGATATTCCTGCATTAAACTACATTCACCAGGCACGCTATTATTAACGTTAGTACTCAATTTCGTTGGATGCATGCGTACCTACTTTCATAAAAACTTATACATATGCTTACGTTCACATATAACAACTTACATACATATGTATCTACATGCATACGTACGTACCTACGTACGTGCATACCTAAGTACGTTCATTCCTACATACATACATATATGCATACTTATTATATGCCTTCACACAAACCTACATACGTGCACACCTTCGTACATACTCACTTGCGTACATATACGTACTACCTACATACACACCTACATACATACACTTAGAGTTATAAAACCATACATATGTATACACCTACATACATACTTACATATATATTTACAATCACCTATTGCAACATACCCCACTCATACTTGCCTACCCATATACTTCTTTATATATCCTCGTGTACTTGCTCACACACTATAATCTTACATACGTTCGCGCATACAAGCTTACATACACTCCTACAAACGTATTTAGATACATACAACATACATACTCGCCTATCTACATAGGTGCATACATTTATGCTCATGAAAACGTAAGTTAAATTAGTCTTACGCAACTTAAAACGCGTTTAAACGATTTCCCAAGACAAAACTGAGCAAACGAGCAACTTTCGCCAACCAGGGGGGGCCTCGCCCCTGTTTTGGCAGAAACTTTGCAGCAACATGCTGCATATTCCCAGCACGATCCCGTTTCACGGAAACGAGCATAACTCTCTCGTTTTTAATCCGTTTTACCCGATTCTTTTTCCTACGCGTCCGTAATTTAATCCTCCACCTAGTGGAGTTAAAAACCAACATCCGCCATAACAAAATTTCAGACTTCTAACTCTTCGGCTTATTACCCTTTTACCCAACTTCGACCCGTTCACGCATTCATCAACATAACTTGGTTATTTTACCATAACCTCTTATAAATCTAACAATATTAGTGACGTCTATCATAAATTACTAAATTCTTGGATGTCTTGCATCCTCTTAACACATTATCGTTCATATGCTTATTTTGACCCGTTAAGGGTATTCGCGCATTAATTGGTCTATGACTAACCAAACCATCTTCCCCACTTCCATACTTGTCCAGAACATTACACTAATCGAATAACTTGTTTCTAAACTGCTTTTAAGATCGTTTACCCCAAAATACCCATCAAGGGCATTTTGGTCACTTTAATCCCCTCATTTACGACGAAAGACTTTAACACATAATTGACCTCAAACATCATGTTTAATTAATTACAACACTTTATTACTTACTTGAACTAAGAAGTGATTACGGAAATCACTTACCTTATGCATCCGCGTTCCTATCCGCTTCCTTGCCTTCTCTTGACCCGTTAGCCATTCATGCTTGAGTCCACCTTGATATGATTCCTATACTTTCATATCACCAACATCGCATTCTCGTTAGCTTACATCATTGTACATGTTAACGACCATATCAATCACATGTTTCACATTTGACTTTCATTAGTCGATTTTAGCTAACATAAAACATACAACCAAGTTCATATCCTGTTAATCGCATGTAATTCATCATGTCATTCCATTTAATACGTATCGACATAACAGGTACCATACCACTTCCTATAATCCTACCTTTACGACAACTAGTCAAATCGTACTTCATATGCATAGTTGACTTTCTGAAAGTCAACAATTCATCTATTTAACTTTCCACTTATCATCATATACTAGTAACATCATAATAGACTATACGGACGACACTATATATGTCTTATCATACTCTTGGTGTGCGTACCACCTTTTTAAGCATAACGTACAACTAATTCATGCATAAATCTTCTAAACTCATACATAACTCATTAAATCCTACTCTTAATCAACATGTACCATTCACACATAAGTATCAAACATATCAACACCATATTTCATTCTATTCATCTCACGAGAATTCATCATAATTCATCAACAATCAATAAGAGTTGAACATGGATGATCATTCAAGTCATCATCCTTACCAAAACAAGTGGGTTTCACCTCTAAACATCAAATTAACACAAACCATACATAACCTATGTTCTATATGATGATTCTAACCCTTATACATGATCAATTTCACATTAACTTACGGATTAGAACATAACCCACTTCACACATGATCACAAATCTTTGATTTAAGACATACCTTACGATCCCCTTATGAAGGTGATCAACAATTCTTGTTCGATTGTGAATTTGAGCCTTGATCCATTCTTCAATTTGAAGCCTTTAAAGAACTAGGGTTTGGGGCTCTTGAGAGCCCCCTGCTCGATCTATCCAGAACACACACGAAGATGTGTGTGTGTGTGTGTGTGATCTTTTCTTTTAATAAGAAACTTTCATTTGTTCCACTTTAGCCCCTCAGGTTTGCCTTTAAACATAACTAACATTACCTTCATCATTTAATACTTTTGACCATAACCTTAACTAAGTTAAATAGCCTAGTTATTTATTTCATGACGTGTCATATAAGAACTCACGACAAGTATTAACATACGGATTTTGGGGCGTTACAAGTCTACCACCCTTAAACAAGGTTTCGTCCCCGAAACCTTCCTCACTTCCATTTAACACTAATTATCTTTTTGTTTACTTTAAACAATTCCAACATCCCCTTAATAACATTTCCTCATGTTTATTTCATCATTCATAAAATTTTCGTCAACTATACAATCTTACTTCGTAATTTATACATGCTCATATATGCTTAACTCTACTAATACACCATAGTAATAGATAACTATACATTCTCGATTCATAAACTATTCATATAATTGGCTTTTTCTTAACAAGTCCATACTTTCCAAACCATGTCTTCACGTAACGTTCTCATTTCCTTGACCGGACAATATCGGGTCAATATACACACTTCCTAAATCTGTAATCATACATACATTTGTATGATCCGTTCATAACGGATCTACTATCTTCTCCTCATTTCTTAAAAAATTGCATTCTCTACATACTCTGTATAACGTTTACTTTTGTGTTGTCACCACAACAAAACTACTATTACATAATCACACCTACGTGCTTAACTCTAACGTTAACCTCATTCTACGTTTTCTACAGTTACTGGTACTATACTTTCCTTGCCTTTACGTTATCTTTAAACCATTTCGTTCATTCCACATTACTATGGCTCTCACTTCATGCATTACTTATTTTACGTATATAAATATGTCATACTAGTTCATATCTTTCCAACATGAGTTAAACATTTTACTAACCTCTTTTTCATTTCCCATACCGACGATCCGTAACCCAGATCGATCATCTTCTCCTCGAGTACTAGCCCTACAGGCCAGATTTCATTCATTCGTGTAATGAGCTTCCGCTCGTGCACATCCTTTCACCAATACGATTGGTTTCATCACATCAATATTTCTAACATTATCATTAACAACATCGGCGATTAGCATATGTCCTTCAAACATTCATTACACTAGGTGATTACCCACCTATAATTCTTCTACCATTTCCTACGTACCTACAATAACATACCACACTCTCTATTTCTTACATGCAATCCTTTCATTCTATTAATCATTTCGCCAACTGAATTACACACTCGTACTTCCTTCCATTCATGCTTACCTGCAAAGACCTTATTACATCGTTTCAATATTTCTTACCAAACTTACCATTCCAGCCCTTACTTAAGTTATTGTTCGGGTCACAGCCCGTCATCATTTTGACTTCTAAGAGTCATTTACTAACACGTCTAACACGTAGCTCATACCAAACTTCATCTATTATACTATCATCTTTTACTTTATACTTATTTCTTTGACCCGTTCGACTCATTCATGGTCAAACTGTCGACATCTTCTTGTACGGATTAACTTCATCTTTTTATATATTTTTAAATCTGTCTCACGTATGCAGATGCATCATTCATGCTTTCTCATTCATCGAATCCGTCTTACGGATTCAAACATTACATTCATGCCTTTCATTACTTCTGCGTTTTGAATCCTTCTCGTGGATTCAAACACCTTATCCATGCCTTTCATCCTTGAATCCGTCTTACGGATTCAAACATATCATCCATGCCTTTCATCCTTGAATCCGTCTCACGGATTCAAACATATCATTCATGCCTTTCATCCTTGAATCCGTCTCACGGATTCAAACATATCATTCACACCTTTCATTTCCTGAATCCGTCTCACGGATTCAGACATATTATTCATATCTTGTTGATCCGCACTTAACCACGGATTCAACATTCTTCATTCTTATCAGGCATGTTTTTCATTCTTACATAGTACTCTCAATTTCCCGAGAGTCTTACTTCCCATTTCACCCACACGCCCGCCTGCTTCCCAACTCTGCCGGACATACCTGTAACAATTATCATGATCTCACGAACGTCATATGTTTCTCGTGTACTGGCCAGGTACACCATCCACATAATAGTTTCGTGCCTTCGTGTAATTGTCACCTTACGTCCGTAGACTTAGGTTTCGGCGCGTGTATCATTTTCAGTACTTCATTACTATACTATCATTATCCTTCATTTAGAATTTTCATTCCCTTAATGAGTTTTACTATTACATATACCCACATATCGAATTTACGTACCTGGATTCAAATTTGCCTTATTACCTCTTTGCCTGCCTTAATATTCATCTTAGACCGCATTCACAGATCATCCTCTTCCAACACTTCTGCTTACCTTGCACATACCAAACCGTCATGTTCTTACACGTATACATAAGTACATACTTACATTAGCCTTTACCTTTGGATCTTGATCGAGTCTTAGATTGTACGGGTTTCTTATCTCAAGAGCACACAAGTTTGAGTTCAAGTACTTACCTTCTCGTACTTGATTCCCTCAAACCAGGGCTCTGATACCAACTTGTAACACCCTAACACGTTTAACCTTAAAACGACGCAGCGGAATTTCGAGCCTTAAAATTTCTTTCATGATATACGTCTTGACATTCTAAAAATTCATTTTATAATATAAGAACATAACTTATCATCACTAAATTACATATTTAAACATTCCCGTACGATCTGTCTTGTGACTCGATCCTCGATCTCGATACCTTGATGATCCTCATGTCTTGTACTACCTGCGCTCACCACATAAAATTCTTAACATTAATACGTATTATAAACATATAAGATTTATTCACGTTTACTTTTCATTCCATCAACTCTTTACATCCCGGCTTTCCGTCTGATCATACGATCCGTGGAGAGACTTCTTTGATATTCCTGCATTAAACTACATTCACCAGGCACGCTATTATTAACGTTAGTACTCAATTTCGTTGGATGCATGCGTACCTACTTTCATACAAACTTATACATATGCTTACGTTCACATATAACAACTTACATACATATGTATCTACATGCATACGTACGTACCTACGTACGTGCATACCTAAGTACGTTCATTCCTACATACATACATATATGCATACTTATTATATGCCTTCACACAAACCTACATACGTGCACACCTTCGTACATACTCACTTGCGTACATATACGTACTACCTACATACACACCTACATACATACACTTAGAGTTATAAAACCATACATATGTATACACCTACATACATACTTACATATATATTTACAATCACCTATTGCAACATACCCCACTCATACTTGCCTACCTATATACTTCTTCATATATCCTCGTGTACTTGCTCACACACTATAATCTTACATACGTTCGCGCATACAAGCTTACATACACTCCTACATACGTATTTAGATACATACAACATACATACTCGCCTATCTACATAGGTGCATACATTTATGCTCATGAAAACGTAAGTTAAATTAGTCTTACGCAACTTAAAACGCGTTTAAACGAGTTCCCAAGACAAAACTGAGCAAACGAGCAACTTTCGCCAACCAGGGGGGCCTCGCGTGACGCCAAGGCCCTTGGCGTCACGCCTAGCCCCTGTTTTGGCAGAAACTTTGCAGCAACATGCTGCATATTCCCAGCACGATCCCGTTTCACGGAAACGAGCATAACTCTCTCGTTTTTGATCCGTTTTACCCGATTCTTTTTCCTACGCGTCCGTAATTTAATCCTCCACCTAGTGGAGTTAAAAACCAACATCTGCCATAACAAAATTTCAGACTTCTAACTCTTCGGCTTATTACCCTTTTACCCAACTTCGACCCGTTCACGCATTCATCAACATAACTTGGTTATTTTACCATAACCTCTTATAAATCTAACAATATTAGTGACGTCTATCATAAATTACTAAATTCTTGGATGTCTTGCATCCTCTTAACACATTATCGTTCATATGCTTATTTTGACCCGTTAAGGGTATTCGCGCATTAATTGGTCTATGACTAACCAAACCATCATCCCCACTTCCATACTTGTCCAGAACATTACACTAATCGAATAACTTGTTTCTAAACTGCTTTTAAGATCGTTTACCCCAAAATACCCATCAAGGGCATTTTGGTCACTTTAATCCCCTCATTTACGACGAAAGACTTTAACACATAATTGACCTCAAACATCATGTTTAATTAATTACAACACTTTATTACTTACTTGAACTAAGAAGTGATTACGGAAATCACTTACCTTATGCATCCGCGTTCCTATCCGCTTCCTTGCCTTCTCTTGACCCGTTAGCCATTCATGCTTGAGTCCACCTTGATATGATTCCTATACTTTCATATCACCAACATCGCATTCTCGTTAGCTTACATCATTGTACATGTTAACGACCATATCAATCACATGTTTCACATTTGACTTTCATTAGTCGATTTTAGCTAACATAAAACATACAACCAAGTTCATATCCTGTTAATCGCATGTAATTCATCATGTCATTCCATTTAATACGTATCGACATAACAGGTACCATACCACTTCCTATAATCCTACCTTTACGACAACTAGTCAAATCGTACTTCATATGCATAGTTGACTTTCTGAAAGTCAACAGTTCATCTATTTAACTTTCCACTTATCATCATATACTAGTAACATCATAATAGACTATACGGACGACACTATATATGCGTACCACCTTTTTAAGCATAACGTACAACTAATTCATGCATAAATCTTCTAAACTCATACATAACTCATTAAATCCTACTCTTAATCAACATGTACCATTCACACATAAGTATCAAACATATCAACACCATATTTCATTCTATTCATCTCACGAGAATTCATCATAATTCATCAACAATCAATAAGAGTTGAACATGGATGACCATTCAAGTCATCATCCTTACCAAAACAAGTGGGTTTTACCTCTAAACATCAAATTAACACAAACCATACATAACCTATGTTCTATATGATGATTCTAACCCTTATACATGATCAATTTCACATTAACTTACGGATTAGAACATAACCCACTTCACACATGATCACAAATCTTTGATTTAAGACATACCTTACGATCCCCTTATGAAGGTGATCACTAATTCATGTTCGGTTGTGAATTTGAGCCTTGATCCATTCTTCAATTTGAAGCTTTTGAAGAACTAGGGTTTGTGGCTCTTGAGAGCCCCCTGCTCGATCTATCCAGAACACACACGAAGATGTGTGTGTGTGTGTGTGATCTTTTCTTTTAATAAGAAACTTTCATTTGTTCCACTTTAGCCCCTCGGGTTTGCCTTTAAAACATAACTAACATTACCTTCGTCATTTAATACTTTTAACCATAACCTTAACTAGGTTAAATAGCCTAGTTATTTATTTCATGACGTGTCATATAAGAACTCACGACAAGTATTAACATACGGATTTTGGGGCGTTACACTTTATTAAAAACGGAGTTCTTCGAAAAAATATATATTCTAGTATATTATATATATTGACGGATTAACTTTTTAGTTTTTATATAAAAAATAAATAACTTTTAATTGTTTGAAATAAAAAACTGTTTCTAATATTATTATTTTTAATACAATAAAAAATAGCCATGTATTACTTTTATTTAATAAAAAATTAGGTTGGCTTGGCTTGGCTTGTGAATATGTGTTAAAAATTGACTTGAGTTGGGTTGTATATGTGGAAGAGAGAAAATAGTTTTTTATTAAAGGTTGGGTTGAGTTAGGTTGTGAATGAGGATAGTCTAATGTACTCTCTTTTGATTTATTAATATAGAGATTTGATGTGTGTAAATTTCAACTTAAATATTAAATTTTAATGTCTATAATATAATAATATACATTAAATCTTTATATAATATCTCTTTATTTATGTTTGTCTTTATCTCTATTTCTTCTCTATCTCTATCTTCATCTCTATACCTAATAAATAAAATTCTTAGGAGACACATGATATAATTTTATGCAACCTTAGTTCATGTTTTTCTTTTAAAACGTATACATAGTTAACTTACATACAGATCCTCACATGTTTTAAAGTTACCCGATTTCCTTTTCAATGGTACATTTAATACATTCCTTATTTTGTTTTCACCAACCTCGCAAGTTTTCATTATTTTAACTTCTATGATAAAAAATTTAATTGACCATTGTTTTGCTTCTATTTTTCTAAATTTAAGAGTTGTGATTCTCATTTTCTTATTTTGCCTTTTATGATCCTATATATTTAGAATTACAAATATAAAACAAAAATTTTACTAATTTAAGTTATGTAAATAAAAAAGTAAACTATACCTTTAATATTTGTTAATATTTATTATAATAAAAACTTATTACATAATTAAGTATTAAATTACGCTATAGCATAACATGATATATTAGTAGTAACATTAGTTCATATATTTATGTTGTTATTATTATTATTATTATTGTTATTATCAATTTTTGATTTTCAATTGATTTCAAGCATTTCATCCACTTTGCATATTAATTTAAACTAGTTTTTTTAGACGTCGCGCGTTGCAGCGAAATCGAGCAACTGATAATGTAAAACAAAAGTAATTTGAAAATAAAGCATGTTGTTTAGAAAACCAAACCATTAAAACGATTTAGTTTATCATTGTATCATTTTATGATACCAAATAAATACTTTATTTTGAGTAAGACTTAGTTTTTTACAAAACCTATAACGGAATGTTGAGGGAAAAATTAAGCACAACTATGTACTTAAGTTTTTAGAAAAAATTATAAACGTAAATTATTAAAGAAGCATCAAATTATTTGATAAAATAATATATGTTCTAAAAAAGGAAAAGGAATTATTAAAAAATGGTAAAGGAAATATTTGGTTTTAGAAAAGGAAAAAAGAAAAATATGTTATTAAAAGTAAATATAATAATAAAATATTGTAATATATTCAATAAAAAATAATAAAAAGCTATATATTATTTTAAAAATAAAGTTACTATTAATCGTCCTTGGAAAACTATATGTACTAGTTTATATTGATGTCGCGCGTTGCGACGAAACGGAACAAATGATAATTTAAAACAAATGTGATTTGAAAATAAAACATATTGTTTAGAAAACCAAACCATTAGAATGGCTTAGTTTATCATCGTACCGTTTTATGATTCCAAATAAATACTTTATTTTGAGTACAACTTCGTTTTTAACAAAAGTTATAACGGAATGTCGGGGAAAAATCAAGCACAACTATGTGCTTAAGTTTTTAGAAAAAAGTTATAAACGTAAATTATTGAAGAAGTATCAAATTAATCGATAAATTAATATATGTTATAAAAAAGAAAAAAATTAAAAATATGTTATTAAAAGTAAATATAATAGTAAATTATTATAATATATTAAATAAAAGAATAATGAAAAGCTGTATATTATTATAAAAAACTTACTATTCATCATAGTTCATCAACAATATATATATATATATAATTCTTTCATTTAATTGATTTGGACGGTTTAGAATTAGATATCAAATATTAATTTAATATTATATATTAATATTTTTAAATTTAATTAAATTAAGGAGAGATTGTCATATGACATTATGGGAAATTTTTTATTATAAATTAGATTATTTGATATTGTTATTGTTATATATATAATAGACCAAGTTGTTAGCAATAGTAATATTAGATTCACATGTTGTGTCACAATTCAATCATGCACTGCACGTGTCTTTTATTATTGCTAAAAAAACAAGTTGAACGTGCCAGTAGAGTTTGGTGTTTTTGAGAATCACTTTTATTTATGCAAAGAACATACATGCATACGTATAAGAATTTTATGTGATGTGGATTTTTTTTAGCTTACAAATGATTAATATTCTCATATACAAAATACATACTCTAAATAATTGATTACTTACATATTAAAGAATACAACAATTTACTTTATTTCATATAACAAAATTTTGTTTGTTTTAATACTTATATATTATCCTAAAAAAGTTTGTCATCTACCCTTTTAGTTATTTCAATAAATCAATATAAATGGGTTGTTGTAACGAGTTTCTGTACCATAACAAACTAAATTGACCCCGATTGAGTTCTCGCACGCGAAGCACGGGTTAATTGCACTAGTTTATCTCTATAATCGCACTAATGTCATAATTAGAATGTTATAGGTTTAGTACTTATGTGATATGTATAAACGCATGTCCAAAACGATTGGAATACAAGTATTTCCAAATGATGTTACATATGTTGCATTATATTGAATGTATGAAATGATTAAATGAATAAAAACGAATAATAATTGATTTGATAATGTTTCACATATATAATGACTTCAAAACGATTCTGATTGATAACCTTTAAATAAGTACATGAATATGATTCAATCATCGTAAAAACTAGAAATGTTACGTAAAGTGTAAATGATCAAAACATAAACAATGCTTAATTTATGGGGAAGTATTAAGTTTAGTAAAATAATAATTCTCTATAATTTACTTGTAAGGGGAAATATTAAGTTTAGTAAAATAATAATTCTTTATAATTTACTTGTAACAATTATTATGTAAATAACCTGTCATCAGAAAGTGTAGATTGAGTCAAGTTATGTCCTGGACAAAGTTGCTATCTAAATGTCACATATGGTAGTTAATTGGTCGTCATGGTCGGTGACAATTGATCGTTAAACTATCGTTCATATGCATGTGTATATAGGTCATTAGCTATGTGTAATCAAATGTATTCCAGTTACGAATTCAATTGTTTGGTTTTTATAATTAGTTTCTTTATACTCATGTTCTTGTTTTTGAACCAATCACAATCTAACTTTATACTTTCGTTAAGCCAGCCGCCTAAGATAAAATCCAAAATCTCATCTCTGCAACATTTTATGCATTATATATATGTTGTGTAAATACTTTTGGACTTCTTGACCCATTTGTTCCACTTAAAGTGTTTTCTTTTTAGCAAACTTTGTATTTGAGATCAAATGTATACTGAATCATCCAATTTATAAGTAAATAGTTCATAATTGTCACATCTATAACTCATACGTTTCTCAATCTTATGAAGGGTCCGCATATATGATTGGACGGACATTTTCATCTGTTCTTTGGGGAGTGGTAGCAGATCGATATGGTCGGAAACTAGTTATTATTCTAGGCACTTCAACAGTGTACGTACCTACTTCAGCAATTATGATTTTGTCATTGTGTATCATGAAATTAGTATAAATCAAATTTTCTAATAGAGTGTGTATTTTTTTATGTTCTTCAGGGTTATTTTCAACACAATTTTTGGTTTCAGTGTCAACTATTGGATGGCTATCATTTCAAGGTTTCTTCTTGGCTTTTTTAACGGGGTACTAGGAACTACTAAGGCATATGCATGTGAACTTTTCCCTAAAGAATATCAAGCTTTAGGATTGTCAATTGTAAGAAATGAATCAGGAAAGTTCATACTACTTATTATAATCCATTTGTGTCTTACATAATTTTCTTTCAGACTAGTACATCATGGGGGATAGGATTGGCCATTGGTCCGGCGTTGGGAGGCTTCCTTGCACAGGTTTCTATACTCATTTGTATCTTGATATGCAACAATTATACACAACCTTTTCAAAATTGTATATGTATATATCTATAGGGGTTGGTTCATTAGTGAACAAACTCCTTGATTGTGAACACTAGTGAACTAATCCTAACCCTTGATTATCAATACACAAGTGTAAATCAATGGCCAAGATTTGAGAATTTGATGATGAAAATACACTAGTGTATTTTACGATTTGATGATGTAAATCAATGGCCAGAACACTGTTCACTCTAGAACCCCACCCTATATATATATATATATAGGAGAAGGATCATTTAGGAACCACCCTTTATTGTGAGAACCGCGAGAACCAATGTAAACACAACCAAAAATACCTAAAAATCTAAAAAACACATAAATGTTTTTTAATATTTTTATGGAAAATTCGCTACTTTTAGTTATTAAAAAAATTGGCTACTCAAAGTAGCGATTTAAATAAAAGAGTTTTATTAAAAAAATATTAAAATTCTTTTTGTGTCTTTTTTAGATTTTTTAGATATTTTTGGTTGTGTTCATATCGGTTCTCACGGTTCTTCCAATAAAGGGTGGTTTCTAACGAATTTTTCTTTTATATATATATGAGTGTATGTAAATGACAATGTGAGGGAGTGGTATTCTTATGTGAAAATAATCAAAGTTTATGTATCTTATGCATCATAGAAAAAAAAGCAGAGTGTGCAAATAATCCACAATTACTAAGGCAATGTTTTAGAACATAGAAAAAACACACACAGTAAAATTTAGTTGAGGCAATTTCTTTTACATGTATGTAATATATGTTATAATAAAAAAAAAACCTTTATAGGCATTTGCTACGTATGTGTAACATAATGTCATTGTTTAAATGTTACATATTTTCCAAAGTAACAATAAAATTTTGTTACGCATATGTAACAATTACCACCAAATTTATTTACTTTTTTAAAATATTTTTAATAAAAATCGCTACTTTTCGTTATTATTTTTTTTAGAATAAAACTAGCAATTTTTATTAAAAAATAAATTTGTGTGTTTTTTTTTAGATTTTTTGAGGGTTCATTTTTATGGTTTAGTTTTTAGCATTTAGCTTGAGTGGGGGTAGGTTTTTTTTTTTTTTGGGGGGGGGGGGGGGGGTTAGGTTTTTTTTAGGTTTTGGATGGTGTGGGTTTATTTTGTTGTGTTCACATTGGTTCTTGCGGTTCTCTCTTCCTTCTCTCCTTCACGAAGAAACACAACGTCAAGTAAACACATCGTGAATCATACAATATAACATATCGTGAAGAAATCCAAGAAAACATATCGTTAATCATACAATATAACACAACGTCATTTAACTTGTATGGTGTGTTATACAATATAACATACCGTGAAGAAACCCAAAAATCATAAAACACAACGTCAAAAAACCACAAAAGACATGTCATTTGTGAATCATAACTGGTATAACACATTGTGAACTAATCTGTAACATGTAAAACACATCGTCAAGAAATTACAAGTACATCTCCTTCCTAAAAACACAACGTCAATAATTATAAATACATCTCCTTCCTAAAACATAAACTGCTATAACACATACCATCAAAAAATTGTTCATAAAGGATTGAAGTTGGTAAAACACATCGTTAAGAAATTGTTCATGAAGAATTGTAGCAGGTAAAACACATCTACAAACCCATCTCCTTACTGAAACATAAACTACTATAACACATTGTGAATTAACCTGTAACTGGTAAAACACATCGTCAAGAAATTGTTCATCAAGGATTGTAGCAGGTAAAACACATCTTCTTCCTAAAACAAAAACCACAATTAACCATGGCATTTGAAAACGTGATTTTTTATTAGTAATATGAATTGATTGAAAGAGATAAAATCTAATGGACTGTGTTTGTGAATTAGCGATGATCTTAGTATAAAACAATAACTTCCGCATTTGAATTCAAAGAAAATATTCAGTTACCATAAATATCTCGAATTGGTTTAGGAGATAAAATCTTCCATAAAAAAATAATTATCCAATTACAAGTTTGCCATTTTGCATAAAAATATTAAATGTCACATGTCAAATGTCAAATGTCAAATGGAGAATGTTTCCTACACTTTGTAGGAAAAGTTGGCTTTGTAGCCAACTCCTACCATATATATATATCCACTATATGGCTTAAATGAGTAGAAAGTTTTTGTAAGAGTAGCAAGAATACGTTTTTAAACCAATAAAAAGGGGAAATGGATCTTATCACCCCAAACTAATTAAAATTGGATGTTGCCACTCCCAACTTTCACTTTGGCTCCCACCACCCCCAACTTAACACTTTGGTGTACCTGCACCCCAGCGTTAACCAAACACTAACTCCGTTTGTTTTTTTTTTGCTAATGTGGCTTTTTATTTGATGTGGCAAGGTGACATGGCCTTTTTTTAATTATAATTAATATAGACATAAGTGTATATATATATATACATAATATGCGTGTATATATTTTTTATATATAAATAAAAAACCTCATCTCTCTAACTCTCATTCTCTCTCTACCTCTCCAGCCACCACCACCAACAACCACCTCCGGCAACCACCCTCCAACCACAACCAAACTCTACCATTTAATCTCTTATTATCAAAATAACCAAATCCACCCCTATTTCATAATTTCATTATTCCATTATTACCTCAAATCTCTGAGAGTGTTTTTGTGTGTGGAGGATAAAAAACGATGCCGGCGAGATTGTGCTTCGATCTTGGCTAGTGACGGGATGACAGCGGCTCCGACGCTCAGATCTGAAACGAGAACAGAGCATGGCTTCTCGAGTCCAAATCCCTGGTTTAAAGCTTGATTTTGGGTTGTGTTTGTTGTTGATTTTCGGTATTGGTTGTTGTTTTTATCTTTGCCGGTGAGATTTGAGCTTCGATCCATGTTGGTGGAGGTAATGGTGGTAGGTGGAGGTGATTGTGGTAGCGGTTGGTGGTGACGGAGGTGGTTGTGGTGGTAGGAGGCATGAGGTTGTGATGGTGGTGATGGTAGTGGTAGGAGGTTGTGGTGGTGTAGGAGGTTGCAGTGGCGGCGACAGGAGGTTGTGGTGGTGGTAGGTGACATTCTATTTAATTCCCATTTTATTTATTTTATAGTTTAGTAATTATTATGTATCACAATTAAAACAAACAATTTCATATATAATTGTTTTTATTAAGTATTTAGTTTGGACATAGAACTAACGCTATATTAAAGCATGTCATATAGTCAATTTAAACAATACATGTCGAATAATATAAAGGAGAAAATTTATAAAACTGAAAGAGCATCAAATTCTAGTAAATATGTTCAACTTAATTCAAGATATTGAAGAAGAAGAACCAAATAATAAAATAATAAAAATAATAATAAGACCCAAATATAATTATTAAATATTTATAATAATAGTAATAATAATAATAATAAAATAATAAAATTATAGTACCCAAATATATTTAAGTATTATCTTATTTAAATACTCAGCATATAATTGATTAAAATTTCTAATTATAAAAATAATAGCCAGATATAATTAAGTATATAATTACTAAATTTTTATATAAATAATAATAAAAACCCAATTTTAAACAATACGTATTGGATAATATAAAGGGGAAAATTTATAAAACTAAAAGAGCATCAAATTCTAGTAAATATGTTCGATGTAATTCAAGATATTTCAACAGTAGAAGATCATCATAATAATAATAATAATAATAATAATAATAATACCTAAATATATTAGTGTCAAATGCAGGTTGCGTTATATATATATATATATATATATATATATATATAGGGTAAGGATAGTGTAAAAAGAGCCTAAAGTGTGAGAAGTGTATTATAACACTATATATAATAGTATAATACTATATAACACCATATAAACACCGTATAACAATATGTAACACCATATAATACCATATAACACTATGTAACACTATATATCATTATATAACAAATATAACACTATACATCTATCATAGACATGCTATCAGACAACGTATAGTGTTATATTTGTTATATAATGATATATAGTGTTACATAGTGATATGGTATTATATGGTGTTACATATTGTTATACGATGTTTATATGGTGTTATATATTATTATATATAGTGTTATAATACACTTCTCACACTTCTTACACTTTGAGCACTTTTTACAGGATCCTCTACCTATATATATATATATATATATATATATATATAAATATATTACATAGTGTTATATGGTATTATATAGTGTTACATATTGTTATACGATGTTTATATGGTGTTATATATTATTATATATAGTGTTATAATACACTTCTTACACTTTGAGCACTTTTTACAGGATCCTCTACCTATATATAAATATATATATATAAGGGGTAATCTTTTGAGAAGAAATTTAATTTAAGAAGAAAAAGAACAAAAAACATAATGGTGAAATAAAAAAATAAGTAGTTTTATAACTTCTCTCATTAATTATTCTCTCTCTATTCTATAAGTCAAAATTGTCCTTCACAGTAAATTAAGTTGTTTTGTGAGAGTATATTTCAAAAATTAATTATAAGTTTAATTTTGTAGGCTAATTTAAAAGGGAAAATGGCCTGTAATAGTCTCACCTAGACCTTATTGGCCATTAATAATCTCACCTCAGAATATTCCCCCTACCAGTCCCACCTTTCACTCATTTTTCCTACAATGGTCCCCTGTTAAAAAAACCTAACGGAGTTAAGCTTTTTTCCAAATTACAAACATATTTTTTGGGAATTTGATTAGAACGACGATACGAATCCATTGATGTAAAACTTGGGTCGAAACGGTGCTCCAAACGATGAAAACGATGTAAATCAAGTCACTTGGAGCACCACTTGAAGTAAGTTTTACATCAATAGACTCGTATCATCGTTCTGATCAAAAGCCTTAAAAAATCTGTTTGTAATTTGGAAAAAAGCTTAACTCCGTTAAGTTTTTTTAACGGGGGACCATTGTAGGAAAAATAGGTGAAAGGTGGGTTGGTGGGGGAAATATTCTAAGGTGAGATTATTAATGGCCAATAAAGTCTACGTGAGATTATTACAGGCCATTTCCCCAATTTAAAATAATACAATATATTAATTAATTTGTAAACTTACACTATTAAATATAGCATTTTCATTGATTTATAACATATATATTGTATTCTTATGAACTATTTTCTTCTCATGTGAAACCTATACAATATATATGAATATATAAGAACCACAAAAAAGGGGAACAAGGAACTGGGAACCAAGCAATTCATTAGGCAAATTATTTTTACATGTGAATATCTCATTTTTACATTTTTTTTTTTGAATATTTTGAATATAAATACATTAGAAATCCTTTTTAATAAAAAAACACGTTTAAAAACAGTTTAAAGAGTTATTTATTAAAGCGAGTTTTATATATGTTTCCCACTTTTTTGATGTTCCTTGATGAACCTCTCCGCATATATAAATAACTCTTTAAACTGTTTTTAAACGTGTTTTTTTAATATATATATGCGCGGAGAGGTTCATCAAGGAACATCAAAAAAGTGGGAAACATATATAAAACTCGCTTTAATAAATAACTTTTTAAACTGTTTTTAAATGTGTTTTTTATTAAAAATGATTTAATGAAAACCACTTTTAACGCGAAAACTCGAAAACTAACTAAAAAAGCCTAAAAAAGATACCAATTTTTTTTTATTAAAAATCGCTAATTTTTGTATATAAAAAAAAAACTTTTTTTCAATTTTTTTTGTAGTGCACATGTGTAGTACACATACACATGTGCATTACAATTTTTTTTTGAAAAAAAGTTTTTTTTATATACATAAAATAGCGAAAATTGGTAAAAAAATTTGGGTATGTTTTTTAGGCTCTTTAGTTAGTTTTGGAGATAACTAGTGGCTTTCATTTGAACATTCCCTTATATATCTATATACTGTGAGTTCATTGGAGAACACTAAAAAAGTGGGGCACCGCGGAACACTCTTAAAAATTTAACTTAACATGTTAGAAATTATTTTTATTTAAAAAAAATTGGCGCTTTTCTATTTAAATACTTATAGAAGCATTTTTATAAAAAAAAATCAAAAACTAAAAATATAAAAAAATAGTTAAAGGCAATATTTTTTACAAAAATGATTTTTTATTGGAATAGTTTCTACCTATTTTTATAAGGAAAAGTGCTGAAAAACTTTTTAAAAAAATTGACTTTTAACATGTTAAGTTAATTTTATAAGATTTATTTTTAACTGTTTTTTTTTTAATTTTATTTTATATTTTTAGTTTTTGATTTTTTATTAAAAATTCTTCTATATGTATTTATAAGGAAAAACGTCAAAATTAAAAAAAAATTTATTTTTATCATGTTAAGTTGAATTTTTTAAGGTGTTCCCCAGTTCACCAATGAGCCCTCCCCTATATGGCTATATATATATATATATATATATATGTGTGTGTGTGTGTGTGTGTGTGTGTGCGCGCGCGCGCGTGCGTGTGCGTATAGGGAGAGGATAATTTGTAAACCCATTTGAGTTGACAACCGTATAAAAGAAAAAAAATTAATAAAATTTTACGGCACGTAATATAGATATTTTCATGTGTTTTGACCTGAAAAGACGCCAAGTGAATTTTTTTAAATTAATGTTTTAGTGTAATAGGCGTGTCACTATATATATATATAGGATTTGGTTCAAGAAAAACCATGAGTCGTGAGAACCATGAGAACTCCTACTTTCTCGAGCGAGTTGGACGACCTTCTTTTGCACAAACGTAGATAAAAATGTTATAAACATATCTGTAAAAACAAAAAAAAATTTCAAGTCAGTAGTTACGCCTGTTGTAAAATTTGTTTACGACGATGTAAATTTGTTTACATCACGAGTAAAAAAAAATTACACCCCTATGTAAATTTTTGCTTGCAACATTTTTTTATTTTTTATTGCTGGAATAAGTGGTTTGTCTAAGATTTTTGAGAAGTTTTTTTTTTTAAATAATCTTTTGAGAGGCCTAGTTCTCATGGTTTTACAACACAAGATGGTTCGCATTTTACCCTTTTCCTATATATATCTATATTACTATATAAAGCATTCCTATGTACAAAATAGTAAATTACCATCAAATTTTAAGATAAAATATGAAGGGCCAAGTTAAAATGCCTAACTTTTTGCCATTTTCTTTCTTTCATATCATTCTTCCTTTGATCAATGGCATTTATGTTTAATAAATATGTACTACATATTAGATTATCTATAAATAATAAAAAAAAGCTTATAGATAATAAACTCATCACATTCATCAAAACATATATTTAAAAATAAATTCTATTGTATTTGTGTATTTGGACTAAAGGACTAATCAGTGAACCAAAATTAATCAAATTTAACACAAAATGTATTTTGTAATTTTAAAGAAGTTGGTTAAAAATTTAGATGTAAATTGTCAACTCCGCTACAACGCGCGGGTTACCCACTAGATAAAGAAATGTTGTGGAAAACTATATAACGTTTATCATAAGGGTTTTCCGTGCATTGCAGCCGCGAATCGCGAGTACTTATATATATATAGGGAGGGTTTAAATGAGAATGCTAAATATCGCGAGAACCGTGAGAACGAATGAAAAAACCACGAGAACTTAGTAAAAAACAATTCAAATTCAAAATTTCTTTTTACACTTATCATTGTTGTTCGAATACAATTTTAGAAATTAAATTTACATGTTTAAATTTATGTGAATTCGTAAATAAAGAAAATTTACACATGTGTAAGTTTGTCATTTACACATGTGTAAATTTGTTATATTTACACATGCGTAAAAAGTCTAGTAAGAGTGATTTTGAGAGAAGAAATGAATTATTTGATATTGTAAATTCTTTTTTGATGTTGTATTTTAAATACAATGAGGTTTGTATTAAAAAAAATTCGGTTTTGATTGGTTTTTTCATTCGTTCTCACAATTCTCGCAATATTTAGCGTTTTCAAGATAACCCTCCCATATATATATATAGTGTGAGGTTCATTGGGGAACAGTGGGGAACTGACTCAAACGAACTCCGATTGGACTCATTCCAGCGGCGTTGGAACCGGCTCGTCGAACCCTAACTAGGATCTCTTAACCCTAACCCCTAAATCATAACCCCTAAACCCTAAATATATTAGGGTTTGGCTTTTAGGGTTTAGCATTAGGGTTTAGCTTTAGGGTTTAGTTTTAGGGTTTAGTGTTTAGCTTTAGGGTTTAGGGTTTAGCATTAGGGTTTAGCTTTAGGTTTAGCCTTTAGGGTTTGGCTTTTAGGGTTTATAGTTTAGATTTTACAGTTTAGCTTAGGTTTTAGCCTTATTTTTTAGCTTTAGGGTTTAGAATTTAGGAGTTAGGATTTAGGGTTTAGGGTTAAGAGATCTTAGTTAGGGTTCGACGAGCCGGTTCCAACGCCGCTGGAATGAGTCCAATCGGAGTTTGTTTGAGTCGGTTCCCAGTTGTTCCCCATTTTTTTAGTGTTCTCCAATGAACCTTCCCTATATATATATATATATATAGGGGAAGGTTTAAATGAGAATACTAAATATTGTGAGAACGAATGAAAAAACCGTGAGAAGTTGTTCAAAAACAATTCAAACTCAATTTTTTTTACGCTTATCATTATTATTCGAGTACAATACGTTTAAATTTACGTAAATTCGTATACAAAGAAAATTTACGCATGTGTATGTTTGCCATTTACACATGTGTAAAAAATATAATAAGAGTGATTTTGAGAGGAGAAATGAATTATTTGATTTGTAAATACTTTTTTAGATATTGTACTTTAATTACAATGAGGTTTGTAAAAAAAATTTGGTTTTTATTGGCTTTTTCGTTCGTTCTCACGGTTCTCGCAGTACTTAACGTTCTTAAGATAACTCTCCCGTATACACACACACACACAAACAACGTATATATGATTTTTTAACGCTTTTAGGTTTGAATTATGTTCTCGGCCCAAATTATCAACAACGTTGCGCACGGGTTCCCCACTAATGTGTGTGTGTGTGTATATGGGCCGCTAAAATGAAAACCACCCCAGTTGCGAGAACCGCGAGAACCACTCTTCTCTAATCAGATAAAGACAACCAAAAGGGTAATATAGTCATTTAATCAAAACAATTAAATCATCTCTCTCTCCTCTTTAAAGCCTTTTTTAAAATATTTTCAATTTCTCTTTCTTCAATTTATTTCTCTCCATATTTCTTTCTCCTCTTTTTGTTACTTTATAAAAAAATTTTTGTAAAAAAAAATTGTAAGGAAAAAGTTTATAACCGTAAAAAAAAGTTTTCGTAAAAAATGTAAAAAAGTTTAAAAACGTGTGTGTAAAAAAAAGGTTTTTGTAAAAACAAAGTTTAAAACCGTAAAAAAAGTTTTCGGAAAAAAAGGGCGTAAAAACGGCGCGTAAAAAAGCGGCTCGTAAAAACATTTTTTTTTTGTAAAAAATATGACAAAAATTGTTTTCTGTAAAAAAATCATATTTTAAAATGTTTTTAATTAAAAAATCCGATTTTAATAAAAAACAATTAATTTAATAAGACAAAATAAGTAATTAAAAAAAATATATACAATAAGACAAAACAAGCAAATTTACTAAAGTGCCCTTTTGACATTAAAATATTAAAATCATAATAAGACAAAAATAATTTAATATTATTTTTATAACTTTTAATCTCATCCATCCATCTCCAAAGATCAATGGATGGAAAGTGGTTCTCTTGACTTAGGGTGGTTTTAATTTTAGCGGCCCTATATATATATATAGGGAAATGTTCAAATGAAAACCACTAGTTAACGCAAAAAACTCGAAAAATAACTAAAAAAAGCCTAAAAACATACCAATTTTTTTTGCATACTAATTTTTGCTATTTTAAGTATATAAAAAAACTTTTTTTCAAATTTTTTTTGTAGTGAAGATGTGTAATAGTACACATGTGTACTACAATTTTTTTTTGAAAAAAAGTTTTTTATATATAAAAACAAGCGATTTTTAATAAAAAAAAATTGTAAAAAAAAATTTTTGGTGTGTTTTTTAGGCTTTTTTTAGTTAGTTTTCGAGTTTTCGTGATAAAAGTGATTTTCATTTGAACCATCCCCTATATATATTTGTGTGTGTGTGTATATATATATATATAGGAGTAGGATAAAATACAAAGCACAATTCGTCTAAAAACTGTATGAATCATTTAAAAAGTGTCATGTGACATCCAATTAATTACAGAAAAAAGGTAAAATAATAACGTATATAATATCAGTTATATTGAATACACTATAATTATGCTAACAATCAATCAGTTCTTTTTTTATCCTTCTTTTATTTTCAATGTGATGATATAATTCTACCGCAACTTTTAAAATAATTATGATTTATACTGTAACCATCCCTTATATATATATATATATATATATATATAGATAGATAGGAAAAGTGTAAAATACAATACGGCTTAACGTACATCACGTACGACAACGTGCGCGATTATGTGTATAACGTGCGTGATTAATGTTTTCATCATGCGTGATTTGGGTTTTTTAGTTTATAACGTGCGTGATTTTCAAATGAATTTGCGTAATTATCTGTCGTACGTGATGTACGTTAAGCTGTATTGTACGTTAACTGACCTTTCTCTCTCTCTCTCTCTCTCTCTCTATATATATATATATATATATATATATATATATGGATGGGTTAAAATGAAAACCACCTTGAGTTGTGAGAACCATGAGAATTAGGCCATCCAAAAAGGTTTTTCCAAATTTTTTTTTCTCAAAAGTCATAAAAAAATCACTTGTTTCAACAAAAAAAAATATAATAATAATAAAAAAATGAGAGGAATGTTATTTGGGGATGATGCCCAATCACTTGTTCTCACAACTCGTTGTGGTTCTCATTTGAACTGAGCCATACAATTCTCATTTATGTACACACCCATATAACATATATATATATATATACAGGGGAACGCTAAAATGAGAACCACCTCGAGTTGTAAGAACCGCGAGAACTACACCGTAGGGGGCGCGGTGGACCAATTTTTTTTTCATAAACGTAGATGCATGTATAAAAACAACATTTGTAAAAAAAAATTCAGAAAAAAATGTCGTGTGTGTAGTTTTGAGCGCCACAAGTTTGTGTTTACGGGACCCGTAAATCTGGCCGGAAAATTTACGGTACCCGTAAATGCACACTTGAGGTGCTCAAAAACTTTTTTTTTCGAATTTTTTTTACAAATGTTGTTTTTATACATGTATCTACGTTTATGAAAAAAAAATTGGTCCACCTCGTCCCGTACGGTGTAGTTCTCGCGGTTCTTACAACTCGAGGTGGTTCTCATTTTAGCGTGATCCTATATATATATATATGTTATATGGGTGTGTACTTATATAAGAATGAGAGGAATGTTATTTGGGGATGATGCCCAATTTGTGAGGCAATTAGTATATATAGTACAATGAGGCAATTATTCTCTAAGATGAGTATTGATAATTGTGTATATCTTGGACATGTTATCTCAATATTTATGGGAATCACTTTCTAATAGTAGTGTTAGCCTATGCATTGGTATCACGAAATCAACTTGGGGATAATAAATAAAACTAAAACTTATACTAATAGCATAATCAAAACTCACAGAGATATATTGTGAGAATCTAAGATAAGTTGCATCTCTCTTCAAGACTACATATACTTAAGCCTTTCACTTTTTAACGAAACATTACAATTGTTCATAAAGAGTTAGTTAGATAATTTCTTTGTGTAAACTTTAACTTTAGACACACTCATATTTTGGTATCTTAGTCTAGTTTGTCTTGCATGTACTCCACATCTCCTCTTAATGTGTATTATAACTTGTTTTAATTTGATATTCAGCCTGCAGAGAAATTTCCAAGCCTAGTATCTTCTGATTCTCTATTTGGGAGGTAGTCATGATATTAGATGCAAATATTATTTGGTTTATTTATGCAAAGATTTCAACCATGACTTGTGATGCAGGTTTCCATACTTATTGCCTTGCCTTTGCATCTCTATTTTCGCACTTGTTGTGACCATTGGTGCAATTTGGCTTCCGGTATAGTTTTATGCAATTAAAATTTCCTTCATATTTCCATTAATAGTAATCTTAACATAATATTGATTCAATAGTAATATTTTTTTATCTAATGAAACATTTTTTAGGCTACTAAAGTTTAACATGTCCCCCGAACCAAGATATAAGGCCCCAAAACAAGGAAACCCGATGGTTGCATCATTGCATTAAAGATAGTTCTTAAACCTATCATAATCATCAAATAACAACGAAATTGTCAAAACATTTATTACACCAAGTCTACAAACCTTATAAATTAAACATAAAAGGTCATCTAAGGTTGATAAGACTAAAGGGAGTGGGTCATCCTTTATTGAGGGCGTCTTGCGACACATGGCGCCACGTCAGATTAGAGGATTTTGGTCAAAAAAAGGGGAGTGGAGCAACTTGGCTGGCTAGGGCGTCTTGCGACACGTGGCATTGATTTATTTTGTCTTTTTTTATGTAAAAGATATAAAAAACTCCTATTTTTTTTTTATAAAAGTATTGATCAAATTAAATAAAAACTAATACTTCAAAAAAAAATTACTTCAACAAAATAAAAAATACATCAACCGAAAAAAAAATACATCAACCAAAAAAAAAAAAAAATACAGTCAACAAAGGTTATATTTTTCTCGAATTTCTTGCTTCATTTGTTCGGCTAAAGCGAGCTCGGCTCCAGAAAGGTTTGTCGTGTCGGATGTCAATATTTGCAAATCAAGTGCTTTTTGACGACTTTCTTTCGGCTTTAGCTTTCGGTCACCGTGTTCTTTTTTTAAGTTGATCCGTTGTTGGCTCGTTTGCAACAAGCCGTCTAACTTATTGGTGACTTTTTCGAACGTTTCGGTGTAGTCGATTCGTACACCGCTAGAAGACGGTTGGGCGGCTTTTTTGGCCCTATCTCGGCCAACCGGCCGTTGTGGTGGTTCAAACGCATCGGCCTCTTCATGTGGCTCTTCCAAATCTTCCTCAATGTCGTTGAGATTTATTTGGGACCGAGCGCCCGACCCTTGACTTTGATGGTCGGTTGAGGATGAGGTTTTTGACCGCTTAGCCGACGGTTGGCCACGAGTTTTAAATGGATCGAAGGCGATGACTATGTGAAATTTCGAATCGTCGGAACCACTTTGGCGCACACTCAAGTTATTTAGGCGAGTGTATATTTGGTTGAAACTTTGAATCAAAGGACGCATTTTACGCCACTTCAAGCCGATACCATCGGCATCACGGTATCCCTCTTCTTGATCTTCCAACTTGAGGAAAACTTTGTAAATACGAGACCAATATGTTTTTTCCTTTTGATAGTTACCTATAAAAAACGAAACAATAGTTACCTATAAAAAACGAAACAATAGTTATCTATACGAGACCAATAAGTTATAAGACAACTTACCACATCTCGGGTCTTCGGTTATTTCTAGCCAAGCCTTGGACAAACTCATTTCCTCGTTGGAAGTCCATGGTACCGGTTTGGTTTTCAAGCGTTCTTCACCGGGTGTTTTCCTCTTGTGTGAACGTTTCTTTTTTTCATGTTCAACAACATTTTGACCGACATGGAACTGGGTCTCCGGAACTTCTTCGTCATCTAAATCAACCGCTAGATGGAATACAAACAAAGTTAAAAAAAAAACATATTCTTTACAAAAAAAAAAAAAAAATTTATACCATTTTGTTGGCTCGATCCTCCAACGTTTTGAAAACCACCGGGTAGTTGTGTGTTCCAAGTGGCGAACCCCATATTTTGCGGTACCGTCATATTGTTGTAGTATCATTGCGGTGTAGGGCTAGGAACGTGCATATTATTGAAATAGGTGTAAAAAGCGGGGTTATTTAAAACGTTTGGGTCCGCCATATCGGGTTGTGGATTGGAAGATTGTGTATTCGGGAATGGGGTTCGTGGATTTTGGTTGAAAGGAGGGATGTTGTGGGGATACATTTTTTTATAAAAAGGAGTAAAAAATATAGAGAATGGTATAAATTTTGATGAGTTGAGAGAAGATTGTGGTATTTGTGTTTGGTATATGTTATTATTTATAAGGGTTGGGGGTTATAGTTTTATTAAAAAAAAAAAACATGTAAAATCAAAAAGTATCCGTTGGCAACGGATAGATTTATGGGGAAAAGGAATTGTTGGGCGTTCGGTTGGAGACGCCATGGTGGGAGACGCCCAGGTGGACGCCTAAGGGGGGCGGTGTTCTCGGCGACTTGGGGCGGCCTGGGAGGGGGAGACGCCCCACTCCCCTCAGTCTAAGATGCTACTTTGAAGAGTAGGGGAGCTCAGAATCCAGAATCCATGCCGTAGACTTTCTGTCAAACATCAGTATCCCCTAATATATATGCTTAAAATGAAGCTACTTAGTGGGTCCTAGCTTAGGTTAAAAACAAGGATTTATCATTTTAAGTAAAAAAAAAATTATCATCCACCATTAATAAACGTTCTTAATAATGAATATACACATCAACATTAAATCATCAATAAAAAACACATAGTCGTGAAGCAAACCTCAACGTCAACTACTCGACACTAGCGAAATAATCTTGGACATGTATAAGGCTCTATGCCTGCTATGTAGTCGCACTCACAGGTAGTAACATTAATACGTCTTCCTTAATTATCGGATCATACATCATTCATTTAACCTTTAAACTTTTATTAAGCATCGCATGTCAATTAGTAGTCAGTCAATATATAACACGTAATAGCTAACAGTCGTTTTAGAGAGTTCTAACCGTTTAAAGTAGCATGTGTAGTAGAGAGTTCTAGAGAGTTCTAACAGTCTATTTAACCGTTTAAAGTAACCGTTTAAATAGCTAACAGTCGTTTTAGAGAGTTCTAACAGTCTATTTCAACTCAAAATGATGAAATAGGGCGTCTAGAACTCACCTTGTATACCGTACTTGTCTTTAAAAACCACTCAACCTCTGACCAGGCTCGTGAACCTGATCAAAAGTTCACATTCTTACGGGTATTCAACACGAACTTCAAGTTCACGCTTTAAAATGGGTTGTACTTAAAAAAGAAGAACATATACTTGAAACCCAAGTGCACACTTATAATAAGTGCATACTTAATCATGGGTGTAAACGTATAACATGAGCGTATACTTCAATAGAGGGCATATACTTAGTGTCAAGTACGTATATGCGCCCCACCATTCTGAGCACAAATGAAAAAGAGGTTATGAATGGTTTACTTGATTATAAGGCTAATATGTAAAATAAATAGACATGCAACATTTGGTTGTATGTAAAGCATATGTGAAACTCTAGCCTCACGCCTCGGAGCACCTCACACTTTTAAAACCACACTTACAAAAGAAAAACAAAATACTATATATATATATATATATATAGGGAGGAGTTCATGCGAGAACCACCCTTATTGCGAGAACCGCGAGAACCAATGTGAACACAACCTAAAATAGCTAAAAAAACCAAGCCCCCCCCCCCCCCCCCCCAAGCTAAATGCTAAAAACTAAAACCCCCAAAAAACCTAAAAAAACCTAACCTCCCCCCCCCCCCCCCCTCCCCCCAAAACCTAAACCCCCCCAAGCTAAAATGCTAAAAACTAAACCCCCAAAAAACCTAAAAAAATAAAAAAATTCTAAATTTTTTTTAATACTTTTTATGCTCAAATCGCTACTTTTAGTGGCAAAAAAAAAATATTTTAAAAAAAAAAAAATTTTTGGCTTCGAAAAGTAGCGATTTTTATATAAAAAATATTAAAAAAAAATTTTGTGTGATTTTTAGGCATTTTTGGTTGTGTTCACATTGGTTCTCGCGATTCTCGCAATAAGAGGTGGTTCTCGCATGATCTTCTCCCTATATATATATCTTGCTTGATTCATATTTTAGCATGAATTCTACAACAAATCAAAACTGCAGGAAACATTACACATTCACAAAAATAATGACTTGGGGTCTACTTCGGATACGCTGATTGCTAAGGAGAAAGATTCTACTTTTTTAAGCCTCCTCAAGAACTGGCCATTAATGTCTTCTATCATTGTCTATTGTGTTTTCTCTCTTCATGAGATGGCTTACACTGAGGTAGATTTCAAAATCTAGTCGATAGTTACATTTTACTGTTGCAAACAAAACGTGGGCAATTTCTATCATTCTTTCAAAGTACATGGTCCATTCTAGATGCATTAAACCCTACACCATAAACTATATTGTTAAGTTAGTGATAAATAGTCAAGTACATTTTACCATGGTTTTAGAACTCTGATTCTACTACATATTCACCGATAATAACTTCTAAAACAAATTTGAATCTTTTCATTCACAGATTTTTTCATTATGGGCCGAGAGCCCGAAGAGTTTGGGGGGACTTAACTATACTACTGACGATGTTGGCATGGTCTTATCTATCACAGGTGAGATTATTTATGATTTTTAACACCTCTCTTCCATAGTTGGATATTCCAATATCCAAATTATTTTCAACATTTGATTATTTGACAAAATGTTAAGCTAAAAAAAAAATTTGTCTGCAAATATGTTATGAGATCATTTTTGTCAAAAATTTTATTTGATAAACCTTACAAATTACATTTTCCAAAAGCTTGGCAAAAGGGATAGGCCATGTAATAGATCAAAATGGGTCATTTTTAGAAAGTATCAAGTTGGTTAGGGTCAAAACGGGTTCTCACCAAACTGGCGATTGTTTCAGGAGCATGCCTTCTCCTTTCCCAGACAACATTTTTTCCAATTGCAGAGAGGATATTTGGGCCTGTCATGATAGCTCGCATCTTCGGAGTAAACAATCTTCCTTTACCAACATTATTTCTCTACTGCTGTTTCCTTTTCTTTTAATTATAATTACCTTCCATTTGACTATGAAAGTCTGACTATAATCCTTTATTCTTCTTCTTTGTATCACAAATTCTTCTTAGAATATGATAATTATCATAGTTCTTGATGTGATTATAGTTATTCGAATTGAATATATTTATATCAATTTCAAAGTAGAAGTAGTTTGTATGATTTTCAGAGACAAAGGTACAAAACTATAGAGGAAATAAGTATTAGATAATACGATTGCCTTACATGCTAACCAGTTATCTCTTGTGTAGGTTTTGTCTATACCTCTACTCACAACTTATCCATACATAGCATTGTTAACTGGCTTTATGCTCACCTTTACATTAAATTTAGCATCGATCGTGAAGAATGTTCTATCAGTAAGTTTTTTGAATCCATATTCCCTTTATGCTCCCCTTTATGTTAACTGACGTTGCTATTTTATTGAAGATATGCACATATAAATGGCATTTCTAGTACATGTATATGAAGATCGACTGCATTGACCGGTGACCTAACCAGTAGGGCTGTGAACAAATCAAACGTTCGGCGAACAGTTCGTGAACTGTTCGGCGGAAAGTTCATCTGTGTTCGTTCATTTATTAAACAAACATACACGAACACTCGTTCATTTAGTTAAATGAACAAACATGAACAGAGGCCATGTTCATTCGTGAACGTTCGGTAACATGTTCTTTTGTGTTTGATAGTTCATTAGTGTTTTTAGTTTTTATATTTATTTAAATAATTCAAATTTCCGACAAATTAAATATCTATTAAGTGTCAGTGTATTATATATTATCTTCATAAACGATTGTTTGTGTTCGTTTGTTTCCATTTGTGTTCATGAATGTTAGTTTGTGCTCAATTGTGTTCGTCAACGTTCGTTTTTGTTCGTTGCCTAAAATTAACAAACAAACACAAACGAACACAAAAAAGTTCATTTCCTTATCAAACAAACACAAACATAAAATCTAGTTCGATTCGCGAACACATATATTTCTTAACAAACGAACACGAATAAGGTCTTGTTCGTGTTCGTTCCGTTCGTTTGCAACCCTACTAACCAGATCCACCCTTATTTTGCCAATTGTAGTCGTGGGTTTCCACATACTATTATAAAAATAAAGCTTTACTTTTAGTAAGTATATGGATGTTAACATAAACAACCATAGAATTCTAATGTTTCTTGGTGTTACGACCATTATTTTATTTCTTATCACCATAACTTAGTTTCTCATTTTAACCAGATCTCTATCATAACTGCAACAGTCATGCTGCAAAATAATTTTGTGGTAATATTATTTGTTTCTCTAGTTCTTATCTATTTTTTACTGTGTTAGCGTACATATATTAACTATTATATTTTATACAAATGTACATGGATAACAGGATCAACACCAAAGAGGTGCAGCAAATGGTCTTGCCATGACTTTGCAGTCGATTGCTAGCGCAATTGGTCCATCATGCGGCGGAACACTGTTAGTACTCATTTGTTTAATTATCTAGGGTAAAAATGAGTTGTGGTTAAAATAGGTCATTTGTAAGTCAGGGAAAGAAAAGAGTCGGTTTGAGCTCCAAAAAAGTAGTCAATGCATATATCAAATATGTTTCGTAGAATCTTTATACCAAAAATAATTACTATAATCTGTAAACATTTAAACACATTTAAAAATAGTTTAGAAATTTACCTTTTAGCTAGTTATTTCTAGCATCAAGCAGCACAACTACCTCAAATTGAGTTTAACTTATATCTAAATTTGTAGATTGTCATGGTCCTTAAAGAGACAAAATGCAGCATTTCTTCCTGGTTCGTGATTTTCTCTTGAAAAATGTTGCATAGGAAGATGAATTATCTTAGAAAATAATATGGCTTACTAATTTATTCGATTTTCAGGAGCCCAAATGATATTTTTTATCTTGAATGTAATTGAGGGGCTTGGAGTTCTATCGACGTTCAAGCCTTTTTTGATCACAAACCCTTAATAGTTGGGAGTACTTGAATTCGGACCTGATTCTTCGGGAATCCTAAGATTATATTCTAGTTGCCAAACTGATATAGGTAACATATATTTTTATGTTGGACATTCAAGAAAGGCAACCATGCATGTCATCTAGCTTTGTTATATTGAATGTGCATGTTTTGAAATCCATTCATCTTTGAAGGAAGTATTATGAATTCTGAATTTGCAGACCCTGTTGTTTTGTGAGGGTTGTTTTCTTCTATTTTAATTGTGACTTCTTCTGGTCGTTGTCTGATTCGATTACTGCACGGTTGTATTCTGTGACACCTTTATCTAGACAACTAAGCTTGTCTTCTTTGATAAATACCTATTGACCAAAGATAAAACTTCCTCAATTTCTCGTTTTACCTATTTCAAGATACCCGAACCAAGTAGACCATGTAGGTTTCAAGTTTCAAATCCATGGATAAATATCTAAATCGTGTGAAGTACTTTACGGTTATCTGATGATAGAAACCCCTAGAGTGGGCTAGAGTAACCTTTTGAGTGGGTCAAACTTCAAGAAACAAAGATAAGAACAAGACTAATTTGATTAAACTATTCTTCTTATACATTTAACAAAACAAAGGCTTTAAATAGGCTTACAACATGCATGATTATTAAAAGGAAATGAGAATAAAAGGGATATTTAGTGGCAACGCGGGTAATGGTGGGGGTGTCTGGCCAAGGTGATTGTTACACCCCCTAAGGCACTTAGAATAGGGCCGAAAACTGTTGATTGCATTTTCATTGGATATGCCAAAAATGGTAGCTCACATCGTTTTCTTGTATATGAATCCAAGAATCCTGATGTGCACAAGGACTCTATCATAGAGACAAGGCCAAAAAATGTGACTTACTTTAAAGAAGAGTTTCCAATGTTAGTACAAACTCATGCGAGTTCTTCAACAACCAATCATACAAGTTCATCAACAATGGTTGATGAGCTTGTTCGAGAGGAAACTCAAGAACAATTAGGGGTTGAAGAAGGTAAGCCAAGAAGAAGTAAAAGGCAAAGGACTGAGAAATCCTTTAGGCCTGAATTTCTTACATTCATGGTTGAGAATGAGCCTCAAACCTATCGGGAAGCAGTCACCTCTTCAGATGGACCTCAAGCCATCAAGAGTGAAATTGATTCTATCTTGCAGAATCACACTTGGGATCTAGTAAATCTTCCACCAGGGATCAAGCCACTTGGATATCGATGGGTATTCAAGAAAAAGATGTAAGCTGATGGCTCTGTCGACAAGTATAAGGCAAGGCTTATGATCAAAGGGTTTAGACAAAAGGAAGGTCTTGACTATTTTGACACATACTCGCCTGTGACTAGAATAACCTCTATTAGATTGGTGCTTGCAATTGCAGCTTTGAGAAACTTAGAAATACATCAAATGGATGTAAAAACCGTATTTCTCAATGGGGAACTAGAGGAAGAGATTTACAGTTTAATCAAAACAGGTTTTATCATTTTACAGCATTGAGGGCAACCCGCAATTACATTTGTTTACATCTACTTTAATTACCACCCACGGCACTGTCAATCCTGACTTGTGGTCATGCTACTACTCACAGTAACAAGTTATGTATACAAAACCCCAACATACCGACGATAATTGTAGAATTACAAATACTCAATCACTGTTAATTATAATGTAAAACAATTGAGGTTTTGTAAAAACAATTTACAAAAAGAGGATTAACTCACAGAAAGGTTTACACAAAAAGAAGGATTACTCACATTATTAATTTAGGTATTTCCTTGTGACTTCCTGGTTATAATCTAGTAAATTAAACAATGCACATGTGTTAGTATAATAACCCAATTTATTACGTTAGCTATACCCTCCCCGAGACAGATTTCCAACGAGTGAGTCAGGCAGAGCCTCGACATGCCTTATGGAGCACTAGATCAATTGCGCAGCGTAACTAATACGTAACCGGGGGTTATAATACTTACATCGAGGCAAAGCTTCACTATTTAGTGGGTATTATGCCCGAGAATTACTTTTATTATTTAGAGAATTGAGAGAGATTGCGAGAAAATGAACAAAAATCAAATGAATGTCGATTCTCTATTCATAGGGCTGGAACAGGGGGTTCTCACGCCCCGCGAGAGAAACACAAAGGGGCTTCGCAGCCCGCGAGCCATCTAGACTAGGCTCTAGCTTGGCTGAGTCGACCACTAGCCTTGACACGCAGCCCGCCACGTGGCAGCTCAGGGCTCGGCCTGGTGGCCAGCTGTCGCGGCCCGCGACAATTTTATCCGAGGGGGTCGCGCCCCGCGAGTGGCCCTAGGATTTTGTTTTATTTGATTTTTGTAAAAACTAAGGTAATTCGGGTCCGTTTTTCGTATACGGGGTGTATTTTAGGACATATAGGGATGTTTTAAAGATTTTATGAGAGTTGTTATATCCTCCCCACCTTGTTTTAGAACTCGTCCTCGAGGTCTACTGGAAAAGGTGTGGATATTTCCTTTGCATTTCTGATTCAAGCTCCCAAGTGTATTCTGGTCCTCTCTTGGAATCCCATTTTATTTTGACTAGAACCAATCTCTTGTGTTTAAGATTCTTGATCTTTCTGTCTTCAACCTGTATGGGTTTCTCTACAGACTTAAGTTTTTTATTTACCTTTATGTCTTTAAGAGGTACTACTAATGATTCATCTGCTAAGCATTTCTTGAGATTACATCAAGTATTCCTGCCATTTCTTCTGGCAGTTGTAGCTGATAAGCTACAGGTCCTATCCTTCTAATAATCTCAAAGGGTCCAACATACCTGGGGCTTAGCTTTCCCCTTTTGATGAATCTAACTACTCCTTTCCATGGAGAAACTTTTAATAATACTTTATCTCGTACTTGAAATTCCAACGGTTTTCGCTTGTTATCAGCATAACTCTTTTGGCGATCGCGTCCTGCTTTTAGTCTTTCCTTGACTTGAATGATCTTGTCCGTTGTTTCTTGTATTATCTCTTGTCCAAACAGTTGCTTTTCTCCAATTTCTGCCCAACAGACTGGAGTTCGGCACTTTCTCCCATAAAGTGCTTCAAATGGTGCCGCATTGATACTGGTGTGATAGCTGTTATTGTAGGAAAATTCTATTAATGGTAAATGATCGTCCCAATTTCCTCCGAAATCAATTACACAAGCTCTAAACATATCTTCCATTTTCTGAATTGTCCTTTTGCTTTGTCCATCCATTTGAGGATGATAAGTTGTGCTTAGATTTAACTTGGTTCCCATTGTTTTTTGGAAACTAGTCCAAAAATGAGAAGTAAAACGGCTATCTGTATCAGAAACAACAAATAAAAGAATTCCATGTAATGAAACTATTTCATTTACATATAACTTGGCTAACTGTTCCATACTAAAAGATTCTTTCATCGGTAAGAAATGAGCAGACTTGGTTAATCTGTCTACAATCACCCAGATTGTATGATTACCTTTTCGTGTCTTGGGTAATTTGGTAACAAAGTCCATTGTTATCAATTCCCATTTTCATACAGGCATTTCCAATTGCTGCAATAAACCTGGGGGTTTCTGATGTTCAGCTTTAACTTGTTAACATGTGAGACACTTGGCAACATAGGCTGCTATATCCTTTTTCATTCCTATCCACCAAAAATTCTATCTTAAGTCTTGATACATTTTATCACTACCGGGATGTATCGTATACTTAGACTTATGGGCTTCTTCTAAAATTCGGTGGCGTAGGTTTCCTTGTTTAGGTATCCAAATTCTTTTCTTATGGAATCTCCAAATTCCATTTGTTCCTTGTTCTAATTCCTTAATCATTCCCTTTAATTTCTCAGTATCATCCTTGATTATTGATCCTTGTATTTCTCTAATTTGATCATTTAAATCTATCTATAGATTTAATTTGAGAGAATGCACTTTTCTTGGCTTATCATGATACTTTCAACTTAAAGCATCAGCTACTACATTAGCTTTTCCTGCATGATACTGGATACTACAATCATAATCACTAAGAATTTCCATCTAGCGTCTCTGTCTCATACTTAACTCTTTTTGCCCGAAATAATATCTTAAACTCTTATGATCGTTGAAAATGGTAAACTTACTACCGTAAAGGTAATGTCTCCAAATTTTAAGGGCAAAAATTATGGCTCCTAATTCTAGATCATGGGTTGTATAATTCTCCTCATGATTCTTAAGTTGTCTAGAGGCATAGGCTATAACCTTTTGACGTTGCATCAACACACATCCATAACCTAACTTAGAAGCATCACAATAAACTATAAAGTCTTCAGTTCCTTCTAGTAACACTACTATGGATGTGTTGGTTAATCTTTGCTTAAGGATTTTAAAGGCTTCTTCCTGTTTTGGTCCCCATTCAAACTTGACTGATTTACAGGTCAGTTTTGTTACAGGAATGGCTATTCTAGAGAAATCTCGGATAAACCGTCTATAATAACCTGCTAATCCAAGAAAACTTCCCACCTCCGTTGGTGATTCAGGGACTTTCCATTTAGTAATTGCCTCGATCTTTGTGGGATCCACATGAATTCCTTCATGATTAACTAAATGTCCAAGGAATTGTACTTCTTGTAACCAAATTTCACATTTTGAAAATTTAGCATAAAGCTTTTCCTTTCTCAATAATGTAAGAAGTGCATGCAGATGCGCTGTATGTTCCTCTTTACTCTTAGAGTAAATGAGAATATCATCTATAAAGACAATTATGAATTTATCTAGATATGGTTTACATATTCTGTTCATCATGTCCATAAATGTGGCTGGGCATTGGTTAAACCAAATGGCATGACTGTAAATTCATAATGGCCATACCTTGTTCTGAAGGAAGTTTTAGGAATGTCCTCTTCCTGTACTTTCAGTTAATGATATCCTGAGCATAAATCGATCTTAGAAAAGAATCGAGCTCCTTGCAGTTGATCAAAAAGATCATCGATTCTCGGTAATGGGTACCGATTTTTAATCGTGACCTTATTGAATTCTCGGTAATCAATGCACATACGCATTGATCCGTCCTTCTTTTTGACAACCAAGATTGGTGCTCCCCAAGGTGTTGAACTTGGTTGTATGAAACCTTTCTCTAGAAGTTTGTCCAACTGTTTCTTTAATTCTTGCATCTCTGCTGGTGCCAAACGGTAAGGTGCCTTGGCAATCGGTGCTGTCCCTAGTAGTAGGTGAACTCTGAATTCAACCTCTCTATTTGGCGGTAGGCCTGGTAATTCTTCTGGAAAAAACATCTGAGAATTGAGATACTACGGGAATATCTTTTAATTCTTTTGCTTTAGTGTTAATGATTATGGAAATCATATACACTAATGATCCTTTCCTTGCATAACTTGTTGTTTTCATCACAAAGATGAATTTCGTAGATCTAGTTGGCTTATCTTCTTTAATTGTGATCTTTTCACCTTTTGGTGAATTTACTTGTATTGACTTTTGATCACATAGAATACTGGTTTTATTGGTTACTAACCAATCCATTCCTAATACAATATCAAATCCAGCCAGATTCATCGGGTAAAGATTAGCAACAAAATTATGGTTTAAAATTTATATTCTTGCTCCCTGCAAGATTTCAGTGATCTTAATAGATTCTCCATTTGTCGTCTCCACTAGACATTCTTGTTGAAGTTTAGTTAATGGTTGATTAAGAATTTTGCAAAATGAAGTATTAATAAAACTTTGGTTTGCACCAGAGTAAAATAATACTTTAGCAAAAACATCATTAACTAAAAACGTATCGATAATCACATCCGGAATCATTTTGGCTTCTTCTGCAGTTAGTACAAAAGCTCTAGCATTCTTAGTAGTCTTGTTGTTCATGGCTGGAGCTAGTTTCGGACAGTTCGGTTTGATATGCCCCTTTTCTCCAAAATTGAAGCATATTCCATTGCTGGGTTTCTTCCTGCAGTATTCTTCCTTGTGTCCAGGTATTTTGCAGAAGTTGCAGTAGATGGAACATCTTCCCGAATGTTTCTTCTTGTAAGACTTACAGTAAGGTGCGGAAGTAGAACCTATGTTCTTCCCACGGTTGGAATTACCGTAACGAAATTCCTGGGTTCTCCTCTTGTGTACGTACTAGTTCATCAGTCAAGGTATTTGCTAGTTCTACAGCTTCTTCTATGGTTTGTGGTCTAGCTGCCTTGACTACATGTCTAATATCATTGATTAATCCCCATATATAACGGGAGATTAATACTGGTTCTTGTGAGGCCAGGGTTGGCACTATTCTAGTATATTCGAAGAATATGGTAGTGTAACCTTTACTGTCTACTCCAGTCATTCAATAGTTTAAGAACTTATTAGCTATTTGTTCTTTTTCATTGGGAGGACATAATTTTCTTTCGACCATGTTCTTAAACTTAGTCCATTCCATATTATAGACTCTGTCACTTCCCCTAGACTGGAGAATAGTATTCCACCATTCTAAGGTTGCATTCTTAAAAAGATTGGAAGTAAACATGATTTTATCTTCCTCTACGCACTTACTTATTTTTAAGTCAACCTCTGTCTTTTCTATCCAGCGTAGAGCTGCAATGGCTCCTTCATTGCAAGAGAATTCTATTGGTTTGCAAGACCAGAATTCTTTGTAAGAACAACCATATGACATGGTTCTTCTTCTTTTTGGAATAGGCAATTGAAGTAATGGTCCATTGTTTATACTGTGGCTGGGTTCAGTAGGTGGTCGTTTATTTCCATTATTACTTTTATTTTTTTTCCGTTTCTTTAACAGTCTGGATAATATATGGCATAGCATCTCTAATTCCTTGTGTTACTATGTGTTGGATCGCACTGTTATTTATTTGGTTATCATTATTTTAGTTTTCCTGATTTTCTTCGTTGTCCATCTGGATTTACAAACAATTATCAGGTATTAATATCATCGAATAAGATTTAATGCCAACAATTACACAAACAAACATATTGGTCAAAACCGTTGAGCATTGCGACATTTACTCAATTTTATATATATATGCATCTATTACAAGCTGCAACTGAAATTTAAAACATACTACGTACTAGTTATGCATCAGTAAGTATTAGGTTATATATATATATATATATATATATATATGAATCACCTCCAGTTGTAAGAACTGCGAGAACCACTCTCAACCAATAAGATTCTGCCACTCAAAAGGGTAGTTTGGTCATTTACTACCAAATGTCATTTCCCTATCTCTCTCCTTATTAATTATTGTCAGATCAATGTCTCTCTCCTCCTTTTTAAAACACCATCTCTGAAGAAACACTGGTTAAATGACCGGAATCAGATAAACCAAGGGGTTAGGTTATGCATAAAAGGGTTGGTTTCTCTTCGTTCGGTTCAGGGAATGACAGATCTTCTTCTCTTCACAGTAACTGCAAAACAACCACCGTTAGACTCGCCACGGGGAGAATGGGGGTTCTCTCCGTGACCACCCTCCGGTGTGAGAATAAGTATAGGTTTATGAAGAAGAAGAAGAAGAAGTGTAAGTGAAGTGAATGTAACTTGAAGATTATACCTGAATTATCCTTCTATTTATAGCCGAAGTTTGGCCGGGAAAACCTGTTATTGAAATATTGACGGAAAATGCTAACTCCGTAGGCGATTATTTTTTCCCTCCGTTAATCTTTTGACGAGTGTGAGAGCACATGGATCGCAATCTTTGATCAACGGCTGGGGTATTGCCACATGGAAAGTGGGCAAGTGAAGATTTCTCCTCAATTTCATGCCATCATCGTGACTTCAAGGTAGCCTGGGATGATGACACGTGGCCAGACGGTTATAACCGTCTGGTGATGCACGATAGAGTTTTCCAGAAGATTACAGCTGTAATCCTGTGTGACTCCTTACCGTATGTCATCAGTGAAGTGAATAATATCCAAGTCTGGATATTATTTATGCGTGAGTGTTTACTAGGATTATTATCCTTATCTGTTATGGAGAAAGGCGCAAGGATTCGTTAGCCTCCTTTTGGTGCGCAGATGTTGCTTATTGTTTTCTTTCTAAGTTTTCTTTGTGGGACCAGTGCGCGGCCGCTTAAAGAAGGTTAGAAAGATGAGGTTGTGGTATCGTCCCAGGTACTCGAAGCGAGGATTTTGGGACCTTACCCCTTCAAGTCCCCCCAGTCTAGTGCTGCTCTTATGCAAATAAGTGGAGCACTGGACTATGAGAAAGAGTTGCTTTTTGCTGTAGAGTTTTTTGGCGCGAAAGTAGAGAATCTTTTTTGGAAGAAGATACTCTTGCTCATTATTTTTTATTTTGAAAATTTTTACCTTAAGTCTGAAAAAGGTGCAGTAATGACTGTTGACGTGTGACAGGCTGTCATTGTCAGCTGTATGTTACCGACCGTGTTTCACACGCGCGCGTGAACTTGCGTTTGTGTTCCTTCCCACTCGCCCTTGACGCTTGGATAACCGTGTTATCCCGAAAAAGGCGCTATCGCAGTTATCTATGCAATTTATGGCGGTGAGTATATAAGTGTTTTTAGTCGCCTATTTTCGTTAATCATTATTCTCTTGAAAACCCCTTTCTTCTTCGTCTTCTTTGTCATTTATTAAAAAGAATTTGCAACTTCTCTTTCTTATGTCAACCGAAGATCATCACGAAGACTCTGCTGAAGAAATGGCTGCTGAACTTCCACTGTTGAAGTGGTCCAGGGCGACGTTTGATGGTTTGATTCGGAATTTCAGGTTTCCGGAGAAATGGGGTGCTCGATACCCTGACGAGGGTCAGACGGCGGCGGATGCTCCGGCTGGGTATATAACTTTGTTTTGGGATTTCTTCTCTGCAGGCAATTTCCGATTGCCTGCAACGAAATTCTTTCTTGATATTCTCAATTATTACAAGTTTCATATTTCCCAGATGCACCCTATTAGCATGGTTAGGGTTCGACATTTTGAATTTGTGTGCCGTACGATGCATATTGAACCGACGGTTCCTCGATTTCGAGTTTTCCATCAAATGCACTGTTCTCAGGGGTTTTATTCTTTTGTGCAAAGAGCGTCTGCAAAGAAGATCTTGCTGCAACCCCCAAAATTGTTCCATGAATTGAAGCATAAATTCTTTTTTATTAAAGTAGGAGTTATTCCGATGAAGATGACGTTCAGGGGAAAAGAGGATGTCCCCACTAAGACTATTCAGACTCCCGTTGATGAAAATTGGTACCAAGATTTAAAAGACGTTTCGTCTATTGCTTTGCCGAAGAAAGCCCTCGTTGGTGCTAGTATATGAGTCTGAATTGGAGGATGAACCGGGAAGATAAGTCGGTGTATATGGAAGGCGACAAAAGTAAGATTTGGGGTTTGCCTTGCTGTTTCCTTTTTTTTTTGAATTTGGCTTTGCTTCTCTTTCTTTTGCAGTTGTCTCATTGTATGTTGTTGCATTTGAGAAAGAAGGTGGAAAGATGGCTACAGTTGCGAAAAGACCTGATGAGGAGCTTTGGTATAATCACATCATGAGGAATTTTGTTCTTCCGCGGGATGAAGATTTGGCTGCGTAACCTGCTGCTGGCGCGGGTAAGTTTTTCATCACAATGTTGTTTACTTGCTATTTCTTGTGTGCTTGAATTAAGTTATTTTCTGCGCTTCATAGTAGGTGAGATGTCAAATTTGGTCATAGGCCCTGAGAAGAAAAGGCATGCGCCTACTACTACTGTTGCGCCCAAGAAGAGTGATGCCGAGAAAGCTCAGCCTTCTAAGGCTAAAAATGTGGGAGGAGAGAAGAAAGTTATGCGCTGTTCCTCTGACTCCTGGTGTGATTATGTGGTGGTATCTGATTCATTGGAGGGTCTTGCGCCTGTAGTTATGAGAAGACCAAAGTCGAAACCCAAAGATGCTGCTGATATCCCTCCATCAAACCATGATGATCCTATCGGATTAGAGTCGAGTCCGGAACATTTGTTGAGGAATAAGGCGGGGAAAAGGAAACAAGCCGATGTTGAGGCTGAAGGTCAGCCTGAGAAGAAAGTTCGAAGGAAGAAAATTACCAGAAGGGGCAACCTTGATGCTTTCGTTTCAAAACCAATTTTTGGTTGGTGCTTTCTCTTCGTTTCCCTTTTATATGCCTTGCATGGTCTTTGATTTATATGCTTTTGCAGAAAAACCAAATTCTCCTGTTCACACAGAACCATCATCTGTGGTTAACGAGAAGATTCCGTCCTCTCCTACTCGCGCCTCAGTTACTGAGCCATTAGAGAATGCAGATGCACCTGAGAATGAGGCGGAGAAGACTGCTGGGGTAGAGGATTTTGGGGCTGAAAATCCTTCTGATGCTGCTGTGGATGCAGGGAAAGTTACTAGCCCTGAGGCTGTGGTCGTTGATACTAGTAACCCACTTACTCCTGAATTTGTTGCGCAGGATACGGAGAAAGGGAAATCCGCGCAAGAGATCCCTGTAACAGCTTCTCCATCAGTGGCTTCTGACTCCTTGCCTAAGAATATTGAGAAGGTCTCTGCTGAGGACCAAGGCTCGTTCTTTGATGCTGATGAAACTCTGGGGGATTATTATTATAGAACCTATTCGGATAAGAATGCTGTTGAAATTCACGTCCCTGTCTGGAATCTGAAGAAAGGTGATACTTTTTCAAACTGGCGTGTTTGTCGAGATTGGTTACAGGGTACCTTCCCGCCTGGGGAGATTAAATTCCAGGAAGGACGCCTTCATGACCAAACTTATCATGCCTACCCTTGAAGAGGCTGCTTCTTATACATCCACTACGCACCGCATAGTGCACGAGTGGCATAGTATGCATAAGGAGTGGGCTGCCTTTAAGGCATCTAAGAAGAAAGCTGTTGATGAAGAAAACCGCATTGCCCAGTTGAGGGCTAAACTAGAAGCTGATCAGGCCAAATTTGAGACTGATCGAAAAACTGAAGAGTGGTCTGTTGCGGGCTGGAAGAGAAATTCGGAAGCTGAGGCTGCCCTTCTTTCCGAGGAGCGCAAAAACTGGAAGAAGATCTATGAGAAAGATAATGCCGAGAAGATGGGTCTCCGCAACGTTATCAATAATCTCAAGGCTGAGGTTGAGAAGTTGAAGAAACAAGATGCGGAGATTGAAAAATTGAAGCAGGAAAAGGCGGATGCTGAAGCCGCGCGAGATGAAGCGCGTTCTCATAGGGAAAGGAGTGAACAACGAGAGGTACATACCTGCGCTACCCTTGCCCTTAGAGATAAGGAGATAGAAGAACTTATTTCTTTGCTATCTGAGCAGGAACAACTCAAAAAAGATCTGGAGCTTGCGCACACTGAGAAGGCGGAAATTTCCCGCTGCCTTGCTGAGACTGAAGAAAAGCTAGAAAATTCTGAAACGGCGCGGGCAAAGGCGGAGAGTGAACTTGAGCGTTTGAAAAGTGACATGACATGGCTGAAAGAATGTGGAATCGCCAGTGTAAGTTTCTTCCTGTTTGTAACTCTTGTGGAGGTGTTTTGCGCTTTTCCTTATTTGCTTTTCTTGTTTTTATAGGTTGCTGAATCAGTGCTGAATTCTGAAAAGCTAGACAAAACGGTTGCGCGCTTTGTGGTTGTCGCGCGAAATGATGGATATGCTCAAGGATATGCGGAATGCCGCACCATGTAGTTAATGCTTTGAAGGTTGAGGGATACTAGTAGATCTGCTACTCATTGTGTTAATACTGATGCCGCCCTTGTAGCTATGAAAACAGAATTCAACAACTTACAACTCCCTGTCATGGATCTTATAAACGTTGCGTTGCAGTCTGAATATCTTGTAGCGCAACTGAAGGAAATCTTCCCAGATGGAGAAGATGAAGATGAAGACTTAGCGTAGGTTTTCTCTTGTGGTTGTATGAACAATAATCTTGTAGTTTTTTTGGGATGTGTACCCCTTTTCATCAATGCGCTGCCGCGCAAGTAACGTTTACTAATACATTGCCGTATAGTTTGATAATTTTTTAAGGCATGTTGGTGCACCAGAAGTAGTATGATATGTGTTTTAATTTACAATATTTTGCATAGGTACAATTTCTTTGACTAGGTAAGGCGAATAAAGGTGGTATAAAGCTCATGTGTGAACGGAAGGTCTTGCGCGATGTGTGTAATCACTGACCGCTCATGAGACTTGTATTATATCTACCATAATGTTTTTGGGCTTACCAAAAGGAATTGCATGCACTTTGTAAAAACACAAAAATAATAGAAACTTTGTTTTTTATTCATGGATAAGGTGCAGAGGCCGTACAAAGTCTATTTTTGGAATAATTACATGAGACTTAACTTACACTATAGTCCTTGCTGAGAATTGATAAACTATAGAGCTCGACCAACCTGCAAGGAGACTATAGAACTGTTGCTTAATTCTTTGCCTTCTTACTCAGGCCTTCCTCGACAGGAGTAATTTGTTTTATCTCCTTGCGCACATTTTGCAACAGGTGAGTGAGCTCACTGCTTTTGAGCTCCTTTTCGATTTCAGTGCGCAGGGAGATACAGTTGTTGGTAGTATGACTGTTGTCTTTGTGATAATCACAGTATTGACTTGGGTCTTGGCCGCGTTTGTTCTTCAAAGGTGGAGGTGCCTTGAACTGGTAGTCCTCCGTACTCAGTACCTCCGCTGGGGTTTTGGTCAGAGGAGTCCATTTCCTCTCTCTGTTTCTTGTTTAGCTTCTCTTTGGGCAGTGAGCTTATTGATGGTAGCTCGTGCATCTTCAGATGAATAATTTCCTGAACTCGAGTCGCGCCAACCCTTTTTAAACTTTTTCCCGCTGCTCGGGCCTAAGTCTGTTGGGCGATTGTGTGGTGGTGGCCGTCTGTTAGTGCTGAGATTTTTCTTAGTTTGGGCATAAACCTTAGCTGCCGCCATTAATTTCTCCCAGCTTTTTGGGAGTCCCTCCGTTCCGGACAAGACTTTTATCATGTCATCACATCGGACGGCATACTTAAATTGGGCTCGGATCAGGTGCTCATGAACGTCTCCTATTTCGAGCACTTCTTTGTTGTAACGAGTAATGAAATCCTCCAAACTTTCGTCATCGCGTCGCCAGATATTCATGACGTCCCCCGTATCACGGATGGACCGCCTCTGCAAGCTGGAGTGTACCAAAAATTTCTCTCGTAAGTCTACCCATGATGTGATCTTCCCCACAAGCAGGTTGTCAAACCAGAGCCTCGCGGCGCCTGTGAGGGTTTGAATAAAGAGGTGACACCACATCGGTACAGTCCAGCCACCCACCAATCCTGCGCTTGTGAAGACCCGAAGATGGTCATCTGGGTCCGTCATACCATTTAACTTGCCTACGTTGGATGGGAGCGTCGCTTTTTCTAGTGGAGCCAGAGCAATTTCGCTGATGAATTTGGAATTTTCTGCAGCTTCTACCAGGTGATATATCAGATTATAATCGTGTTCAGCTTCAGGATTGTAAACCGCGCAGGGTTTACATTTTTTGTAATTTGGTTGTAACCGACTAAACACACTTGCACTGTCTCCTTCATGGTATGTTCTATCATACTCCCTGGTGTGGGTGTCCCGTGAAGGGCCCAACCTGGAGTGAACTGATGGCCTTCTATGAGAGTGGGAGTCATTATGATATTCTCTTCTTCGATTTTCAGATTGAGTATACTCGTACCTTGCTGGAGATCTAGAGTACACCTCTGTGTCTTCTTCCTCAACCCGTGATGGTCCATCATGCTGAGAAACACGAGGTACTGATGGTGCTCGAGTACGGGATACAGGACTTCGTGATTGAGTAGGAGGAGCAGTTTGTGCACAGAGTTGTGCATACACAACGTTCAATGCTCCCTGAGATCTGACATACCAGGAGATAGGGGTCTCTCCTGGGGGTAGAATTGAGCTTACAGGGATTTCAGGCTGTACCCCTGGAGTGACAGGGTCATTCGGATGGTTATCAGTGTACTGCACTTCATTGTCATCTGAAACCTCTTCTACAATCCCCTCAACCTGTGTATTGTTAACGAAATTTGGCCTAGGGCCGATTTGACGATGGGTCGAAGTTTCTTCCATTTAAATAATGGAAATAACAAAGTGAATCGAAACGAGAAAAAAACAGATGAAACTGGGAAATCGGTGGGCGCCAATGAAGAAACACTGGTTAAATGACCGGAATCAGATAAACAGGGGGTTAGGTTCTGCATAAAAGGGTTGGTTTCTCCTCGTTCGGTTCAGGGAATGACAGATATTCTTCTATTCACAGTAACTGCAAAACAACCACCGTTAGACTCGCCACGGGGAGAATGGGGGTTCTCTCCGTGACCACCCTCCGGCGTGAGAATAAGTACAGGTTTATGAAGAAGAAGAAGAAGAAATGTAAGTGAAGTGAATGTAACTTGAAGATTATACCTGAATTATCCTTCTATTTATAGCCGAAGTTTGGCGGGAAAACCTGTTAATGAAATATTGACGGAAAATGCTAACTCCTTAGGCGGTTATTTTTTCCCTTCGTTAATCTTTTGACGAGTGTGAGAGCACATGGATCGCAATCTTTGATCATCGGCTGGGGTATTGCCACGTGGAAAGTGGGCAAGTGAAGATTTCTCCTCAATTTCATGCCATCATCATGACTTCAAGGGAGCCTGGGATGATGACACGTGGCCAGACGGTTATAACCGTCTGGTTATGCACGATAGAGTTTTCCAGAAGATTACAGCTGTAATCCTGTGTGACTCCTTACCGTATGACATCAGTGAAGTGAATAATATCCAAGTCTGGATATTATTTATGCGGGAGTGTTTACTAGGATTATTATCCTTATCTGTGATGGAGAAAGGCGTAAGGATTCGTTAGCCTCCTTTTGGTGCGCAGATGTTGCTTATTGTTTTCTTTCTAAGTTTTCTTTGTGGGACCAGTGCGCGGCCGCGCAAGGTTTAAAGAAGGTTAGAAAGATGAGGTTGTGGTATGGTCCCAGGTACTCGAAGCGAGGTTTTTGGGAACTTACCCCTTCAATCTCTCATTTTTTGAAACCCATATATCCACCTCTTTTTGGGTGTCTCTCTCACTTTCCACCTCAAAGACATCTCATTTAGTCTCCGATTCACCCAATTCTCTCTCTCTCTCCACCACCACCACCACCCCTTCTGCCACCTCGACCACCGCCCCTGCCGGAGTAGATTTGGAAGCACCACCGTTGCCGGTTGATTTGGGATTTAAAGGGTTCCTGAAGCCGCCTGAACTTATGCACCATATGACCAATGAAGAGTTGATTTGGAGAGCTTCCATGTTTCCGGCGGAGGATGAGGTTTCCAGTGGTGGATTTGAGGTGGAGTTTTGTGAGTGGAGAGGCCATGGCGGTGAGATGCGGAGTAGAAACCTATGCCTTGTTTGTGCGGTGGGTTTTGGGGTTTTACTTATTCTGGTGAGGAGATGGAAAAACACCTATTTGCCCCTCAACCAGGTGGTGGTGGTGGCTACTCTCCGGCGGCATCTTCTGCCTCCCTTCCCTCTCCGCCGCCCCCCTTTGAAACTGGTGTTTGGTGGTGGTGGCGTTGGGGTTGGTGGCGGTGTTGTTGGGGATGGTGGTTGAGCCCGGGGGAAGGCGGTGGCTGAGCCGGTGAAGCCGGATGCAGGTTTGAATTTTGTGGGTTTGAATTTTTGTTTGATCTGTTAAAAAATGTGGGTTTGAAAATTTGTGGGTTTAGATCTGTTGTTATTTGATCTGTTGGTATTTCTTTGAAATTTTGTGGTTTAAATCTGTTGGTATTGATCTGTTGGTATTTCTTTGAAATTTTGGATAGTGATTTTGGTAGATTTCGAACACTGATTTTTGCCCGGTTTTGTTTGAATGTTTGAATGTTTGAACAGTGATTTTTGGTAGATTCGAACAGTGATTTTTAATGGGTTTGCTGTTGATTTTGAATCTTTGAATCTGTGGGTTTTGCTGGTGCTTTTTGGTAGTTTTTCGAACAGTGAACTATGTGGGTTTTGATCCGTTTTGGATTCGGGCGGTGATGTTGCGAAAAAAAACGTATATTTTGATGACGATGGCGCGCCACGACACGGTTGGTGGATGGTAGATTTTTGAAACTGCAACCCCACTTTGCAGCCTCTGATTATCGAAAAAAATCTGAGCCAAACCCCTTTTTTTCAAGAATCCAAACATTGTTTTTGATTTTTTATTTTTTTCCCAGTCGATGATGATAACAATATATCTGAGACACATATCGAGTTGCGATTTCTGGGTGCGTTCGTATTTGTGTAAAAAAAATTTGAAAAAAAAAACGCTAAAACCGTAAACTTTTTACGTAAAATGTAAATTTTTTTAACGTAAAAGGTTTAACGTAAAACGTAACGTAAAACTTTTACGTAAAACGTAAAAACTTTAACGTAAAACGTAAAAAGTTCAACGTAAAACGTAAAAATTTCAACGTAAAACGTAAAAAGTTTTACGTAAATTGTAAAACGTTAAAAGTTTTACGTAAAACCTAAAACGTAAAAAGTTAACGTAAAACGTAAAACATAAAAAGTTTAACGTAAAACGTAAACCGTAAAAAGTTTCACGTAAAACGTAAAAAGTTTAACGTAAAGCGTAAAAAGGTTTAACGTAAAACGTGAAAAGTTTAACGTCAAAACCGTAAAAAGTTTCACGTAAAACGTAAAAAGTGTAATGTAAAACGTAAAAAGTTTAACGTAAAACGTAAAAAGTTTAAAACAAAATGTAAAAAAGTTTTACCTAAATCGTAAAACGTAAAAACCCGTGTTATAAAACGGCGCCTAAAACAAGGGGCGTGAATGCGGCGCATAAAAACGCCGCGAAAAAAACGGGACGTAAAAAACGCCGCGGTAAAACGGGACGTAAAAAACAGTGCGTTAAAATAAGACGCTTGAGAAAGCCAAGCGTAAAAAACGGCGTGCAAAAACGACCTGTTAAAAAACGATGCGTGAAAAAGCCGGGCGTAAAAACGGCGTGCAAAAACCGGCGCGCAAAAAAAATTGTCTTTGTTAGAAAAATCTGAATTTAAAAATGTTTTTAATTTAAAAAAATTCTTTTAAAAAAATAAAAAGTAACATAATAAAACAAAAAAGTAATAAAAAAATAATATAGAAAAAAAGACAAAATAGAGTAATTTTACTAAACTACCCTTTTGGATTAAAATATTAAAAACAAAATAAGACAAAACTATTTAATATTAATTTTAGTTACTTTCAATCTCATCTATCCATGTTCTTTATCTAATGGCTAGAAAGTGGTTATCTTGGTTCTTACAACTAGAGGTGGTTTTCATTTTAGCGGTCCCCTGTATATATATATAGTGGAGGGTTCAAATGAGAAGAAATTTTTTGTAAGAATAAAAAAGAACAAACTTCAACCAATAACAATGCTTTATTTTACTTCATTTAATTTTTGTATTTAATATGGGTGTAAGGGTATATTGGTAAAATTAGATAGATCATTAATTGTTAGTCTTCCTTTTTAATAGCTAACTAAATTAAATTTGTAACATATTTTAAAAAAAATATATATCTTTTCTAAGAAGAAAAAAATAATAATTTAAGGTGTAGGATAAATTATGAGGTGTGTAGGATGAATTACGAGTTGTGTAGGATAAATTTCAATATGTGTAGGATAAATTTAAAAAACGTGTAGGATAAATTTTGATGTGTCTAGGCAAAAATTATAGTGTGGAGGATGATAATCTTTATGACTAATTAATTAGTAAAAAAGAATAATAAATGAGATGAGAGAAAACTATTTAATGTTTTACAATTGTACCCTTTGTTCTTTTTCTTCTCAATTTAATTTTCTTCTCAAATGAACCCCCCTATATATATATATATATATATATATATATATATATATAATAGGGGTTCATCTAGTATTGCATATTTTGCTCGTCGTACTTCCAAACGAGCTTTTCCCCTATTTGCCTTATTATCTCTCCTTCATCTACTAACTCCTCACCAAATGTGCGGAGTTCCTGCACGTTTTCGGTACTCATGGGTATTGGTAGTGGTGCGGGTATTGGGTCAGGGTACTGTGGTAGGGGTTCTCCATATGGGTATGAGTTTTCTAGTATTTCCCGAACATGTTGGTCGGCATCCCTATATGCATCTAGAGGGTTAAGGTTGGGGTATGGTGCTATAGGGTTTGGTATGGGTTCCTCCTGTGGGTAGAGTTCTCGATAATCCCTATGCTCATCATTCCATGGATCATAAGCTAGAGGATTGGGTGCTGGGATTCTAGGGATTTCGTTTGGGTCAAAGGCGGGTATGGGAACCTGTTCTCCTTGGTTGGGTTCTATTTCCATAGGTTGAGTTGGGAATAGTGGTAGTGGCTGTGGTGCAATGATTTGGTCTAGGTTTGGTTCTGCGGCAGTGGTGGCTAATATGTGAAAGTTGGCCAATCGCCTATTGATTATGTCTTGGGTCTGGGTGTTCATCTCCCTATTTATTGCTGCTAAAGCCCTTTGTTGCTGTAATTTCCTTATCTTTTCCTACGCTCATGTGCTCCCCGACTGAACTATCCTCTTTTTTTCTTAGGGAATGGTTCTTCGGATTGCGCTTTAAAGATGAATGTCCCTTCTTCGGTGTTAGCTGAATACCCCGAAGGAGTAGGCTGGGAGGAAGTTCCTTCATCTCTAGGAGAATTAGAGAGGTGACGATAGGCATTAGATGGTCTTTGATCACTCATACTGTAAACGAACAGATTGTCAAATAACACAAAACAATAATATACAGATATGCACGTAATCACATAGATTATTTCCTAATAGAATTGACAAATTTTTATGTCAGCAGAACACTTCTGTGGCTGAAATTAGTGGTTGTAGCTCTGATACCACCATTTGTCGCAACCCCGACCCCTGCCCCAGGAGGCAGGCGCCCGCGAGCACTCAGAGCTGGTGGTATCGGTGTTTATTTAATTTGGCAGCGGGATTTACATCAGGATCGTAGTTAGGAAATAGTTTATCAGATTAAAACACCACATTTTTATAATAATAAATACATGGGAAAAACCTAAGTTTCCATTAAAACAAGTTTATAGGGATAAACCCTAATTTATTGAAATAAAATTTCTTCTTTATTTAGGTAACTTTTATAGCCACTTTTCCAAGCCTTCAGTGCTCTCCAACTGGCTTCTATTTGGATTTCACATTTTGTTACCTGAAACGCGTTTAAAACATTTTTGTCAGTGGAAATACTGGTAAGTGATTCCCAGTTTAATCAAAACAGGTTTTATCATTTTACAGCATTGAGGGCAACCCGCAATTACATTTGTTTACATCTACTTTAATTACCACCCACGGCACTGTCAATCCTGACTTGTCGTCATGCTACTACTCACAGTGTAGTAATAAGTTATGTATACAAAACCGCAACATACCGACGATAATTGTAGAATTACAAATACTCAATCACTGTTAACTATAATGTAAAACAATTGAGGTTTTGTAAAAACAGTTTACAAAAAGAGGATTAACTCACAAAAAGGTTTACACAAAAAGAAGGATTACTCACATTGTTAATTTAGGTATTTCCTTGTGACTTCCTGGTTATAATCTATTAAATTAAACAATGCACACGTGTTAGTATAATAACCCAAATTTTTACATTAGCTATACCCTCCCCGAGACAGAACTCCAACGACTGAGTCAGGTAGAGCCTCGACATGCGTTACGGAGCACTAGAGCAATCGGGCAGCGTAACTAATATGTAACCGGGGGTTATAATACTTACATCGAGGCAAAGCTTCGCTATTTAGTGGGTATTATGCCCGAGAATTACTTTTATTATTTAGAGATTTGAGAGAGATTCCGAGAAAATGAACGAAAATCAACTGAACGTCGATTCTCTATTTATAGGGCTGGAACAGGGGGTTCTCGCGCCCCACGAGAGAAACACAAAGGGGCTTCGCGGCCCATGAGCCATCTAGACTAGGCTCTAGCTTGGCTGAGTCGACCACTAGCCTTGACATGCAGCCCGCCACATGGCAGCTCAGGGCTCGGCCTGGTGGCCAGCTGTCGCGGATCGCGACAATTTTATCCGAGGGGGTCGCGCCCCGCGAGCGGCTCTAGGATTTTGTTTTATTTGATTTTTTTAAAAAACTAAGGTTATTCGGGTCCTTTTTTCGTATACGGGGTGTATTTTAGGACATATAGGGTTGTTTTAAAGATTTTAGGAGAGTTGTTATATTCTCCGCTCCTGGCCAAGAGGGCAAAGTGTGTAAACTCGTCAAGTCATTATATGGCTTGAAGCAAGCTCCAAAACAATGGCATCAAAAGTTTGACCAAGTTATGCTTAACAATGGTTTCAAAATAAATGAATGTGACAAATTTGTCTATGTAAAAGACACTTCTAAAGTTTATGTGATCTTATACCTTTATGTAGATGATATGCTTATCATTGGGACTGATGATACGATGACCAGATCTACTAAAGATATGTTGAAAGCGAGATTTGACATGAAAGATATGGGTCTAGCTGATGTGATTCTTGGAGTAAAGATCATTAGAACCCAAACTGGTTTGGTGCTAAGTCAATCTCATTATGTGGATAAGATCCTTGAGAAGTTCAATCCTAAGGACACGAGTGTAGCTCAAACTCCAATTGATACCTCTCAACATTTGTCAAAGAATAGAGGCGAGAGTGTTGCTCAATTGGAGTACTCAAGGATCATTAGCAGTCTTATGTATCTCATGTCATGTACTTGACCAGACTTAGCATATGCTGTAAGTAGGCTAAGTAAATATACTAGTAATCCTAGTTCAGAGCACTGGAAGGTTATGACAAGATTATTAAGTAATTTGAGATGCACGAGAAATTATGGACTGCATTATGGCCAAAATCCAGCTGTTGTGTTAGGATTCAGTGATGCCAACTGGTTATCCGATATGAAAGATTCTAGATCTACAAGTTGTTATGTGTTTACCCTTGAAAGAGCAGCTATATGTTAGAAGTTGTCCAAACAAACTCTTATAGCTAGATCCATGATGAAATATGAGTTTATCGTGTTAGATAAAGCAGGAGAAGAGGCATAATGGTTGCGTCAATTCTTAGAATATGTTCCAAGGTGGCCTAAGCCTGTGGCTACCATTTGCATACATTGTGATTGCCAATCAGCTATTGGTGTCACACCCCGATATTTTAACCATAAACTCGTGGGCCCGGTGGGGAGTCTCGTGAAGTAGTTGATATCATCATAGTTAATTAAACACAGTTATAGCACAACGGAAGGCTTGGAAGGTAAATTACTATTACAAACCGATAGTTCAAAGTATGAATAAAAGAATATACAGACGGTTGTAAAGAAAGGATCCACAGGCGGATCTAAATATAATACATAACAAAGTTCAACAGACTTAAGGCATTACAGACTTGCAAGATCTTCTACTTAACGCCCAGAAGCTCCCAGCCTATTACGTGTAGTACCTGTCACTTAGACTTTTGAAAATACGTCAGTTTACACTGGTAAATACAATTAACCGACTCTTTTGAAAAGTGTTTATGAAAATTGGTTTGGATGCACAAAGCATAAAAATCTTTTATAACTTGGGACAATTATATTTATAATCTTGTATACAGATTTACATGTTTGTCATACATTTATGGCCCAGGATAGAAGCCGAGACATGATTAACCGACACACCACTGATATAAACTCACAAGGAGTTATCCCCAACATTGTGGGTATATCTTTTTACATACTCAACTATCAGGTGTATCCTATACCCCGTGTTTAAGTTGTGGCCATTTGCAATTAAATGAGCCGAGGATATCCAGGACACAGTCGCATTAACCCCCAATGTTTATGTTATCAAACAATACAGATTAAAACGGGTTATGCGGATTTGTTAGTCACAATCCGACCAAGTGATCCCATACCCGACCAAACGGTAATAATTTTACCGTATCCCAAGCCCGTATAAGGAAAATAAGTTAAAACTATCTATCTGAGTTTCTAAATGCAAGATCTATCTACTCAGCCGTATAATGTACTTAGACTTGTGAAGGTAGCTTCTACCGGGGCTCCCTAATCTGGAACGGAGGTTTTATTAACCTATTAGAATACTAACGGGTCTTATTTAAGTCATAGACTTAGACCGGTTAGTTTAAAGAAAGAATTTTCGGTATGAAACGCAAGATTAAGCGATGGCCAGAATGGAATGCAGTTTAGACCCGAGAAGTATGGAGACTTGTATTATATGGGTAAACTAAATACATTCTGGATTTTGAAGTTCAAATGATAAGATTAAATCCGCTTCGGTTAATTTATGCAAACTAGTTAAATAAACCGAACCGAGCACGTATAAGCATAAACAATTAACCGGATGAGTCATATACAAGTTCCATATGTTATTATGCTTAAAATATGTCATTATATCATTAGGATATCAGCAAGTATGCCCATAAAGATTTTAAAACCGAATTTACCTTCATAAGGGAATTTTGGTCATTTTAAGGTTGATAAAAGGGGTTTGTATGCAAACTGAAGTTCTGGTCATAAACATTTTGTAAAAGTATTTAATTTATGTTATTATAACAGTAGGATATCATATATGTGTGTGGTTTATGATTTATGGCCAAACTATGCACCGTAGGGGCATTTTGGTCATTTCACACATAGCTTTAAGAACTTATTTGGGATTCTGAGTTCCTAACTTATACCTACTGTAAAAATATTAAAATGATTTATAATTTCAGTAGGTAACAAGTATTGGGTGCTAAGTATAGTTTAAAACCATACTATGCACCTATTTAGCGTAAAAGTCGACAAATGACGATTTTTTTCGATGTTTAGTAAATTCTGAGGTTATGACCAGCTTTGAATGGTCAAAATAATTTATTTAACAAAACATATCAGTAACAAAAGGTTTTGGCATGTTAATTATATTTAAAACCCAATTTGAGTGTGAAAAGGGTGTTATCGTCATTTACTAACTTCAAGCAAGAACTCTAAGTTAAACTCAGAAAATAATCTGTTTAAATATCCCAAATAATTCAAAATATGATATCATATCAGTAGGTAATGAGTTTTTATGTTTAATTATGTTAAAAACTCATTTTATGTGAAAAAGGGTATTTTAGTCCTTTTTAAAGCTTACATTTTGATTAATTAAGCAAACTTAGTTTATGACCAGTTTATACATGTCAAAATATGCTAAACATATTAATATATCAGATTATAATTCATTTTCATGCTTAGTTATATTCAAAATCTCATTTTTAATGAAAAGGGCATAATAGTCAAGTTTAAGCATAATAACGAAATTAAGTAAAATAACTCAGATTACTAGGTGACCATGTAATATAACCTCATAGGGTTATACTACTTCATAATATGGTCACAAAGGAACCTTAATACATAAAGGAACTAAGTTAATTCCGGTCAGAACTGATAGTCAAAGCAAAAGTCAAGCTTTTGCGACTTTCGGTTGCGAACCGAGCCTAAACTTAGAATTGTCGGGTTGAACATGTTTAGACATGTTCTAATAATGTTTACCAAGTTATTAAAATGATAAAACATATTTTATAACTCTTACATTATCTGATTTGAATTTATTTAAAAACTGACCCGTTTGACTTTTTATGTTAGTTACTTTGAACCGACAATTAACTAAGTAAACGTGGTAATTAGGAGGTGCCCTTTTGAGGGATTAACACCTACCTAATTACGATCACGTAGCCATATTCTCCTCGAACAATGGCTGGACCGTTTAGGTCTAAACCGAAAGTCAAAGCCAATTTGCGACAACTTTGACTTTCGGCTTGTAAAAGCATAAAAACCGAACTAGAGTGGCTAAGGACACTTACAACAGGTCCTAGCTCGAAATCTTGACTAAGGAGGAGCTTCCTTTTGATCAGGAACCTCAGAGAAGAAGTATAGAAGAGATTTTTGAAGGTGCAAGTATGAGGGGTTAGTTAATCTTCCGAGAATGCTAAATATTAACTACATAGGGTTTCGTTATCTTGCACAACTATGAGGGGTTAGCCAGACCAGGAAGAGTAATGTGTGATGTGCAATAACGTCTACGTAAAAAGGAGTTGGTTCAAGGACATCGTGTCTACTAACCGCTAGGAGACTAAGTATATGACACAAAGGAGGGTGCAAAGGGAATCCTACCTATCCTGCATTACTTAACTGCTGAAATCTTATCATGACACTTGAGTGTATTTAATTGTACACAAATACAACGTACAATGAGATGTAAAAAGAATCGAAACGAGGTGAAACGTATGAGTTGTCACAGCGGCTCTATCTATTTATTTATTTATTTATTTATTTTTCCTCTTTCGTTTTTCATAACGAGTGGTGTTACCATAACAAAATGAACTAATACTAATCAAATTTCTGTCACGTAGTGCTGAAAATCGTCGGTTTGATACCACTAGTCTATCTCCTATACTAAAACAAAATAACTTTAACACCTCACTTGATGATGTGGCATGGCTCTTAATCAAGATAATTCAAAAAAAAGGGCGGGATTTCAATTCTCTTGCTCCTCCTTCTCCTTGAAACCGTGACTTTATATCATAAGAAATCACAAATTTCTCTCAGTTTCTCATTCTCAATGAAATCTGTTTCCTAAATTATGAAATCCTTTCCTTTCACATTTTGTTTTCAAATAAAAAACACTAGATATTGCATGATCTCCTTAACAATTCAGTTTCAAGATCCATGGATACCTTCATCTTCGATCGCTATTGGAAACAACCAGCCCTTTAATAGTTTTTGCTTTTTTTGTCTCAAAAACCCTAGATATCGTCATCTTCTATCGCGATTGGAAGCAACAAGGTAACGTTTTTTTCGATCATTGATGTTCTAAATGTAACTTTCTTTCATGATTCATGTTTAATGTATATTAATATTGATATATTACGTTGGAATTTTTATAAATAATATTATATTATGAGTTAATATAATGATTATTTAATAATTAAGCCAAGAAGAATGAGAGATCTTGTGCGTTAAGTTTATGTGTTGGAACCATAAACATGTGGGAAATTGAGCTTGTCCCACATAGGTGGAGAGATAAATCTTTTGTGGATTTATAATTAGAATTCTCTACATGAATGTATTCTTGTGTGACAACTCACACCCAGTGGTTGCCAGGAGGGTGCGAAACACCCGACACGTTCCCGGGCTCGGGCTCGGGCACGGGACCGGGACGAGGGCGATGGGCACAATGTGGCGCTTTGATGGCGCACTTATCCTTCACACGCTCGCATCGCCGCGAGCCGCTTGGAGCCGTCTTTACTATTTCTTTAGATGCGTCTTTGTGACTGTTTGGATTCCCACTGATCAAGTTGAATTAAGTTCTCATTGAATTTGAGACTTAATTGTTATTGAATTATGTATTTAATTATGACCTTTCATTTGGAATTCTATACAACATTATATACAAAGTTGTGTGCTTTGTTGAGAAACACAGAAAAACAAAAAATTTGTATGCTTCATAGCACACACACAGAGTTTCCTAACTTCGCATCCCTAAGAACTCTTGTTTCAGGTATTTTTTTCAGGTGCTTAGCTATCCCCGGCAGTACAATCTGCTCAGGCTGTTGTGCCCTGGGAAACAGACGGGTTAACATGGGTAGCCCGAAATCTGTTTTAAGGGAAGCGTGATCTTCAAGTGCCTCAGTCACCATTGTTTTTTTTTTTTTTATGTTTCTTAATTTTTCTTTTGTAATATGTTCTTAGTTTAGCTTAAATTTCTTGTACTGTGTTTCCTTTCAGTTTGGTTCAGTTCTTCTTTATGTATTGAAATCGGAATATTGATAAAAAAATTGTTATTTTATTTATTTTCTGAACGGTTGTCCGACATATTATCATCCCTATGTTCATGTTTTAGGGTTCTTAAAAATCAACATTCAAGAATTGTTCAAGCTTTTTAATGGTTTTCAGTGTATTTTTTCTGAAATCTAGCATCGCGTTTCTGTTTTTTCTGTGCATAATTTTATTTTGAAACCCCCTACCTTCTAATTCATTTGTGTTACAGAATAGGTGATTGGTCCTGGAGATGTTTTGGTGGCAATTTGAGATCGGAAGTTAATATGTACTGTACTAATATAAAAGTATAATGATGAAACTTAAAGTGGTGAAGTTTGACCCTTTCTTTTCACACCTTGATCAACAAACAAGAAAAGTTCTACAACAAAAGGTAAGATTTTTTTTTTTCTTTTGTGCTAATTTTGGTGTTTCCCTTGTGGGTTTTGTTCTGTATGCTTTAAAGATTAACTCTTTAAATGGTTATGTTGGTTTTTATATGTGTTATATAATGTAATTTGCTAGAACCCTAAAGTTGTTTTAAAGTTACTATTCGAAATCCTGATCCTATTTTAATATTATTATCTGTTGAAAATTGAAATCTGTCATGTAAATCTTTGTGTATAGTATGTTCAATTTAAATGCCCGGTTTGTTAAATTTGATCAAACATGAATCCATTTGAGGAATTGAACAAATCAAAGTGATTCTATTGCAAAAAGGAAGTTGGAAATTCTCCAAGATCATTCATTTTTGTGTACTTTTTTGAGTTTTTTTCTGCTTATTTTGAACACACACTGAATCGTAATTCGAATGTGTGATGTTTAATTGGATGGAATGATCTGATTCAATCTTCAATTTGATTTTGTTTCTTGAAATTTTCTAAATATTCGCAATTCTTGTCAAATTTTTTAAATATTCCTAGTTCTTTAATTTGGGTTTGAATATTAAAATTTTTTAAATCTTCTTTGTTATTGTTGTGAAAACAAAGAACGATTACATGTGACTAAGTATTTGCCCAATAACACCCTTTCAACACATATTTTTCATTATAAGCAGTTCTTTGTTTTTTTTAACTAAAGGAACATGCAAAACATCTACATATCCATAATTTGTTTAGTCACTCGCTCTTGCAAAGCGTAATGTTTTTTATTATTTGTTTAAAAGATTAATGTAAATCTCTATTGATCCAAGGAAATCACAACCAATGAAATGGGCAATGAGGTTACGAGTGGCGTTACATTTAGTCAAAGCTATTGAATTTTGAACAAATAAAGGGCGTGCTTTTTATCACGATCTCAATGCCTTTAGAATTTTGTTTGATGAGGTCAAACCTTTAATTTTTAATTTCTATGTTTCACATTATTAAATTTGAAGACCGGTATTCACATAGTAGATTCTTGCAGGAAGGTAATCCTTGACTTTCGTGCTTTGGCCTGATGAAGAATAACCTGGATGGAAAAAAATTATAGCACGAATCTTGCTTTCACCCCTCCCGTGTATCTGTATCTGAGGACAGGTACATTAATTTTTTGCAATATTGTTCTTAATTATTTTCAGGGAAGATATGCATTTTGACTTTTTTGGTCAGAAGGATTGATTTTGACTTTAAAGTGAAGTGATTTATTTTTAACTTTAATTTTGGGATGTCATATAAGTTTATTGTTTTAATGCCAAAGCACAAATTCCATGTTTACTTTTTCCAATTTTTTGGAGAATCAAGGTGTTCTGGTTTCGGTACGATTAGTACTTTTATTATTGAAAGATGCATTTTAACGTTTAAAATCAAAATCACTGATTTTCTACTTTAGATATGACATGAGTAATTTTTTTTTTCATTTGCTTTTCTAAAATTTGTTTCCATCATGTGGGAAGAGTAACGTCTGAAAGCGTGATATATAGCCTTAGTACTCTTTTGGTTAACCTTCTTAGACTGTGGGGTATGGGGCTTGGGTTGGGGCGTGGCCCAAAGGGCGGGAGTTTGAAGTCGGGCGTGGGGCGGGTCTAGCAAGCTGACATGGCGGGCTCTCAATGGCCAAACCAAACTAGCCGTTGGGGGCATTATTTAAAAAAAATAATTTCTTTATAAATACCTTACCATATTTAACATTTTTCTCACACAATATCAAACACATAAAACACAATCTTGCCATGAGTTCTTCAAGTTCAAGTGAATCGTCATCATCATCTGATGATGGTGCGGAAATATTTCTACAAACGATCGCGGCGGTGGTGAAAGCTATCGTGGAAGACGAAGACGATGGGGAAGAGACTCCGCAACCTAAACGAAGGAGAAGGTACATCGCTCGTGAACGGCACACCGCTAACGATTTGTTGGTAAGCGATTACTTCTTAGCGGAACCTAAGTATGATGAAAAAATGTTTAGGCGTCGTTTTCGTATGAGTAGAAACTTATTTTTAAGGATATCTAGAGATCTTGAGGAGAAGTATGTTTATTTCCAACAAAAACCGGATGTAACCGGGCAATTTGGATTTAGTACGGGGCAAAAGGTCACGGCCGCACTTAGGCAGTTAGCATACGGCAATAGTTCGGACATTATGGATGACTATTTAAAAATGTCTACACGTGTAGCTAGAGAAAGTCTTCACAACTTTTGTTTGTGTATTTTAGAACTTTATAGGAAAAGATATTTGAGAAAGCCCTCGTTCAGCGACATGCAACAAATATTGGAACATCACGTAGATTATCATGGGCTACCCAGGATGCTAGGTAGTTTAGATTGTATGAAATGGCGTTGGGAACTTTGTCCTACCGCATGGCAAGGCGCTCACACGAGTGGATTTCACGGGATGCTAGTCATCATGCTTGAAGCGGTTGCATCCCAAGATCTTTGGATATGGCATGCATTCTTCGGTATGCCAGGTTCACATAATGATATTACCATCATAAACCACTCGCCCCTTTTCAATGATCGGGTAAATGGTATAGGACCCAAAGGAACTTTCCACGTGTCAACTCATGCCCCCAACCCAAGCCATACCGTACCCCACGGTCTTAGTGGGAAGCACATTCCGCCAAGCCATGTAAGAATACGCCTCCACTCTCCCCATCACTGACAATAGTAAAAATAAGGTAAGAGTCACCAATGTTCTTCTTAACCCGCAATTCCATGCATTTGGTGGTGTTGTATAGTGGTGCCCAGTAAATAGAGAGAATATTGAGTTTAGTGAAAGGACACAGAGAGAAAGATATTATGGGTCAAATAAGTTGTTGGGTAGAGATATGGCTAAAGTGGTGGGGATCTGTGCTGATCTATTAGATACCCATAAGTAATCTTTTAAGTTTAAACTTTCTATAGAATCACATCGTAACTTTTTTTTCATTTTTTTAGTAAATATTGGTTTTTATAGTTACAATTCGTTGTATGCATTAAAAATAGACTTTGGGTGACCTATAATCTGTATTACCCGTTCAACATTAATTCCATTTTTAGCCAAATATACTTTTACCCTTATGAGACAAGACACAAGGTTAACCAAGATCCACACCTTTAAAATTTCCAATTTCAACTTCAATTGTAAGCAGATCTTGTAGGCAAGATTTTGACTCACTAACAAGATTAGTATAATAATTCCTTTTTTGAAGGTGATGGTTTTGGCCTATTTACTAATGAGTGGATCAATTTGGGTTGTGTTTTACCGTTAAAGGGTAAAAGAAAAAATCTCTCAAAAGCGGATATAAGATATATTGATTAAGAACATGCTAGCGGAATTAATATCCAAAATGTGATTAACTTCATGAAGCATTCGAATTATGAGTCTTTCTTCCATTTGAGTATGTTTATTTGGTAAAAATATTAATATTTATATTCTGATTGTCATTTGTTTTCAGGATAATTTAGTGGAATTATACTTGAAGCAAAGTATATCATCAGTTCCAACACTTAATGTGGCTTCATTTCCTGGTACCATGAATAATCGGACTCAGATTGACGGTATAACTTTTGAAGGTAATTATTTGGACAATTACATGATTAAATAAAAGTAAGTTGATTAAATAAAACAGATTTAGAGATAATTTAGTAATATTAAGTTTACATGAAGATTGAACTCTAGAAGAAAATGGGGCTCTTTTTTTATTTAGTCTAATAATTGTGTGGATTGTTCTACTCATTGATGGAGGATTAAGTGGTTTAGTATGGCACTTACATGAATAAAACAACCAAGTTCTCAGTTAGATCTCGACTAATATTTCTTTAATGAAAGTAAGTAACTTATCAAATGTTGTTGTTTTTTAATTAAAATCAGCATCTAAGCTAATCTTCTATAAGTATTTCATTTCATGAGCAGCTAGAGGACAATTGTCACACCCTGACCTGCAGCGAAATAGGTGATCGGGGCATGATTGGGTTGATCCAAGAGGTTATGACTTGCTATTTCTTGTTTTAAATAATCATTAATTCATAACAAATGTTTCACGAAACAAATAATTCAAATACACAATTACAAACACAAGACATTGGTCATAAAAAATAAACTACACTAATCTGTTTCTTGTTAACTAAGGCCCATCCTATATCAATCTTCTCTTCGTGCCTGTTCACCTGTATCATGTGTAAAAATGGTTTTTGGGTCAACAAAAGTTGGCGAGTGAACCTTATTGTTATTTCTGTGACAACTGGCATTTTTCGTGTAAATTCCGTACAATGTGAACAACATTTTATAATTAATGGTTGTGTATTTTGAACATATGATGTGAATGAATTCATGGATTACATTTAAAGAACTCAAAAAAACATTTCATGATGCATGATGATTATCATTATTGATTGCGACTCAAAACAGTGTAAACAGTGCACAGAACGAAACTAGCACACTTATCAGATAAACTAGTAGTACTGACAGGAATTCAGTACTCAGACAGATAGCATGTTTACGACACAGATTGAGTCCCAGAACCCATGATATACTAGAACCTTATGTGAGAAAGTAAGGGTTTAGGTTACTGCTTTCCGAGAAACAAACGAACACTAGACTCTTGCCGAAACTAGCTAAAACAAAATAATTCAGTAAATTTCAACAAAATTCAGCATTTTATCAGCTTATGTAGTGATCTGAAATGAAGTCAGAACGCTCAGAACAACTTAAAAGGTGTTGAAAACATTATCATTACATAATTACACAATATACCATACAAGACACTAAAGTTAACTTTTTAAGCAATCCGATAACCAAATGAACACCCGAACACAACTAGAAGAATCCTGTGAACTAGTTAACAATATTTTGACATCATAATACTAGTTTATGACATCAAACACCTTCTTACACATAAGAACCTCTAAACACTTAAACTTCCTAACTAATTACCCTTACTTCACACCTTATGATACTTTACAAGTTTCAAAACAAATCTATCCCCCCCCATCCTAACCGTCCCAAGGAGACCCCACCCCCTAATTGTGTTGACTAAACATTGTTTAGTCAAAGATCCTTCCTAGATATCCAAGAGGTAATGTTTAGGAGGGAAACTAAGGACCATTAGTCTAGAAACCTTATCATCTCCTTAAAATCTCATTATTTTCCAACATAACACAATTCACCAACACACTCTCTCACTCTCTTCTTGTGTTCGACCGAGAACCACCCCCACCCCCATCATCATCTTCATTCAAATTCTAGCTAAATCAAGACTCTCACAAGGTGCATCAAGGCTATCTAAGAAGGTGTCAAGGCTTGGAAGTTGAAGGACCACACTTTGGAGCTTTTATCCACCATTCTTCTTCATCTTCATCTTCTAGTTTCTACCATAGCCTTGTGCTAGTAGTAAGTATCTCTTGCACCCATTTTACATCTTGATTTAGTAGTTAAAGCATATGTATAACTAAAGCATATGTATAACTAAAAATTTCTTGTGTGTATGGTGTTGATCACCACATGAACAGTTGTTAGATGATGATTAAACACATGATCTAAGAAGTAGTTTGATGGATCTTGAAAGATCCATGTTGAACATACATTATGTGAAGTATAAACTTGAAGAATAAGTATGATTTTGTGAAGAATATGGTTCTTACAAGTGTAGATCATGAAAAATGAAATATTTCAAGTATTAAAATTTCAAAGAAACAAAGTTTACATCATGTTAAGCATGATTTTGGTTTTTGAAAGTAAGTAAACCTATTTCTTATGTGAAATGAAACACTTGAAGTGTTTAGAACATGAAAAGTTAAAGAAGATGAGTTTTTACAAAAATGGTTTACAAGTTGTAAATATGTAACTTTTACAAAAATGGTTCTTATGGAATAAAAATCATGTTTTTGAAGCTTCTGAAACTTGTTAATCAACATGTTAAAAGACTACAAGTTTTTATAAAATTTCAAGTTCATAACTTCATGAAGAAATGCATTTTATACATATGTTAGGATGTAATCTTGTTGTGGATGATTGTTGATGATTTTTGAAAAGAAAAAGATATGCTTAAAAGCATGGAACCTCCATTTTTCAAAGGAAACTATGGCGAAATTTTTGTATAATTTAAACACTTAGAAAAATATGTTTTAACAAGTGTTTACAAGTAATCTTGGATTATGTTTACAAGTGTTTACAAGTAATGGAGGTTGATTTTCAAAAATAAAAATGACTAAGTATATATTTAGGAAAATGTATATTTAGAAATCACACAAATTATGTGCTACGTGTATATTATTTGTATTAGTTATACTAAAATAGGGAACTTGAAATAATATACCACACAAATACCAAAAATTTGTAATTTAAAGAATTACAAAAATTACAAGAATACATACATCTTGGACACAAATAATGGATTTTGGACAAACGGACTTATCGGACATAATGAACACAATATATATATATATATATATAGGGGACCGCTAAAATGAGAACCACCTCCAATTGTAAGAACCGTGAGAACTACACCGTACGGGGTGAGGTGGACCAAAACTTTTATTCATAAACGTAGATGCATGTATTATTAACACATTTGTAAAAAAAATTCAAAAAAATGTCGGGTGTGTAGTTTTGAGCACCCAAAGTTTGCGTTTACGGGACTCGTAAATTTTATTTAAAATTTACGGTACCCGTAGACAAAAACTTGTGGTTTTCAAAACTACACACACGACATTTTTTTTTGAATTTTTTTTACAAATGTGTTTATAATACAAGCATCTACGTTTATGAAAAAAAATTTGGTCCAACTCGCCCCGGATCAAAAAGTTCTCACGGTTCTTACAACTGGAGGTGGTTCTCATTTTAGCGGTCCCCTATATATATATATATATATATATATATATATATATATATATATATATTCTGGGTTAAAAATAATATAATAAGGATTGGTGGAGAATATATTTTCCGAAAACCGAACAAGTGACAAAATATATTTTTACAAGTAATATACTATATTTTGTCAAACTTGAAAATATATTATTTTAAATGTAAGAAAATATATATTTTAAAAACAACTTAAAAATATACTATTTTGGTGGAAACTAAAAATATATATTTTTCTAGCTTTGATCTTAAAAATAAATTATTTTTAAGATATATGTGAATATATATTTTACCAAGTCAAAATATAGATATTTTTCTATAAACATATCTTAAGATATATGTATTTTAAGAATACAAGAATATTCATTTTTAATTGTGCAAAAACAATATTCCGGGAAGATTCAATATATATTAAGTATGAAATACCTAATAAATAAAAGAAAATGCGTATTCCTATATGTACAAATACATACCAACATACACTACCAACACTTGGTAAAATATCCTCATACAAGTATTATACAAAAATATGAGAATACAAAGTGACATACTTAACATACTCATAATACAAGTATACCTATACTTGGGAATACGTATAAAGGTATACTACTCAATAAACGGTATGTTGGTTATGGAAACTACAAACATGCGTATATGAGAACCATATGACAAAAGGAGATAAAAATATAGTATTTTTTAACAAAACCCTTAAATGAAGTGCATGCAAATGACATGAGTTAAAATATAATTATTTCAACTAAAATATTAAATTTGGAATTATATATAATTATAAAATTATATATATATATACATACATCATACACCGAAAGTGTAACTCAAAGTAAACACAATTCCAAAATAAGTCCTAATAAATAATTAAGACTAAGAGTCGTTACACGACCGAGGTGTCTAATAAGACCTAGCATGTTTGTAGGTAGCGACACGAACCGCGGACATAGACTTTGAGTACACACGATTACGGACGCAAAGTTGTGAGTTCATGTCCCCCTTTTCTCTTAATTGTTTTTGGATTTTTAACTCTCGGGGGTGAAATACATGTCACAATGGTATGGTCTAGCTAGGGAATGAACTGTTAGATCATGTGGATGGGTAGTGTCTCTCTTAAGTACCATTAATCTTGTTTAAGACCGATAGGCAGAAGTGGTAGATCTATCGGGTGTAGCGAGCCCCATTCATGGGTCCTTGTGTGGCCGCATGTAGTGCTTTTGTTGTTCCAGCCGGATGGACCGGAGGAAATCCGCTAGGTTTGAGTGCTTCCTACGCCACCACACATATTAATATCCTTGCAAAACATTAATTATATGTTCATAGACACTTTACATACCTATTATCAAAAGAATCTCTCAAATGTTTACAAGTTAATTTGGAGCTCACATAAAACGCATGAACTCGCTCAACTTTTGTTGATTGTCTTCAAACTTACATGTATTTCAGGAAACTAGATGGATCTTTGGCGCTGGGGTTGTTTTCAAGCTGTGAATTTCAAGTTTAGATGTCATCCATTTTTGAAGGGTTTGATTCGTATATCTCGTCTTTGATGAGATATAGGATGCAAAGCTTCTTGAAACTAGTCTTTTGTTAAAGAAGTCCCTTTTATGGAACTTTATATCTTTTGATGGTTTGTAACTCAAACTTAATACTGTGTTGGTTGAAACTTAAACAACTTATGTTTGTAATGTTTTAAACTCATGAATGGATGAACATCGTTATTTTAGTCTTGTAGTTGTTTATCATAATCGAATGCAATGAAAAATGATCAAGTCACACGTATACGCTTCCGCAAAAGTCAGGGTGTGACAGGTTAGTATAAGAGCCTCGATTGTAGTGAACTAGGATTCCTTCTCGAGTCTAGACTACAATCAATAGGATTCTCTCACGAAAACATTTTTACAATAAACCAAAAATGTTTTCATTGCATTTACAAAAATGCCAAGATCCATGAATCAACCATTTTTCAAAGGAAAGAAACAAAGCAAGGACATTAGTTGATGGTATAGTCTATATGGGATAGACTTGCCGAACTACAAATGACCCACGTAGGAACAATGTGAATACATGTAATATGTTGCCTTTACTTGCTTGTGTATACTAAGTAACGTTATTGTTCATTAATATATACACATATATGTGCAAGGATTATTTTTAACAGGATACCATGTCATCTTCTGAGAGCAGCGGTTTGTTTGACGAGCACGACCCTATGGCTATTGTCTCCGATGATGAACATGTTCCCGAGATCTTCACATCTGACTCCGAGAGGGACCCAGAGATGATGTTTGATGACGACGACCTCGATGATTTACAGCCCTTCGCTCTACCAGATTTTGGTGATGACGTTCCTTTTGTTGATAATGTTCTCTCTTTACCTTTACCTCTCCATAACCAACTTATCATCGGACATCCTGATGGTGAGCATCTTGTTGAGCCTCTCCCGATTCATGCTATTCCCCTTGCTGCCATCCCTGCTGAGGATTGGCCTTTCTTTGTTGATTTTGATGATGATGTTAATGTCCACGTGATTGAGGTGGAGCAACTTGATGACGATCTTGGCGATGGTACTATCTTAGATGTAGCATCCCCAGTTGTCTCTGTTATCGATATCTCGTTTGATTCTGATCTCGAGTCTGATGCCGACTCCTTTAAGTCAGTGACATCCTCTGCCCTTTTAGCCGTTGGACTAGAGGCTTATCCTGCGGATGATGATGATACTATGTCAGTTGCACCAGCTTCTCCTGTTTGTGCCCCTACACTTGCTGGTGCACCTCCTCATACCCCCGTCCGAGCTGCCACTAGCTCTTCACAACCACCTGCCCCAGTGGGCCATTTCAGCTGTTTGCGTAGTGTTCGTTATGCCTCAGCTTTTCCTCATACCCCTCCTACTCCTGGGGGAGAGCCATCAGGTCATCCACATATACCTCCACCCGAGTCGAGTCCATGTCACCAGTCACCTAGATTATTCCCTCCATATACTATGCCACTGTATGATCCATACCATCCTTCTCATCACTCTGGTTACACCAGAGATGATATTTTCTTATAACTCCAGCTGCAGGTAGAGATCCTCTGGCGCAGATTCTATGAGCTAGAGAGCGAGGTTGACGCTAGGTGACCTTCACCACCAGCTTATCCCCCACCAGTCACACCACCACCACCATCTTCACCTCCACCAGTGTCTCCACCACCACCTGTCCATGCACCAGTTGATGGTCATGCTGCTCGATTTCTCACACTAGAGCAGCAGGTTAGTTTTCTGATCCGTTGAGTCCACGAGCTCGAGGATGAGTTGGCTCATCTTCGTAGCTTGGCTTTTCCTACACCTCTATCTCCTCCAGCACCCTAGACACTTTTGTTTGCAGGTACTTTTAAAGTGGGTCTATGAAGCGAGCCACTTTGTGTATGTATGAAGACCAGGATTGAGCTAAGTGACACTTGAAGACTATGAAGACCAATGTAGGAGAAAATAGTTGCTACTTTTGTATTATGAAACTTGTACGACCGAGGTGATGTAACCTCGAGTCCCTTTTATTTTTCTTCTACAAAAAACAATGTATCAAGTTATCAGACATATATATAAAAGCTCAGTAGTTGTTTTCTTTATTATACATGCACACATAAGCAGCAAAGGAGGGGCAGTAGTATGTGCATGTGATATTTATGTGATTATTTGTTTGGATGATGTGATGATCATTTATGTTATGTTATGTTATATATATATATATATATATATATAAACATATGTACCTCATAGACATTTATTTGGTGAATAATTGTGTAACCTACCCGATACTTCTTGATAGAAGAAAATGCCGCCCAGACGGAACACAAACACAAACCCGTTACCAAGAACTGAATCAGAACTTAACGAGTGCATATCTCTAGCAATAGCGCAGCACGAAGCCCTCCGCTCTGAACAAAGCGGTGGCACTTCAGGAAACAATCCTCCCACTGGTAATGTTAAGTCACCCAAGACACATTACAAATCTTTTGGATATTTCCAATCATGTTTTGTCAATGCTCACTCGAGATTGTTGTTGCATATGTTTCAGACTGCACATACAAACAGTTCCTAGACTGTAAGCCCTTGAATTTTGATGGCAGAGGAGGTGTCGTTGCATTCGTACGATGGGTTGAGAAGACCGATTCAGTTCTGAGGATGAGTAAATGTTTGCCTTAGCAGAGAGTTACTTACATTTCGGGATTGTTCATGGATGGTGCACTCTCTTAGTGGAACCTTCAGGTTCAAACCAAAGGTGAAGCTGCTGCTTAAGCTTTGAGCTGGAACGAGCTCAAAGAGTTGATGCAAAAGAAATACTGCTCAAGGGCCGAAATTCAGAGACTTGAAACTGAATTCTGGAACTTAAAGATGGATGGACCAAAGATTGTTGAGTACATCCAGCGTTTTCACGACTTGTCAAGGGTTGTTCCCTATTTGGTTGAGCCTGAGTTTAAGAGAATTGAAAGATTCATCTTGGGTCTTGCTCCAGAAATCCTGAGCATGGTCACTGCTTCGAAGCCTCCTACCATCGCAGAGGCTATTGATCTGAGTGTTGCACTCACTGAAGAAGCACTCCATTTGGGAAAATTATTGAAATCTGGTGCAAACAAGAAAAACACTCATGTGGAGTCCTCGAATGGCAACAAGAGAAAGTTCTTGAACTTCAAAAAGAGCACGCGAGCGAACAAAAATTCCAACAAGCGCAGGGATGCTAATGTAACATTCCCAAAATTTTTATTTATAAAGTATAAGATAAAGTATATAAAAACTTATGTTATTGAACGGATAGATTATGGGTAAGTTAACTGTTAAAAATATAAGGCATTTTGGCAAACGTAAGAACCGTTTAATAATTAAATTATAAAAATACATTATATTTGAACCTACTCCGTTTTTAATGAAACTTGGTTCAAAATGTAGATAAGATTATTCTCGTTCTAATGACATATTCATTGTTTTATAAAACGTCATATTTTAGAAGTTATTCGCGCCAAATAAGTGAAGCAACTGAATTAATTATAATATATAAATTAATAAAATAATAATAATAATAATAATAATCACTATCTAAAAACTTACGTATGGAATAATAGAATGATATAAGTTTTTATTTTATTATATAAAATAATAGAAAAATATATTAGTTGAGAATGAATACGTGTCTTCTGCTTCTTGATTCAAGATGAGTCATGACTTTACATGATCACAAGTTCAATCTATATAAATAGAGCATTCTACAACAATTCAAATTGTCCAGCCTTCTTTCCATTCCTTTATCCTGCTATCGCCCCCTCTCTCTAAAATCATATTTTTATTTTTTCACCCATAATAATAATAAGGTCCTGCCCCGGTTTAAGTGTTGTAATCCCTGGTCACTGATGCCCTGTCCGATTGATCTAGGGCCCCGTAACAAATGTCAAGGCTCTGCCTGACTAAGTTTGTTGGGGTTCTGTCTTGTGACGTAGGGATAAAGTTGAATTGGGTTACTATACTTAACATGAGTGCATTATATATTTTATTAAATAGTTCAGGAGTTATACCCAGGATATAACAACCCTCCTAAAATATTTTAGACACCCCTAAATATCCTAACATACACCCCGAATACGAAAAATGGCCCCGAAATACCTTTAATTCTATAAAAATAAAATAAAAAAGTTTTGGTAGGCGCTCGCGGGCCGCGAAGACTTAGTCTTCGGGCTACGCGGGGCGCGACAGCCCAACACTAGGTGAGCACCAGATGCTGCCACGTGTCCCTACACACGTCGTTACCCCCCGATGACTCAGCAACCCTTGTCGCCTTTTCTGGCCCTCGCGGGCCGCGTAATCTTCCTCCTCATCCGTCACGGGGCGCGACAAACCTCCTGATCAGCCCTACAAATTGGATCGAGAGGCCTTCAGTTTCGTTGTTCAAATCTCAAATCTCTCTCTCAATTTCTATAGTGTAGAAGTTATACCCGGGCATTATACCCACTAAAAAGCGAAGCTCTGCCTCGTTGTAAGTATTTTAACCCCCGGTTACGTATTAGATATGCTGCCCAATTGATCTAGCGCACCGTAACGGCTGTCGAGGCTCTGCCCAACGTAGTCGTTGGAGTTCTGTCTCGGGGAGGGTATAACTAATGTAAAATTGGGTAATTATACTAACGCGTATGCATTATTTAAAATTTATAGATTATAGCCAGGAAGCCACAGGAAATTACCTAAGATCGCAATGTGTAACACCCCAAATTTCATATGTCATAGTATAATATTGTAATCATGATGCTTTAATGATAAAGAATGGTGTAACACCTCAAAAGTTTAACTATGCAAAATAATTAATAGAGAAATAACTTAGTTGAAATATATTTGAAATATTGACAAAAGAATGAATGATATCTAATTATGAATAATCATATAAAGTGGAGGGACCAAACTTGAACATTTAGAAAGTAAATTAATAAAAAAAAAAACACAAACACAAGATACCTGTGTTGTGTGGAACGACCCAAAGCAAAGGAAAAGGGGGGAAACCCTTAGAAATCTGATTTGGACAAAAATTGAAGAAGATAATCAAGAATTTACTTGTGCATAAGCCAGAATTGAGATAATCTAAGCTTTCCTTTCAAGTGGTAAGTCGAAATTTCTGATTTGGTGATTTGTAGGAAGTGGGTTTTGACCCAATCATGAGTTCGTATGAAGATTGTGGTAATTTTGAGTTAGGATCTTACCATAGAACGTGATTTATGCTTGAAATTTAGATGAATTGATGATTAAAAGTGGAAAACCACTTAAGCTAGAGCCATTGTGTAGTGTAGAGATGAATTATGTGCAAATTGGTGTCATAATCATGTATGAAGTTACTTACTATGAGTATTTGTTGGATGAAATTTGATTATGAATGAATGTTGTATGAAAATTTGATGAATTAGATGATCTTGATATGAACTAGTGAAGATGTGCATATGATACTTGTACATTATGCTTTATTAATGTTATGCACGCCATGTGTTTGATGAAATGCTTGAGTATTGTCTATTATGTAATTTCATATGCATATGATGAAAAATGAATTGGAATTGAGAAATGATGAGTTAGTAACTCACTAGGTAATTCTAAATATGAAATAAAAAGCGTGAGATTAAAAGAATGTTGAATATGTAACTTGTAGGAGTGAATGAAGAAGGTACGAGCCAATCCGGATCGCAAGTGTCGCAAAGTAAAGGTAAGTTCATATGAACTTCATTATCTCTATATGTAGATTTATGAATGCAAATCTTGATATTTGAGTCCTAGTATAGAATTATTATTATTATTGTTCATGGTAGAATTGTGTTAAGTTGAGAATTGGAAATGGATAGGAAATGCGAAGATAATGGATGTGTTTTAACCCGCTTCTAGTGGGTCAAAATGTTGGAAAGTATGATGTTGTAATGTTTAAGTAAGAACTAGTAGAAACGGGTCAAAATGGCGAAAATGTGTAGAAAGTGTATGGTATTTATTGATCATGTATGGATGAGTCGAAAAGCTTACATGTTGAATGTTTTGAAGTGTAAGAGTAAAAGAGCATAAAGGAATTTATGCTAGAATGGGAAGAATGATTATAATAAGGATGTTGGTTAAAAGAGAAAATGAATGTTAAATTTCACTGATGAGTCGAATAAGAATAAGTTTACGGAAGACTTAAATATTGTTTTGAGAATTTATGCTAATGAATATTTGTGTTATGTATGATAGGTAAATCCCACTCTTGATGATGCAAGCTCGGACCGAACACACTACATCGCCCTTTATGCGCTTCCGGTTAAAGTCGTCTTTTGTAAATGGGTCAAAACACTTTCATAATGTAATTGTTTCAACTTTTATGTCTTTTGAAACATGTCTTAGAATTAGTATTGAATGATGATTGTTAAAAAAAACAGGGAATTGCTTATAGTACGAACAGGTCATGCCCAATTTTTGTTAAAAATAGTATGTCAATATTTGTATTTTCGAATGTGAAAAAGTGGGCGTGACAAGTTGGTATCAGAGCCGAGTTTTGAGGGATTCAAGCATTAGAGTTAAAATGTTTGAACTCAAACCGAAAGCTCGTATGAAGGTGTGTTCGTTCCGAAACGCTATGCAAGTAAGTAAATCATAAATTTGATTATGCTTATAGTTAGAAATGAAAAGGGATTTATAGTTTATTTATTTATAAACCGAGTTTTAAGGCGAATGATGATTGTTAAAAAAACATGGAATTGCTTATAGTACGAACGGGTCATGCCCAATTTTTGTTAAAAATAGTATGTCAATATTTGTATTTTCGAATGTGAAAAACTGGGCGTCACACAATGTGAGTAATTCTCTTTTTGTGAGTAATCTCCTTTTTGTGAACCTTTTCACAAACTATTTTTACAAAACCTTTATTTATTTTAAATTATAATTAGCAGTGATTGAGTCTTTGTAGTTCTTCAATTACTGCCGGTATGTTGGGGTTTTGTATACAAAATGTGGAACACGTTACCATTGAACAAAGAGTTAGCCAATTGGTAATATGACCTGTAGATCCCAATATCAATCCGGATCACAGTGGTTGGTTGTTTTAGCCCAAAACACCTATTGATTAAGTGTTTGAACTATGAAAAAGTTAAGAATGATCAAAGAAGAAGGTGAAGCTAATGGATTAATGAATACAACAAGTGTTGTATTGAATCCAAACAATAGTGTAAATCAATAAAGCACCTTGGATATCAGATTAGAGCACAAGAACAATGATTGAATGTAAACAACATCAATCTTCATTAAGAGAGCCAAAAGCTTGAAGTGGTTACAATACAAGGGCTATATAAAGTGTTCCTGACTTGCCAGCAAATTTATAAATTTGCTGGAATCTTAACTACACCAAGTCAGGATCCCTAATTCTAGAGAAATACAAAATAAGCCCCTATACTATTAAATTAGCTACAAACCACTATAAAACTAATCCAGCACAAGTATGAACGATCTCAAAAGTTCCAACAATATCCCCCCTAGATCGTTGCATACTTGTCTTTTCATTCTTCAGTTGTTTCCGCTGGATTTTCTGTAGCTGGCTTTTCAGGCTCTTTGAGATTGTCTTCGTTCGTTGTTGTTTCGGGTGGTGCTTGAGTTTCGATTGGTGCAGCCGGAGTTTCTTGAGTAGTAACAGCTTCATTAATTGGTTGATCCTCCATAGTGGCCTCATATGTGGATGAGGCCGGAGGTGATGATGTTGTGGTGGGTTCAGTTGTTGAGGCAGAGGTCCTTTCTTTCTTTCGTTCATGCTTCTTTTTCTTCCTTGCCTCCTTCTTCTTTTCCTCTGTTTCTTTTCATTTCTCGATTTTGTCTACAAGGTCCATCATTTCTCTCTTTAACTTCCAGGCTCTTTAGACCGCTCTCTGAAATAGCATAGCCTCCTCGAGATTTGCATTTCCAGCTCCCACTTTTATGCGGCTTGCATTCAACACCGTTAGATTGGAGAGCCCAAACATAAAAACGTCCATAGAATCTAAGATTCGAATATCCACGTTTTGGTTGGATCTGATCACAGCTTCGCCAGATTTGCTATCATAGAACCATTTCTTGAAATCTTTGAGGGCAACAGGAATTTCTTCAGGAAGCTTGATTCTCGTGACAACTTTAGCAGGGTTGATCACCCACGTCACCTTTCCTTTCCCTGTCACTGGATCTATGGTTGTTTTCGAAACTCTCCGTCTTGGACGCTGAGGCTTGTGATTAGGGAAACCCTTGTTGCATTCTTTAGCAATCAGACGCTCAAAGTCTCCTCCAATACTTCTTTCTTCTGGATTTAGAATGTCCAGACGGCCCAGCTCACGTAAATCCCATCTGGGAAGAGTAAAGAGATCAAATCCGGTCTGAAAGTACTGAATCACGCCACCTCTTCTTTTAACCACAAACATTCCTCTCTGGTTGTTGTACATCCAGCTAATGATTCTGTCGGTGGCTTCACTCTTTTCGACAGTTATCACCTGATAGAAATCAGGGAGTCTTTCTCTTTCTTTCTTGAACCATTCTGGATGCTGAGGTGAGAAAGTTTTTCCATCTTCTTGCTCATACAGTACTTCCTCTTCCAGACCCCATTCGATGAATCTAGCTGGCATATCATCTCTGTCAACTTCTTCTTCATCACTTTCATCTCCTTCAGTTACCCTCTCGACCGATTCCAGGCGTCTTTTCTTAGCTTCAGCTTCTTTTTCCTTTCTGGCAGTTTCCTCTTCTATGAAAGTTTCAAAGTCGAAGATTTCATCAAAGGAGAACATGGGCTTTATTTTCATCTGCTCGCACATATTTCTCATCATTCTGTACAATTTCTCTAACCCCATCTGCTGGAATCTGATAAACTTTGATTGTTTGGCCATGTAGGCGTTCATCTCTTTGTTCTTTTTACGCTAATCTTTAATCTTCTCTCTCAGGATGTTTGTGTCGTTTACCTGGTTTTTGAGAAGACAGATTTCCTTGGCCACAGATGGACTGGTGTTTTTAATGAGTTTATCGTAAAGCTCTTGAAAGGGACGAACCCTTTGTGGCGGGACTCGTGGCTTTGAAAACCTCGTCGGCTTTACAGGAGATACTTTGGAAGATCTTTCATCTGTCGATTTCTTGCTCGCTGAGGCTTCATCTGGATCTACTATCAAAGTATCAACGAAATCATCGAGAGACTGTACTTCCTCAGTTACCGTATCAGGCCTTTCAGATGCTGACATTGCTTTTCTTTTGAGGCACTTTTCTCTCTTTTCTTTTTCCTGCAACGCGTGAATTTCTTTCATGTCTTGGATGTGACGACGATGTTCTTCAGACTCAGCCGCTCGGAAGCTTGCACCCATGAGTCTTTCTGGGTTTTCAGATGCCTTTTTCTTCTTTGGAGGCTCATCTTCGGCTGCTTGTTTTCGTTTTCTTTTTCCTTTTGATCATTCTTCCTTTGTTGCAGCCTCTGCTTCAGCTTGTGCTATTCTTTGTTGCTTTTCTTGAACTGCCTCTCTGTATTTTCTGTAAGCTTCTCTGACCAATGGCAGTCTCTCTGCTGCGTACATCCAGTCATGCAGCATTACCCATTCATTTGTCTTGATTTATGTAAATTGACGACTTGTTGGAACATGAAAGGTGTAGAGATCTCCATCATTTGGCGGATTTTCATACTGGTCGTTGATTAACATTTGAATAAATCTGGGATACAACACCCAAGTCGGCCCTCTTACATTCTCGATCATATAATTGAATATTAGGCCAGAGAGGTTAAATTTTCGATTTAAACACAAATTCAACATTGCCGCCGACCATTCGAGATTCAATCCATCAAAACCACCCTTACGATGAACCAGGCTCATGGCGATCACGTGAACTATGAATCTCCAATCTCTTGTGAGTCCACTTCTCTTTATCTCTTTCTTTTGCCTGAAATCTCCTATATATCCCATACCTCGAAAACCATCTAGAATGTCGTCCTTGCTCAAGCTGATCGGATCTTGAGCATCGTCTTTCAGCTTTAAAACCTTGCGAATCCTTTCTTCTGTAACGACTATCTTTTTGTTACGAACGGTTGCAGAAATCCCTCTGTCATTGTTTATAGATTCTGGCTTTGCAGTTTGCAAGAAGTCTTGAATGTGGATTCTGTAAACTTTAACATCAGTTTCGACGGCATAGCCAATTCTGCTTGATCTAACCGATCTTGCTACATCCTGAAAATCCTATGGAACTTGATCTAGATTGATGCTTTGATTGTGTTTCAACGTCTTATCCCATTCAATGACTTTCACCATTCTTGCTTCTGAAACACCAAACGAGCCAAGTGAGAGAAATGTTGAGATAGAAATGGAAATTTACAAGAAAAAAAACTAAAAACAGAATATACAAAGATATTTACGTATATACAAAAATTTTAAATTAAAAAAAAATCGCTGCTGGGTCGGTGGTTGTCTTCGCTGCCGGGCCGGTGGTTGTCTCATCGACAGTATCGATAGCGAACTCAGCAACGATAGGGTTTTGTACCCGGATCGATCCACCAGCAAAGACGATCCACCAGCGAAGACGAAAGGGTTTTATCCTCGGAGCGATTTAGCAGCGAAGACATTAGTCTAGACAGTTTTACCGAGATAAATTCGCTAGCGAACTTAACGATGACATTGTTTTGTTCCGGAAACAATTTAGTAGCGGAGACACTTGTCTCGGCCACATTACCGGTGAAATAGATTATTCCACCGGTCGCTCGAACTCGCGTTCGAGACTTTTGAGATTCCAAGTTATCTTCGCTGACTTCGCTATATTCAAATCTAATTCGCTGGCATCATCGATTTCTTATTAAACCCTTTCAAAACCCTAACAGTTAACATCCTTTGATTAACTCTAATCATTAATGTTCTTAACGGGTTTCTAGAAATCGATTATCCTAAGTCCGGAAATCAACGATGCCAGTAAAACATCTTCAAGAGACCCTAACACTTATCAAGTTCAAGATCATACATTCTTGAATCTTAAGAAGATTCAAAACATGAATGTTCAAATAGAAAGATATTCACCGCAGATGACAATTGATGAAAACAGTCGATGTAGATAACATAAATGCATATATTACCTTAAGATCTTAGAGCGAAAATGAATCTTGAAAAGGTTTTGAGAGTTCGTCCGGAGATATAGAGAGAATAATGAAGAATCAGTACTAGAAAAATTTGAAATGTGACGGTTAATGAAGATATTTATTAAGCAAAATTGATAACCAGCGAAATAACAATTTCGCTGGTATCTTATCTTCGCCGCCTTTGATAAGTTTTCAAAATAATTTTAATTTCGCTCGTAAATTTCAAACTTTCTCTAAAAACGTGCCCATTTTTGTTTAAAACACTATGAATTATGAAATATTTACACAATTAATAAAAATTGGGCCATTTAGACTCCGAACTTCGAATTTTCAGCTCTAGGAGGTTCCATTTGATGCGGATCTTCTTGAAACATTCAACGCTCGATGACTTACCTGCAGAAGATCATATCGCCAACACTTGCCAATTTCTTATTTGTTATAATTATTAATTACTAACCAGGGCACAAGAAAAACTGCCAGTATGTTTGTCCGCCTAAATCCATGCATCCTTCTTTCAACATACCTTCGGAGAGCGCTTTTATCATGTTTTCGGAAATATTGACAAGTCTTCAGTGGCCCCCACACAAGCTATTTAGAATAGAATCATTACGCACGTGAGTCCCACATCAGGACATACCCCCGCGATCAAGGTATGCACAAAGGTTCTTCATAACTGGTGAGTATATTGGTTTCATTCTTTTCAACGATAGAGCGAAGATCAGGTCTGGACTTTCGTACAACAGAGATCCCAAGAACTACCGAGGGCTGAGACAGATAGTTCGGTGAACAGGTCAGTACTTTCGTACAGCAGAGAGACCGAAACTAATCCATCTAAAGGTTTTGGCCAAAAATTGGTGCTTATTGCGAAAGGGTTTGGCCTCCTTTTTTTTATAAGGCGCTTATTATGAAGGATATCATAGAAGTTCTAGGTCAGCATGTATCTGGATGCAGCAGAAGACCAACTATGATACCCCCGAATGAAAACCAATATAAAGACCCGAGATTTCAGACTTTGGCAATCTATCAACACAAGATTTAAGACCATTAAGCCATATGCCGCAACGTGTTACCCACTGTGATGCGTAATGCCTGAGAAAAGCCAGAATCCTTGTGTAGATGTTATGTTTTGCTTCCTAACAGCAGTTTACTCGTCGGTGTTGCTGAATCTACCGACATGTCGTTGCTTGGTACCCTGATTTCCTTTTTGTTTGTTTTCTGTTTTTCAAGAAATGACAAAGTGTTAGCAATTTTCTATCATTTCCTCTAACAGGAGTTAGATACAAGCATCTCATTTCTGATTTTCTGGAATATCCCCCCTAAAATCTTTATTTTCGAAAGTCCATTTGCCCGAAAATGAAATTTTAAGAATCAGAAAATCTTTTTGGTGGGCGACGCTTTACGATACTTGTTTTACTTTCAACAAACGTTTTTTTTTAAATGTAAAACTATGGACAAAAGATAGAGTATTTACGAAATCTTTTGACACAAGATTCATTTCCATTCAAGGAAATTTACCATTTCCAACCAGGTTACCAGCTGGTTAAATCGAGTTTTATCGAAGGCCTTCGTAAAAATGTCGGCCCGCTGCTGTGTAGTTTCCACCGGCACCACTTGAATGTACCCCTTCTCGTAGGCATCTCAAATAGCATGAATTCGAATTTCAATATGCTTTGTTCTGGAGTGGTGGATGGGATTCTTCACAATTCCCAGACATGCCTCATTGTCGATGAATATAGGAGTCTTCAGGATGTTGATTCCATAATCCAACAACTGATTTTGTATCCAGAGAACTTGTGAACAGCAACTGTAGGCCGCGGTGTATTCTGCTTGAGCAGTGGAGGTGGACACAGTTGTCTGTTTCTTGCTTTGGCATGAGATCAGACGATTTCCCAGGAATTAACATCCTCCTGAGACAGACCTGCGATCTATTTTACAACCTGCATGATCACTGTCAGAATAAGCAATAAGATCAAAATTACTATCTTTAGGATACCAAAGACCTAGTTTCGGGGTTCCTTTGAGATAGCGGAAGATGCATTTCACAGCAATTTCATGTGATTCTTTGGGATTAGTCTGAAAGCGAGCACAAAGACAAACAACCCAGATAATGTCAGGCCTGCTAGCCGTTAAGTACATCAGAGAACCGATCATAGAGCAATAAAAGGACTTGTTTACTAGTTTTCCTTGAGGATCTAGAGTAAGCTCCGTCTGAGAGGCGAATGGTGTGCTTGCAACTTTACAGTCGTTCATGCTGTACTTCGTGAGAATATCCCGAATGTACTTAGCCTGATGAATGAGAATCCCATCCTCCTTTTGCTTCACTTCTAGCCCTAAGAAGAACGTCAGCTCTCCCATCATGCTCATTTCAAACTTTGCCTTCATGACAGACTCGAATTCTCTACACAGTTCCTCGTTAGTTGACCCGAAGATGATATCATCCACATAAATCTGAACCAGCATTACGTCTTCTCTGACTGTTTTGGTGAAGAGAGTCATGTCGATCGTTCCTCTTGTGTATCCACACTTCAAAAGATAAGTTGACAAAGTCTCGTACCAAGCACGTGGAGCCTGGTGAAGACCATAGAGGGCTTTGTCCAACTTGTAGTAGCGACCTAGAAAATGAGGATCTTCGAAACCCGGAGGCTGACACACATAGACTTCTTCCTTTACCTTCCCATACAGAAAAGCGCTCTTTACGTCCATCTGAAAAACTTTGAAATTTCTGTATGAAGCGTAAGCCAGGAATATTCTGATTGCCTCCAATCTTGCAACTGGAGCGAAAACCTCTTCGTAATCAATTCCTTCCTCCTGACGAAAACCTTGCACCACTAATCTGGCCTTGTTCTTGATTACTACTCCACGATCATCCATCTTGTTACGAAAGACCCATTTGGTACCAATCGGAAACTTTCCTTCAGGTAGATCTACTAACTCCCAGACCTTGAGTTTGCGAAATTGAGATAATTCTTCCTGCATTGCCTGAACCCAACTGGAGTCGAGAATCGCATCTTCAATGTCCCGTGGCACGGATTGTGAGAGAAAAGCTGCATAGAGACCTTTGTTGATGCTTGATGACTGACCACGTGTACGTACTCCTTCTTCAACTGCACCTATGACGTTTTCAAGAGGATGATTGCGATTTGTCTTGTATCCGGCATTTGTCTGAGTCTCAATCTGCTGCGGAAGGTTGGTGAAGTGTTCGTCCACGTAAATTACTGGAGGGTCATCTTCCTCAGTTGGTTCATTCACATTCGCCTGTGAAGAAGAAGCAACATTTTCAGGGGTGTTCTCAGGCGAAGTGTCACCAGCTGCTTCATCCACAGAGAGAAGAGGATCAGCGGAGAACGGAGAGAAACGAGCAGTGAACGGAGTTACACCAATATCTGAAGAGTCAAATAGTGGTTCAACTTGAGCATCTACAATAGGTTCTGCTTCTGGAGCATCTTCTGGAATTTCGAAGGTGTTGAAAATCACACCCACGTCATAAAACCAATCGGGAGTACTTCCAATATTAGTGTAGTTTCCTTCTTGAAAGTCAACGTAATATGATTCAATCACCATCTTTGTTCTTTTGTTGTAGACTCTATAGGCTTTCTGTGTGGATGAATATCCCATGAAGTAGCAGATATCACCCACCGCTTTGAACTTGATGAGATTTTCTTGAGTGTTTAGAAGAGTGCACGAACATCCAAATGGTCTGAAAAAGTCAATAAGCGGCTTTCTCTTGAAAAGAAGCTCATATGCGGTTTTTGTTGGACCGTTTGCGTGACCCTAAACGTCAGTAAAAGTAGTTCATCTCAGTTTACAAAGGCGGAATCAAAGTAAACCAAGTCACAAACAGCTTGTATCCTTTTAACTTCCTTTCTATTACTGATTGCGAGACTTTACAACTGTTTCTAACAAGATTTCGGCAGCACCTTGTCTCTCACACTATGACCTCTGTTAGCTTCAAATGACACACACACCAACTATATATAGGCTTGGCCTGTTAGCTTGAAATGACACATCAGTTTCAAGCTGACAAGCAATAACCAGTTTCAAGCTAACAAGCAAGAACCAGTTTCAAGCTAACAAGCAAGAACCAATTTGAAGCTAACAAACATACTTTTACATGTAAATCCTAATTCTAACCATCTAGACCTAAGACTTGATTAAGACGTAGTCATCAGACATTCAGTGCACCAACAGACTCCCCCTTGGATGTTGACGAAGTCTTCGGCGTCAAGTCTTTAGTCTTTGTCTCTTTCCAAATTTGTCTAACAATGCAAGCATCCTATCAATCTTTATCTTCTTTGATCAGCTTCTATCTTCAAATGTTATACCAGGATCTATCTCTGGCTCTCTCTTTCTTCAGGCTCCCCCTTTCGTCAAGCTTCTGTGCTTTAGGGATCGTCACCTTGCTTTTCGGTTTACAAACTCCCCCTTGCTTTGAGCTTGTCTTCAGACTCCCCATTAGACTCAGCTTCTGGGATCGTAGTCTGGTTTCTTACCTGCAATCACTCATACATTCATAAGTAACAACATTTTAGACTACCAGAAATCGTAACCTGGCAATTCAACCTTCTAAATCACTCCTCCTATCAACAATCTTCACAGATATGGCAATGTTAAGTATCCAAAATCCCTCACAGTTAATCATCCAAGTCCAAAATAATGACCTTGGATATATCACAAACTGTTTTTGAATTTTTATAAAAAGTTTCAAGTTTCAAATTAATGAACTTGTTTTATTTTCAGAAACACACTCAGCTTACTTAGATTTTGAAACTCGGCACTCAGACATCGGTTGTCGAAAATAAAGCAGAATCAAAAATCTTTTTGTATTTTCTGAAAATATAAAGCAGTAAAGAAATATGTACAAACATATTTACAGACAATATTTTTGTTTGAGTATGCGTCAGAGGATCATATCAGTTTTTGACAAGTCACAAGTACCGTTGAGCTTAGTTACACATTAAGAATTAAACAATTCGCTTAGATTGTCGATATACTGATCCACTTAAATTTTCATACAAATTTCAACTGATTCAGGATACGAATTAGATGTTTTAAAGAACTTAAACTCATTCATGTGTCCCACCTCTTGAATATACTACCGTATCCAGATCCCAATATTCAGTCTTACAGGTGAGTATACCTAGATGATATCTATAAGGGGAATAAATTATAGTACGAAAACCGTGAGAGCTCAGGTCAGAACATCCGTTCAGCAGAGAGATGACGGCTCGACTTTTGGTGTGTCCCCTTTAGAGGATCTTTTGTATTACAACAGCAATGACTATCAATTTTATTGTTTCATCAATTTGCTGAGGGCTGCGCTATATTTCAAGCAATGCAGAAAGTATTCTCCAGGGACTAGGCCATTGCTTCCGCAAAATCAGAAGTCCCGGGATAATACCCCAGATATCACTAAGCATAAATACCTAGTATCTCAGAAAGAGGGGTCCTTCAAACGAGATTTCAGGGGTTACCTATATATCCAAGTAGTGTTCCCCACGAAATAAGTAAGTTTGAATTTAGGTTTATATCCCAAAAAAGATTACTAAATGTATAAAAATCTATCGGCATATCATCAGTGAGACTGTTTAACGCTATTTAATCATTACATTTCTTTAGCATACTGTAACTGTCTACTGATGTACTATCATTTCCTCTTTTTACGCAAAAACTCAATTTTTGAATTTTATCATGTTTTTGGCTTTTTCAAATTTTCTAATGTTTTTGGATTTTCTGACAATATTTCTCCCCCTAAAATGCAAAACCATTAAAAGAAAATTTGGCAACCAATACTGATAGCTTTGTCTCTCCATCCATTTTCTGCTAAAAGTGCTCTGATTTGCAGAAAAACTAATATAAAGTACCCCCATGATTTACAACACATTGATATTTACAGTTTGAAAACCGTTTTTCAATCTTGTGAAATTAATCATGTTTGTTCAGCCGTGAGGGTTTCGGCGTATTCAATCAGAACTCCCCCTTACAACAAACTATTTTCCCATAATGATTTCAAAACACTTAAGTTTGTTTTAATCAGAATGGTTTTTCTGGAAAAATTAGTTTGTTTACCCATCACTTGTAGGTTCGGGGTCATCTCATCACCTTATTCGCTTTTAATCATTTTGTAAACTTATAATAATATAAGATCAAACATCACAATCACTTGTAGAAAATCAAGTACAACTTAATGTCCTTGATTAACCACTTGTAAGACGAAATATCACAGTTACCATCCTGTGAATTTCTCAAGAATGATGCCGATACCTGCTTCACACTTACCAACCTGGAAGCTCCGGCAAGTCAGATTTTTCTATTTGAAAAGTTTCACCCAAGTCTGACTGTCCTTGGGTGTATTTTGAGTTTTTCTCTTTTCTTCATAAAATTCTTTTACTCCTTTTTCCTTACCATCAGCCATCTTACTAAAAATATGTTTAACATTGCTATTAAACATTTTTTCAGCATTAACACCTTTTGATTTTAGGTTTGCAGCTTGTAATGGTGGAAATTTCTCATCATTCATTAAAGGAACTGTTTCTTCCTTTTTTACCTCAACTTGTGGCTCATCTGATTTTGTGGAATCAGATTCATTGCCCGAACTTGGCTTGTCTGACTTGGATGAGCCAGATTCATCGCCAATAACTTTCTTTTTCTTCTTGTTTGTCCTCATATTTGCATCTGAAAAATTCAATTTGCTTAACTTTTCCGTCGAGTGAATTGATTCATCAGAAATTTTATTCGAACCAACTAGTGAACCTGAAGACAAAATCTTCTCCAAATACTCTCTCGCCTTCTTCCTCTTTTTCCTCAGTCTGTCTTTTTGCCCCTGCGAAAGTTTCACTTTCTGTTCTAGAACCTTCTGTTCTTTGGGCTTGACATTGACTGGTTTCTTCACCGTTCTCTGAGATTCAACCCTTGTTCTTCCCATCGATCTCCTTGGGCAATCTCTGGCAATATGTCCTCTGATATGGCAATTATAGCATCTTCGTGTTTCAAAATTCCAATTCTGGCAGTTAACAGCAATGTGTCCTCTAACACCACAGGTATAACACACTTTGTTATCATACCATCCACTTATGTCAGTCCAAACCTTCAGATCATAACATTGTTTGGCTTGGTGATAATCATTTCTCCTCTCCAATGCTGGATTTGTCTTTTGAGCACTGTGGTCAAACCTGCACCACTTATTACCATCATTTTGTGAGTTTTCATTTACAAATTTTTGTGATTTTTTATAATGATTGGATGACTGAACTGATGAGCTTTTATTTTCATTTTTAAAAATTTTCAAATTTTAACTTTTTGTTTCTGTTCTACATTCTTCTTAACAGGTTTTTGTTTAGAACATTCACCTGTTTCAGTAGATTGCAAAACCGTATTTTTAAATTTTTCTTGTAAATCTTAAAATATTTTTTCAAAATCATTGTCACTTATTGGAACAACGTTGATTGGTTTTGGACACACATATGGTGCAGAAGTCCCAAAACTTTTCAACTTATTTTCAAAATCAGCAATTTTAATTCTATAACATTCGGCTTCTTTTTCAAGTCGAATGATTTTCTCAAGATGAGAATTTATTGAAGTTTGCTTTTCCAAATTATATTTTTCAAAAATTGATTTTTCTTTTTCTAAAATTTTTATCTGGCTTTTAAAATCATTTTCTAATTTTTTAAAATTTTCGTTTTCTAATGACAAACTCTCAACATTCTTCAAAAGTTTGTCATTTTCAGATTTTAATTTTTCACAGTTCAAGCGCAACTCCAGAATCTGTTCATTAATAGTTTTCTTCTCAGCTTTCAACACTTTGTTTTCCAATGTCAAATTCTCTGTCTTTCAAGAATTTCACATTGTCTGCTCCTGATTCATCACATTTTGAGCATCTTTCATTCATCTTTCCAGCATCAGCTTCTTTCTTTGTTTCCATCTTGAATGTTCCTGCACAAAAAATTTTAACAAAATCAAGAGGGTTTGCATATTCATCAATAAAACAACCTCTCTTAATATCATATTTCATGACATTTTTTGCACCAAGACACATCACATCCAAATTTATTTTTCCTAAGTCCCTATTCATTTCATTCATCAACTCTACTTTTCTTGTTTCTTTATCAAACTCATGTGATCTAAGCTTATTGATGAATTCTCTTAAACAAAACTTTGGGAAACTAGCATCCCTTTTTAGTTCAGTCAAAAATTCATCCCATTCTAAAGGTAATGCATCAGTAAATTTTGAATTTTTTTCAACATTTGAAAACCTTATCTCATATCTATCTAACTTATCAATCAACTCATCAAATCGTTTATCTAACTTCTCCAATGATTCATGTTTCATGCACAAGAAATTTTCAAATCTTTTAATCCAAACATCCTTCTTATTTCTCTTATCAATCCAAGATTCAGAAGTCCAAACATTTAAATTTTCAAGATTCTTGTTTTCCTGTTCATCAAACATTTTAGCCATGATTATATCTCCTTGAATCACCTGGAATCACAAACAAACAAGCACAATCAGTTTAAACAATATCAAACAAATGAATCGGACGGGTATCCGATCGAGTGAGTCAACACAAATCAATAGTGAAAATAATCTCGTGACAATGCTGTTCGTTCGGGTGAGATTCTGTCTGTTCGGGTAAGATTGTATCTGACAGCGGTTCAAACAAAGTATTCAAGCGGCCAGTAGTTTTCAAGCGATGTACATTCAAGCGGTCAGATGTTTTCAAGTGGTGTGTCGTTTCAAGCGGTGTGTCGTTTCAAGCGGTCAGACGGTTTCAAGCGGTCAGACAGTTTCAAGAGGTCAGACAGTTTCAAGTGGTCAGACAGTTTCAAGCGGTCAGACAGTTTCAAGCGAACACACTTTCAAGCTAACACACTTTCAAGCTAACAGGTTCAAGCTGACAGCATATTTCAAGCGAACAGGTTCAAGCTGACAGCATATTTCAAGCGACCAGACCTATGACGTCATCATTTCACGAACAGTTTCAAGCTGTCAAACTTATTTTGATTAGTTTTAATCCGTATTTTAGTTTGAAACTTTCAAGGATTAGTTAACTATGTATTTCGCTTGATATGTGTCAGTTTCAGGTCATTTCAACCGTGAATTATGTCCGAATCAGAAAAAGAATGAGAAGAAGTAAGTAGAAATAAGAAAATCCGGTAAAATCAAGCTGCTATGATATGAACTCCTTGTCCTGAGCTCTGATACCACTTGTTGGACCGTTTGCGTGACCCTAAACGTCAGTAAAAGTAGTTCATCTCAGTTTACAAAGGCGGAATCAAAGTAAACCAAGTCACAAACAGCTTGTATCCTTTTAACTTCCTTTCTATTACTGATTGCGAGACTTTACAACTGTTTCTAACAAGATTTCGGCAGCACCTTGTCTCTCACACTATGACCTCTGTTAGCTTCAAAGGACACACACACCAACTATATATAGGCTTGGCCTGTTAGCTTGAAATGACACATCAGTTTCAAGCTGACAAGCAATAACCAGTTTCAAGCTAACAAGCAAGAACCAGTTTCAAGCTAACAAGCAAGAACCAGTTTGAAGCTAACAAACATACTTTTACATGTAAATCCTAATTCTAACCATCTAGACCTAAGACTTGATTAAGACGTAGTCATCAGACATTCAGTGCACCAACAGTTCTTCCGTGTGGTTTTACAATAAGAACCCTGTTCAGAACGTAACATGCTGTATTTACTGCTTCTGCCCAAAAGATGATTGGAAGCTTTGAATCCACCAGCATGGTCCTTGCAGCCTCGATCAAAGTTCTGTTCTTGCGTTCGGCAACTCCATTTTGTTGAGGAGTTCTGGCTGCACTGTATTGGAGATGAATTCCCTTTTCTGCACAGAAGGATATGAATGTCTGATTTTTGAATTCGGAACCATTATCACTTCTGATCGATTTCACTTTCAATCTAGTCACGTTTTCAATCAAGGGAAAGAATGACTTGAGAATTTCAGCTGTCTCACTCTTTGCATCAAGAAAATAAACCCATGAAAAACGAGAGAAATCATCTATAATCACCAAACAGTAAGAGCTTTTAGCAAGACTTTTAACGCTAATTGGACCAAAAAGATCCATATGCATCAACTGAAGTGGCGCAGTAATCGTATTCACTGCTTTGGACTTGTGCGATTTCTTGTGTTGCTTTCCCTGGGCGCATGCAATACATTTTTCAGAAAAAGGAAATTCTTTTATCGGAAGTCCTCTTACTAGGTTTAACTTAGAGAGTTTATTCATATTTTTGAAATTTACATGCCCCAATCGCCTGTGCCAAAGCAGTGACTCCGATTCTGAAGCCTTTGAAATCAAGCACGTCAAGTTGTCATTTATCTTGGCATTTTTCATGTTAAGCACGTATGTATTGTTTTGTCTTGTAGCAGTGAGCATGATCATTTCTGCAGGAACGACATATCCAGGCTTGAGAAACAAGCATTCCATGTCATTGAAAAGCACCGATATTCCTTTATCACATACTTGTGATACGCTCATGAGATTGTTGCACAATTCTGGAACATAGTTGACATTTTCCAACGTGAGGGCTTCAGAGACCACATCTCCTATTCCAACGATCTTCCCTCCCTTCTCGTCTCCAGCAAATGACACGAAATCACCATCAATAAAACGAAAATTCTTTAGAAGCTCCTTCAAGCCTGTCATGTGTCTTGAACATCCGCTGTCGACGTGCCAGATATACTCCATGAGCATTCGAAGCCATTTTTGGAGTTTATTCTTAAATACATGAATATATACAAATTAGATTGATTTGGGAACCCAGACTTGCTTCATTTTGAGTCTATCGTGGTTTTGAGCCACGATGTCCTCTTTTTGCTTCCAAAAATAAGCTATTGAATTAACCATATTTTTAACAGATTTCTTGAGATAATCTAGTTGATCTGCGAGATTCTTAACAACATCATATTCTGGTTTAGAAAAGTTCTTGTTTTTACAATGTTTCGCTGTATGTCCTAAATGACTACAGTGAAAACATCTTATACGTCTGGGTCTTTTGGTGTTAGAAGATGATGTATGTGATGAGTGTCTTGAGCTTTCTGCTTTCTTCATTTTCTTGTCAACTCTGCTTTCATCTTCTGAACATTCTTCATCATTGTCGGGATCAGATGAACTTTCAGACGTTTGGTAATCAATTGAGTCTTGCTCTTCACTTGCTTCGTAACTTGAATCATTGCAGCTTTAATCTTCGCTTGAACTTTCTGAATCTTGGTCTTCAATTGTTTCAACGCTTGAACTTTCAAAACTTTCATCATTTGTTGTTTGATCTTCATTTGAGGTTTTCAAGGTTTCTTCACTTGAAAATTATGTGCTCTCACTATCTGTTGTTCGACCTTCGTTTGATGTTTCTGATTTTTGCCCATTCTCAGGACTTGAAGTCTTCTTTTCATCCTCTGAGCCAGCAATGCTTGAGTCTTCATTGCATTGATCTTTAGTGACTTTCTTTTCTAAATCTGTCATACCTGTTCGATATGGAATAAATTCTGTAATTTCCTCGGTGAGGAATTTTCCAAAACTATTCTTTTTCAATTCTGGCACAAATACAGGAGATTCACAAACAACTTTATCATCACAAAATGCATAATTTAAATCATGACATTCAAACATAGCATGTTCACGATCACGGGTCTCAAATGTAGGCACATGGCCCTTACAATCATCCGAAGATTTAAATTTAGGCACACGGCCATTACAGTCATCCATCCTAATTAAATTATTACATTCATCCCGAATATTGTTTTCCTTAGAACAGTTCCAGGCGAACCAGTTAACAGTGGAATAACTGTCGCCTGAATAACCTATTCCTATTTTTGAACCACCGCAGTCTCCATCCTCATCGCACACATCTTCTTTACACACAATTGGATCTGCATTACTTTTAGAAAAGTTAGCGGTTGTTTCGTTTTCACAAGAATTGTTTTGTTCTACAGAGGCCTTTTCATCAATGAGATCATTTTCGGGATGAGGAGTTGGTATAGGCACATAGTTTTTGCTATGTGGAGGAAGAAAAAGTTTTCTTTCATTTCCTTGCCTATCCTTGTACCCGATCCCGTCTTTTACATACGTTGGTCGTTGGCAGTTTTTGATGTCAGTAAAGGCCTTTTGACTGACATTCCATTTATCGATGATAATTTGCAATTTATTCTTTTCGTTCAAAGCCTTTTCTAGTCTGTCAGTGAGATCATTAATGATAAAATCTTTTCTAATCACAAATTCTTTTAGAGTTTGCATTTCAGCTAAAGTTGAATTCAACTTTCTCTGATATGCGGCCTCGTTCAGTTTAAGTTCGTTATTCATTTTTAAGGCTTTGTCCTTTTGTCTCTCAAATTCTAGATTAAGAGACTTGTAATGTGCCACGACATCAACGCATGCTGGTGAGCATAACTTTACTTTAAAGTTATGTGGAATACTATTTACCAAGTCCTTGTCAGCCTTTTCTTTGGAAGATTCTGTTTTCATTGCTGCGGCTGAGGCTTTCTCTTTGTCTTTCTTCTGTTCAGATGCATCCTTAGGAGTCTGCTCCCTAGCTTCTTCAGACTTCTTTTCTTTCTCAGGCTCCGTAGAGGTGAGAATGTTTTTCAAACCCTTGTCAGCGATGTTGTCACCTTTTGGAATTCCAGCTGTTGGCTTCTCAAACTGCTTTGAAAAGGGCCCGCTTGAAATCTTTGCCATAAGAGCTTTGTTGACTTGTTCCTTTGCTTCAACAATTTCTTCACTCCAATCATAATCTTCAACGACTAAGGATTTTGGTGTGCTAGGAGATGCGTTGCTTTTGTTTTCATCGATAGTAATTTGTTTTACAGCAGGAGTGGCTTCAATGTTTCCTTCTTTTAACAAGGGGCAATCACGCTTGAAGTGGCCCAGATTCTTGCAGTTGTAACATCTCAGTTTGGATTTGTCAAAACCAGCCTTTCCAAGACCCACGCGTTTCCCGGTCTTGTCCTGAAATTTCTTCAACCTTAAGGTGATCATGGACATCTGCCATTTCAGATCCATTTCATCCATGTCATCTGGATCGACCTGATACATGTCTTCAGCAGTGAACATTTCCTTCTTGAGCTCTCCTGACATTAAAGCTTCATAGCTACTCAGAAACATGTTGAAAAGTGCCACATTTTCAGTAGACACTTTCAACACTTGTGTATCACCAACAGTTACAGTCTTCTCACTAGGTTGTGGAGCTTTTGATGCGCTTGCGGAAGCGTTAGCATAGATCATGTCAGAAGCTTGTTGACAGATGCCACCTGAAGCAAGGAATGCCACATTCTTCAATCCACCAGAAGTTTGATTGGTTTTTGGAGTGTAGCCAGCAGTGTTTATCTCTCGTTTGTTGACATCCATTTCGAAGGCCCTTAGGGTGTTGATCAAGTCGGACAGAGTGACAGGATTTGGATTGTTGAGGAAATCCTTCTTGATCATCATGCATTGAAGCTAGCAGCTTCTTTATTGCAGCACGGTTTGTGACAGGATTTCCCGCCTTCTTCATTTTGGTCATCATATTCAGAAAGCGACTGATGTGATCGGAAAGACTTTCTCCACGAACTCCACAAAACATGTCATATTGTTTCTGCACCATGTCTCTCTTGCTTTCGATCAGCTCCTCATTTCCCTCATAATACTCAATCAATGCATTCCAAAGTGCATTTGCAGTTCGGTGTTCTTCAAACATGTTACAGTCATCGGTTGACAGTGCCATGGTTAAGGCAGCATGAGCACGACGATCACGTTGGATTAGAGCCTTGTCTTCATCAGTGAAGGTGGTTGCATCATTGTTAGCAACTACCACATCTCCTCGAACAACCGTTGGAATGTGAGGTCCAACGGTGACAGAGAGCCACAAATTATAGTCCGTGTACTCGAAGAACGACTGAATGCGAGTCTTCCAAGTGCTGAAGTCGTCAGCCCCTTTCAACTTTGGTGGCCTAGTAGTGGTTCCGGTCTCAAGTTCCGCTTGAGCAATTGGACTTAGTTGATTCAACGACATCTTGGCTTGATTTTGACAAAAGAGAGCTGATCAGAGGCTAAATTCGCTGACAGATCACTAGAGGCCGGTAACAGTATTAATTTCGCCGATGATTTGAGAAGCACGAACAAAATCGTTGAAAATCTTCACTGATCTCCTATCTTCGCTGGTACACGATGATGTCCTGCACGAGCGAACAAGCTAATTCCGCTGATACAAGCAACACAAACGTTAGTTTGACTAATTTCACCGATTACCGTGATAAGAACGTTGTGGTTCAATATCACAGTTCTCGAAGTCGCCTTCGATAATTTCGCTACAGGGTCAATTGACACTGTTTTGCCGATAATCAATAATTTCGCTCGAATGATGATCGTCGAAATTAATGATCATGCGATGAGCTTCGAAAAGATTTCACTATGTTCGCTATGTTCAACAGTATTTTCGCTACATTCAAAATTTAATTTCGCTATCTTCAAATATTGTTCGCTGTATTCATATTAATTTCGCTGGATAGAGGGTTTAACACGAACTAAAACCCTCTAATCACTCAAAAACAGCTCAAAAACTATGTTTTGATGCATCAAAATGTCCAAAATGACTCCCTAATCATATATTAACAACAACCTATCGATTAAACACACCAAATCAATCCATTTTAAGTTCAAAAATTTGAAAACCTTGAAACTTTTGAAAAACCTTCAAAACTATGAAAGATCTCAACAAGAACACAACAACCAAGAGCACTAAGGCTCTGATACCAAATTGTAGATCCCAATATCAATCCGGATCACAGTGGTTGGTTGTTTTAGCCCAAAACACCTATTGATTAAGTGTTTGAACTATGAAAAAGTTAAGAATGATCAAAGAAGAAGGTGAAGCTAATGGATTAATGAATACAACAAGTGTTGTATTGAATCCAAACAATAGTGTAAATCAATAAAGCACCTTGGATATCAGATTAGAGCACAAGAACAATGATTGAATGTAAACAACATCAATATTCATTAAGAGAGCCAAAAGCTTGAAGTGGTTACAATACAAGGGCTATATATAGTGTTCCTGACTTGCCAGCAAATTTATAAATTTGCTGGAATCTTAACTACACCAAGTCAGGATCCCTAATTCTAGAGAATTACAAAATAAGCCCCTATACTATTAAATTAGCTATAAACCACTATAAAACTAATCCAGCACAAGTATGAACGATCTCAAAAGTTCCAACATGACCCACCAGTCAGGATTGACAATACTGAATGAGTAATTGTGTAGATGTAAACATTGTAATCGCTCTCAATACTGTTAATCGATAAAACTCTTTTTGATTAAATTCGGATTTACTCACCAGTATTTTTCACTGACAAAAATGTTTTAAACGCGTTTCAGGTAACAAAATGTGAAAGCCAAATAGAAGCCAGCTGGAGAGCACTGAAGGCGTAGAAAAATGGCTATAAAAGTTACCTAAATAAAAAAATAGATTTTATTTTCAATACTTACGGTTTATCCCTATAAATGTATTGTAAAGAAAACTTAGATTTTATCCCATTTATCTATTTTAAACACTTTGGTGTTTAACTCTGATAAAAATATTTCCTAACTACGGTCCTGATGAAAATTTTCGCTGCCAAATTAATAAACACCGATGCCATCTGACTGGTTCGCGGCTCCCTCTCCCAGGATGGGGTCGGGGGTTGTGACAGCTAACCCGCCAGCAGAGGTCAGGACTGGCGCAACAAACACTGAGGCCATTGGAAAAGGGTATGCTGGTTTCCTGCCTAAGTGTGACAAGTGCCGATATCATCATACGGGTCTATGCAGGACCAGTAAGTGTGAAAATTGTGGTAAGACTGGGCATGCCAAAGAGACATGTTGGTTTGGTGCGGGACGCGGTAATAGGAATCAAGGAGGAAATGGTAACCAAGGTGGTAACGGTAATCAAAGTGGCAATAGGAACCAAGGTGGGAATGGTAATCAGGGAGGAAATGGAAACAGAGGCTGAAATGGTAATCAAGCTGGCAATGGGAATTGGGGAGGAAACAATAATAACAATCAAGGTGGGAATGGTAATGGACGTGTCTAGGGCTGTTATGGCTGCGGAGACATGGGGCATTTCAAGAGAGATTGCCCTATTGACAATCAAGCCCGTGGAAGAGTGTTCACAATTGGAGCGCGAGAAGCACGCCAGGATCCGAATGTGGTTACGGGTACGTTCCCTATTAACCAACACCATGCATCTGTTCTATTTGATATTGGCGCCGACTTTAGTTTCATATCTATAAAATTTAAGAATACACTTGGCCTAGTTTCAAGTAAGCTAGATGTCCCATATTCTATAGAACTGGCAAAGGGAAAGTTAGTTGAAGCAAGCAAGGTGATTAAGGGTTGTACACTTGAACTTGGAGAGCGAGAATTTTCTATTGATCTTTTACCCGTTGATTTGGGAAGTTTCGACGTTGTTGTTGGGATGGATTGGTTGTCTGACAATCGTGTGGAAGTGGTTTGCCACAAGAAAATCATCCGCATTCCACTGTTGAATGAAGAGACGCTTGTGATTCATGGGGAGAAGCACGAGACGCCCCTATGAATTATCAACTGCATGAAGGCACAGAAGTGCCTCCGAAAAGGATGCATAGCCTTCCTCACTCATGTTGTCGATAAGGAGACCAAGGAACCAAAGTTAGAAGACATCACCGTTGTGAAGGAATTTCCAGAAGTCTTTCCCAAAGACTTGCCTGGGCTACCCCCACAATGACAATTTGGGTTTCGGATAGATCTAGTGCCAGGAGCGGCACCAGTGGCAAAGGCATCATACCGGTTAGCTCCATCAGAAATGCAGGAGCTTTCGACACAACTGCAAGAGCTGCTAGACAAGGGATTTATCAGGCCGAGCTTCTCACCCTGGGGAGAACCGGTTTTATTTGTTAAAAAGAAATATGGCAGTTTTCGTATGTGCATTGATTATAGGGAGTTGAATAAGCTAACCATCAAGAATCGGTATCCCTTACCGAAAATTGATGACTTATTTGACCAACTACAAGGTTCCAGCTACTACTCCAAGATTGACTTGAGGTCGGGATACCATCAATTGAGAATACAAGAAAAAAGCATTCCCAAAACGGCCTTTAGGACTCGATACGGACATTACGAGTTCCTTGTTATGCCGTTTGACTTAACCAACGACCCTCATGAATCGGGTGTGTAAGCCATCTTTGGACAAGTTTGTGATTGTTTTTATTGATGACATCCTCATATACTTGCGAGCCAAGGAGGAACACGAGCAACATCTGCGAGCTATCTTGTAACTCTTGAAGAAGGAGCAACTGTATGTGAAGCTTTCAAAGTGCGAATTTTGGATTCGCGAGGTGCAATTCCTAGGTCATGTGGTAAATCAGAATGGAATTCACATCGACCCTCCTAGGTCATGTGGTAAATCAGAATGGAATTCACCTAAAACCCCAACCGAGATACGACAATTTCTGGGGTTAGCAGGTTATTACAGACGATTCATAGAGAACTTTTCAAAGATTGCTCAGCCGCTAACGTCCCTAACCCAGAAAGATAAGAAATTTGATTGGGGTGAGAAACAAGAAACGGCTTTCCAACTGTTGAAAGATAAGCTTTGTGACGCACTGATTTTATCCTTACCCGACAGTACCGACGGTTTTGTGGTTTATTATGATGCGTCTCGACAAGGTCTTGGTTGCGTGTTGATGCAACGGGACAAAGTCATCGCGTACGCGTCTCGTCAGTTGAAGGTACATGAGAAGAACTATACCACGCAGGACCTTGAGCTAGGTGCGGTGATATCCGTGTTGAAGATTTTGCATCACTATTTGTATGGGACTCGTTGCACGATCTTTACAGACCATAAGATTTTGGAACACATTTTCAATCAGAAAGACTTAAACATGAGGCAACGAAGATGGGTTGAGTTATTGAATGATTACGATTGTGAGATAAAGTATCACCCGGGCAAGGCAAACGTTGTAGCGGATGCCTTGAGCCGCAAGGAGCGTGCAAAGCCTCTGAGGGTGCGAGCCTTTGAGATGACCATACAAACTGATCTCACTACTCGGATTTGTGAAGCTCAACAAAAAGCGCTTAAGTCGCATAATCTACAAGCCGAGTCATTGCGCAGAATGGAAGCGCAATTGGTGCCAAAGGAAGATGAAACATTGTACTTCATGGAGCGAATTTGGGTTCCATTCTTCGGCGATCTGCGCACGCTCATTTTCGATGAAGCCCATAAGTCAAGGTACTCTATACATCCGGGATCCGGGAAAATGTACCAAGACTTGAAGGACTTTTATTGGTGGCCTCAAATGAAAGCCGACATTGCTACATACGTGGGTAACTGTCTTACTTGTGCCAGGGTTAAGGCGGAATACCAGAAACCATCAGGGCTGCTGCAACACCCTGAGATTCCCGTATGGAAGTGGGAACAGATCTCGATGGATTTCATTACTAAGTTACCGAGAACTCAAAGAGGCCATGATATGATCTGGGTAATTGTTCATCGACTCACAAAGTCCGCGCATTTTTGACCGATCAGTAAGAAAGATAGCACCAAGAAGTTGGCAGAAATATATCTTAAGGAGATCGTAGCACGTCATGGAGTGCCTGTTTCTATCATATCCGACCGAGATGGTCGTTTTGTGTCAAGGATTTGGCAAACCTTTCACCCTCAGACGGACGGCCAAAGTGAACGGACGATACAAACTTTAGAGGACATGTTGTGTTGTCACACCCCTATTTTACCACGTGTCACCGGTGGGCCCTGTGGGGAGTATCGTGACGTAGTTGATATCATCATAGTCAAACAACACAAATAATGAATGCACAGCGGAAGCAAAAGATAAAATATTACAACCCGATATAAAGTAATATCCAAGTATTTCAAACGGAATGTAAAGGATCCACAGGCGGATCTTAAAACGGAAAGATAAACACTGTTCAACAGACTTTAGGCATCTAGAACTTGCAAGATTCCCTATTGACGCCCTGAGCTCCCAGCCAATTACGTACAGTACCTGTCACTTAACCTTTTTGGAAAATACGTCAGTTTACACTGGTAAATACAACTTAACTGACTCATTTTGAAAATAGTTTAGAAAATTGTTTTGAATGCTCAAGACACAAAATTCTTTTATAACTTGGGACAATTATATAAAAATAATCTTGTATACAGATTTACATGTTCGTTATACACTTAGGGCCCGATGTAGAAACCGGGTCAAGATTAACAGACACACCACAAGTATAGGCCCACATGAGCGTGAGATACCGTTTCCCTTATGCAACTGTCAGGTGTATGCCTACACCCCGTGCATAAGACGTGGCCATTTTATAATACAATGATGCCAAGGATATCCGGGACATGGTCATTAACCCCTAAAGGCCTTTATTTCAAACAAGACAGATTAAAGCGGGTTACCTCAATAATTTAATCACAATACGATTAAACATTCAATACCCGACCAAGCGGTATTATTATAATACCGTATCCCAAGCCCGTATAGGGAAAATAAGCTAAGAGTATTTACCTGAGCTAAATATAAATTCAATCCTAGCCGTATATCAAATCATCAAGCACAAGTACTTCTACTGGGGCTCCTAATCTGGAACGAAGGTTTTTAATAACCTATTAGATTCCTAACGGGTATTAATTAAGCCTATGCTTAGACCGGTTAATTTTAAGGAAAGGTTTACGGTTCAAAACGCAAGATTAAGCGTAGACCGGATTAGAATGTGATTTAGACTCGACAAGTTTGGAGACTTGTATAATATGGGTAAACTAAACACATTCTGGATTTTGAGGTGAAAATGATAAGGTTTGACCCGTTTCGGTTACGTTATGCAACTAGATACATAAACCGATCCAAACGCGAAACGTGCGTAACGGGTACCCATAAGAGTCATATACAGGTTTCCTAAGTTAATATGCCTTAAATATGATGTGATATCAGTAAGATACCTTCCGTAATACCCAAAATGAATTTAAAACCAATTTATGCCCCGAAGGGGTATTTTAGTCATTTAAAAGGTTATAAAAGAGATCAAATATAAATCCGAGGTTCAGGTCTGATTTGATTAGTAAAAATACTTAATTTACTAAGTTATATCAGTAGGGTATTACATATATGTGAAATTTATCATTTATAACCATACTATGCACCGTAGGGGCATTTTGGTAATTTCACATAGGCTTAAAAGGTCCAACTAGAAACCTGTGTTTAAAACTTTTCCTTACTGTTAAAATGTAAAAATTTACTGAATATATCAGTAGGCATCAACCCTTATATGTTTAAAATAGTTTTGATACATACTATGCGTTAAAAACGCTTAAAAAGGCGATTTAGAGCCATTTCCGGGTTTTCAAAAAAAGCTAATATTTTTTATTACTCCAGAAGGCTCAAAATATTTTATTTATCATATTAGATTAGTAGAAAAAGGTTTGGGGTCAAAAGGATTTGTAAAACTCATTTTATAGCCCAAAAAGGCAAAACCGGCAATTACCGAATCAAGCTTAAAACCCTATGTTATGCTCAGCCTAAAAATAATTAAAAATCTTCAAAAATCCCAAAATATTATTTTATATTAGTGGGTAAAAAGTTTGGTATCAAAAAATTAGGTTTAAATAGGTTATACGCTAATTACGCCGTTTAATTAATAAAAAAACTTTTTAATTACGCTATTGAGCATAACTCCTAATCTAGACCTCCAACTGATGTCAAATTTTAGGGACACGTTTATATATCAGTAATAAAGGTTTCTATTCTTTAACATTTTCAAAAATATCATTTCATGGTCAAAAAGGCATAATGGTCAATAGTTAGGCATATAACGGAAACTTGCAATGAATAGGATACTAAGGATCCAGGTTGTATAACCTCAGAGGGTTATACTAACCCATAATATGGTCCTAATGGAATCCTAAGGCATATCTAAACTAAGCTAAATCGGGTCAGAACTGGAAGTCAAAGCAAAAGTCAACTTTTGCGACTTTCGGTCCCGAACCGAGCTTATACTTAGAATTGTCGGGTTGAATCATGCTTAGGCATGTTCAACTAATATTTACCAAGTTATTAAAGTGAGAAAACTGATTTTATGACTTTTATATAATAGCCATGTATTTTATTTAAAACTAACCCGTTTGACTTTTATTTGACCCGACAATTAAACTAAGTAAACGTGGTAATTAGGAGGTGCCCTTTTAAGGGTTAAACACCTACCTAATTACGGTCACGTAGCCATGTTTGATGCGAACAATGGCTCAACCGTTTAAAAGTCAAAGCGTTTATCGAAAACGCTTGACTTTCGGTTATAACCGCTAAAATTTAAACTAAGCATGAAAGGACACTGACAAAAGGTCCAAGTAAGGAGGGAATTGATCTTGGATGTTCAGGTATGAAGCACAAAGGCCCCAACTTAGAACAATGAGATCAAGGTGTGAATGAGAGCAAAAATCAAGTGGGTATTTATAGGTTTTTGAGAACCGTTAGGATCGTTTCTCGTAAACCGTGCTTCAATCTTGGCCCTCCATGTGTGCCCAAGGTTTCTAAATACAATGGGTGTTGAAAACCAGCTTATGGTATTGAGAATTTTACCTAAACCATTGACAAATGACAAAAATTCTGAAAATATGAATCTGACCAGACCTGGGCGTAGGCTACGCTGAAGGGGGCGTAGCCTACGGCCTGCACAGCTCAACAAACTTTCAAAAGTGCAGTTTTGGTCCCTGCTTGCATAATAATGTGTTTCTGACACATCTAAGGCCTTTTAACCTCATTTCAAGGCTCTAACATGATGCCTAAATATAGGGGACATGAAACATGCTCAAAAACATGTCGGATGTCGGTTCGTTTGGCCGTACGGTCACGTTGTGCGTCGAAATACGACGAAACACGGACGGGCGCTAAAATGGTCCAAATTACGCGCCAAGTGGAATTTTATCATGCCACACACTAAAATAAAATATTTTAGTGCTTACATAAATTTTTGGGTGTCCGGGGATATTCAGAATGCGAGATATGCGCAAAAGTGCAAACTTGTGCACTTTTTGACACTTTTAGTCCCTGCATGACATAAAAGTTTATTTTTGCGCACCAAACACCTCTAAGCCTATATCTAAGTTATATAAAGGATAAATAGGGTATGTTTAACTTATGGACATATTCTGGAAGGTCCGTTACCATACGATTCGACCTACTTTTGCAGTTTGACGAAATTAGTCCTTTAATTGCGCATTGTAGCGCGAAATGTCATTTAATGATATCCAAGCCTCCTATGGCCCATAATGGGCATTCCCAAGCATATAATTAAATATTACCACGCTCTTGTTCACCTAGATGGTCACCGAAAGGCGTAGATTCAAAAGTTGACGCTTTTGGTCCCTCTATTGCGCAAACTTGCGCATTTCATCATTTAATAGCATTGAAGCCTCATCTAATCCATATTAGACATTCTTGAAAGTATTATTAAACATCACGATGCTTCGGATTCGCTAAAAGGTCATTCAGAGGTATAATTAAACATATTGACACTTTTAGCCCCTCTAACTTGCAAAGTTGCGCGTAACTTTACTTATAGGCATAAAAACCTTAGACGGCCATTATTTGGAATTCCCGAGACTATAATTAAATATCATGAAGCTCTCGGTTTGTTAAAAGGTCACTCAGAGGTTAGAATTGACATGTTGACGCTTTTAACCCTTTATTACGCAAACCTTCAATTAATTACGCAAACGGCTACACTTAACTATCAAGTGGCACATTTGTGAATATAAACATCGTAAGAGGTTATTTAGAAACTTATTTTAGGTATGCTAACCCTTCCACTCCTTTCAGAATCAAAGTTTTCGATTTTTCGAAAAATTAGTCCCTAAATTTCAATGTTTGACTTCATTAGGGTTCATTACACGTGTCAAGACTTCATTGGACGTGATTTTACGATGTGTTACATCCTCACCCCCTTAAAAGAAATCTTGACCTCGAGATTTGCTAATGTAATGGAAGTAATTTTTGTCGCATAACGGACTTAACTTCCACAGCCTATTTGGGCCTCTAGAGGCATCCTAAATGACCTTTATAATAGGTTCATGTTTTCTTCCTTAGATTCTGATCCTGACGATCCTTAATCGATACGGGTTTCTTATAATATCATAGATACGTCTATCATTATGTGATAATGCTTCTCGACTTATTGGTGACATACATCCTTAAATCATTAGTGTGGGTCACACTGCGAGTTCCACCACGTTCCATAACTAGGTTTTAGTTTAAAAGCTATTGAACTTTGATGTATTCGATTTTCCTCGAATGATCCTATATATAATCAGAGCTTAACTAGCCTGTTGTATAAAATTTTCAGTACACTCTTCTTAGAGCGATACTTTCAATTGAACCCTAGTCCTTATTAAGGACTTAAGAGGGTTGCGATTTTTATTAATCCTTGATTTTCTGCCGATTACTGGCAACTCTAAGATGATTATGAATTCGAATGATCTTATTTGTTGTTTCCAATGCAACTTTCAGATCCTGATAATTGGACTTACCAATCTATTGTTCTAACAATAGATGTTTAACATTCCATTTATACAAGGTCTCCAAGGGAACAGCCTTGCTACTTATATATCAACTATTATAGAAAGGCTTATTTTAAGGTGAGATGGTTATTCCAACCATTACTTAAAACTAATCTTAAGGAATAGCAAATCCTTACAGCTAGTCGAATTAAGTTGACGATCCTGGGCAGCTAATGGCGATTCTTAATTGTTGCCTAAATAGGGTTGCGGTAATCAATGCATAAGCAAAATGAACCGTCTTTCTTAATTAGCAATATCAAACTCTTAGAATATTGAGTTGGGCTATATGAACCTCTATCCTAAAACTCCCTTAATCAGGGTTCTGATTCTTCCAATGATGATACTAGTTATCATGTAAATTTTATATTAATGAATCCCTAAGCGGGACGTTAATCTTAACTCTACTTGCCTCTAAGGAGGTAAACAGGGTAATCTTGGAGAAGATGGTCTAAACGTAAGGAGGTTACAGAGATTTTCCAATTCCCAGGCTCCAGTTCATTTACCATGGTCTGCGTCAGATAAGTGATACATTCGTGTTACGAGTCCACGAATTTCTTACTCAGGAACGTTTACTTGGATAATTCCATTTTAGATATCTTCTTTGAATACCATTAGCTGAATTTAATACCGTATGACCATTGGAATATCTTTAGGGTTCCATGCATTAAACCTCCATACTAATCAGGAATGGAAGCAATCTATGGAACATATTAAGATACACCAATCCTCATATGACGCTTTTGTCGTACCATCTGGTATTCGCAATCGATAGAGATCAAGAGATATCAATCACTTATGATGATGCACTTCATCTGAAGAAAGGGTACACTAGAATTTCACGACTGAAGACTTTTGGCAGGAGCAGAAGAAATGGTTCCTATGATTTTCGCCTGTAAGTTTTACCTTACACTTAATATCTAGGGTTCTCATGGGAGTCTCTAAGAGTTTTCTATACTTACCATCTATGAAGGATTGATTGGTATCCGAAATAAAGCAGAACTCCTAGCGTTTTATTTAACTTCATATATTATGCTTAGGGTTCTAACATGCAGATTAAATAACTTATAAAATTCATTCCAAGACGACTTATCTGCACCTGAATCAAACAATACCCTTGCATATACATCACAGATAAGGACATACCGGTTATAACATTGTCATCTTGTATGGCCTCTTTTGCATCCATCCGAGAGACCTTAGCGTTGGTCTTCTTATCTCCTTCAAGCTTCTTAGCATACTTTGGGCAATTTGATTTGATATGCCCTTTCTGGTTACAGTTGTAACAAGTCGCATCTCCTATCTTCTGGCATTCCAATGTTTTATGCTCCCTAGATTTGCAGATCCCACAAGCCCTAGGCTGCGATTGGGATTTTGGTTCGTACCTGCACTTCCCACAATGGCGCTTCTTGCAGGTCTTGCATTTAGGTTTCTGGTTGGACTTTTGTTTGTTCTTCTTTTTAGAGCTCTGGGAGTTATCCTCCACCCTTTTCCTTTTCAGTTCACCCTTTACATTAGAGGCACGATCGAGATCCTTCTCGTGAGTAACGAAGGGTGGTCTTGGTTGAGATTTGGAGCAAGTAGAATTGGGCTCCTTGATCTCTTTCACAGCCTTCTTCACAGCTTTTCCAACAGCTGCGTCTATCATAGTCTGAAGAACATCCTTGGAAATTCTAAGGTTCACAATTGTAGTATCATTAGCATGTGTCGCATCATCCATAACACGATCAACGGCTGTCTTATCCGAGTTTGTCATACTCGATATTTGATTCCTAACACCAAATAAAACAATTATTTAGTTGCAATCCAACAACCGCTACTCATCATCCTGATGCCCTAATATATACCAACCATGGTATTGTTAAACCATACAGGTTAATATAGTACGAACATTCTTGATGAACGTCATTTAAATATGTATATATATCAATTATGCTTAGCCTAGGCCATAAAAGACCATTAATGGCAATTAAGGTTTGGACCTACTCCATCACCTGTTTGACAGGGGATCAGTTGTCACGTCTGTCTTGATCATATTGATGATTTTGGATAGCTTGAAAGCTTGACATTAGGATATTGGATTAGAGCGGTTCCTAATGGATATAAAGCATCCATCTAAGGTTGTTGAAGCAGTCTCTAAATGTTATCGGCCAATTCTACCTCGCGTTATAAGCCTAAGATCCTAATAGGCGGATACAACAGCTTACAATATTTATTGTCCTCAATAGACTTTTCTGTGCCAGAATCAAATAATCCCCATATAAGCATCATTGATAAGGAAAAGTACCTTTTACGATGTCATCTTTCTATATCGCCTCCTGGTGTCCATCTGGAAGACTCATGCGTTTGCTTTCTTGGCCTCTTCAGACTTCTTCTGATTCCTAGGGCAGTTAGTCTTGATGTGCCACTTCTCGTTGCAACCATAACAGGTCGCATCTTTCAACTTTTTGCAATCCAAGGTCTTATGCTCCTTGGACTTGCAGATTCCACAAGGAAGAGGCTGAGATTCAAATCTGCATTTCCCCAGGTGAAATTTCCTACATGTTTTGCACCTGGTCTTTTCACCCGTCTGCTGGTTACCCTTATTAAACTCGGATTTCTTCCTATGACCAGAGTTCCCCTTTTTCTTCTTATCAAAGTGATGAGAACCCTCATCCTCCTTTTTACGCTTCCCTTCTTCCGAAGCTTTTGCAGCCTTGTTTCTGGCTACGTCGAGTGTGAGAGATAGCGACAAATCTGCCGCTGACCGGAATGTAGTAGGTCTCGATGCTTTCACGCTTGCCTTGACTTCTGGGGCTAGGCCCCCAATAAAGCGAGCTATACGCTTTGGTTCTGGTGTGATCAAGTAAGGAACCAATCGAGACATAGTATTGAAATTTGTAAGATATGCCTGGCAATCTAAGTCCTTCATGACCAATGCCAAGAAATCGGTTTCAATTTTCTCAACTTCATGTTGAGGACAGTAATTTTCCTTGATAAGAGCAACAAACTGATCCCATGTTTGATTATACAACGGGATTTTCCCAGTAGCCTGGATTAGCGACCTCCACCAAGCTAGAGCTTCTCCTTTAAAAGATTGTGAAACAAACTTCACAATGTCTTACCCTGCACATCCGCTAATATCAACAACAGTGTCCATCTCCTCGAGCCACGTCATGCAGTCGATGGCTCCTTTTTCTCCTGTAAAGTCTCTGGGCTTGCAGGAGACAAAATATTTATACGAACAGGTTTTAACATGTGGTTCTTGATTAAGCACAACCTGTCTAGGCGGAACACTCCTCTGATTTGACGAGTTATGAACATCGTCCTCCTTTGAATCATGTGATTTAGAAGGGGGGTTACTACGAGCCACAGATAGAGTCTTAGAGTGTGTACCACTTGACTCATTATACTGTCTGTCAAGAGCTCAAGTAACAGCATTATCTATTAATTCCTGCAGTTCCTCACCAGTTATGTTAACTCTGGTAGTGTCATTGTTCTCCCTCGGGTGGCTGTTGACCTCCTCTGATCCAGCCATGTAGCTTGATTGCTACATAAATACTGACAATGATTTATTTAGAGGTTATTATGGAATCATCATTTTTGACGATTCATCAACCATGGTAATATAAACCATATTGGTTAATTTGTTAGTTATATTTAATTAGTATTTTCATTATAGTTTATCCTAGTTATAAAACATTAAGGATATTAAAGTGACGCAAAAGGCCTAGTCATAAAGACAGTTTTTAAATTTATAAGCCATGATTTCGGAGAATCGAGGCATTTTGGTTTGAACATATTTCATTACCTTTTTCTTGACAGAGAGTCAAAGACTACAACTGTCTTTTGCCCCACAGGGCGTTAATTATAGCCCGTAGGCACTTCATCCTTAAGGGATGGTTATATAAATAAGGGAAATTGAAATATCCCTATTTAAAGATGACTTATGTGATTTTATCAGATCACAGTTTGTCGAAAATGTTAACATGCTTTCAGATGTTAACAAGAATTTGAATCTTTTGAATAGGTTTTACCATCTTGGCCGTGCCTGAAATGACAGGTAGGCTAGGTTTTAACTTTAAGATTCTTTTTAGTATTAAGAGCAGAACAACCCTAAATGGGAATGTTAATAAGGATCTGTATCTACTTGAGGAACTGCCATCTTGGCCCTGTCCTTAAAATGACACATGGGCTAGGTCTTGTCCTTTTTGGATTTTGCCAATTTATAATATTGGTAGATCCTATAATAGGAACATTATTTTAAATCTAACCGTTCCATTTAAAATTTAAACAGGTACATGGTTGCCCTAACACAGGACTTCTAACAATACTGACTCGCCCATGCAGGGGCTAATCAGAAAAATAACAAAGGAAACAAATAAAGGACAAAAACGAATCAGGAGTAGTCCTAAGTTCTTTGTCTAGACTCAAGAATGTGCAACTCTGTAACTGAGATTAAACACAAAAGGCTAGTGTTTAATTCACTCAGTGTTGGCTCTGATACCAACCTGTCACACCCCTATTTTACCACGTGTCACCGGTGGGCCCGGTGGGGAGTATCGTGACGTAGTTGATATCATCATAGTCAAACAACACAAATAATGAATGCACAGCGGAAGCAAAAGATAAAATATTACAACCCGATATAAAGTAATATCCAAGTATTTCAAACGGAATGTAAAGGATCCACATGCGGATCTTAAAACAGAAAGATAAACACTGTTCAACAGACTTTAGGCATCTAGAACTTGCAAGATTCCCTATTGACGCCTTGAGCTCCCAGCCAATTACGTACAGTACCTGTCACTTAACCTTTTTGGAAAATACGTCAGTTTACACTGGTAAATACAACTTAACTGACTCATTTTGAAAATAGTTTAGAAAATTTATTTGAATGCTCAAGGCACAAAATTCTTTTATAACTTGGGACAATTATATAAAAATAATCTTGTATACAGATTTACATGTTCGTTATACACTTAGGGCCCGATGTAGAAACCGGGTCAAGATTAACAGACACACCACAAGTATAGGCCCACATGAGCGTGAGATACCGTTTCCCTTATGCAACTGTCAGGTGTATGCCTACACCCCGTGCATAAGACGTGGCCATTTTATAATACAATGATGCCAAGGATATCCGGGACATGGTCATTAACCCCTAAAGGCCTTTATTTCAAACAAGACAGATTAAAGCGGGTTACCTCAATAATTTAATCACAATACGATTAAACATTCAATGCCCGACCAAGCGGTATTATTATAATACCGTATCCCAAGCCCGTATAGGGAAAATAAGCTAAGAGTATTTACCTGAGCTAAATATAAATTCAATCCCAGTCGTATATCAAATCAGCAAGCACAAGTACTTCTACTGGGGCTCCTAATCTGGAACGAAGGTTTTTAATAACCTATTAGATTCCTAACGGGTCTTAATTAAGCCTATGCTTAGACCGGTTAATTTTAAGGAAAGGTTTACGGTTCAAAAAGCAAGATTAAGCGTAGACCGGATTAGAATGTGATTTAGACCCGACAAGTTTGGAGACTTGTATAATATGGGAAAACTAAACACATTCTGGATTTTGAGGTGAAAATGATATGGTTTGACCCGTTTCGGTTACTTTATGCAACTAGATACATAAACCGATCCAAACGCGAAACGTGCGTAACGGGTACCCATAAGAGTCATATACAGGTTTCCTAAGTTAATATGCCTTAAATATGATGTGATATCAGTAAGATACCTTCCGTTATGCCCAAAATGAATTTAAAACCAATTTATGCCCCGAAGGGGTATTTTAGTCATTTAAAAGGTTATAAAAGAGATCAAATATAAATCCGAGGTTCAGGTCTGATTTGATTAGTAAAAATACTTAATTTACTAAGTTATATCAGTAGGGTATTACATATATGTGAAATTTATCATTTATAACCATACTATTCACCGTAGGGGCATTTTGGTAATTTCACATAGGCTTAAAAGGTCCAACTAGGAACCTGAGTTTAAAACTTTTCCTTACTGTTAAAATGTAAAAATTTACTGAATATATCAGTAGGCATTAACCCTTATATGTTTAAAATAGTTTTGATACATACTATGCGTCAAAAACGCTTAAAAAGGCGATTTAGAGCCATTTCCGGGTTTTCAAAAAAAACTGATATTTTTTATTACTCCAGAAGGCTCAAAATATTTTATTTATCATATTAGATTAGTAGAAAAAGGTTTGGGGTCAAAAGTATTTGTAAAACTCATTTTATAGCCCAAAAAGGCAAAACCGGCAATTACCGAATCAAGCTTAAAACCCTATGTTATGCTCAGCCTAAAAATAATTAAAAATCTTCAAAAATCCCAAAATATTATTTTATATCAGTGGGTAAAAAGTTTGGTATCAAAAAATTGGGTTTAAATAGGTTATACGCTAATTACACCGTTTAATTAATAAAAAACTTTTTAATTACGCTATTGAGCATAACTCCTAATCTAGACCTCCAACTGATGTCAAATTTTAGGGACATGTTTATATATCAGTAATAAAGGTTTCTATTATTTAACATTTTCAAAAATATCATTTCATGGTCAAAAGGGCATAACGGTCAATAGTTAGGCATATAACGGAAACTTGCAATGAATAGGATACTAAGGATCCAGGTTGTATAACCTCAGACGGTTATACTAACCCATAATATGGTCCTAATGGAATCCTAAGACATATCTAAACTAAGATAAATCGGGTCAGAACTGGAAGTCAAAGCAAAAGTCAACTTTTGCGACTTTCGGTCCCGAACCGAGCTTATACTTAGAATTGTCGGGTTGAATCATGCTTAGGCATGTTCAACTAATATTTACCAAGTTATTAAAGTGAGAAAACTGATTTTATGACTTTTATATAATAGCCATGTATTTTATTCAAAACTAACCCGTTTGACTTTTATTTGACCCGGTAATTAAACTAAGTAAACGTGGTAATTAGGAGGTGCCCTTTTAAGGGTTAAACACCTACCTAATTACGGTCACGTAGCCATGTTTGATGCGAACAATGGCTCAACCGTTTAAAAGTCAAAGCGTTTATCGAAAACGCTTGACTTTCGGTTATAACCGCTAAAATTTAAACTAAGCATGAAAGGACACTTACAAAAGGTCCAAGCAAGGAGGGAATTGATCTTGGATGTTCAGGTATGAAGCACAAAGGCCCCAACTTAGAACAATGAGATCAAGGTGTGAATGAGAGCAAAAATGAAGTGGGTATTTATAGGTTTTTGAGAACCGTTAGGATCGTTTCTCGTAAACCGTGCTTCAATCTTGGCCCTCCATGTGTGCCCAAGGTTTCTAAATACAATGGGTGTTGAAAACCAGCTTATGGTATTGAGAATTTTACCTAAAAGCCATTGAAAAATGACAAAAATGCTGAAAATATGAATCTGCCCAGACCTGGGCGTAGGCTACGCTGAAGGGGGCGTAGCCTACGTCCTGCACTGCTCAACAAACTTTCAAAAGTGCAGTTTTGGTCCCTGCTTGCATAATAATGTGTTTCTGACACATCTAAGGCCTGTTAACCTCATTTCAAGGCTCTAACATGATACCTAAATATAGGGGACATGAAACATGCTCAAAAACATGTCGGATGTCGGTTCGTTTGGCCGTACGGTCACGTTGTGCGTCGAATTACGACGAAACACGGACGGACGCTAAAATGGTCCAAATTATGCGCCGAGTGGAATTTTATCATGCCACACACTAAAATAAAATATTTTAGTGCTTACATAAATTTTTGGGTGTCCGGGGATATTCAGAATGCGAGATATGCGCAAAAGTGCAAACTTGTGCACTTTTTGACACTTTTAGTCCCTGCATGACATAAAAGTTTATTTTTGCGCACCAAACACCTCTAAGCCTATATATAAGTTATATAAAGGATAAATAGGGTATGTTTAACTTATGTACATATTCTGGAAGGTACGTTACCATACGATTCGACCTACTTTTGCAGTTTGACGCAATTAGTCCTTTAATTGCGCATTGTAGCGCGAAATGTCATTTAATGATATCCAAGCCTTCTATAGCCCATAATGGGAATTCCCAAGCATATACTTAAATATTACTACGCTCTCGTTCGCCTAGATGGTCACCGAAAGGCGTAGATTCAAAAGTTGACGCTTTAGGTCCCTCTATTGCGCAAACTTGCGCATTTCATCATTTAATAGCATTGAAGCCTCATCTAATCCATATTAGACATTCTTGAAAGTATTATTAAACATCACGATGCTTCGGATTCGTTAAAAGGTCATTCAGAGGTATAATTAAACATATTGACACTTTTAGCCCCTCTAACTTGCAAAGTTGCGCGTAACTTTACTTATAAGCATAAAAACCTTATACGGCCATTATTTGGCATTCCCGAGAGTATAATTAAATATCATGAAGCTATCGGTTTGTTAAAAGGTCACTCAGAGGTTAGAATTGACATGTTGACGCTTTTAACCCTTTATTACGCAAACCTTCAATTAATTACGCAAACGGCTACACTTAACCATCAAGTGGCACATTTGTGAATATAAACATCGTAAGAGGTTATTTAGAAACTTATTTTAGGTATGCTAACACTTCCAGTCCTTTCAGAATCAAAGTTTTCGATTTTTCGAAAAAATAGTCCCTAAATTTCAATGTTTGACTTCATTAGGGTTCATTACACGTGTCAAGACTTCATTGGACGTGATTTTACGAGGTGTTACATGTGTGCTTGTGTGATGGACTTTGGTGGAAGTTAGGATACTCACTTGCCTTTAGTGGAGTTCTCCTACAATAATAGCTATCATAAAAGCATCCAGGTCGCCCCGTTTGAAGCTTTGTATGGGCGAAAGTGTCGGTCCCCGTTGTGTTGGGCGGAGACCGGAGATAAACAACTCATCAGTCCAGAGTTGGTTCAGGAAACCACAGATAAGATTGCTTAGATACGTGATCGTATCAAGACAGCCCGTGATAGATAGAAGAGCTACGCCGAAAAACGACACAAACCATTGGAATTTGAGGTTGGAGACAGGGTTTTGTTGAAAGTCTCGCCTTGGAAAGGCGTGGTACGATTTGGAAAACATGGAAAGTTGAACCCGCGTTACATTGGACCCTTCGAAATTCTAGAAAAGATCGGAACCGTTGCATGCAAGTTAAAGCTTCCAAAAGAACTTAACAGTGTACACGACACGTTTCACGTGTCTAATCTCAAGAAAAGCCCTACTCAAGAAACAGTCGTCATTCCAACAGATGAGATTCATATTAAAGACAAACTCCAATTTACAAAGGAACCTGTTGAGGTTACGGACTGGAAGGTCCACAAAACACGGAGGAGTCATATAATGCTTATCAAAGTTCGTTGGAATTCACATCACGGCATAGAGTTTACATGGGAACGTTAAGACCAAATCAAGTCTAAGTACCCACATTAGTTTCAAAACTCCCCTGCAACCGATAACGCAGCTTGAATTTCGGGGCGAAATTCTTTTAACAGTGGGAGAATGTGGCAATTGGCATTTTTCATGTAATTTCCGTACAATGTGAACAGTATTTTATAATTAATGGTTGTGTATTTTGAACATATGATGTGCATGAATTCATGGATTGCATTTAAAGAACTCACAAAAACATTTCATGATGCATGATGATCATTATTATTGATTGCGACTCGAAACAGTGTAAACAGTGCACAGAAAGAAACTAGCACACTTATCCGATAAACTAGTAGTACTGACAAGAATTTAGTACTCATACAGACAGCATGTTTATGACACAGATTGAGTCCCAGAACCCATGATATACTAGAACCTTATGTGAGAAAGTAAGGGTTTATGTTACAGCTTTCCGAGAGACAAACGAACACTAGAAACTGGCCGAAACTAGCTAAAACAAAATAATTCAGCAAAATTCAGCATTTTATCAGCTTATGTAGTGATCTGAAATGATGCCAGAATGCTCAGAATAACTTAAAAGGTGTTGAAAACATTATCATGACATAATTACACAATATACCATACAAGACACTAAAGTTAACTTTTTAAGCGATCCGATAACCACATGAACACCCGAACACAACTAGAATCATCCTATGAACTAGTTATTAAGCGATCCGATAACCACATGAACACCCGAACACAACTAGAAGCATCCTATGAACTAGTTAACAATATTTTGAGATCATAATACTAGTTTAAGACATCAAAGAGCTTCTTACACATAAGAACCTCTAAACACTTAAACTTCCTAACTAATTACCCTTACTTCACACCTTATGATACTTAACAAGTTTCAAAACAAATCTATACCCCACCCCCTAATTGTGGTGACTAAACATTGTTTAGTCAAAGATCCTTCCTATATATCTAAGAGGTAATGTTTAGGAGGGAAACTAAGGACCATTAGTCTAAAAACCTTATCATCACCCTAAGATCTCATTATTTTCCAACATAACACAATTCACCAACACACTCTCTCCCTCTCTTCTTGTGTTCGGCCGAGAACCACGCCCACCCCCATCATCATCTTCATTCAAGTTCTAGCTAAATCAAGACTCTCACAACGTGCATCAAGGCTATCTAAGAAGGTGTCAAGGCTTGGAAGTTGAAGGACCACACTTTGGAGCTTTTATCCACCATTCTTCTTCATTTTCATCTTCTAGTTTCTACCCTAGCCTTGTGCTAGTAGTAAGTATCTCTTGCACCCATTTTACATCTTGATTTAGTAGTTAAAGCATATGTATAACTAAAAATCTCAAGATCTTACAAAACCAAGAAGATGAACATATGAACAAAACTAAAAATCATAAGAATATAAGTTGTTTATGTTATGTGATGAAGTTGTTAGATGATTTCTTGTGTGTATGGTGTTGATCACCACATGAACACTTGTTAGATGATGATTAAACACATGATTTAACAAGTAGTTTGATGGATCTTGAAAGATCCATGTTGAACATACATTATGTGAAGTATGAACTTGAAGAATAAGTATGATTTTGTGAAGAATATGGTTCTTACAAGTGTAGATCATGAAAAATGAAAGATTTCAAGTATTAAAGTTTCAAAGAAACAAAGTTTGCTTCATGTTAAGCATGATTTTGGTTTTTGAAAGTAAGTAAACATGTTTCTTATGTGAAATGAAACACTTGAAGTGTTTAGAACATGAAAAGTTAGAGAAGATAAGTTTTTACAAAAAATGGTTTACAAGTTGTAAAGATGTAACTTTTACAAAAATGGTTCTTATTGAATAAAAATCATGTTTTTGAAGATTATGAAACTTGTTAATCACCATGTTAAAAGACTACAAGTTTTTATAAAATTTAAAGTTCATAACTTCATGAAGAAATGCATTTTATGCATATGTTAGGATGTAATCTTGTTGTGGATGATTGTTGATGATTTTTGAAAAGAAAAAGATATGCTTAAAATCATGGAAACCTCCATCTTTCAAAGGAAACTATGGCGAAATTTTTGTAAAATTTAAACACTTAGAAAAATATGTTTAACCAAATGTTTACAAGTAATCTTGGATTATGGTTTTGAATATAAAAATTTTCCATAATTTTTGGTATAAAAATTACCAGTAATGGAGGTTGATTTTCAAAAATAAAAATGACTAAGTATATATTTAGGAAAATGTATATTTAGAAATCACACAAATTATGTGCTATATGTATATTATTTGCATTAGTTATACTAAAATAGAGAACTTGAAATAATATACCACACAAATACCAAAAATTATAATTTAAAGAATTACAAAAATTACAAGAATACAAAAATATACATCTTGGACACAAATAATGAATTTTGGACAAACGGACATAATGAACACTATATATATATCTCTATTCAGGATTAAAAATAATATATTAAGGCTTGGTGGAGAATATATTTTCCGAAAACCGAACAAGTGACAAAATATATTTTTACAAGTAATATACTATATTTTGTCAAACTTGAAAATATATTATTTTAAGCATAAGAAAATATATATTTTCATAAACAACTTAAAAATATATTATTTTTGTGGAAACTAAAAATATATATTTTTCTAGCTTTTATCTTAAAAATAAATTATTTTTAAGATGTATGTGAATATATATTTTACCAAGTCAAAATATAGATATTTTCCTATAAACATATCTTAAGATATATGTATTTTAAGAATACAAGAATATTGATTTTTAATTGTGCAAAAACAATATTACGGGAAGATACAATATATATGAAGTATGAAATACTTAATAAATACAGGAAAATATGTATTCCTATACGTACAAATACATACCAACATAAACTACCAACACTTGGTAAAATACTCTCATACAAGTATTATACAAAAATATGAGAATTCAAAGTGACATACTTAACATACTCATAATACAAGTATACCTATACTTGGGAATACGTATAAAGGTATAATACTCAATAAACGGTATGTTGGTTATGGAAACTACAAAAATGTGTATATGAGAACCATATGACAAAACGAGTTAAAAATATAGTATTTTTAACAAAACCCTTAAATGAAGTGCATGCAAATGACATGAGTTAAAATATAATTATTTCAACTAAAAGATTAAATTTGGAATTATATATAATTATAAAATTATATATATATAAATATATATATATATATATATATATACATCATACACCGAAAGTGTAACTCAAAGTAAACACAATTCCAAAACAAGTCCTAGCACGTTTGTAGGTAGCGACACGAACCGCGGACATCGACTTTGAGTATGCACGATTACGGACGCAAAGTTGTGAGTTCATATCCCCATTTTCTCTTAATTGTTTTCGGATTAACTCTCAGGGGTGAAATACATATCACAATGGTATGGTTTAGCTAGGGAATGAACTGTTAGATCATGTGGATGGGTAGTATCTCTCTTAAGTGCCATTAATCTTGTTTAAGACCGAGGGGCAGAAGTGGTAGGTCTATCGGGTGTAGCGAGCCCTACTCATGGGTCCTTGTGTGGCCGCATGCAGTGCTTTTGTTGTTCCAGCTGGATGGACCGGAGGAAATCCGCTAGCTTTGAGTGCTTCCTACGCCACCATACATATTAATGTCCTTGCAAAACATTAATGATCTATTCATAGACGCTTTACATACCTATCATCAAAAGAATCTCTCAAATGTTTACAAGTTAATTTGGAGCTCACATAAAACGCATGAACTCCCTCAACTTTTGTTGATTGTTTTCAAACTTACATGTATTTCAGGAAACTAGATGGATCTTTGGCGCTGGGGTTGTTTTCAAGCTGTGTATTTCAAGTTTAGATGTCTTCCACTTTTGAAGGGTTTGATTCGTATATCTCGTCTTTGATGAGATATAGGATGCAAAGCCTCTTGAAACTAGTCTTTTGTCAAAGAAGTCCCTTTTGTGGAACTGTATATCTTTTGATGGTTTGTAACTCAAACTTAATACTGTGTTGGTTAAAACTTAAAAAAATTATGTTTGTAATGTTTTAAACTCATGAATGGATGAACATCGTTATTTTAGTCATGTAGTTGTTTATTATAATCGAATGCAATGAAAACTGATCAAGTCACACGTATACGCTTTCGCAAAAGTCAGGGTGTGACAATTTGAAAAAAAATCATTATGATTAAATTTGATTTATTGAGAAAACGTGTGTTAACCAATGTAAGCAAGCATGTTTGTATGTTATATACCAAACTCATAACACAACCTCAAACAGTAAACAAATCAACTGAAATGATTCAATAATTGTATGTATGTTGCACGGTATTATGGTGTGCCAATGAATGAATGTATGTTGTACGGTATTATGGTGTGTCAATGAATGAATGTATGTTGCATGGTATTATGGTGTGCTGTAAGGTCTAAGCTCAATCAAACGGAGCTGACCTCGTATGGTTGGCAACGTCAAGTTCCGCTCATAGGTAATGGGGAACAGACGAGCCTATGATGATGTGATATCCAAAATGAATGAAAATGCACCAAGTGATAAACAACCAAACAACACATAACACAACCTCAAACAATAAACAACCCAAATGTAATGATTCATATGAATGTATGCATGTCGCGCGGTAATATGGTGTGCTGCAAGGTCTAAGCTCAATCAAACAGAGCTGACCTCATATGGTTGGCAACGTCAAGTTCCGCTCATAGGTAATGGGGAACCGACGAGCCTATGATGATGTGATGTCCAAAATGAATGAAATGCACTAAGTGACAACAAACAATCAACACATAACACAAATCCATCACATAATGGTAATTGCACATATTTGAATTGGTAAAATGAAATAAAGGTGTGCGACACATGATACACCCCAAAACCGTATAAATAAAATAAAAAGGGGAGTTGTAAGATTCACCCACAGTGGTTGCGTTTGCGATTCCTTGTAAATTAACGCATGAGTAAAAGTTGAGAAACCGAACAAACAGGAACGATTATCCTAGATATTTACAATACCACACAACGATCTTATTAATATTTGTTGGTTAAATAATAATCCTAAAATTTATGGTTTATAATCTAATTATTTAGATATTTAAATTTATCTTATTTTTAACATTTAAAGTTTAGGAGGATTAAGATATGTTGTTAGTTATTTAAGTGATTAATAAAATTTTAGAGGTTTATTATAAAAGAAAGGAATTAGTAATAATAAAAAAAGAAGTTGTTAATTAATGATGTTAATAATGGATTAAAAGATAATTTTTTTTTTTATAAAAATCATCAAAACCGGCCTTAACAGGAATCGAACTCGTGACCTCTCGTTCACGTGCACACAGCCCTTCCACTGGACAGCGTGTAGGGGTGAGCAAAGTTTAGGTCCGGACCGAAAATAACCGAGAACCGAACCGAAAATATACCCAACCCGACCCGAACCTAAGTACCTAGGTATTTAGATCGGTTCCAATTTTTCATATAAAATCGGGTCGGGTCGGTTCTCGGTTCTTTTCATAGTGAAACCCGACTTGGACCTATGGACCGAACTAAAGTTCTACTTAAAAAAGACTACACCATAGCCAGTACCGATTGGGGCTTGAATCCCGATGCTCCCACAGATACATTCATATAGAGAAAGAAACCATTTGCATTGAATTTGCAGTCAATTTCTTGGCTGCTAATGTGAATTACTTAATACTTTTTTAATTCTTGGATGTTTAATTTATGAATTGTTGGTTAGAAGGTTTTTATCTACGTTTGGTAGTATAATTCATCAAAAACAACAACCTTTGTTAATATGTTTCGTCAAAGTTTTCACTCGGATACTTTATCGAACACTTGAACACTTGGTGTGCAAAGAGATTAATCATGGATAATAAATATTAGATTGAAGCATAAACACCCCATCAATCATGAAATACTTGCAAATTCATATCCACTATTACAGAACTACTTAATATACAACAAACATATTATACTTGCGTGGTCAAATTAGTTCAAGTTAGACATGACTATCAATAACATTTGTATGAAAATGTTAGTCACTTGGTTTCTCTCCTTGAGGTCTCATGCACTACTAGAAAAGAGGGTTTTTGTCATGAAACTTTTGGTCACAAAACAGTAGCAATTTCCCTGTTGTCACCATTTCGCCACCGAAAATGCGGTGACAAAAACACCCGTGTCAATTGCCCTAATGCCACCAAATAGCCACCATTTTTATATTTTGCCACCTTACTTTTGCCACCACAAAATTGGTCAAAATTATTTGCCACCGCTTCTTGTTTGCTACGGTCCACCTTCTTTGCTACCGATTTTCCACCATTTAACCACCATGCTTGCTACCGATTTGCCACCATTTAACCACAATTTTCATTGAAAAGTTTGCTACGATCCACATTGTTTGCTACCGATTTTCCACCATTTAACCACCATGTTTGCTACCGATTTGCCACCATTTTCATTGAAAGGTTTGCTACGGTCCACCTTGTTTTCTGCCAATTTGCCACCATTGAACCACCACGAGCTTGTTGAATTATTTGCTACCATTTTGTGATTGCTTGAATATTGGTTTTTTATTCAGCTTGATTTTTCATTTTTCCCTTCTTTTTTCATAAAAATTACATAATTAATAAAATTACAAAATTATATAAAAAGTCTAATAAGATCACGAAAACCCAAAATTATATAAAACATATGTGTATCGAAAGCGTATAAAACATTCTAATAGAAATACCAGCTAAAACATCAAATAACTAAAAAATCCTAATACGATAAACATTCAAAACCAAGTGTTTGTAGCCTATCTTCAAATTGTGCTTGTTAACATGGCTTCAATTTGTGACATCGTATCGAGTATAGCATCTTTATCCACCTTATCTTTTTCTTTTTCAGCCAACAACCCGGCAATAATTCCATTTAGCCTTTCTTTTTATCATTTTCCTTAACAAGCTCCTTGATAACTAAGTTCAACTTTTCAATCTACAAAACAACCAATGAATTAAATCAAAGAATTCAAAATTAACGAAAACTAATAACGGGTCAAGTTGGTTGCAAAGATAACAATATCCAATTGTAAGCTACAATTCAAGTGCTAGAAGCTAAATGGATATTGTCTCACCATAGAAAAAATCTGAATACAAAAAGAGTCGCTGGTCTTTATCTACTACCAGCATAGAAAAGAAACAAGAATTGTATAAATGGATATTGTCTCACCATAGTAACCATAGTAGCTGATAGTCTAACTCATCATGCAAATTTGCACTCAGACTCAAGTATTAAACATCTGAATTGCCACAACTGTACAACAAAACCAAAAATCATTATTATAAACAATGTTATAAAACTTCTATATATTCAAAATCCAAAAAAAATATATATATGCTATATTTGTTGTACCAAAAGCTATGAATTTTGTCTTGATGGTCACATGAGAGCAAAGACCCCATTACTTTACTGCGGGTGATTTCATGTTGCTATACCTGCAGAGAACTAGACCTCACTTTCCCCAATGTGTTTAGCTTCACCTAAACACAATAACACTATTCAAGAATAGAATAGGTTGTGGTGATTGCTGTAAAATCAAGTGTGTACGTGAACGAAAACAGTGTCATGATGGTTCTACATAGGTGTGTAAACAAGCCGGGCCAGGCCTGAGTAAAACCCAAAGCTTGGCTCAGCTTGAGCTATTTTGGGTTCAATCTCAAATAAGCTAAAAGCTCAGCTTGAGCTCGCTTTAATATCGCTTAAACAAGTCAAATCTTGGCTCGAGCTTGGCTCGAGCTTGGCTCACCAATGTTATTAGTTTAAATCATACGAGCCTAAGTCGAAACCGACTTGCGCTTTTTAGGATTGGGTAATAAGCATCGACCAATTGACCCAGTTCCTTTACCGTAACCGTTTTGAATCAACAAATACAAGACAAATCAGTCCATTATCATTTAAATGGGTTGGACATGCAACCTCTGGATTTAAGGGGGACTTTTAAGATGCATTGCTGATTTTTCAAAGACTAAATATTTAATGGCTCATAGATATACCTATAATTATACAAGGTCAGTTGCAAATGATATTAAAAAAATTGAAATGCTAAAAGAAGTGGAATATAGAAGGTACCATGTCTGGCTTGAACATCGACTCACAGGCACCATATAGAGACTCTGATGCAGTACCAGCCACCACAAAATCTTTTGCAAGCTCCCTATGATTATTGATTTATTAAGAGGAAAGATAAAAAGTTAATGCCAGCGGTTAATCAAGCTCATCAAACAGTCACAGCAGCAGCGCCGCACTCAACAGTGACGACTGCACCACACGAATGCCTCAGCAGCAGCACTGTATTGTACGCACACCGCAGCAGAAAAGCCGCACGCAGCAGCATCGACTACACCGCACGCACGCCTCATCAGCAGCACCACGCTGCACCGCACGCACGCACGCCTCATCAGCAGCACCACACTGCACCGCACGCACGCACGCCTCATCTGACTGATACTGCAAAACAAAACAACAATGTTTTAAAATAAAGACCAAGTAGAATTAATAAAAATGAAGAATACATATATGATACCACCAAACTGTTATCATTTTGAGACATGTAAATATGGATGAGGGTCTATAATAGGGTTCGTTAGTTCTATTGGGTACATATCACAGTTCAATCTGAAGCCTATGACAGTGCTGTAACATTAGTGTATAAGGTACTATCTTGAATATATGGTTTGACAGTACGCCGCATTAAAGATTATGCATCCACTGGATAAAAGGTATTCTTAACAAACATCCCTATATGCTAATATGTCTTTTTGGGTACTAATTCAAATGTATGAATGTGTTGTAGTTACAGCACTGTGATATAGGGATGGCAAAAATACCCGAGCCCGACGGGTATACCCGAAACCCGACATAAATGGGACGGGTATACCCGACAGGTATTAGGCCGGGTATGGGATTAGTTTTAAAAATTTTCGCGGGTATGGGTCGGGTATGGGATTGGTGATACCCAACCCTATTACCCGAAACCACATACCCGTTTACACGAACTATATACCCGATCATATACCCGATTTTTTTAATTTATACTTTTATTTTCCATTAACCCTTGCAATGGTAATTGTTAAAATAAATAAATTGCCACATTGTTAGAAAACAAGTATCACAGTTATAAGTGCCAATCAATGGACAGTTAACTACAAGTGAAATCCAGTTGTCATGAAAAGGGGCCAAACTTGGTGCTCATCAAAGCCATCAACTTAGTCCAAATACCAAAAAATGTTTTGAACTAATTGCATAAATGTAATTATGTAAATACAAAAAAGCAAATCTTGTAATAAGCTTTAACTCACCTAGGCTCCAAATGTCAAAGAGGGAAATGGATTTTTAATTCAGTTATATGCAGTTTGACAGTCTAATAAATTAACTATGTGGAATGGTTATTTTGCAAGAAAGTGACATGTTCGGTTTAAGAAATAGCAAGCTTCTATGGATCTTTTACATTTAAACAAAACTTCAATTGTTGAAATCCATTGTAATGCATGTTTCCATAACGTATTTGTTAATAAAACTACCAAGAACATAGCAAAAAACAAAATTATAATGAAAATAAAAATACATAGCTGAAAATAATTAACAATGTAGGAGAAGAAATCGAACCATGAAGAAGTGCAGAAAGACTTTCCATTGGCATATAATCGTAGACAAGCAACTTCTCTTCTTTGTTGTAATAATAAGCTCTCAGTGGAACTAGATTCTGATGATCCCTTGCGCCCACAAATTCAATCTTCTCCCTAAACTCAGGCTCCGATACTGTAACATCCTTCAATCTCTTCACCGCCACCATCATCCCGCCCTCCAACACCGCCTTGTACGCAGTCCCAAACGTCCCTTTTCCCAAAACCTCCGCCGAAGCTCGTAGCAAATCCTCGAAATCAAATATACTAGAAGAGGTCCTGAAGAACACAAGCTTCTTGTTACCAGCGACATTCATGGAAGGCGTTGTCATCGCCACCGCAGCAACAGAGAATCCATTGCTACCGGTTCCAGACCCTGTCAACGTCTTTTCCCCTAACCCCTCTTCTTCAGCAAGCTTCGTTGCACCAATGCCAATTGAGCTTGTTTTCTTAGTGGTTCTCTTCCTACACACTAAAAACAATAGCAGAAGTAGAACGAGCAGCCCGACTACCGAGCCAATTACTATTCCGGCAATTGCGCCACCAGACAAACCACTTTTCTTATTCCTATTTCTATTAAAATCTACCGAAACCGCCGAAGGAACATCTTGTATACTAGGGCACAACTTCTCAAGAGGAGAACCACATAGGGCATTTCCGATAAACGATTCCTTAGGCTTCGACCGCAAAGACTTAGGAACTGAACCATTGAACAAGAAATTAAAATCTACCAGAAGAGCTCAACGTTCAAATGGAGGATGAGAAGTTACAGAAGTTTTGGTAACCACGCTTGCCCATGGCCAGCCCTGGTTTTCAATCAAAACCCTAAATAATGAGTGGGATATTAACCCGCCTAGTTAAATTTGGGCTTAAAATTTCATTTTGTTACCGATTCGACGGTAGCAATTAAAAAAATAAGCGTATATTTGGGATAATCTAGGGAAGTTATTATTATTTTTCAACGAATTTGTCACCAAAAACAGAAGGTGGCAAAATTTTCCACTGCTTTGCTACCAAACGATGCTGAGTACGCTTAATTTACATATCTGTGGGAAATAGGTGGCTAAATTTGCCACCGATTTTTTCGGTAGCAAATTTTGGTGACAATTGCCAAGTTTTCTAGTAGTGATGTTCAACTCCCACTAGCATCACTTTGAAGGACATTGGTGGTGGCAATGAAGTTTCACCGGTTCAAAACCGAGCCGAACCGGGTTTTACCGTAGTGTGCTTTCGAGCGACGGGTTTTCCTCGGAACTGGTGGCTTGGTGGCTCGGGTATGCATCCAATTCTGACCGTTATGGAGGAGGGGATGCATTTGCTCGATGGAGGGCATCTCAGGATGCTTATCTGGTGATTTAGTTGGTCGTTCAAAAAAATAACTCACCACCGTTAATGGATTTAAATAGAAACATAGATTGAAATGTATATAATGCCGAAATTAAGGAGAATGCTGTGTTTCTTCATCATCGGATGGTTTGTGAATGTACAATAGTTTTTCCAAGTTAATAACAAAACATGCTAAAAAATGAAATATGTCGGGTCAGTTCTTATACTTAGTACCCGACAAACCCGATTACTTAAAAGCCCGGAACCGACCCTATATTTAGGGTAGTGAATCGGTTCTGCATTTTATGTTTGATCGGTTCTCGGGTCGGATAGGGTCGGTTTTTACCTTTTGCTCACCACTAGCTGCGTGTCTAACCCATTCAACATACTGATTTTTATTATACTTATACAGAACTTGAAACCTTCATATAATATACTGTTTTGAAAACAAAAAAAATTTGTTGCAGCGAATTTGAAAGGAGCCGGGTTCGAACCCACGTCCCTTCTTTGATCTTGCAAACACACAAACAACCACTAGTATGCATAAGTGTTCGACATGAAACTGATTTTTTTATTAAGAGTTAAATGCCATTTTAGTCCATGTGGTTTGTGCCGTTTTGCCAGTTTAGTCCAAAGGTTTCATTTTTAACCTGTGGGTTCAAAAAGGTTTCACTGTTGCCATTTTAGTCCACTGGGTTAACTTCATCCATTATTTCTGTTAACGAGAAGGGCGATTCGGTCATTTTGTGTAGCCGAATTGCCTTTCTAGTTAACAGGATTACATATAAAATGACCGAATTGCCCTTCTGGTTAACAGAAAAAATGGATGAAGTTAACAAAGTGGACTAAAATGGCAAGGGTAAAACCTTTTTGTATCCACAGGTTAAAAATGAAACCTTTGGACTAAACTGGCAAAATGACTAAAACCATAGAGACTAAAATGGCATTTAACTCTTTTATTAAACTTAAACAAACGTTTGGTTCCTTCAAGATTCGGCTTTTACGTAAAAAAGAAAAGAAAGTCAGCGAAAAAAACGGTCAGAGGCCTCGAACACGTGACCTCTGGTTTGAACAAACAAGTATCAATCACTACTATGCAATGAGTTTTTGTGATGATTTTAGGTTATTATATTTTTAAACATGAACTGTTTTGTTATCTTCTTCCTTAATAACCCAGAACAAGAACATCCACCCCAAACTGAATATTATTGAATCATCTTTATAATTCGTTTTCGTTAATTCACAGCCGTTGTTTTATGTATAAAATAAAAAACGAATCGACAGGATAACGAAATAATATTAAAGGATTTGGCTGTGGTTATTTATCGTTGATATGCAAAGGTGGTGTATTGACGGAATGTTTTTAAACGAATGGGGTGTACAGGTATGTGATCAAGGTTAGGTTCGTGTTTGGCATATAAATGGAAACGCGGAAAGGAAACAATTATCGATAAATCAGCGATTTACCATAAGGTGGAAACAGCCAATCCATATGCTGTGATTAGGCGGCAATATGATTAAAAATCTCATGGCTGTTTGGTAGCCTCTGAATGGTCATTAAGAGGCTACCTCTTAATGGAACCATTAAGAATTTTACTAATGAGAAGGTAGAAGAATGTGACATGTGATGATTTACTATTCAGAGGTTACCTCTTAACCATTCAGACTTGAGGTTATCTCTTATTTATTCAGAGGTTTTAAACCATTAAGAGGTAGCATCTGGATTGTCATTAAGAGACTACCAAACAGCCCCAACTGAGTGTGTTTGAGAGATTTTTGAAATGGGTTCTCATCAAATGTTTAGATGTGATGGGGTGCTTTGGTATGTGTTTATTTAAGGTGTCGATCCCTGGTCTACACGTATATATTTATTTTATTCATTGCTCTATTTAATCACAAAAGTATCTCAAGTTTCGGTATAATGCACAAAGGCCCCTCAACTTTGAAGATTTAATTAACTTAACTCAATATGGTTTATCAATTATAATACTAGTAACAAGACCCGCGCGCATTGCGGCGCGGTACATTGCAAACATCAGATAAATTAGTTCAAGTATTATGTAATGCGTTAACCATATGGAAATGCTTGTTTCGACGTATCCGATTGAACTCATTGTAACCAATATAACCCTTTCAACTTTGTTCTATATATCAGATATTTTTTTTATGTAGTTGCAAGTAAATTACGCTAATTAGTAAGAAATGAATGTACATTAATTTTTTGGTGTAAAAACATACAAATAACTACATCATAAACTTTATACACGTTACATAGAGCAGAAAGTTTGAATCAGTTTTTTTTAATGATAAAAGTATCAACGTCTCATGTTTATGTAGTTTGAATAAGTTTTGTTTAACAATCAATGTAACATGAAACAATAGCTTATTTTAAAAAAAGGTTTGAAATTCAAGAGTTAAAACATGAAACAATAGCTTGTAGGCTGCTTATGGTTTTTCAATCAAATAATTTGAAGACAAACTAAATGAAGAATCCACAACCCCATTTCTTGAAACCTAAAAAATATGATTTTTAACAAAATATCTACACACAGACACAAAAGACTTTTACCTTCATTCTTGTGGCACAACAAATGCAACGCATCTCGGTGAACCTCAATCCATGGAATGTGGGTGCAAATGTCTCCTGTAAAACGCTTTCCCCCACACTTTCGCACTCTCAATTCCTGTAAAACAACATCAACAACTACATTCATCTTCTCTAACAAACTATCGGCCGTAAGAACGAACCCTAAGGATCGATTGGGGAAGGTTAATCAATGTACCTGGAAGGAGGAATTGACATGGGAGGAGGAGAGAGCCGCCATGGATGCAGCACGGTGAGAATAGATGTGACAATGGTAGAAGAAGAAAGCTTCAACATCGGTTTTTGTGTACGATCGATTTAGAAAAGGTGAAGAAGGAAGTAGCGATGGTTGATCTTGGTGCTAAAGATTGCTTCATCAGGGATCATTTTGGGGGTGGAGATCGGTGGTCAAATACAAAGGCCGACGTCGAGGGTGTCTGGCTGCTGAGCGGAGATTGGTGAGGAGAGGGTTTATGTGAAACCTGAGCTGCAGAGAAAAAAAAAGAAAGAAGAGATGGTTGCTTCCAGAACAAAAAAAAAACAACAATAAATGCAAAGAAAAGGGTTTTTGCGGAATCGAACTCGCGCCATGGGTGTGAACTGTCACACCCCAACCGATGGCGGAAACATCGGGGTGCGAGCACTAAGCGTTCAGATTGCTCATGAGAATTCCATAACACTACTGTGACAATAGAAATTAAAAGATTTCATGCATAAATTTGTCTAAACAATCCCAACATCAAAGTCAAGTACAAAACATAACAAAGATTTGTTCAAATTATTCAATAAGTCACTAAGTTCACTAGGAGACGTTTCTAGGCATTCCCCCTAGCTTGATTTCCATGATCCATCGCTACCTATCAACCCGCAACATGTATTAAAATATCAATAAAAAGTATTGGCGAGTATACAAGTTTGATACTAGAATAAAAGATTAAGCAACTCATATCCATAGTGTAAGCAATAAAATAGTTTACAGCCGTGCTAGTGTCGCAGTCCACGTAGTGATAGCCCAAGTATCTCGGTGCTTTAGTGTCTACCCAAGACTCAAGGTAAACTAGAATCCTCCTAACAATACCCCCGAAGAATAATGGGAGAGGTGCACCCCCTATAGCGCTACTATTGTTAAGGCGAAACTACACACTCTGGATTAAACGTCACATAGCACAAAGAGTCAAGAATCACAAGTTTCATGTTCACAAAGGATAGAGTATAAGTTTCAAAGATTCAAGTTTAAGTTTCATAGAATACATGTTACACCCCAAAAGTTTAGAGTAAAAGGGGATCGAGTATACTCACAGTGATTGCTTAACAGTCGCAACTGTTATTGGATCAAAGGGAGCTCTTTTGAGATTAGCCTGATTAGATTACAATAGGATAAGCGTTGGGCAGAGTAACATGGCTAAATAAAGTGTTAAAACAGTCACCAGGTCGAAGGGTTGTCCGATCGGACGGCTGTCCGATCGGCTGGCCGGTCGGTTGGCTGACGTGTGATGTAAGGAGGCAACGACTTGCCTGATCGGACGGCTGTCCGATCGGATTGCCACTTGGTGCAAGAGTAGTGGGGCTATCCGATCGACTTGTCGTCCGTTTGGCTGGCCTAAGGTGGATAATGGCCACCCGATCAAACTGTTGTCCGATCGACTGGCGATGTGTGTAGGGTTGACCGATCGGACGGCTGTCCGAACGGCTGTCCTAATGTGAAGGGTGGCTGACCAATCGGTCGGTTGTGCGATCGGCTGGCCTAGTGTTGAGTAGGGCTGTCCGATCGGATGGCAATCCGATCGGCTGGCCCGTTGTTTCTTGTTTACTAACTTTCGTTAA